>CM029462.1:47286646-48687385 GCA_017140185.1 Eucalyptus polyanthemos subsp. polyanthemos
AGAGACTTTCTGCAACACTGGTTCCTTAAACTTTTTATAGGCTTGGAATCTTTAGAAGGGTCTCGTGTGTCGTCCTTGCGCTCGACCGCACATAAGCGCGTTCTTCGGAATGGGGAATTCGTCTCGCAGCGAAGTCGACGTGGTGTAGACTCGTAAATAGAGCTGCTGGCCGAGGTAATGTCGCGCCCAAAATTCGGTCCTCAAGTTCCACATTCCCACGTTATCTAGTGCCACATAGATGGCCGTCCATGAATAGGGGTAAACCTGCATTAGCCATCATAATATCACGTTGAGTATCTGAATTTGCCGACATCTGATTCATTTAAAGACGAGATGTTCTCCACCCTAGAGGTGTATTCTGCTGTCGAATCGCAAGATTGCATATCGACTTCCTTACAAAAGTAAAGCAAATGCTGAATAAGAATACTGAGACGAACAGGTTTTATCTAAGCATAGTCTGCCTCAGGAAAGGCAAAATCGTACTCTTTTTTACCTGAGTGGTGCTCCGGAAAACGGCATCGCGGAGATTGTATTGATTTCGACTGGCAGTTGTCCATTGCCCTCCATCCATTCTGCAGTTATCCAGATATCTCTCAATTAACATAAACCAATTGTTTAGAAGGCTCGCTCCAGGTCCAGAATACTTACCCCACGACAAAGAAACTGTATCCATCAAGATGATAACTCTGGACTATGTTCTCGGTGTTTTCGAACACTATCTCAACGAAGGCTCTGTAGTCGACACTCAAAACTCCCGTGTCAAGGTATATACCTCCGCCAGTGGGTCTATCAGATATGCTATTTACCCGAAAAACTCCACCGATGTTGAAGTAGTCTGCCAGCTTAAGAGGAGTGTCTGCTGGGATGAAGGAGACACTGTTAACAGCATATCGTTGTTTCCCATTAACTTGACCAGCAGAACTCGACAGTCTGATTGTCCTGGTGGGGGTGATGAGACCATAATGATATGAGCCTTGGGGGTTAGGCCTTGGTCCGCTCGCTGTAAG
This sequence comes from Eucalyptus polyanthemos subsp. polyanthemos, assembly GCA_017140185.1. Taxonomy (NCBI): domain Eukaryota; kingdom Viridiplantae; phylum Streptophyta; class Magnoliopsida; order Myrtales; family Myrtaceae; genus Eucalyptus; species Eucalyptus polyanthemos. Next base: position 47,287,654 of record CM029462.1, read on the forward strand.
ATTAGTCCTGCAATTATTTTAATTGTGTTTAGGCTTATTGGATCAACTAGCTTTAACATAATTCAAAGCGACAAGTTGAAGATAGAAATTCACTAGGACTCATCCCGAAAGAAATGAAGGAGCAATATGAGGGAGCGGCGGGTCAAAAGCACCAAAGGTTCTCAAACAAATTAGCATTACCGTTAGGATAAAATCTCATTTTATTAGCCATGACTACTGGACTACACTTGGTGTTAATGCAGTTCTCGTGATTCCTAAGATAAGCAAACGAAGATAATCATCGCAGACTGAAAATGGGAACAGCGAATGAGATTAACCTGATGGCACGGGCCTGGTTCAGGGACCAATCGATTTGGGTGGTGGGTCCGCCCGGAGGAGGGCCAGAGACTGGGCCAGCAGAGTTGCTGTAACGAAGAATGCCAGTTGTGGTGAGGATTTGAGAGGAAAAGCGAGTGGAAACCACGATGTAATAGTCTTGAGCAGGTTGATCTGCTGTGACTAGGACCGAATAAGATTGGCCCACATGAACATCCAGTGAGGAGAAGTGAGTTTGCATCACATGCGTCCCCTCCACCTCTACCAACAGCATTTTGTGGCCTTGAATGCGGAAGTTGAGCGAATTCATCAGTCCCACGTTCGATATTCTAAGCCTGTAAGTTTTTCCTGTAAGGGCGAAACCAGAAAGCAGTTGGTCATGACTAAAAATTTTCAAGAATAATGTGAGAATCTATGATTTTAGAGGAATAGATTGGACCGACAGTAATAATAGTTTCGCGAAAATCATGGGCCAAAGGATCAAACTGAGGACTGACCTTGTTGCACGTCGAAAGAAATGCCATTTGGTCCCCGACCATTAATGAGGATCCCATCAGGGTACTTTAGTTTCTTACCTCGGTCAAGCGTGGCAAGGAGAGTCTGCAAGAACGCATAACGTCAAGCATAGGCTTCAAAAGATAACACTACTCAGATGCAAGCTCAGGGTAAAAAAGAAGTGCAAGGAATTCATTAGTGCAGTCTGCAGAAGAGACTACTGCAGAGCGGGCCCATTCAATGCGGAAGTCGAGGCCTTGTCACAGGGCAATAAGCATTGGAATTAGCTCATGAGTAAGTACAAAAAAAAAATGTCGCCTGGTGATTTACTGCCGAAACATGGATGGAATTATCTTCATCTCGGTTGCCATTAATGCGCCACAGCCATCTTGTTTACTGCTGAACCTGAGCTACACGCATGCGATTGAAAAATGGGCGGCCATCGGGATCTTATCCTGCTGTCAGCATGGAGAGAAGCTACCTAAAATCCTGAAGTATTGAGGCACGGTATGGGGATGGATCGCCGTACTTAATACAAGGCAGCCTCCTGCCTGTGAGCACTGACGCATTCAATACGAGGGTAGTTACTCATGCTCGACAAACGATGTAGAACCGTCCGCAGTTAAAGATGACATGGACATGATACATCGGCTATCTGTGAATAGAAACAACAGCAAGTTTCTATATACGAGATTCTTGAAGTGACTAGTTAGTGTACTTACTAAGAAAACATACGGTTTTCCCAGATATTGATTATACGGAGCACGAGCAAAAATAGGGTACTGACAGCATCTGTCATTTTGAAGACTCCCATGTAATGATTTCTTATAGACAATCTATGTTTGATGCGATGCTAATTCTAAACCCGGATTGATACCTCGAGCTTGTGGGAGAATATTCTTCGTATTAAAGTCATACGGACCAGAGGGCCTACCGAACTTTATGGAAACATGGCAACCGTTAAAGTTTTCTCTTTAAATAGCACGGCACGCATGTAGCCAACCCCACCCAGTGCCATCAATCACCGCATTTCAAGCAAGCAAAAGACATCAAAGTGTCCCACTCGTGCCTAAGTGGCCAGACTCCGTCCAAATCCAAAGTGGAGCATCTTTATGTTTCGTCACTCATCCATTTGACCGACGTGGTTCTTGAAAAATATTTAAAATCGCGAGAAGATAAATCAATTAAATTTGACTAGTGACACCACATAACCTAGCCATGCCTAACTTTAAGAGCTTTGCGCAGAAGACTCTATCCAAGGGAGCGCCAAAATCTAGTAAACCATTCAATTCAACCTAAACGAGCAGCAGCTGCGCATCCAGTTCACTAATGTACAAGATCATGAATAAATGTGGCCATGTAGCAAGGTTTATAAGTCTAAGAGCGAACATAATTACCGTGTGATTGGCCTTGTACCAGTCTCCAATAAGAACAGTGTAATCACCGGCCGGTTCTGCGAACGGGACTGGAATTAGAGGTCGGCTAAGGATCCGGATCCCACCAAACCCACCAGCCGCCTTGTGGAACTTAAGGGATGGGAAGTAGAAGAAGCTCCCTATCTGGTCCTTTACTTGGAGGATGTACGTGAAGTTTCTACCGGGTGGTATGGGGCAAGTCGTACCATACACCCCATCTTCATAGGAGTTCCTCCTCTGTTGGATTCCACTCCTGCATGAGACAACTCAAGAGGCATCAACCAAACTGCTTTTCAATTAGAATGACATGGCCCTGAGCACTAATGCACTGCAGTTCACCACTACTGTATCAAGTTAAATTTCAGCTGGTGGCGTACGTTAAATCTGGCCAACAGACTTTCCCTTTACAGTGGAAAAGAACTGTTACTATAACAGGCTTTCGCCATGGGTATGGCCACGGTTTCTTTTGGGAACATGTGGGTCTCAAACCGCAAGTCGTGGTGGGTCTCAAGTAACATGTGGAACTAATAAAGAAATGGGCACGAATCATCGGTTTTCCAGTAGAAAAATGGGCCGTAGCAGTAGGTGGGGTTGACACTGCCTTTTCTTCTGTAGTGCACTGTAAGTCTGTGATATAACCCGAGCTTTCAAAGCAAGACTCCATGATTGAGTCCCTACCGTCTAAGAATCCTTCTCGAAAAGGTCGCGTGTAGTTGAAGACAGCTAAAGAGAGCAGACGTGGAATACAGAGCTTTTATGGGTCACGCTGACTGAGGCAAGGCGTTTGGAATTAATGCATCGAAATGGCAATTCAGGAACCCAATAACAAATCTTTTACTTCTGTTCAACGCGGGCGGAATGGGTCATTTCCCAAATCGGGGTAGATGGAAACTAGCAGAGATCCAATAATGAAGCACGCCAATCGAAGAAAATAATAACGAAGCACGTGCACTTAAATCTTCTGCCGACTCTTCGCACCAATAACATGTTACTCGCTAAAACATGACCTACTAAACATTCGCGAAAATGCTTCGACCAAAAAAAGAAAAAACATTCGCGAAAATGCATTGATGTTGGAACATATCTTCGCACACGGTCGTGTATGAATTATGCAGCGTATGACGAAACATTGTTTTAGTATAATCGCTATTGACGTAGCATCACTTGAAAAGAGAGAACATGCTCGTGCAGCACGTTCGATCTCAATTCAAATTAACAAAATTCATATAGAAGTAATGTAATGAGTGCCAAATGAACACATCATGCAGGATCATGACTGAAACATTTGCGGTAGTAGTGAATAGAACTCTCTTTCCTGCTTTTATCCTATGCCCGTGACCAGGCGAATCGTTTGTGCGGATCGATGGGTGTATTCAAAAAGGTTTAATGAGAAATGGACATTTGGCCAGATCTACATCAATTCATTGTACAAAGATTCTCTCGGCATCGACTGGCATTTGCTTTTTGAAGGACTTTGAGAAAAGCTGATGAATGAGGGCACAGCAAAAGATGCGCAAAAAACAAACTAAAGGCTGAAGCATCGCAGATTTCCGCGAGGTCACGAATCAGAGCATTTAGGAAACCAAAAGCAGCGCAGACTGAGCAGGTTTCACGCGTAACGCCAAGCGAACAGTGCTTCACACTCACTCGGAAGGAAGTTTGAACGAGAAGAAGCAGATTCAAAATGCAGATGTCCACAAAGCACAAGCTCACACAACAGAGAGAGAGAGAGAGACCAGGAGATGAGGAAAGGCACGTCCAAGCTGTTGAAGACGTTGATGATGAGGTTGTCATTGGTGACTGAGTGAATATCGGGACCTGGAAACTGGCCATTGATGAGTATGCCCTGCGACGACCACAACAACAACATCAGCAACGAATCTCATCCTTGCTTTAAAACCCGCCAACAAATCTAAAACATCACTCTATAAAGCAGTGAACACTAGTTCTTCGCATCCTTTTACGAAAAAAAAAAATAAACACTAGCTCTTCGCATCCCATTTCCAGACTCACCTGCTGACGAACGCCGAGGGGGTATATGTCGCCGTACGTCACGTTCCAGTCAAAGAACCTGTACGGGTTTTCAGCCCCGACAATGGCGAAGAACAGAGCAACCGCCAACGAAGCGCAGATCGCGCCTCCCGCCATCTTCAGCGCCGTTTCCTCGCCACAGACAGTGATAGAGAAACAGAGGGACAGAGCTAGAGCTTTATCTCTCGCTCTATGCTAGAGAGTGACAACCTATATCAGCGTCGCCTCGTGTATTTATTCTGGGAAGGAGGAGGAAGTTGCGCTTGCGGTGCTTGGCTGAGTAAAAGTGGGAGTGAATGTGAACGTGTGTGACTTTGCTTGAAATTGGAGGGAGGGCGAAATAATAAAAGAAGAAGAAAAAGGAATGGAGCGCGACTATTTAAGTGCGGTACAGACGTGCAGCTGGCTCTGGCCGACTGATGGGGATGAGCCGCGAAGGAATGACAATAATTTGAGAGTACAAAAAAAGAGGGAGGGAAAAACCAAATTTTTATCGGCTTAATCAACAAATTTAGTTGGTAGCATTGACCTTAGGAGGGACGAGGTCTTCTTGCACATCGAAAATTAGTTGATCCAGCGATCAGGGTAATCCCATGCTTTTCGACTCGGAACCAATGCTCGTGGGTTCGAATCTTGCCTTGGGAAGGAGAGAGTGTTTATGAATTTTTCCAAAAATTCGTGCATCGGCCAGATCAGTCAAGAGCACCGATTATCTCAAATTCCTTCATAATACTTTTTAAAAAAAAAATATTGTGTGAGTGTGTTTAAATTTCTCTTGTTTAGGATCAAATGAAAAGAGAATAAGATTGAGTAAATGTCAATTAACTGGTAGCCCAATAGCATGATCAAATGCCTCCATGGGAGACCTCAATTCAAAACGTGGTTATTACTTCGGGTGCATGGTCCTCTTTAATGCAGTGAACCGGACCGGAACCGCCCGAAACCGGTGGTTTTTAAGAGAACCGATCTAGTTCCCAATTTCGATTTATGAAAGCCGGTAGGTACCGGTTCGGTTTCTGATTCCATGGGCATATCCACTCGTCTGCTCACTCGGACCGAATCGTTATATTATAATAATATATTAATTTTTAATATTTAAAAAAATCGAAATTAGCAAATCTAAAATTTAGAGCTTTAATCACTATTTTGTCTCAATTCACTACTCTCATACTCCATCCCGTCTCTCTTTAGTTCAAAATCTCCCCGAGCTCCCTCTTCCTCTCCAATTCACCTCCAAATCTATTCATCTCCCTTTGAGTCATGATCCGAATTCGGCGAAACATTGAGTTGATTCTCTTTTCCCCCCTCGAACTTGAACTCTCTCTCCACGTCATCGCCATCCTCATCGCCACTTCTACATTCACCGTCACTATCGTCCTCTCTATTGTTGGACTCGTCCCACTTATTCCTCCCCTCTTCCTCCTCCCCCTCCTCAGGCCTCCCCCCATCATTCTCATTTTTGGGGACAAGGGCAAACTCCAAGTCTAAGAATGGCTCATCGTCCCCATTGTCCTCCTCATTGTCAGTCTCGAGGGAGGAGCAGGAGACGGCGGAGGCGATGGTGAAGATGGTGGTGGTGGTTGGGATAGAAGTGGCGCAAGGATTGTGACCACCACTGCCATGGTGCTAATACTTTAAGGAAAATAAAGCTACCATGGTCAGGAGAGTCAGAATAAGTAGATGTGGGGAGGGCGAAAAGGGGAAGGCATAGAGGTTGGACCAGTTCTATGGATTCACCCAGGAACCGGACCAAACCAGTGGTCCTGTTCTTGGGTGAATTCATGCAATTAGCGGGTGGTTTCCGGTTTCAATTTTTTAGAGCCAATTCTTAGGGGGCGATTCTCAGTTCTAGGTTGGGAACCGTCCACCCGGACCATGCACACCTCTAGTGATTATCGCTTCGCATGCATGGTACTCTTTAATGTGGTGAACATTGTAAAGTGACAAACGACGTGATCATTAGGTTCAATTTGTTTGACTGAAAATTAACAATTTGAAAAATGATTTTCTAATCTTATCATTGTTATTTCTTGCAAAAAACAAGCAATAAAAAAGTTTTACATTATTAACAATAATTCACGCGTAGACGCTATTATTGTAAATGAGAATATTTTTCATCACATTTTTTTTTAAGAGATGCAAAGATCAAAATTAGTAAAAAAAATTTAAATTATCATTCTTTTGCGAATCGAGCGGAACTTTAGTCATTATTGCATCGGGACAATATGAGATCCAATGGAACATGCGAGTGGTGATTAGAGGGAATATAGATCTACGTTTGGAGGAAAAGGGTTTTGGAGTGTCGGCGGGGGGGTCCATGCATTACGTTGGTTGCTAAATAGGAATTGGTGGTTACCGTGGGCGACTCAGACATACACATGGGGGCTGTCTTTACGTGCGGCGTCGTGGGGGTTCGCGGAGACTTTGCTTGTGGTCGTGTCTCGACGCGGCGTACCAGAGCGCACGTGACGCGAATACCATTTGCTCCGGCTGATGCGAGGGTTTTCGTTTTAATATTATGATATTGGCCGCGTAAGATTTTCGATCATTTACGTCCTTTGAGAGTTTGCTGCTCTGTCTCCATCCTTTTTTCGTAGTAGAATCTCGCTTATTTTTATTTCTTTTATTACTTGGGATATACTGCAGAGCCTCGACTATTAGGAAGCTCGTGATATGTACTTTGAAACCCACTAATCACTAATCAGTTAAGAATGGAAGTTTTTAACTGTGCATTTTTCCTGATCAATAACAATTTACACTTAATTTGCAAGATTTAAGTAAATAACCTTTAATCCTTTAGTCACGAATCCTCTCGCGCGCCCAAGCCAATTGTGCTGATCCTTTCATGCCAAATGAGACGCTGATTTCTTGAAATTTTAGTGCATACATTTATTGTCAATGGCTCATGGCAAGGTGTGGAGATTTTGAACAATTTGAACAATGATCTAGGTATATATTAAAATTTTATCCTTTGCAATGACGTGCACAAGATAATTTTACATTCAAATTATCCATCTGGGTTTCAACTCACATCTTACAAAATCATAGGAAATTGAATTCGAATTTTACCTTCTTATAAGTGAGCTTTTCCTTCCTTAAAATAAAAAAGAAAAAAAAGGTCAAGCTTTACATATTAAAAGCAAAAGAAGCTCTCATGACACATTAAACTTCAAGATTGAATTTCCTAACATCGCATTATAGTCAACTTTCAAATTTTTTCAGAACTTTATTTTTCACAAGGTTGTCCCACATTATTCGCATGAGAAAAATACAATCTATCCCCACGTAATCTCCTGGCGCTTAATGTCTTCAAGATTTCATTCGAATGTTTCCTAAGGCACGCTAGATCCGCAACTTTCGAACTCCTTTCCCACCAATTTCCTTTAATTAGTATCCAAGATCCCCGTCATTTTCGAACCTATGATTACCTGCTGCTGAACTTTTTGTGAAAGCTAATCATCTTTCGTTACCTCATCTCCCGTATTAATCTCACGGCTAGGAATGAGAATAAATCGCCCCCCGGTCGGTGCGTCGTTATCGAGCGTCCGGAAATCGCATTGGTCAACAGATTCCTGGCCTGCATCTGACAACCCCATCTTCCCCCGCCCTAACCTTTCAATCCTTTTCTTTTCCTTTTTCGTTTTTAAAAACGAAAATGTGGAGCTTTTAAAACACTGCCTCCGTACAGATTGAAAAATGTCGGCAGCAGGTTTCAGGATTGGTTCACAGCTGCGATGCAACAACACCAGCGCTCTCTTTTACGACTTTTCCTTTGGACATTTTGGGAACACGTTGCTAGATTTGCCCTTGCCTCCGACAAGATTTCGGCTTTAAGGCCTTTTCCAAATTGAATCAGAAGCTTACACGTGCCCTCGTCGATCATCTATTCGTCGCCATTAAAATTAATTGGGAGAAGATAAACGCTGCATTGGGACCGAGTTGCTTTGCTGGTTTAACTGGTGAAGTTAGTGGGTGAAAGTAAAATTGAATCGCGACAAGCATCGTTCCGATCCAGCTCACCTGGGAAAAAATACAGGCAGGAGAAGCTTATCCACCCAACACATTTGAGAAAATGCCCATCAGACCCATCGCCATCTTCCCTATCATGCAAAACTCCTATCTTCAAAAGAAGAGGATTTCGCGGTAGAATTGACATTTCCTTCCTTCGAGCAGACAAGACTTTCTCGTGGGGCAAAAGGCAGGGAGTCAAACGTCAGTTTTGCTGGGAAAATATGATTATTTGGGGGGCCCCCTTTTTCAAATTCATTGTCCGATCGATGCATCTCGGAGGCCACTTCTTTTCCTTGGCCACATTAGCTGAGAGGGCACCAGCCAACCGGACGGTCGCCTCACATGCTGCTGTCCCCATCATTGGACTTGATATCAAAAAGCGTCCTTCCGATAATGATCGCGAGAGATCACCATTTTCCAGAACACAAATCATTTCCTCCCTTCTTCAATTATCTCCAACTTCCCGCGCTTCGGACTCGAGTTTCACATTGCTAATTTGCAAATTATGTTCACACCAGATGCCTGAAAGTAGTGCCAACTAATCAGCGACTTTCTCCACCCAGTTTTCGCCAACTACCCACCACTGTTTCTTGGACGCCAAAAAGGACCTCTCTCAATACATGGAAAAAGGCATTGCAATTTCAACAGTTCAATCTTTATCAGCAATCTTGTTTGTCGTATTCTGCAAAGAGAAACTGAAAAACAAAAACGGAAAACAACATCTATGCATAGAAGGGAAGTCAAGAGCTGCCAGTCTTTTCATTCTGAATCTTCCTCCCACCAATTCACAGCCCAGAGCCATTGATCAGCAGGAACTCCTGAACTCGATGAAATCCCACAAAACCAAAGATCACAACCAGATGATTGATTAAAATGGGACTCGTACAGTCATGTTGGGAATCTTCAAGATCCGAAACCATCAAACGCCCTGAAGATATGGTAGACTCTCTATAAGCAAATTCAATCTTGGGTCAGTGGCAATGGAGGGCAGAGATCAGCTCCTCGACAAGTAATGTGTATTAATACCCTTGCAAATGTTAGGTATCCTTGAGCTGATATGTGCAGGTACTGAGACTCGGACATGTCAGCCACATGCTGCTACTTGACAGATCTAATTCAAAAATCCAACGACCCACACTGTTTACTTGCTATGCTCTTCACCCCACTACTCTGCTTGAGATCCTTCTTTTGATCCTTATCCGAGACTCGAGTCCGCCCTATTCCTAGTTTTGGCAACCCCCTATTCAGTCCTTCCAGCAAAACACAGGCTTTACACCATTTCTGCCAGATAACCCAAAGTAAATAAATTACATTCCAACAAGACCAACAAAATATATTTAAGTTCAAAAATTTAACTCAGCATAGATAGCTGATGAGAGAAACTGAGTCATTTCCTTTCATACATTTTAAAATCAGACCCAAGGAAGAAAAGTCCAGTTTACCTGGCTTGAAATGTAACCACAGCGTTCACACATCCCCTGCTCTGGCATTTTTGTTGAAGTAGATATTCTGAAACTTTCACCTGATTTTATAATGTCGAGTATGGCTCTAGGTCTGCAATCTTAAAAATCAAATAGTAAGCAAATGAAAAGTGTAAACTTGATAAAAAAAATACAGATGCAAAAGCATAAGAAATCACATCATACTGCAGCATTATAACTAAGAGGTTAACAAGACCTTATTCTTTCCAGGTCCTTTATAAACTCACGAGCGAAACCCCGATATGCATTAGGGGAATAGATGCCTGCAATTTCAGCAAACTAATTCAGCAAAGTCTAAGCAGTGATCGTATAAAATAATCACAGTGCAATATGAAAATACTTCCACATCTAGCCCAGCACACAAAGAGTATGCTAAATTTTTAGAAGATACAGCCGAAATATTTAGAAGGGAAAAATCCTTGAAACTTTACATGCCCACATATTGCATAATGACACCTCATACGTGAACACAAAAATATATATCCAATGCATCCAGTCAGCTGCTGGAAAAATATTGATGTGAATCAGCAAACAAAGAGAATCTGTGGAGTACAGCAGCAAAATGTTTCATCTAACATAAAACAACATACACAATTAAAGCTTTTGAACTTCACATGACTAAGTTGTGGATTATATAGCCATCACACAAACATAATGAACTAACAAGTGAACCCATTTAGGACAAATGGAAGGTCGAAAAATTCCAGATAAGTTCTGCACTAGTAATATCAATAACAATGTAGGAAAGTGGAAGTTGGCAGAAGAAACTTACATTCAGTCGAGAAATAATCCAGCCTCTTGAAATATGCATACGTGATGAGTAGGTTAAGGGTTGCAATCAATGGCACCAATAAAGAAAACAAAAGCTGTGAATACTCCAGTAGAGATCTCACAATCTCCTTCTCATATATGTCCTTTAAAGGTAAAATGCGGAAGAATTTAACTATCAGGATATATGACAATCTCTTTCTCATATGTGTACTTAAAAGGTTTGCACCTAGGAATTGGTCCATCTTCACCAGTTGTAATTGCAGTACACCTGCTCAATCTACAAGATAAATGAAAGGGCAATTAGTCTTGCATCAAAAAAAAGAAACCAGAGGTAAGCTCTGATAAATAACTACTCACCGGGCAATGTCACCCCGCAAAATATTCAAAAGAACTGTTTCAGCAATATCATCGGCATTATGTCCAGTAGCAAGCTTGTCTACTTTCAGCAGTGCGGCACCTCGGTCAAGAGCCTTAGAGGTAAAGCAATTCAGTAGGCATAATTAGATTTGGCCTGATTAAGTGAAGATTTCTTTTTAATGTTGGGGGGATGGTAGAAGGGTGAAATGGCACAGTATCCCATTTAACAAGCTGTTGTCAACAGAATTTTTTAGCAATTCATATTCCAAGGGCTGCCTAAAAAGGATGTGCACATCCCCATTCCCCTAGATAGGTAGAAGATGGCTTCTTTACCTGCCGGCGGAAGACCCCACAAAATGTGCAGTTATTCTTCAGTCCGATAATCTTTACTATTTCATCCATTGTCCATCCATACAAATCTTTGTATGAAACAATTTTCAATGGTAATCCATACTGCAGATAACAACGATAAGATAATCAAAATAATAAAGAGGAGACGACTCTATTTCAAAAAAGGGGGAAAAAGATAACCACTTTTCATGACTGTCCAGGTTACAGTGAATACCCACCTAAGGAGAAAGCATGGCAAGACCAGATGCGTGCAGCTAAATAGAGAAGTCAAATGAAATATAAAAGTTGCATATGCAGCAGTTATTTCATATTTATAGCTCCAAACTACACACTACTGACTACATTCTTTCCAACAAACTTCCAGCAATTGAATTTAGAAAGAGACTGGAGTTAATAAAAAGAGAATCGACTTAGAAAAAAGAACTTCAGATAAGCTAATGACTGGAGAAGTGAATGCAAAAGCGGAGTCACCTGGGCTTCATTCCTTTTTACAGTTTCAAGTGAATCATCCCTATACCCAGTAATTCCTTCATCAACTGATAAGAGGAAGAGGTCCAGTCCATAGTTGTGTCTCCGGTTTAACTCTGATAACACGTAGGCTAGGACAGTGGAATCTGCATGAAAAGGGCAAAACAAGACACTTAATAAATAAGCAGAAAGAACTGATGAACTTCTTAAAAGCAAGACATCCTGGGTGGTGTCATCAATAGAAAATAGCTTCAGATTGTCGACGACAAGAGTGAGCATAAAATCTAGCAGGAACTATGGCAGTAGTAACAGCAAGTAGCAGCACCAAACGTCTCTAGAGGGTGTACCCTAAGTTGTCCCTGTCTGACAGATATGGTGACACATTCAAAAGGAGCCAATATGATTGCAACGCTACTATCCAAACCGTCCGAGTGAATTACAAGAAATGGTTTGCAAAATAACAAGGGGCCTCGATCCAATTAACAAAATTTACCTTTACCACCAGATGCACCAATTGCAATGCGCTCCCCGGGCTTGAACAACTGGTTTTGCATGATTACTTGGTGGATCTCCTCCTCGAAAACAGCAAAGAAACACTCCCTACATATCTAAACAGCATGTTGGTTCAGTCCCCGAATGAATGGAAAAAGAAAAAGAAAAACAGAGCACGTGTCCTTTGATTTATCAACCCAAAAGCAGCATTCTCGTTTACCTTTGATATGTAGAGATTTAAAAGCCAATCAGGGGATCATCAAACGAGCTCACGAGAACGGACAACACAATCACATAATTCATTGGAACGGAATCGTACACATTCCTTAGAAATTGCAGCCACGATGGCAGTTCGCAATCAAGCCAAAGAGCCCGCGAAAGCATTCTTCGCTATCTCAAGAACTGCCCCCTCGTGGCAAGAATCACTCGACCAAACTAAAACGACCCCACGTCGATCGTTTCTCGAACAACGACAGCGAACGCGCACATGCGAATAGGAGTTCCGCAAAGGAAATCGGCGACCGAGAGACGAAGCGAGTTACCTGCTCTAGGGTTTTAGGCCTCTTGAGGGCAGCTCTCCTTTCGTTGCAGACGCAGCATAAGCGTCCTCCCCCGGCCTTTTGGACTTTGGCGGGGCTTTCCGCCATTGAAGCTCTGCAGAGAAGCAATTGAGAGGACAAGAAGGCCACCGGTTATCGTCCAGCCGGGGGATACGTGCCGCCGTATCTTCAGTTTCTCGGCCCGGGGCGAAGTGATTCGCACTTACAGCAGTCGTAGCAATATTTTCAGTTTCAGCCTAATTGTTTCGATTTTTTTTTTTTTTAAAGTTAATTTGTTTAGCAAAAAATGAATAAATTTTAAAAATAATTTATTTATAGAAATTAACCACTTATACCACTTAAAATAATTAGCTAATGTAAAATATTTTTATTATAAATGAAAATTTATATTTAAATATTCTTGTGAATAATAAAAATATTTTTTATTTATTCATTTTTATAAGTGACATAAGTGATCAATTTTAGAAAATACTTTTTTTTTTCCAAACAAAGGGAGCTTTAGTCCCATAACCTAAAAACCATTGTCTTTTATTAAAAGAAAATGGAAGATTTTTCTACTTTGTAACCATTAAGAAAACATGTTTTGCAAAATATTAGAAAATACAAACTCATAAATATTTTAATTGGATCAATTTAGTGACAAATCTGTTCAAATTGGTACAAATTCAATACATCCAATCAATTTAGGTTAAAAATTGGTAATGTAGATGTCAACTTATTCTACATGGCACACACGACACTAAATGACATTTTCAATAATATTTTAAATATTTTATCTTCTTTTTTTCCCTTTCTTTTTGCCGATGATTGAGGAGAATGAGAGTTGGCCTTATCAAATCTAGTAAAAGGGTCTCAGTAGTGCTCGTCCTCACCTAGGCATGACCTGGCTAGGACCTTGAACCCTCGCTCATGGCCAATGAGCCACCATCGATAATTGTTAATATAAATTGATTGAATATATTGAATTGATACCACCGCCGCGCGTGAAAGCGTTGGTTAGGCCTTGGTACAAACGCAGGGAAGGGTTAAGGTGGAAGGCGACCAACGCTTGTATTGATAATTGTTAATATAAATTGATTGAATATATTGAATTGATATTTATGTGAAAATAATTATAACTAAGTTAGCTAAATTAAAAAGTTCATGATTAGATTGGCACCGATTTAATAATTTAGAATTTTTTTTTGATGCTTTTCCCGCTGAATATTTGTATCCTCTGCATATTTGCTCCACAAAACTCGTGTCCGGCGTCCTCTGTTGCATAGGAGCCTTTGCTCCGTCGTTTTATTCGATTTCTTCCTAGGAATCAGGAATGAATTAGTTTGTTCTGGTGATGCTTCCTCGTCTTCGTCATTTTTGTTGAGCTCATTGTAATGAATCGGCGAGGAAGTTCTATATCCTTGGAAAATATGCTATTTGTCTCTCCCATCTTCTTTCAAATAGCAAATATCGAGGTCGTAAGGTAGTCCGGACAGTCCGAAAAAGGGGTCTTCTAGGCAGAGTAACTTGGTGCGAAATGTACAGGCATGATATTTAATCATTTTAGATATTTAATTGGAGTAATTTGCCTTTGTGGGTGTGAAGGAGGGATAAGTCTTGTGCCTTCGTGGGCTAAAAAAGGGATAAACTGTACAATCTGCATAAAGGACAAAAAATGAAGAGCTTAAATATTCGGACCCGATTAGATTAGTTGGATGCGCACACGCAAACAGGCACGTCTCTGCTCATATCGAATCCTGCAATCCTTAAGCTAAAACTGAAGCTCCACACCACACAAACAATCCCCTTTGATCAAATTCCGAGCTTTAATCAGGCACGTACTACAGTCTGCCGTCCTACGGCTGCATAATGAAACAAGCAAGCACAGTCGTGACAACCGCAGCAGTCTTTGGAGAAGTAGCCATCGTATGATGCTTACTCATGAGTTTGCTCTCTCCTAGCCACTTCGTTAATGTGATCCATCATTTATAAGGTGGCCATTTCTGCTAACACGCTGCATACATTCGGTGTCATACTATTTCTCCTAGTCCGGTTAATCATCAATCAATTTGCTTAAGGAGACAATTCACCTCGGCTTCATTGAATTTAGAATCTGGCGGTGAGCTCCTTGCTCGCGATTTGGCCGCAAAGTTTTATCAGCTGCAGAAACTTGCACTGTATGTTGCCTTCTATCTCACCATCCACGCAAAAAGAAGAAGATGGTGTGCGACAAAAATCTTAACCTCCCTAACACCAACACCATCTCCAGTTGACAATCCGGCACACTAGATAAGACACATCATCTCTCTCTCAGCTCCTCATTCATAACAAGGTCTTCAAAACCCGTGCATCGCATAAGAATCTCGTTTCCAGAGTTAGAAGCACCCCTCCATTTTAACATTGCAATTTAGGACCAAGGTGGCTCGTGAAATGTAAAAAACTCTAGCTAATATGCTTAAACACAAGAAGCAGAAACTTAAAGTGACCAAAACAAAGCAGCTGGGACAAAATCCCAGGTCCACAACATTGCACTATCTTGGAGTAGACAAAAGAACCGAAGCACATATGGAACAATCATGTTTCATCATGATTTGATTCAATCATCAACTGAAAATATGGGTGAGGTTACTGTTGATCAAATTGCCTGATAATGAACCTCTTGAACACGTATCTTCAGGGAAGTGAAATATGTTTGAAACTTACTAAAGGTCCATAATAACAATGAAAAAGCCACATATACACAAAATGGAAAGAGAGAAATTTACCTTGTCTGCAAAACTGAAAAGAATTACATGCACCTAAGTCATTTCTCATCTAAATAACAGAAAGCCGCAAATGATTGGGATCACTATGTATAAAACCTTCCTCAACATCAAACTTGCTCGAAGTGGGTCAGTTTTATTTCTTGTTAAGCTCAGCTACCGTCTCTGCAAAATCAAGTCATATACAAGAAGACAACCAGAACTCCAATATTTGCTCTCCCTACTAGGTGACTGACAAAAAATTAGAGAATTGATTGCTTGACTGCATTTAGTGAGACTTGTACACTCCAAGTGAATTGCTGCATCACTGTGAACTGATGCCCCTTCTTTTAGCCACGCGAAGCATATTAGCGGCCTCTCTCATCCCACTAAGAAGAGCACCATGCATTGTGGCTGGATATTGTTTATTAGTTGCCTCTCCTGCAAAGAAAACTCTTCCATCTCCAACACTCTCAGAAAGAATATCATAATCGTCACCAGAAGATCCAATTGCAACATAAGAATAAGAACCATATGCAAAGTGATCCTTCCCCCATCTAGTGCAAACTGCCTGAACTGGATCAGGAACAACAATCCCTTTGGGGGTGAATATACCTCTCAATATGTCTAAGACTTTATTCACAGATTCCACTGGAGACATCATCTCAAACTTGATTGCCGCTTCCCCTGCAACAAGAGCTATGAGAAGTGGGCCTCCCGAAACCGAGTGGTAACTATAGAACAGAAAGAACTCCCCTCTCATGCTCGGGTCTTCAGCCAAGTGCCCAAACGTATCGATGTCTGCTCCCCAAAAATTATACGTGAACAACATTGCGACTTTGTTCAACAACCCAAACCCTAATCTGCTTATGGCATCTAACTTTCTTTGAGGAAGTTCAGGAACAAACTCGATAGTCCCTTTCTTTAGCACACCCAAAGGCACAGTGCAAAGAACCATGTCTCCACGAAACTCCTGCCCACCCGCATAAACCAAAACCCCATCAAGCCCATACCTAATACTCTCCACCGTCCTTCCATAGAAAATTGGCAAGTCCTTGGCAAACTCTCTAACAAACCTCTCATTGCCACCAGGGATGAAACAATGATCACCCCCCATCTCATATGGATCATCTTGATCCCAGTATGCCATCGACAAATTAGACATCAGAGAAGCATTTGCATATTCCAAATTTGCGAGGTGCCAATCCAATAGCATTCGCTCTTGTGGATTTCCTGCCACATTATACACGTGCCTAAAAGCTTCAAGTGCAGTTCCTAACGGAACATCAATCGATTTCACTTCCTCGATCATAGATTGCCTAAGATTACAAACTCTATCCAACAATTTATTAAATGAGACCTCTACTTTAGAATCAGTGTCCTTATTCACACCTTTCCCATTAGGCAGATACAAAGGGCATACATCTCTAACCTTATGAAGGGGCAACCCCAACTGCCTTGCCAAAACCCCGAGCGGGTTCCCATTTATTCCAGTGAGCACACTCCCACCGAGATCGGCTGCAGCCTCTACTCCATCTCCGCTCATTTTCTTAGACCTAACACGCCCACCCGGCCGAGCCCTACCTTCCAATACCACAACCTTAAACCCTAGAAACACCAATTGCCTCGCAGCCACCAAGCCCGCCATTCCAGCTCCAACAATCACCACATTTGCTCGCTCGACACCATCAACCGACCGCAGTTTCACTTCCGTGATAGCAGGTGCGAGGCCAAAGTTAATGTATCCGTGTTCGAGGAGAAAATAGTACGCAGAGTGCACGAGGGTTCGGTGCTCCGTTCGAATCGCCTCGAGCGCTTGCTCAAACGTCAACCACATCGACACGTTCGATCTCCACCTCGCTAGAATGTGGTTCCGAATGATTATATAGTTCGCTTGCTCCGAACCACCGAGTACCGACACCACATTGGCCTCAATCTCTTCCTCCGTGAGCGAGTCCACCGGGAAACCAACGGAGATCGCGATTAGCGCCTCCATGTCGATCTCCTTCGCCGGATCGGCCAGTCTGTACCTTCGGTTCCGAGACAACGACGGCCCGCCGTTGATCTCGGTGAAGAACTTCTTCCTACGGCGCCGCTTCCTCGTCGGCGCGACGGAGATGGCTCGCCCGGCCTCGGTCGCCGCTCCGCTCCGCTCCCCGGCGGCCGGCTCGGAGAAGTCGTCCCGGATTTGAGCATCCGGGAGGGGGTCGGAGGAGTCGTCCTGGGTGTCCGAAGCGGGAGGCTCGACCTCGGTCTCGGTGCGGTCGGACTGATCGGACGGCGAGACGGGGGCCGGCTCCAGAGGAGCCTCGGACTGCGCGACGATGTTCTCCGGCGTGGAGACGTCGGAGCCGGAACCAGAGCCGGAGCCGGAGCCGGCGCTGTTGGGGTCGCCGGAGAGCGCCGGCCCTGGTGGCGCTGCGGGCGATGCCATGTTCGAGGTTCGAGTTCTTCGCTCGCTCGCAGCTCTCTCAAGTCACAAATAGTCGCTCCTTCCGTGGAGAAGGCTGTATACTTCTTGTCGGCCCATGAAGCAAGAGGCCCAATACGTCTCCGGGGCCCTAATTGGGCCCAAGAGAAGCCCAACGATATCGCCGGTCAACCTCTCTCCACAAAGAAGGAAAGGAAGGAAGCAGAAACGGGGAGGAAATGTCAAGCTACGGGAGGGTCCACGCGACAAACCCTGGTCCGAATCGAATCGGACAGTGATCGATCGATCGCTCCTCTTTGATTTCGCGTTCCTTCGTCCTTCTCGCTTCGTTCGATTCCGTTTTCCAGCTCTCGAAGCTGCAAAAATCTTTGCTTTTTCCCTCTTAGATTCTGGAGCTGGATTCTTTCCCTTTTCTTCCTCCCCCGCCCCCCAAGTTCTTCTGAGCTCCCCCAATCGGAACGGAGGGAGAAGGGCCGTCCTCGCGGAGCAGGCATGATAACGAGATCGAAGCTGGCGGAGCAGTTGAGGGAGTACCAGCTTCGATCCAAGAATGATTGGGCCTCTGTTTCCCTTTTCTGCTCCAGCTCTAGTTTCGGCTCTTCGAGGTAACTTTCACGGCTTGCTTTGCCTGAATTCAGCTTTCGTTTTTTTCTTTTTCTTTTTGGGTGGGGTGGCGAAATAGTTGGTGCTGTAATTCGTTCTTGCCCTTTTCTGTTTTTCCAAGATTGGCTTTAATTTGTTTTGGTGTGAGATAGAGAGAGTGCGAGGGATCATGGGAAATCCTGGTATATGTGATTGTGAGATCAAGCGTCAAGGGCCACGAGATGTAGACAAAACTATGATTTTGGAACTTTGGGTAGTTGGGTCGGTTTTCTGCTTCTTTCTCTTGAAGCTATAAGCAATTTTAAAGGAAGCAATGATTCTGGGAGGAGTATATAATTGGCAGTTGTAGGAAGGAAAGCCAAAAAGAGGTTTTGATGGTTGCTATCTTAAATTTTAATTGCATATGCATCGTGAAAGGGGTGATGCGTACTGGGTTGGAACGCATGAGGTATCTGTTTGCGGATGGCAGGCTCGTGTTAATTTTCTTCGATAGTTACTCACTTTGAAGCCTGACTAAAATCAATTCCATTAGGAGGTAACTTCATGTAAAGAGGATGTCTTCTCTATCAAACAATCTTTGGTAGAAGGTCTTAAACCTTGTTGTTGCGGAGAGAAAAAGCTTTTGAGG
The DNA here is from genome assembly GCA_017140185.1 of Eucalyptus polyanthemos subsp. polyanthemos. Classification (NCBI taxonomy): domain Eukaryota; kingdom Viridiplantae; phylum Streptophyta; class Magnoliopsida; order Myrtales; family Myrtaceae; genus Eucalyptus; species Eucalyptus polyanthemos. The sequence goes on from CM029462.1 coordinate 47,306,783, forward strand.
TTAAAAATATGACCCATCAACTCAAACAAGATAGGCCATGTCAACTTAAAGCAGAGCAAATTTCTACTCTTTCACTTTGTGCTTATGGTCCCAGAGTACTGTGTTGTAGTCATGCCGTTCGTTTATGATATCCTGATTGAAACTGGATTTCATTGTTTGCCTATGGGATTTCTGAAGGATACTTGGTTAAAGCTGTTCTATGATATTTTGTGAAATCTGGACAGAACTCTTGTCATTATTTATGAAGCATGGCTGATGTTGCACATACTTCTTGTAGATTTTGAAGCCCTTCACTAGATTAGATCTCATTATTAAACAAAGAATGGGTGTTGTCAACTTTGAACATTTTCCTTATTCATTGTTCCACTTAGTCCAGTAATGTGGCTCTCAGAAATGCAATTTTCCACCAGTATCCTTTCCAAGATTACTCCCGGACGTGTTGTATGCTCTTTCTATAATCAAAGTCATTTGCTATTTCTCTTACCATCCTTGCAAATGCAAGCTTCGCCAATTTTTGGTTCTACCTTTTCAAGGAGATATAGTGTAAATAGGATGGCAGTGTGCATTTCACTAGACTAGATCTCATTGTTGAACAAAAAATGGATGTCACCTTTGAACATTCTCCTGACTCATTATTCCACTTAGCCCAGTAATGAGGCCCTCAGAGATGCAATTCCCCCCATTATTCTTTCCCTGATTACTTCCAAAGCTGTTGTGTTCTCTTTCTATAATAAGGGAAGTCATTTGCTATAAATCTTACCATTGAGTTTTCTATTTTGGATAAGTTATGAGCTGAAAAATGAAATATGGTATGCCCCTTGCACATGCAACTGACCTGTTTAGCTCTAAATTCTAAATTTTAAATGATTGCTGCATGGATCTAAAGCTTGCACTTCACCAATTCACGGTTCTGCCTTTTCAAGGAGATAATAGTGTAAATAAGCTGGTGGCGCACTGGAAAGTACCACTATAAAATTTCGTGCCTATTGAGTATAATGTGGTTTCTCGTGCATAAATACTTGTTTTAGCCTTTTTTATTAGCGAATTTTTTACCACTTACAAGATCCAATTTAGCTGGATGTGTTTTCAGCTTTCTGGGGGTAAGCACTAAAGCAAAGAAAAGGTGCTTGTGACATTTGTTAGTTTAAGTTTACCTTGATTAAAGTGGAAAACTTGATCATACTTGCTAATGAATGGCCATAACTGCAATATAACTTCTGCTTCCTTTCTGGGGATTACATTTAACTATGCAGACTATAATAGTCTTTATTTTATTTGGTTGCAGGGTGGATGTTGTGGTCTTTGTGATATGGGAGCTTGTAATTCTAGCTTTCTTGGTTTTCTCAGCAGTGTCTTTGTACTTCCGGCACATGCAACTGGCCTTAATCTTAATCTGCGTCACCATGCTGTTGCTTCTATGCATGAAAATTACAAAGCAAATAAGATTGGCCAGGAAGAAGAAGCGAAGGATGCTTCTTCCATTATCTATGTAGTGTCAAAGTTTGGTCACAGATTTTTCCTGCTTTCTCATCCGGTCATGTAGCTTGGGGGAAGTGGTCGTTCATTGAATTGATCCATCACTAATTGTTTAATTGAGTACATTCATCAGGCTTGGGTTGGGTATAAGTTGACATGACAAATTGAAAGCGCTCCTCATTCTCATATGATACAAGAGACTCGGATTGATGATCATGCAAGCAGCTAGGGGGATATGGGGGCTCGGTCTCTCTCTGCAGCTTTTCAGAGTGTCTGCACGAGCAATAACAGAGCGGCCTGTGGGAGATATTGGAATGGAGGTAGATGTACGAGAACGAGCATACGTTTCGACAATGTAATGTGTGGCTTTATGAGGATGTTCATTTACATTTCTCAGGATGACAACATAAACGTGAGAAACCATAACTTATCAAGATACAATTGCTTTCAGCTTGCATTTCAAGTTATTACTGTTGATTCATCATCTCACCTTCTCTAGTACTCTCTTTGTTAACCGCGCCATAACTCTCTTTACGTTCATGCAAATCTGGGATGAAAGAAAGTGGAGCGTGGGAAAAGGAAGAAAGGAAAAGAGAGTAGTTAAGCCTGAAGTCGGGGTACACTCGACTGATGTCATTTTGCAGCCGACCTTGAATTATTCTCGTCGCATTCAGCAAGGGAGGATGTTTACAGATAATTGAGGTTCTGACATTCCCAAAGAAGAGAACTATACAGAAGTTAACTAGCACGCTTTAGCTGGATACAAGATAAACATGGAACTCACAAATTTATTCCCCGGAATCTCAATGTTAAAAATACTCTCCAGGAGTTAACTCACGCAAACAACTAGCTAAGTGAACTCAATATCAACCGAGAAAGACAGATTGCACGTTGCGGCTGCAGAAAAGCTCCCGATGCTTCAAAGTTTGGACGTAGCAAGCTTGATGAGATCCTTCCTCAGGATCTTGCCGGAAGGATTCTTCGGTATGGAAGCTATGAACGCCACTCTCCGGATTCTCTTGTATGGGGCCACCTGCAAAAATGCAGAATTACAACTTGACCGCAAATTGAACAGAGAAAAAGCAACCATGGGTGATTAGATGACATTACAAAGAAAGTCTACATGATGTTTCAAGAGATTGACAAGGTGAATTAGCACCGGTCTCTGCATTTCATGCTTAGCTCTTTCCCTCTCAACATTGATAGGGGATCATAATGTCATCTTTCAGTCAAACAAATCCTAAGGAACACTTACAAAGATAGCTTAAATAGAAATGCATTGTTGTATGGTCGACAGAGCATCTAGATCAAGCTCGTCTCACGCGATCTATGGACCATGCAATAGCTTTTACCCTTGAAAGGGTAATCATGCTTTTTAAATTACGGACACACCTGTCTGGCTACGAAGTCCATGACCGCCGTCTCCGATAGCTCCCTTCCTGCTTTTCTTGCCACATATGCCATGGGGAATTGTCCGACCTCCTTATCCGGAAACCTGCCACAGCAAACCATGCACAGCTCAAAAATGAAACGGTGTGATATGTAATGACTTTCTTCCAACGAATTATGAATTGAATTTCGTGAAACTGCATTTCGAAATTGTTAGGTGAAAATGGGTGATGATTACGGTATAACGGCAGCATCGGCGATATCGGGATGTGTGAGCAGCAATGCCTCTAATTCCGCTGGAGGAACCTGCAGAATGTAAAAAATAGGAACGAGCTGAGCTCTATAGTCTTAAGCGTGAACAAATTCCGTCTAGTAATTATCGCAACTTGCAACGGGATCGAGTAGCGTTCTCGAAAATTTACCTGATACCCTTTATATTTGATGAGTTCCTTCAGCCGGTCGACTACGAAAATGAACCCGTCATCATCGAAGTAGCACAGATCGCCGGTTCTCAGCCATCCCTCCGAATCCAAAGTCGAGGCGGTTGCTTCAGCATTACTAAAATAACCTGCGTGAATTCATTTCCAAAAACCCAACGAAATAAAATTCAGAAAATGGCAAAAAAATGGATCATGCTTAGAAAAGTCTATCTGGAGTCTCAACAGATAAGGAAGAACCGCCATAAAAAGATTCCCCGTGTATCATCTGTAGCAGCAAAACTATGAACGGAAGGTAGCAAACCCAACCGTATCGAAAAGGTTCCTAACCCTTTTCTAGACAGTGAAGATGTTGGAAGAAAACGCCGTCTAGGACTTCCTCTTGCTCAGCAAATGGAAGAGGGTATAATATGGTACATCATCAGTTATCCTCCCGATAGGTATTGATACCATATTTGATAGGAATAATATCAGAACTTTGCACTCTTGTTAACACGCCTTGCTCACTCTCTTTCTCTCTCATGCATGCGACTGGACTTGTCAAATAGGTGAGTCAAGTCAAAAAAAGTCCGACCCAAATTGATTTAGTTAACCCTTTTGACACATTTTTATATATTACAAATTTAGTAATCATATCTGACCCGACCTGACTCATATTATTGAAAACACTTCTATATTTAACCTAATTGAGAAAAACTCATATCCAAACTAAGATGAAAGTATGGAATAAGCAAGTGCTAGATCAAAAAGGGCGAGAAAATGTGTCAGATTTATGTAAGTTGTGGACTAATTTAACAACCGTAGCATTTTGAGTTGTACCATTTTAAATTCATTTATAATCCGTTTACTGAACATAAATAATTCATATAATAATATACCCCATCAAATATAGAATTAAGAAATGGATCTATTTTGACAGGCTCACATGAAAATACCGCAAGCATCAATCAGTAGTAAAAACATCCGTGTTCAGCATAGCAACATGATCAGGTACCGAACAAGGATAAAGCATTGGAAACGGAGACTGTACAGAATAGGCCGATGAAGGCTTATGGCTGCTTCTTGAATAATTGTGTGCCGCCTGATTCGGCCTAACGTACCCCAAAACATAATAATTACGATTTGAATTTATATTTAGTCCATATCACTGATCCGCCGCTCGAATCCCCCTCTTGATTTTCAGAGTGGGAAATCATTTGTCACTCCCCCATAATGAGTGGAATACTCAACATGAGAGGGTACCCAATGTTTGTGTAGACTCAGTTATTCGATAATCGTCAGATTTTAGACAGGAATTTACCGCAATTGCTGAATTTTCAGATTTTTGGAATCATATTAGCAAGAAATTATATGAATATCGAGAAATAGATAGATAGAGAGATAAATAAATAAATTGAGATGCCGACACTGAAAAGCATCTGCATCACCACGCGCCATGCGTTTATTTGTAATCATAACAATAAAAAAAAATCTCCATGCACCCACTATTACCTTTCATAATGGTGGGCCCCCGCAGCCAAAGCTCGCCCGTCCGATTCACTCCCAGCGCCGCCCCGCTCTCCGGATCGACGATCCTCGCCTCCATGCTCGGCGACAGCAGCCCCGCCGTGCCGTACCGGCGGCTCTCCTCCAGCGAGTCCGTCGACGCCCCGACCCCCGCCGACTCCGTCAGCCCGTACCCCTGCAGGATCCTCACCGCCAGGTACCTCTCCACGAACCCCTCGATCACCTCCCGGCTCAGCGGGGCCCCCCCGGAGAGCACCGAGTGGAGCGAGCTCAGGTCGTACCTCGCCCTTATCTGGTCCGCGTTGTTCACCATCGCGACCAGGATCGGCGGCACGAGCGGCAGGTACGTGGCCCTGTACTTGGCGATCGACGCGAGCATCTCGTGCAGGTCGAACTTGGAGAGGACGACGATCGTCGCCCCCGCCGCCAGCAGGCCCGTCGCGAAAGCCGCCAGGCCGTAGATGTGGAACATCGGGACCGTGCACAGGAATCGATGCCCTCCTTCCTCGTCCAGATTGAACCTGTTGTTTGCATTCAAGTTGAGCGCGTGATGTTTCTCTAAAAACTTCGTGCAGATCAACGGATCAAATCGAATTGCAGAATGATCAGATTTGCACGTGTTTAATGTCCCAATTGGTTGTGACGAGATTAGTACTCCCGTGCGGTGTTGTTCGACTGATGAACTGTCCCAGTTAAACCTAAAACAGGAAGAAGAAATTGGACCTGTTGAGGACTGTCTGGACCATCGCGATGAGGTTCCGGTGAGAGGAGACGACGCCCTTGCTCGCGCCGGTGGTGCCAGACGAGTAGAGCAGGGTCGCCGTGTCGTTCTGGTCGACTCGCTGCCTGACTCGGCTCCCGCTCGCCTCTGACCCGCTCGCGATCATCTCGCGCAGAGTCGTGATTATCTTTGCCTTCGGAGCGGATCGATTGTTGCCGTCCGATCGAGACGACGACGGCGACGCGGCGTCCTCTATGAGGACGAGAGGGAGGCCGGAGGCGGCGGCGGCGAGCTTGGGGGCGAGGTCGGGGGTAGTGAAGGCGAGGACGGGCTTGGAGTCGGCGATCTGCTTGGCGATCTCGGAGGCGGTATTAAGGGGGTTGGTGGTGGTGATGACGGCGCCGAGGGACATGACGGCGAGGCAGACGACGGGGAAGGAGATGGAGTTGGGGGAGAGGAGGAGGACCACGTCGCCCTTCCGGATGCCGGTGGCAGAGAGGCGGGAGGCGAGGGACTCGACGGAGCGCCAGAGCTCGGGGAAAGAGATGTGGAGGCCGGAGGAGGCGTCGACGAAGGCGGTGGAGCTGCGGTGGGAATGGGAGGAGATGAAGGTGGTGACGTCGAGGGAGGGGTTAGGAGGGAGGGGGATGGGTTTGCGCTTGCTGTAGAAGGTGGAGTTGGGGCGGCAGAAACCGCTTCGCCGGTCGATCTCGAGTGGGTTGGTCGCCATTGGAGGTGGGAGCTCGAGCTTCGGAGCAAGCACTCTCTCTCTCGCTCGGAGACTGGTGATCTTTTTTAATCGAGACTGATCTGAGGCTGGTCGGGTTTGGAAGTTGTCGCGGCTCAGCGTCGTAAAACGTGGGACGGTGAGCCAGTGTCCGCGGAACAAGTGGCCGGTCAATCGATGCGTACAGGAGTCAAAGGAAAGTAAATCGATTAATTGGAAGGTGAGGTGATTGGTTGCCTGGTCCCGCATCCTGATCAGGAACTATACCCGAGGGGAGAGGGATCTATTCTCAATCTCTAGAACCGGAGTTCAGACTAGAGTTCCGTGGAACAGTTTGATTTGATTCAGTGGAAATGGTTGAATTTAAAGAATAAAATGTTTCGAACTCTATGACAGGATCTCAACTAGGCGTGAGCACTGTGGGATGAAAGGAAAAGAAGATGGGAATTGCACAATATATTTGAGAAAAAAAAAAATAAACAATTGATTTTGGCGATCTAGTTTTTTCTGCTTCCTCTCTTGTAACCAAAATCGGATCATCAAAACAATGATTCCATACTCATCCGTGATTAGAAGTCTTGCCGAACTAAAAAAGAAAAATCAATTGGAAGCCTCTTGGCTCGAAATAATGTAAAGCCCCATTAAATAAAAATTTGAAAGAATTAATGTAGAGAATTTTGAAATAATGATTAGACGACTTAATATGTTAACCTAGTATTGTTGATAATATAAAAATTGACCCGTGTTTAAAAACACTCCCTTTTTCTCAATTTCTTATTTTCTTTATTCCTTTTAATGAATTTATATTCAACAACAGTCACACCCGGACATGCAGCCCTAATGAAAATGACCCCTTCTTATCTCATGCAGTCAACATTCGGCCGCCTCCACGCCACTCGCATGGCTCCGCAATCTCCGACCTCGCTACATCACTTCCTCACCGTCCCAGCATCAACACCGACGGTCTCTCTATGTCCCCGCCGCCGACCTCCTCGTGTTGACCCATGTTGTCTCTTTGTCTTTTGGGTGGTGCACGCGCATGTTTGCTCGTGTGTCTCTTAGTATGGATACAAGGTCTCAGATCACGCGAATCGAAGGTTATTTTATGTTTACGACCTCATATCTATCTTGATATGTGGTTATGGCGGTGAGCCATGACCAAATGGCAATGGACGTTGCGCATGACAATAAGAACAAGCGACCCATTTGTAACTGTTTTATAGAATTGAGTGGAGAAGGAAAGAAGAGAGAGGGAATGAGGCCGCTCTTAGTGTTGGTTTTACCTTTTCTACATGCTCTTCTTTGGTCCAATTTTGCATGCCTTTTCATTTGTTAAAAGTAAACATGTATTTCATTTAAATAGCTAATCTGCTAATGAAAAATTGGTAGGAGAGAGTTTACTCCAATTAACGTGATGCGGAACAATTATTTATTTTTTTAATGTGTCGGTCGTTGTGATCTAATTTATTAAATTATGGGAAATACATGATCAAGTTTAAAATTAAAGTGCTCTTGGAAATGTTCTTTGTATTACCTTAACACACAGCCAAAGTGAGGATGTGGTGCTAATGGACCAGCAGCTGCTTGTACTTGTAAGTTCATGAGATGGCAAATATTAATCCATCTTGGGATAGGTTCTCGGATTATATATATATTTTTTATAACTTATAAATGAAATACCATAGCCAATGGACCAGCAGCAGCTTGTACTCGTAAGTCCCACGTGGCTTTGGAATCCGTTTTCAAAAGAATCGTAATAAATATTCATCCCCGAAAAGAAAAGTGCAATGCCCACGTGCTGGACCCAAGAATGTCCGGAAAAAGAAAAGAGGTTGATTCCCTTTTTTTTGTAGTGCACTGACGCTTGGCAAGATATGATAAAATAAAGGTTCTTTTTTTTTTTTTTTTTGCTTCCCATGATAAAATCAAGGTTCGAAAAAAAGAAAAGGATTTGGGGTGTGGAATCAGCAGCAACGACAGGGTAAGAAAGCAGTGCGTTGATAATAAAAAAAAAAAAAACTTAAATATCCAATCATTTAAATTCAATGACAGGGTAACTGCATAAAATATTCTTTAAAATGTTTGAGAAAATATAACCGAATCCTAAAATTTAAAAAAAATATAATTACATTTTAATACTTGTCAAACTGCACAATGAAGTCTCATCAATATTGACGTGGCTCTTTGAGTACTTTATTTATTTAAATGATTGTTAATCTTAATTAAAGCACAATAATGAATGAAACAACATTATTTTTGTCCTAAGCATAGTGAAATTAGAATAAAAAATAAGAAAAGCCCACAGACAAGGAGGGCACCGCCCCTTACTTGAACATCTAGGCCTAGCGACTCTTGCTCGGCCATAGGTGAGGGATGATGTCCCTCACCCCCTCACAAGCAAAGGCTGCAAGAGCTTTTGTGTGGTGGTGGCACCACCACTTGCCATCGAGGTGAGGGACGCCGAGCCCTCCCGGAATCACAGCAAGGGCTAGTAGCCCTCGATTTGTGGCTGAGCAAGGATAGCAGGTCCTCACTAGCGAAGTAGGGGTGTGTAAGGCCCCGTTTGATTCATCTTTCCCAAGGGGCTTTGGGCCCCCAAAGCCCATTGAGGAAAATATTTTGCGTTTGGCAAATATTTTTGAAAGCTCATTTGGTAAATATGAGTATTCCCAATGCTGAAAACTGAATGATGGGGAGGAGTTGCTTTGAGCATTGGCATTTTGGAGATGCAATTTTTACTGTTCATCGTCACTGTTGATCTTCTTCTTCCCCGCCTGAGAGTCGGGCTTCTCTGGTAGCCATCATTGCCGCCTGGGGGTCGAGCGTCCCCAATGACCACCGACTGAGGTGGCACGACCCGCAACCTAGGTGGCGTCACCCAACCTCAGGCAGCGTTGCCTGGGTCGCGTGGACCTCAGGCGACGCTGCTTGAGGTCGCGGACGTTGCTTGGCTCGTGCGTGCCAAGCGACGTCACCTGAGGTCGCGACCTCAGGCTGCCAAATCTGGCAGTCCAGAGGCCAGATTTGGCTGCCCCAGAGGCCAGACCTGGCTGTCCGGCAGCCAAATCTAGCCTCTACAACCTCAGACGACAGTGTCGCCTGAGATCGTGACCTCAGGCGGCTAGATCTAGGAAACGGAACAACCGAGATCGCCCATCCGCGGTTGGCGGCGGTTAGCCCGACCTTCGGCCACGAATTTGATTTTCAAATTAAAAAAAAAAAAAAAAGAAGCAAAAGCCCATTACAAATGTGGGTTTTCCCAAACGGTATAACATTTCAGAAAACCTCTTTACCTCAAAGATATTTGTATTCTCCCAAGGGCATTTCCCCAAAGCCGAACCAAACGGGCCCTAAGTCCCCTTCTTGGCGGTCTTTCTCACATTTGTTTTTATTTTTACTGTTTTACCCTTTTCTTTGGAAGTTCTCTTTTTACTGTGGATGGCGCGGCACCACACTCAACACCACATTCTCGAGAATAAGTATTATAAAATGTTGCGTTAACGTGGGAAAAGCTTCTTGATTATAAATAATTATTTTGTTTGGGCAAAGTCACAATACAAGAAAAACCAACAATAAAATAGCTCCCGGATATTTGGTTGCGTTTGTTTGCTTTGACATTTTTATGGGATAGGATAAGGTCAGATATTTGGTTGCATTTGATTGCTTTGACATTTATGCATCATTTGTAATATTCTAGATATAACTTGAACAGGGATATGCATTATTCGAACGATTGTTTGGCATGCATGCATATAACTGTATTTGAGTTAAAAAAGTGAGGGATGGATCGTGAACCTGCCCAAGTGATCAATGCATACACAGGAAATGTACTTACATATACACATTATCCAACGGTGGCTGCCATGCTCGCTGGATGAAGGCGGCACCGTCATGCTATTGGCCAACATGACAACCACCGCAGTTGTGGGGGTTGCCATTCACGGTGGCCGCATTCAATCTTTCACCAGCCTTTCACCTCTCCTTCTCTTCTAAGATTTGTGGCTCTTTTTTTTTCCAAAAACAATAGAAAATATTACCTCGCTGTATCCCAATGCCAAGGTGGAAATTATTATGAGACTATATCCAGACATATGTGAATTTTGAGTTGCACTAATCACCAGACAAGATAATACGCAAATCGGTATCCATCAAGTACAACCTAAGAGAACTAAGCTTTTTCATTGAAAGCCGAAACGCTCATACAAGGGAGTCATCTGCATTTAATAAGAGATATATTAAGATGGTAAGTGTTGCTAGAATCTCTATACTTAAAACCTCATACCAAGATCCAATTATTGCACTAGTAGAAACAAAATAGAAAAGGGGGAAAAAACACAAAAAGAGAGAGACAAAAGCGGCAGGTATTGAGCACCACTCACTTAGATACAAGATTATCCGGGAATGCTGCTCCCATGATTTGGAGCGAGGATCCTGTCCACTTTCTGACACGTTTTCTTCGACTTGCCTTAAGCTCAAACCAACTTGGTTATTGCATTCTTTTTTGCAATGATGTGCACGTCTTACCTGACATTCTCTCTCTATTAAAAGATAAAACGGCAGCCCCCGATGCTCTTGTCCTCCTCCTTTTCCACTCAAACAAAAAAGCACGCTCCCACTTCGAAAATCACGTGTAAATTGTGCATATCCGGACAACGGGACTAGGGGATAGGTAGTTTCTTCGCTTTTGAGCTTTTTGGTCCTGTTGGCGGTATCTCGTGAATCACATGGAGATGGCAAAGACACGGACTATGGCAGTAGCTTTCGAGGTCGTAAAGATGTGCAGCTAAGTCGTAGTTACTTGACCTAAAGTTCGAAACTATACTTTAATCTCGACAATGTTGAATTGGAAAAAGCGATGGTTGTGCCGAACTTGGTTCATTGTGAATCGAGTAATTTAAGCTACCAGACTTGATGGATTTCACTCGATGTTCATGCATCGGACGGTTTAGACGAAGCCTTAGACTGTAGACAAGACGGATGCCGTGAAGAAAAATGCTGTCGCCGCATCGGATGTCAACCGTCGTTTCCACTAGGCTCCAACTCGAGATGGAGGGTGGGCTGAGCTCTTTGCTGGATTGTCCAGCTCACGCATCGGGCTTGTCTCGGCCCATAGAGTTACAGGCCCATACCAGCAATGGTGTTCTGGTCTCGAAATGGGTCTTTCTCTCTTCAGGTATTGACATTCGCTGTGCAGCGTGGGGGGAACAGATTGGACATTGGAGAAGGCCACGGGCACGGTGGAAGCACCACGTACAAGCGATTGCAGGTGCCTCACCGGCAAGGCACCGTGTGCCGTCCCGTGGTAACGAAGCGTAGCGCAAATCTCCTAGTCTCTGCTTCAGCCCTTCATGTTATTTCGTCGTGTTTGTAATCATCGTCCATCTCCTAGTTTCCATTCGCCCGCTTTATACAGTAAACACGAACCCAGACGATTCATTTGACCTATATTCAGCCGCTTTATAAACACCATAAGGTCAACTATAAACACCACCCCTCCCCACCCAATTTAATTACTTGGCCTATTATTTATGAGATTTTGAATTTTGGACTTTCATCGCGCTTGTGTCGTGCGTTTTATATATTTCAATACATGTGAGATAAAATTTAACCACGATCATTTGGTTGCTGGGGCTAAACTATAATTCGAATCCGATTGATCAGTCTGGAGCAAATCAGTTCAGTAGAGTAGGAAATTGGAAAGCTTTCCCTCGTGTCCTAGCTCTTTGTGAAGGAATTCTCATGCCTATCTCTCTTTTAGGTCCTTTCAGGAGTGTCCTGACTGAATATTTACAATATTCTGCAATTCCCTTATAGATCCTTATTTAGACTTATGTTCTTGTCTGGATGGAGAGAGATAGAAACCGAACTGGATCTTTTTTTTTTTTTTTTGATGACCCGGGAACCGCCGTCGCCAGCAGCCTAGACGTAAACTTGGGGCGGACTAAGCCATCACCACAGACCCAGTCGCGTTTGAGTCGCGCGAACGTGACGCCTCTGGGATTCGAACCCCTCCCCTTCGTGAGGGGGAGAGGGCCCGAAGCCAGCTGCGCCATCGCGGGCGGTGGTCCGAACTGGATCTTTTGTAAGGAAGAAAGTCATCCTAGCAGCAAATTTAGATGAAAGGCTCTGGAAAATTAGCGTGGCGGAGCTTGTCTCTGGTCCGGTTACATCATTATATCGGGTGCGTTTGGTTCAGCATTCCTAAGGGGCTTTCAGCCTCCAAAGCTCATTGGGAAAATGTTTGACCGTTTGGCAACCATTTTGAAGTAACTTTCAAGTGAAAGTCAGCATTGGGAAGGCTGAAAGTCCAATGCTAGTAGAGACTAGCTTTTAGCTTTCAGCATTTGGCCAAATGCTGAAACTTATTTTTTTTTTTCAAAAACTATCATCACTCATTTTTCAAATTTCTTATTTTGCCCTCGTTATTATTTTTTTAAATGCCAAAATAATGCTAAAAAAATCAAATTTGTATAAATGCTAAAAAAATTAAATATATTTTGGTCTTTTTAAAAAAAATTATTTATGTATTTGATTTTTTTAGCATTATTGTCAAAATTTATATTTAAAAAGTTACATACATTATTTTTTCAATTTTCAACAAATAAAAATTAAAAAATTCCGACGAAGGATTGGTCTTTTTTTAATATATATATTTGATTTTTTAGCATTATTGTCAAAATTTATATTTAAAAAGTTGCATACATTATTTTTTTCAATTAAACAAATAAAAATTAAAAAATTCCAACGAAAGGTTTGGTCTTTTTAAAAAAAATTATATATATATGTATGTATTTGATTTGTTTTATCATTATTGTCAAAATTTATATTTAAAAAGTTGCATACATTATTTTTTTTTTCAATTTTAAACAAATAAAAATTTAAAAATTCCGATGAAAGGTTTGGTCTTTTTAAAAAAATTATATAAATGTATTTGATTTTTTAGCGTTATATTCAAATTTATATTTAAAAATTTACATACATTATTTTTTCAATATTAAAAAAATAAAAAGTAAAAAATTTTGACGAAGGATTTGGTCTTTTTAAAAATATATATATATATATATATATGTATTTGATTTGTTTTAGCATTATTGTCGAAATTTATATTTAAAAAGTTGCATACATGATTTTTTTTTCAATTTAAGCAAATAAATTAAAAATTCTAATGAAGGGTTTGATCTTTTTAAAAAAAATTATATTTGTATTTGATTTTTTTAGTATTATTGTAAAAATTTATATTTAAAAGTTGCATACATTATTTTTTTCAATTTTAAAAAAATGAAATTAAAAAAAACTAATATTAATCACCTAAAGGGCTTTTCAAATGTGTTTTCTACTAAATGGCATTTCTCTCAAAATTGCTTCTCAAAGCATAGTATACCAAATAGCCTTTGCATTTGCCTAAAGTTCTTTAGGCTAAACTACAATGAGTTTTCAAAATGTTAAACCAAACGCACCCATCATCGTTTTTCTTCTCAACCGATACCAAACAAAGTGCTGAGGAGACTAAAGTTGCAGTGGTTATCGCTCGGCGAGTTCTCCACCAGATGAATGTTGCGTATTGCCTTTGCTTTATATCCGTGAAACGAACTTACTGCTGCAACGTATGACCGTCGACTTTAGGACACCCTTCTAACCGCTTCCCTTTGTTTCCTTTGTCGCTGTTCTGTCTGCTCTCATCGTGACGACCGGCTTCTGAGTAAACTCAATTATTCCCCCGCTCTAGATAACTCGACCTTTGCGCTTGATTGGGGAAAGGCGCGCGTACTGAGGACCAGTCGCCATCTAAGAAAGAGACGGATCTCTGAACGAAAGTTGGAATTGCTGATGATGATCCGCTCTATTCTCCTTACCGTTCCCTTTGATTCTTTCCCTTCGTTGCCAATGGCACTGTCGTTTTCAGTGCTTTTTAGCAGCAAAAATGCATGTGAGCCTCCTTTGAATGCGAAAAGGTCCGCTCGAGGTTGAAGTGCGCACCATAAGAGAGAGTTCCAGTCTAGTGGTATTTCAATACGATTGGGCAACTTAGGAATGCAAGTCAGAGGAATGAGAAATTGTCAGTCTTTTTCGGCGACGACTTTGGTGGTGGTGTTTGGCTGATGGTGTACACGGAAAAGCCACTTCCCCAAGATCAATGAACCTGTCTCCCTCTCCTAGCTTTAGCTTCTTGATGTCCTTTTTGGTCGGAATTGGGAACATGTGACAATACCCCCTTTTGTCAAACTTCGTGCTCATTTAACCCATGCACTCGTCCGAGAAGAATCGTCGCATTTTTCTTTGGGCTCAGCACGGATCCGGTCTATCTTCGCCGTGCTCCGTCTTGGTGTTCTCAAACGCACAAGTGTCACTGCCTCATTGAGTAAAATTCGATGATCATTGCCGAACGTAAATGTCATTTTCAAGAAATTGAAATTCCATCGGCTCAGCATAAACACATTTATTTCGGCGCAACAAGTATCTCGAGGGCATTGATTGTTTTATTAGGAAATGCTTTGCTCGTCGCAATCTTTGATTTAACGTTGAGCCAATGGAGAGATTTGAATTCAACGACATCCCTTTTAAAGCAAGTAAGTTTAACGTGCATTCCACCCTTGATAAGAAAAGCGAAAAAGGAAGACGAACTCGAATTGTTGTTTTGTTTTCCCACCCTCGTGTTTGAAGATGCATAGCAGTCTCCCCTTTTTATAAAACGAGGATAGAAAGTATCGATTCATCCTGTTGTCTCCATCGAGGTTTTTAAAATAGGGATTGGCGACTCTCTTTTTTCCCTTCTTTTTTTTTTCCTCGGGGACGCGACATCGTGGCTGGAGACAAGTTGCCAGGACTTAATCAAAAGAGCAAGAAGGGAGAGTTTTGTGCGTTAATGGGATCGTTTTATTCGACTCTCATTTTACCTTGTCGATCTTGTTAACAGACGAAGCCTCGTGGCTCTTTCCACGTACAGTCATCAAAATAAAGCATCCTCTCAAACGAGTCTGGATGTGGTCACATCCATAGGTAGCCACCGACAGGTCAATTCTCTAACCTACTTAGCCACTCTTAATTTCCTTTTTTCTTTCTTTACTGTCTGCTTGATTATCATAGTAACCTAACGTGCCCTCCAACCTCTTTCGGCTGAATAAGAGACTTATTGCTAAAGCTATCTAGAGATTAGCTGAGTGACTAAGAACTTGATTTGAATGCGGAGGGGGCAGCCATATCCATTATCCTGTGGATGAAATCTTACCTGTGTCATGTGGACATGACGGGTGGTTTAAAATCAGTTCTAGAGATGAGTCAAAGAGTCATCCCACTTAGCAGAATATGGAGATATTTATGAGTATGTGGGGAAAATTGTCCAAAAAGTAATAAACCTATTACACTTTTCTCAATTCAGTTCTAAACCTTTTAACTTTACCAATTCAGTCCTAAACATTTTCACTTCTTGCCAATTGAATCCATCAGACCAATTTTAATCAGAAAATGCTAACGTGGACACCGGCGTTGGCGCTAATGTGGAGAATTTTTAATAATATTTTAATAATTTTTTTGAATTTTTTTGAATTTTTATTATTTTTTTCCTTTTATTTTCTTTTTGGCTTTATTCTTTGCCTTTTCCGGTGGCCGGTGGCCATAGCCAGCCTGTTGGCCTCTCCCGCCACAGGCGAGGCTCGGTCGGGCGAGGGCTAGCCCCGGCAAGGGTCGCTTGGGTGAGGTTGACTTGTGCCCTGACGAGGCTACCCAGATCGCAGCGAGGGCTCCTCTTGCTAGATTTGGCGAGGCTGACCCTCGCCCAAGCCAGCAACGCCAAGCAAGGCCGCCTTGGCATGGGCACAAGTCGGCCTCGCCCAAGTGACTCTTACTGGGTTGCGCTTGGGCGAGGGCTCCCCTCGTCGGGGCTAGCCCTTGCCTGGTCAGGCCTCGCCTGTGGCAAGCGAGGCCAGTCAACTGGCTGTGGCCGGTGGCTGGCCATCGCCTAGGCAAAGAAGAAAGCCAAAAAGAAAAGAAAGAAAAATAATAACAGATTCAAAAAAAATATTAAAAATATTATTAAAATTGTCAACATTAAAGTCGATGGTCCTACGTGGCATTGCCGATGTCCACATCAGTATTTTCCGGTCAAAATTGATTGAATGGACTCAATTGGCAAGAAGTGAAAAGATTTAAGACTGAATTGGTAAAATTAAAAATTTTAGAACTGAATTGACAAAAGTGCAATAGATTCAGGACTTTTTGGACAATTTTCCCCAAATATGTGAAAGACGGAACTATCATTAAAAGATTTATTAGTAGATTAATACATCATTTGAAATGACATACTCATTACACAAATATAGGAATTCTAGATTTCCAACAAGCAATTTACATTCATTTCATTAGGGATCCATGATGGTTATAACGAGTAAACCAAATCTTACTTTTGCACCGGGCATGGTCCGGGTCAAGCCCCTTGAAGTTATTCTGCAATTTCGAACCGAACATTGAGAAAGAAAAGACTTCCGAGAGCATCTTTGACGTCACTTGAACAGTAAGAAAGATTGGATCAAGGAAAACAAAAGGGCCACTAACATACCATTAATGGAAACAACGAGTACCCCAACGACAACTCGGGAAAACGTCCAATAATGGAATCAGGCTTTTTGGCTGCCAGGCACGGCCTACCTGTACCTGGTGTACAAGCTGAGCAAAAAGGAGGTCCAAGGCTCCTCTTTCCTCGAGGAGCTGGAGCCAGCGTTGTACCATTTTGCTACATATAAAGAAGGCCTATGCATTATTGACTTAGCTGTGTTCATCTCAAGGCACAATAGTTTGAGCTCGACTAGGCCTACGCCTCGATCTTGCCACAATCACACAGATTACAGTAATTTGATCGCGCGAATCCCATGCCTGAATTTCACGTGGTTCCCTCGATGAAAAAAAGGAACATATGTATTGGCATGAGGGTACGATATATGTTTTCGATGTCTTCATTTGCTTCCTGTGCACGTGAGGCTGGACAAAGAGAGATGCGTTTTTTTTTTTTTTTTTTTTTTTTTTTTTTGTGGACAGGAGGAACCGGCTTGCGCCGACAGCGCGCCGTAAACCCCCTGGGCGACACGTGCTAGCCACCACACACGTGCCACCAGGTAAGTCACCTAGTGTCTCCGCCAGCCTCCCTGCTTCGCAGGGGCTTCGAACGCTTGACCTTTCACCGGGAGAAGGAGTGCCTACCCAACAGAGCCACCCCAGCGGGTGGTAAGAGAGATGCATTTTATATTGAAAAAAAAAATGAGGAGGCATGCAGGAATTGTGCGAAGAAGTCGTTGTATGCACCCGATTCACAAAGTTAATTATGTTTTAGACCATGTAAGGTTCATCAAATTTAAGGAAACTAACACAAGTGGTTCATGACGTTTGATCCGATATGTAATGTAGTCCTTAACTTTTAATTTGGTCAATGTAATCCATGAACTTTTGAAACATATTCAATTCTACTAAACATTTTCATATAATGTAGAAATTAACTCGAAAATGTCTTAAAAGTTCATAGATCATGTCGAACAAATTAGAAATTTAGGAATAACATTATATATTGGGCTAAACTTCAGGAGCCACTCATACATTGAGTCAAAATTTATAAATTGTTTACGTCATTATCCCTCAAATCCGCAACTCCGCATATGGTAGGGTCATCGACAATTTGAGGCATTCCTTGAGTCACGCAATAATTCAATCTTTGATCCGTTTCCTCGCAAAATTCAAAAGCTCGATTCAATTGGAGTCTATTGACTTCCACTAGCCTCGTGTGGAGGCTTTGACTAGGATAATGGGGTTTTCACTCAAATAATAAATTTGAAGTTCTTTCATGCTATGTTGACGTTGGAAGTTTGTTTATAAAACAAATTATGTGTTTCCTTGTCCCACATATGAAAGGTGGGAGGAGGTGGGCCGGTTAATAAATGTGAGGCTTCTTTAGTGTATCTAAAAAAATGGGTGTGGACTAGACCCCACCATACCGGGCGTCTTGGGTACGTGATTATTTGGCACCCTTAGCACGCTTACACGCTCGCAGTTTAATTAGCACTAACCCCTTTATTTATTTATTTTATTCCGTACGGTTATCTTATTAACTTTTATTAGTTTAAATGTTTTTTTTATTGAGAATTTTTGGAAATTATGAATATTCGAATTTTTTTAATTAAAAAATATTTTATTTTTTATTATTTTGAATTTTTATATTTGTGTCTTTTTAAGACAATTTTTGGAAATAATACTCGTTCAGTTTGCAACTTTTTTTCCGAAGGGTTGCATTTGTTCATTTGTTCAACTTCTTCCGACGGTTATCTTATTAACTTTAATTAGTTCAAACGTTTTTTTTTAGTGAAATTTTTTGGAAATTATGAAAATTCGAAATTTTATTTATTAAAAAATTATTTTTTTATTTTTATTATTCCGAATTTTTATATTTGTGTCTTTTCAAGACAACTTTGGGAAATAATACTCGTTCAGTTCGCAACTTTTCCCAAAGGGTTGTATTTGTTCATTTTTCAACTTCTTCCGAATGAATACCTTTGTTCATTACCCACCCCGTTGTGGGCGAGTTGGTTCAGGCTTCCAATGCCCTCCCCGTTGGGCAGGGTTCGAATCCTAGCTCGCTCCATTTGCGCGACTTAAGTGGGGTGCCATGAGAGGTGGGTCCCCCCGCAAGTGCCCCCCGTGGTTTACGTTGAGCGCTGTCAGCTGTGAGGCGGTTCCACGGCATAAAAAAAAAAAAAAATATATATATATATATATACCTTTGTTCATTTGTCAATTTCTTCCGAAAGGATAAATTCGTTCATTTTGCAATCTTTTATGAAGAGTTGCATATGTTCTTTAAGACCGATTTATATATATATATATATATAACAGTTTTCCAGATGAACGAATTTGAGATTATTTTTCGAGTCTTCTTTCCAAAACTACAACTATTTTTTCAATTGTTTCCTAAAGAGATATTGGAGAAATACTAGAATTGCTATCTAGTATTCTCATTTTGAGACTTTGTTGTATCGTGGAGGATATTTGCTAGTAACTATTAGCAACTTTGTGAGGCAAATAAATCCTTAAAAAAAGTGATATCACACCTCAAAGTTCTACATGATTACTTTATTAATTCAAAACCATATTTTTCCAACAGTTGATGAATCCGCCATCGCATAAAGACACGCACACCCACAACACTCGGAAAGATCGGGCTGCTGCATTGAAATTGTATAGAAACCGTCATCTCGAATTTAAACATGAATATTCACATCGATGCTCAATCCGTTTCTTCGCACTGGGGAGAGTATGATTGATTTTTTGGCTGCGCATAACGGATTTAAACCTTAAAAGAGTGATCTGATGTTTTCTCTCCATTGTTAGTTGAGCTACTCACAATGGATTTGGGTCGAAGCAATCCCACGTTTTTTTTAAAAATATATTTTATAACAGCTGACCACATTTGAAATAGCGCCAACTGCGCACTATTGTCTAGTGGAGGAGATCGTGGGAGGCGGCCCGAAGAAGACCATATTTGCTAGAGAAACCATTGCATGTATGTTGCATGTGCGAATACATGAATGCAAGATCTCTATCCCACGCTCACGTCTTTAACGTCATCTCAATCGTCACTATGTACTTTGTTAATTACCAATTCTGATGATTGAGATTAGTTGAGCGAGAGATGTCAAGACGCCGCACCTTCTTTCATTCAAGGAGGATCTGTAGGTGGAGCTAGTCATGTTTTCACAAATTCTATCAAGATATCAATGTTGAGATGGGCTCGAGGTACATACATCAGGTCTATACAAAAAAAGAATATGTTATGGAAAAACGAGTAAGGAAAAAATGGACTTTAACATGTGGAGGATCTTCGTCCCGATTAGATATGTGTAAATCCCTTGATTAGGTGAAGCTAATCATATTTTCATGAGCTCCCAAGGATATGAATGCCTTGAGCTTAAGAGAGATATATCAGGTCTATTCGAAAAATGGAATATGAAATGGAAAACGAGAAAGGAAAATAAGGGCTTTCAAGCACACGTGGCACCGCGAGATCCCACGAGCGAAGGCACTTCTCATTAATTTAAGGGGTCTATATATCCGCTTCTGGTCGTTGGCATCTTCTTCCTGGTTCCTCCGGTCTGGTTAAAAAGAGGGAAACAACAAGCGAATCAGACTCTCTTTAGAACCCTTCCCAGAATAGTTGGAGAAAAAGACAGGAACTTCCAAAAAGCAAGGGACCAGGAATTAGAGGGGATGGCGGAGGAGGAGGAGAAGCTGATGAAAGCACCCGACAAGTCGAGGTTCAAAACGGTCTGCGTCTTCTGCGGAAGCAGCGTCGGCAAAAGACAATCGTATGGGGATGCTGCGCTCGAGCTTGGCCGAGAATTGGTATTCATTCTTGTATTAAGTTATTAAGTACACTCTCTATGGAACATGGGATCACTTGGGTTTCTTCTTTAAAGGTTTCGCGGGGCGTGGACCTTGTTTACGGTGGAGGGAGCATCGGATTGATGGGAATAGTTTCTCGGGAGGTCCATCGCGGAGGCCGCCATGTTCTCGGGTACGTTCTTTAACGACTCTACGTCGACCCTCTCTTCCCCGACAATCATGATTTCGTCGCACCGGCATGAAGAGCTGGCCGACCAACGACGATCCCATCACAAGCGCGACACAAAAGTGAAAAGCCCCACCTTTCTTATTCTCCATCTCTCCTCTTTTTTCCAACTCCCTTTTGGAGCATCACTGCCGATAAAAAAAAAAACACTATTTGGACTGTAAGAACTGCACGAACGCAGCCTCTCGCCGCAAGAGTACACGACAGGTTCATGTGTATGAACCCTTTTGTTCCCTCGATTGCTGTTTCGGCTTTAGATTAATGCGCTGCGTCGCATCGTTTCTTTCCTTTTGCAGAGTCGTTCCCAAAAGTTTGATGTACGAAGAGGTAATCAAAGTCAATCTGTATTACATCCGACCTTGTTTTCTTTGGTAAACAAATACATGTCTGCCCACCTGCTTGCGATGGGCTTCCCGAGCATATACTTTGCCCGGCTTTGACCCGCGACTTGGACATTTGGTTTAAAGTGAGATTAAAAAAAAAGGATTCGTCTTTGATTAAGGATTATTTAAAGTTGCTTTAGCAGATCATCGGAGAGACGGTCGGGGAGGTCAAACTGGTAGCCGACATGCACCAAAGGAAAGCCGAGATGGCCCGCCATTCCGACTGTTTTGTCGCCTTACCAGGTTATATTTCGGTGCACTTGAATAACTAATCAGTTTCATCGTGCTAAACTAATTTACATCTTACCTTATATTCTAAGCACTATCTATTGATTTTTTTTTTCGTTTTTATAGAATGAGCCTCTTAACATGTGTTCTTTTGTTTCTTACGGGCAGTTGATTTTAGGAAAATAATTTTCGTATTATTTTTGTTCCGCGAAATAAATGGATTAGTTTAGATAAGTGCTTAATTTGTGCTTGTTTTTTCATGTGGTTAGGTGGGTATGGGACTTTGGAAGAGTTGCTGGAGGTGATTACATGGGCCCAGTTGGGCATCCAGGACAAGCCGGTAATGCTCTTGAGCTAACCTCACTTGGTCAGACGAGTCTATTCTTGTCCAACTCAAACCAAAACTCCTCTTTGTCTACGAGCGCACTCCATGTAGATCTACAGAAACCACGATAATATATCTGAGTTTATGATATTTTCTGTCTGGATTCCATCGGAAAGAGTAAGGAGCCTAGTGGCACTCCACTTCAATAGTAAAATAAGAAGTCCTTTATTGTTGGAGTAATTGATTGGGAGCATCATGATTTCCTATTCAGAAAAATAGGAAGCTAATGATTTGAATCTTATCAATTTAATGCAAAATTACCCTTCAAATCCTACTAAGTGCTCCTCCGAGTCAAGGTTACTGGCATAGATAAAAAATCTAGACTTAACCGATTCATGAGACTTGCACAAACCTCTAGAAAACTGGTCGAGGGTTTTGGATTCGCACTGTCATACTTCTCATGTCAGATATGGTAAAAAGAGAGAACTCCCATATTTCTTTTTTGGATAATTTGAAATTTATCAAGTTGATTATCGTGGCAGGTGGGTTTGCTAAATGTGGAAGGGTACTACAATGGTCTGCTCGCCTTCATCGATAAAGCCGTGGACGACGGCTTTATCAAGCCCTGCGAGCGAGGCATCGTCGTCTCCGCCACGAGTGCTCCAGAGCTGCTTCAGAAGCTCGAGGTTTGCGTTCGCTCGTCTTTTCCTGCGGCAACACGCGATGCGTCGTGTTCACGCGCCCTCCTTGCCGTCCCCTCGTAATTTGCCCGTTCTGTTTCTGTACAGGACTACGTGCCCCTCCACAGAGCGGCTGTAGGGAAGCGAGTTGGGAGGCTGAGCAGGTTGAGTTGAACTCGGCCTTGCAGACCGAGATCGCTCGTTAACAAGGAGGATATCAGCTGATATCGGGCCTTAAAGCAGACGGATCGACTCTCGCGATTAGTTGCTTTTTCGACCACCAATTTGTGTTTGTGAGTTCTAATTAGCAAGTAGGATTAGCTATGTTTCTCTCTTTCTTTCTTTTGCTGCTCTCGTATCATGTATTTTAAAATTAGACCTGCTTAAGCTAAATGGTAAGGAAAAATGTTTTATGTATATACAACCTCTTTAAATCCTACGCTTTTCGATGATGTATAACTTAACTATCGTATCTGTATAGGTCTATGACTTAGGTGCAAAAGAGAACATGAATGGAGTCAAAATGGGGGTGCAATCATTTCTTCCGGTAGAGAACCGCATCTTATTCCATTCTCCATATCTCGACGACATTGGCAAAATATAATAAGTGTCCTGATTAAGACTAGCTAAGATCGAAACATGAACTTAAATGACCAATCTCTACGGAGAAAAAATTGATTACGCGTAAGGTTCGCCATGGCTCTATATATCGTAGGATGGATTTCGCAAGAGACCTACATTCCGTAATATATTAAAAAACTGATGACATTAATGAATTAGCGATGCATTAATAGTCAATGTTCATTGTATAGATAGCCAAGGTTGATAGATAAAAACCGTATTCTAATCTTTTAGCCCCGACCAACCGGGCAAGGATACTGCTGTCCCACTATGATTTAGCCTTTGAGGACGTGTTTATATAAGGAGTTATTTATTATTGTTATTATTATTTTTTTGGGTTCGCGAGAATGATATTATATTGGGCAAGCACTAGCAGGGACCTCCCAAGTCTTATCCTGTCTCCGCCTCTTACGTTGTCCTTGACTCATCACCTTTTTCGAGGAAGCTGTCTCAATGCCTTTTGCCTATATTTCCTGAATGAAGTTAGGAGGTGACGGGTTGTCACTTGACCATCCAGATTGTCCTTGAGCTCTACTAACTTTGGGAGGTTTTGAGGATTCTCTAATGCTTACATTCCTCTACCTATCTTTGTAACATATATACACATAATGGATCCTATGAATCTGGATTTCAATCTTCATGAAAAGGAAAAAAAAAAAACCGGATGGTCATCTAATTCTCAATGTCGCAATAAATATTATAGTGAAAATTTGAAACAAGAGTCTCTCAATCTTGTTCTTAACATTCATTATTCCATCTTCATGGGTCGAACTGTAGATATCTTCTCCAAGCTATTGGTTCATCTGTTTTGAGGTATCGAGTTCAAAGATCGAGAGAGGCATCGAGAATAACTTATCAATAATATCCATGCTTGAGTTTGGATTGTCATAGTTGATGAAGTCGTAAGAAAAATGTATGAACCACACTAATTTTTAACGAAATAATTTATGAATGCATCGAGTGCATTGTATCGGTAATTAAAATCGATATCTTATATGTCCTTAAATTCTGCTATAGAATGGCCTGGGGGATGATCGTAAAAGGTGTAGGGCACTACTGTGCACGTTCCAATTGTTAGGTGATGAGTCACTCTACTTCGAGCATTCGAAAAACCAAGAATCTAGTTCGACTGGCTGGGTTCAATGATAGGAGGAGGGCCAGCACCGAAGGGAAGTTGGTCCTATCTTCTCCATGCCCTCACCATTGGTCCCTTCTGGATGGGCCCATCGCTGGGCATCTCGAAGGCCCGATTAGTCACCGACAACCGTTTAGGCACTGTTTGGTAACCATCCAAACAATGCATGATTCTGATTTTTTGTTCCCAAAATCAGTTTTGGACAAGAATTGAGAATAAAAAAAAAAATATGATTCTCAGTCTGAAAATCAAAATTCTTCTTCTTCTCTTTTCTTCTTCTTCATTGACCGCCATCCCGTGACTGCCGCTCGCCGCCGCCGGTCGTTGGCAACCTGTCCGGCGAGCTTGCTGGAGGCAAGTCCAGCCACCGGCGAGGCTTGGCCTCGCCAGATCTGGGGAGGCCGTGCTTCGCCGGTAGCCAGGTGGGCCTCGCCCAGCCCCGGCGAGCCTCGCGACGCCTAGCCCCGCCGGTGGCCAGGCAGGCCTAACCTAGCCTCGCTGGTGGCCAGGCAGGCCTCGCCTAGCCCCAGCGAGGCCGGCCTGGCCATCGGCGAGGCTCGGCGGGGCTGGGCTTGCCTCGCCTAACTACCGGCGAGGCTCAGCCAACAAGAGCCGGCGAAGCTCTGGTGAGGTCGTCGGCCCTCGTCTGGCCGATGGCCGGACCGGCGACCGGCCTGAAGAAGAAGAAGAAGAAGAATAGGAGAAAAAAGAAAATAAAAAAAGGAAAAAATTATAAAAACTATTTAAAAATTAAAAAAAAATTGATTTGAAACATAATCAATGAACATGGTATCAAACACAATTCTATTCCCGAATTAGAAATTTTGTACGATTACCAAATGCGTTCTTTACTCGAATCAATTCCGGGAATAGAATAAAAAAAAATCATTTTTGATTATAATTTGTTCCCGAAAAAGCGAATTGTTACCAAACGCGCCCTTAGCTTCCCCGGCATAGAATAAAGGTGCCCCCTATAACTTGGCATCTTCTTTGGACATTTGCCCCAGTTTTACGTCGCAATATTGCTTTCCACGAAATTGACAAAAAAGAAAAAAGAAAAAAGAGAGAGAGGAGGAGTTTGATAATGTCCAAGGATCGTCCGCTAAAGCGACATGTACGAGAATTCGCCTAACATGACATGTGTTAAACTAGGCCCAACTTGTACCCGACTCGTTTATTAAAATACTTTTGTATTTAATCCAATCTATGAAATCAATATCCACGTAGTTTACATAATTTAAGCTCTTTATGTGTATCGATATTTAGACAAAATCACTAGTTATACTATAAGATGCTAAAGAATTGGCTTTCAACATTGCAAAGAATTTTTAATTTCTGTAGTGATTCACAATGAACAATAAGAGAAAGTATTTCACCAAAAAAAATATTTTTTCACCAAAAAAAAAAACAATAAGAGAAAGTTAGTACTTGGTAGTGAATTTATAAAATTGTAGCAACAAATAATATGGAGGAATTGGAATTTTAGTTAGATGAAACGTAAATTATTGAAGAAGATGATCAATCCTGATCATGGATTGCAATGACAATAACTAAAATTAGGATATTACGCGAAAATAACAATGCCACGTACAACTAGAGAAAGATATATATTCCGATAATAGGCGAAACTTGCGATATTAATAAAAATAAAAATAAAAACATGGAAAAGAAGAAGCCGTATTTATATGTTTTATAGGAGTTAAGTCAAACCCATCTTGCGCGCCCGCCAAAACTTCTTTGAATTTGGAATAAAAATAAAAATAAGAGGGAGGGGGGTGTTATTTTTTTTTGGCTGCCGGTGGCTCTGAAGAAGCTGGTAGTGGCGGTGGTGGTGGGTGACGGACGGACGGAGACGGCGACGGCGGTTTAACGTTGCGCCTCCTCTTTTTTTCTTTTTCCCTTCGAGCGAATCGCGGCGGGCGGTTGTTAGCTCCGGCGGTCTTTGTTCATCGCCGGCTTTATCGTGCGTGTGGTGAGAGAGAAAGAGGGAGATCTCCGAGCTGTGCTTGATACTCCGGCGACCCCGCTAGCTCCGTCGAATTCCGCGCTCTCATGGCTAATCGAGGTGAATGCCCGGAAGGAGCGTCGAAACCGTTCTCTCTCTCTCTCTCTCTCTTTCTCTCTCTTGCTGTCGAAGAGCTAGAAAGCGAGCTAGAGAGAGAGAGAGAGAGCTGCTTCTCCTCCTCCTCCTCCTTCTCCTCTCCTTGTCCTTCTCTTCTTCTTCATCCTCCTCCTCCTCCTCTTGTTGTTCTTTATTTTTTTTGTGGGTGGCGGTTTTTGATTCGACGTTGGTAGGTGGTGGAGAAGACGATCTGTACACGGAGCTATGGAAGGCGTGCGCGGGCCCGCTCGTTGACGTCCCCCGAGCTGGGGAGCGAGTCTTCTACTTCCCCCAAGGGCACATGGAACAGGTGAGGAATCATTCCCCCCCCCCCCCCTCTTTTTTGTTTAGAATCGACGTTTCATCTTGTTGGTTCGGTAGGGAACAAGCCCGAGAGATTTTAGCGCACGGATTTTCTTTCGACGTTTCTGGTTTGAACTGGTTTCCTTTTACGTGTTCTTCCGCTCGCGTTGTTTCTTTCTTCTTTTGGGGGGGGCGAAATCCCGTAAATTATTCTTGCCTTCTAATTCGCGTGCCGTTCGGGTTTCAGCTGGAGGCGTCCACGAATCAGGAGCTGAACGAGAGGATCCCGCTGTTTAATCTTCCCTCGAAGATACTTTGTCGCGTCATGTACATTCAGCTGCTGGTAATTTGTCTGGACTCGACTTCAGTTTGTACATGTGCTATATAGCTCCTGGCTGGTAATTGCTGGATGATGTTATTCGCCGCGAATTCGGGCTTCCGTTGGATCTTCGTATCAGATGAATTCCTTTTCTGGGTTCCTGAAAAGCACCCTTTTTTAATGACAAATGGATGGGAAATAGAAGCCGCGATTCGACGTGATGTTTGATATTATTTGTTCGGTCTTTTTTGTTTTGATGTTTAGGCGGAGCAAGAAACGGATGAAGTTTATGCCCATATTGCTCTATGTTGACACCTAAATTTTTTTATAATTTTTGGGTTAATTTTTACCAAAAAAATAAAAATCACATGACATATAGTCTAGGAACATTTATAGTATTTTTTGTTTTGTTTTATTTTATTTTAGACAGTCGGTGAGAGAAGGATTTTTCACATATTCCGTTCAGATTTTTCATATATTCAAGTAATATACATTGGGGAATGTATTTTGAGCAGAAAGGAAACTTTTCGAACAGAATATTAGGAAAATACAAAAAGAATATCGTGCGGGATGCAACGATATATTCAAGAGATTATGCACAACTAAAATTGGAAATAAAATATGTAACAAAGGTCTAATTTTTTCCCCTATAAAAGGAGTTGTTCGTGTACGGACGCGGGGTGGCGAAATTCGAAAAATTTAGAGCAAAAAAGGTGAGGGGACTTCGGTTTTGAGAGAAAAAAAAAGAGAAAGAGGGCAGAAGTGACGTGCAGCAGGAAAAGAGAAAAAAAAAAAGAAGAAAGAAAAAGAAAGGAGGAAGACGTCTTCCTCGCTGCTCCGCGCCCTGGTCTGCGTCGGCGACTCGGCACCGCCTCCGTCAGGCACCACCCGCGCCGGCAGCCGAGCCGCCGCCCACCGCCGCTCCGCCGGCGGCCCGCGAGTCGTCTCTGCTTCACCGCCGCTGCGCCGGTCTCGCCCGCAACACTCGCCGAGCTGCCCCGCGTCCGACGCCGCTGCTTCCCCATCGCGGCCCTGCCCCGGAGCCTGACCCGAGCCGGATCGCAGCCCTTCCGCTCCGACGACGCTGCTGTTGTCCCCGTCTTGTCTCTGCCTGCAGATCTCCGCCAGTGCTACTCCGGCCAGCGACCTGCCGGCGATCTGACGCCTCTGTCCGAGCCCGAGCCGAGGCGCTCCGCTCTCTGCCTGAGTCCGAGCGAGGCCGCTTGCTGCTGCTCCTCGCGACGCCACCGCTCGCCGCCGATCCGCTCGCTGCTGGTCCTCATCGCCGGAGCTCCGACGACCAACTCCCGGTGAACCTCCACGAAGCTGCCAAACCGTGAAAAGGGGGAGAAAAAAGAAAAAAAAGCAAAATCACTTTAGGTAGTTTTTTTTTTCTTCCTTTTGTTTATTTGCCTTATTTTATTCTTTATTTTTTTTAGTACAATTATTCCTTGATGCAATGATGAATTGTCCGACATAAAATAGCCTGTGAAATTTGTGATTGTTAATTCGATTTTCGCGCTCGAAATCCGACTCGCAATCACTTTTTTAAAAAAATCGCTAATCCAATCTCCCGCTCGAGATTCGATTCGCGATTTATGTAAAATTGGCCAATCCGATCTCATGTGCGAGATATGGTTCATCAATTTGGATATCATCTTTCTCTGATTTACTGTCGTGCCGTTTAATTAAATTTGCTTTCATAAAAAAAATCAAAAAATGTAGGTTAGAATTAGGTTTATTCCCTGTTTTAGGGTTTACATATTTAGAATAGGAATTTTATTTCGAATTTTTTAAAAAAATAAAATCAATCAATTTAAGATGTTAGATTTTTAACTTGGATTG
Source organism: Eucalyptus polyanthemos subsp. polyanthemos (assembly GCA_017140185.1). Classification (NCBI taxonomy): domain Eukaryota; kingdom Viridiplantae; phylum Streptophyta; class Magnoliopsida; order Myrtales; family Myrtaceae; genus Eucalyptus; species Eucalyptus polyanthemos. The sequence continues at coordinate 47,335,581 of CM029462.1, forward strand.
CATGTTTAATTATTTGACAATTATTAATTTCGAAATTAATAAAATAAAAACACAACAAAAAAATCATCATGCATATGTCATGTAAAATTAGGGCAATCTTTATATGTCATGGCATATTAGGATAAAATTGCATGTTTCATTTTAAGTTTAGATTGATTTTTTTTAGATAGATTACATCTTAGGCTAGAGACTATCTTAATATCTTAGTTTAAATTAGGATTTAATCTGACTGATCCTTAATATAAGCGGGATAGAATTTTAATCTAGATAGTTAATCTTTGCATTTTCTTAATTTCGAATTTCATAAAAAATAAAAAATGTCTTAGAATAAATTAGTTCCATTCTTTAGAATAGATTGCATTTTTTAGGAAAAATAAAAAATGTCATGTAAATGTTATATAGGATTAGATTCATGAAATGCACGTCATTTAGAGATTGTTATTAAGTCCATTTAATTAGAAATTGCATGACATTAGAATTAGGTCATTTAGTTATATTGCATTGCATATTGCATGATTTTCATTAAATATGTGAAAAAAAGAAGAAAATTGCGTGTTAATTAGAAATCATATATGTTAGGGAAATCCCTTATGATGTTTTGAAGATGACAAAATAAATCAAAGGCTACTAACATGTTTGATAGTTGAGTAATAGACTTTACAATCTGAATCTGAGTGCGATAGACTTTACAATCTGAGTCGAGTGCGATAGACTTTACAATCTGAGTCTAAATATATTATGCTTCAAAGATAGAGTTTATCTTCTGGTTCAGCTTCATAGTCTGTCTTCTGGTTCTTCCAAGAATAATCTCTGATAATATCTTTCACACATTCTATTATATGCATAGTCTATTACTCAACCATCAAACATGTTAGTAGCATTTGATTTATTTTGTCATCTTCAAAATATCATAAGGGATTTTCCTAACAATCTCTCCCTTTTTGATGATGACAAAACAATATCTGAATATGCAAATTTGTAAACATGCTTTTAAAAATATTAATTTAAATCAAAGAATATCATAAGATAGTAAATAAATTGAGCATAACAATATATAGAAAAATAATCGCAGCTCAATATTATGCCATATATATCATCAACCAATCAACACATATGCATATTCATATCTTCTCCCCCTTTTTTAATCAAAAAGTGATAATAATGGAAAAAATATCACTTAGAGAATGATAACAAATATTTCGCATGAATCACAATTTCCAAAAATCAGCTTTTATAAAGTAAATCGAATATTAAAGATATGTAATATAGCTCACTTCGATCATATATATATCAGCAAATATCCAATGAAAATCACGAATGCATCATAAAATTCACGTACCCTTTTTGTCATAATAAAATGATAATCTCAATAAAAGATTTGTTAATGACAAAAAGTAATAAAAGATGCACTAACCGGATTTTTTTAGAACAAATTCTGACACATTTACATTTCTTTCCATTCATAATAAGATCACGATCAATCCAAAAAGATTTTTCCATAATTGATCAATGCTCCCCCTCAATTTGTTGCATTTTTGAGATGATCACGATTCTTTTCCTTTTCTTTTGGATTTGATTTCTCCCCCTGTGATCATGACAATATTTGCGAATAAAAATAATTGTTACTTGTTGAACAGAATTTTTTTTTTCAGTATTTCCTACAACATCTGCAATGATACCAACGGCCGCGGTGGCTTCACTGGATAAGGCTCTGCTGATCCTCAACGAAAAGGTGAAGGGTTCAAAACCCAGGGGAGGCGCTAGGTGTATTAAGTGTGACTCAGGGGTGGTGGGTCCTCCTACTTAAGTGTCACCTAGGGGTTTAGGCGCGGCTGTCGACTGCAAGCCAGTTTTTCCAGCACCAAAAAAAAAAAAAAAAAAACATCTGCAACGATCACTTGTATTTTGAAATTCGAGGCAAAAATTTATTTTCTTCAATTAAGCTTTTCTCAAATTCAACCTGCATCAACTTAACAAACTTTTTCAACAAATAAGCTGTAATAATATCCACGTAATATATAATGCCCTTTCTTCAAATAAATAAATTGAATAGCATATGTAAAATTAAAATTCAGAACTACTCAACCTTTTGTACGACACATAAGGGATTTCCTCAACAATTTGCAAAAATTTTGCATAAGGAATAGAATCTTTGAACCTCCAGAAGATAGTATAGAATCTTCATAATTTTCAGATCGAGCTTTCCAAAATTCATGTGGAAGATTCTTTTGTTACCTGCAAATTCTTGTATAATAGATAATTATCTTTGCAAAAATGTCACATAATATCTTCCTTTGATTTTCGGATCAACCTTGCTAGATATAATATATCTTCTAAGAATATAGCAAGAATATCCATGAATATGCAATAATATCTTTCGAGATCAAAGAGATTTCCTTGAGCATAAATTTCAGATATGCATTTTGCAAAAGGAAAATAGATATTTTTGTCACGTGCCAAAATTGCAATACCTTATATTTATAACAAAAGATATTTGCAATATAATAAACAATCATCCAAAATGTACGTAGAGATTTGCAAAGCGGGATGATAAAAATATTCTCTTACCCATGGTATATGTTTGAAATATACCATTGAAAAAATAAAATCATTACCAATCTTCGCATGAGATGCATTTTTGATTGCATCATGATTTGCATAGATTTGCGATCATTCATCCCTTAAAGAATTTCCTGCAATCAACTCATTTCCTTTTTTGGTATCCATAAATTTGGATCGTTCCTTGACGTTAGAGCAAAATATAAAATCTCATAGATAATCAAATATTCTTTCTAAACTCATCATAACATGTTATTTAAGGAAAGAATATTATGCACAATAATATCTTGAAAAATAAATTCTCACTTAGTCAAAGCACAATAAAATCAGGGAGAATGAAATCCTTGAGTATCTAGGAATATTTTGCATAATTAACATCACGTAAAACAGATTTTTATTTGGCAAAATATGATAAAATCTGAGAGTATAAAATTAAACTAAATAAATTCATTTGTCTTTAAGCATGATATCAAAAATGATCACACGTATCAAATTAAATCTCGAATCACAAAAACATATCATGCGATTCTCTCTTCAATAAAACAAATCTCAATCAACCAAGGATATATCGAATATTAAGTATAATGAGAAATTTTAAATTCTGTACTCAAACCAAATCGAGAATAAAAATATATACATTCCTTACCAAACTCTCTTTCTTCTTTCTTCTTTATATCCTGCAAAAATAACTCACATTTTCTTTGGTACCCATTTTTTCTTGGGTCCATGAGAGTTAGTAGAGTATGCTGTTTTTATCCAATTTTTCTTAATAGGTTTCTAGACTTTAGGACATTCTTTCTCAAAGTGTTTCGAGTCTCCACAATTTAAACACTTGACGTCATTTCCACCAACGGGTTTTACAAACACTTTTTGAAAATGATTTTTTTAAAATGCCTTTGGAGGTTTTTTGTAAAATCCCTTTGAAGGTTTTTGTCTAAGTCTTTCTTTTACTTTAGGAAAGTCAATTAAAGAATTATTTTCCTTATTGAAACCAAGTCCCGACTTATTATAGTAAGGAACTTGTTTAGAAAGAATATGTTCTAATGTTTTTGATCCATTTGAAAATCTTGTCGAAATATTTGAAAATTCTTTTTTCAAAGAATCATTTTCTTTAACAAGCAAATCTCGATTTTCTTTTGTTTGTAGAAAATCTTTTTGCAAAATTTCAAAATTTTCTTTTTTGAGAAAGATCCTGTTGCCTAAGTTGAGAATTCTCATTTTTAAGTTCGGAGATCCTTTTAAGAAAAGATTTGAGATTTGAACAAAGATCATTTATATACTTTGAAACTTTTAGAGGAATTTTTGAATGACTTACCTCGATTTCCTCATCGGATTACGAGTCTCGTGTCGAAGTCAAACTCGATTACGTGCGTGTCTGAGTCGACTCGGTTCGAATGTGCCATTAAGTATATATTTTCTTGCTCATCATCTTCTTTCATGATTCTTTTTTGGCCATTTTGCTTGTATTGACTTCTTCCATTGAATTTCCTTCCTTTTCTACTCGACTTTTTTAATTTCTTAATCATAAAAGCAAGTTCTTTGTCGTCCATGTCATTTTCTGTGTCTGTTTCATCTAAAAACAACATTAGATACTAAAGCAATGGACTTCTTACCTTCAGGATCTTCATCATTGAGTTGTTCCACTTCATAGGATTGAAGAGTCCCAACCAATTCTTCAACAGAGAGTGGCATGATTCTTTGTGTCTCCCTTATTGAGGTCTTTATATGATTCCAATCCTTTAAGAGACCTCGCAAGAGTTTGTTGACCTTTATTGGGACAGAAATTTGCTGACCTTGATATGCTAAACCATTTACAATTTCTGTAAAACGGCTAAACATATCTCCAATCGACTCTCCTTGCTTCATCTTGAAGGATTCATATTTGCTGAGCAGGAAGTTTACTTTTGTCTCTTTTACACGATCGGTCACTTCATATGTAACATGAAGTCTATCCCAAACTTCTTTTGTTGTTTCACATGAAGAGATTCTATTATATTCAACATGAGACAATGCGCAATATAAAGAATAAATAGCTTTTGCATCAAGCGCTTCTCTTTTGGACATCTCCGTCTGAGACATAGGAGCGGGGGGTTTGCTTCTTTGTCTTTGCCATTCTTATTTGATTTGGACGCAGCAATGGGATTGATTCCTCTTTCCACAACTTCCCATTGCAAGGGATCTTTGGATCTTAGGAATGCTTTCATTTTGTTCTTCCACACGTTGTATTCTTTTCCATCAAAATATGGTGGTCTTGTGTTGCTTTGTTCCTCTATAAGTCCTGGTGCCAAGATACTAGCCATAAAAGATCTTTAGCTCAAAAGTAAAAAACACTTTTATAAACCGAGCACTTGGCTCTGATATCAATTGAGATAGCTAGTATAAGCACCTAGAGGGGGGTGAATAGGTGTTTATACTAGCTATCTCAATATCTAGGACTGTTGATGTGAATTCTGATCTAATAACGCAGGTGCTTTCGTTGCTATGAGGTAAGTCCCGCAATTTATTTACTGCTTTACTTGGGTGTTAAATTGGTGGTTTGCGCACCCGCATGATCGCCTCATATATTAAGGAAATAGATTTAAAATCAATTTAAGCTGCCTGCAAAAGCATTTTTGAAAATAAAAGAATGGTACCGAAATGACATTAGAGAAATTTAGTATAACCAAGTCTCCGTACTTAGAGTCTCTGGTTCGTAGGAGTAAAATAATTCTCCAATTATTTTACTGAGGTGTCTAATCGACCTACCGTAAACTGATTAGTGGCGACTCTTAGATAAAATCCATTTGCATGTTAAGAAATTTGAACTTAAGTCGCGAATTGGTATGGGCTTGGGGGAGCTCGAGTTAAGTTTAGGCTTAACAATCCATTAGCCAAACTCGAGTTAAGTTTAGGCTTAACAATCCATTAGCCAAACCCTAGGTGGTTCACACCCCGAAAATTCAATCGCAACACTCTACTTCCAGAGGCCCCTGTAAGACCATAGTCAGACCATAATTCTTGTGGAAGCCTCATATGGGTGGAGATTGTGTTGTGAGCTGTCTGTTAATTTTCATGGTTTTTTTTTTTTTTTTGCAGCAATCTGAGCCTATGAGTCTCGACCCTTACCTTCCTGAGCCTCCGAGACCGCGAGTTCACTCCTTTTGCAAGATTTTGACAGCTTCCGATACCAGCATGCACGGTGGATTTTCTGTTCTCAGGAAACATGCCACTGAGTGTCTTCCGCCTTTGGTAATTTCATCACGACTCATTTGGCCTCCACCCCATCGCCCCCTCTCTTACCTCCTTTCATGGGAGCATTTTATCATGTATTATTCCTCCGCAGGATATGAACCAGTCAACACTGACTCAAGAGTTGGTCGCAAGGGATCTCCATGGTTGTGAGTGGAAATTTAAGCATATTTTCAGAGGTAAAGAAGAAACGCTTTTAGTACGTGTAGGAAAGTGGCTTTTTCTCAGATGAAGAGAGTGCATATTGGTGCTCTATGAAGTTGCTTGCTGAATGAATAGAAGTTGTGACTCGTGCTTCCACTTGACTCTGAAAAAACAGGTCAACCACGTAGGCATTTGCTAACAATTGGATGGAGTACATTTGTCACTTCCAAGAGATTGGTTGCTGGTGATTCCTTTGTGTTCTTGAGGTATAGATAGAATGGGCACATGATGGCTAAGAAGATTATGAAATTAGGCTACTACTGGCTCACACTAGGAAGTGACTGCATCAAGCACGTACGAAGTTGTCACCGTTGCCAGATTCATGGTGATAAGATAAATGTTCCTCCAACTGAGCTGCATCAGTTTTCCGAGCCATGGCCCTTCTCAATGTGGGGTATTGATGTGATCGGCTCAATAAATCCTAAGGCTTCAAATGGGCATTGGTTCATCTTGGTGGCAATAGGTTATTTCTCTAAATGGATCAAAGCTACATCCTTTGCAAGCGTCACCGCCCGCAATGTTGCGAAGTTCATCAAACGCGACATAATTGCTCGCTATGGCGTTCCTAAAGCAATCGTCACCGACAACGAGACGAATTTGAATAACAAACTTGTTGATGAGTTTTTAAGCGAGTTCAAAATCAAGAATCTGAATTCGTCCCCTTATCGCCCTTAAATGAACGGAGCTGTTGAAGCTGCCAATAAGAACATTAATAAGATCTTGGCTAAGACAGCCGAGAATTATCGAGATTGACATGACAAGTTACCCTTCTCACTAATGGCATACCGGACATCGATCCGTACTTCTACTGGGGCAACCCCTTTTGCTCTGGTATACGGAATGGAAGCAGTTCTGCCCGTGGAAGTGGAGATTCCTTCTTTGAGAGTTTTATCCCAAGTGGAGTTATTTGAGGCAGAATGGTCGCAACAAAAACTTGAATAGTTAAACCTGATTGATGAGAAAAGACTGACGGCTCTTTGCCATGGCCAAACTTATCAGTAGAGAGTGGCGAGATCCTTCAACTGGAAGGTATGACCAAGACATTTTGAGGTAAATGATCTTGTTCTAGGGAAGCTGTTACCAATTTTTCCGGATCCTAGTGGCAATTTGCTCCAAACTACAGTGGCCCATATGTGATGAAGAAGGTACTTCCTGGAGGTGCCTTGATTCTGGCAGAAATGGATGATCGTGAGTTTTCCACTCCAGTTAATTCTGATGCTGTCAAGAAGTATTACCCATGATAGAATTTGTTATATTATGTTTTCAACTGCAAGCATTTTTATGATGAATAAATTGCCTCAATGAGTTAAATTGTTCAAATTTCTTGCAAATCTTGCATTTTTCTTCTTTGATGAATTGTGTGAGATAAATTGAATGTGTCAAATGGGATGCCTCGGAATGATGAAAGGCAAGCCTTATTTCATACACTAATCCCCAGTGAGTTGTGTGGAAAAATTCCATGCCTACGAGGAAAATGGCAATCTCGCAAAGGATACGTCAACTGAGGTGATGAGAGGCAATTTCTTCTTCTACCCAAAACACTGAAGGTATACCCATCGTTTAGCCCTTTGGGCCCACACATGTGAAGAATTTTTAAATTATCTTTGTCAGGGATCATCCCACATTGTGACAAATTTGAAATGAATGGAAGGAATTTTCTTACTCATACTTGAATTGCTTTCGCAGCGTAACTTCTACGATAATTTGAAATGCCTTAGGATGACGAAGAGCAGTTATTTCTCTATCCTATACACTTTTATCTATTGCATAGCCCACTTGAGCCTATGAATTCATTTCATATTAAACCCAGTTGGTGATCATTCCCCACACTGGGGCAAGGCAAAAAATTCAAGTGGCATGGTTTAGAATGCCGATAAAGGATGGAGGCTATGTGAGTCCAAAGAAAATAAATGCAAAAAAGGGGCATGAAAAAGCAGTGTGCTTAGTAAAAGCAAGGCCGGCAGAAGTACAGCCCAAATGCCATAACTTGGCACGGAGGGACACTTAAGTGTCAAAACTTTAAAATGGTACACTTGAGTGCCAGTTTTGAAGTTAAATGGGACACTTAAGTGCCTCTCCGGCGAAAATCCGGCCAAATGGTTGACGTGGCCATTTTCCGGCGAGTTTGGTCCAAAACGGCGTCGTTTTGCACGCTGACGTGGCGGAGAAAATGCAAAAACGACGCCGTTTCGTGTCTACGTGTAAATAATAATATAAAAATTAATTAAATTAGATTTAAAATTAATTTTATTTAAAATATTCAAAAAATTTTAAAAAATTTAAAAATTAAGAAAATTTTAAAAAATTTAAAAATTAAGAAAATTTTAAAAAATTTAGAAAATTTTAAAAAATTTAGAAAATTTTAAAAAATTTAGAAAATTTTAAAAAATTTAGAAAATTTAGAAAATTTTAAAAAATTTAGAAAATTTTAAAAAATTTAGAAAATTTAGAAAATTTTAAAAAATTTAGAAAAATTAATTTTTTTTTTTTTTTTTTAAAAAAAAGGGGGGTCGAACGGGGTGGGCGAGGTTGAGCCCTCGCCGCCGCTTCCCCGCCGTCGGTGACGGAGGGGAGGGTCGGCCGGGGTCGCCGGCCCCCGGCCCACCCTCCCCCTCCGTCGCCCGGCCGCCGGCGACGGTGACGAGGGCTCGGCTCTCGGCCACCCCGTTCGACCCCCCTTTTTTAAATTTTTTTCTTAATTTTTTAATTTTTTTGAATATTTTAAATAAAATTAAATTTAAATCTAATTTAATTAATTTTTATATTATTATTTACACGTAGACACGAAACGACGTTGTTTTTGCATTTTCTCTGCCACGTTAGCGTGCAAAACGACGCCGTTTTGGACCAAACTCGCCGGAAAATGGCCACGTCAGCCATTTGGCCGGATTTTCGCCAGAGCGGCACTTAAGTGTCACATTTTACTCCGATATTGGCACTTAAGTGTACCATTTTAAAATTTTGGCACTTAAGTGTCCCTCCGTGCCAAGTTATGGCACTCCAGGTGTCCCAACCTCAAGCAAGGCCGATGCCCAAAAAGAAAAAAAAAATATTGGTCGAAGTCGTATCCCCAACAGGGTGGTACTAACAACTCAAATGTTGAGATGCTACACTCAATGGAGTTTTGATATGAAGAAAATTGGAGATGTCAAGATGATCACCAACTTTGATCCTTAAACACTTTTTGAGCCTAACAATCCTTTTGATTCTCACCAATGAACCGAGCTTACGTTACGTTCCTTGCAAAGTCTCTTCAGATTATGGCACTTGAATTAACGTAAAAGTTCATATGTTTGAAAGCATCGCTCAAAGAAGTGCGAGTAAGATAATTTCTGCCTCATTTTGTGTATTTCTTGACTTGTAAACCCCAAGACAATTGCGAAATGTCATTCTTCAATAGCCTCAACTCAAAGAGTCCCATTTGTTAAGCCATTGACCAAGCCCACATTACGGTCCCTATTAAAGACCTCTCAGATTGGTAAAATTGTACCACTTGTGAGATTGCTCAGACCCCTGTTTGGCATGACGATGGTAAGATAAAGTGATTGTCAAATCCTGCATCAAAGGTCAGGATGAAATGGCCCTTTTGATGAGGATGAGAGAAAAGTCCTTTCAGACCGGGAGGTCCCTCATTAGACACATTTATGACACTCATGTGTTCAGATTGGAATATTCTTTTGAAATATTTCCCAATGGAGATTAGGTGATGCAAGATTGATATAAATCATCACGCATGAACCTCACTTGAATTAATGCATGTCTGTGGTTACAAATGCATGTTGCCTCTCCTATGACCATGTTTTACAGGAGACGTATCCCCATGGATCAGAGATGTTACCATGTAAGTATATCTCTATCCATACCTTAAATACTTGTCATTGCATAAATCTTCCCTCTTGAGTATATTGGCACTCGATTGAGCTGTCCCCCAAAGATTTTTCCCCATATTCAGTCTGATTAAGGAGACCGAAGAAAAGTTCGGTTCCTGGTCAGATGATCTATGTTGCAACGTTGGGCGACCGAAGAAAGGTTCGGGTTTTAGCCAAGCAAAACCTCAATTTAGGCGACCGTAGAAAGGTACGGGTCCTAGACAATATTTATCGCTTTAACAGGCGACCGTAGAAAGGTACGAGTCCTGAAAAAGCAATTTCCCCATTCAAGCGATTGTAGAAAGGTGTCTTAGAAAATCAATTTTTTTTGTCAAGGCAACCGTAGAAAGGTACGAGTCCTAGACACAAACATGTGTCTCTTACTATCAATTTCTTCAAACAGTATAACTGCCCAGTATTCATCACTGGCGTCAATCTGGAGGATTCTCTTCCCTGTTGATGGGATTTGTAATGGAGGAAGAGTCTGCATAATCTCATTGAGTTCAGCAACTGCTTTAGTCTGAGATTTTCCCCAAGGTGGGGGATTCTTCTTCAGCATTGATTGCAGTGGAATCAACAGTTTAGCAATGTTTGAAATAAAGTCTGAGATAATTAATTATCCCAAGAAATTACTAAACCTGTTTGGTCGTGAAGTTCTCTTCAGGAAATTTTAGCAATTCCTGAGCAATGTGTGGCCTTGGATAGTATGTCCCTTTGTTAAGGTGCATACCAAGAAATTCAATTTATATCTGGGCAATATTCATCTTTCTTTGAGAAAGCATAATCTCATGATTTTTCACAATTTCTGCAAATTGCCCCAAAAGTTGGCAGTGTGATTCTTCATCAGGGCTGTAGAGCAGAATATCATCAATATATACTGCTGCAGTTGACAAGATTGGCTAGAAAATTTGACACATGGCTTTTTGAAATAGAGATGGTGCCACCTTTAGGCTAAATGGGAGAACTTTCCATTAAAAATGTTGATTCGGGATACATAACCCAGTTTTGGGTCTGTCTTCAGGATGGATGCCCAATTGCCAAAATCCGGCTTTAAGATCGAATTTGGAGTAAATATGGGCTTTCGATAATCCGGTAAAGAGGGAATTTCTGGAAGGTAGAGGAAATTTATCATCCTGAAAAAAAAAAAAAAAGGTTTAGAAGCTGAAAATTTATTACCGTCGCATCTTTCCTCTGTTTTGCTCAGCTCGCTTATTGACATAAAATGCCTCACAAGCCCATTGGGAATTTGAGATTTCAATAAAGCCTTGTTGCAGCAGTTATGAGCATTCATTCTGAGTAGCAACCAGATGTTCTGGATTCATTCCCATATGACTCGCCTTGGTTGGATTGATATCTTCATTTTTCTTGAAGGGAAGGCGAATAAAGAATTCCGGATTTTTCCATAAAGGATGGGAACACTTATGAGAGAATTTAGAATGAGATTCTGAACAGGATTCTAACAACTTCTGCATGATCGAATCTAACAGACTCATTTGGATGGAAAAAAGTCTTTGGATATTAAGAAATTCAGAGAATTGGTCTTTATACTTGAGACCTTTTCCAGGAATGATACGAGGCTGTGAAATCTGAGTCATAATGTCCCAACCAATAATCAGGTCTTTGTTGGGAAGACTAGATTAGAAGATTTTTGTGGTTATAGAATACTGGGGAAAGAACTAGACGATTCTTTGGGGTGGTTCTCACATTCGTAGAAAAAGTATCTCCTGAAACAGAATTAAATTATCGAACATAGGAAGTCTAATATTCTTCAAGAAGAACTTTAATGTCTAAGATTGAACAACTTGCTCCAGTGTCTATAACAGCAATGACAGTAATGGGTTTGGCAAACTTTGAAGTGAAGATTTTTACAAGCAAATGGGGACAATGGAGTTGGCTTGCAAATATGTCAGGGCTTTGTTCAGGAGAAGTAAGAGATATGTGAAAAATGTCTTCAGAATCTAGATTTGAATCTGAATCAGTTTCACTGGAAGTTTGGTAACAAGGGATGACACAAAGAGTTTGTTCAGATGGTTCTTCATTCACAGAGAATAGAGATTCGACGTTGTCATTTTCAAGTGAAATACATGTCTTATTCTCTATATGATGTATCAAATGATTCTGACATTTTCTTGCCTGGGGACAGTTTTTGGCAAAATGGCCCTTTTGATTGCAGATGAAGCATCGAGTTGACTTCTTGTGGCCTGATCGTTCTAAGCGATCTTTCCTTTTGCGTAGGAATCACCATTTCTTCTTTCTCCGGAAGTGCTTAGAGCCATGTCTGGATTTTTTTTTTATCCAGAATTTCTTAAAGTGCTTCTTTTTTCTGGAAGACTTTCCACAAGAACCGTCACAATCTTTTTTGGAGTATTTAATCTTCAGCTCCTGGCAAGAACAGGCTCTATTGAGTTCTTTATTGTCCGTGAGAAAAATTTTGACCATTTGGCGCTTCAAACACAAATCATCAAGGCACATATGGATCTCTTGTTGTATTTCTCCCAAGGGAATATCCATAATTCTTCTTTGTCTGTTGAGAAATGACTTCTCAACCTGTTGGGATAATTCTTTAGGGATGGTAGTCAGGAAGATTTGCTTAAGGTTTGGATCAGCTCTAATGCCACAAAAAATCTTGAGCATTTCTCGATAATGTTTATCGAGATGCTTTTTCTAGAAAGAGTAGCATTTCCTTTCAAATAATTCTCTCCTTTTGATTTCATGCAAGTCAGAAGGCTTTCCAATGAAAAAATGATATAGGAGGGAAATGGCATGGCTAAAGTCTGGTGAGAGTAAAAATTGAACTTGGTCTTGTTCTGTCACCAATTGCCACCAATGTTTGAGGCTTCCTGTGAACCTTGTGACAAAACCGAAAAAGACGTCATATTTATCCTAATTGGTAAGAGCTTGAGCATTTAACCAAGTATGGAACTCCTCAAATCTTTCTGGCCACTTGGAATAGGGAATATCATCAACAGTAAAAAACTGTTTAGAGGAAGTGGTCATATTTAGAGAGGGGTTGTTTGCTTGAACCACATCTGGTTCAGAAGGGTTGGATTCCATATCTTGATTTGGAGGGTCAACCATGAATATTGATGGGGTTACCGGCATAATAGGGAAAGAGTCAATGTCAGGAATTGAGAAGGATGAAGAGGGTGAGAGGGATGCGAATCTAATCTCGCATCGAGTTGTTTGGAAAAACTGGTTCTGCTAGAATTTGGTCATTTGAAGTAACAGGATTCGGCTATTCTTCCTGATTGCTCAGATCTTTTAGGAATGATTCTAACGGATTCGATAGCATCATTTAGCTTGGTTTTTCCCTTATAACAAGCGGAGATTCTTCAGGCATGTTCTCTTTTCCATTTTCTTTCCTAATTCGATCCAATTCTTTGAGGCGATTTCACATTTCTGCCACATCTGTCTTGTCTTGTCTGATAGGAACGTTTGTGAAGGCAGCAAAGATAGACGTCTGGGGTGGAGGAAGCGAAATCTCTGGCCTTGACGTAGTCGGAAATGGGTTGAAAGAATTGAACCTTTCTTCTTCTAGGAGTTGGATCTGTCTTTTGAGCTTTTCTATTTCCGCCTTGGGCTTTCAAGATGACGATATCTCAAATGTTGTCGGTATTCCAATGCATGAAGCCTTTTTTCTGGAAATCCGAAAGCATCTTTTTGGTGGTTTCATCAAATCTTCGAAGATCTTGTTGCACATCCACGATTTTGGAGTCAATTGCTTTGAAAGCATTGTTGTGTGCTAAAAGAGTCTCCGATTGCCAATTTAGGACGGCTTCAGCAACACGAGTCCTTTTTTGTCTTCCATGTTCATCCACATCAGTAGGAGCATGTATTTTGGGGACATGTCGATATATGCCTTGTGGATCGATGAACTCTTTTGGGGTAGGGAATGAAAGTTTCGGGCTTTCTCTAACAAGAGGAGGAAAGTCCGTTTCGTGGAACATGGCGATGGAAGAACTAGATGGGGCTTCTTTTGGGGTCTCGAGTGGGTAGGAATGTTTCTTCGCCCATTTTAAGATTGGCTTATAGAATGGAGAAATGGCTGGTTTTTTCTGAGGAGGAAGTGATGGTGGTGATGGTGGTAGATCTGGTGAAACAGATGGTGGAGCACTGAACTCTGGTGGTGGTGCTGGTGCATAAGAAACCATAAATTGAAATTTATCGCACTCACCAAGAGTATCAACGGAGGGATCTCCATTCAAATATCTTTGGTACATAGCATCCTTTAGCTTCTTATGTTTCCGTCGAGGTTTTGCATTTGGATCTACCTCGTCGAGAGAGTTTGTGCAATAGGAACATTGACAAAAAGGATCCCAGAAACAATGACCATATCGGTCCTTGTAGTAATGGACAAGGTGTCCATCACTTTTGAAATATTGGACAAGCTTTTTTGGATCTGGCTCGGAAATTGACTTAGGAACACACGGTTCAATCATGAAGAGGGTTTGGAAGATAGAAGGACTTTCTTCTTTTTCCTTACCAAATTTGATGAAAACAGTTCCATCTTTCTTTCTGACAAATTCAGAGTCTGAAGACTGGAAAGGCTTGTTATTTGATGCGGCTTTTCATAGTTGGTGATCCAAGTCTCTGGAAGGAGTTTGGCCAACTTTTCCTTTGGGATCTGTCCGGGAACATAAATACAGGATGCTTGATCATTTTGCATGGAAATGAATAAAGCATCTTCATTTCCATTGTGAAAATTCAAATCAAGAGCATGGTTCTGCACTCGATAAACTATCTGGTAGTGCAGTGTTGCTGCCACAGAGTCAGCAATTTGAGGAGCTCCAATGAGTTGAACCTGGACCTTTAGAAAAGAAAGTAGCTGTGAATCTGAAAGAGCGATATTGAAGTTTGGACGGGAGTTGTTTGCCCACTGTGGGATGCATACCTGCAGGAAATTTACTCTCCTTCCCTGGTTCTAAGTCTAGGTTCATTCATGGTATCAGAGCCATGGTTTCGTTTTTAACGGATCCATTTCATGCGCTTGACAGGTGAATCCAGTGCTGAGAAGATCTCTTCACATCATGACAGATCCAGAAATTCTCGAAGCACCCGTTTCTCTTGCTCCTTCCCCTTCATCCTCAAACCCACAAGAGTTTCGTGTTTCCAATGCTTCTAAGATAGATTATCTCTATGAAGTCTCTCTTAGTGATGAAACCAAGATTTCTGAAACCCAACTTCCTCTCATGAATCCTTACTCCGCCTTTGCTAAACCTAACTCATCATTTTCACCCATCCGTTCCATTTGTCAGCTCATTCATCAAACCCCAAAGCAAGTAAAGGAGTACGTCCAGTCCTCCAAATTCGACCAGCATCCTATTCCTGCTACTGAAAAAGAGCACTTTGTTACTCTCCAGATCCCCCCAGAATTCCCCAGACAATGGGTTCAACAGGGATATTCTCATGTACATTATGGAGTTGTTCGTCTTGTCTCACCTTCCATGGTCGTAAAGGTTTGCCAGTTGTGGCAAGAATCGCGTTGTTAGATACCAGGTTTTTACAATACCAGCATGCTTGCATCGGTACTGTTCAAACTACATTGAATGCCGGAACAGTCTTTGTGACTTTGTATCCAAATTTCAACATCGCTCTTTCAGACCCCCAACTACTTTCTTTTTTGAAAGTCCAAGTCCAGCTCACTGGAGCCCCTCAAACTGCTGACTCTGTAGCTGCAACCTTACATTACCAAATGGTTTATCGAGTGCAGAACCACGCTCTTGACCTCAGCTTCAACAATGGTAATGAAGATGCATTGTTCATCTCCATGCAGAATGATCAGGCATCATGCATCCATGTTCCGAGGCAGATCCCGAAGGATACGTTGGCCAAGCTCCTTCCAGAGACTTGGATCACCAACTATGAAAAGCTACACTAGCATAACAAGCCTTTCCAGTCTACGGACTCAGAGTTCGTACGGAAAAAAGATGGAACTGTTTCCATCAAATTTGGCAAAGAAAAGAAAGAAAGTCCTTCTATCTTCCGGACCATCTTTATGATCAAACCATGTGTTCCTGAATCTATTTCTGAGCCAGACCCAAAAAAGCTTGTTCGGCACTTCAATGGTGATGGACATCCTGTTCATTACTATAAAGACAATTATGGTCATTGCTTTTGGGATCCTTTTTGTCATGTTCCTACTGTATAAATTCTCCTGACGAGGTAGACCCTCTTGCAAGACCTCCACCTCGACGGTAAAGGCCAAAGGATAAGGTGTACCAAAGGTACTTAGACGGAGATTCCTCCGTTGATACTCTAGGTGAATGTGACAAATACCAGTTCATGGTTTCTTATGCACCGCCTCCACCACCAGAGTCCAGTACTACATCCCAAGCCTTACCAGATCCACCAAAAACACCCCCACCATCTCCTTCCCAAAAAAAGCAAGCTCTCTCTCCATTTTATAAGCCAATCCTCAAATGGGCTAAGAAGCACTCTTACCCCCTTGAAGTTCCAGCAGAAGCACCACCCACTTCTTCTATTGCTATGTTCTAGGATACCGACTTTCCTCCTCTTGTCAAGGAAAGTTCTAAACTCTCGTTCCCTGCTCCAGAAGAGTTTATTGATCCACATGGTAGATACCGCCATGTTCCCAAGATTCCTACCCCCATTGATGTGGATGAACATGGACGACAAAGAAAGACTCCTGCCGCTGAAGCTGTTCTAAACTAGCAATCAGAGGCTCTGTTAGCACAAAACAATGCCTTCAAGGCAATGGATTCCAAAATTGGAAACGTGCAACAAGATCTCCGAATGTATGATGAAAGTACCAAAAAGATACTTTTTGAGTTCCAGAAAAGGCTTCACGCCTTGGAATCAGGACAACATCTTGGGTATCATTATCTTGAAAGTCCAAAGCCAGAAATAGAAAAGCTCAAGAGGCAAATCCAACTTCTTGAAGAAGGAAGGTTCAGACCTTTCGATCCATTGGCACCTCCTGTTAGAACTGGGTATTTACCTCCACAGCCACAGACGTCTATTTTTGCCACTATTCCAGAAGATCCCTACAGAAGAGAACCAGATATGGCAGAAATACGAAATCACCTCAAAGCGCTGCAAAAGGAAAAAGGAAAAGAAAAAACACCGCCTACAGAATCAAGTTCAATCGTTATACGAGAAAGGCCAGATCAGATGATTTTATCAAATCCATTAGAATCCTTTCTAAAGGATTTGGGTACTAAGGAACCTGACCCTGTTATTCAACAGCCTGATCCTACCATCCTAGAAAAACAAATTCTGTTCCCAGCTGAAGAAACTTCTCCTGATACTGAAGCAGATTCAGTATCTCTTTCCTCTTCTTCATCCTTCTCAATTCCTACAATCGATTCCCTCCCCATTGCGCCAGTAACTTCATCAATATTCATGGCTGACCCTCCGGATTATGAAATGGAATCAAACTATTCTGACCCAGAAATTGGTCAAACAAGCAATCCTGCTCAGCATGTGTCCATTGCATCAAAACAATTCTTCACCATTGATGATATTCCTTATCACAAATGGCCTGAAAGGCTTGAAGAATTTCATACTTGGTTGAATACTCAGTCCATCACCAACCATGATATGAATGATGTCCTTTACAACTTCGTTACAAGGTTCACAAGAAGCCTCAAACTTTGGTGGCAATCAATTTCAGAACAAGACCATATTCATTTTCTGATGTCACCTAATTTCAGCCATGCCATCACTCTCTTATATCATGTTTTTGTGGGAAAACCCACTAATCTCATAGAGATAAAAAGAAGAGAGTTTTTCGAAAGAAGATGTTGCTCCCTCCAGGAGAAGCATCTTGATAAGCATTATCGAATAATGCTTCAGCTCTTTTACCAAGTCGGAGCAGATCCAAATCTGAAGCATGTTTTCCTTACTTCCATCCCTAAAGAACTATCCCAGATGGTTGAAAGATCTTTCTTTGGAAAACAAAGGAGAATACAAGATATTCCCTTGGGAGAAATACAGCAAGAAGTTCATTTATGTCTCGAAGAATTATGCTTAAAGCGCCAGATGGTCCGTACCTACATCACAGATGACAAGCGCCTTGAATCAGCTTGTTCTCGCTAGAAGTTAAAAATCAAATGTTCCAAGAAAGACTATGATGGTACTTGTGGCAAGTATTCCCGAAAGAAAAAACACTACAAGAAGTTTTGGATAAAGAAATCCAAACATGGCTCCAAGCATTTCCGGAAAAAAGAAGAAATGGCAATACTTATGCAAAAGGAAGGATCGCACAGGCCACAAAAAATCAAACCGTTGCTACATTTGCAATCAGAAAGGACATTTTGCCAAAAACTGTCCCCAAGCGAGAAAGGGTCGGAATCATTTAATTCATCACATTGAGAATGAAACAGGTATTTCTCTTGAAAATGATGATATTGAATCCATATTCTCTACTGATGAAGAACCATCTGAACAAACTCTTTGTGTCATTCCCTCTTACCAAACTTCCAATGAGACTGAGTCAGACTCAGAGTCTGAAGATATTTTTCATATATCACCATCATCCCCAGAACCAAACCTTGACATATTTTCAAGTCAAACTCACTGTCCCCATTTCCCTGTAAAAATCCTCACTTCAAAGTTTGCCAAACCCATCACTGTTATTGCTCTCATTGACACAGGAGCAAGTTGTTCAATATTGGACACTAAAGTTCTTCCTAAAGAATTCTGGACTCCTTACATCCGATATTTCAATTATGCTTAAGGAGATACTTTCTCCACAAATGTCAGAACCATTCCTGTAACTGTCCAGTTCTTTCCTCAGTGCTCCATAAATGCAAAAATCTTTGGATCAAACCTCCCCAATAAAGATCTAATAATTGGGTGGGACATCATGACTCAAATCTCTCAACTTCGCATCATTCCTGGAAAAGGTCTTAGATATAAAAATCAATTCTCTGAATTCATCAATATTCAGAGACTCGTTTTCCATTCAGATGAGTCTACTAGATCCAATCATGCAAAAGTTGCTAGAATCTTGTTCAGAATCTCATTCGGAATTCGCTCAAAAATGTTCTCATCCTTTATGGGAAAATCCTGAATTCTTTGTTCGCCTCCCTTTCAAGAAAAATGAAGACATCGACCCAACAAAGGCGAGTCATATGGGAATGAAGCCGGAACACTTGGCTTTAGCCCAAAGGGAATGCTCAGAATTATTGCAACAAGCCTTATTGAAATCTTCGATTCTCAATGGGCTTGTGAAGCCTTTTATGTCAATAAACGCGCCGAGCAAAACAGAGGAAAAATGAGACTGGTGATCAACTATCAACCTCTCAATTTTTTTTCTCCAAGATGATAAATTCCCTTTACCATCCAAAGATTCTCTCTTTAGTGGTCTAACCAAGGCCCAATCTATTCCAAATTCGACCTCAAAGTCGGATTTTGGCAATTGGGCATCCATCCTGAAGACAGATCCAAAACAGGATTCTGTATCCCGAACCAACACTTCCAATGGAAAGTTGTTCCTTTTGGCCTAAAGGTAGCACCATCCCTATTCCAAAAGGCCATGTGTCGTATTTTCCAACCAATCTTGTCAAGTGCAGCCGTATACATCGACGATATTCTACTCTACAGTCTTGACGAGCAGTCACACTGTCAACTCCTTGAGCAGTTTGTAGAAATCGTGAAAAAGCATGGTATTATGCTTTCTCAAAGGAAAATGAATATTGCTCAGATAGAAATCGAATTTCTTGGTATGCACCTCAACAAAGGTACATACTATCCAGGGCCACATATCGCTCAAGAATTATTGAAGTTTCCTGAAGATAACTTCACGACAAAACAAGTTCAGCAATTTCTTAGGATAATCAATTATCTCAGGGTTTTTGTCCCAAACATTGCAAAGCTTTTGATTCATTTGCAATCCATGCTGAAGAAGAATTCCCCACCTTGGGGAAAAACTCAGACCAAAGCAATCGCTAAGCTTAAGGAGATTATGCAAAATCTCCCACCATTGCAAATACCATCAACAGGAAAAAGAATTCTTCAAACTGATGCCAGTGATGAATATTGGGTAGCCATCCTCTTTGAAGAAATTGATGGTAAGAGACACCTCTGTGCTCACAAAAGTGGAAAGTTTTCTTAAGCTGAAATGCATTACCATTCCACTTTCAAAGAAATCCTAGCAGTAAAAAATGGAATCAAAAAATTTGAGTTTCATCTCATCGGCCATCACTTCCTGGTAGAATTAGACATGGCATCTTTCCCTCAGATGACCAAGTTTAAACAAAAACATATTCCAAATTCTCAACTGCTTAGATGGGCTGAATGGTTCTCGAAATACTCTTTTGAAACCAAACATATTCCTGGAAAGAAGAATGTGATTGCTGATTTCTTGTCAAGACCAAAAGCACCAGCCGAAATCAACATGTACATCAAGAGGCCTGCCTTCCATATGCTCAACTATGGAGTGAAATACAAGATTGAGAAAATCAAAGATTTACAAAGCTGGAAATATCCCCAGGAGATTATTCAGCAAATCTAGAACGATAGTCTTGCTGAGAACCTGGAGAACCTCATGTGGCAATGCCACACAGACTTATTCAGATTCAATGAAGGTTAAATTCTTTATCATTTTGGGTTAAATATGAATCATCTGGAAGGAAGATGATTTCCCTAAACAGCTCAAAACGTTATTGTGGTACTTAACCAATAAGTACATGATAGCCTTTGAAATTCCAACCAGAAGATTCATTGCCAACCTCACAAGGATATTCTTGCTCGGAAGAAACATCGAAAAATAATGTGATAAAAATCTTTTAGAATTTCTTAACTGGTTCTATTATCCTACTTACTGGAAACAACTCTTGGAAAAAGAACTAAGATCCATGACACCAAATCCTGAAGTCCATACCATCCTATTTTTCAGACGACCATGGCATTTTTTCAGAAATAATGGAAGCATCATTGATGCGCCACAGGAGATAGGAACCACGTCCTATAAACCTCATTTGAACAGTCGAGAAACCCGGATTCACAAATCTTATCCAAGATCTGTTAGATTTTGTGAACATGACTATCGAGAACTCCAAAGAATCGTATGCCATGAAAACAAAACCATCCCTGAAGATGTTTGGAATAATGTGCCCACTACGTGGGATCATTATAACCTAGCACCAGATGCTAAGGAAGCACTCAGGCAATATAGACAAGCTGCATCGTCCCAAGAGCATGAAATGACAAGCGAAGATGACATTGTCCAGTCCACTCAAGATCCCTATGCACGCTTTGGAGGCCCTCTGTCCCAGAATCCCTACGAATAGGGATCTTCGTCCTCATTCCAAGACATGGACACATTCTTTTATGCACAACCATCCAATTGGCCTCAGCCAAGCATTCCTGCCAACACTTCAAGTGAAAATACAAACTGGGTAGAAGAAGAAGCATCCCATTGGGCTCGTGAACAAGCATCCTCATCAAGAAGGCTGAATCAAATCCTCTCACCTGAAGATCTTGAAGCCCTTCAACAAAAATACGAGGCACATCTCCTAGAAGACAGCTCAGATGACTCAGTCTGTAGCTACAATGCCCGTGACGGACGAGACCGTTGAGTCCGTACAATTTCATTGTAGCAAATCACTGTTCACTTTTACTGTAGCACTAGGCTAGGGAAAGTACTGTTCACAGTACAGTTACTGTTCATAGTGTCCGAATAATTCCCTCCCGGAAGTTTTCGGCGCCTCTGTTTGTATCTGGACCCGTGAGGTTGGTCCCTGTTTATTTGCCTATGTCCTCTTGTCTATATAAGGCAAGGTTCGTGTAATGTTTTGGGCAGAATCCCTTGAAGTAAAGTGTGTGCTTTGTGAAAAACCTCTTCATGGCTTTCTAAATCTCTCTTCTTCTCTAGCCTGGTCTGATCCTTCAGGAAATGCAGCTTGGGTAGGTTAGAAACGTTTCCATCCTGGCATCTCTGAGTGTCTCTAGGCTCTGAACTAAAGGGCTGAGTGGTTTTCCGCTAAAAGGCTATCCCTAAAGGGCTTGAACGGGAGTTGTTTGCCCACTGTGGGATGCATACCTGCAGGAAATTTACTCTCCTTCCCTGGTTCAAAGATTGTTCCAGCATTTGAGGTGGTTTGGACAGTACTAACGCAAGCATGCTTGAGTATCCAGTAACGCTATTCTTGCCACAACTGGCAAGCCCTTACGACCATGAAAAGTGAGAGCAAGACGAACAGCTCCATAATGAACATGAGAATATCCCTGTTGGGACCATTGCCTGGGAAACTCTGAAGGGATTTGAAGAGTAACAAAGTACTCATTTTCGGTGGCAGGAATGGGATGTTGATCAAATTTGGAGGACTGGACGTACCCCTTTACTTCCTTTGGAGTTTGGCGAATGAGTTGTCGGATGGAGCGGATGGGGGAAAATGATAAGGTAAGTTTAGCAAAAGCGGAATAGGGGTTCATAAGGGGAAGTTACGTTTCAAAAATTTTGGTTTCATCACTAAGAGAAACTTCGTAGAGATAGTCGATCTTAGAAGCGTTTGAAACACGAAAATCTAAAGGGGTAGAAGAAGATGGAGATGTGGTGAGAGAAACTGGTGCTTCTAGTATCTCGGGATCAATCATGATGTGAAGAGGTCTTCTCAGTATTGGATTCACCAACTAAGTGATGGAACGGATCATGTTACAAACGAAACCATGGCTCTGATACCATGAATGGACCTAAACTTAGAACCAGGGAAGACTGGGTCAATTTTCTGCAAGTATGCCTTCCCACAGTGGGCGAGCAACTCCCATTCAAGCCCTTCAAGGACAACCTTTTAGAAAAAAAACCAATCTGACATTTAGTTCATAGTCTAGAGACACTCAGAGATTCCAGGATGGTAACATTTATAACTATCCGAACTGCATTTCTCAGAGGATCCTACCAGGATGGAGAAGAGGAGGAATTTAGAAAGACATGGAGAGTTTTACATAAAACACTCACTTTACTTCAAGAGACTCTTGGCGGTGAAAAATGGCATAAAAAAGTTCGAATTCCATCTCATCGGCCATCACTTTCTGGTAGAATTAGACATGGCATCTTTCCCTCGGATGACCAAGTTCAAGCAGAAGCAGATTCCAAATTCTCAACTGCTTCGATAGGCTGAATGGTTTTCAAAATACTATTTTGAAACCAAACACATTGCTGGAAAGAAGAACGTGCTTGCTGACTTCTTGTCAAGACCAAAGGCACCAGCAGAAATTAACATGTACATCATGAGGCATGCTTTCCATACTCTTCATCACAATAAAAAGTATAAGATTGAAAGAATTCGAGATTGGCCAAGTTGGCAATACCCCCACAAGATTGTTGAACAAATCCAGAATGACAATCTCACTGAAAATCTGGAAAACCTCATGTGGCAATGCCACACGATCTATTCAGACTCCATGGAGGTTCAATTCTTTATCCTTTTGGATTAAATTCGGACTATCCATTCATACATCCTTTAATTTGGAAGGAATATGACTTCCCTTATCAACTTCGATGGTTATTTTGGTACTTGACCAATAAGTACTTAATAGCTATTGAAATTTCAACCAGAAGATTCATTGCCAACCTTACTAGGATATTCGGACTTGGCCGAAACATCAAAAGAGAAAGTGACAGGAATCTCTTGGCATTTCTTAACCGGTTTTATCCTCCTACTCACTGGAAATATCAAGAATTGAGAACTACCCAACCAAACCTTAAAGTCCACACCATTCTATTTTTCCAACGTCCATAGACTTTTGTAACAAACAATGGTGGCCTCACCAATGCTCCACAAGTTATAGACACCACATCCTATAAACCTCAACCGCACAGTGCAGAAGCTCGGATTCACAAATCTTTTCCAGGACTTGTTGGCTATTGTAAACACCAGTACCGAGAACTCCAAAGAGTTTTGTGTCAAGAAAATAAAATCATTCCTGAAGATGCATGGAATTATAATGTACCCACTGCATGGGATCATTATAGCCTTGCACCAAAAGCCAATGATGCACTTGGAGAATTTAGACAAGTCGCATCATCATAGGAGCATGAAATGACAAACACAGATGACCCTACACAGTCCTCTCAAGACCCCTAGGCACAATGGGGAGGTCATCTTTTCCAAGACCCTTATGATCAAGGACCTTTGTCTTTATCTCTAGGCATGGACACATCTTATTATTCTCAACCGTCCAATTGGCCCCAGCCAAACATTCCTGCCGACACTACAGGTTACTCCTAGAATCAGGAGGAAGCATCCTTGTCAAATTAGATTCTCACCAGATTCACTTGCATGATTTGAGCAAAAGTATGAAAAACATCTTCTGGCAACAATGCATAGCTCTGTTGACTCAGACTATGACTGCAATGCTCGCAACAGATGAGACCACTAACTGTAGTAGATCACTGTAGCAAGTACTATAGCATTACTGTAGCAGTAAGCTAGGGAAATCACTATTCATTGTCACTGTTCATACCGAAAAAATAATTCCCTACCGGAAGTTTCCGGAGCCTCTGTTTGTTTCAGGACCCGTGAGCTTGGTCCTTGTTTGTGTGTGACTTCCCAATGTCTATAAAAGGCAAGGAGAATGTAATGTGTTGGGGAGAGTCCCTTGAAGTAAA
Organism: Eucalyptus polyanthemos subsp. polyanthemos; assembly: GCA_017140185.1. Lineage (NCBI taxonomy): Eukaryota > Viridiplantae > Streptophyta > Magnoliopsida > Myrtales > Myrtaceae > Eucalyptus > Eucalyptus polyanthemos. The sequence goes on from CM029462.1 coordinate 47,360,016, forward strand.
GTGAGTGTTTTGTGTAAAACTCTCTATGTCTTTCTAAACTCCTTCTCTTCTCCAGCCTAATAGGATCTTCTGAGAAATGCAGCTCGAATAGTTAGAAATGTTACCATCCTGGAATCTCTGAGTGTCTCTAGACTCTGAACTAAAGGTCAGAGTGGTTTTCTGCTAAAAGGCTATCCCTAAATGGCTTGAATGGGAGTTGTTCGCCCACTGTAGGAAGGCATACTTGCAGAAAACTAACTCCGTCTTCCCGGGTTCTAAGTCTAGGTCCATTCATGGTATCAGAGCCATACTGGGCGATCGTAGAAAGGTACGAGTCCTAGGAAAGCAATCTCCTTACAAAGCCCTGTTATTATTCTGGGCGACCTTAGAAAAGGTACGGGTCCTAGACATGTAACACCAACTATCCTGAATTACTCTACCCTTCTTGAAGGTAAGTTATTAAAAGTAGGTTCCTTTATCCTTTGTATTAGCATTTTCATGCATCATATAAATTGCATTCAAAAATTGAATTCATTTTCCAACAAAAAATCATTCAATGCATGTGCATAACCAAAATTTAGGTATTAATTTATCTTTGAAGGCAACCTCTACGAGCTCACCTTTAAAGAGGGGCGACCGTTGACACCTAAGTTTTTGCATAAAAAAATGGGTTACTTTTTACCCCAAAAAAATAAAAATAAAAATTGCACGACATATAGTTAGGAACATTTATTTTATTTTGTTCTATTTTATTTTTGCATTGGACCGACGGTGAGCGTTGATACGACGTGAGATTTTCACATATTCAAGTGAGATTTTTCACATATTCAAGTAATATATACCGGGGGACATATTTTTGGGCAGAAAGGAAATTTTCAGGTGGAATATTCGAAAAATACAAAAAAAGGAATATTACGAGGGGTGTATATACTTCAACGATATATTCACAAGCAAAATTGGAAGTAAAATATTCCATCAAAATTTAATTCCCTCTCCTATATAATGTGTTATGGTGTACAACGAAGGGGGAGGTTTTTTTTTTTCTCGTTTTGGGAGTTGAAAATTCCAAAAGAAATTTTTTTGGGAAGAGTCAAAGGTCAACTCTGGTATGCCTTGGTCGAAGAAATAGGGGGTAGAGAGCGTACGGAGTGACGTGAGAGAGAGAGAGAGAGAGAGAGAGAGAGAGAGAGAGAGAGAGAGAGAGAAAAAGAAAAGAAAAGGAAAATGCGCTACAGTGTCGTCTTCTCCGAAGGGCTCCCCCGACCGCACCGGCTGTGCCCGCGCCGTCCACTGCGCCGGCACCGCCTACGTTGCCACCACCGTGCCTCGCCACCTTGCTGCTCCGCTCGCCTCCGCCACCGCTGCTCCGCCAGTCTTGCTGTGACGTCCAGCCTCGCCATCGACGCCTGCAGCAGCTCCCTCCGCCGGCCTCCGATCGCACGCGGCTCCGAACCCCGAGCGACACCACCCCCAGTCGCTACAGCGCCTTCGCCACTGTGCTTCCGCCACTGCCGCTTCGCCATTCTCCCCACGAAGCTCGTTGCGACGACCTGACGCCGGCAGATCTAAGCTGAGCTCGCCTCCACTCGCGACCCAGCGACCTCCGTGTCCCCGTGCTCGCATCAGCAGCGTCGGATGCCAGAGGCACCGACGCAAACGCCCTTGCTCCGCTGCTGCTCACGGCCTACAGCCCAGCTCGAGAACCTGCACCGGCCACCGCATCTCAGCAACTTCCTCAGTCGCTGCCCACCGACCTCGCCTGTTCGTGCTGACCGCCGCACCTCACGCTCAAACGTTGCCCCTTGCTGCTCGCGCCGGACGTGTTGCTCGCCACTGATCTCCTCGCCAGAGCTCTGAACTGACCGCCAAGCTTTTCTTTTTTAAAGAGAAAAAAGAAAAAAAATCAAATTAGGTATATTTGCTTTATTTTAGGGTTAATACCCTAAAAACCCCAAACCGGTACACTTGTGACAAATTTACCCCAAACTATTTTTTTGACCACCAAAACCCCAAACTGGTATTCCTTTGACAAATTTACCTCAAACCGGTACACTTGTGACAAATTTACCCTCTGTTAGTTTTCGTTAAATTTTATCGTCAAATTATTAAGTTAAATGACACGTGATAATTAACTAGTATACCACTTTGGGATTTTATGATCCGTTTGTCAGAGTTTACAATTTTTATAATTTTTTGGTGGTATTAATCCAATTTAGCGAAGGGTATATTTGTCACAAATTTATCAGTTTTGGGATTTTTGCGATCGAATAAATTAGTTTGGGGTAAATTTGTCATAAATGTATCAATTTATGGTTTTTTATGGTCAATTGGGGTAAATTTGTCACATGTGTACCGGTTTGGGGTTTTTCATGGTCAAAAAAATAGTTTGGGGTAAATTTGTCACAAGTATACCAGTTTTGGGTTTTTCAAGATATTAATCCTTTATTTTATTAGGCAAGTTTATCTTTTTTTTGTTTTATTTCTTGTTTTCCTATTTGAAACATATCTCTATTGTATAATTGAAAATTCCGATATACCACCTAATTCACAACCGCGCATGGTTTTTTTATTCCATCTATAAGGCTTTAGATGGAATAATTAATTAAGCGGGAATAAAATTGATATTTCGATCTTAAGGCTTAAGATCAATTTATCGATTTTATTAGCGAGATATTATCCCTTGATCTGAACAATATATGATATCTTTGATGATTCTGAATGGCTTGGTGCTTGTCTCGTCTTGATTGCTTTATTTATCTTGAAATATGTTTGAGCTAGATTAGGCTCATATTAGAATGTCGCATGCTTTAGGGTTATTTGCATATTTAGACTAAGCATTTTATTTATTCTGAATTTTTGAAATAAAAAAATACCAAAAACATAAATTTAGAATGTTAGATTGTCGTTTCATTAATTTAAATTGCATGTTTAATTATTTGCCAATTTTAATTTCGAATTTCTATAATAAAAAAAAAAAAAAAAAATTAGAATTAGGATATTCTTTGTACGTCATTGCATATTAGGATAAAATTGCACGTAGTTTAATTCTAGATAATATTTTCTAATTTATTATAGGTTTAGATATTTTTAGGTAGATTGCATTAGGAATTTCTAAATTATGATAACATTCTAGTTTAAATTAGGGTTTGGCCTAACCTAATTCTTAATATAAATTAGATGATATCACAATCTTGATAGACATTTTTTTTGCAATTTTCTAATTTCGAATTTCATGAAAAATACAGAAAATAATCATCTTAGAATAAATTAATTCTATTTTCTAGGATTGATGGCATACTTATTAAGAAAACACAAAAAATACTATGTGCACGTCATCTAGAATTAGGTTCATGAAATGCATGTCATTAGTGATTGTCGCTAGGTCCATTTAGTTAAAATTTACGCGTAATTAGAATTATGTCATTTGGTTATATTGCATTGCCTATAGATTATATTTTATTAAACAAGAGAAAATTCATAAAAAAAATTGGGTGACTGCGTGTTAATAAAAACCTAGGGCTTTTGATGTGAATTATGAATTAATCTTGCAGATGCTTTCGTTACTACAAGGTAAGTCCAGCAATTTATTCATTGTTTTCTTGGGTGTTAAATTGGTGGTTTACGCACCCGTATGATCACCTCACATGTTAGGGAAATAGATTTAAAATTAATCCAAACTGTTTGTAAAAACATTTTTTTTTAAATAAAAAGAAATGGTACCAAAAGGGTATTAGAGAAGTCTAGTATAACCAAGTCCCTGTACCTAAAGTTTTTGGTTCTTAGGAGTAAAATAATTCTCCCATTATTTTACTTAAGTGTCTAATCGACCTACCATAAACTGATTAGTGGCGACTCCTAGAGAAAATCCAAAAATTTGAACCTAAGTCTCGAATTGGTATGTGCTTGGGAGAGCCCGAGTTAAGTTCAAAACTTAGTAGGCCATTAGTTTAAACCTTAGGTGGTGCACCTGAAATTTAGGTCACGACATAAGCTTTTTCATTGAAAGCCGAAATACTCATACAAGGGAGTCATCTGCATTTATTAAGAGATATATTAAGATGGTAAGTGTTGCTAGAATCTCTATACTTAAAATCTCATACCAAGATCCAATTATTGCACTAGTAGAAACAAAAAAAAAAAGGGAAAAAAGAGACAAAAGCGGCAGGTGTTGAGCACCACTCGCTTAGATATAAGATTTATCTGGGAATGCTGCTCTCATGATTTGGAGCGAGGATGCTGTCCACTTTCTGACACGTTTTCTTCGACTTGCCTTAAGCTCAAACCAACTTGTTTACTGCATTCTTTTTTGCAATGATGTGCATGTCTTACCTGACATTCTCTCTCTATTAAAAAGATAAAACGGCGGCCCCCGATGCTCTTGTCCTCCTCCTTTTCCACTCAAACAAAGCACGCCCCCACTTCGAAAATCACGTGTAAATTGCGCATATCTGGATAACGGGACTCTGGATGGGTAGTTTCTTCGCTTTTGAGCTTTTTGGTCCTGTTGGCGAGATCTCGTGAATCACATGGAGATGGCAAAGACACGGACTATGGCAGTAGCTTTCGAGGTCGTAAAGATGTGCACCTAAGTAGTAGTTACTTGACCTGAAGTTTGAAACTATACTTTAATCTCGACAATGTTGAATTGGAAAAAGCGATGGTTGGCCGAACTTGGTTCATTGTGAATCGAGTGATTTAAGCTACCAGACTTGATGGATTTCACTCGAGGTTCATGCATCGGACGACGGACGGTCTAGACCAAGCCTTAGACTCTAGACAAGACGGACGCCGTGAAGAAAAATTCCGTCGCCGCATCGGATGTCAACTGTCGTTTCCTCTAGGCTCTGACTCGAGATGGAGGGTGGGCTGAGTTCTTTGCTGGATTGTCCTTCTTTGCTGGATTGTCCAGCTCACGCATCGGGCTTGTCTCGGCCCATAGAGTTACAGGCCCATACCAGCAATGGTGTTCTGGTCTCAAAATGGGTCTTTCTCTCTTCAGGTATTGACATTCGCTGTGCAGCGTGGGGGGAACAGATTGGACATTGGAGAAGGCCATGGGCACGGTGGGAGCACCACGGACAAGCGATTCACCATGCCATGCATAGCCGGAAGCGATGGCAGGTGCCTCATCGGCAAGGGACTGTGTGCCGTCCCCTGGAAACGAAGCGTAGCGCAAATCTCCTAGTCTCTGCTTCAGCCCTTCATGTTATTTCGTCGTGTTTGTAATCATCGTCCATCTCCTAGTTTCCATTCGCCCGCTTTATACAGTAAACACGAACCCAGACGATCCATTTGACCTATATTCAGCCGCTTTATAAACACCATAAAGGTCAACTATAAACACCACCCCTCCCCACTCAATTAAATTACTTGGCCTATTAACTATGAGATTTTGAATTTTGGGTTTTCGTCGCTCTTGTGTCATGCGTTTTATATATTTCAATACGTGTGAGATGAAATTTAACCACGATCATTTGGTTGCTGGGGCTAAACTATAATTCGAAACCGATTAATCAGTCTGGAGCAAATCAGTTCAGTAGAGTAGGAAATTGGAAAGCTTTCCCTCGTGTCCTAGCTCTTTGTGAAGCAATTATCATGCCTATCTCTCCTTTAGGTCCTTTCAGGAGTGTCCTGACTGACTATTTACAATATTCTGCAATTCCCTTATAGATCCCTCTGTAGACTTATGTTCTTGTCTGGATGGAGAGAGACAGAAACCGAACTGGATCTTTTGTAAGGAAGAAAGTCATCCTAGCAGTGGATTTAAATGAAAGGCTCTGGAAAATCAGCGTGGCGGAGCTTGTCTCTGGTCCGGTTACATCATTATTCTATCGTTTTCTTCTCAACCGATACCAAACAAAGAGCTGAGGAGACTAAAGTTGCAATGGTTATCGCTGGGCGAGTTCTCCACCAGATGAATGTTGCGTATTGCCTTTGCTTTATATCCGTGAAACGAACTTACTGCTGCAACGATATGACCGTCGACTTTAGGACACCCTTCCAACCGCTTCCCTTTGTTTCCTTTGTCGCGGTTCTGTCTGCTCTCATCGTGACGACCGGCTTGTGTGTAAACTCAATTATTCCCCCGCTCTAGATAACTCGACCTTTGCGCTTGATTGGGAAAAGGCGTGCGTACTGAGGACCAGTCGCCATCTAAGAAAGAGACGGATCTCTGAACGAAAGTTGTAATTGCCGATGATGATCCGCTCTATTCTCCTTACCGTTCCCTTTGATTCTTTCCCTTCGTTGCCAATGGCACCGTCGTTTTCAGTGCTTTTTAGCAGCAAAAATGCATGTGAGCCTCCTTTGAATGCGAAAAGAGAGAAAAAGGTCCGCTCGAGGTTGAAGCGCGCACTATAAGAGAGAGTTCCAGTCTAGTGGTATATCGATGCGATTGGGCAACTAAGGAATGCAAGTCCGAAGAATGAGAAATTGTCAGTCTTTTTCGCCGACGACTTTGGTGGCGGCGTTTGGCTGATGGTGTACACGGAAAAGCCACTTCCCCAAAATCAATGAACCTGTCTCCATCTCCTGGCTTTAGCTTCTTGATGTCCTTTCTGGTCGGAATTGGGAACATGTGACCATATCCCCTTTTGTCAAACTTCGTGCTCATTTAACCCATGCATTCTTCCGAGAAGAATCGTCGCATTTTTCTTTGGGCTCAGCACGGATCCTGTCTAATCTTCGCCGCGCTCCGTCTCGGTGTTCTCGAACGCACAAGTGTCACCGCCTCATCGAGCAAAATTCGATGATCGTTGCCGAACGTAAATGTCATTTTCAAGAAATTGGAATTCCGTCAGCTCAGCATAAACACATTTATTTCAGCGCAACGAGTATCTCGAGGGCATCGATTGTTTTATTGGGAAATGCTTTGCTCGTCGCAATCTTTGATTTACCGTTGAGCCAATCGAGAGACTTGAATTCGACGACGTCCCTTTTGGAGTAAGTAAGTTTAACTTGCATTCCACCCTTAATAAGAAAAGCGAAAAAGGAAGACGAACTCGAATTGTTCTTTTGTTTTCCCACCCTCGTGGCTGAAGATGCATAGCAGTCTCCCCTTTTTATAAAACGAGGATAGAAAGTATCGATTCATCCTGTTGTCTCCATCGAGGTTTTTAAAATTAGGGATTGGCGACTCTCTTTTTTCCCTTCTTTTTTTTTTTCCTCGGGGACACGATATCGTGGCTGGAGAGTGGAGAAAGTTGCCAGGACTTAATCAAAAGAGCAGGAAGGGAGAGTTCTGTGCGTGGATTGGATCGATTTATCCGACTCTCATTATACCTTGTCGATCTTGTCACAGACGAAGCCTCGTCGCTCTTTCCACTTACAGTCATCAAAATGAAGCATCCTCTCAAACGAGTCTGGATGGGGTCACATCCATGGGTAGCCACCGACCGGTCAATTCTCTAACCTACTTAGCCACTCTCAATTTCCTTTTTTCTTTCTTTACTGTCTGCTTGATTATCATAGTAACCTAACGTGCCCTCCAACCTCTTTCGACTGAATAAAAGACTTATTGCTAAAGCTATCTAGAGATTAGCCGAGTGATTAAGAACCTGATTAAATGCGGAGGGGGCAGCCATATCCATTATCCTAAGGATGAAATCTTGCTTGAGTCATGTGGACACGACAAGTGGTTTAAGCTTGGTTCTAGAGATGAGTCAAAGGGTCAAACCACTTAGCATGATATAAAGATATTTAATTATTTATGTTGGAACAAGTATGTGGGGAAAATTGTCCAAAAAGTCATAAACTTATTGTAATTTTATCAATTCAGTTATAAATCTTTTAACTTTGCCAATTTAATCTTAAACATTTTCATTTCTTATCAATTGAATTCATCAAACTAATTTTGGCCGAAAAATGCTGATGTAAATATTAACGATATTACATAAGATTGCAAGTATTGATATGGACAATTTTTTTATAATTTTTTTTTCTTTTTTTTTCCTTTCTTTTCTTTTTGACTTTATTCTTTGCCTTTTTTGGTGGTTGACCGGCCATAGGTGACGGTCGACCATTGAGCATAGCTAGCTAGTTGGCCTCACCTGCCACGGTGAGGCCTGGCCCAAAGAGGGCTAGCCTCAACGAGGAGAGCCTTCACCTAGGCACGACTCGGCAAGGGTCACTTGGGTGAGGCCAACCTACGCCTTGGCTTAGGCAAGGGCCAACCTCGCCAGATCTAGTCGGAGCAAGGTTGACAATCACTTGGGCGAGGACTCCTCTTGCTAGATTTGGCGAGGCCGCCTTGGCCTAGGCACAAGGTAGCCTCGCCCAGGTGACCCTTGCCGGGCCATGCTTGGGTGAAGGCCCCCCTCACTCAGCCAAGCCTCTCTTGTGGCGAGCGAGGCTAGTTGACTAGCTATGGCTAGTAGCTAGCTGGCCACAAGAAAAGGCAAAGAAGAAAGCCAAAAAGAAAAGAAAGAAAAACTAAAAAAGATTTTAAAAAATTAAAAAATTATTAAAAATTATCTACGTTAGCGTCGGTGGTCCTATGTGGTGCCATTGATGTCTTCGTTAGTATTTTCCGATTAAAATTGACTAGATGAACTCAATTTGTAAGAAGTGAAAAGATTTATGACTGAATTAACAAAATTACAATAGATACAATATTTTTTGGACAATTTTCTCCAAGTATGTGAAAGATGGAACTATCATCAAAAGACTTATTAGTAGATTAATATATCATTTGAAATGACATACTCATCACACAAATATAGGATAAAGTAAAGATTCTAGGTTTCCAACAAGCAATTGCATTCATTTCATTAGGAATCCATGATGGTTACAACGAGTAAACCAAATCTTACTTTCGCACCAGGCATGGTCCGGGTCAAGCCCCTTGAAGTTATTCTGCAATTTCGAACCGAACATTGAGAAAGAAAAGACTTCCGATGGTATCTTTGACATCACTTGAACACAAAGAAAGATTGGATGAAGGAAACCAAAAGGGCCACTAACATTACCATTAATGGATACAACGAGTACCCCAACGAGGACTCGGGAAAACCTCCAATAATTGACTAAAGGAATCAGGCTTTTTTGCTGTCAGGCACGGCCTACCTGCACTTGGTGTACAAACTGAGCAAAAAGGACGTCCAAGGCTCTTGGTTCCTCGAGGAGCTGGAGCTAGCGTTGTACCATTATTGACTTAGCTGTCATCATCTCAAGGCACAATAGTTTGAGCTCGACTAGGCGTACGCCTCAATCTTGCCACAATCACACAGATTACAGTAATTTGATCGCGCGAATCCCATGCCTGAATTTCACGTGGTTCCCTCGATGAAAAAAAGGAATAAAGTATTGGCAAGAGGGTACGATATATGTTTTCGATGTCTTCATTTGCTTCCTGCACGTTAGGCTGGACAAAGAGAGATGCGTTTTATATTGAAGAGAGAGAGAGAGAGAGAGAGAGAGAGAGAGAGGAGGCATGCAGGAATTGTGCGAAGAAGTCCTTGCATGCACCCGATTCACAAAGTTAATTATGTTTTAGACCATTAGGGGTTCATCAAATTAAAGGAAACTAACACAAATGATTCATGACATTTAGTCTGATATGCAATGTAATCCATAACTTTTAATTTATCTAATGTGATTCATGAACTTTTGAAATATATTTGATATAATATTTAATCTAGGAATTAACTTGAAAATGTCTCAAAAGTTGATAGACTATATTAAATAAATTAAAAATTCAATAATAACATTTTATATTGGGCTAAAGTTCAAGAGCCATTTGCATATTGAGTCAAAATTTATAAACTATTTATGTCATTGTCTCTCACATCTACAACTCCACATATGGTAGGGTCATTGACAATTCGAGGCATTCCCTGAGTCATGCAATAATCTGATCTTTGATTCGTTTCCTCTCTAAATTCAAAAGCTCGAATCAATTGGAGTCTATCAACTTCCACTAGCCTCGTGTGGAGACTTGGATCAAGTCAATTCATACAGGATAATGGGATTTTCACTCAAATAATAAATTTGAAGTTTTTTTTATGCTGTGTTAATGTTGGAAGTTTGTTTGTAAAACAAATTAAGTATGTGTTTTCTTGTCCCATGTAGGAAAGTTGTGAGGAGGTGGGCCGATTAATAAGTGTGAGGCTTATTTAGTGCATCTAAAAAAAAATTGGGTGTGGGCTAGACCTCACTATACCTACATGCGGGTGTGCGATTATTAGGCTCACTTAGTACTTTGCACACTTGCGCGCTTAAGTTTAATTAGCACTAATTCCTTTTTTTTTTTTTTTCATTTTATTCTGTATGGTTATCTTATTAACTTTAATTAGTTCAAAGGTTATTTTTTTATTGAGAATTTTTGGAAACTTATGAAAATTCGAATTTTTTTATTATTATTCGGGATTTTTATATTTGTGTATTTTCAAGATAACTTTTAAAAATAATATTCGTTAAGTTTGCTACATTTCCTGAAAAATGTTGCATTTGTTCATTTTTTAACTTCTTCCGAATGAATACTTTTGTTCATTTTGCAATTTTTTCCGAAACGATACATTTGTCCATTTTGCAATTTTTTTATGAAGAGTTGCCTATGTTCTTTAAGACCGATTTATATATGTGTGTGTGTGTGTGTGTGCGTGTGTGTGTTGGTTTTTTAGATGAATGAATTTGAGATCATTTTTAGAGTCTTATTTTCAAAATTACGGTCATTTTTTTTAATTGTTTCATAAAGAGATCATTAAAAAAAATTAGAATCACTATATAATATTCTCATTTTGAGATTTTGTTGTATTTTGAAGATATTTGTGGTGATCATTAACAATTTTATGGGGTAAATAAATTATTAAATAAAATGACATCACGCCTCAAAGCGCGACTTACTTTTTTGAATAGAAATCATATTTTTTCAACAGTTGATGAATCTGCCATCGCATAAAGACACGCACACCCACAACACTGAAAAAGGTCGGTCTGCTGCATTGAATAGTATAGAAAGCGTCATCTCGAATTTGAACAGAGATATTCACATCGATGCTCAATCCGTTTCTACGCACTGGGGAGAGTATGATTTGATGTTTTGGCTGCACCATAACGGATTTAAACCTAAAAATGTGATCTGATCTTTTCTCTCCATCGTTAGTCGAGCTACTCGTGATGGATTTGGGTCCAAGCCATCCCACGTTTTTTTTTTTTGCAGCTGACCACATTTGAAATAGCGCCAACTGCGCACTATTGTCTAGTGGAGGAGATCGTGGGAGGCGGCCCTAATAAGGCCATATTTGCTACAGAAACCACTGCACGTATGTTGCAGGTGCGAACACATGAATACGACATCTCTATTTCGCGCTCACATCTTTAACGTCATCTCAATCATCACTATATGCTTCGTTAATTACCAATTCCGATGATTGGGATTAGTTGAATGAGAGATGTCAAGATGCCGCACTTTGTTTTATTCGAGGAGGATTTGTAGGTGGAGCTAATTATGTTTTCACAAACTCTATCAAGATATCAATGCTGAGATGGGCTTAAGGTATACGCATCAGGTCTATTCAAAAAAAGAATATATTATGGAAAAAACGAGTAAGGAAAATGAGGGCTTTAACATGTGGAGGATCTTTGGGACATATATATCAGGTCTTAAAAAAAAAAAGAGTATGAAATGGAAAACGAGAAAGGAAAATAAGGGATTTCGAGCACACGTGGCACCGCGAGATCCCACGAGCGAAGGCACTTCTCATTAATTTAAGGGGTCTATATATATCCATTTCTGGCCCTTGGCATCTTCTTCCCGGTTCCTCTGTTCTGGTTAAAAAGAGGGAAACAACGAGCGCATCAAACTCTCTTTAGAACCCTTCCCAGAATAGTTGGAGAAAAAGACAGGAACTTCCGAAAAGCAAGGGACCAGGAATTAGAGGAGATGGAGGAGGAGGAGGTGGAGAAGAAGCTGATGAAAGCGCCCGACAAGTCGAGGTTCAAAACGGTCTGCGTCTTCTGCGGAAGCAGCGTCGGCAAAAGACCATCGTATGGGGATGCTGCGCTCGAGCTTGGCCGAGAATTGGTATTCATTCTTGTATCATCTGCTTCTCAAGTCATTAAGTTCGCTCTCTATGGAACATCGGATCACTTGGGTTTCTTCTTTGAAGGTTTCGCGGGGCGTGGACCTTGTTTACGGTGGAGGGAGCGTCGGATTGATGGGATTAGTTTCTCGGGAGGTCCATCGCGGAGGCCGCCATGTTCTCGGGTATGTTCTTTAACGACTCTACGTCGATCCTCTCTTCCCCGACAATCATGATTTCGTCGCACCGGCATGAAGAGCTGGCCGACCAACGACGATCCCATCACAAGCGCAACACAAAAGTGCAAAGCCCCACCTTTCTTATTCTCCATCTCTCCTCTTTTTCCAACTCCCTTTTGGAGCATCACCGCCGATTAAAAAAACACTATCTGGACTGTGAGAACTGCACGAACGCAGCCTCTCGCCGCAAGAGTACACGACAGGTTCATGTGTATGAACCCTTTTGTTCCCTCGATTGCTGTTTCGGCTTTAGATTAATGCGCTGCGTCGCGTCGTTTCTTTCTTTTTGCAGGGTCGTTCCCAGAAGTTTGATGTACGAAGAGGTATCAAAGTCAATCTGTGTTTACATCCGACCGTGTTTTCTTTGGTAAACAAGTCCATGTCTGCCCTCCTGCTTGCGATGGGCTTCCCGAGCATATACTTTGTCCGGCTAGTTTGACCCGCCACTTAGACATTTGGTTTAAAGTGTGATTAAAAAAAAGAAGGGTTCGTCTTTGATTAAGGACTATTTAAAGTTGCTTTAGCAGATCATCGGAGAGACGGTCGGGGAGGTCAAACTGGTAGCCGACATGCACCAAAGGAAAGCCGAGATGGCCCGCCATTCCGACTGTTTCATCGCCTTACCAGGTTATATTTCGGTGCACTCGAATAACTAATCAGTTTCATCGTGCTAAACTAATTTACATCTTACCTTATATTCTGAGCACTATCTATTGATTTTTTTTTCCTTTTTATAGAATGAGCCTCTTAACATGCGTTCTTTTGTTTCTTATGAGCAGTTGATTTTAGGAAAATAATTTTCGTATTATTTTTGCTCCGCGAAATAAATGGATTAGTTTAGATAAGTGCTTAATTTGTGCTTGTTTTTTCATGTGGTTAGGTGGGTATGGGACTTTGGAAGAGCTACTGGAGGTGATTACATGGGCCCAGTTGGGCATCCAGGACAAGCCGGTAATGCTCTTGAGCTAACCTCACTTGGTCAGACGAGTCTATTCTTGTCCAACTCAAACCAAAACTCCTCTTTGTCGACGAGCGCACTCCATGTAGATCTACAGAAACCACGATAATATATCTGAGTTTATGATATTTTCTATCTGGATTCCGCCGGAAAGAGTAAGGATCCTAGTGGCACTCCACTTCAATAGTAAAATAAGAAATCCTTTATTGTTGGAGTAATTGATTGGGAGCGTCATGATTTCCTATTCAGAAAAATAGGAAGCCAATCATTTGAATCTTATCAACTTAATGCAAAACTACTCTTCAAATCCTACCAAGTGCTCCTCCAAGTCAAGGTCACTCGCATAGATAAAAAAATCTAGAGACTTGCACAAACCTCTAGAAAACTAGTCGAGGATTTTGGATTCGCATTGTCGTACTTCTCATGTCAGATATGGTAAAAAGAGAGAACTACCGTATTTCCTTTTCGGATAATTTGAAATTTATCATGTTGATTATCGTGGCAGGTGGGTTTGCTAAATGTGGAAGGGTACTATAATGGTCTGCTCGCCTTCATCGATAAAGCCGTGGACGACGGCTTTATCAAGCCCTGCGAGCGAAGCATCGTCGTCTCCGCCACGACTGTTCCAGAGCTGCTTCAGAAGCTCGAGGTTTGCGTTCGCTCGTCTTTTCCTGCGGCAACACGCGATGCGTCGTGTTCACGTGCCCCCCTTGCCGTCCCCTCGTAATTTGCCCGTTCTGTTCCTGTACAGGACTACGTGCCCCTCCACAGCGTGGCGGTAGCGGAAGCGAGTTGGGAGGCTGAGCAGGTTGAGTTGAACTCGGCCTTGCAGACCGAGATCGCTCGTTAACGAGGAGGATACCAGTTGATATCGGGCCTTAAAGAGGACGGATCGACTCTCGCGATTAGTTGCTTTTTCGACCACCAATTTGTGTTTGTGAGTTCTAATTAGCAAGTAGGATTAGCTATGTTTCTCTCTTTCTTTCTTTTGCTGCTCCCGTGTCATGTATTTTAAAATTAGACCTGCTTAAGCTAAATGGTAAGGAAATAAGTTTTATGTACATACAACCTCTTTAAATCCTACGCTTTTCCGATGATGTATAACTTACCGACCAAACAAAAAAAAAAAAAAAAAGATGATCTATAACTTAACCATTGTATCGTATAGGCCTATGATCTAGGTGCAAAAGAGAACAAGAATGGAGTCAAAACGAGGGTGCAATCATTTTTCCCGTAGAGAACCGCATCTTATTCCATTTTCCATATCTCGAAGACATTGGCAAAATATAAGGAGAAAAATTTGATTACGCATAGAGTTCGCTAGGGCTCTATATATCAAAGTATGGATTTCACAAAAGACCCATTTTCCATTATGTATTAAAAAACCAATGACATTAATGAATTAGCGGTGCATTAATAGTCAGTATCCGTGCCTCATTTGCATAGATAGCCAAGGTTGATGGATAAAAACCGTATTCTAATCTTTCAGCCCCGGCCAACCGGGCAAGGATACTGCTGTCCCACTATGATTTAACCTTTGAGGACGTGTTCATATAAGGAGTTATTTATTATTATTATTATTATAAAAAAAAAAAAAATAGGGTTCGTGAGAATGATATTATCTTGTGTAAGCACTAGCAAGGACCTCCCATGTCTTATCCTGTCTCCGTCTCTTATTTTGTCCTCGACTCATCGCCTTTTTCGAGGAAGCTGTCCCAATGCCTATTGCCTATATTTCCGGGATGAAGGTAGGAGTGACGGGTTGTCATTTGACCATCCAGATTGTCCTTGAGCTCTACTAACTTTTGGAGGTTTTGAGGATTCTCAAAAGCTTACATTCCGCTACCTACCTTTGTAACATATATACACATAACGGATCCTATGAATCTGGATTTCAATCTTTATGAAAAGAAAAAACCAGATGGTCATCTAATCCTTTCTTAAAGTCACAATAAATATTATAGCAATAATTTGAAATGAGAGTCTCTCGATGTTGTTCTTGATATTCATTATTCCATCTTCATGGCTTGTACTGTAAATCTATATCTTCTCTGAGTTATTGATTCGACTATTTTGAGGTATCGAATTTAAAGATTGAGAGAGGCACCGACAATAACTTATCAATAATATCCATGCTTGAGTTTGGATTGTAGTTGTCGATGAAGTCGTTAGAAAAATGTATGAACCACACTAGTTTTTAACGAAATAATTTTGAGAATGCATCGAGTATATTATATCGCTAATTAAAATTGATATCGATGTGTCCTTAGGATTTTGCTACAGAATGGCTTGGGGGATGATTGTAAAAGGTGTAGGGCACTACTGTGCACGTTCCAATTGTTAGGTGACGAGTCACTCTACTTCGAGCATTCGGAAAACCGAGAATCTAGTTCGACTGGTCGGGTTCAATGATAGGAGGAGGGACAGCACCGAAGGGAGGTTGGTCCCACCTTCTCCGTGCTCTCGTCATTGGTCCCTTCTGGATGGGCCCATCGCTGGGCCTCTCGAAGGCCCGATCAGTCACCGACAGCCGTTTTGCTTCCCCGGCGCAGAATAAAGGTCCCCCCCCTATAACTTGGCATCTTCTTTGGACATTTGCCCTCATTTTACGTCGCAATATTGTTTTCCACGAAATTGACAAAAAAAAAAAAAAAAGAAGAAGAGGAGGAGGAGTCTGATAATGTCCAAGCATCGTCTGCTAATGCGACATGTACGAGAATTCACCTAACATGACATGTGTTAAACTAGGCCCGACTTGTACCCGACTCGTTTATTAAAATACTTTCATATTTAATCCAATCTATGAAATCAATATCCACGTAGTTTACATAATTTAAGCTCTTTATGTGTATCGATAATTAGACAAAATCACTGGTTATACTATAAGATGCTAAAGAATTGGCTTTTAACATTGCATAGAATTTTTTTTATGTATTGATTCACAGTGAATAATAAGAGAAAGTTAGTACTTGGTAGTGAATTTATAAAATTATAGCAACAAATAATATGGAGGAATTGAAATTTTAATTAGATGAAATGGAAATTATTGAAGAAGACGATCAATCCTCACCATGGATTGCAATGACGAGAACTAAGATTAGGATATTACGCGAAAATAACAATGCCAAATACAACTAGAGAAAGATGTATATTCCAATAATAGGCGAAACTTGCGATATTGATAAAAATAAGAACAAAAACAGGGAATATAAGCTGTATTGATATTTTCTATAGGAGCTAAGTTGAACTCGTCTTGTGAGCTTGGCAAAACTTCTTTAAATTTGGAATAGTTAGAGAAATTCATTATTTTCTCATATAGAGTGAAGAGAAAGTCACAAATGCAGGTTGGATTTGATAAACTGTGGATTCATTTAACACTCGTATTTTTTGGGTTTGCCATTCTTAAGCCCTTTATAACTAATTTATTAAACAAAATAACCTATCAACCGATCAAATATGGATTAAGAAATTGGTGTACAACCCATTTTGACATGTCTATATTTACTTAATAGTTTAAGTTTTTAGAATAGTTCATGGTAATCTCACAAAATCTTGTATGTCATAAGTGTAAAGGCTTTTGAGTTCAAACCTTTAGTTTTGGATGGTGTGTTCTTGGAGCACTCATGCACTGCTCCATGATTTAATTCAATCTTCATGTGGAAATAAGATTTGGTTTTTATTGATCACAAGAAAAACCAAGGATCGGATTAATAAAACGAAAAAAGTGAAGGCAAGAAAAGGAATGGAAGAATGATTCCACTCTCCTCTTCATTTATACCTCCAATAAGGAAGAGTTACTCGGTGAGGACTTATGGAATCCATTAACATGTCTCGCTTCTTCAGTGTAGAGTTCACTCCTTTATTTATCATTCTTGTAAACGTTCTTTGTAAACTAATTTTTTATATGCACATTATAATATGATGTCTTCACGGCCAAAAATGATTTTCTTAAAGGGTAACATCTTTTTTATGAATGGATTTGCTCTATGGGCTTGGTCTAGTCTTGATGTGCTTGCTACTTCGTGGACCGTCATATGGGGCTTGTAACCAAACTTGGTAGACCCCCTGGGGCCGGATCCCCCAGCAATGAAGGGGCCTCATTGGGGAGTCTCCCCTTGGTGGGGGGTCAGCCGAGCTGGGCAGGTCTTCTCAGGGGTGGGCTATACAAGCTTGTAACCAGCTGCTTTCATTTCCTTGTAACTTGCCTAGTATGCTAGGAGAAGGCCATCGCAGGGATTTGGCCCAGGGGGTTTACTAAGTTTGGTTACAAGCCCTCGGCGGTTCATCATTACTCTCTTTTTACGTTAAGGACTTGTTCGGGTCCAACCAACTGCCTTCATTTCATTGTAACTTGCCTATTATGCTAGGAGAAGGCCATTGTGGGGATCTGGCCCGAGGGGTTTACCAAGTTTGGTTACAAGTCCCCGGCGGTTTATCATTACTCTCTTTTTATGTTAGAAAAAAAATGATTTTCTTGAAGGGTAACATATTTTTTACGAATGGATTTTTCTCTTGGGCTTGGTCTAGTCTTGGTGTGCTTGCTGCTTCGTGGACCGTCATATGGGGCTGCAAGGATGCTCCCGGCAAGGCCCTTTTGGCAAACATGCGGCGGCCGGCGCGCGGTTCTTCTCGGGCACGGCATCCGAGTTCGTGGAGTTGCTCAAGGGCATTGACACTTCGAGAGTCAGGGACTAGCTTGAGGAGGCAAAGTCGAAAGCCACTCATGATGCGTTTAGTGATGAGATCGCTGCGGTGGGGAGGCGGGGTCTAATGGGTTTGAGTAACTTGTCTGGCGTTTGATTGTTTATTTTGCTTTATGTAGTTTAAGTGCAAAAGTTGTATAATTAGGTGAATTGGCTATAGACTTTTCTTGGTTCGTCTGTTCGAGTAGTCACCCTTTATGAGAGGGTTAAGAAGTACATAAATTGAATATTCAAGAGTCATCTTTATATGATTATGAGCACCTATGATTTATTAATTGAAATTTCGATGAAGTTTTAATTATTTGATATGGGATTTAAGAACACCCCCGAAAATATTATTTAAAAAATAATTCTCCTCGATTTTGTATGAAAATTCAGATTTAATTTTTAATTAATCTTCATAATCAAGCCATACAATGAATGATAAATAAAATTTTTTGTATGATTATGATCGAAATCGCATAAAATACTTGATACGAGACGGCGCCACCGTCCCTTAATTGGGGCCTAATTATACATATTTCAAAACAGTTGGACCTAATGATAAATTTTCGAAATATTTAGACTGCGCACGAGTTTTTAGAACCCGTAATCTCCCTTACAAAGGAAAAACCCCCCTTCCCTTCTCCCCCTCGCCAGTGAGACCACGCCGCGCCGACTCGCCACCGCGCCTTCTTGAGCTCAAGGTCCGTCTCTCTCTCTCTCTCGCCACCTCACCGTCGACTACGGCTGTCGCTGAAGCTCAAGGAGCGTGCGTATCTCTCTCTCTCCGCGTTTTCTCATCCGTGCGGTTGCCCCGCCCTCTCGCCTCCCTGTTTTTGATCTTATTGAGCAATGCGGGTTCCGTACGTGTCGAGTCCAATCGGTTGTTAAGTTTTAGTCGCGTTCGTTTTTTCATGGTGGTCTCTGCCCTCCGAAAGCTTGATAATCTTTACTTGGTTTCTCTATTTGAGCATGCTCCGGTGCGATTTTCTTGCAATCACTGATATGCGGGATCATATTGCTTATTCTTCTGTTGCTCTTACCTGCAAATCTCTCTCTCGGGAGGATTCCTTTTTTATCGCTCTGGATCGTGTAACAATGGCGAGAGTGCTGCAAATTTAGACACTGGTTTTTTCCTTCTATATCGAGGTTATTGTCATTAATTGGTACAAGTGGCCAACTGCTGTTGGCTGTAGGGGGTTGTAGAGTGTCTGAAATTAAGTTAACACTAGTTTTCGGATAGTCACCAACGGCTGTAGTGTCTGGTGCCTTAAGTTTGAGGATGATTTCTTCAGTATAAATAAGATGTCAGATATCAATTTTTTTTTAGCATTGTTTAAGTTTTACATCAATTGGAAGTTTAAATCCGAAACTATTTGACAGGAACTGAATAAATTCTCTGGTTTTTCCGTGGGCAGTGATGGGCTCTGATGGAAGTAAAAGATCAGTGGCTCCTCGAACAGTCAGTGTCCGAAAGTTTGCAGAATCTAGAGCCGCTGAAGTTGAGAATCTACACTCCATCATAGCCAACAGATTGAGCAATAATTTTCGCTCCCAAAGGAATAAGAGGAGGAGAACCACTGCCCATGACAACCAACTGGCCAACAGAAGGCATAGGAAGAAGCAAAAGAATTCACAGGTGGCTGGTGCTGATCACAACTCTGCAGCTCCAGGCAAAGTTCAGCGACGCGTACGCGCAGAAATGAGCTGAAACAAAATCCCGAGAGTGGTTTCTGTACATCTGGGGATGGAACTAGGAGACTTAGAACTCATGTTTGGCATGCGAAGCGGTTTACTATGACCAAGTTGTGGGGCTTTTACCTTCCTCTTGGTTTGCAGGGCAGGTGATCAATCTGTCTTTTTCATCACTATTATCATGACTCGATGTTTTTAGCACATTAGAGCAATTGGCAGGTTAAGCTAAGCTTGGTCTTTTTGTATCCCTATAGGGTTCAGCCTTCAGAAACTTATCTTTTGCCCCCTTCTTAAACTGGTTTATTTATGGATGTGACTGGAATTTGAATCCATAGAAAGAAATATGCATTGAGACTTTTCAAGATATTTATTTTTATTTTTTCTGTGTTGTAGAGGGAGAGGTTCAAGAGCTCTCTTGAAGTGGTATAAGCAAGGAGTAGTCATCCATGATGCCAGTTACCATTTTGCTGTCCAGTTGGAGGGTCCAGAGGTGGCATCTTATGTCTTTGAACCTACATAATTTGTGTCATTATGTATACGTGAGCTCATTTCTTGTTTATATTGTTACTTTTGTCAACTTATTTATTATGCCATATAAGAAAGAACTTTTTGCATTGAAGCTTTAGCAGTTTAAGCAATCTGATTATAGTTTTAGCTTAGAACTGGACAGTCTCCTCTTTTGTTCAGTAATATCAATCATTATTAAACTAGTAATTACTTTCTATGGTTGCAGGATTCTTTAGTTTCGGTGTTAGATAGAGTACTAGTTCCATCTCCATCTGCTCATCCAATGGACATGGCTCAGTCAATTCTTTCTGGCATTACATATGGAAGGGCTATGGTAAATAACTTCAATGGAATTCAAGGTAAACAAATGATGAATTTGGATTCAAATTTCGTAACTTCTTAACTCATGTCTTGCAGCTTCATCATGTTGGAACACCTGTTTCCAAGCCAATTGCTCCAGTTGTGTATATGTGGAGACATTTGGACCAGCATGATACTGGTAAAGTTCAGCAGAATTGCGCTTTAAATGGGGAAAGTGTACCCAAGAATATAGATGGCTCTATTCCATTTCGTCAGCTATGGGTCTGGGTGCATGTATCAGCCTTTACTGAAGGATATGATGCTCTAAAGTGTGCATGTCAAAAGGAGGTATATATTATAGTTCCTTCACTCGGTTTATCAATGGAGTATATTAGGACTATGACATTGGTGGTAGAAAAATTGTATATATATTAGGACTATTGCATTAGTGGTAGAAAAATTGTATATCCACTTTTCCTAGAACCAAAGTCGAGCTTCTGGTCATAGCAGATTTATGTTTCCAATTATTGCAATGTTTATTGAAATCCCTAACCTCCCTTCTACTGAAAGAAATGAAGAATATAGAAGGAAAAAAGTTTAAAAATCACAGCAATTTCAGCTTTATATTTAGAGTGTTGCAGTAACTACTTAATCCACTTGACCGGACTTCCTGCTCATTCTGCTAAATCTAGAATTTCAAAGTTGATTATCAAATCACTAAAATATTGGGCTCCTAGCAATTAATAGTGGCTGGTGTGACGATGATTCTCTGCGTCTTTATTGTCTCCTTTCTTTCATGTCAGATGGATGGGTTGGGTAGTTTGATCCAATGCTCTTCGCTTGAGGGTCATCTTACAAAGTTGGAAGTTATGGGATCAGGTGCTTTTAAGCTTCTTCAGAAGATTTTACATCCAATAAAAAAGTGAGTTATCAAAGAGCATGATAATTCCAATTTTTCCTTCTTGTTTATTTGGAGTTGGCTAAATGGTTCTGGCTGGTTGTGCAGCATTTTAGAAAGACCTTTTCAGTTGAAGAAGCATTCTTCTGTCGAGGATAGTAAGGATGAAAAGCAGACAGAATGTGATTTGCTTCACAATGAGGATGATTTTCCTTCTCGTGCAATTCTATCTCTTATGGTCAAGGACCCTCGGGAATACAAGGATGAAGAAGCTGTTGATGATTCAAAAATGATAGCTGTTAGCACAGTTGATGAGGTTTTATCACATGTAACTGAAAAGCAGCCATCCATGACACAACCTTTGGACAAAGGAGGAGGTTTACTCCTAAGGTCACAGGCACATCATGGTTTGTGGGATGCTGCTTCAGGAATAGGAACCCCAATTGAAGAGAATGTTCTTCACATGGAGAGGCAGAGGAAGCGTATGGATTTCTTGTGCTTGGATAATTTTAATTCTGGGATGTCAAATTCTTTATGTAGGTCGCAGTCTTCAAGATCTTGCCCTATAATGCTTCTAAGAAATGGGAGCACAGATGACCGTCTTAAAGGGTAATTAAATTTATCTCTTGATCCCATGATAAATTTCTGGCTTGTTGCTCTATAAGACATCTTGATAAAGGGGATGCTTAGCTGCAGAAATTATTTACATGAACGCTTGTGATAGGTTTTTCTTTTGTTTTATTTTCTTATTTCTTCTTTGAGAAATCTGAACTTCTTTTGCTCACTTGAGAGTATGTCACCCCTCTGGGCAGCTGTAATGTAAAGATGCAGGAGGGATGAAGAATTTCTACATTTTTATTCACCATTGGAGAGATTTTCTTATAGAATTTATATAATCTTTTAGTCTGAATTGGAAAAGATCTTGACCTTGTGCTTGGTTTATCTGATAATTGTCCTATGAAAGAAATTATTAATGATAGGTGCTGGAGCTGCTCTGTAGCTATTTGTCATTTGCAACCTATCAGCCTTCTTTTTTCCTTTTATTGTATCCTCAGCAGTAATGGTTATTTATATTCACTCCTGATAATGTGTTGATTAGTCTATGCAATAACATGAGACAGTAATGAGACAAGCCTCTGATCTGAATATCCAAGTTCAAGGACCTCCTTAGGAGGTTGCAATGGGCTATCTGTGTGCGTGTGTGGTGATTATTTGCCACTTCCATTATTCTCCAACCCTGTGTAGAATACTCTTCATATAAAAGATGAATTCATAATTGTCTTGTCCTTTATAGATGGTCAATCATACTTCCCTTGAGTTGGGTCAAGGCCTTCTGGATTCCTTTTATTTCCAAGGGGGCTCATGCCATAGGTTTGAGGGAGAAGCACTGGATTGCAAACAATGTAAGTTCTTAAGCATGGAATTTGTGATCTACTATGGCCGGATGTTAAAAGTAGCATATGATTCTCATTTGGCAGGCTTACCTGCCTTACTTTCCATGGGATTATCCTGATTGCAATGCATATGCCTCCCTTATGGCAATTGAAGCCGCTGCTTCTCATTCAAAAGCAGATCGCCATCCTCCTGCAGTCAGAGCTCTAAAGTTCCCATTCCACCACCATGGAGTACTATTTGCCCTTTTCACAAGGCATATACTGCTGGGGCAGATACTATGATCTCCAATGAAAGAAGCACAAGCAACGGCAGTTCATCAAGCTTGACAAATAGTACCTCAGGCGTGACACCATCCAGACTCCAAGATTACATGTGTGGTTTTAGGGGTTCTGTAGTCAGGACAAACAAGGAGCTGACCTGCTTCCTTCAAGATAACTACGGCGGTCATTCATTTTTATTTCCTTACAAAATGGTGAATGATAGTAGTTTCTTGAAGGCTTTGAAGGACAAGAGCAATTTTAGCGGATTGGCAAATGGGATCACTCGAATCATGGCTCGTCGTGACTTATGTTTCCTAAGGGTGATTCTGCACGCTTCAAAGGAAGGTTTCTTTGAAGAAGGAGCAATTGTATGTGCACCTCGTTTCACCGATATATCATCAAGGGCTTCGAGGTAGTGACTTCTCTCAATTTTATATTGTCATGATATTACATTCTTTCAGCTTCTCTAGAATTTTCTCTCATCATTATTTGCTGTATCCGTTCTGGTTGTTGTTATCTCCCAATTTTTCTTGGGCCATATTATCTATATGTTCCTGGAAAATACAAAATAGGAGGATATGATGTCTGCACCAGTCCAGTTTGATGGGTGCAAATACATCTTTCTCATGTTGTGAGTTTGGGGAAATTTTGAAATGCAGTTTTGTATTTCAAAGTCTTTTGATTGAAAATTTTGGTGCTTGGTAAAATTCTTTACAAGTTCTTGACCCCAAAGTCTGCCTTTCACACCCATGGTCCAAAGCAGCCTCCTGTTTTCACTAAATCACCTGAGAAGCCAAAGCTGCTTTTCAAAAACTCACCCTTAGAGGGTTTAATTCCCCCCCCGACTGTTGAGGGAATAAGTGAAGGTGTTAACTTTGCAGGTGAAACATCAATAGAAGCATTTCTTTTTCTATCATCATATCTCCTCAATCCAAAGCTTTGGACTTACTTTATTGGCTTTGGACCGTTCTAGCTTATTCATTTGAAATAACCCTCTGCTTGCCATGCCATTGACTTGCGTTCTCAGATCTGTCCTTTAGGATCTCTCTCTCTCTCTCTCATACTTCAGATTTGTATGCTGCGCTTGATGCAGGCTAGAAAACAATGAAATCGGTCTACAAATGCCACAATCGGCTGCAGCATCATACTTCAAAGAGGTTTGTCCTGGTGAATGGGAAATCCAAGTGCCAGAGGACCCAATTGCTAGGGAGAGTCACCGTTGTCCTATTGGATTTGTCACAACAGGATTCGTTCAGGGCAGGTTGGAGAACATCCTTTCCTGAATATCTATTTCTCAATATCATGCATAAAAATATTTCTGCATATATAGTGTGCATGCTTCCAAACTGTGGTGATACTGCATGCAATAATGGTTTTTCTTTTCCTTATTCAGCAAGAAGCTGACAGCAGAAGCTTTTTGTGAGGTAAACTATCTAGCTCATCTCAGAGAGGAGCAATGGACTGAGATGTCCATGGAACGGAGGAAAAAGGAGATATATGTTCTAGTAAGGAACATGAGGTCTTCAGCATATAGACTTGCTCTAGCCACTATCGTTCTGGAACAGCAGGAAGACGATTTGGAATTCATGTAAGATGGCAGTCTCCTGTTTATACCTGATGGCACTGGATGAGCTTGTAAGTGTAGGACAATTTTGAGTACGCATTCAGTATATTATGCAGCATTGGTCTATGAGATTTTGGAGTCTATTTTTTCTGAGGACAAGGAGCTAGGTGTGATAAGCCAAGGATAATTTTCAAAGTGAGGAGAAAGTGGCGACAGTTTTGTTAGATGTCTCTTTCTCTTTTGCCAATTTTTTCTGGTGCTAACTCTTTTTTGTTAAATTAAATGACTTATGACTGGAGTCATGGAAGAGGCAAAGCAATTGTAAATAGTTTTAGGTTTTATTGAAGAGTGCCAAGAGAGCATCATCAGTACAGCTCCAGCATCCACAGGATTGTAAAACCCCAGTTTAAGCTCTCAAATATGACCTCAGTGATTAGTTGATTAGGTTGTACTCTTTAGATCACTAATCTGGACACCACCATAACATGCTTTGCTATGTCTAGTGCAACTAGCCAAGCCTTATGGTTGCCATTCATAGATTGAAGACAAGTTTAATTGGAGTCCACTGCCGACTATATTTAGCAGACAATTTGGTTGACACTGAGCCTAATGGTCTGGTTGAGTGAGAGACGTGGATGTGGTATCACTTTTTTAGTCAAAACTAACAAGTTGGCAGATAAAATTTGAATGAAAAGGAAAAGATGTGCCACTTGTTATTACCATGATAAGTATTCTGAATTTTGTTCAATCAAACATTTCTTGGATAAAAAAGTCGCAGGACAATTGATTGATTTCCAATGGTTGCTGCTGTAACTGTTTCTCATTTCATGTTGTGCTATTTCGATCTATCTGCTGATTCAAACTACGACCCTTTACAAGCACCACCAATATCTCCTAGTGCCATGTTAAGCACATCTCTCCATGGGATGCACTAGTGTTGTTGTCACCAGATCATCCAACCCGCCTTGCTATGACCACTATATAACTTCTCATCATCCCCCTACAAGTTCATGCTTGTCTGAGCCATCAATGAAGCGGAGCAGGTTGTACTTCTATGTGCCAGCATGGCAGATGTTGCCCCAAATCAGCCCCGTCCAGTACAGTTCCAGCAACATCAGCCGAGCCACTGCTTTCACGTAATGTCTCTCAGGTACATCCACGTGTGACACATTCCCTACTGCTATTTGGGAACTGGGTCTCTCAATGGGGGCTCGATAAACAATTTGGAAGTATTCAAGCACACTGATTGATTGTTTGATGACACTATGGCATCTAACTTTTGCTTAAGCAAAATAAATTGGCAACAAACTGGTGTTCTTTGCTCTTTCTTCTTCTATTCAGACCTATGTAATTGTGGGCTAATTGACATTATCATGTTCATTCATCTATCTTTGTGACAGATTGTCGCTAGCCCGACATGGTGTTGAAATGAGGCAGCGAAAGTTGCCATTTGTGATCCGCTGCTACTCAATGTCTCTCAAAATCCCAATTGGAATGTTTTTTCTCCAAGAACTTGATTCTCAGCTGGGTTTGCGAGTTTCTGAAGTCAAGTCTATAAATTTCTATATGCTCAGCTGAGCGAGATTAATTATCTCAATGGATGTTATGCTGCAAACAGGACTCAGTTTCACAGCTAGTGTGCATATGCCACCAATTTTCCCCTCTCTTCACATAGGGTCCATTAGAGGCCCTTGCTTGTTGGCAAGTACAAACATCTCAACATCGCTTGTGTTGAGGCACCTCCACTTTCTGAAGGTAAATCTAGTGGTCCAGGCATCTGTTCTCATGTTTACATCAAGCACGCATACTTTCCATTTGTCTGTTAAAAGATGTGCATGTTGGAAACGCTTCAGCACTATGTTCAGAGAACCATGGAGGTTTTCTGATCGCCAGTATGGGCTATAGGCTTACATAGAGAATATGGAAAGGAAAAAGAAAATCTGAAACGAGTGCTTGAGTGTAATCTGTTTCCTTGCAAACGATTAAACCCTAGAGAAGTGAAAGGATCCTTCTGTTTAGCTATCTTTTGCCTAATATTGCGAAAAAGGTGCTGCTTTTGCGGTTATTTGACTTGCTTTATTTGGTATCTTTTAGAAGGTCAATAGACGTATCTGATCTTGTACTCATGGAGTTGACTTTCTTTCACTAGTGGGAACTCATGCCTCAGTTTTCGATGGTTTACTTCTGTTTGAAGGATGTTAGTTTTGATGTGAAAATAAGATTGGTTTGATGGGAAAAAACCCGACAATCGGATTAACAAAACCCCAAAAAAAGGAAAGGAAAGGAAGAATGATTTACTTGGAGAGTAACATATTTTAGGATGAAATGTTACATACGGATTCGCTGTCTGGGCTTGGTTTGGTGTCAGTGTGTTTGCTGCTTTGTGGACTTTTTTGGCAAATACCTTTTGGGCTGAGAGGAGACCTATGGTATTTCACGTGCAAATGCCTATCCACAGAAAGCTTATTGAATGGCAACTGCAGATGGACAGGGCCTATCAAAGAGCAAAACAGATTATCACTGCCGACGTTGACATCCTCCACAAGCTTGCTGAAATCCTTATAGAGGAATAAACTGCTGACAGAAAACAGTTCATGAGCTGCTTTATTTATGGAAAAGCCAAAGCTGTGTTGCGTAATTTTGTTTATATGTTTTGGAGGAAAAGAACAATTAGAATTTACAGTGAGTCCCTTATACCTGGTACACATTGGTGACCACTAAATCAATTCTTCTGACCAAAAATTGGAAACCATAGCATTCATAAAAGCATCTCTTTCCCATATCACTTTGTATATTATTGAAGCATGAGCACCATAAATATTGCTCTCTGCGAGCTTTATTATTTCAGCGTAGCTACAAGCATGCAATAAGAATACATGTTTTTTTGTTCACTTGGTCCTTTCCTCAGAAAAAAAAGATCTCCAAATAGAGGGACATTCCGAGGCTTTATGATCAGAAACGTTTCGAGCTTTGTCGAGAACTCGGGTATTCTTTGGCACGTGTACATAGCTCTTCAGTTGCTCTCACGGAATCTGCTGAGAAAATCTCCATGGCCTTGAATATGTGCTTGAGACATGAGTGCACGCTACTCCCAGCTGTAACTCCACCTCGAGCGCTTAGGGGAGCAGCAGAATCTTCCCGAAACTTCAATACCGCAGATTGGTCCTTGGCTTGCATCTCTTTGTGAATCTTCTGCTCCGTCCTCTCTATTAACTTAACCTTCCTCTCCATTTCCTTATCTGCTGACATTTTCTGCTGCAATGTCGCGAAGTGTTGCTCGTAGATCTTATTGACGGTCAACATCAGTTCTTTCATCGCGTCGACAACCTCCTCCTCGGTTAGCCCGTCCAGAGATTGTGACCACTGGTTGCAGATCACGAAAACCGGCGGCGCTCCAATTCTGCCGGGGGAGAAGGGGGCGACACCGTCTTGTGTCTGTTCCGGTTCTTGCGGAAGGCACCGCATGAGCCAGCTATTTAAAGCTCTGACGCAACCCTTTTGGGCAAAGACCCAGTTAGAGAAGCATAAGGTCCAGTTCTGAATCTCAAGCTTGATCTGGACGAGCTCCTGAAGATGGTCCGCATCAATTTGTTTTGGGGTAGATAAAATCGAGTCCAAGTTCTTTGCTTTCGCAACTGCTCTGCACTGACCCCTGTGGCACTCTTCCATGGACTTCCACATCTCCAACCATCTTTCAAAAATAAAGAAACAAGAAAAATGGTGAATAGAATCAATCACGGTATATGATATCCATGACAAAACGAGTTGGAAGGAGTAAGTAGCGAGTCAAGATGTATACCCATGAACGAGCTGCTGGATCCAAGGCCAGAGCTCGTCGTCCCTGAGCTTGTTAGCTTTGATGGAAATCTTGTGAATGACGTGAATTGCGATCTGCAGTTTTGTGGACAATGCTCGGGTCATGGCCCGAGTCGCTTCGATTTTACCCGCCTCGGCGCCTTTGTTGCTCATCTGACTCAGCTCCGTACACTTCTTCCCATACATTACGCGCAACTTTTCCTCAGCCTAATAAGAAAAGTAGGATAATATTTTATATGGCTTCTATCAATTAAGTAATCACACAAAGCAAGAACATCCCAAAGCCTCGTGACTTTAATGTCTTAACCCATCATATCGGTTTTCTTTTCTTTTCTTTTCGGGTAAAGTGAGAGCCAAGAGAGGAATCTAATAAAAAATTCATTAATTCTGCAAAAGAATATGTGACCTTTTTCTTGTTCAAGATTCTGCCTAAGCACCTTTTAATTGGGTCTACTTTAGACCTAATATAACATGAGGACTAACTCAACCAGCTTGACCTTGAAGTCAACCCATTTTTTCAGCTTAGTAAGTCATGAATGTGGAGGAAAACTGAAGCATGACAATATATATAGCATTCGGGTGAACATTGTATTCCATATATGCTTTTTACCTGTGTTGATCCTCTCCACATGCCAAACTCGAATTTTCTTTTATGGTAAAAAGATTGATTCAATGTGATTTAACTCGAGAATTAATTGATTAGGCCGATTCTAGTTAGTCTCGATCGATTAATCTTAAGAAGTGAGATTTGATTTGCATCATCGCCTAGCACTTAATCTAGACCCACCTAAATTCCAAATGTGAAACTGTGAGAAACATCAAAATCCATCCGTATACTCTTTTTTTAATAACTTTGATACCTGATAACGATTGGCCTGAAGACTGATCTAGTATATGCTATTATGCATGGCCATAAGCATGACAAAAAGGAAAAGCTAAGTAAAGTGAAAGGGAAAATAAAAAAGGCAAAAGCCAAAGCGAGATTCAATTTAAAAGCAACTCCACTTCAACAAACACTGACACAAGAATACAAAAGATGATACCCTCAACTAACCTTGACTTCACTGTAGAGCTTCTTCTCCCACATGCACAGCTTCTTCAAGGTGCCCGAGAAATTCCCGGGCGAGCCCACCACCGCATCCGCGTCTCTGTCCCCATCCCCTTTTGCAGATGCGCCCTCTGCTTTCGCGGCGAGGCTTGCTCGCGACGTGGCTATCGCATGCAACGTTGTCTTGCTTGGAGCTGTCATTAAAGAAATCGTTAAGTAGGGTTACTGCCCTTCGGTGATGTGAGGGACAGAATGATAACGATGTGATTTGTCCTTTTTAGCAGAATCTAAACATGGCCCGGTTGATGATTAACTTTACTATTTGCTCGAAATGCCATTGATAATCTCTTTTTCTCGCAAATAGTGAGAAAAGTAATCAAGACCACGCAAAGAATCCTTGATTCTATTTCTCAGGTATTACCTTGGTAGACGCCGTTCTTGTGGTGGTAACGAAACCTCGCGAGGTCGAGCAGTCTTGAGACCTTGTCGCCGGACTCCGAAGCCACTTTAAAGAGAGATTCAACTTCTTCGATGATCTCGGACACGTCTCTTACGCTTTCTCCATCTTTCGGTTCAGCAGAATAACTGTACCTCTCTTTGGGTTCAACTTTCTCCGACACGGAAACTGAAGGCACTTTAACGTAGTAATTGCTCTTTACGTGCTCCCTCTGTCCTGCTTCCATTCCCTCAACAGTAACTCCATGATCTCCATGAGTGATTTCCTTCGGAACTTTGCTCTCTTCCTTCGATCTGTTGTGACCAGCAACAGGCTCTGCGTATCCGTCGTACCCGTCGAAGAAATTCAGAATGTCCCACGTCGAGTCGGTTGGTGGCGGCGGAGGCGGGGGCGGCGGCGCTTTCGGCACCAAATGGCCATCGTGTTGCGAAGAACGATAATAATAGGTCTGACCGGTCTCGTTATGGTCGTTGTAATGATCGTAAACCGGAAGAGTGTGAGTAATGGATTGAGCAGGCTCACTCTTCATGTAACTGATCGACACGAATTTCTCGAAGAACGGATTCAACGATTCGGGATTATAGTAATCGTCTTGCTCGCCGACACCGCGGGCATCGCTCCCCAGAAGAGGAGCGGTCGAGCTCGTGACCTTGTTGCTGATCTGGTCATCGTTGTCTTCGTCCTCGGAGTCGTCGAAGTGGATGTGAGAGCCGGACGAGGAGGTCGAGCCGGAGGAGGAAGAGGGGGAGTGATCGGGCGGCGCGGCGGCGAAGCGAGCGGGCGGCTTCGACGACCTCCCGCCGTCGGCCTGGCGGGGGCTCTGATCAGAGAGGCGGCGGAGGGCGGCGCCGACCGAGTGGAGGGAGTGGAGGTAGGCAACGTGGGCGTCGGCGAGGGCGTAGCTACGGTGGAGCGCGTCCTCGAGGAGCTTCGTGCGGTCGCGGCAGAGGGAGACGGCGGGGAGGCGGTCGAGCTTGGAGCTGCTGCATCCCATGATCGAAACCTACCCACTTCGGAACGCCCCCTCGGCTAAGCCTGGCTCCCGGGAACCGCACGCCGGAGACGGTGACCGGAGGAAAAAGCTCTCTCTCTCTCTGCGCTCCGGCTTTAGGGTTTTGGGCAAGCGGTGAAAGAAAGCGAAAAGCGCGAGGGACAGAGAGGAAGATGCGGAGTGAGGGGAGATGGACGGTGGGTTTTTTACTTCGTTCCGTTCTGTAGTGATGTGACGTTGGGGGTCTGAGGAGGCTTTTGATGCACCCAGCTTTCGAGGGCTTTTTTCTCCAAGTTAAATCAGGAAACTGGAATCGCAATTATCTTCTTTTTCCTTTTTCGCGAGCGCCGGACATGAAGGCCCGTAACGAGGAGAGAGGAGGTGGGATTTTAGGGCAGTGAAGGAGAAGACAACGGTGGAAAAATATGCTTTTTCTCTAACAGTCGTGTGAAACACGAATCATTAAAACGAGAAAGACCGACCCAAAAAAAAAAAAAAACAAAAAAAAAAAGGAGAAAGAAAAAAGGGGTGGCGGGGCAGAGAGAGTGGTCCTATGTATGGTATCTGGTTTATTCTTATTCTTCCTCGCATGGGCAAAATCTACTCTTTTCTTTTCTTTTTCACGCAGTGAATCACCTGACTTTTTCTTGATTCTAAGTGGGTGTGTTTGTTTTGAAAAAAACTTTATTATGAAGAAAAAATACTCTCCAAAACAGATGATTTCCTCTTTTCAAATTAAGGAATTCCCTGACTTTAAGCATGTATATTTTCTTTGACCATAAATGAATTTCCATTGACTATCATTTTCAATCAACCGAAAGATCCACTTAAGAGAACACACCCATGTGTAATTGGGATTTCTGCTTTTCTATTGTCGGGTTCTTCTTCGAGTAGGGATATGTCAGACATGCTGTGATTAAATTATGCCAAACTTTTATAAGTGGGTCGTTGAGTATCTCTTATTTGATTAATCAAAACTACTTAAAGATCCGCTTCTAACTATAATCCGCCATGTCATTTAATATATATATACACCATATTAAATATATCACTTTTATAGAACGATTCCGTATGTCTATAGTAGTACACCTTATCAGTAACAATATTAAATTAGACAAGTCGAGGGAGAGAAACACTATATACAGACAAAGATTGTCGGAGTAGGAATTCCACTTAAACCTCCTTTTAAGGGGAGAGGCCTAGGTCAGATTTAAAATCCCCATAATGGGCGACATCGCTTCCTTATTGTATGACGTTGTGCTGCTTTTCAGTGGCTTCTTTCTGGCGAGGGAAAGTAGAAGCAACTTGGGGAGAGGCCCTTTCCGTGGGTTAATACATTATTACATTACACTCAGTAAATCGTCTCGCTAATTTTCATGTTAATCGCCCCGCGACGCCTAACGACCTACTCGATGTCCAGCTTTCCAAATGACAATCATTTCGACTTTTGATAAAAACCCACCGTTAAGATGATGTCTCTGTCCGCTTTTGCCGAATCATAACGTTGTGCAAGAAGAAGCCAAAGCTCTTTAACGAGTCATGATGTAGATGTATCATTGTTTGGTTTGAAAAAAGGAATTTCCACCTTGGATTCCTGGTCCTTTTTGTGGTTTATCCCAGCAGTGCCCGCTGCTTTGGAAAAGTCCCCGTCCGAGATTTGTTAAAGGATTTCATTAGAAAGTCGTCTTGATTAATAATTAAAATATGGAGATATTACAATTTTTAGCGATTTGAATGTGCTCGTGACATGTATAATCGATGTTTTGAAAATTTGAACGTTTCCTTGTTATGCATGTGTGTTGGCAAGTGTTTCAAGAGCATCTGTCGAGTTTTGTCTCATCCCTAGGGCTTATATGCTCACTTCAACATTTCCTCTCGTCGAAAGTAAGGAAATAACTGTAGCTCGAGATATGTAATAAAGGAGAACTGATGTGCACATCGATATATATATGAAAGACCGTTACAATGTTGGCAAAGTATATGCTAAATTGCAACATTCAAATGCAAATGTATCTTGCAGATAAATTTCGCCATAAATTTTGGAAACTCAAGTTGCTAACTACACATAACTTGTTAAGGGAGTAGACGTGTACGCATATGTATTTTCATTGATGTTCCTAAACCTAAGGTTTTTTTTTTATTACAAGAAACAGTAGACATGTACATGCATATGAAAAATTCTTCACTGAGCTTTTGTTGTTTATTGAGAAAATATGCCACGTGGGCATGTTTCAAATGCACTCATATTAAATAGAAAATTGACATAAATAGTTCTTAAAATTTGACCTAATGTGTAATGTCATTTTTTAAAATTTGTTCAATGTAGTCTTTGAACTATGAGAAGACTACAAGTACATGTTCAATCTACTCATTCCATATGCTCAAATAATAAATCAAACGTACAGCCCTACATCTTGAGTTAGAAATCATTTTTGATGCCACTACCTTAAGAAATTTTTATTTGTTGAGTTGGATTTTTAAAAAGATGAGTGAGCATGTCCATCTACTTTAAAAAAAAAAAAAAAATAAAAGTAAAGGCCTACGATATTTCATTTGAAAATTTCTTTTCTAGATTTGAAATGAATATCTTATGGTAAAATATTAACGTGTAACTTTTTTCATAAGTCACTTAACATATCAAGGTAAGAATCATTTCCAATGCCGTTACTATAAGAAATTTTTATATGTTGAGTTGGACTTTTAAAAAAGATAAGTGAGCATGTCCATCTACTTAAAGAAAAGGAAATAAAAGTAAAGGGCTTAAACATTTCATTTGAAAATTTCTTTTCTTGATTTGAGATGAATATCTTGTGGTAAAAGATTCATGTGTAACTTTTTTCACAAGTCACTTCAGCAGATCTGAGGTAGGGACCATTTTCAATTTTGCTACTATAAGATATTTTTATATGTTGAGTTGGAAATTAAAAAAAGATGAGTGAACATGTCCATCTAACTTTAAAAAAGGAAATAAAAGTAAAGGCCTTAAATGTTTCATTTGAAAATTTCTTTTCCTAATTTGAGATGAATATCTTGATGTAAAAGATTAACCAGTAACTTTTTTCATAAGTCACTCCAGCAGATCGAGATAGGGATCATTTCTAATGTTGCTACTATAAGAATTTTTATATATTGATTTGGATTTTTAAAAAAGATGAGTGAGCATGTCCATCTACTTTTTAAAAAAAAAAGAAATAAAATTAAAGGACATGGATATTTTATTTGAAAGTTTCTTATCCCGATTTAATATGAATATCTTGTGGTAAAAGATTAATGTGTAACTTTTTTTTCTTGGCCACCATTCAAACTTAATAAATCACAGGTCACTTCAGCGGATCGAGGTAAGAATCATTTCTAATGTTGCTAATGTAAGAAATTTTTATATGTTGAGTTGGATTTTTAAAAAAGATGAGTGAGTATGTATTTCTACTTTTAAAAAAAAAAATAAAAGTAAAGGCCTAAAATATTTCAGTAGAAAATTTCTTTTCTCGATTTGAGATGAATATCTTGTGGTAAAGAACCATCCGTAGTGGTGGCTCTGCTGGTAGATCCTGGTAACATCCATCGAGAAGGCCCAAGATCGAAGCCCTTGCAACGCAAGTTGCATGGGGGCAGGCGGGTTATTAGCGACCTACTAGGGGTACGTGGGTGATAGTTTCCTACGTGCCTCTCCAGGGTTTACTTCCCAGATGTCGGCTGTGCGGAGGTTTCCTAGGTCACAAAAAAAAAAAAATCTTGTAGTAAAGGATTAACATGTAACTTTTTTTTCTCGAACACCATTCAAACTTAATGCATCATAATTCATTTCAACAGATCAAGGAAGGAATCATAACCAATGCTGCCACTATAATAAATTTTTCTATGTTGAGTTGGATTTTTAAAAGAGATGACTGAGCATATCCATCTACTTTAAAAAAAAAAAGGGATATAAAAGTAAAGGCCTCAAATATTACATTTGAGAATTTCTGGGTTGATTTGAGATGAATATCTTGTGGTAAAGCATTAATGTGTAACTCTTTTTCCTTCACCACAATTCAAACTTAAGGGAAAATTTTAAAAAAAAGGGATACCCTAGTTTTCTTAAATAAGGGCTTAGAGTGAATATTGTTTTAAATAAGGGCCTGAAGTAGCTAAATAATCTCAAATAAGGGTCTTTAGCTAGCGGTGACTTTTCTGATGTATTTTGGTAAAAAAAAAACTATATTTTTAAAATTTATTGATTTTTTTCATCATTTAAAAAAAATTCATTTTTTCCTCTTCCCTTCATTGGACATGACCATCAACGACCAACGAAGGTTGCCCTCGCTAGCGTCGAGCGAGAATAG
Organism: Eucalyptus polyanthemos subsp. polyanthemos; assembly: GCA_017140185.1. Taxonomy (NCBI): domain Eukaryota; kingdom Viridiplantae; phylum Streptophyta; class Magnoliopsida; order Myrtales; family Myrtaceae; genus Eucalyptus; species Eucalyptus polyanthemos. Next base: position 47,395,150 of record CM029462.1, read on the forward strand.
CCCTCACTTGAGTCGAGTGAGGGTTGCCCTTGCCTAAGTCAGGTGAGGGTGTCCCTCGCCAAATTTGGAGAGGGCAACCCTCACCTAAGTTCAGCTTCCCTCCACCATGACCAGCGTAGAGAAGAGGGAAAAAGAAAACAAAATAATAATAGATGAAAACGCCCTTCAACCAAGAGGTTAGACCCTTTTTATAGACTAATATGCTCACTTCATGTCCTTATTTGAAATAAGTTTTACTTTGGACTTTTACTTAAAATAACGTCCACTTTGGGCCCTTATTCAAGAAAATTAAAGTACTTTAGGTCATTATTTCTAATTTTCCCCAAACAATGCCGTGACTATAAGAAATTTTTATATGTTGAGTTGGATTTTTAAAAAAGATGAGTGAGCATTTCTATTTACTTTTGAAAAGGGAAATAAAAGTAAATGCCTCAAATATTTCATTTGAAAATTTAATTTTCTAACTTGAGATGAATATCTTATGGTAAAGGATTAATGTGCAATTTTTTTTTTCTTGACCACCATTCAAACTTAATGGATCATAAGTCACTTTAGCAAAACAAGGAAGGAATCCTTTCCAATGCCACTACTATAAGGAAATCTTTATATGTTGAGTTGGATTTTTAAAAAAGACAAGTGAGCATGTCCATCTATTTTTAAAAAAGAAATAAAAGTAAAGGCCTCAAATATTTCATTCGAAAATTTCTTTTCTTGATATGAGATGAGTATCTTAAGTTTGTGTTTAATCGTCTAGATTTATAATTAAAATATGACTGGATATGATGGGTTATGAAATTCATAGATTTTATTATATTTTATCCACTATTTGGTGATGGCAATTGGATATATTCATGTTATATTATGTAAATTGTTTGATATAAACAACATATTAGTATAAATGAATTAAAATTTTTACAAATAAAGATGGTAAAAGTCTTTCGCGACACTTTTGCCTACTTTATTTTTATATTTTAAAATTTATTTTCCCCTATTTTTAAATTAATTTCTTTGTTATTCTTTCTTCCATCACTCTCTAATAAAATTTTATAGAATAGCAAATTATACTAATATATCTAAAATATTAAAATACCTAAAATATATAATAAATATATTGAATCTATATTCTAATAATAAAATAAAATCACAATATATAAATAAAAAAAAATTAAAATAAATAATTATTTATTCTTTATTTTGAATTTCTTATAGTATAATTCAAATATTATTTATACATTGAAATATATTTTTTTTTTTATTTTTTTTTTTTTTTCGATCAAATAATTTTAATTTTGTTAATTTAAGATGTTTGTTATTTGAGAAAAATAAATTTTCTAATATGAATATTAGAAATTCTATATACTTTTATCCCATCTCCCCATAAGATAATTTTATCCGATTTATATCCTCTCTCAGTATTCGATTTCATCATGTCTTGAGTATGCATTAAAAGCAGAATATAATAAATTTTATCATATACCAAATTTTATTCTAATTGCTAAATGCAGCCTTATGGTATAAGATTAACGTGCAACTTTTTTTTTTTCTTGGCCACCATTCAAACTTAATGACTCACTTCAATAGATCGAGTTAGGAATCCTTTCTAATGCTGCTATTGTAAGAAATTTTTATATATTGAGTTGGATTTTTAAAAGAAAAATGCTAAGAAGACGGTACCATCACTTTGTGGAAAGTGGCAGTACTCTCCTGACCATACATTCCCAATAGTGTTGTCAAGCAATAAGTTTTGTACGGTCCAATAGTAGATTTTATCAATAGTCAAATTAGGGATGTGTGGTTAGGACAATACCGCATGTGTAGTCAGGACAGTACCATCACTCCATGGAAAGTGACCGTATTGTCCTCTACGCATTGTTCTTTTTAAAAAGGGTTAATACCTTAAAAAACCCCAAACTGGTACACCTGTGACAAATTTACCCCAAACTATTTTTTTGACCACCAAAAACCCTAAATTGGTACATATGTGACAGATCTACCCTCCGTTAGCTTCCGTTCGATTTTTCCGTTAATTTTGCTGACGTGGTTGCTGACGTGGCAAACCATGTGGAAATTCATAAGTTTAATACCGTTAAAAACCCCAAACCTATATTTATGACAAATTTACCCCAAAATGGTATATTTATGACAAATTTACCCCAAGCTGATATATTTACGACAAATTTACTCTAAATTAATTTTTTTGATCATAAAAAACCTAAATTGGTACACATGCGGCACATTTACCATCTTTCAATTTTCCCAAATTTGACTAAGTTGTGATGTCCAATTAAATTTATTTTCTAGATTACTCTAACATTGCCTTCATATCATTAATACTTGATTTTTTTTATTGGAATCATTATTAGAAAACTATTCAAAGGCTACCAAATGTGCACTTCATTCTTGTGCCGGGAAGATGCCCATTAACTAAAAGATGGATAGATCGCTTGCGCACATATACAAAAGAATCACACTCAAAGCACACCTGAAATTAGCGACAAACATAAGTGATTTTGGTTCCGGCATTTCAACGAGCATGTGATGTACGAGTCACTCATACCATTCACATGCAAGTTCCATGTTAAAATTTTGACACTTACAATTCAAGGTAGAAAAGACTACGTAACGCTAATAAGGACCAGCAAAGTAAGAGTGATACGTAAGCGTACAAACAGATTGCGGACAAGTAGTAAACCATGTGGGGCTGAGACATAGAAACATAAAGCCAAGTTTGTCACAAACCAAAAACGAGTGAAGCAATCACAATATGTGCACTTCTTTTGTATATGTGCGCAAGCGATCTATCCATCTTTTAGTTAATGGGCATCCTCGGCACAAGAATGAAGTGCACATTTGGTAGTCTTTGAATATTTTCTAATAATGATTCCAATAAAAAGAAAAAAATTAAGTATTAATGATATGGAGGTAACGTTAGAGTAATCCGGAAAATAAAATTTATTGGACATCACAACTCTGTCAAATTTGGGAAAATTGAAAGATGGTAAATGTGTTGCACGTGTACCAATTTAGGTTTTTTATGATCAAAAAATTAATTAGAGTAAATTTGTCGTAAATATATCAGCTTGGGGTAAATTTGTCATAAATATACCAAAAAGGGGTAAATTTGTCATAAATATACCAGTTTGGGGTTTTTAATGGTATTAAACTTATGAATTTCCACATGGTTTGCCACGTCGAACCACGTCAAAAAATTAACGGAAAAATCGAACGGAAGCTAACGGAGGGTAGATCTCACTACGTATGTACCGGTTTGGGGTTTTTGGTGGTCAAAAAAATAGTTTGGGGTAAATTTGTCACAGGTGTACCAGTTTGGGGTTTTTTAGGGTATTAACCCTTTTAAAAAAGACGAGTGAGCATGTCCATCTACTTTTAAAAAAAGGAAAATAAAAGTAAAGGTCTCAAATATTTGATTTGAAAATTTCTTTTCTGGATTTGAGATGAATATCTTGTGGTAAAAGATTAATGTATAACTTTTTTTTTCTCGGCCACCATTCAAACTTAATAGATCACAAGGCACTTCAACAGGTTCCATTAACTTGAATCAATGGAAGGACACCATTTACTATATTCATAAAGTTTAGAAACTAGATCAAGCATTTATTTATAGTTTATAGATCATATTAAATAAAATAAAAATCATGGGGGCAACATTACACATCACGACTCTGTTTTTTTTTTCGCTTAAAAATATGACATTTCTAAAGAATATTTTTCTAGCAGTTATTTTATAAAAAAATGACGATATTTTTTGGTGTTTGGTTAAAATTAGAGAATAAATTAGAAAATACTCTTTTTTTTTTGGTATGAAAAAATCTAATTTAATTATCTTAAATAGACACATTATTTGTGTGCTAGTAACGTGTGTATAGGTAGTTAGGAAATCAAGTACGAGCACTAGAGTCTCGGTTTGACCATGATGGACTCTCAACCCAAGTGCTAGGATTGAGGCACGTGTGGACCTAAGTGCAAGTAGGGGTGAATATGGACTGGATTGAGTAGGTCATTCACCAAACCCAGGGATCAACTATTGGTTAACCTCGGAACCAATAGTTTTTTTTTTTTTCATTTTTTATATTCCTTAAAAAGACATACGTACTATTTCAAATTACATATTCATCAATTATGCAATATTGAGCAATCAAATTATGGACACCGATATATATCAAAAACAAATATAAGATAAGCTAACAACATAAACTTATAGTTGCTAAAAAGAGAGAGAGAGAGTATTTTGAATAGACAAAAGTATATATATAATATTATATATATGATTGATTTGGGTTGGACCAACTTTAAACTCCTGGAATTAAGAACTAACCCTTACAGTATAAGGTCCAAGGGTTTTAGGATCGAGGATCAACCCTATCCTCTTGGAAATTGGACCAAGACTGGCCCTAAGTCGGCACAAGGTTGACCCTAAATTGATACTCACCTCTAAGTGCAAGCACTAAGGTCCCGAGCTTGGAGCACAACATTTGTGGACCTAAGCATGACCTTTATGGATCCAAACCCAAGTGTTGGGGACCCAAACTTGGGTATCGAGATCTCGTATTCGGTTTTTGTGCATCCATGCTTGAGTGTTAGGCATTGAGCATAGGCATCCAGTTCTCGGGCTTTGGCCTTGATAGACCCAGGAGAGGGCGTTGGAATTTGAGCATGGTCATTGGGGTCTTGGCCTTAGCCTTGGCGAACTTGACCTTAAACATTAGAGACCTAGTCCTAGAAGCTGAGACCTAAAACCAGCTTTGGTGTTTCTATACTTAAGTTTAGACTTTTGAGTTCAAGTGTTTGATCTGTAGTCATATTTCGGTAAATAATTTCTGTGAAATCATTTTTCTAAATTTAAGTATAGGTTTTCCGTTAATTAGGAAACATGTTCCGATAACTCATTTTAATACGCAAATCAAACATATAGAAATGAGAAGAATGCTTTCTCGAAAAAATATTTTCCATGAAATATAAGGAGATAAGTGAAAGGTCAGAATTTGTCAGTGTCAATTTCCCTTTCAGGTCTCGAACACATACCGAAAGAGCCTATTTGGAAAAGGCAAGAGAAAAAGGAATGAAAACGAATGTGGAAAATAAATAAAGATCAAACCAAGTCCCTAGTCCGAAACTCGAGATAATATTTTATGTGATGGACGTAATAATGATATGATGTCGTTAGCCAATATCATTGTGCGCGAAGCTCAGGACGCGGTCAGCTAATTACCACGTGGCAGCAAGGTAGCCCCGTCACATCAGCAACAGCACACACGTGTCAGTACACCTTCAGACGTATTTAGGCGCTTCTACGTACGGTGGAAGTCCCGGTTACACGCCAAGCAGATGGAGGAGATACGGGAAACCGAAGCCAAGCAGATGGAGCAGATACGGGAAACCGAAGCCAAGCAAATGGAGGAGATACTGGAGATGCAGAGGAAGGAGCAGGGGAGCCAGGACGGGCCGCCGCACATGACGCCTCTGAAGCCGTTGACCCACGACGCTTACGGCGGCGGGATGTACGGAAAGGACGACGATCAAGGCCAACAGGAGCGGCCGGCGAGCAAGCCGCCCGCCAGTGACACGCAGAGCGCCGATGGGCCGGTCGGGCCGCCGGTCCAGCCCAAGCACAGGCCGCCTCCCTCGACCGGGGACAGGGACCTCGACATCACGGGCCAATCTTATATTCAGTAATTTCGATTTGGTCGCAGTTCCTGGTTTTCTTTAATTTCTACTCTTCCGGTTTTTCGAACGTTTCGGTTTGTCTTGCATTTTGGGTCAGGAACTCCGAAAAATATGCAACTTTTGCGTCCGAGGATAACAAGAATCGATGTTTATATATATTTTTTCTTTTTTTAATTCGGGAAAATATCAAACAACGAAGACGTAATTTTCGGTGGCCAAAAAATACATCAAGAATGCGATTTTCATTGGACCGTCCCCAGGCCCAGACTGCATATTTCCTTCGAGGATGGCGCGTCCCAATTTGCAGTCCGGCCCTTCAAGTCCTCGAATTCACCCACGCAGTCCTCCCACCTCAGCCCGCGAATCCTCTCCCTCCCACGCGCCGCCTCCTCCCCCCCGCCTCGTCGAACATCCTCTCCCACCCTTCCTCCCACCCGCGCCGCGCGTCGCACAGCTGGAGGCTCCCGTTCTCCCAGTTGGTCCAGCTCCACCACCTGTCCATCGCCCGCATCACCCGCGCCACGCACCTCCCCCGGCACGCCGCCGCGCACGGCCTGCACTTGGCCCCGCTGAGCGGACCCCGGCTCGACACCGCGGCCACCGGCACGCCGTAGCGAGTCGGGGGGAATGCGTAGCGGCGGTCGCTGAGGACGCAGAAGGGCACGCGCCTCGCCGCGTGGGGCACGCGCTGGGCCCGTAGCTGGGCCCGGAAGGCGGCCTCCGAGTTGAGCTGCCGGAACCCGGCCGAGTCGAGCCGCGGGATCACCGAGAGGCGCAAGAGGGCGGCGGTCGAGGTGGTGAGATCGCCCACGCCGAGCCTGTCGTTGAGACCGCCGTAGTTGGAGCCCTGCGGGACCACGTAAGTGCCCCGTACGAAGTTGTCGGGGCCCAACGGGGCGGTCCAGAATCCGTCCACCCGGGTTCGGACTATCCAGTCGTAGGTGAAGTTGTTTCGGGTTTGGTAAGTCCGGATCATGTTGAGACAGCCTTCGACCAACTTGAAGTATTGAAGAAGGCCCTGCATGGAGTGCAAATGAGCAAAGCTAAGACTAAAAGGGAAAGATTTTTTTTTAAAATATTTGATCGCCATTTTATATTTATAGTTTTACCCCAATATTCAATTTAATATTGGGATTTCTATCCCATACTACACATTTGACGATAAGTTCTTAACTTAATAATTTGCCATCTACCTGTTTCTATCTCTTATTGGAATGGCTTTTTTCAAATATGGACAAAGATAGTGTTTGTGGAATTTATTTTACCGACACAACTTTTTAGGTTTTATTGACTTAGATATTTGAGTTTACATTTAGATAAATAAACAAAAGTATATTTAAATGATAATTAACTTATTTCATTACTAAGAAATGCAACATGAATTTTGGGAAAGCATTTATTTCTAAATATTATGCCCCACATGTAATTATATTGCCTTATGATTTCAGTCTATAACTTACAAAAATAAATATCAATCACTTAAATTGATTACAATTAAAATTTCAAATATAGTCTCTTTCTTTACATTTGACTCACTTAATTAGCAAATTCGTTTAGCTTGGAATCAAGATAGTTAGAGAGAAAAGTTGAAATGGGAAAAAAAAAAAAAACTTAAAGACATTCAAATCCCACTCTCAATATATATGTCGTGGTTGACTAAAACATAATTAAATTTCTTTTGAGTAAATTTGCTTTAATCCAGTAATAATTCACACCGAATATATAGAATCACTTAGTTTGGGAAGCAAGATAATTTCAATAAATTATAACTGATCAATAACGCGATTCATTAAACTGTTGCTGGGACATTAAATTGAATAATAACTCCCGTTGATTTAATATTTACAAAAATGATAATACTTATTTCATACGAAGCCACCCGACCTGAATGCCCCTGGGGGAGTTGAGACCGGTGAGAACTCGGGCCTGCGACTCAGTCCGGCGAATCCGCTCGGGACGGAAGATGCGCACGGCGGCAATCCTCGGCGACTCCTTCAGCAGCAGCAGCTTGTACGAGTTCTGGTCGAGCGGGCTGTGCAAGAACAGATCCGAGTTGGGATACACCTTGAGTATGTGCTCCACGATGGACGGCCCGGTCAGCTCGAACCGCCGTGCGGCTCCCACCAAGCAGACTGCCATCCTCGACCGGTCCAACTCGGCCTTCCGCTCCGTCCGAGCCTCTGACGTGCTGTTAGCCCATGGCGGCGGCGACCTCGGCTTCACGGGAGGCCCCAAGCTGTGAGTGCAGAGGAGGAGGGAGGAGTCCGGATGAAGAAGCGCCAGGAGCGAGAGGGTAGTCATCGTGGTTACTACGAGGAGGAGACGTGAATCGAGGGACGACGGCAGCGACAGCGACGACCACCTTCTGGTGATTATGTACGTGGTGATTTTTGCTGGAAATTTGAGCATTTTTTCGTAGTTTTTTTCTGTATGAACACCGACGCGATGATCTTCTCGCTTGGTTGAGAAGGAAGATGACGGTGCCATGTTCAGATCTCAAGATCAATGCTCCTTATAAGGATTTTAGTCAACTGAGTTAGTTCAAATTCTTTAATTAAGTTAAAAAAGAAAGGGTTCTACAAATTTTCGCATCATTACGTACTTTCGGTTTTCCTCTTTTGTCGAAGGAGCTGCATTAGTTAAGCACTGCATCAGGTGAGCACTCGTAGTATCCTACCTTAAAAATCATACATTTCCTTGCAAATTCAACTAGACAAGAAGAGTTCCATAACTCTTATACAATACTTATTGGAATGTCATAACTTTTCTTTCGCTTATTTAAATGCTATAAATTTGAAAAACGATCACGTAAATGTCATTGGCAATTTGTCTTACATGAAGGCCGACCGTCTTATGAGACTTCATTAGCGCTCATGTAGACAAATTTTAAATATTTGTTGATAATTTTTTAATTTTTAATTTTAATATTTTAAGTTTTTTTAGGCGTGCGATGCTTTGCAGCAGGTGAGGATCACTAGTGACCCTGGCCGGCCTGAAAACAAAGGAAAAAAAGAAAAAAAAAAGATAAAAAATAAAAAGAAAATTGTCAAATTAATCAAAAAATCAATATATGATGATTTGCTAAAAATGGTATTCAAATGATCAATTTTACTTTGATGTGACACTTAAATGAGTGGAAAATATTTTTTTGGAAGTCCTTTTTCGCGAAATGAATGAACTCGGTTTTGTCCTTAAGTAAGAAACTATATAAAAGTTATAACACTTGTTTTGTCCTTTCTCCTCAAATTCAAGTTAGGGAAGCATTTATCATATGATTTCTCTATTATATATGTTCTTAATGCATCAGTTTTGCAGAATGAACTCGTCAATTCAGGAATAATCCTGGGAATCCAGACTGGTACAGCCAAACTTGTTTAGGAGTTAACTTTTGTTGCCTTTCACTTTCCCCGCGGAAGAATATTCCTTATTGCGCCGTTTGAACCAAGAACATCGAATGTGATCTGCAATTAATATTATCACCGAGTTCATTGTACTCTCTCCAACTCGATTTTCTCTTTCTATTTTTTTAAAGAAAAAATTCTGCTGCAAAACTTGCTTCATTTGGCTGTACATTCTCGGGGAGGTTTATGTGGAGGGAATAATACTATCAAATTGTTATGCCTCCGTTGACTTTTGATTATTTTAAGTAATGATAAATGAGCGGAGGGACTTTCCTAGAGTAGTTCCTAAGTCGCCCTCACACAAGGTTCACCGAGTCTTGCCCTCTCATGGATACTCCCTTAGCGATCGGTTCATGTTGTAACACTTTTTTGATTGGCTCAATCCATGAGCACTCAGGTCGATTGATGGTTGCCAACTCTATCTTTCGACTAGGCATTTGCCACAAAGTTGGCCTCCCTAAACTTGTACTTACAGCACATTGTCAAATTTTGCAAGGAAATCTTTAGCTTTGAGCTCAACTTGTTAAGAATTTGGAAATAGCTCACGACGGCATTATTTGTTTTCACAACGAATCACGATCCCAAGAGGTAGTATTGCCATGTATGAAGAAAATTGTGAAGGATTAGTAACTTTTGGTCACGACAATGTTGAGACTTATGTGAAGACATATCTTCGTGACATCCGGATTTTTCGCTCAATAAAATAGTGAGCCCCGAATGTTTGATGGTCCATGCTACATTAACAAGCTTGCCATTGGACTACATTGTTTGCATCCTTACTGCGTCATCATGGAGCGACGCCATTTCCACCTTATCTGAGGACGCTTCTACATCACCAAGTTGTTGTTGCTATCTTGTTGTCAATAAACTATTTTGATCAAAGTATGCCAACTATTTCAAGAATTTTTTAAGGCAACGGTCCTTTAAAGCAAAAAAAATAAAATCAAAGATTGTTTTTTTTTTTATCTGACATCAAAGACTCTAGAATTTCCTCCATTTGAAGATTCTCGAACCCTCCCTTCTCTGCTGCATCTGCCACGAACAAGATAACTATCCACCTGGCCAAGGGACGAGGCAAATAAGTCAACAATTACTGCCCAATATCGAGACAACTTTGGCGGTGGAAAGGGGCAGCGAGCAAATAGAGAGAGAGAGAGAGAGAGAGAGAGGGAGGAAACGGGGACTGCTCGTTCCTCCCATTTTTTTACTCCCATTTTTCGCGTCCAAAACCCCCTGATTCTCTGGAAATTCTCTACAACTTTCCCGGTCCACACAGCAAGCAAGTTCTCCATTTCTTTCTCTTCAGCTTTTATACAAAGGCGGCACAAGCAACCCAGCACCTCGAGTCGACGCCGGGGGACGCCTTAGCCATGCCGTTGCACGTACCGTCGCCACCATCAACCTCGTCTCTGTCCCATGGAGTCACGACTGTCGTTCATGAGGACCTGAGGCAAGTAGACATTCCACATTATATCCTATGTCGATCGATTGTTGTTTGACAAGGATAGTTTTTCAGAAATTCAAAAACGTTCAGGACTTCGTTTAATCAGGACGTTACCTAGCTATGTTGTCGAGTTTGAAGTAATTGAGCTTATGGTTAGATCGTAAGGGCATAGATGGTCGATATTTAGCACGTGTGGGAGCTGAGCTAGTTGAAATTTTGAATTAAATCCATGCGGGGGCTAAGGACAGGTTTGGTTTTAGCCCAACTCCTAAGATTTCTAATTTTGTACCATGGGGTGTTCTTCATGCAAGTCGTCTCTTGTTGGCTGTTTTACAACATACTTTAATTTCAGAATTTTTAGACTTCGTATGGAAAAATTATATTTGAAAAATTTCGGGATTCAAAACCTATTTTTGGGTCAGCTGGACCGATCTCTTGCTATTTTTCATTTTCTACATATTTGGTCTAGAATTCTAAAATGCATCCTTATGAAAGTTGCATAGTACATCTTAAGCTACCACATATTAAATTTTTATAATTTTTCGGTCTCATTTAGCTGGGGAAATATTTATTTTCCTACTCAATTTCGTTATGGAAATTTTGACTGTTTTGGGCTCAGTTTGCAAAAATTATTTAGAACCGTGTAAGTTGAATCTAACATTGAGTCCTCACAAAAAAAAATGTTCCTTTAGGTCTTGGCTACCTCATATTAAAGTTTCATAATTTTTAAAAATCGTTTACTTAGACAATAGCCATCGTTTCTAAAGGTTTGTGAGATGCCTTATAAGGCTAGTTGAGGCCTAGGAGGTTAGATCTTCCTTATAGTTCACTCGATATTTGTATGGATGAGTTTATATTAGTCTAAGGGATGAAAATGATTGCTGATTCATTAGATACATGCTTGAATCCCTAAATAATAGTGATATTAACATACTTTTAATTAAATTATGGAATTACTCAATTGTGGTGTGAATATATGACTGAAAATATTGTCGGTCCTTGGGACGACAATGCCCCGGATTGTAGTAGGGATGCTTGGAGAGATAACTAGGTTCCTCTAGATGTCTGGGGGGTGTAAAGTTGTTCCCCAAGTGTCTTGTGATGCCGGATAGGTGAAAGATGCCCAAGAGTAATGGGGTTTCTTAGATGATGATGACAATATGAAATTATATTGATTATGATTTTGGTCGGTTATGTATTTTGAAAAGGTTCTGTCGCGACCAATTTTTTCGGGTGTGAATCACCTAGGGTTTGGCTAATGGATTGTTAAGCCTAGATTTAACTCGGGCTCTCCCAAGCCCATACCAATTCGCGACTTTCGGTTCAAGTTCTTAACATGTAGTTTTTTTAACTAGGAGTCGCCACTAATCTATTTTTGGTGGGTCGATTAGAAACCCTAGTAAAATAACGAGAGATTTACTTTACTCCTACGAACTAGAGACTAAGGGTACGGGGACTTGGTTACGTTAGATTTCTCTAACGTCCTTTCGGTACCTTTCTTTTTATTTTTTAAAAATGTTTGGCAAGCAATTTGGATTGATTTTAAATCTATTTCACTAACATGTGAGGTGTTCATGCAGGTGCGCAATCCACCAATTTAACACCCAAGAAAGCAAATAATAGAAAGATGCAGGACTTACCTCGTAGTAACGAAAGCATTTGCGTTGTTAGTTTAGAATTCACATCAGCAGTCCTAAATATGATTTCTAATTAATACGCAATTTTTGTTTTGTTTTCACTTAATTAATGAAAATCATGCAATATGCAATGCATGCCACTAATTTAACATGAAATGATATGACATGGCAACATGACTTAGCTATATGACCTAAGCAATATGACATAAATAAGCATGTAACCTATCCTAAGCATGAGATGGATTTATTCTAAATAAATTTTTTTTTTGTATTTTCCATGAGATTCGAAATTAAAGAAATGCAACATTTAAATAGCTAGATTAGGATTCTACTCAATTTGTATTAGGAAGTAGGTTAAGCCAAATCCTAATTTAAACTAGAATCTTATCTTGACCAAGTAATCTCTAACCTAAAATGCAATCTATCTGAAAGGATCTATCCAAATAAAATTTAAACATGCAATCAACCTAATATGCAATGACATACCAAAAGTGCCCTAATTCTACATGACATTTGCATGATGACCTTTTTTGTGTTTTTGTTTTATTAATTTCGAAATTAAGAATTATTGAATTATCAAACATGCAACCTAAGTAAAAAAAATTTATGACCTAAATTGATTGATTTGATTTTGATTTTTGATTTTTTTGATTTTTTGGAATTCGAAATAAAATCTCTATTCTAAATATGCAAGATAACAAGAAATATTCTAAAACAAACCTAATCCTAACTCAAATATTTTTTGATTTTTTATTTAACAAAATAAAATTGATCCAACTAACGTGGCGACAAATTAGATAAGATATGATCGATATCTACAAACTGGCGAACCATATCTCGCGCATGAGATCGGGTTGGCCAATTTTTAAATAAATCATGAATTGAATCTCGGGCGGGAGATCGGATTGGCGATTTTTCATGCGATTGTGATTGCGAGTTGGATTTCAGGCGCAAAAATCGGACTATCAATCACAAATTTCACAGGCTGTTTCATATCGAACATCTCATCATCAAATAAAGAAACAAAATGAATAATAAAAACTAAATAAATTAAATAAAATAAAATAAGAAACCTACCTAATTAGATTTTCCTTTTCTTTCTTTTCTTCCAAACGAGGCTTGGCAGCTCGTGGTGGTGTGCAGCCAAGGGTGGCGGTCTACTGTGTTGCTAGCTACGCTAATGGTAGATCATGGACGCTGCTGCCATTGGGCTGGAACGGAGGTGATATTGCATGAGCTATTGAACCGCATTGAGTCACGACAGCAGGGACTGATCTGAAGTGTTGTGGTGCCACCGGGCTCGCTGAATCTCGTTCGCTGGTCGCCAGCAACCCCGAGAGTTTGCTGCTGGGGTGTATCGATGTAGGAACGGGGAGGTGTAGTAGCTTGGGCACTTGCTGGCCACTAAAATTTGTCGAAATCAGCGAGCTTTCTCGGCGAAGGAGTGGACATCGAGAGAGAAAGTCTTCGTGTGTGTTTTTCGTGGACTTCAGAAGGCATGCGTCTTAGGAAGAATATCTATGCCCACGATTTTTCTCCTCCGTCTTCATGTGCGGATTTTATGAGTTGGGTGCTGCAGAGAAGGGAAGGAGGCATGCGTCCTCTCCCTTTTGTTGACTATTGTCTCTGGACTTTAAAAAAAAAAAAAAAGAAACCTCCTCCTCGATTCCCTCATGAACCGGCGTGCTCTCATGATGCGCCACCTGCCTTTTTGTTGCCTTCTTTCCTTTGGAGTTCTCTACTTCAGATCACGTGGCCATGGGTTTCCCTGACTTGGTATTCTTGACCTTGGCCGACAGGTTGTGATGATGGGACAAACGAGCAACGGGAAGCAACAGCAAAGACACGTCACGGCCATCGGTGGCGCATGGCGAGGGGCTAGGAGACAATGCGAAGCTGCGACTGGCTTCGATCAAGAGAGCCTTGACCGTCTCTGCGGTTCACTCTTTCGTTCGTGTATTCTCGATGTGCGCTCCAAAATTCTGATTTGCCGACTCTCACCGTGGAGAACGTCAGTTCTCCCTTTTTTCGTGGCCGTGTGTTTTTATTTGTGTGGCCCCCCTCCCGAAACCCTACGTGAAAATCTTTTTATAGGCTGAAGATTAGGGTTTATTTTCCTTTTCAAATTAGCATCCGCGAAGATTTCTTTTTCGCACGTAATATCACTTTTCTTTTATTTTCTACATCTCCTGATTTTATCACCTAAAGATAAGATTGCAACCCGATTTTCTTAAATTCCAAAAATCCACCGTACTATTATTTCAAATCTCAATTTAGGTAATTCTTGTCATTAAAAGAAAACAAAGGTTCTTAGGTAAGTTGTTGTGCATGTGATTTACTAAACATTCTATTGTGACTTTCTTTGTTAGTGGTGATTGATTTGTGTAATACAAATCGGTGGATCTTTTGTTTGTTGGGTTGTGATTCAATGGTTGTTGACTTCATTTTTTTAGATCAATATAATGTTGATCTCACCTGCCTTCCTGATGGTCCGTTACGGGGTGCTGGTAGACCTCACGTGGGAGGAGGACAAGTTCGTTGAGATATGCACCCATGGGAGGAGGACAGGTTTGTCGAGATATGCGCTCGTGTTAATGGACGTATGGTGGGTCCATTCCCACGGTTCTCTCCACTTGTCGTTGAGGCTGAAGTGAACTCATTGTGCACCTGTGTCATGAACCCAAGGGTGAGGGTAGCCCATACTACCACAAGAAAACACATTTATACAGTTAGAGAGCCCATTGTCTTATAAGGCAGCCTAGACCTCTCTCCTTAGATGATGTGAGACAAGAGACATGCCCCTTCTTGCGTGCGTCCGGGGACTGAGGTGCGGACGCATCACCATCCCTTCTCCTCGCGTATCGCTACTTGGGCCGTCACACTTTGATACCATTTGTAAGGACCCGGGCCCCACTGTGTAATATTGCCCACTTTAGACCTTTGACCCTCATTGTTTTAAAATGCGTTACATAGATTAGAAAACCCAAACCTTATAAACTAGCTCAAGACTCCTTTCCTAAGCGATGTGAGACAGGAGATGCACCCCCTCCCTGGGCACGTCACGGGATTGAGGCGCGAACACATTGCCATCCCTTCTCCCAGTGTATCGCCGCCTAGGCTGTCACAATATGCGACAATTAGAATAAAGATAGTATTTAGAAAATTAGAATCTATGAACTTGTCCTCCTCCCACATGAAATCTACTGGCACCCGTAATGGACCATTGGGGAGGTAGGTGGGAAGCATGATTTTTGGAGTTGGGAAGATTTTGATGGTGTCAAGGGCAGGAATTGGGTGGGGATGGGTGATTGATGTACAATTCAGTGTACTCAGTAGTACTGACCTTTTGAATTTCCCAAAGCACCTCACTTGTCATATGATGTGCATGCATAAATAAATAAGAAATGAAGTTGTCTTTTTTATAGAAAAATACATGTACCATAGGATTTTCTTCAGTCACTTATGCTTCTGTTTAAGAAAAGAAAGTGAGAAAGATAATTGCGATAGTAGTTCTATGGTAGCCGTAACACGCTAGGGTCATCATAGTCTTGTTTGCCAATAAGACAAACTAGAGCAATGATCATCAACGGGGCTTCTTAAACCATTTCGCATCTAGGAGCATTAATGGGAAACTGTCTCCATGGAACTTACCTAAAATCGAAGGTTGTGGACTCTTATACTCATGGTGGATTGGTTTTCTAAGTACACAACATTTGTGCTAGCCAAGGAAGCGACTAAACTATTTTTGAAGCACGTTGTCAAGTGTTGGGCATATACCCAAACGATCGTGAACAATCGCAATTCTCGTTTTACTAGTAGAATTTGGACAAAGCTCTTTAAGTTTCTAGGTTTGGATTTCAACTTCTCCACAATTCTACATTTCCAGACTAATGGTGAAATGGAGAGGGTGAATGCGTACTCTAAGAGTTCATCTTATGTGAGCACAAAAATTGGGTGAAGTTGATTGATATAGCCTAGTTCTCTTATAACCTATAGCAGCGCGAGTTTATGAGCTAGAGTCCTTTTGAGATTGTAAAGGGTAACAATCTCTAACTCCAAGTACAATTGCAATGGGTTATCAAGGGAGTAACCCATATGCTTAAAAGTTCACTATGGAGTGACATGAACAAATGGATTTAGTGTGGCTTGTCTACTTAAGGTTTTTTTTTTTTTTTTTTTTTTTTTTTGCCAAGTTACTTAAGGTTACAAAGTGCATGAAGAAATGGGCCAACAAAAAGGGACGGCAAGTGGAATAAATGAGGAACCTAGTATTAGCCAAGCTATACTTGATTTTTTAATATAGGGACGTGCATAAGAGGTTGACTCGACACAATGAGGGCCCGTTATGAGTGTTGCAACAAGTTGGGAAGGTGGCACACAAAAGGTTAATTTGCCACTATCGTGAGTGCCGACTTTAATACAAACTGATTTGTTGGGACCTGGATTTATATGAATCGGGTTCATCAAAATCGTAGATCAGTACAAGTCCCGTGGGGAACACCTGATCGGACGTGGGGTGAACCGCAATGATTATAAATGGTCAGGCGACCCTGGATCCCGGCGAGTATCTCTCCATTTGTAGATTCAACGTGCCGGGCGGCATGGGTGGAAATGCCGGTTCCATGGCTAGCAAGACGTCGGAAGAGTTCATACCCTCGTCCTACCTTCTTCGTGTCGGACATTTGGACGTAAATTGTTTGGGCTTTCACATAATTCCGCTCCGAGCTCTTCTTATTTGGGCCTGAGGCCCATTTACTGATCATGGCCCTAATCAGTTGGACCGGGCCGGAGGCCCATTCACGGTACCGTCGCAGTTCTCGAGTCGCGCCGCGAGACTCGTGAGTTTAAGCAAACGGCAAAAGAGCAAAAGAGCAAAAGAGAATGCGACTCAGCTAAGCGAGTTCAGCTCAAGCGCCATCTCCGATCGCCGGTCACCGCATCGATGCAGGGAGGATCGTCGGGCGTCGGCTATGGCCTCAAGTACCAGGTCAGCTCCGTCGCGACCCCAGCCGTCCCTTCGTCCTCCACCGGGATTCCGTCGTTTATTTCCAGATGAATGAATTCTCCGCCGGTTTTCGCAGGCCCGGTGCATCTCCGACGTGAAGGCCGACACCGACCACACCAGCTTCCTCACCGGAACCCTCAGCCTCAAAGAAGAGAACGAGGTTCGTCTCACGTGGCCTTTGCCGTGATTTTTCTCGCGGGCGCTTCGATCCGGTCGGAATCTAATCGATGCGTCCTCTCCGTCAGGTCCATTTGCTGAGGCTCTCGTCGGGCGGCACGGAGCTGATCTGCGAGGGCTTGTTCTCGCACCCGAGCGAGATTTGGGACCTCTCTTCCTGTCCCTTCGATCAGCGCATCTTCTCTACTGTTTTCTCCACCGGTGATTCGCCGATCGTTGATCTGCTCGAATGCGTGTCCTGATGATGCTTAATTTGGTTTCCTGAGCCTCGATGATTTGATTGTTTATGTGCATTCTACTGCATGCATTGTCCACTGCTGATCTGCGATTGTTACTCTTCGATATGATGTTTTCAGCTAGTTAGGCTCAATCCTTTGGAGTAGATGATCATTTCTATATGAAACACTTTCACTGCATTTTCTGCTGTATGCAATTCTACAGATTCATGGAATTTGTAGTTTCATTTTTTTTTTCCGTCCCCTTAAATTTGTTAACCTCTCTGCCTTTGCTTACCTATGAATGCTTCCAAGGTAAAAGCAAATTGCTAAATGGCGATTGTTTGCTACTCTCATGAAGTTGAACCAGGAAGTCTGTTTATGACGATATATTGTTTTTAATGTGATATTTCTTCAATCAGGTGGTGTAATTTAAATTATATCAACGTTAAGTAAATTTACTTATGAATTGTTAATTTTTGATGAATCATCATTCAGCTACAGTGTCCCTTATATATCGGTTGATTTTGTTGGATGATAACATTTCTTGAGATTGAAGGACTAGTTGGAATGTGTTTTGAAACTCCTCCTCTTGTTGAAGGTGAATCTTATGGAGCTGCTGTGTGGCAGATTCCTGAGTTATATGGACAGTTAAATTCTCCTCAGTTGGAAAAAATTGCCTCGCTTGATGCTCATTCACGCAAGATCAGTTGGTGGGTGGACATAGCCTTCCTATTTTGTCATTGGCAACTTTATTTCGCTTGCTGATTTAGGCAATGCCTGCAACAGTGTTCTCTGGTGGCCGTCTGGAAGGCATGACAAGTTGGTTAGCATTGATGAGGAAAACATCTTCTTATGGAGTTTAGATTGTTCAAAAAAGTCGGCTCAGGTATATTCAAGTGGAACCTCTCTACTGGTTACTTCTTTAAGAATGAAATGGATTGTATACTTCTCCCACATGTTCTGTAGATATTTATAAGTAATATAGTTTCTTTGCTGTTTCCTTTAAATTCTGTTATTAAAGACAACTGGTAGAGGAAATAGGGAGAGAAGTGAATGGATAATTTTTTGACATGGTCCAGAGTCACTTTGTTTGATGGAGATAGTACACATAAAAGGACCATGGAGCTCTTTTTTGCAAGGAGTTCTAGAGACCTCTTTTTGGATCCATGTGACTCTTGTATGGCTTTTACATAAGGATTCTAGTTGATGTTGAAATGACAATGGATAATCCTTTTTTGGTTGTATGGAGATAGGTAGAGGACCAATTGATGCAGTGTGCTTGTAATATTATTTGTGGGAGATAGACAATAGGAAGAGTGACAAGTAGCCATCTATGTCTGCATGCCTCTTATAGCTTTTGTCCTCTCGTCTCTTTTCAAACATATGGTGTAGTTATACGACACCAAGCCATTTATCATCCTTGGTGAAAAACTGAGCAAAGCATGCTGTACTTTGGGTCCATCTCAGTGCTTGATTTACTCTGTAGATGCATAAGTGTTGTGTTTGTAATATTTACCTTTACCTTATTCAAAATAGCAATCTTGCACTGTGTCTTTTGTCCTTTTTAATTCTTATCCTTCCATGCTGGTCCTTATTCAGGTCTTGTTTCAAATTCTAGGTCCAATCACAGGAGTCTGCTGGCATGCTGCACTACCTCTCTGGTGGAGCGTGGGATCCACATGATGTAAATACTGTCGCTGCAACCTGTGAATCATCAATCCAATTTTGGGATCTTCGGACTATGAAGTAGGTTGCGTCATCCTGTGTACATTTGATGCATAGGGTATAAGGGAGATGTGACCACCTTTTCTATTTGCAGTTGGTTGATGAACTTTGTCTAGGTCATTTATTAATTCTGTTAAGTACTCTTTTCATAGTTAGATGTTTTCTTTTATACTTTTCACTTTTTTTTTATTCTTTTTTGCATATTTTTCTTCAAAAGAAGTAAAAAGATGCAATAACCAGTTAGACCGGAAGGAATTGTGTTTCCTTTGATTCCTTTATAAAGACGAACATACATTTGCCACTTGGGACAAATTTTCAGGTGGTATAGCTCAGTCCATTTATTATTTTAACATTGAGGGGCAATAAACTGAAATGGAGCTACTTGAATTTAGCTTGCTTAGTATCTTCTAATCCTGTGGACACACTACAAGTTTCTGGAATGTGTGCTGACAGAGTTCATATGGTGACAGGAAAGCAAATTCACTAGAATCTGTCCATGCTCGTGACCTAGACTATGACATGCAAAAGAAGCATTTACTTGTAAGAAAGCAACCATTGAATCCAGCATCTATTTCATGTATATTTGATATATTGCTCATATTGATTAGATTAATCGCAGATGCTTCAAAAATACTTTAGCATATGAATTCATGAAAGAATCAATTTATGACTTTGAAAAGTTGTTCTGAATCACAAGGCTAGACTGAAGCTTTCCTTTTAACATTAGTTTCACTTGACGTACTTGTAGTGTTCAGGCAGAATCTTATGCAAGGTTAAGAAAAAGTGGAGAGGACAAGTAATTTGATTGAACTTTTTTTTTCCAATCTGCAGTGGATAAAAGAGTCAAGTAACTTATTTCATGAATAGGCTAGGCATAAAGTATGAGTATATTTCATGCCCATTTTACCAGCTTGGGAGAAGAATCATATTCCACGAATTACTGAAAGATGCTAGTATATTGACTGGGCACCAAATTAATGAATTAAGCGCTAGTCCAAAACAGTTAATGAAGAACTTCTATATAGGAACATTTCAGGACATTGCTTGGATAAAAATGGCGAATCTCATATTTCTGTTTGATATCCAAGTACAAGCTGCATAAGTTTATCTGATTAGGAAGCTAGTTATATCCTTTTCTCTGGCAGCCAAATCACCAGCTGTATTAAAGAGCAATGAGGGATTGGTTTGATGAACTGGATACACTGTTTGCAGTTGGTTGAGGACTCTTATCACATGGTTCATTTAGTAATTTTGATGAAGTTAGGGAGTCATTCTGAAGAAGACATGGAGTATGGGGACCTTATGTAGAAGACAGTGTTAGCAAGGGGTATCGCATTAATACTCCATATTAAAATCTCATTGGGACATATGTCTTGTGAAGTAGTATGCTGTCCTTAATTTGTTCATTGAAAAGCTGATGCGCCTTATTTGATTATGGGAATAGAATGAATTCTACCATAGATCACCTGTACAAGTAATTTTCTTGAACAAGTTACTTTCTAGTTTGGCACGTGGTATGTAGCATTCACTTTGTTTCAGAGATGAATGATCTTTCCCCGCAGTTGACTCGTTGTGATTATCTGTGTCTGGCTTTACTAATTTTTCATGAGGGAGTTGGCTTTATGAGCTAGAGGCCACCCAGTGCAGCAAAAAAGGAAAGAAAACTCCATGAGTGAGTAACCGTCACATTAAGCATTTTTGTGTACTATGTATATCAGGAGAACCACAGATGTAGCATCAGGAATTTAGTGGGGAGTCATCAAGGTTGTGAATTAGGTTCTTTGTGATATCGTGGTATGCCATGATGCAGTTTGCAGTTTGCTTCCTCTTAGGAAGGGAACTGGATAGACCAGAGGGTCTTTAGTCTTTGGTTATAGTATGGATTGTGATATTGAGTTCTATATACTCAATACTAGCATCTTAGCCATGTCAAGGAAAGAAAACTTTTTCTTTTTCATTACTTCATGGCAACGACTCCCTGCATGCCACTAAATGGCAATATTATTTTGTGGGTGTCCAATAAATGGATGAAGCCGTGCATTTTAACTAGAGAATTCATTTCATCTAAAGATTTAAGGATGTCTAAACAATAAAAGATGATTTTACTGGAGATTAATTGTAGCTGTATGGGTGCCTTGAGTTCATACATGTGAAATTCAATATTCAAATATTATCTTTTTAATTTTGAGATTGCACATACTTTGTCTTTTCTTGTCATGGGTCCCCTCTTCTCTAGAGAATAGGATGGATTATTTTTCACCTGTTCATGTCCTATTTGTTGTTAAATAATATTGTTCATTTATTACAGGTTACCTCTGAGGATGAATCTGGTGTACGTGTATGGGATCTTAGAATGCCTAAAGCTCCTATTCAAGAGTTTCCTGGTCACACACACTGGTACAGTATTCTAATCATGTGTTTTAGTTTGACAGTTATGTGATCTATGCATGATTTATCATACTCCCATGACAAATTTTTTTCCTGTAACAAGCTAAAATTGTTGGCAGGACTTGGGCTGTTAGGTGTAATCCTGAGTACGAAGGACTGATTCTGGTTCTCTCTCTCTCTCTCTCTCTGTGCTCATGTGGAACTCACACCATGCATTAAAAAATACTGATGTTATTAGGAGAATTTGCAAAGTTTTTGACTTGTGGAAGCTTCCATTAGGAGTTGTACTCATTTGGTTAAAGAAAAGTGAAGAAGTCAAGAAATGAGAAATCTTACCAATTTGCTTCATTCATGTCTATGTGATCTTCCCTACGGAAAATCACTGCTGTTTCTTTCTGTCTTAGACTGTTCCAATCTCAGTAATTTTTCCATTAAAGATGTAATGCTGTTACAGAGTGCAGGTACAGACTCAGCTGTAAATTTGTGGTGGTCATCTACTGCGAGCAGTGATGAGCTGATATCTGAGAGGTTAAATTCTTTGTTGTGTTGCTAAAAAATCTGTCTCTTTTACATTGCAAGATAAGCAAAAGATTCTCTTTACTTACATTTTTGCAGGCTAATTGACTCGCCTACCAGAAAGCTTGATCCATTGCTCCATTCATACAATGACTATGAAGACAGTGTTTATGGTAACTGCTGTGGTTCTGGAGTTCTTTAAGCACTAGCTATCTGTTTGGCAGGTTAATTAATTTAACTGTTGATGTAGGCCTGTCATGGAGTTCACGAGAACCTTGGATATTTGCATCGTTGTCATACGATGGGAGGGTAAGCACTATAGACCTTTAAAAGTAAAATATGGACATCCAGAAGCTTCCCCCCCCCCCCCCCTTTTTTCATAGGGTGGTTTGGTCGGTGTGATGAATATTGTTGAAATTGTTTTTAGCTAAAAACTGGGCTTCATTTCAGCAACCTGACTTATTTGAACCATAGTCTTCCATACCTGGCAAGCCCCAAAAGCTTTATCTCTATTGAAACATGTAGTGCAGTGAAAGACCAAATGCTTTTCCAACCATTAAATCACATTGGCATGGAGGTTGTTATATCTTTGTAATCTAGGTGTTTGACAGGCAAATCTGGAATTGCTTTTGACATGTTAAGTATGTCGTTTTAAAAACTTTTTGACAGATGTTTTTTATTACTAGTATATCTACACTTCCAATGACAGAGAAGTGTTTATAAACTAATTATCAGGAAGTTTAACCACAGTGGTATTCCTCTCTTTTTTCCTGAAAACAGGTGGTTGTAGAATCAGTGAAGCCCTTCCTGTCCAGAAAATGACTTCGGGGACACTAAATTAGGTTCATTGCCCCTTTGCTGTCCTGGCCTTTTACATTTGGAGATGCTATGAAGTATTTCTTCTTGCTTTTTCGGTTGGTTGGGGACTTATGCTGTTTCTCATTTTATAAATTCTCATTACAGATTTTTTTCTCCAACCATTGATTTTGAACAAGGTATGGTTGAGAGATCATGTTTCTTCTTCCCAGCCCTGGAAAGCTGTTTGATCTTTGGATCATTCGAGTGAAACTTCCAACTGATTAAGGCAAGAATTGTTAGGCGGCGTATACTTTCTGTAACTGTATTCAATGAGCGTACACCTGATGGGAAAAAAAAAAAAATCATTGAATCACTATAAAACTTCCTTCACAAATTTTTTAACTTTCCTGTTGGAGTGCCTATGTGTTTTGGCTCTCTGCTTCATATAAAGAGGCTGACTCTTCATTGTATTTTTCACCATTGATTGTCCAGAGGAAATTCCTGCTCAATTAAAAGATAGTAGTTTTAGAGCAAGTCGTCTGTGGAGTTGGTTAATCATTGACTTGCATTGCGCTTTCTTTTGCTGCGATAGAGTATGTGCCTTTGGTTCCACTTGTCTGAGCTACCTCCTACGAGTCACTGCTGTCTTTGGTGCTATTTATCTAACAGGTCATTTGTTATTGCTATAGTTGCGATTTTTTCTAATTGTTATTTGGAAATTCTGGCAGAACCTCTTAGATTCCCCAAAATTTTCGCTTCCTTCTTATGAGGGAAGGGGAGTCCTGGATCGGGTATTGACTGCCAGTGCCGTGAAAAGAAACCCAGATGGTCATTCATCGACTGGTTGCTTACTGCACGTCGGAATTGCCGTCGCCATTTTCATGTAGCCTGCTTGAAACTCCCATCAGTCTTTTCTTCTGTAATACATGATGGTTGGCATTTAAACTCCCGAGCGATGCGAGTCCAAATACGGCCGATTGATTTGTGCCACTCATCGTTTGTGAACAGAAAGAGAGTCATAATGACTAATGAGAATCCTCTTCGAGGGATCTTCCTCTGACGAGAGGATCCACCGAAAAGTACGATCGAGAATTTCTCCTCGACACGAAGTGACGCGTAGCTTATCCGGAAAAAGAGTGACTTTTGTCCCATCCCAAAGATGCTCGGTCTTTTGGTCTCTTGTTTCCTCGTCGACAGCATCAGGCGGCTTTCCCTTTTCTCCTCGACACGTGGCGCTCTCCCTTACCACGTATCCCCGCCACGTCCTGCGGACACGTAAGCCCGCGTCACTTTTTAGCTTATCCACACATCTTTGGAGTTGAACCTCGTGGTCAACAGGTGTTCTGCCATGTAACAGCCCCATGGGATCGCGACACGTGTCTTGAGCAGGCGTTATACGGAAAACTGAGGAAAATATGCTGTGCTGTGCTGTGCTGTGCTGTGCTGACTTTACTCGGATAATGCTCTCGTCGATTAAATATCTTTGTTTCTTATGGTGGTGATATTTGACGTGGATGGAGGATAAGCGCGGCAGAAGTTTTTGTCACGTGCATCATCATCATGGACCATATACCCAATGAGAAAAGAGCGGGTGGATATCATTCTATTCTCCCCATTATTAAAGCTCAATTGAAATCTGTCATATATCCAAATTGAAGGGTTCGTTGTCATCGAGATAATCACGCTTGTGTTGAATAGCCAAAGAGACTCCCACGGTTTTATGTGCAAAAGTAGGGAATAAAGAGTAGGACTCATGAAAATCCATGAGGTTTGAAGTTTTCACAAACTTCTGAATTTGCTTCTAGAGAAAATGTGGATGAGATTCTCAAAATTGGTCAGGAAGATGTCCTTTTTGATGTATAATAAGCTAAACAAAACTCGTTTAAAATAGAAACACATTCACTAAACTCGTCCGAGTTAAGAATTATATTTTACAATTTTCAAGATAGTTTGAGAATTAGATCCACAAATTTTATTCCATGTTAACAATTGATTTATAAGATACTTAGAAACGGAAGCTACTCGACTTAGTATTCGTGCAAACCTGTAGAGCTTTATATTACCACACACACCGGTAGTCATTCTCGTTTGGATGTCGATCCTTATAGGCCCGCGTGTCTTTGGCCTTCGCGATAATCGCAATCGCTAGTACTCACGATTAATTTTCCATTTTCGCTACCGCCGCCGCCCCAAGTGGTGGCTCTGAATGGGCCTAGGCAAAAGCACAGTGGAAACAAAAAACGAGGGGACGGGAGGAGCCGGTCGACACGTGGCGAATCCAGCGGGCCAAAAACGGATACAAAAAATCTCGTCCCCCCGCGCGGGGGGACCCACGGCCTGCTCACGTGGACGATTAAATCTCGGGATACGCAGCAGCCCAATCCGTCGCGGTCGCGGTCTCTCTATCTCTCTCTCTCTCCCGCAGAGAAGAAAGAAACACAGCGACTCCCCTCCCCGGTCCGCCGATCCGATATTTCTCTCTCTCTAAAAGGCAAAGAAGAAGGAGGCGAAGAAGCGTCCGCGATTCGCTTTCGCTTTCCCGCGGGCTCATTGAGTTTTTATAGAAAGGCTTTTTTAGCTTCGTCTTCATTGACCCTCTCCTCCCTTAAAAAACCCAACACAACACAGGTCTTCTTCTCCTACTTTCGAGACTTCGTACCAAAGGATAAAAAAAAAAAAAAACTTCCCAATTTAATTCGCCTCTCTTCCCAACGGTCTCCTTCCTCCTCGAGCTTCCCAGTATCCTTTCGCTGCTAGGGCTTCCCTTCTGCTTCTTCTTCTTCTTCTTCTTCTGCTGCCAATGGCATTTTGGTGAGAAGAGAGGGGACAATGGTGGCGAGGTCCAGGGGATTCGCGGCCCAGCTCGACTTCCGGTTCGAGCTCGCGCTCCCCCGGAGGAGCGGCAGGCTGGAGCTGGAGCTGGGGACGCGGGCCGGGAGGAGGGTGCTCGCGCGGAGGGTTGGCCGATCGGGCCGCGGCGAGCCGGATCGGGTGCTGCTGCTCCGACTCGGTGGTCCCGGCGCGGCGGACGGCGGCGTCGGCGGCCGCGGCCGGGAAGGGCGCGGAGAACTGCGACGACTGGCGGTTCGAATCGAAGAAGATCGCTCCCACGCCCGTAATGCCCTTCGCTTCTCCACAGTACGTCGCTACCGGCGAATGATTCGTTGGATTCCTGTTGATCGCTGCCACCTGTGTTTCTCAATCTATATTTGGAATGCTAGGGATTTTGAGGTTTTAGAATGTGAGAAGTGTGTGGATTGCAGTTGACTTTTGATTGAGCCCCGGCTGCAGATGCTAAGTCGAAGCTTTCAATTGTTTACGACAAACGCGTCGTTCGCAGTCCCGCATGTGTTCTCCAATGCGCATGTAATCAGAATCCTTTTTTTCATTCCTGTGATGTCATGCTACCAAAACTGGCGAAAGTTATGTTCTTGTCATCTGCCAAGTTATTTCACGTTCAATAGACATGAGAACCTTCTGAAGCGAACCTTTCCTTTCCGTCTACTGTTTCTAATTTAATCTTGAGTTAAGGAATGAAGTTGCTGGCCATTCGAAAATTGAGAATATCTGTGTAGCAGTAGGAGGTTGAGCATTAAAGATTTGAAAAACAGTTGAAAGCTTTGAAATTTCGGTTTCCTTTGTGAAAAGGGAAGATGGTAAATTATGGCATGAGAAAAAGGTTATCCAATCGTTATTGAATCGCTCATAGATGATTGATGCAATTTCCCTAATCTTGTTTCAAATTGTTGGAATGTGAGAATCTGCACAGTTATCCTAATGGAGCTTATTACATTGTCAAACTGATTATTGTTTTACATGAACAAAGTGGGTATATTTGAATTAGTTTTCATTTGAGAGACGCAAATTAGGGCATTGAGTTGTTCCTCCTTGGGCTCTTCAATGCAAATGAAGTGCTCATTATACTTATCTTTTGCACTCCATGGAGCATGATTTACTAGCAGTCTAATATCTCACTGATATCAAACTGCTTCATTCTGCAGGTCTCATTTCCTCTCCAAGCAAGAGAAGTTTTATCCAAGATGTACCCCCAGAAACTCTGGTCCACAGTCCCGTGATACACCACCAAGAGAGGTAAGTAAAGTGTTATCTCAGCACCATTTTTAATGTATAATAAACAGTAATATGCATAGCACTAACTCGATTAACAATGGAAAAATTATGGCTTTAGTAAATCTTGATTTACGAGATAAATTGGCATCTAGAACCAGATGTCTGATTATGCATCTCATGGTTGATTCCTCCATGTAGACACGGGTATTGCAAATGAGAAGGACTGGGGCATCAACTTGTTAAATGAAAACGTTAATGAGACTGGCACTAATGAAGATGGCAGTACTTGGTACAGAGAGAGCGGGGAAGACTTGGGCGATAATGGATACAGATGTAGATGGACAAGGATGGGCGGTCGATCTCATGATGGTTCTTCAGAATGGAAAGAAATGGTATAAAATCATCTGATGACACATATGTATTGCTCCTGGGGATTAAATCAAAACTTTGAAAGCTGTCATTATGGTCAACACAATTGTGAACAGTCCAAGTTTGATCAGTGTTCTCTCCTAATTTTTTTCTTGTTACAAACACTAGATGTAATCTTGCTAAAGCCAAAGGGTCATTAGTTTTATGTCTGCTGCATCTCTATGAATATATGGAGTTTAAGTATAGAGTAGGGACACTGGCCAAATAAAATTTTAGAATGACTTTTATTATACATAGAGAAGTTA
Organism: Eucalyptus polyanthemos subsp. polyanthemos; assembly: GCA_017140185.1. Taxonomy (NCBI): domain Eukaryota; kingdom Viridiplantae; phylum Streptophyta; class Magnoliopsida; order Myrtales; family Myrtaceae; genus Eucalyptus; species Eucalyptus polyanthemos. The sequence continues at coordinate 47,422,889 of CM029462.1, forward strand.
TGTTTCGGTTTTAAGTTTTTCATCTTCTGGAAGGAGATATCAACAAATTTCTGAGTCAATCTGTGTGAACAATGAGATCATCAGGGAAAGTCTTCAGCTTTAACCAATAGTCAGAGGCCTTGTTAAATATTGTCCTTTCTACAAATGCATGTCCCTTTTATCTCCATATAATAACATTGTCTTTTTACAGTTCTCCAAGCATGAGTGTGTGCATTGTGTATATGTGGAACTTTGTACAAACAACTAGATTACTTTCAAGTTCATATTTTTTAAGAGTAATAGCTTCTAAATGTCGGGTGATTCTAATCATGGTCTCCACTTTCTGCACTAGTGTTGTTTTTATAACTTGCTAAGCATCGTCCCAGGTGGATGCTTTATATTTGATTTACTGATAATTGATCTCCTGACAGTGGTGGGAGAAAAGCGATTGGAGTGGTTACAAAGAGCTAGGTAAATTCCTCACACTCTCAGATATCAAATGCACGTACTTTAACTCTGGTATAGTGGGGATAAAGCTATTCATGCAATGCATCAGAATTCTAGTAATTGCTCATAACAGCTACCTCTCTCGGCATAGAATTTATTGACAATGAGTCTTCAAAGCTGCTCAATGTCATTGCACTTTAAACTTCTTTTGGCTCCAAGTACTAAACAAAATGACAGATTTTTTATTTTAGCCATCTTGTCCTGTGATCAAGCACAGGAGAACTCTCTTTGACTGTTATCCAAGAAGTTCTGCATGATGATTATTCATTACCAAGTAGTGTCTCACTAATTAACAATTTCTCAAGTGCTGACCCTAGGCTAGTGAATGAGGAAGCTTACCCTTCTTCCATCTCAATCAAACTTCATGGTGTCATCTTCAATTACGAATCCCATGGCATTTCATCTTTGTTATTTTCAATGGACCAAATAAATGTTCAAAAGGCAATTGTCCAATACCAAAATACAGTAACATTGGTTACTCTTAACTATGACACTCAGCTTTTCAACTCATCAGGTTTATTTTGAATCCATTTCCACATCCTTAGTTTCCTGATATTCAGAGCATCTATTATTAGGTTGCTGGACTTCTTGTTTCTCACTGCCTTCATTGCATTTACTTATATATAGATGATCACTTGTTTGCCAAACCTGTTGGGCAGGCAAAGTTTTTGGCATTGGAATATTAACATAAAGAGCATTTTTATTGGAATGTAGTACTCAGATTTCCTCCATTTTTACTATGTCTAATCAATGGTTAGCCAAAAGAAAAGATATTGATGCAGGCTAACTCCAATCGGTTTTGTAATCTTGAATGTTTTTGGGTGGGGTGCTAAAACTTGCTCATTATACTGTTCATGCCACAGGAGTAGAGAAATCTGGAAAAAATGCGGAAGGGGATTCATGGTGGGAAACATGGAATGAAGTTTTGTATCAAGATGAATGGAGGTACTTCCTTCAGAGTGTCCTTTTTGCTCCGTTGCTTGATTTGCATGATCTGAATTTGGTGCTGTATTTCAATTTGATATCTAAGTTGTGCCATTTGAAACTACAGCAACCTAGCAAGGATAGAGAGGAGTGCACAGAAACAAGCAAAGTCAGGCACTGAAAATGCTGGTTGGTATGAGAAATGGTAAGTAGATATCGTGGTACCATAATGCTCATTTTTTCTCATAGTGTGCACATAGGGGATGTTGGTGTCTTGTATACAATATGATTGATTGATCATTTTGAATCTAGGTGGGAGAAGTATGATGCCAAAGGGTGGACTGAGAAAGGAGCACATAAGTATGGTAGACTGAATGAACAGTCATGGTGGGAAAAGTGGGGAGAGCATTATGACGGACGAGGATCTGTCCTAAAATGGTAGTTCTAGTACTCAGTTTTGATTTCTATCTTACTTGGCCTATTTGAGATTCTGAATACGATCATTTTTATTCTGACTGTTTTGGGAAATAGGCAGGATTTCATTTTCTGTTCTGTTTGAAGCAAAGAAAATTGATGGACTTTGAGCTGAAATTATGTTGTGGAAATGAGTATCTAAAATGGTGATAATAGCAGCCTGATTGCTGTACCTAGTAAAAATATGATATTGACATCACACTTACAGGTTTTCTAGCACATAGAAGGTTGTTTTGTTCTTTTACTTTGTCATTGCCATGCCACATGATTTACATAGTTCATATACCATTTTTCTTAGAACTCCATGGGTCAAACAAACGATTGATCAATCTTCTGAAACCACTGTAAATTTATTATTATCAACTCTTCCTGGGAATTTTCTTCTCAGGACAGATAAATGGGCAGAGACCGAGTTGGGGACCAAATGGGGAGACAAGTGGGAAGAGAAATTTTTTGCTGGCATAGGTTCACGTCAAGGGGAGACATGGCATGTATCCCCAGCTGGTGAACGTATGTCTAATTCTTTTTCCTAAACTTTCCCTTTTCTAGAAATAATTATTGAAACATCTTTGCTCAGAAATTTGAGTTAACGTTTCGTGTCTATAACCCACATCCTGTGGTGGTATTGCAGTTAACTTCTGTTTTCTGCTATATGAGATTACTAATCTGCAGCAGCTGTTGGGTGAAATGGAGGGTCTGTTTGCACAGAAATAGAATATAAACTGGATGATCATTTTACATTTACTGAATGGTGTACTTTTTCTGAAAACTGAAGCTAACCAGCAGCACTTTTAGTTCTATGTAGTTTTTGATTTCAACCCTAGAGAAATTCTTTGATTTAGCCACAGGTTTCATGTGTGAAGGGCCTGCAGCCACATCAACTTTTACGGTTTCTGCCTTTGGTGGACATACTTGAGAGGGTAAAACATGCAACTGTAACCAAGATGTCCTTGTTGCACAAAAGGTTCAATGACTTTTATAGTTTTCTGGACAGAATTATCAGAAAGAATATATGGACGCTAAAACTTGTATACTCAACTTCCCGACAGGATATATCTTATTTTTAAACAGGGCTGGTTTTTCACAAGTGAAAAAGTGGAACAAGTGACCAAAGTGAATATTCCCATCTTCCACTATTCTGAACAATATTCTGCTCTAGTCTTAGAGGCTCTTTTGGTTACAACCTGGGAATATATCTCAAGAGTTAATCTTCTTGAATACTTCGTGTGAAGCACTAGCATGATGATAGTACTATTGTCAGTGATGGGAAGTTCACTAGTTTGTGCATCTAATAGATTATCAAATGCCTAGTGATGCTTCTTGTCTGAAATAGGATACTCAGATTCATTATTAGTCCAAATGCAGAAGGTCTAATTTGTGTGAAGGTTTCTCTTCTTTCATACAGGATGGTCAAGGACATGGGGGGAGGAACACTTTGGAAATGGGTAAGGAACTTTTGGTACTTATCTCCTAAAAATTTTAATCTTAAAATGATTGATTTCAATTCCTGAGAGATCACAATTCCAGCAATTTCTTTGCCTTTTCCTAGTGTATTCCAGCTGTATAACTTACATTTGCCTTCCGTTTCTATATCAGTAAGGTGCACAAGTACGGGAAGAGCACGACCGGTGAAAGCTGGGATATTGTTGTCGACGAGGAAACTTATTATGAGTATGGACTTGCTCTCTTAGTATGATTATTTAATTGAGGATAACCAAACAACTTAATTCTGGAGATTAGATGAGGTTAGCATTCTGACTTGGTTGCCAAATTGTCTGCAAATATGTGGAAGGGCTGAACCGCACTACGGGTGGGCAGATGTTGTCGGCGATTCAACCCAGTTGCTCTCAATCAAACCCTGTGATAGACCACCCGGTGTCTTCCCAAGTCTTGATTTTGGTTCGGCTGCTTCACCCCCTCCTGATGATTCTCAGGATCCACCAGCAGCCCCCTTGTGATGATAGAGGAAAATATAAGTCTTCAGCATTCTTCTTTTTGTTGTTCAGGTCCAATTGTATTCGTCTGAACTCCTCATGTAGCAGTAGTTATGTGAATTATTGTTTGATTAATTCATTCTTTCCATAGTTGGTTCCACTTGAACCCCCAGCTTAAATCAACTTCTTTGTGATTGTTTCCCCGGACGTCAACTTACTTATATAAACTAGCCGATCTATCCGACAGCATTTGGCTTTTGGATACTAATTGAATATTTCGTGTTTAACTTGGTGAAATATGCTGTAGACTTGTCTTACACTTCTTATAAAATTGTCTTTTGAGCACATAAAAATTGTCTAGATCAACTCGGCCATTGTGTGAGACGCATGATACAAATCTTGCAAAATTTTTTAACTATATTTCACCATTACACAAAATTCTGCAGTCATTCCTTTTCACAAACTTGTTCTCATTGGACACTAGGTTTCTTTAATTAACCTTTATACAAGTAAATGTATCAATTTGCCACTTAAATTTATTAAGTGGCGAGATTAGTTGCTCTCTCATGCTGCCCGGTTGGGGTGAGCATTGGGTCCAATTCTAGGGAGAACCGGCCAGTTTTTTGTTTCAAGATTGAAACCTTCTCGTGAACAAGGAATTGTTATCTTAATGTTCACTGATTTGAGAATGAATCACATGCGGCCAATGTTTTGTTGCGTTAAACCCAATTTAATAACACATGTATGGTGGATGTGGTAATCTTCCTCATCAACTGTCAACTATATTCTCCAATAATTTTGAAGAATCAAAACAGAAATGACTGGTAAATGTTCTCATTTTTTTCAATTTATCCATGAAACATCACCACCACTCCTTTCCAATGCTTCTCAATAAATGGGTCTTGTGCTGTAACTATGTTCAAATTTATCCATGTTCATGCTCAAAAAGTGTCCCAATTCTGGTAAAAGGATTTTCTTCGTTGCAAGTGTGCATAAATGTGATAAGTATGATAAAAGACTAATCACATAATAAATGCATGTTGGGTTACGCTAAACAACTCATTTTAGTGATGTTTTAAATATGATCAAAGGGTTTTTTATGTGATAAATGTGCATAAACATGTTATAACAAAAGGCACTTTGACACATGGAGAATCGAATCATGGTCTTCGAGGTGATAAAATAATATAGTCAGTTGGCCAATATATATTTCTAGTAAAATACTACGACGTTAATATTTTATTTAGAGACTTTATGACCAAAAAAGAATTTATTATAAAAACTTGATTTTTTGGGTCTCGATACCAAAATTTTGGGGACTGAGACACTCACGGGCCGGGAACCGACCCACGTGGCAATCAGTAATCAGACGACGGTGAACAGGGTCCAGCGGAGGCCGCAACGACATCAGCTCCGACCTGCAAATAATCACAGCCGTCCGAACGGGCACGGTCGCGCCAACGAACGGCGGCACCGAACTCCATCGGTTTGATCTCCTGCGCACAGCCTACTTTTCCCCTTCGTGCGCTTTCGTCGATGGCGACCTCGCAGCTGATCTTTTAGCTCACTTCTTCGGGTTTCTTTCTTTTTCTTCTTGGGGGCGATAGTGGTGGAGTGAAAAAATGAATTCTTTGACAGCAAAACCCTCCTTCGTACTTTTCTCTTACGCACCGTCCTCTTCATCTTCATCGTCGTCGTCGTCTTCCTCTTCTTCTTCCACTTCTTTTGCATACGAGCCTCGTTTCGTCGCTCCGATTAGCGTCGCTACTAGGAAGGAGCGAAATGGCTGCCGCGGCGGTGCCAACCGAAGGAGGCCTTCCTCGAGAATTGCCGCTTACGATTCTTCCAAAAGCGATGGCTCCAATGCCGCCAACGGCGACTCCAAAGCGCCTAACGGCACTCTGGTACGCCCCTCTCTCTCTCTCTCCCTCTCTCTCCCTCTCCTTATGTCTGACTAATTGGGTGACTTTTCTGTTCTTCGATATGTTTGCTACATGTGCTGGGAACGTTTAGTTTCTTGATTAGCTACCGAATTGCGAGTGTGCTGGTTAGCGTCTGTTGTTGTTATTCGACTGATTGTTCAGCTTCTTGCGGTAATTGGTGGAGGATTACGGATTTGCTTATCGAGATAGGTTCATCCAGATGCTGGATTCGATTCCTAGCTATTATTGCAAACACGCCATCACCGTGAAATTACTGTCTTTTTCATCTGACTTTTTCGCCAAGCCCAATGGTTATACGAGGGCACTTGGCCTGGTGGCGTGGCACCAGTTTGGACTTTGGAGGGGAATGGAATGGGACATGTTTGGGGTTTGATTCCCGGCAAGTTTGACATGTAAGGAAGAGCAAGTTTGTTGGGGAGGGGATATTGGAGTCTGTGGTTCTCGAATAATCATGAACCTAAACCCAGTTAGGAGGTAGCAGGTTGGTTTGAACTCAATTTGAGAACAAAGCGGAAATTTGATGAATATACGGGTTGTGGGACTATACAACATTGCAAACAATGGTTGCTTCATTGTATATGTCCAGCATCCGTCCCACATACAACTGTATCCAAAGTGAAAAAGTTCAAAGATTTCAAGCTGATTAGTGGGAGTCGGGGCTATCTCTACTTCGATTTTGTAGCTTAGTCTCAACAATAATCCCTTTTGCAGTTATGCATGCCCTACTCTTCTATACCCACGTTTAATGGGTCTGCTGTAGCTTTCACTTCACATCACAAAATTTATTTTTACCATAAGATGTCTATATAGTTAGGAAGAGTTATCTAACCCCGTGAAGGTATAGTCATACTATGTCTGACACATCTTCCTCATGTGAAGTCAAAAAGCAGGAAAGATCTTCTTCTGGAGTATGTCAAGAATGTGCAACCAGAATTCATGGAGCTGTTTGTCAAAAAGGCTCCGCAGCAGGTTTGAATATTCTCCTGTATTTTGATTTGTATTTGTTTGTCTTAAAACAGAAAAAAGCTGAAAGAATAGGCTAGCAGTTTTATTGCTCTATTTGTATGGTTCTATTTTTAGGTAGTTGATGCTATGAGACAAACCGTCACAAATATGATCGGCACACTACCTCCCCAATTTTTCACTGTGACAGTGACTACTGTGAGTGATTCTGGAACTTTACAGGATATAATTATTGATAAACATCCCCCCAGGCGTTATCTTATTTTTGGTTTTCTCTCTCAGGTTGCTGAAAATCTTGCGCAGCTCATGTACAGCGTTCTGATGACTGGATATATGTTTAGGAATGCACAGTACCGCCTAGAACTACAACAGAGCTTGGATCAGGTTGCTCTCCATGAAAAGCCGGATAAAAAGGTTATCTCTCTCTTATATTTTGACTGCGCTGAGGATCATATCAATTTGCCAGACATCAATGATGTTTTTGATGATTCTGACAGAATAGTTCTCCTGCTATTTGAGCCTAAAAGCAGCAATAATAGTTTCGAGTGTATAGGACAATCACACGAGCTTAGTTTCAGGAACATATGAAAGGAGTCCCAAGTGTGTGCTTGTGGTTTACTTTACTTAAGCAGTAGCCCAAGAGAGTTTACTCTGTTGTGTTTAGCGCAGTTATAAGACAGATACATACTGGGGCAAATCTCTGCTTTTACAGTGGCGATGCTATTATATAGTTCCAAAACTGTCCTGGTGTATTTGTAGGTCAATATGTAGTCCTTGAGTCTAGTTGTGTTTGTATTCTAATTCTTGCTCCGTGAGTAAAATAGTTGGTTTATTTACATATGCACTTTTTGCATTTTATTTTTCACTAAGTGATAAAAAATAAGAAAAGAAAAGTGAAGTTTGTCCGCTGTAAAGTAGTTCCTTCTAGTTCCAAAGCATGTCTGCCATGTTGATAATAATGATGCTCCACTGAAGGGATCGAAATAGGATAAATGAACTAGATATCAACTTATACTGGCGTAAGATTGATCTGATAAAAATTTGTATGAACACTAATCCAAATATTGTAGTCTCTCATAACTAGTTCATGTTGTCAAGCTAACTCTCTGTGCATGATATCCTTGCTTTCTTTCTGGAATAGTTATTACGGGCGTGTTTGACTTCATTGCTGTTAAATGAAGGTGTATTATAAATATCTGAGCTTGACACAGTGGCTGATGATGTTGGAATCTCATATTTAGCCATAGATTTAAACATTACGTGGATATACCTTTGCACCCAATAAGTGATTTATATTTCTGCTTTAAGGCATGCTTGAATATCAACAAAATCCTAGTGTGGCTGATCATGTTGGAATCTCATAATTAGCCATAGATTTGACTTTTAGTATCACGTGGATATACCGGTGTTCCTGATTTTTCTAAGTGATTATATGTATGTACCATGGGTACTCTTATAGATAGCATCTGCTAGGGTGTGCTTAAATATCAGCAAAATCGTATGTTGGGAGAGGTCTAATGGAGCCTGAAAGAAACATGTGAGCTAGTGCTATTTGCGGTCTCATTCTCATTTTTACATTAGCTGCTAGATCTCATAACATTGGAAATTTGACATAGTTTGGGGATTGGTTAGTATTGTCAGTTCCATTTCTTTGCTAAATGAGTTAATCGCATTGCAGGATGCTCCAGATTATGCACCGGGTACACAAAAAAAGGTGTCAGGCGAAGTGATCAGGTGGAATGATGTGTCTGGCCCCGAAAAAATTGATGCTGTGAAATACATTGAGTTACTTGAAGCAGAAATTGAGGAATTGAATCAACAAATAGGTAGAACAACCATTGGACAAAATGAATTGTTGGAATATCTCAAAACTCTCGAACCACAGAATCTGAAGGTGAGGATGTCCTGTCACTCTTCTTCATTTTCTCTGAGGTGCCTGATTTGCTATTTTGATTTACGGTTTTCAGATAAATGCAGTGCTTCACATGCTTCCTTGATTTTTATGAGCTTTTGTGAATGATTACATTTTATGGTTATATCATGCCACTGCTTCCTAGATAGGCTTATCTTAGCTGTTCCAGTGCCTGAAATTCTCCCATTATTCATAAATTTTCAGGAGTTGACTAGTAGTGCAGGTGAGGATGCTATCCTTGCTATGAACACCTTTATAAAGCGCCTTCTTGCTGTCTCTGATCCTGGTCAAATGAAGGTTAGTTTTAATAATAAGCATTGTATCATTCAGTCTGGTTTTCTCAACGAGTACCGTGTTACCAACCATGATATACAGCGAATTATGTCTGCAAAGAGAGTAATTTGACTAGACACAATCTTCAGTTGTTAATGTGCTAAAAACATTTTCAATAGAGTTTATTCATCTTGATCACTAAGAATAACCAATAAGACAGATTCCCTTGTCTTGATGATGAATTATGACTATAGTTACGATCCGTGTTTACAGACAACAGTGTCGGAGACTAGTGCACCCGAACTTGCCAAGCTTCTATACTGGCTAATGGTTGTGGGCTATGGTATACGGAATATCGAGGTCCGTTTTGATATGGAAAGAGTATTAGGAACTTCTCCCAAGCTCGCAGAATTGCCTCGTGGCGAGAACATCTAAAGCTCATCCAAACCACAAATTGTAAGGTTTCCAAGGAGCTGGAAGTCATAGTATTTTCCCAGGCTGTCATCTGAAGTTTTTTCTTTCTGGGCAGAGAGCTTTCTGTCAATGAAGAAACAGTCTCGAGCTTAAAGATAACTTATATCGATGCATCTAACTGCTAAGCAGTGCAACAGGCGCACTTGCAAGGCTATATTGGTATGTTCAACGAGATTATGAAAATTATGGCATTCATGGTTATATATTGACTTTTCTTTATCAAATGAAGCATCCTCTGTTGCGTTATCCGATTACCCGAACCCTGTATATGATTTCTGGAAAGCACCATTCTTAGTTAATGAACATCCAGACGCTCTCCTGCTATTTCCGAGCTTTTGAAGGATGTCATCATCTAATTCGTGGTAAGGGCTCCTCAAGATATAAAAAGACAGGAGAGAATCCCAGGTTATTTGGCGCTTCCCGTTGGTGAGCTCTACTGTTTGTTCTGAAAAATGAACCAGGCTATAACGTCCAATGACTTTTTAAATGCTTTAAAGACCGAAAAGTCGAAGGTGGATAAAAGGATCCACGTTGGTGCGAACAGGGGACAAAGAAGCAATGTCAGTTCTTCGGAATTCTCGTACATGGACAACGTCGATCTCCTTAACCATATCCCGCCAAGAAAACCCAACAGAGAAAAACCAAAATAGACTCTTTGAGCGAACCCAGATAGCAGAATCACACTCGAAGTGTACTTATCTCTTCTTCGAAATGAACGCCAACCCTATTTAAATTCCATCACGTTCTTCAAACGTCAAAGCCAAGTCTCTGAAGAATTCGCAGGAATGGAGGTGGAGATCGTTTCCAAAGAGCATGTCAAGCTGTCTTCTTCCACGCCAGCTCATCTCAGGACTTACCGGCTCTCCCTCCTGGACCAGCTCGTCCCCACCGCCCTCGTCCCCATGATCCTTTTCTACGACCGTCCGACTGCTTTAACCACTGACGAAGCCCTGCGCCGCCTCAAGCAATCCGCCTCCCAAGCCCTGCCGAAATTTTAGCATTCGCCAGCAGGATCAAGGACGACCTCTACATCGACTGTAACGATGATGGTGTCTACTATGCTGAGGCCAAGGTCAACTGCGCTCTCTCTGACGTCCTCGCACGCCCCGACATGAAAGCCATCCGCAAGCTCCTCCCGGACGAGCCTTCTTTATTAGAACCGACGAGCAGTGACGGAGATGGCGTTCACGTGGTCATGGTCCAGGTGAACGTGTTCGAGTGTGGGGGGATCGCCTTCGGCGCCTACCTCTCCCACAAGATCATTGACAGCCCGACCTGCGTGACACTGCTCAAGGCCTGGTCCGCTGCCGCCCGCGGATCCGTCAGAGAAGTCACCCCGAGCTTCATCGCTCTGTCACTGTTCCTGCAGAGTGAGTTGATCACGACGAGCGACTATGGCTACATTTGATTCAGCATTTACAAGAGGCTTTGATTTCGAGAGTCGCTCAGGTCTGCAAGAGCCTGAAGAAGATGAGGGAGGTGCACGGGCACGAGGAGGCGGACTACTTCAGGTTCAGCAGCCTGTTCAACGTGGGGGTCTACACGAGGCCATCTTCGGCTGGGGCAAGCCGGTGTGGGTGAGCCCCGGCAGGATCGACATGGCCATGCTCGAGCACGACGGTGAGCTCCTGTCACGCGCTTCCGTCGAGCGGAGCCCTCTCCGGCTTCGCGACTGATACGAGACCGTCGTCTCTCTCCCTCCTGCTCGTTTCGAACTTGAATAAAGGCCATTTTATTCAAAATGTCGTTCGTTTGGCTCTCTTGAACTTGTGGTCCATTTCTATTGGGGAGCTCACTAAAGTAATTTGCAAAGATCTCACTGCAATTTCTCAACGTAGAACATGATTCTTAACTATTGTTCGAATTTATAATGCGTGATAATACCCCTTCTCGACACAAAAATATCAAAGGATTCACAAATTATGAAGTAAATAAATATTGATTATTTAAACTATATAACATTATTCATCCACATTTCACGTTCATAAATTTATGAAAAAATAACACAATTAGTTCATGAACTATAATCAAATATATAATGTGATTTATAAACTTTTAATTTGTTCTTCTCTGAACTGTGACTTAAGGTATAATGTAATATTTGAATTTTTAATTTATTCATTATTGTCCATTTTGAATTATATACAAAATGTTAAATATTGCATCTAAACTTGAATCAATAGAAGAGCAACATCGAATATTTTATACAGTCGAGGGATTAAATTGAACATATACCAAAATTCAAGAAAAACATTGAACAAGTAAAAAATTTAACGACTATATCGTATACTGGATTAAAATTTAGTGATTATATTTAACAAATTAAAAATTAAGTGATCACATTTTATATCGAGTTAAAGTTTATGGATTATTTATATAATCATTCCATAATTTATTAACTTGCTAAAGGAAATGCTGGAAATTCAATCGAAGGATTTTCTCGTCTGTCGACGATCAAACTACTGATTGCAAACGTGCCCCGTCTCACGGCAACGGAACGGCGTCGTATGTGCGGATGGGTAACGATAGAACGCCCTCCTGCCCCGTCTTCTCCCTCCACAAAACTCCCACCATTTGCAGATTCTCCCTCTCTCTCTGGTTCAGCCATGTTCGCACTCCATCCACCGATTCCAACTCGCTTTCCCTCAACTCAGCTCTCCAACTCGCCGACCCTCCTCCGCCGCCACCACCTCCACCTCCTCCTCTTCCCGCCTCTCTCCTCCGCCACTTCCTCCTCCACCGCCGGCGCATTCGCCACCTCCGACTACTCCTCTCCTTCCACCTCTCCGCACCTTCCCCCCGACGTCGAAGAATTACGACGATTGGAAGTCGAAGGCGACGCCGCCCGCGACGGCGACGGCGGTGACGACGACGACGACGTTCTCTCCCTCCAAAGCCGTCGCTACGACTTCGCTCCCCTCCTCGACTTCCTCTCCAATTCCATAAGCTCTGCGGACTCCGACTCGGGCCCCGGCTCGGCGCCCCCGACCTCGCTCGATCGCGCCGAGTTCCAGCTCGCCGAGTCGTACCGCGCCGTTCCCGCGCCCCTCTGGCACTCTCTTCTCAAGTCCCTCTGCTCCTCTCCTTCCTCCACTGGGCTCGCCTACGCCGTCGTTTCGTGGCTCCAGAAGCACAACCTCTGCTTCTCCTACGAGCTCCTCTACTCCATCCTCATCCATGCTCTCGGACGCTCCGAGAAGCTCTACGAAGCTTTTCTGCTGTCTCAGCGGCAGATTCTGACGCCTCTGACGTACAATGCCCTGATTGGAGCTTGTGCTCGTAACGACGATTTGGAGAAGGCCCTGAATTTGATGTCCAGAATGCGCCAGGACGGGTACCAATCGGATTTTGTCAATTACAGTTTGATTATTCAGTCTCTTACGCGTAGCAACAAGATAGATTCTTCGATTTTGCAAAGGCTCTATAGGGAGATTGAGTTGGATAAGATTGAGCTCGATGCGCAGTTGTTTCATGACGTGATTGTTGGTTTTGCCAAGTCTGGTGATCCAGACAGGGCTTTGCATTTTCTAGGCGTGGCTCAAGGTTGTGGGTTGAGTCCTAAGACGGCTACTCTCGTTGCTGTTATATCTGCATTAGGGAATTCTGGTAGGACTTTGGAGGCGGAAGCAGTTTTTGAGGAGTTGAAAGAAGGTGGGTTAAAACCGAGGACGAGGGCTTATAATGCTTTGTTAAAAGGCTACGTGAAAACGGGGTCTTTGAGAGATGCGGAGTGGATTGTATCGGAGATGGAAAGGAATGGGGTGTTGCCAGATGAGCATACTTATAGTCTTCTTATTGATGCATATGTAAATGCAGGTAGATGGGAAAGCGCAAGAATTGTGTTGAAAGAAATGGAAGCTAGCAATTTGCAGCCGAACTCCTTTGTTTTTGGTAGGATTTTGGCTGGTTATCGTGATAAAGGGGAGTGGCAGAGGACGTTTCAGGTTTTGAGGGAGATGAAAAGTTGTGGGGTGCGCCCTGATAGGCATTTTTACAATGTGATGATTGATACTTTTGGGAAGTATAATTGTCTTGATCATGCAATGGATACATTTGACCGAATGCTATCAGAGGGGATTGAGCCATGTAATGTTACATGGAATACTCTCATTGATTGTCATTCCAAAGCAGGACGCCATGACAGAGCAGAAGAGTTGTTTGAGGAAATGAAGGAGAGGGGTTGCTCACCTTGCACTACGACATATAACATTATGATTAATTCTTTTGGGGAGCAGCAGAAGTGGGAGGATGTAAAGAGCTTGCTGGGGAAGATGCGGGGGGAAGGCTTGCTTCCAAACGTTGTGACATACAACACGCTGGTTGATATCTATGGTCAGTCTGGGAGGTTCAGTGATGCTGTAGATTGTTTGGATGATATGAAGTCTGCAGGGTTGAAGCCATCATCGACGATGTATAATGCGTTAATAAATGCTTACGCTCAAAGGGTAGGTTGCTATCTTCACTCCTCTCCATTCTGCAGAGTGCTCACGGTTAAGAACTTTTTTCAGTATCTAATATTGATTGGATGCAATCTTTGCCTTCTTCAAGTGTGTCAGCCCCAAGCCACTATTAAAAAGCATTCTGTTTTATCATCCTTTTTACTATTGTTTGTCTACTGGTGAAGATTACCTAAGTTGGCTCCTAGTTGTATCCTTGGATGTTATAAATTCTCTTACTCTTAGCTTAATTCTTGTTAACACTGATTTATTTTCTCCAGTCTGAAGATTACTTCTTTTCGTTGCTCTTGCACCTTCAGTTGTAGTTACTATCTTGATTGGTTGTTATGATTTTATGAGGGTATGGTCCACTTAATAGCGATACCAGGTTACAATGATTTTGTAGCGAGGAAACTAGTTGTACTCTGGGGAGTTTTTAAGACTTGGAGAACTTTGAGGTATCTAAGCTTTTTATGTATTGACAATGTACATCAATACAAGCTCCTAAGTTGAAAGGACCGTCCCTTTAGATGATTCTCTCTCTTCATCCTCTTTCTTTTTGTATCATGCCTGTTGATTTTGTTTGATTCTGATGTGTGTAGCACAGAGAGGATTCAAGTGTCACAAGCCCTTTAAATAATTCTCCCCCTTCAGCCTCTTTGTTTTTGTATCATGCCTGTTGATGAATGAGAGAGAGGATTTGAGTGTTACAAGCCCTTCAGATAATTCTGTCTCTTCAGCCTCTTTGTTTTTGTATTATGCCTGTCGATTTTGTTTAGCAATTGATTCTGACATGTCTAGCCCTGGGGGTTGGATTTGAGTGTCACAAATAGTTGAAAATGTAAGTGCATAAATTAAGCTTCTTGTTGATCAGTTTACGATTTATCAACAGGGTATGTCCGACCAAGCATTAGATGCATTCAGGCTCATGAGAGCTGATGGTCTAAAGCCCAGTCTATTTGCTCTAAACTCATTGATCAATGCATTTGGGGAGGATAGAAGGGATGCCGAAGCCTTTGCTGTGCTGCAGTACATGAAGGAACATGTAAGTTAACTAAATTTTGTTTTTACTTCCTTTGTCTATTTTCATTGTGTAAATTGTTGGTGTCTTTACTTTTTGTCCCTTGCACTACCTATAATTGCAGAATCTGAAGCCAGACGTAGTGACATATACGACGCTCATGAAAGTCCTGATTCGTGTGGATAAGTTTCAGAAGGTATAACTCATTTCACTGTTGCAAAAATAGACACTATACATAATTCAATGCAGATCTGGCATATCAAAGTACCCCCTTTTTTTTTGGGGTCAAGCACATTGAGGTACTTAACTTCCATGATATCATCTCCCAAAAAGAAAACCTTAAACGTTGAGGATCTTTCTGTGTGTCTATTCAGTCAGATTCGCTCCACATTTACATGGCCTTTAATTTTATGTTTTGTTAACCACCTTCAGAAGTTGATGCGTGAAGGAGTTCACTATTAAGAAGACTGCCAACAGTATAATCTTTTCTTTTCCAAAGTCAGTTTACCTCAGGCTTACATGTTTAAACGCAAAGATGAACAAAGGCACAATAGTCTGGATAGACATAATTTTCCTGCTATTGTTTGTTCTTTAAGTTGTTAGAGAAAGGAAACAGGTGGTTGAACCATGGCTCTTGTGCAGATAAGGGGCCTTGTGGATGTAGCTAACCTTCCCTGAATAACCACCCTGAGAGATTCAATGTGAAAGCTTTATCCTGCTTTAGTAATGAATCTGGGTCAGGCTCGCCAAAGTATCGCTGACATCACTGCCACCAGGAATTTGTTTTTGGACCAATTTGTTATTTACATTGACTTTGTGGCACCTTCAGTAAGGAGGGAAGACATATTATGTTGTTTGGGCAAACTCAGAGCTATTAAGAAACAACTGATGTGGGTGAATGAACTGAATAATCGTTGGCCTTTTTCTTTATTTTTGGAGGTTATGGAGCTGACAGACCTGTAACTTAGGTTTCCTTTTTTCCTTGTAGTAAGAGTAGCTGCTTTCCAGGATATGATGTTGGTGGGGCTGTTGTTAGTCTCGAGATAATATTGACTACAGTAGTTATGCGTCTTCTGCATTTCCTATGTTCTTTCCTTTTGAATAATTATTCTTTTGGGCCGATTAGATGCTAGATTGTTTGTGTATACAGCGTTCTATTCTGCCTGACATTAGATTAGAACTAATTATCATAGTAGTAGTATAAGTATGAATACATGATAGGTGGCACATTATTATTGTTCTTTCTTTGTTGATAATAGTAATGTTTGATATTGTCTATGCCTTAATGCATCTGATGGTCTTCAATATCTGCCAACTAAAATGACAGACAAGTTTCTAATATATATTGAAACCTATTGCCTACTTGGATGTTTAGATTGCCTTCAGCATCATATAATGCATGTTAATCCTTCTTTTGGCTGGGAATTCAGGTTCCAGAGGTGTATGAAGAGATGATAGTATCTGGGTGCATGCCTGACAGGAAAGCCAGAGCTATGTTGCGGTCTGCTCTGAGATACATGAGGCAGACATTGAGATCAAGATAAGAAAGGAAAACGTCTGCCCTGTGAAATCATGGTTATATGAGCCCAAGTCATGCAGCCAAAGCGCATTGTAAAGTAGTCCCTCTGTTGACGATCTACTCAGCTATCAATTTAGGTCAGTGGATTACCTCTGCTTTCTGTAATGTGATAATCCTGGCATTGGAGCAACCAGATTTCAGTAATCGGTTAGAATGAATTTTTATTTTTATTTTTAAAAAAAAAGGTTAATTCCAGGTTTGAAAATTCTGATTTGGGGGATTAGGAACTACTGAAGATCTTAGCTGGAATCTGTGTTTCGTATTGCGTCACTTAGCCAGCCTATGTTGTTTTGCAGGAAACAGATAATCCAATCCTTGTCATCAAATTGCAAGAAGCTGACACCACCTTGTCTTATAGATTTCATCTGATAACATCGACTGTTCTCCTATGGGATTCAAAGCTAGAAGTTAATCAAGATTACACATGTTTTGAACAAAGAATATTTTCGTTCAGCAACGTTGAATAGAATACAACAATGCAACGCTAGAGTCTTGTATTAGATTTCCCATCTCTCTTTGGAATAATGTAGGTGATAACTCTAATTGTAAATGAAAATATTGGTACTTTCAATACAGTTCCTGGGTTTACTTTGAATTCCGTTGCTAAAGAAGTTTCTGCTTAGACGGAAAATGTCACGAAATGCAGGACAATTTGAGTCCCCAGCACCTCCAACATTGCCCGAGGCTTCAAGCTGTAATTACTTCTGAAAATTTCAGAAGTAATTACAGCTTGAAATCACTTATCTATTATATAGTTTTCTCAAGAACCACAGTACTTATACTACTGACACTGAACAAATGTCATTGCTTTGAAAACTAGAAGATTCAATTCCGCAAACACTTTACACATTTGCCGAACTTGATATAGCCGTACAATCCCCCAAAACAAATGTTCACGCACGCTCACAATCAAGACCTTATAGACAACACTAAACTTTCATCCCGAAGAGCAAGAAATTTCCAAACCCAAGTTCAAATCAGAAACCTCTATTGTCTTTACCACCCACCTACCTCTAACCCTTCACCATCATTCCGACTCTCAGTTTTTCTTCCCTGTCCGGGCCCCGATCCTCTGCTCACCGGCGATGGCGGACTTCTCATAGTTCGTGGCCAGGGGAGGCTTCTTGTTCTCCTTTGTGCTGCTTCTGAGCAAGTACCTGGGTGCTGGGGTCGCCTCACTCCTCTCCACAGAGTAAGCCGCGCAGACCGATTTCCTCAGGCTCTGCAGCTTCTTCCCTTCCCCCCTCCTCTTCGTTGGCTCGACCGTGACGCCGAGGTCGTACACGGCCTTCTTCTCCTCCCCCAGCTCGCCCCCTTTCTTCCTCCTCAGCCTCTCGTTCCTCCTCGCGGAGTACACGTCGTAGAACCTCCCCCTCTCGAACACGGAGACCGCGTTGGCGCCCGAGCCGCCGGCGAACAAGGAGCCCGCGGGATCCGCGTTGCTGAGCTCGTCGCGGACCATCTCCGTCAGCGCGCGGAGCTCGCACGAGATGGAGCGGTACTCAGGGCGGAGCTCCGATTCTTCGATGTCCCACGCGCGGCTCAGCTTTTGCGATTTCGTCAACGATCCTGACGCGGTCATTCAAAACCCATCACGACACAGCACGCGCGCATACGCAAAAGCAATCGCCCGCTATACAAATGACCTCCCGACCGAAAAAATTTCACGGCAAATCAGAATCAAACCTGGAGGGGTCTGCAAGGATTTCATCGCGGTCGCGCTCGACCGGAGGACCCGGCGGGGACGAAGGCGGGCAGGAGATCTGGCGAGCGGAGGCTTGCGGTCCAGCTTCATTTTCGACATCCCAGAAACGCGCAGATCGACCTGCACAAGCAGAGATCGATAGAGATGTGATCGAATGTTGCGGCGAAAATAGACGGAGATGGAGATTATAGAAGAGAGGGAAGGCACCTACGAATCGAATGGCGAAAAGCTTTGGTTCTGCCCTTCAACTTCTTTTCGCTTTTCTTGGCTTGTTTCTCTCTCTCTTTTTCTTGGGGGTTTTTATTTATTAAGGGGAGCGGAGGGTGGGATGGATTTGAATTCGGGGAGAGAGAGAGAGAGAGAGGAGCCTATAACGGTCACTTCCTCGATCCGACGGTCAGGATTGCGTTCGGTTTTGGATGGGGAGATATCGAGTCTGATCCTACTTTTTCCGGCAGATTACACATTTATGTTTTTATATTTTTTTCAATGATTACGAATTTATGTGAACTTGCCATATCGATGCATGGAATTGCAATTTGCTTTCGTTATTTATTTGTTGCCTGATTTGATTACTACCATGGCACATCCCCCGTGATGCTGTAAGTTAAAAGCAAGGGAACTGCCATATTATAGATTATTATCTTAGCAATATACTAGTAGACATATATTTATTTTTATTATTTTTCTCCTTTTTCCTTTGGCAGAGGAGACGACTTTATGTAAGGCAAGGTTTTTTATTTTTTATTTTAGGGTGATAGTGGAAAAAATCGACAAATAAGTCCGCCATCTCCTACCACGCTTTCATTTCGGGGCTTTCGTGTGGAATTGGACAATGAAATTAGTCGTGAGCTTTGTTCAATAAAACTTCATTCTCTATTTCTCCTAATCTCCTCTCTCTTGATCGGTTCTCTAAAGTTCAAAATGTCACGCGTTTAGTGATACATTGAAATTTTAAGCTTATTTATTTCTTGTGTAATGATCTATTTTTCCAATTAAATAATTTTCAAGAAAAATACTTAGTTGATTTAAGGAAAGTGATTTTATTCTTGTCAGAAGAAGGGGAAGTTGTTTTTCTCACAATCTAAACTTGTTGATTTCGATTCATGGAAAATGTTATTCGTAAATCGATCGACTCTCCATCATCCAAATACAAGAAAATTAGGAATCAATGAACAAACAAACCAATCTTAAACGAAAAATAAAAATCAAGCATTTGTGTAAATACTAGCCGATTAGTTGACATGGTTGATGAAGCACCCTCGCGAGATACTTCTAATGTGAAGGCACGTTCTCCATTCAAGGAGAGGATGAGGAGCGATGTTAGCTTTTGCGGGCCAGAATATAACGTTCCTCTGCGACCCTTTCTTTCACACGTGACTCCGACGAAAAGTCATGAAGTAAACTTGCGGCGTTTTCATATTTTGTTAGAGCAAATACTTTAAAAAGGAAAAAAAAAAAGCTCTCAAATGACGCTCCACGTGAATATATAATACAAACATCTCGAACTTTTTTTATATCATTAAAAATCGTAACACTTATTTACTATGACACAAATACCCTCAACTATTTTTGTGTCGAGAAAAAATCCTAATTTATATATATGTCACATAAACTATCAAGGGTATATTTGTCACACTAGTATAAATTTGAGATTTTTTATGACAAAAAAAATTATGGTATTTAGTTTAAGTTTTTTATTGAAAATTTTTTTAGAGGTATTTGTATTATATTGAGCATAATTCGAAGTTTTTTGTGGTATTAACTTATATAATATCGTAAAATCGTATTATACATTGATGGTGTCATTGAGTGAGATGTGTATGTCTTTATGGCATTGTAGAGCACCTTAAAAAAAAAAAAATACAAAAGCACTTTTTAAATCGAAATATAGGGAGAGACTAGCAAACATGATTATCTAAAAGTTATCTTTGCATCAGATCGTAAGAATAATACAAATAATTGATAATAATTAACCGACTCAAAACTTACTTCTTTTTTCTTAAAACTTTAAAGTAAAGATAAATCCAACCATGTAAATGTATATGAGCGTTAGGTTTCTTCTCGAATATCCTAATTACAAAGTCATTGGGTTATGATTGAATTTTTACTGACAGCTTACATGACTCGATTGCCTTCCCAATTGTTTCGATTATAATTCTCCCGAAGCATATATATTCCATTTCAAAGGAATTCGAATTTGAATTTAATTCTAAAATTCTATAAAATCATAGAAATTCTATTGATTAATTATATTTATATCAAGTAATCAAAATATTAAATAATCAAAATTTTATTAAATATGAAATAATAAACTATAGTATAAACTATACTAATATACCTAAAATATAGAATAAATATAAATACTAAATAATAAATTGAAATAATAAATTAAATATAAATTAAATATATATTCTAAAATATATATATTTTTTGAATAGAAAAAATAAAAATATAAAATAAAAATAGGAAAAAATAAAACGAAAATTGCTGTTATTTTAACTTTTATTTTTATTAGAATTTCAATATTAATTAATTATTATTTAATTTATTTAAATTATTATTTTAATTTTTTAATTTAAATTTAAAGAACTTTGTTATTCAAGAAAGTTAGTTTGACCCCCCCCCCCCCCTTCCATAATTTTTTTTTCTTTAGTTCCATTTTGAGGACTTATATTGAATTTGAATGTCACAACTTGAAAGAATTTGCAGGAGGGTCATTTCATTTTTGGATTTGGACCAAATAGGTTCAAGAGATGAGAGAATTAAGGATACCCATCAGAAAGACTAATCCAATCTATAATGATAAACCATATAATACAACATTTTTTTTACTCGACCAACCGTTAGGAGAAGCAAATACAACGAGTACACTAATCAGTAAGATTAACAAAATAGCAATTAATGCAAAAACAACCAATTGGAAAGCAATAGTCATGTTTCTAATCCTCCACTCTACCAACAAAACAAAAGAATTATACCATTAAATCCCTTTATCTATCATCAGCCAAAAAAATTGTAATAAAAATGCACTATATCATGGGGGAGTATTACAATGAATCCACTGATTTGAGATGACTTATTTACACCCATTTACTTTATCCTTACTTTATTCGGACATGAAGGCGTGGGTCATCTTTTTACTTCATAGGGCATAGATGGATCATGCATCTATCTGTATATATATATAGATTCAAACCTAACACATTTCTCTAGATAATGATAGTTATCAACTCATATGGTCATGTTCTATAGGGGTGGGACCGGTTCTTTCTTTTATCACATAGGAGCCATGCGAGATAAAAGTCTCATCCACGGTTTTAAACGAGAGAAAGAAGTGATAAATTCTCTTTTTGACTCCAACTCTCCCACTCGAGTTGTTGTTTTTCTTTTTGTTACTTTGAAAGTAGTTACTTCAGCTTTAGCTACTCGAATTTTTGATAATCTTTTTTATTTCTCATCAAACAAATAGCATCTTATTATGGAAATTCTAGCTATTCTTAGTATGATAATATATGTGTTTTAAGGGTCAAGTAGACCACCTATTTTTACCAACCGTATGTCCGGAGATCGAATGTTATCACAAGTCAGGTCATTAAGCACACATTGGAAGCATCAAAGGGTGTGCATGGAAACACTCTTTTTTTTGTTTTTTTGTTCCCGTGAACAAAAAAAGAACAGAAACGCGTTTGGTTGCGTTTCTGTTCTTTTTTTGTTTTTTTGTTCCCGGAACAAAATAGGAACAAAAAAAAGAAACAACAAATTCTTGTTTCTGGCCTTGAGAAACACTTCTTGGACGCCCGAAAGGAACAAAAATGAAAAGAACAAAAAAACAAAACGGGAACACTTCTCCTTCATTCGTCCTCCTTCGTTCGTCTCCTTCGTTCATCCTCCTTCTCTCCGGCGACTCCTCACTCGGCCCACTCTTCGGCGACTCCTCACTCCGCCGACGCATCGGCTGTCTCCGGCAACTTTCTGGCGTGTCTCCCTTCTCTCCGGCGCCTCCCACTTGGCCAACTCTCCGGCGACTCCTCACTCCGCCGACGCACCGGCTGAAGCTTCCGAATCCAGGTACATTTTCTAGTGCTCCTCCTTCTCCGGTCGACGAGGGCTTCGGCGACAGCTCGGTGGAGGCTCAAGTGCGTGTCGCTCGCCCAGGTTTGCGGCAGATCTGGGCAACGGCGGCTCGCTCGAGCTGCTGTGTTCGCTCGGCAGAGTAGCTCTGGTCGCTTGAGCTGGCAAAGAGGCTGCTCTGCTGCTCGAGCGACCAGAATGACGCCCAAGCGAGCATCAATCGCCCAGATTTGCGGCAGATCTGGGTGACCGACTGGTCGCTTGAGTTGCTCGAGTGAGCTAGGAGAGCGGCAGAGGCTCTCCCAACTCGAGCGAGTAGCAGCTCGCTCTGTCGCTCTCCTAGCTCGAGCGAGTTGGGAGAGCGGCAGAGCGGATCTCCCAGCTCTGCCGTTCTCCTCGAGCGAGCTGGGAGAGCGGCAGAGTGGCTCTCCCAGCTAGAGCGAGGTGCTGCTCACTCGAGCAGCTCTGCCGCTCTCCCAGCTCGCTGCTCGAGCCAGTTGGGAGAGCGGGCAAGCTGGGAGAGCGGCAGAGGCTCTCCCAGCTCGCTCGAGGAGCACGGACCGACGCTCGATCGATCCATTGAACAGGTGGATCATTCAATTCCGCAGGGGCTTTGAGTGATGAGTGATGTTATGTGGTTGCTTGATTCAGTTTTGGAATGGGGGAATTTCAATTCATCGATTGGATTGGAGTTTCCTTCGATTGTTGTTTTGTTGCTCATGGTGATGTGGATTGGACAAGCTAGTGAAGCTCGTGGCGAGGGCGTTCAACGACGATTTCACCACCAAGGGGGAGAACCAGCCGAAGTCGGGGCGCAGCGACAACCGCGGCATCGTAAGAAGGTAAGAACGAAGGGTAATGCTGCCTTGTGTTGGTTGAATTTCATGGTTGCATTCTATATGTAGCATTACAATGAAATGCTCAGGCTGATCATTTGGATATTACAGCTCAAAAATATTGCAAATGAGAGTAGTTGTTTAGGTCTCTCACAGTGATCTGTATTTTATTTTGAGCATTCTGTTTGATTGATCATTGCTAGTCATAGTATCATGTACTTCTTGTAGCTTAAAATGCAACTTATGATGTCTCTTACACAAGTTAGTCTTCTTGGCTTGCATCTCTTGAGAATGATTTAATGTTTGTCATATATGGTATTATGTTATTGATTTAACTCAAAACTCATATGTTACTCAACCGATCAAAGATTAAATGGCATATGAGAGACAGACACTCAATGCAAAGTGGACCGAGTCTGTAACCAACATATTCATTGGCTTGATGGTGGATGAGGTCAAAAAGGGAAATCGGACCTCTTCTACTTTCAACAAAGCAGGTTGGAGGAATATACATATTGAAATCGTTAGGCAAACATGACGCCAATATAGCATGGTCCAGTGAGGAACAAAGTAAACAAACTAAGAAAACAGTATAGCAGTTTTCAAAAACTTATGTCTCAGTCTGGATTCGGTTGGGATAATGTCAATAAAATAGTTACTGTCGACGATCCAACCATATGGGAAGCTCACATCAAGGTATATATATATATTTTAACTTTTTGGTCATTTTGATGTCATTATGTATATTAATTTTAAAATGTATGATTATATACCTCAAATGTCATTATTGTCAAAATTGTAGGAGAATGTAGAGTGGGCAAAATTCAGGAAAGATGGATTTTCCCAATATCCCGAGCTATGTATTGTATTTGGTGGTACATATGCTACTGGGGAATATAGCACTGCAAATGCTTAAGATGTGATGGTGTCGGAGAAAGATGACACTGGTGATGCCAATGTAGGTGGTGACAACAGTGGTTACAATATATATGGTGACAACAGTGGTGGCAATGCCTATGGTGATGCTGGTGGTGGCCATACATATGGCTTCGGTAATCACTACACTGATGAGAGAGTCTTCACACCAGAAGATGCTGGAACTTCAACTCGTGGAAAACACAAATTGGATAGGACTCCAACTACTAAGAGGAGAAGGAGGAGTACCCAAAACAATATTGATGACACTTGCAAAGCTATCCAAGACTTTTTGAAAGTTAAGTCCAGTCAATCTGGTAGTGCCTCTGCGACCTCTGGGGTTATGCCATCATCTGAGGATTCTTTCTCCGTCGCTGCTGTGATGGATATTCTGTTTACTATGCCTGAGATAGACCAAGATTTTTACAATAAAGCAGTGGATCGAGCATGCGATAGTGCCTCATGGAGGGTGGCTTTCATTAAATCCACACCTGAAAGGAGAATTGGACTTATTTATCATCTTTAGTAGATTTATGAATTGAGTGGGGTAACGTAGAGATTGTATAACTTATGTTATCTGTTAATATGTCGTTTTAAGTGTTGAGACTCTTCGTACTTATATGTAATGGCATTTTCTATTGGGACTATGACTTATGTTATTGATGTTTTTATATTTTTGTGATGGTATAGGTACTATGGAAGAGGGATCAGATAGTATATGTAGTGAAGAGGTAGAACAAGTTCAACAATTCTTGGATGAGGATGATCTAGTCGTATTGCTAGCGTGGTTGTGCATGGTTGCCATTGACGCGTCCGTGCATACAATAGAACCAATTAGGGACAACAAATTATTAGGATCTGAATGGATAAGGGAGATTATTACTGGACATTCAGATAGGATATATGAAGCCTTCAGGATGGAGATGCATGTTTTTCTGAATTTATGTGATTTGATGAGAGTAAGAGGTTGGTTAAAAAATAGTCGATATATTAGAATAGACGAACAAGTTGGGATATTCTTATCTATGGTTTGTCATGGTAGCTCAAATAGAAATTTATGTGAGAGATTTCAACATTCTGGAGAAACGATCAGCAAGTATTTCAGCAAAGTGTTGAAAGCAATTATCGAACTTTCAAGAGAGATAATCAAACCACCGTCCTTTGATGTCATCCCTCAAGAAATTCTTATGGATCCTAGTCATAAGCGCTACTTCAAGGTATGATTTCTATATCAACTTTATACCATAAAATACATGTAGTTTATAATCTTTTATAATCTTAGATTGGTAATAAATTGACAGGACCGCGTAGGTGCTCTGGATGGCATCCATATAAATGCTATTATCCTGGTGTCTCAGCAGGTTCGATTTAGAGGCAAGAGAGGGACTACCACACAGAACGTGTTGTGTGTTTGCTCATTTGATATGAAATTTACTTACGTGTATGCTGGATGGGAAGGATCTCCAATGATTGTTGAGTGCTTTCGGCGAAGATTTCGAAACTCCTCAATTGCAATTTCCCCGACCACCACCCGGTATTTACTTTGTTTATATTGACATTTGTGATTATATTATGGTTTAATATCATAACAAATTTATATATATCATGTTGTAGGGAAATACTATGTGGCAGATTCCGGTTATGCAGCACTTCCGGGATTTTTAACTCCTTTTAGAAGGGAACGGTATCATCTTAGCGAATATAGAGGGAGTGGGAGACGGCCAAGAACAGCAAAAGAATTATTCAACTATAAGCACTCTTTACTAAGAAATGTAATTGAGAGGTCATTTGGAGCATTAAAGAATCGCTTCACCATTTTGAGACATATGCCTCCATTTACAATTCGAAAGCAAGCACTTGTTGTAATTGCATGTTGTGCTCTTCATAATTACATTCGTGATCAAGATAGGATGGACAGAAATTTTTCCATGTATGGAGATCCGGAATATCCATTTGGACCTACAGGAGGGGAAGTTGCAGATGATATATCGGATGAGCAGTCATCTGGGATGAACGGGTTTAGGATAATAATTGCAAATAAAATGGCAATGAATCACAATATGCATGAGATTTGTTGACTTTTGTAATATTTCTTTTACGTATTCACTGTGATGCAGTTGAACAATGAACTATATTACTTCATTATCGTGATGTCATGTATGGAAGGGTTCATGTTGAGATATATGAAATTTTCGTTTAAGGGCGCACATATGACCATGTTGAAAATATTTTTCATTTCACACCCCATTTTTCAAAAATTAAATTGATAAGCATTTAATGAGAATGAGAAATCAATTTCAAGTTTATATGCTTTAAAAATAAAAAATAAAAAAGTACTTGAAAAAATTTGATACAAACTTTAATTACAAAATTTTCTACGAAATATGCCATATGATCATGCTAAAAATGTTTGTCTTCACTAACCATGAACAAAATAAAATTAATGAGCATTTCATAAGAATGAGAATTCAATATCAATTTTAAAATTTATTAAAAAAAGGTTTTTTTTATTCAATATCAATTTTGTCGTTTACAAACATGCTTCGTTTTTTTTCTATTCTGGAACAAAATTGATTATAGCTTATTCTAAACGCGTGTTTACGTTTTTTTTTATTTATTTCAAGCACGCTTTTTTTTACACTTATTAAACGCGTTAACTTTTGTTTCAAAACTCGCTTCTAACAAACACTTTTTATTTATTTTTTATTTCTTTCCCATAAACAAAAAAAAAAAAAAAAAAGATTTCCACGCACGCCCAAAGTTTCCACATAGGCTCCCGTGAATAGTTTTAAGCAAAGACTTGACCTTATCACGATCCGACTCCATCGCAACCGTATGTCCGAGGATCGAACGTTGTCCTCTATTTCGAGCACCAAGTAAGGAAGTCCAAGACCCAACCCGATCGAAACGGCTCTTGAAGAACGCCGTGGGCCAAGCGGGCACCTCCTTCGGGTCAAAATCTGAAAGCAAAGCAGAGAAGAATCTGGAAGGAATTGCACGTTCACACGAACGAGATTGAATGGTTTGCGTCGATTCCCCCGGTTTTGAGTGGTAACCAATGGGCTCTCGCTAACCACCGGAGGTACAACCCCCCTCGGATAAGGAAAATCGAAATGCATTTCGTCCTCAATAATTTCCCCCCCTTTTTTTTTACTCCATTTCTCGAAAAACTCATTTTCAATCTTGTCACCATAACATGACCCAATCCCCCGGGCAAGACGAAGACACGTCGCCCCCTCCTCTTTTTTTTTTTTTTAAATAATAATAATTTTATTTTTATCGACAAGAGCGCAATTCTTTTATGAAATCCCAGGACAAAAGTACAATTCGATGTCGAGAAATCTAGAATTCACCAGTGCCCTGTCTTAATCCGATGCGACCGATTCTCTAACAAATCGAGCACGATAAATTTATGTTTAGAAATTTTATTTGTTTTAGAAAAAATATCATAAAAAATTCTAAATTTTATTTAATGTGATAAACTTACTTCGAATTTTTCTGACATAAAAAAATCTCAAATTTATAATCAACGTGACACATTTATTCCAAATTATACTATATTTTCTTCTTTTATTTATATTTTTAAAAAAAATTTTTTATTTTTTTTTTATTTTCTCTTCTCTGCCGGCTGAAGCCGACTTCCCTTCGTCATCAACGGCAGAAGAAAAAAAAGAAAAAAAGAAAAGAAAAAAAAAAAAAAAAAAAAAAAAATAAAAAAAAATTTAAGAATTGAAAGATGAAAATGGCTTTCTGCCGTAAAATTGGGGTAAATGGGTTATAATTTCTAAAGTTCGAAGTCTTTCGTATAAAAAAAAATTCAGAATAAATTTTTTATATTGAATAAAGTTTAGGATTTTTGATAACATTTTCCCTTTGTTTTAACCCCGGCATGTTTGGAGTACAAATTGATGTCCGATCTTCTGTCGGACTAGGAACGGGGGAGTTGACCCTTTTCCCTCCGAGTAAAGCGAGGCGTTTCTGATATAGTTTTACCAAATGACGTGCACGGAAATAAGACACAATCTTTCTCTGTGAAGTCCGATAAAAAGCATGATTTTTATTTTTTATTTTTTGGTCCAATGAGATATTTTCTTTCAAGGTCTGGTTTTCGCTGATTACACGTTTCTTACGTTCCGCGTGCTACGTTCCGCGTGCTCGTCGGTTCTTGTCCTAAAAATTTATGAAAAGCTCGGGAGCCACGTCAAGCGATAAGCCCCAGGCATACATTCTGGAGGAGAAAAAAAAACTTATCCGAGCCATTATTTATGGGGACAGATAAAAATAATAACATTTTGCGCATTACCATATTTGCAAGGAAAAAAGGACATTTTTTTTTATCTATTTAAAAAAAAAAAAAAAAAAAGACGCGAGAAAGAGAGGGAGGGGAGGAGGAGAAAGGGACGAGGTAGCTGTTAGCGGCTTCTGCTTGAAAACTGTCCAAAAGAGATATGGAGGGAGTTGAAATGCGAGCCACGAGCCACGCTTCCCGAAATCTGCCAAAAGCCTGAAGGAAACCTCAGCTCCTGTAATTGCCACACACTCTCCATCTCCATCTCCTCCATATTAATAATACCTCAGTAGTCCAGCCTCGCTCATCCGTCTCGTGCTTCTCTCTCTCTCTCTCTCTCTCTCTCTCTTCATTCTCGTTGAGCTCGTGGTCGCCTCCCGCCATGGATCCGCACAAGGTTCTGACTACCTACCAGTTTTTGGTGCTTCGGTTGCTTGAGCTTGATGCGGGTTGCTTTGAATTTGTCAACTTTTGCGCTCGTTCGCGTCTCGCTTTGGTGCTGCTTGTGCCCATTTCTTGCTTCGTTTCGTCGTCGTCTTCGCCATCGTACTGTTCCGTTGCTTTTCGCGCCTTCGGACTTCTCCTTTCTCGTGCCTTGTTTTTAGTCGTGTTTCTCTTTGAGTTGAGCTTGGTGATTCGGGGTGGCGAAGAGACCCTTTTTCTGCTTCTTTCCTTTTTTTTTTTTTTTTTTTTTTTTTTTTTCTGAAAACTTATTTTGTGTAGCTCTTGCTTTCGGATTAGAATTTTTTGGAGAGGTTGGATTATTGTTCTGCGGTCTGTTCATCGTTATTCTCCCGCTAAAATTCGAAGAGAGTTAGAATTCATGCTGTATGCTCGCGTACGGGCTCCTGATTTGCTGCTTGTGATGTTAAACATTGGTTTCACTTGCTAATTGTGACGATTGTGCATTGCAGTACCGTCCATCCAGTGCTTTCAACACTTCTTTCTGGACTACGAACTCTGGTGCTCCTGTCTGGAACAATAACTCTTCGTTGACTGTTGGAAGCAGAGGTATGCATCCGATGTCCTTGTCTTTTCTTTTCTCTTTCTTGGCCGAGGACATGAATTTCTAGTCATTGATAGAGATTCATATAAGTTCAGCCCATTCGACAGAAAGGACACCCTTCTTTGATTGTAGCACTCTCTCTACCCAATTCCGTGTCTTTCGTGCACGTTCGCATCCTTTGTTTTTAGAAGAAAGGAAACTCTTTAGAGTTGATGTTGATATCTGGCCTCTTATGCTAGTTGGTTGTTTTTTTTTTTTTTTTTTTTTGGTAAGGGTATGCTAGTTGGTTGTTTCTCCTCATTGTTTTTCTTCTCCTCTTATAAGTTTGCGCATTAGCAGAGTCCTTCATTTATGTAATACTTGGATTCTTCATACTTATAGCGTCAGGTAGACCTATCAAACGGGTGAGTCTTTAACCAAAAAAGAAAAAGTGAGTTGAGTCGAAAATAGTCAAAACTAAATCGATTAATTTAACCTGTTTTGACTAATTTTTATGCAATACAAATCTAATAACCTATATCCGATCCCGACCCATATTGCTAAAATGCTTCTATATTTAATCCAATTGAGGAAAATTCATACCCAAGTTAAGGTGAAAGCATGGAGCGAGCGAGCGAGCATGAGATGAAGAGAGAGTGAAGAGAAAGTCATGGAGGCCAGTTGGGTTTAAATAAGTCGTGAATCCATTTAGCATCTATATTAAACTTATTTATGACCTATAGAGTTGGGTCTAAACCCATTTATTGAATATAACTAACCCATATAACAACTCAACCCATCAAATACGGGTTAAGAAATTGGTCTATAACCCATTTTGACAGGTCTACTGTTTGGCGAGGAAACATGAAAGAAAATCTGCGATATTTTGTTATTGCAAGAGAAGTGTGTTGATGAACTAGTTAGATTGTTTTGCTAAAAATGGTTTCGTCCAATGTTGTAGTACAAATCTAAATATTATCCCTAATGCCATCCTCACATTCATACATCATTCTCTAATAAAGAAGTGGAAATCGAAGACTAGCTCGGGCATATAAGTTCAACTTCCTAGCAATACACTGTTACTTAGAGAGCGGAGCACAGGTCTTATTCTTTGGTAACTAAATAGTTTTTGAAAGTGAGAAGAATGATAAGTTAATTTTGACTAGTGTATCCGCCTCTTCATCCTCGCACATCATTCTGCTGTTGGTGGTAGCCATTAGCGTGTGTATAAGAAGAAATTGCTTGGTGAACTACTTTCGGTCAAGGCATATTGGAGTTATAAGTATGTAGAAAAAGTTATGCAAATTAATTAAGCCACAATAGAACCTAATTTTAGAGTAATGCTTAACATGGTAACATGCTTACGGAAAATTAACATCTACATCACAGGTCCAATTCTTCTTGAGGATTATCACCTTGTGGAGAAACTTGCCAACTTTGATAGGGAGAGGATTCCAGAGCGTGTGGTGCATGCCAGGGGAGCCAGTGCAAAGGGATTCTTTGAGGTCACTCATGACATTTCTCAACTTACCTGTGCTGATTTCCTTCGGGCACCAGGAGTTCAAACACCTGTGATTGTCCGTTTCTCCACCGTCATCCATGAAAGGGGCAGCCCTGAAACCCTGAGGGACCCTCGAGGTTTTGCTGTGAAGTTCTACACAAGAGAGGTAAGGGAATTTTGGTAACAGGTAGAAGTCTGCAGTTTGGAAGAGCACAAGTTTGATGCTCACTGTGATAGACCCTTTCACGGGGAGCCTAGGCTCAATCAATGCATGTGCTATAGATGTGTGGTCAGTAAGAGCTAACTGCTTTTCATATCCCATTCTGCTGAAGCATGGTTGCATCTATAAATTTCAATAGAATATACTTGGCTCATTTTTCGATTAGTACCTATCTACTAAGAGACATCATATTAATAATTGCTGCCATGGTATTGAATCCACTTTGACACTTGAATTGGGGAGATGGCAGGTCTCTTGTACACATTGCATATATTTGTTTTGTGATCTTGCCTTTTCTGTTACTGCAGGGTAACTTTGATCTGGTGGGAAACAATTTCCCTGTCTTCTTTGTCCGTGATGGGATGAAATTCCCGGATATGGTTCATGCACTTAAACCAAACCCCAAATCCCACATCCAGGAGAACTGGAGGATCGTTGACTTTTTCTCCCACCATCCTGAGAGCTTGCACATGTTCACCTTCCTCTTTGATGATATTGGTATTCCCCAAGATTACAGGCACATGGAGGGCTCTGGAGTTAACACCTACACTTTGATCAACAAGGCCGGAAAAGTGCATTATGTGAAGTTTCACTGGAAACCAACTTGCGGGGTCAAGAACTTGCTGGAGGAAGAGGCAATTAGAGTTGGGGGATCCAATCACAGCCATGCAACTCAGGATCTTTATGATTCCATTGCTGCTGGAAACTATCCTGAATGGAAACTTTTCATTCAGATCATTGATCCTGATCATGAAGACAAATTTGACTTTGACCCACTTGATGTGACTAAGACCTGGCCCGAAGATATATTGCCCCTAATGCCAGTTGGCCGCTTGGTCTTGAATAGAACATTGATAACTTCTTTGCCGAGAATGAACAGCTTGCATTTTGCCCTTCAATTGTGGTTCCTGGGGTCTTCTACTCAGATGATAAGCTGCTCCAAACTCGTATCTTCTCATATTCTGATACTCAGAGGCACCGTCTTGGACCAAATTATCTTCAACTCCCCCCCAATGCTCCTAAATGTGCTCATCACAACAATCACCATGAAGGTTTCATGAATTTCATGCATAGGGATGAAGAGGTAAGAATCTTCTTTGAATCCTGCCACAGCAATACTCTGGGCAGCATCTCTGGTGGATTTTTGGTTGGTGTAACTAAGTTAACATCACGCTTTCCTTGACATATGAAGGCGTTGTGATGCAATCCGACATGTCAATTATAGATCCCAAAGTGGCAGTGCAAATGTCCTCTCTCCTTTTGTAGAGGAGGATTACCTTCGTAATTTTGCAATTTCACTTTGTGCCTAAAACATACATACAAGTTTACATATGTAGGAAATACCTGTCTGCTATTATGTAAGAAGATTATCTGTTGAGCAAATGCTTATTTTCCCTTTTGCAGATAAACTATTTTCCGTCAAGGTACGATCCTGTTCGTCATGCAGAGAGATATCCCATTCCAACTGCTATGCTGACTGGAAAGCGTGAAAAGGTTTGTTTCCTAGGATCTCTTTTACTTGAACAGAAATTGGTTGTCTTGAGGTGCTTTCATGGTGATATTGATGGGATAGACTCAGCTTGTCCAGTAGATAATCAATTGAATTGCAGTTAGTTGTGTGACTAGATGTATGCTTGTTTGGATTTTGTTAACTTTTGTTGCTCCAAACAGACCATCATTGAGAAAGAGAACAACTTCAAGCAGCCTGGAGAGAGATACCGATCATGGACACCTGACAGGTATCCTTCAGTTGTGCATATCCTGATAATGGTTTGATGGTCTCATGTTTCTCAATCATCTGTCTCTATCTTCTTTTTTTCAGGCAAGAGCGGTTCATCTGCCGATGGATCGATGCTTTGTCTGACCCACGCGTGACTCATGAGATCCGCAGCATCTGGATTTCATACTGGTCTCAGGTGAGATAGCTGTTTACTTCTTGTCTAGCCCTGATGGAGCGGGTTAAAGTGAAAAATGTAATATTTAACATGCGGAAATGGGGGATTCCGTTGTTGCTTGCTTTGTGAGATACACACACACACACACATGCAGATGTGATAATGAACTTATTTGAGATTACTTGCAATTGCAACAGGCCGACAGATCTCTGGGTCAGAAATTAGCATCTCGGCTCAATGTGCGACCAAGCATTTAAGGACCAGACAAAGCTGGATGTTCTGGGATGGATCAAGCACAAAATGATGTCCGAACTATAAACTCTGTTCCAATGCTTATGTTTTGTTGTGGTATATTGAACTTGCCCTGTCATACAAACTCTCTGGCAACATGATATTCCTGATTTAATAAATGCCAAATGCCAATTGCATGTGCTGATCTTACTCCTATGTGGTTGGTTATCACTTTCTCCTGAAGTCTCATCTACATAAAATATTTAGTGAGCAGATTGTATTGCCGGTAATATCATTATGCATTTGATTACGGGTGGTAAATTCAACCTCCTCACTGCTCTCAAGCACATCAGTGAAAGTATGCTGTTTACTGCGCCTTCTGCTATGTGGGACGAGAAGTTAGAATTAAGAGTTTAATTTGCCTCCATTCTTTTGACGGTGGATTGTGCTTGAGTGACACTACCAACTCATCGTTCCTGCAAACAATAGAGTAAATCGAGTTCTGTTACATTTAGCAATGCAGGCATTAGCTCATGGAGGACGGCACGTTAGGACTATCTTCGGATCTCTGCTTCATAAAAGGGCAAATTAACTTGGAAGGTGCCTGAGAGACCAGAAGATCGATAAATCAATCTCACAAATAATTCGAATGCATCTCTGTTGAAACGTTTGATCATGTGTGGAACTCCAGTCTAGACAACAGTACACACAAATTTGGCCGTGAAGAGCCAACCCCACCTGCACTGCGATCCGTGACAAAAATTTAACGAGAGAACCGCCTTTAGAGTTGCTGACATTCTACTTGAAAATTTCTAACGTCCGAGTTGCATATCTTACTAAATAAGTTGAAATTTCCATCTCAATAAGTCCTTGACACCGCGGATGGGGAGTATTGACTTTCAGATCCCCAAGGACCATCAGCACTGTGATTGTGATGAATTGGTAATCAATGGTGGTTGTGATGATGCTGGTGAGAAAAAGGTGGACTCGATGCGCCCGCCTTGGTCTCCTTCTTCTTCTCCCGAATGGTGTTGATATGTTCTAATGTTGCCAACACTTTATCCATCGAGGGCCTCGCTTTAGGCTCATCCTCCAGGCATTTGAGAGTGAGCCCAGCTGCCTGAGTTGCAGCTTCCAGAGGGTACCGTCCTTCTAATCTCGGATCCATTATCTTCCTCAGCTTCCTCTTGTTGTGGAGCAACGGCCTTTCCCATTCCACCAGATTCTGCTGGCCGCTGGGGCGGGTATTGTCGAGCGCTTGTAAACCCGTCAACATTTCTAGGAGAAACACCCCGAAACGGTATACATTGTTCTTCACATACAGGTGTTCTGTCAAATTGAGCCTTTATCATTTTGACATGCATTTTTAACAATCACATGAAATCTTCGCTAAAGATGAAGAAGCAAATGAGAGGGAGATCTCTATGAACAGCACAGCAATAAGATCATTTCGCAGAACACCTGCCAAGTAATCTCGTAATCTTCTAAAGAGCATTGTTGTCACCGATCCAAAATCGCCCGCGGACAGGATCTCTGTCTTACTGGTGGCAGAGTACTCAGAAGCCGCATAGCCATCCATCTCGATCGCTCGCGTGGTCACATAAGAGTTCCCACCCACTGGTCCCTGTTTTACTAGCCCGAAATCCGAGAGCTTGGCATTGTAGTCCTGGTGCCACAACGAGAGAAAGTGAACGAAGTTTCTCAATTAATCCCCAAGAATGGTAGTTCTACATCCGTGTATCATCTAATAATCACAGGCATTTATCGAGTAAATTCCATTCACATGGACCACGTGATCTAAAGACTCCTCCGCATAAATCTGAAGTATCCGGTGCATCATATGTACCAAGACAATACCAACCAAAATTGAGATGCTTTAAAGTGAAATTTGAGCTTTGTATAGTTTGAGGCGATGTGGGCAACATTTATATGGTATCCTTAAAAATAAGTTCTCAATAGCTGGAAAAAACAAATGAAAATAATCAAGTAGATAGAAAAATTTACCGCATCCAATAATATATTGGAAGTTTTAAAATCCCGGTAGATGACGTTATTCTCGGGTGTACGCAAGAATTCAAGCCCACGGGCAGCTCCGATGGCTATTTTAAGCCTCACGTCCCACGGAAGTGGTCCAGCTTTCCCTGAATTACCATGAGCATTTTTATTTTATTTTGCTGTCTGATATCCGAGTGAAAAAAAAAAGAGGTGATGCTTAGCCAATAAAAAAAGCCGGTAATGCGAATGATATTGCTTTTGAAAAGGTGATTTTCTAGGCTTCCCCTCTTCATGTACTCGTACACGAGTAGGTAGTGATCGTCTTCCCAGCAATGCCCCAGTAATCTCACCAAATTTGGATGAGAAACTTTCCCCAATAACTTGACTTCCGACTGTGGAAAGATAACAAAAATAGAATTTATTGTTAACCAACGCACATAAAATTGTGTCGAAAATTTTCGCCATCTTTTGCACGAGCTAGTGTGAGTTCAATAAATTATGCGCAGCAATTTGTGCTTTTTACTATACTAGAAAGTATGTCTTGACAGGCCTAAATCATAGGGAAAATTTCGGAGTATGGTCTATAACAGGACCGTTTTCTCAGAAAAATGATTCATCATAAATCTTGTGTTAAATAAGGTCATGAAAGTCTCAACTTAGTCACATATAAGACCGGAGCTTACCAGTTGGGTAGATCTTTGTCAAAGGGCGAGCCCATGCATCTATATGCATCTCTCTTGCAATACATGAGCTCATTGGTATTGAAAATTTGGCCAACCAGTAAGCTGGGGTCTAACCAAACTTGCCACCTTAAGGTTTTATTTGAGGTAAAATTCATCTCATTACTTTTAAAAAAAAATGGTCTCATTTCAGATTTTTATTTGAAAACTTAAATGGTGCGGTTTGTTTCAAAAGGACAGGGTAAATTAACAGGAGGTTGATCAGAAGGCAACATAGCACAAGTAATTATTAATCGTTACTCTAGTCAATATGAACTCTCGAGTCTGGGAGTCGGGTTTCCGGCGCCCTCCGAAGCGGAAACAATTTATAATTAAAATATTCTTTGGTCAAGAATTGGACACAAAGAAAAAGAACTTCACAATTAGTTAAAAAGGAAAACACTCATTTCGAAATGACCTTTTCAATCCGGAAAAAAGAAAAAAAATCTTTAGTATGCTCTCTCCCCTCTTACTGAAGGAGGGGTCAACTGTGGCAAATTGTCCAGGTCGTCTTTGGCTTCTTCTCATCGCTGATTAGAATGTGCTTTATTTTCAATTCGAGTGAGAAGCATTGTGTCGTATGGATCGAGCGGGAGAGGATGGAATTCTTGTATGAATGTTGAGTACGCACCTGCCATTGGCGCAAGCCCTGATCGCCGTCGAGATTGGACTTCTTGACGGCCACCGGGATGCCGCTGCCGACCTCGGACGGGGCGAGCGTCCTCTCGTCCACCCAGCCCTTGAACACCCTCCCGAACCTGTCCTCCCCGAGCATCGTGTCCAGCCTGAAGTTCCGGGTCGTGCTCTTCAGCTCCGCCAGCGTGTACATTTTCAGGTAGGGCGTTATCACCTCCCCGGCTTTCCCCGTGGCTGGAGGTTCATCCTTGCCACTGCCACTTGCCGCCGCCTTCTTGTTCTTGCTCCCCACCAACGCATCTCGCTTTACCTTTGGGTTCTTAGCAAGAGCTTCTATAAAATTACAGAAAAAAAAAGAGGTGAAATGTGAACTTAACTTACATCTATCGGAAAGTAACGATAATAAATAGTTGACGAAAGTATGGTTTATTATTTAAAAATTTTAACACTCTCTCTGACACGTATTTTTTTTATTCATTTCCATTAAAAAGAGAGAGATAATGCATTCCAATTGCTAACCAAAACTAATCCCAATAAATTTCAAAGCAAAATAAATTCCAGTAGTAAAGTTTGTGGTCACATGTTCAAAGAGCAGAATTATAACTTTGTCAAATCAAAATCGACAGCTGATTACCAAATTCGTTTCTTGCAATAAGCACGCATCAATAACTCTATTTATTACTATGATTTTGCCTTTCGAAAATGTATGTATCGATTTAGGTCCCCAATACGATCGTCGTTCAGATTAAGAGAGCAAACTACTTCATGAAACCTGAAAACATACACACAAAAAATCCAGTAGTTGGACTGAAAAGACTTGAACTCAAGAGTTCTCACTTGGATATTATGTCAAATTTCATGAGACTATTATCAATTATTCTAAAAAAAAACAACCGGTGATCCATCGAAGCTTATTTTTTTCCCCAGCAATTCCCATGATCAACGACAACAACAACGATTAAGCAAACGCTTCCACAAACTCTCTCTCCCTCTCTCCATATGTCTGTTTTGACATGGATTTTATCAGAAAGATGGAGGAAGAGAATGATGTGTTTTGCAATGAAGTGGAAGAAGTGGGAAGTCACTTAGTTATGTCTTTTTTTTTCTTGGTCTTTTTCTATTGCAAGATTTAAGACTAATTTAGGAATGCTCAATCGGTGTAACAAGAGTCTCAACTCCCGCCTTGGGGATATATGGATATAGATATAAATAGATATAGATGCTTGGATATTGACAAGAGAAATATTTATTATGTATACATTTAATGTGTGTGCACACTTGGGAGTTACGAGAGAAAAGAGGAGAAAGGAAATGGAGGGATTAAGTTATAAGATCATTTGGATACTAATGGGAAAAATGAACACATAATAACGCATGATGATATCGATGTCATGTTGAAAGAAAGTCGGCAGAAGAAACGACTAATCTTTTTTATGCGCAATAAACGAATTACCCAGAAACGTACGTTGAATCACGAGCAAACAACGCATGATACGACTTCACAATGGTCAGAATACAATCACGAGAAAAGTATTCATATTCCATAGCGTTAATGCCGATTGTCTTCTCAAAACAATATTAGAATGTCTTTTATTCTTTGATGGAGAAAGAAGAAGAAGAAGAAGAGAGAATAGTTTCCTTCAAAACGTTCTTTTTGTCAATCATTATGACGGTTATCTCTAGAAGTTATTTATATAACTTCCTTCACACCCTTTCAAAATATGTCTCTCCATTATGTTATATATAGACAAACCGATGCATCTTAATTGCACCCCATTATGAACATGTCATAGAAATATAACATCTCCCACTCAAATATGATGGGCTTGATAATACTCTATTAAGAATATAAGGCATTCAACATTCATCTACTTTAGAAACAATTCATATTAGTAAGAAAACTATGTGATCAGTGAGTACACCTATACTTGGGAGATCAAATTATGCACCTATTAGAGATAACATAATGGTTATAACCCTGCAAAAAAATAAGCAATTGATGTCTCACAGTACCCCAGACATATTTTGTTACATCAGTCCAAGTATACATATCCCTTAAAAGGCTATATTTGATTATTCTCATAATACCATGTATTTACAATTATATCCAAAACCACATAAGGTGATAAATATATGTGATAGATGTAAAATAATAATAATTTTCCTTCATACTCACGTTTCTCTCCATTTCATATTAACTGTTTTTATAGACACGTCCTATATTCATGATCGCTGATAACATGCTAAAGTAGTAACATTGATCTTTCACTTTGAGAACATAATCAGAAGTAACATAGAACACAAAATAAGGTAAATTATAATTACTTCAATAGCTCACACAATGAGTAAATAGGGAAAATTTTATTCACCTTCCATTGATGATTGCACAATACACATTTAATATGAATTACATGCTATAATGGATTCTTCTTTTTATAAGAGTGTATGTCATTTATTATCCATTACATGGATCTTAGCCTAAACATAGTCACATACTCATGTTTAGCTCGAGTGCTATATTAGCTCGCTTTTTACAACGCCCAATTAGGTATTTACCTCTAGCATCCTGTAAGCATACGTTATCGTAGAATTATTATGTTCGATCTTATCACATACAAATCATAGACATTATCTTGACTTCACTCAGGGTGACGTAAAATGTTTTATGTACTAAACTTACTTTTTCAACATTTGTAGTAAAAAATGTCCTATCTCAACGTGCTAACTATAGTACTTGAGATGATTGCTCGTGTGAGTGAGTCAATCATTGACTACTGACATACCTTTCAATAATATATATGTGTTTGTGCTAGTCTCATAATGAATTTTATACTTATTGATAAAACATCAAGTCACTAAAGACAAACAAGTACAATACATATGTTTACATATACATAAATCAATGATCTTCAACAATATTACATATCATATTTTATATAATCCTAGAGATATATTGTGGGTCAGAGACACGTCACTAAGAATAGCCTTTGTAAACAGACCATTTTATTGGTTGAAATGTATCGTAAAATCACTTTTTTCTGCCCTATTATACCTCTAACGAAGTTGTTTTTTATGCAATACGCTTCATCCTACTATGATACTTGAGATTTTTCACATAAACAATGGCTACTTGACTATCACAATAAATTATCACTGGTCTTAGAACCTCAGTGATAATGACTAAATTTTCTAATAAACGTTTTAGCTATACTGCTTCTTGCACTATGATAGAGCATGCAATAATTTCTATCTCCATCGTAGATAAGGTTGTATATATGTGTGTGTGCGCGCGCGCGCGCGCGCACGCGTGTGTTTCTTGCTATTCTAAGAAATTGCACTTGTTTTATCCCGAAGTCTATTTACGCTAATCTAGATATCCTCCCTAATCAATATCTGAGTAGGCTAATAAGTGTAAATTATTCCATTGATAACAAAGTTAATAGTCCATAGTACCTTTAAAATATCTCAGAATTCTCTTCATTGCTTTTTAGTGTGCTCGACTAGGATTTGATTGATATTGGCTCACCAACCTCATGGCATGATATATGCCGAGTCGAGTACACATCATAACATACATTAAACTTCTGACCGCACTAGTGTAATAAATTGTTTCGTTTTCTTTCTTTTCTTTTGAAGTCTTAGGACATATTTTTGTACTTAGGCTTTTGCCTTGCATGATAGAAGTATCAATGCAATTACAATATTATATATCAAAATGCTCAAGAATTTTCATTATATAAGACTCTTGTGACAGAGTAAGGAGTTTTCTTAATTGGTCTCTTTCAATCTTAACTCTTAATATATAAGCAGTTTCTTCTATGTCTTTCATTTTAAAATTGGAGAACGACCATTGTTTTATAGTGATAACCAAACCTTGTCATTCTCAACTAACAATATATTGTCAATGTAAAGTGATAAAATCATAAATTTATTTTCGGACCATTTGACATATACACTATGATCATATTTGATCATCATGAATCTAAAAGATGTTATGACTCATTAAAAACGAAAATACCACTGCCTAGATGATTGCTTGAGGCAATATATTGAGTGATGAAGTTTGCAAACTTTACGCTTCTAACTTTTAACTATAAAATTTATTGGTTACTTAATGTAGATTTCCTCATCTAATTCTCTATTAAGAAATGCCATTTTCAGATATACTTGATGTAATTCTAAATTCAAATGTACAACGATAGCTAAGATAAGACAAATAAAGGAAAATTTTATAACTAGTGAAAATGTTTCCTCATAATCTATACTTTCTTGTTAAATATAGCATTTCGTCATAAGACGAGCTTTATACTTTTCGATGGATCAATTTGCCCTTCGTTTAATCTTCAAAGCCCATTTGTTTCTAATAACTTTGCGATTGGTTGGTAGATTAATTAAGTCACAAATGTGATTTGCCCTCATTAACTCAATTTCATTTTTCAAAACTTTTCTCCATCTATGTTATCAGAGGATAAGAGAGCCTTTTCGACAGTCTTAGGCTCAATATCATCTTGCAGAGCAATTATAAATGCTTCCTATTCAATTTCAAAATGACGACAGGGAAAAATTTTACGATTATTTTTACTTAACTAAACTTCTTCTAAATTCAGTTCGTCAGGCGATGTAACCCTCTCACTAGGTCTTATATGTTGTGGTAAATCTTCATTTCTCTCGACAACATTAGTGGATATGTTATTAGGATCTTCCATCTTATATATTTAGAAATCCTTATTAATCTTACATCTATTAGAAAAATTGTTCTCCAAGAACGTGATATCTCATGATTCCATTTCAGTCATACTTCAATTAACTTATTTATTTATGAATATGCACCCTTTGGAGTATTTAGAATATCTTATAAAAATACATTTCTTCTATCTATGACCTAATTATCATATTTATGAGAAGAATCATGAACATAAGTTGCACACCCTTAGGATCATAAATTACTTAAGTCTAGTTTTCTACGAGTCTACAACTCATAAGGGGTAAAAGTGACTAATTTAGAGGGCACGCGGTTAAGTATATAGAAAACAATCAATAGTGCATCTCCTCAATATGGATAGGTAGATTTGCTTTGACTATTATAGACTTAACCATTTTTGATAGGATTCTATCCCTTCTATTAACAACCCCATTTTGTTGCAGAACACTAGAAATAGTCAATTATCTTACAATTTCATTTTCATCACAAAGAGTCTTGAATTGCTCGAATAGATACTCATGTCTACGATCGGTTCTCAATGCCTTTACTATTTTATTCAATTGATGCTCTACCAACACTATATATCATCTAAAGTAGTCAATACTTCTAACTTATGGCAGATCAGAAAAATATAATCGAAACGCGTGAAGTTATCTATAAAATGATGAAATATAAGGCTCAATTTCCTCACCTTCATGTCTAATAGACCACATATGTTATAATATATGAGTTGTAATAGAAGTTCAGTTCTGACTCCTTTATCGAATGATTTTCTAGTTGCTTTTCCCGCTAGACAATATTCACATACGGGTATATCAACATTAGCGAGTGACCCTAAAATGCCTTCTCTAGCTAACTTTTGTATTATTATTTTTATAACCAATGTCACCTAGTTTAGCGTGCCAAGTACATAAATCAATCTCAACATTACTAAAAGATACAATTAAAGAAAAATAACCATGAACATCAATATTGTATACATCATAGTCAATATCTAATACCATAAAACCATTCAATACATAACCAAAACTATAATAAACTGTTCCGAATAAAATGTCAACACAATCACTATGAAAATTTAATACATAACTTGAATTAAGAAGAACAACTATAGAGACCAAATTCCTTCAAATATCTAAAGCATAGAGGATATCATATAAGAATAGATTTCGACCACCATGTAAAATTAATTTACATGTTCAGTTACCCTTTATTTCAACCCTCGAATTATTCCTAACATATATCTATCTTCTTCTAAGTCAATGATATTTCACAAATGCTCCACGATCTCTAATTACATGTTCTGTTGTTTCCGAGTCTATAGTCTACATTAAATGAGACTCAATAAGCATTACAATACCATAAACAAAAGTATTACTAAAAGTAATAGAGCAATCAGATACCTCTTTTGGCTCAATGCATTCACTAGCAAAGTGATCCAGTTTGCCACACTTATAACACTTTATCTTGATTTTATCCTTCTTCCCATCATGCTTCTTGTGTCTAATCAGTCTTCTTCCATTTGTTGATGAATTTATGGTTCCATTTGCACGAATTTGATCGAACAACATAAGCATGGGTAGAGGATCTCGCGGCTTCTAGGAGCTAATTCCAAATTATACGTTATATTGTCAAAAGTGACAATATTCTCACTGTGAGTCATGTTGATTTTCATATACTCCTAATTGTTAGGAAGAAATCTTACAACGGTCTAAACTTGTTGTTCATTAATAAAGGTGCGACCTGCTGACTTCAGCTCACAAATCATGTTTAACATCTCCTGAAAATGCTAGTTTGAGAGTTTTCGATATGTGTCAAACTTATAGATGAGTTTCCTCAATTTAGTGGCAAACAAACCCTAGGTAACCCACATTACTTGAGCTTTATCATAACCTATAAACTCATAGATGATATCATCTTACATACAACTTAGCAACATGATACGAGTAATATTATTTTTCTTTTTCCATGCTTGATAAGTTTTTTGATCTCTCCTGTGCTAAGCTAGGGTTTCATACTCAAGCTCATCTATGGTGTGGTTGAGGATTTCTAAAACCTTTTACTCCTCAAGGATGTATTGAATCTTTCGGTGTCAAATATCATAATTGTTACCATTCAACTTCTCACATTTATTGAGGTCAATCATAATGGTCTAAATGCCAAAGTCATAATCAATTGTTATAGCCACATTGACATAATAAATGTAGAATCAATACTAGCGCATTTTTTACATTAATGCACAAAGATAAACTAAATCAGTGATAATTCAATAAAAAATACCGAAACAAAAGTTCACTATGGTCCCAATCAGTTTCGGTGTGCTATTGTTCTACTATCATTAATTAGTTTAATTCACACAAATTTTTATATTCTAGATGAGAAAAATCATTCGAATTCTACTAACTTACGAATTCCCACTAAAAAAAATAATTACATAACCTCATATAATTTTCACATTTTTCTATTAAGTATCAAAAGGTATAGCATGCTATGAGTCAGCATATAAAAAAAATCATACGGCAACTATAAAGATGTAATAAAAAAATCAAGGATCTCCAGCTATTATTCTAGTTTACTCAGAACCAAGAAATTGCACCATATATATATATTATCATCAAACTAAGCTCTACACAACATATATGTGATCATTTATATGTAAGCTAGCTTCTATATATCCAAAACCATAGGAAAATACAGATTATAAGGAATAAAAAATGCATTTCTACTCCAAAAATATGTGTATTTATGGTTCCATATGCA
This sequence comes from Eucalyptus polyanthemos subsp. polyanthemos, assembly GCA_017140185.1. Classification (NCBI taxonomy): domain Eukaryota; kingdom Viridiplantae; phylum Streptophyta; class Magnoliopsida; order Myrtales; family Myrtaceae; genus Eucalyptus; species Eucalyptus polyanthemos. The sequence continues at coordinate 47,466,770 of CM029462.1, forward strand.
TTTTTATACCTTTAATAGCCTTAAACATGTAAAATAACCATGCCACAATGTAAACCACATCCATACGAACTAAACGCTATCGATCACACACCAATCGGACCCCCACACGCCCATACGTGCCGCCTGAGTGCGCGGCGCATGTGGCGCACACGCCAGCAAGTCAATAAGGTTCCTAGCCGGTCCAACCAATCAGACCGATCAACCAGGTCAGGTCGTCAGGTCAAGTCACTGGCAAATGACATCATCGATGACATCATCAGGCGGTTATCAATCATCGGCTGACATCATCAATGACATTAGCAAACAACAGTTCAACCCACACGTCGTGCTCACGTGTCGTAGCTTCGGCTGCACGTGTGGGCTCGTTCGGCGTCGTATGATGGCGTGCCACCCACCATTTTGATCATCTCAATGAATACTTTCACCCACTATATTCAAAAGTTAATTTTGGCAAAATAAATATTCTGAAATATGATCAAAATCGTATGGGCATCCGCAACCTCCAAACCCATTCTTCGCTTTAGTTCGTTTTCAACAATTCACATTGCAATTTCCAAGTAATGAACATCCAAACAATATAAAGTTCATCCTCTTAATCCTCCTATCCAACAGCAAGCCATAAAAATTCAACATAAAAACAAGGTAGAAATCATAACATAGGCTCTGATACCAATATTAAAGAAAGTCGGCGGAAGAAACAACTAAGCTCTTTGATACGCAATAAACGAATTGTCTAGGAACGTACGTTAAATCACGAATGAACAATGGATGATAAGACTTCACGATGGTTCGAATACAATCGCGAGGAAAATATTCACGTTCCATAATGTTAATAACGTTAATGCCGATTGTCTTCTCAAAACAGTAATGGAATGCCTTTTGTTCTTTGATGGAGAGAGGAGAAGAAGAGAGAATAATTTCTTTCAAAACTTTCTTTCTACCAACCATTATGACGGTTATTTGCAGAAGTTATTTATATAACTCCTTCACATTCTTTCAAAATGTGTCTCTCTATTATGTTATATGAAAACAAACTAGTGCATCTTAATCGCAATTCATCATTGACATACCATAGAAATATAACACTTTTTATATATCATTATCATTTGAAGTAACATAAAGATATAAATCGAGAAGAAGATAAAATATATTTGTTGATGTGAGATTTTGTACGATTGTGGCTTTCAAAAATTTAGACTGTCGGATGAATGCGTGGTTTAATAGTTAAATATTCTAATAATTGAAAACATATTTGGACGGATTTGAAGTTAAAATTGTGGTTCCTGGCATCTACTACTCAGATGAAAAGCTGCTCCAAATTCGTATTTGTCGCAACCAAAATTTTCGGGGTGTGAACCACCTAGGGTTTGGCTAATGGATTGTTAAGCCTAGACTTAACTCGGGCTCTCCCAAGCCCATACCAATTCGCGACTTAGGTTCAAGTTTTTTAAGATTTTATCTAGGAGTCGCCACTAATCTATTTTTGGTGGGTCGATTAAAAACCCAAATAAAATAACGGGAAAATTATTTTACTCCTACGAACCAGAGACTTTAGGTACGAGGACTTGGTTACACTAGACTTCTCTAATGCCCTTTCGGTACCATTTCTTTTTATTTTCAAAAAATGTTTTGCAGGCAGTTTGGATTGATTTTAGATCTATTTCCCTAACATATGAGGTGATCATGCGGGTGTGCAATCCACCAATTTAACACCTAGATAAACGATAAATAAATTGCAAAAACTTACCTCAAAGCAATGAAAGCATCTGCAATGTTAAATTAAAATCCACATCAACAACTCTAGATATGGTTTCTAATTAACACATACTTTCTTTTTTTTTTCACTTAATTAATGAAAATCATGCAATATGCAATGCAATATTAACTAAATGACCTAATTCTAATGACATGTAATTTCTAATTAAATAGACCTAGCAATAATTATTAAATGACGTGCATTTCATGAACCTAATGCTATATGGCACGCACATGATTTTTATTTACTTAATAAGCATGCAATCTATGCTAATATGCGATGACATGCAAAGAATGCCCTAATTCTAAGTTTTCCTTTTTCCTTTTTTCTTTTTTTTTTTAAAATTCGAAATTAAAATTGTTAAATAATTAAACGTGCAATTTAGGTTAATGAAACGACAATCTAACATCCTAAATTTATTTTTTTATTTAGAAAATTCATGATAAATAAAATGCTTAGTCTAAATATGCAAATAACCCTAAAGCATGCAATATTCTAACTTAAACATATCTCAAGATGAATAAAGCAATCGAGACAAGATAGGCCATTCAAAATCATCAAAGATATCACACACCATTCAGATTAAGGGATGATATTTCACTAGTAAAATTGATAAATTGATCTTAAGCCTTAAAGATCAAAATATCAATTTTATTCCCGCTTGATTAATTATTTCATCTAAAGTCTTATAGATGAAATAGAAAACTCAGGCGCGGTTGCAAATTGGGCAATAAATCTTAATTGGGAGATATGCCTATCATTCAAATATGCTTAATGGATATCAAATAGACAAATTAGGCGATAAAATATTCAATGGCACCGAGTAAGGAGTATTACCTAATTGTGACAATAACTTTCCAAATTCGAGCGCCGGGCAATGGATCACGAACGGTGACCGATGGTGGTTTGCAATGCTTGACAGTGTGAGCAACGGCGTGCGGCGAGCGACACAGTGTGGCGGGTGATCGACGGCAACGAGGACGCCCAAGATGGATCATAGTGGACCACTCGTCTAAAGTCGAAGACGTCGAGGTGACGCCGCAGAGAGGAAGCTTTGACAATTTTTTCTTTTGTATTTTCACTTCTGGACAATACCTACAGAAGACAATTCACCACTTAGACTTATTTCATCAAAATTCTAGCGACCCTTTTGACTATGGACTCCAGGCTTGCAAGTGGTGGCCACAGTATATGACGTGGTATTCATGCTGGTCAGGAGATGTTGGCCTCTTTGGACTCCGACGAAACCTGCAAAGAATGAATACGAACAAAGCGCAAAAGCCTGTTTGGTGTTTGTCAGTGAGTCAGAAGAAAACACTTCAGGACATCGCCAGGCTAGATGGAACTTGCGGGAGTCCTCGGCGACTCCGTACTAGGCTGTAGTGGTTCAAGCGTCCCCGGGGTGTGCTGGTTCGTGGTATAGCAAAAGCAGCAAATCAAGCAACAGTTGAGCGCGAGGAAGGCAGTAGCTCCATCAACGTCTCGGTTGAGCTGGGCTCGTCGAGGCTTCGTCACGACGGTAGGAGGTTGGCACCAGATCAGCAGCTCGTCGGAAAGGCAAAGAGGTCACAGCAGCGAGTCCGTCGTTGCTGCAGGGGGGAACGCAGCAAAGACGGTGTAGCGACGGTAACTCAGGCGGCTCGGGTGTGACGCTGCGGCAAAGGGCCTCACACAACGTGGGGGCTCCTCGGTTCGGCAGAGAAAGTTCCTTCTTTTTTCTCTCTCTCTCTCACGTGTAAATCTCTCAACGTGCCTTTTAGAATATTAGTGCCGACCCCTTGCATGAGAGCTCTTCCTTTTAAATGCCAGACTACATGGGATCCCCAGGAAGAGAAGGTGATCTGCTTTCGTATTGTGGATGAATTGAAATATATTCCTTTGATTTTTTTTCTTTTGGAACTTGTACCTTTAGCTACGCAAATATATTTTTTCCTTTTAAGCCCAAGTCACGTCCTGCAAACACGAGAATCGGCCGCCGCGAATACTCGAAGGGTTACGCTCATATTGAAATATTCTGCCGATTTGCCCATATTGTGTGAATCGGACCAGAGAATCATACATAAATTCTTTCCTCTTAGAATAATATTGGTCAATTTCTTGCCCCCCACGTTGACCGAATTACGGCCAAGTGCATAATTTTCCTTCACGTGGATGGGCTTCCCCATGTATGAATCAGTGGCCGCTTACACGTTGTCCTTCCTTTGCATTCGTTCCCTTAAATGCACAAATATGTCAGTGCCAATGTGCTGGAAATTTCATAATCAACTTTTAACAATTTAGGACACCCATGTAAATGTAATATCAATCACCAAGGAGGAATTATTCACTTATCCAAAGTTTAAAGCCATTCACCAAAATCCATTCACCGCCGGCCCAACAAATATGCAATTAAATGAAATATGCTCCTAATGACCATATGTTATGCAATTATATTTTTTTAGGGTTTAAAATTAATCCCTGATTTTTTTATGCGATAAATGACTAAACAGTCGCCAAAATTTAGGGGGAAAAGTACCAAAAAAGTCATAAACTTATTGCATTGGTACCAATTCAGTCCTAAACTTTTCAATTGGATCAATTTAGTCCTAAACCTTTTGATATTGGTACCAATTCAGTCCATCCGGCCAATTTTGGCCGGCTGGCGCTGACGTGGACATCGACCGGACGCTGACGTGGCAATTTTTATGATTTTTTAAATTATTTTTTCGAACTTTTTAATTATTTTTTATTAATTTTTTTCTTTTTTTTTTTTTTTCCTTTTCTTTTCCGGCGGTGGCCGGCAAGCCTCCAGGTGAGGCTCGCCGGCCACTGGGCGAGGGCCGCGAAGCCCTCGCCTGCTGCCGGCGAGGGTTGCGGTCCTCGTCCGGCCTCTCCCAGGGCCGCCGGCGAGGCCGCCTTCGCCCGCGGCAAGGCCAGGGCGAGGCTGGCCTCGCCCAGATCCGGGCGAGCGAGGGCCGCGAAGCCCTCGCCGGTGCTCGGCGAGGGCTTCGCGGCCCTCGCTTGCCCGGATCTGGGCGCGGCGAGGCCTCGCCCGGTCTTGCCGCGGCGAAGGCGGCCTCGCCCCGCCGGGCGAGGCCGCGGCCCTCGCCGCCGGATCCGGGCGAGGCCGGCCTTGCCGCGGCGGCGGCCTCGCCCGCCGCCGGCGAGGCCATGGCGGCCATCGCCGGGGCGAGGTGAGGGCTGTGACCCTCGCTGCCGGCCGGCGAGGGCTTCGCGGCCCTCGCCTCCGCCCCGGCGATGGCCGCCATGGCCTCGCCGGCGGCCTCGGGAGAGGCCGGACGAGGGCCGCGACCCTCGCCGGCAGCGGGGCGAGGGCTTTCGCGGCCCTCGCCCGGACCGGCGAGCCTCACCGGAGGCTTGCCGGCCACCGCCGGAAAAGAAAAGGAAAAAGGAAAAAAAAGAAAAAAATAATAAAAATTAATAAAAAAATCGAAAAAATAATTAAAAAAATCAGAAAAATTGCCACGTCAGCGTCCGGTCACCGGCCGACGTCCACGTCAGCGCCGGCCGGCCAAAATTGGCCGGATGGACTGAATTGGTACCAATATCAAAAGGTTTAGGACTAAATTGGTCTAATTGAAAAGTTTAGGACTGAATTGGTACCAATGCAATAGGTTTAGGACTTTTTTGGTACTTTTCCCAAATTTAGGTGTTAACAATATTTTCTCATATTCTGATGCTCAGAGGCACCGTCTTGGACCAAATTATCTTCAACTCCCCCCCTACTAATGCTCCTAAATGCGCTCATCACAACAATCGCCATGAAGGTTTCGTGAATTGCCATGCATAGGGATGAAGAGGTAAGAATCTTCTTTGAATCCTTCCTTAGCAATACTCTGGGCAGCATCTCTTGTGGATTTTTTGTTGATGTAACCAAGTTAGACATCATGCTCTCCTATAATTATGAAGGCCTAGAGATGCATTCTGACATGTCAATTGTGGATCCCAAAGTGGCAGTGCGAACCCTCCTTTTTGTTCGAGGAGGATTACTTTCTTGATTTTACAAATGCCCTTTGCGCCTGAAACATACATACATGTTTACATATGTAGGAAATACCTTTCTGCTATTATGTAAAATGATTATCTGTTGAGCGAATGTTTAATTTCCCTTCTGCAGATAACTATTTTCCTTCGAGGTGTGACTCTGTTCGTCATGCGGAGAGATATCCCATTCCAACTGCTATGCTGAGTGGAAAGCGTGAAAAAGGTATTTTTTGTAGGATCTCTTTGCTTGAATAGAGATTGATTGTCTTGAGGTGCTTTCATGGTTATATCCGTGGGATAGACTCAGCTTGTCCTAGATGATCAATTGAATTGCAGTGAGTGGTGTGACTGATGTATGTGTGTTTGAATTTTGTTAACTTCTGTTGCTCCAAACAGACCATCATTGAGAAAGAGAACAACTTCAAGCAGCCCGGAGAGCGATACCGATCAAGGGCGCCTGGCAGGTATTCTTCAGTTGTGCATTTCATGAAAATGGTTTGATGGTCTCATCTTTCTCAATTGTCTGTCTGTGTCTTTCTTTTCTCAAGCAAGAGCGGTTCATCTGGCAATGGATCGATGCTTTGTCTGATCCACGTGTGATTGATGAGATCCACAGCATCTGGATTTCATACTGGTCTCAGGTGAGATAACCGTTCACTTCTTGTCTAGTCCTGATGGGGCGATTTAAAGTAAGCAGATTGTACTGCCGTTAATATCATCATGCATTTGATTACGGGCGGTAAAATCAACTGCCTCGCCACTCTCAAGCGCACTAGTGAAAGTATGTCGTGAAATGCACCTTCTGCTATGTTGGACGAGAAGTTAGAATTTATAGTTAATTTGCCTCCATTCTTTTGACAGTGCATTGTGCTTGAATGATATTACCAACTCATCGTTCCTGCAAACAGGAGAGTAAATTAGTTTTATTACGTTTAGCAATACAGGTGTTAGCTCGTAGAGGATGGCACGGTAGGACTATCTTTGGATCTCTGCTTCATAAATGGGCAAATTAACTTCGAAGGCGACTGAGCAATGAGCGTGATTATACTGTCCCTGAACTTATAATACCAGAAGATCTTCAATGAGTCAATCTCGGAAATAATTCGAATGCAAATTTGGTGACACGTTTGGTCGTGTTTGGAACCCCAGTCTAGACAAACCGTGCACACAAATTTGGCCGTGAAGAGCCAACCTCACCTGCACTGCGATCCTTGACAAAGATTTAACAAGAGACCAGCCTTAAGAGTCCTTGACACCACGGATGGGGGGTAACGACTGCCAGATCCACGAGGACCGTCAGCACTGTGATTGTGGTGAATTGGTGATCAATGGTGGTTGTGATGATGCTGGTGAGAAAAAGGCCGGGCTCAATGCGCTGGCCTTGGTCTCTTGGTTTTTCTTACAAATGGTGTCAATATGTTCTAATGTCGCCAGCACTTCAGCCATCGAGGGCCTCACTTTAGGATCGCCCTCCAGGCATTTGAGGATGAGCTCAGCTGCCTGAGTTGCGGCTTTCAGAGGGTATTGTCCTTCTAGTCTCGAATCCAATATCTTCCTCAGCTTCCTCTTGTCGCAGAGCGACGGCCTCACCCATTCCACCAGATTCTCCTGGCCGCTGGGGCGGGTATTGTCGAGCGCTTGTAAACCCGTCAACAGTTCTAGGAGAACCACCCCGAAACTGTATACATTGCTCTTCACATACAGATGCCCTGTCAAATTAAGCCTCTATCATTCTGACAAGCATTTTCTATGATCACATGATATATTCGCTAAAGATAAAGAAGCATATGAGACGGAGATCTTGATGAAGAGCACTGCAATAAGATCATTTCGCAAAATACATGCCAAGTAATCTCGTCAATCTTCTAAAGAACGTAGTTGTCACCGACTCAACATCGCCCGCCGAAAAGAAAGATAGGATCTTTGTCTTACCGGTGGCGATGTACTCGGGCGCGGCATATTCATATGTACCAATCACTCGTTTGGTCTCATAAGGGTTCCCAACTGCCGGTCCCAGCTTCGCTAGCCCGAAATCCGAGAGCTTGGCATTGTAGTCCTGGTGCCAATTTCGCGAACGAGAGAAAGTGAACAAAGTATTTCAATTACAAGAATGGTGGTTATATATCCACGGATCATCCAATAGTTGCAAACATAAATCAAGTTAATCCCGTTTGCGTGGACCACATGATCTAAAGACTTCTCTGCAAAAATCTAAAGTGTCTGGTGCATCCAATATTCTAACGCAACACCCATGGAAACCGATATACTTTAAAATGAATTTAAGCTTTATCTCGTTTAGTAGGTGACATGAGCGACATTTATACAGGTATTCTTAAAAGGAAATTCTCGATAGCTAAAAAAAAAAAAACGAAAGTAATCAAGTCGATAGAAAAATTTACCGCATCCAATAATATATTGGAAGGTTTAAAATCCCGGTAGATTACGTTCTTCTCGGATGTATGAAAGAAATCAACCCCACGGGCAGCTCCGATTGCGATTTTAAGCCTCACGTCCCACGGAAGTGGTTCAGCTCCCCCTGCATTACCGAAGGTTCCTTCGGTAAAAAATCTCCTTTCTTTTTACTTGTTGTTTTCCTACGCATTTTTTTTTTTCACTTTGCTGTATAGTATTCGAGGGAAAAAAAATAAGAGATTAATAAGCGTAGCGACAAAAGTTATGAGGATGATCTTACTTCTGGAAAGGTGATTTGCTAGGCTTCCCCTCTGCATGTACTCGTACACGAGAAGGTACTGATTGTCTTTCCGGCAATGCCCTAGTAATCTCACCAAATTCGGATGAGAAACTTTCCCCAAGAACTTGACTACCGACTGTGGAAAGATAACAAAAATAGAATTTATTGTTAACCAACGCACATAAAATTGTGTCTATAATTAGTTTCACCATCTTTTGCACGAACTAGTGTGAGATCAATTAATTATGTGTAACGATTTGTTCTTTTTACAAATAATAAAGATATGTGTTTACAGGTGAACATAATGGGAAACTTTTCAAATGAGGATTTGTAATGAGACCAATTTCTCAAAAAATGATTCATAATGAATCTTCTTTCAAATAAGGTTATAAAATTCTCAATTCAATTTAGAAAAGGCCCAGGCTTACCAGTTGGCCAAATCTCTGCCAACCAGCGAGCCATGCATCTTTTGTGCAATGCACGTGCTCATCGGTATCAAAGATTTGGCCGACCAATGAGTTTGGAGCCTTATTTCCCAAAAATCATATTACACTATGCATGAGATCGTGCAGTTTGTTTGAAAGGATAGGGCAAATAAGCAGGAAGGTGGGTCAATAGGCAACAAAGCACAAGTAATTAATTAATTAACCCTTACTTTAGCCAATGTGTTGGAGTCAACACCTAATTTGAAAATAGCATCGGCCCTTTATCAAGCAGAGGTTGTCAACCTTGGTGAAGGAACGAGAAGGGAAAGCCGACCTGTCTCCTTCTCACTGGGTCGGTGATTTTCCCTCTTTCACAAGTTGAAGGCAGCAACAAGGGCGGTGACTTCTATATATAAAGACATCAGGAGCCCTTTTGTGGAATAGGAGGGCTTGAGCAAAGAAGAAGAGAGGCGGCCTCGTGGGAGAGAGCAAAGGGGTGAGCCTCCGGATAGAGTAGTAGAATAGCTGATTGTGTGCCTTTATCAGCTAGGCTGTTTTAGGTGTTTTGAGTGTGCCAAGAGAAGGTATATGGTAATAGTTATGTGAGACAATATTTTGAATGTTATATTTATACCACAGTTTGGTATAACAAATGTATCTTTAGTTGTTTATCGTAATTCTCTCATGTTACCACTACAACGCTTCCGCATTCTCCATAATTAGTATCAGAGCAAGGGTTGCATATCTTACAATATGAACTCTTTTTGAGTCTGGTAGCCGGATTTCCAGCGCCCATGGAGGTTGAAACAATTTATGTTTAAAATATTCTTTGGTCAAATATTGGACCCAAATAAAAGAAATTTATAATTATTAAAGAAAGGAAATCCCTAATGGCCTTTGTAATTGGGAAAAAAATCTCAGTATGCTCTGTCACTGAGGGGAGGAGTCAACTCTGGCATATCATCGTCTTTGCTTCTTCTTATCATCGATTAGCATGTGCTCGTGAGAGAGGATGGAATTTTTGTATGAATTTTAAGTACGCACCTGCCATTCGAGCAAGCCCAGCCCGCTGTAGGGATTGGACTTCCTGACGGCCACTGGGATGCCGCTGCCGACCTTGGACGGGGCGAGCGTCCTCTCGTCCACCCAGCCCTTGAACACCCTTCCGAACCCGCCCTCCCCGAACATTACTTCCACCCTGAATTTCTGGGTCGCTCTCTTCAGCTCCGCCAGCGTGTACATTTTCAGGTAGGGGGTTATCACCTCCCTGGCTTTTGCCGTGGCCGGAGGTTCATCCACTCTGCCGCCGCCACCGTTCGCCGCCGGCAACTTCCCGATCTCGCTTCCCACCAATGCATCTCGCTTTACCTTGGGGTTCTTCGCAAGAGCTTCTACACCCAAAAAAAAAAGGAAATGAAAAATGTGACGTGAACTCAACTTATATCCATTGGAAAGTAATGATAATAGCTATTAGATAAATATGTAGTTTATTATTTAAATATTTTAACACTCTTCCCCACACGTATTTTTTTTCATTCATCTCCAAAAAAAAAAAGGAGAGAGAGAGAGAAGTAACACAGTCCAACTGCAAGCGAAGACTAATCCCAAGCAGTTTCAAAGCATAAATTCCCAATAACAACATAAATTATTATAATAAAGTTTGAGGTTACAAGTTGAAAGAGCGGAGATGTGATTTCTTCAAATCAAAATCGATGGTCGATCACCAAATTTGTTTACAGTAATGAACACACATTGATAACTCTATTTATTGCTACCGTTGTCTTTTGATAGTGTGCACCTAAGTTCAGGTTCCCAACAGTTCAAGTTCTCAACACAATACCCGTACGGATTATGAGAGCGAAATCTTCATGAAACTCTTCTACAAAATCCAAAAACATACACGCAAAAATCTCAATAGTTGGATTGAAAAGATTTAAACTCATAAGTTCTTATTTTGATATCATATAAGATTTTATGATATTACTATCAATTGTTCTAAACAAACGGCCGGCCAGCCTATGTGGTGATCCGCCGAAGCCGAACCTTCTCCCTGGCAATTCCCCATGGTCAACAACAACAACGATTAAGAAAACGCGTCCAGAAACTCTCTGTCTCTCTCTCCCCGTGTGTCTGTTTTGACATGAAGCGGCTCTCCCTTTCTTATTTCGGTGGGTGAATGGTAGCTGGAGGGGATTGTGAGGGTCGAGGATAAAGAGAAGCTAAAGAAAAGAGAAACAAAATCTGCTCGGTTCTAGCAGCCACAAGGTCTTGACTTTTCTGCTTCCATCTCCGTCAAAACACCAAAAAAATTACAAACATATTACATTACCAATTTTAAAATTTTCAATTAAGCTCCATCCGATTAATTTTGATCGAAAATCACTTACATGTAATAGGCGTTGATGTGGATAATTTTTTATTTTTTATTACTTAATTTGTTTTTTTTTTTCTTTTTATTACTTGACTTGGCAGTGAATTATGAGAGATTTTTATATTCATTTGCATTGATTTGTCATAAGTACCAAATAATTGACATGATATGATATGAAGTTATTCGATTATATTATTATAATTCACTAAACAGTAAATAGGATGTAATAAAGTCTCTAAATTATATATCATATTCTATCAAATTCTAATTTGGCTAAAAATTTGAACAATCGAACGTAATCTATGAGGTTGGAAGAAGTACTTAGATTGGCGCTTGAAAGTTGAAACGCATGAATTCCGTCTTCAATTATACCGGTCACAAAAATTGAATATCCGCGGAAGAAAGAAGGCCCTTACCTCGAGACGCTGGCAGTCCTGTCATAGCATTCCTTCCAAGTTGGTCCGAATTTAGGCCCAATTTCGACTTCCGCTTTTCTGCCTGCCCAATAGGCATATCCCATCTTTATCAACCAAGGAATAAGATGCTGACAGGGAGATCAAGCCTACTTCTGCGACTAGAACATATGATTGGCTGAATCCAGAGAGCATGCATGCAATCCCCACATGATCTCGAACCCCATCGTCACCAATAGAAATATCATGGTTTCCATCAATTCTTTACTAGAAAAGACCAGTGCTCACGAAAAGAACTACTCACCTTCTCTCCCATCCCTCCACTCCTGGTGTCTGCATCGGTTCTGGCCTGAGAGAAAGGCACGGAGAGCACCGTTCTTGGGAAAATTGGACAATAACCTGTCTGGATCCCGATAGAAATATCATTAATTCCATCGGAGTTTTTACTAAATAAAAAGGTCCACCTTGGTCAGCTCGTGCTCACAAAAACGAAGTACTCACCTTCGCTACATTCTCGGTGTTTGAATCGGTGCTGGACGTGGACGGAGAGTGCAAGTTGAACACCATTCTTGGGAAGGATCAGCAAAAATCTATCTGGATCGATTCTGAAACTGACGGGAATTTAGGATCCACAGCAACGAAGGTGTAGCAGATATACGCGAGTTTCCAGATTTGCGAGGCACGTGTTCTGATTCTGATGCATCAAAAGGGACGGAAACTCCCTTGTTGAAATAGACAATTAAAAGGAAAAAGAAAAGAAGTGTGCTTTGTCGAAGAAACTGCGGAAGCGGACAAACACAAACAGTCAGTCAACTTGGGCCTAAATTTGTCATTTCTTACTGGCCGGGCATCATGCCCTCGCATTCTGAAGCTTTTGTAGTCGAAGTAAGGCTGTTTTTGGAAGGGGGGAAAAAAGGTACGGGTGTTTCGTGGAAATTTCTCCACGGACGAAATATTGTTCACCGAAAATAATTGAGATGGGTTTTGCACCAGACAGGAAACCTCACAAGTGACTAAGAAAATCAATAACTTACTGTGCTGGAATTTAATCAACAACAAAACTTGAAAACACAAAGATATTGCACCCGCGACACAACACTTGGGATAAAGATACAAGTCAGAATTTAATTGACAACGCAGATTCGGAAACTACCGCTAAGAAATAAGTTAGGATTTAATCAATGACGCAAGTCGAGAAAATAAAAGTACAGTGCAAAAAAGTAAAGTAAATTTGTTTGATTTATACCAGAGGCTTCTAGGAGACGAGCAATGGTATCTATAGTGCATATGCCATAATTGTTCCTGAGCAATTTTTTAGCAATTGTACCCATGTCCTCTATGTTCAAAAATCCTGTGCCTATATTCTCACAAGGCCATGATCTTATCTTCATATTGTCGTTCCTTTAAAAATGTGTGCGTATTGCTACTAGACCTTAATACTTTGTTTTTCAAAAACTTCAAACTTGTACCTATAGCTTGATACCCCTTAAATGTTTATCTTTCTCTTAACACCTTGATAACTTGTCGGTCTTGCTTAATCGACATCCTTATCAATCGTTATTAACCATATATTATCGTATATCAGCAACAATCGGAGACAAATCCTCAATGTGCACCAATACCGATACATTGTGGTCATCGACGGTGGGTCATGTGCTTGACAATATTTGACGCTTCAATCATGTGTCTACTCATATGAACGACCTGGTTATTTTTTTTGTGCAAACAAAGGCAAGTTGATGACTTAATCTTGATTGGTCCCAGCTCACCAACCGCACAAATCTTCACGATGATTACGTGCATGTCTTATTTCATATTTCACGCCATGGTCGAGGGCATTTTTATCATAAAAAGCCATTTTTTTGCCAATTGAGGGGATTAACAAAAAAAGTCCTAAAACTATTATAACGGTATCAATTTAGTCATAAACTTTTTTTCCAATTAAATCATAAATATGTTGTATTTATGTCAATTCTGTTCATCCGGTCAATTTTGATTGGAAATTACTAACATAAATGTTAGCCGACCTATGTAGCTCGATGAAGACCGATATGGACAATTTTTAATAATATTTAATTATTTTTTAAAATTATTTTTTAATTATTTTCTTTCCTTTATTTCGTCTCTTTCTTATTCTTTTTTATTCCCTTCTTCTTCTTCCTCTAGCCAATCGCTAACCACCAGCTAGAGGCAAGAGCCAGCTAGGTCGACCTCGCTGGTTCTAGTAAGGTCAAGCCTCAACCATGGCTAGGGAGGTCACCTTGCCTCTGGCCAATCGATGGCAATCATTCCAAGTCAAGGCATATTGGAGTTTTCTGGCTTTTCATCCTTATACATCATTCTGCTATTGGTGTCTAGCCATTAGCATGTGCATAGGAAGAAATTACTCGGTGAACTACTCTGAGTCAAGGCATATTGGAGTTAAAAATATGCAGAGAAAACTATCCAAATTCATCAAGACGCAATAGAACCTAATTTTAGAGTAATGCTAAATGTGGAATATGCTTATGGCAAACTATCATCTACGTCACAGGTCCAATTCTTCTTGACGATTATCACCTTGTGGAGAAACTTTCCAACTTTGATAGGGAGAGGATTCCATAGAGTGCTGTCCATGCCAGGGGAACCTGTGCAAAGGGATTCTTTGAGGTCACTCATGACATTTCTCACCTTACCCGTGCTGATTTCCTTCAGGCACCAGGAGTTCAAACACCTGTGACTGTCCGTTTCTCCATCCTCATCCACGAAAGGGGCGGCCCTGAAACCCTGAGGGACCCCCGGGGTTCTCGTGTGAACTTCTACACAAGAGTGGTGAGGGTTGGTAGTAGACATGAATGTGCAGTATGGACGGGCACGAGTATGATACTCCCTGTGATGAATCCTTTCACAGGTGGCCTAAACTCAGCCGATGCATGTGGCAGTTCTCTTGTCCACATTGCATACATTTGTTTTGTTGCACTTTGCTATGTGATCTTACCTTTTCTGTTACTGCAGGGTAACATTGATCAGGTAGGAAACAATTTCCCTATCTTCTTTATCCGCGATGGGATGAAATTCCCGGATATGGTTCGTGCACTTAGACCAAACCCCAAACCCCGCGTCCAGGAGAACTGGAGGATCCTTGACTTTTTCTTCCACCATCCCAAGAGCTTGCGCTTGTTCACCTTCCTCTTTGATGATATTGGCAGTGCACAAGATTACAGGCACATGCAGGGCTCTGGAGTTAACACCTACACTTTGATCAACAAGGCCAGAAAAGCGCATCATGTGAAGTTTCACTGGAAATCAACTCGTGGGTCAAGAGCTTGCTGGAGGAAGAGGCAATTAGAGTCGCGGGATCCAATCACAGCCATGCAACTCAGGATTTTATGATTCCATTGCTGCTGGAAACTATCCTGAATGGAAACTTTTCGTTCAGATCGTCGATCCTGATCATGAAGACAAATTCGACTTTGGCCCACTTGATGGGGCTAAGACCTGGCCCAAGGACATATTGCCCCTAATGCCAGTTGGCCGCTTGGTCTTGAATAGGAACATTGATAACTTCTTTGCTGAGAATGAATAGCTTGCATTTTGCCCTTCAATTGTAGTTCCCGGCGTCCACGATTCTGATGATAAGCTGCTCCAAACTCGTCATCTCATATTCTGATACTTGGAGGCACCGTCTTGGACCAAAATATCATCAACTCCCCCCCCCCAATACTCCTAAATGCGCTCATCACAACAATCACCCTGAAGGTTTTCACGAATTTCATGCATAGCGATGAAGAGGTAAGAATCGTCTTAGAATACTTCAGCAGCGATGCTCTGGGCAGCATCTCTTGTGGATTTTTTGTTGATGTAACTAGACATCGTGCTTTCCTATAAGCATGTAGGTTGTGATGCAATCTGACATGTCAATTGCGGATCCTAAAGTGGCAGTGCGAATGTCCTCCCTCCTTTTGAGGAAGATTACTTTCTTAATTTTGCAAATGCGCTATGTACCTGAAACATACGTACATGTTTACATGTGTAGGAAATGCATGTCTGCTATTATGTAAAATGATTATCTGTTGGGCAAATGCTTAATTTCCCTGTTGCAGATAAACTATTTTCCATCAAGGTATGATCCCGTTCGTCATGGAGAGAGGTATCCCATTCCACCTGCTATGCCTACTGGAAAGCATGAAAAGGTGTGTTTTTAGTTAGGATCTCTTTTACGTAAACAGAGATCGATTGTCTTGAGGTGCTTTCATGGCGATGTCCATGGGATAGACTCAGCTTGTCCTAGATGATCAATTGAATTGCAGTGAGTAGTGCGACTGATGTGTGTTTGGATTTTGTTTACTTTTGTTGCTCCAAACAGACCATCATTGAGAAAGAGAACAACTTCAAGCAGCTCGGAGAGAGATGCCGATCATAGACAGGTATTCTTCAGTTGCGCATTTCCTGAAAATAGTTTGATGGTCTCATGTTTCTCAATCGTCTGTCTCTGTTTTCATTTTTCAGGTAAGAGAGGTTCATCTGCCGATAGATCGATGCTTTATCTAACCCACGTGTGACTCATGAGATCCGCAACCTCTGGATTTCATACTGGTCTCAGGTGAGAGAGCCATTTACTTCTTGTCTAGTGCTGATGGGGTTGGAGTGAAAAATGAGGTACTCAAAATGCAGAAATGTGGGATTCAGTTGTCGCTTGCTTTGTGAAATATATTTCCACGCAGATGTGATAATGAACTCGTTTGTGATTACTGCAAGTGCAACAGGCGGACAAATCTTCGGGTCAGAAATTAGCATCTTGGCTCGATGTGCAACCAAGCATTTAAGGACCGTACAGTGCTGGATGTTTTGGGGTGGGGCGAGCACAAAACGATGTCTGAGCTATAAACTCTGTTCCAAGGCTTATTTTTGTTGCGGTATATTGAACTTGCCTTGCAATACAAACTCTACGGCAACATGATATTCCTGATTTAGTAAATGTGAATTGCATGTGCTGATCTTACTCCTTTGTGTTTGTTTACCGCTTTCTCCTCGAGTCTCATTCAGATGGAATATCAAGTGAGCAGATTGTACTGCCGGTAATATCATCATGCATTTGATCACGGGTTGTAAAATCAACCGCCTCACTACTATGTCTTCACTTGCAAACCCGCCATTCGCACTTGCCATTCGCGCATGCCTTGATGGCTGTCTGGATTAGACTTCTTGACGGCCACCGGGATCCCACTGCCATACTCGGACGGGGCAAGGGTCCTCTCGTCCACGAAGCCCTTGAAAACCCTTCCAAACCCGCCCTCCCCAAGCAACGAGTCCGGCCTGAAGTTCCGGGCCGCGCTCTTCAGCTCCGCCAGCTTGTACATCTTCAAGTTGGGCATTATTACCTCGCCAGCTTTCGCCACGGCCGGAGCTTTGTCCATGCAACTGCCACTTGCCACCCCCTTCTTGTTCTTGCTCCCCACCAACGCATCTCGCTTTGCCTTGGGGTTCTTAGCAAGAGCTTCTACACCCTAAAAAAAAAAACTTAGCTTATATCCATAGGAAAGTAACGATAATATATTAGATGAAAGTAATGATTTATAACTTAAAATTTTTAACACTCCAGAATTTTTTTATTCATTTCCAGATTTGCGGGGTACGCGTTCAGATTCTGATGCATTATAAGGGACGGAAACTTCCTTGTTGAAATAGACAATTAAAAGGAAAAGGAAAAGAAGTGTGCCTTTTCGAAGGAACTGCGGAAGCGGACAAACAGTCAGTCAACCTGGGCCGAAATTTGTCACTCCTTACACTGTTCTTCCCGGTGACCCGAGTGTCGTCGGTGCTGCCGCTCTTTGGCCTCACCTCGGAAGCCAGCATCAAGTACCATATATGGCTCGGCCACATCGTCATGGTCCTTTTTACCACGCACGGCCTCGTTTACATCCTCTATTGGGCTCTCACTCATAGAATCTCCGAGGTAAAAATTAGAATATTTCTTATTTAAGTCGATTCATTTACTGTTTTTTTTAGTATGATATCGAAACATGGTTTTGAGCCTAAACCCACGTGAAATCCAGAGTTAAGGTACGATTTTCAGGGTAAAAGAGATCAACCCCTTTTGAACGAAGAACGGTAGCTCCACGTAAATGCTGAGATTTCGCTGAGCATGTGGCTTGCATTTACGTGGAAGTTGTCTGCGTCGACGTCAGTACCGTCGTTTCGGAAACTTTTGTTCGTTCTTTTGCATATATATTATATTATTTGTTCATTACTCTATCGACGTCAGTGCTGGGGTGGTACGACACGGTGCTTTGGATCGTACGACACCAGGTCGGGCCCACCACCGTGTTGGATGGTCAGGATCGTCGGGCGAGTTTGACCGGTGCTCAGAAAAAGCGGGCCGGGGGGGGGGGGGGGGGGGGGGGGGGGGGGGGGGCTTAAGAAATTTCACACATGGAAATCTATCTTTCTGGCCCCACTAGAATTATGGCGGGGCCCACCTGACCGACCCCCTCACTCACGTGGTCTCTCTTTTTTTAAGAATTTCTTCTGTTTTTTTCCCCCGTTGGAAACTTCTCATGAGCTTTATTAAAATAATTAATATCACGAAAAATCCTAATCTATAAATTTATCTCAAATTGGTACAATATTAAAATTTATCTTCTAATTAGTACAATATGATAAATTTCCCTCTCTTCTTAGATATGTTGAGCTTAAAACAATCCTGCATGTTCATAGAGAGTGACTTTCTTCCTTTTCAAGCAATGATGCAAATAGAAAACACAGAAACAAAAGTATATATTGTGACATCAGATTCCTAAGTTGAGATCACTACTTTTATTTCAATTGTTTTGGTCAGGGTATACAAAAGAAAGGAGCAGCATTGTGGTTATTGGGCTTAGCGTGCACATAACTCCTGTGGAGATGCGTGAGAAACTTGCCATTCCTGAGGCAGAATGGCCTCGAGCCATTGGAGAACTCTGTAGTTTGAATCATATAGAAGAAGCGGCTATCCTTAGCACCTGCAACAGAATGGAGATATATGTTGTTGCTTTGTCTCAACATCGTGGGGTTAAAGAAGTGACTAAGGGCATGCATGGAAACGTTTCTAAGAAACGTTTGGAACACTTCGTACGGATTTTGTTCCGGAACAAAAAAAGAACAAAACGCGTTTGGTTGCGTTTGTTCTTTTTTTGTTTTTTTGTTTCCGGAACAAAATAAGAACAAAAAAAATAAACAACAAATTGTTGTTTCTTGTTCTAGAAACAAAAATGAAGAAACGTTTCTTCTCTCTCTTTTTCTTCTCTTCTTCTTTTCTTCTTCTTTTTCTTCTTCTTTTTTCTTTCGTCGGTCGCCGGCCTCGACCATGGCCGGCGACCGGCCGTCTAGGGCCGGCGACCTCGCCGGAGCCTCGCCGAGGGCCGGCGAGCCTCGCCGTGGCTGGGCGAGGCCGCCGGTTCTTAGGAGGGCTGGTGACTAGCCGAAAAATAAAAAATAAAAAAGAAAGGAAAAAATGAAAAATAAAATAAAAATGTTTAAAAAATTAAAAGAAACAAAAAAAGAATAAAATTTACCAAACGTGTTTCTATTCATTTTTTATTCCCGAACCAAACGTTACCAAACGCATTCTTTCGTTCAAAAATTGTTCCCCGGAACAGAAACACTTTTTTTTGTTTCTGTTTCCTAGAACAAAAAAAGAATAGAAACGTTACCATTCGCACCCTAAATGGATGTCTAATGTGATTTACTTTTGCTCCTTGCCATGACTATAATTTGGATTCTTGCAATAATTAATTGCCCTATGATACTTGTTTTATGGATGAAAAGCACTAGTTTCCTTTGAGTTCTTTTTAATTCGGGATTCTTCCTTTTTTCTTCTCTTCTTCTCTGGTGAACGGAATCCCTGTTTCAGAGTTTTGTCAACACCAGTTTTTGTTGTACAATGGGGATGCTACACAGCATCTTTTTGAAGTCTCAGCAGGTCTTGATTCTCTTGTCCATGAAGAAGGACAATTTCCTGGACTAAATGGGTATACTTGCTGAGTGAAATGTGATGTGAGGCATAAAGACTATAGTAGAACATTCAGATGAGAAGATAAGTTGTTAGCATAATTTATCACGATTTCATATGCTTATGGCTGTATTTACGAATCACTAGAGTAAAAAAAAAAAAAAACTTAAAATTGCTACACCGCATGTAGGACTGGATATTCCTTATGGGAACAAATTAAGATTGGAAAAGCAAAAAGCAGGGTAGTTTTTGATCCATACCAATTGCCCATGAAACCTAGAAAGTCAAAAGTGAAGCTTTCGCTTCTTTTTGAAACCCAACTAGATTGGAAGCAATGCAAAACTCGAGCCATTTCCAGGCTCAACTGGGACAAGCCCACGAAAGAAACCATGTCTCAGGACACCATCCTCCTTCCAAAGAATTCTCTCGCAACGTTCCGAGCTCCCGTCCTCGTCATCGCTTCTTATCCTCCTTGGTTTCTTCTTGCTTGACTTCTCTTTGAAGAGAAGTCATCTCGCTTCTGATGATGTGATAATTTCAGGAGAGTGAAAGGGCTGTAACAAGGGAAGAAGGAAGAGATCTAGCTCAAAGAAATAGATGTTCATTTCTTGAATGTAGCGCAAAAACTAGAGAGAACATCAATCGATGCTTCAAGGAGCTTATACAGAAGGTAAGCCAAAAAAAAAAAAAAAAAAAAAAACCGAAAACCAAAAGTTGAAAACCAAAAAACCGAACCGAACCGAACCGAAATTTCAGTTCGGTTCGTAACCGGTTCGGGTCTCATTCGGTTCGGTTCGGAAATTTTTTCTAACGGTTCGGTTTTTTTACACCCCTACCTTACAGGCTAGGCATCATGCCCTTGCATTCTGAAGCTTTTGTAGTCAAAGCAAGGGTGTTTTCGAAAGGAAAAAAAAAAGTAAGGGTGTTTTGTGAGAATTTCTCCACCGATGAAGTATCGTTCACCAAAGATAAATGAGACAGGTTTTGCCTTAGACAGGAAACATCACAAGTGACTAAGGAAATCAATAACTTCACTTCAAACCAAACTGTACAAATATAAACCGTGTCAGAATTTTATCAACAATAAAACTTGGAAAACTACAACTTCAACAGAGCCAAACATAAACAAACAATACTGGAATTTAATCAACAACAAAACTTAAAAATACAAAGATGATGTGCCTAGGACACAACACCTAGGATAAAGATACACGCCAACATTTAATTGACAACGCGGATCTGAAAACTACGGCTAAGAAAAAAGCCAGGATTTAATCGACGATGCAAGTCGAGAAAATAAAAGTATAGTGCAAGAAAGTAAAGTAAATTTGTTTGATTTATACAAGAGGATTCTAGCATACGAGCGATGGTATCTATAGTGCATACGCCATAACTGTTCCTGAGCAGTTTTTTAGCAATTGTACCCATGTTCCTCTATGTTCGAAAATCTTGTGCCTATATTCTCATGGTGACATGATCTTATCTTCATATTGTCGTTCCTTTATAAATGTGTGCTTATCGCCACTAGACCTTAATCACTTCGTTTTTCAAAAACTTCACACTTGTACCAGCAACTTGATGCCCCTTATACGTTTATCTTTCTCCTGACACCTTGATAACTTGTCGGTCTTGCTTAATCAACATCCTTATCAATCGTTATTAACCATACATTATCATATATCAACAACGATCGGTGACAATTCCTTGATGTACACCAAGACTGATACTTTGTGGTCATCGACGGTGGGTCACGTGCTTGACAATATTTGACGCTTCAATCACATGTCTACTCATATCGACAACCCAATTACTTTTTTTGTGCAAACAAAGGGAAGTTGATGACTTAATCTCGATTGGTCCCAGCTCACCGGCACAAATCTTCTTGATGATTATGTGCATGTCATATGCCATATTTCACACCATGGACGACGGCATTTTTATCATAAATTGCCAATTTTTTTTGCCAATTGGGGGATTACCAAAAAAGTCCTAAAATTATTGTAATTGTGTCAATTCAATCATAAATTTCTTTTTTCTAATTAAATCCTAAACATTTTGTATTTGTATTAATTCAATTTATCCAATCAATTTTGATTGGAAATTATTGCCATAGACGTCAACTGACCGATGTAGCTCGGCACGCA
This sequence comes from Eucalyptus polyanthemos subsp. polyanthemos, assembly GCA_017140185.1. Taxonomy (NCBI): domain Eukaryota; kingdom Viridiplantae; phylum Streptophyta; class Magnoliopsida; order Myrtales; family Myrtaceae; genus Eucalyptus; species Eucalyptus polyanthemos. Next base: position 47,488,524 of record CM029462.1, read on the forward strand.
CTAGCATGAACAATTTTTAATAATATTTTTTTAATTCTTTTATTTCCTTTATTACGTCTCTTTCTTCTTCTTCTTCTTCTTCCTCTAGCCAATCGCTGACCACCGACTAGAGGCAAGGACCAGCTAGGTCGACCTCATTGGTTCTAGCAAAGTTGAGCCTCCCCCATGGCCAGTGAGGTCACCTCGCCTCTGGCCAGTCGTCAGCGATCATTCCGACTCAAGGCATGTTGGAGTTTTCTGGCTTTTCATCCTTATACATCATTCTGCTGTTGGTGTGTAGCCATTAGCATGTGCATAGGAAGAAATTACTCGGTGAACTTCTCTGAGTCAGGGCATAAAGTAACCAAATTCATCAAGACACAATAGAACCTAATTTTAGAGTAACGCTAAACGTGGAATATGCTTATGGCAAACTATCATCTACGTCACAGGTCCAATTCTTCTTGACGATTATCACCTCGTGGAGAAACTTGCCAACTTTGATAGGGAGAGGATTCCATAGAGTGTTGTCCATGCGAGGGGAGCCTGTGCAAAGGGATTTTTTGAGGTCACTGATGACATTTCTCACCTTACCTGTGCCGATTTCCTTCAGGCACCAGGAGTTCAAACACCTGTGACTGTCCGTTTCTCCATCCTCGTCCACGAAAGGGGCGGCCCTGAAACCCTGAGGGACCCCCGGGCTTCTCGTGTGAACTTCTACACGAGAGGTGAGGGTCGTTTTGGTAGTAGACATGAATGTGCAGTACGGACGGGCATGAGTATGATGCTCCCTGTGATAAATCCTTTCACGGGTGGCCTAAACTCGACCGATGCATATGGCAGTTCTCTTGTCCACATTGCATATATTTGTTTTGTTGCACTTTGCTATGTGATCTTACCTTTTCTGTTACTGCAGGGTAACTTTGATCTGGTAGGAAACAATTTCCCTATCTTCTTTATCTGCGATGGGATGAAATTCCCGGATATGGTTCGTGCACTTAGACCAAACCCCAAATCCCGCGTCCAGGAGAACTGGAGGATCCTTGACTTTTTCTTCCACCATCCCGAGAGCTTGCACTTGTTCCCCTTCCTCTTTGATGATATTGGTAGTGCACAAGATTACAGGCACATGCAGGGCTCTGGAGTTAACACCTACATTTTGATCAACAAGGCCAGAAAAGCGCATCATGTGAAGTTTCACTGGAAACCAACTTGCGGGTCAAGAGCTTGCTGGAGGAAGAGGCAATTAGAGTCGGGGGATCCAATCACAGCCATGCAACTCAGGATTTTATGATTCCATTGCTGCTGGAAACTATCCTGAATGGAAACTTTTTGTTCAGATCGTCGATCCTGATCATGAAGACAAATTCGACTTTGGCCCACTTGATGGGGCTAAGACCTGGCCCGAGGACATATTGCCCCTAATGCCAGTTGGCCGCTTGGTCTTGAATAGGAACATTGATAACTTCTTCGCTGAGAATGAACAGCTTGCATTACATTTTGCCCTTCAATTGTAGTTCCCGGTGTCTACGATTCGGATGATAAGCTGCTCCAAACTCGTATCACCTCATATTCTGATACTCCGAGGCACCATCTTGGACCAAATTATCATCAACTCCCACCCCCCCCCCCCCCCCCCCCCCCCCCCCCCCCCCCCCCCTCCTTTCCCCCAAAAACTTCTAAATGCGCTCATCACAACAATCATTCTGAAGGTTTCACGAATTTCATGCATAGGGATGAAGAGGTAAGAATCCTCTTTGAATACTTCAGCAGCGATGCTCTGGGCAGCATCTCTTGTGGATTTTTTGTTGATGTAACTAGACATCGTGCTTTCCTATAAGCATGTAGGCGTTGTGATGCAATCTGACATGTCAATTGCGGATCCTAAAGTGGCAGTGCAATTGTCCTCCCTCCTTTTGAGGAAGATTACTTTCTTAATTTTGCAAATGCACTTTGTACCTGAAACATACATACATGTTTACATATGTAGGAAATGCCAGTCTGCTATTATGTAAAATGATTATCTGTTGAGCAAATGCTTAATTTCCCTGTTGCAGATAAACTATTTTCCGTCAAGGTATGATCCTGTTCGTCATGCAGAGAGATATCCTATTCCACCTGCTACGCTGACTGGAAAGCGTGAAAAGGTGTGTTTTTAATTAGTTTCTCTTTTACGTAAACAGAGATTGATTGTCTTGAGGTGTTTTTATGGTAAAATCCATGGGATAGACTCAGCTTGTCCTAGATGGTCAATTGAATTGCAGTGAGTAGTGTGATTGATGTATGTGTGTTTGGATTTTGTTTACTTTTGTTGCTCCAAACAGGCCATCATTGAGAAAGAGAACAACTTCAAGCAACTCGGAGAGAGATGCCGATCATGGGTGCCTGACAGGTATTCTTCAGTTGTGCATTTGCTGAAAATAGTTTGATGGTCTCATGTTTCTCAATCGTCTGTCTCTGTTTTCATTTTTCAGGTAAGAGTGGTTCATCTGCTGATAGATCGATGCTTTATCTAACCCATGTGTGACTTATGAGATCTGCAGCATCTGGATTTCATACTGGTCTCAGGTGAGATAGCCATTTACTTCTTGTATAGTGCTGATGGGGTTGAAGTGAAAAATGTAGTACTCAAAATGCAGATATGTGGGATTCGGTTGTCGCTTGCTTTGTGAAATATATTTCCACGCAGATGTGATAATGAACTCATTTGTGATTACCTGCAAGTGCAACAGGCGGACAAATCTTCAGGTCAGAAATTAGCATCTCGGCTCAATGTGCAACCAAGCATTTAAGGACGGTACCGAGCTGGATGTTTTGGTGTGGAGCGAGCACAAAACGATGTCTTAGCTATAAACTCTGTTCCAATGCTTATTTTTGTTGAGGTATATTGAACTTGCCTGGCAATACAAACTCTACGGCAACATGAATGGGAACTTTTCATTCAGATTGTCAATCCTGATCATGAAGACAAATTCGACTTTGACCCACTTGATGTGACTAAGACCTGGCCCGAAGACATATTGCCCCTAATGCCAGTTTGCCGCTTGGTCTTGAATAGGAACATTGATAACTTCTTTGCTGAAAATGAACATCTTGCATTTTTCCCTTCAATTGTGGTTCCTGGCGTCTACTGCTCAGATGATTGGCTGCTCCAAACTCGTATGTTCTCATATTCTGAAACTCACAGGCACCGCCTTGGACCAAATTATCTTCAACTCCCCCTAATGCTCTTAAATGTGCTTATCACAATAATCACCACGAAGGTTTCAAGAATTTCATGCATAGGGATGAAGAGGTAAGAATTTTCTTTGAATCCTACCGCAGCGATACTCTGGGTCGCGTCTCTTGTGGATTTTTTGTTGACGTAACTAAGACATCACGCTTTCCTTGAAGTATGAAGGCGTAGTGATGCAATCTGACGTGTCCATTACAGATCCCAAAGTGGCAGTGCGAATGTCCTCCCTCCTTGTTAGCGGAGGATTACTTTCTTTATCTTGCAAATGCCCTTTGTGTCTGAAACATGCACACTTGTTTACATATGGAGGAAATTCCTGTCTGTTATTATGTAAAATGATGGATTATCTGTTGAGCAAATGCTTAATTTCCCTTTTGCAGATAAACTATTTTCTTTCAAGGTATGATCCCGTTCGTCATGCAGGGAGATATCCATTCCACCTGCTATGCTGACTGGAAAGCGTGAAAAGGTATGTTTCATAGGATCTATTTTACTTAAATAGAGATTGATTGCTTGAGGTGCTTTCATGTTGGTATCGATGGGATAGACTCAGCTTGTCCTGTAAATAATCAATTGAATTGCAGTGAGTGGTATGACCGATGTATGTGTGTTTGGATTTTGTTAATTTTTGTTGGTCCAAACAGACTATCATTGAGAAAGAGAACAACTTCAAGCAGCCCGGAGAGAGATACCGACCATGGAAGCCTGACAGGTATTGTCACACCCCGATTCACACGAAGAAGGGCATGACACGGCCGTCCTTTTTCCAAAGGACGCAGCCTCAACGTAACCAAAATTTCAACCCGATATCAACATATATACATCCATATATATATATATTTGACCAAATGGGGCAACTGGTTACAATATCAGAGTATATCTATAATCCACAAACATCAAAACATAAACCTTTTACAAAGACTAACTTACAAACTTATGAACTATGCATAAGCCATACCCAAAATTTCCACCAAAAAAAGTCCTCCCCGACGAACGCTCACGCCTATTCGTGACTCGCTGAAGAACCTGAAAAACAAGTAGATGAGAGGAGTGAGCTACCACGGCTCAGTGAGTAACACATTTCTTCTAAGCGGATCGAGAAATCACTATGCACATTTTAAAACACAAACATAACTCACTTTATCATAATACCAAATCATAATTCAAATATCGAAAGCACCAATGGTCGAGTCCATTAGTCAATCTCGTAAAACATGCATCAATGGTCTATTCCATTGATTAATCTCATTAACTCACATCGATGGTCCATTCCATCGACCAAACTCAAATCACATGTCAATGGTCCACTCCATTGACCAATTCATGCTCAAATGTCTAACCATGGTCACGCGTAACGCCCGTGACAAAACGACCAAGATTCCCCCCTTGGCAAGGTCTCCACATATTATTAGCCGGTGGCTCGGCCCACAAGGATATCCTAGAATAGTATGCGCGGCCCATGTGCACCAACCACCAATTACAATATCCAATAATCCAACATCAGAAAGAGAATCATACCACAACTCCAAATTCGATTTATATAAATATGAAAACATTTTCTACAACATTTCAAGATTCTTTCATAAATATTTTCACAAATCCCTTTTTCACACAATCATTCAAATCAACGTCAAAATATAATTTCTTTCGAACAACAAAAATGTCAGTAATAGCTCGATCCTGTTTTATGCAACAAAACATGCTTTTTATCAACTCATAGAGTATTTAATCCACCATGTTTCTCAAAACACGAGTTTAAAATACAAAGAAGAAATAGTGTCACTCACCTGGGAAAAGCCAAAAATCAACTACAACGCTCACACGAACCGACGCATTCGGATTCCTAACAATTAACGGGAAAATATTAAAAAGCCGAGTAAAAATGATATTCTTATAACGACTCGTCTATACTAGGCCTATTAGTCGATACACGACACCTAAGCACCCCAAAAGTTCACAATTTAGCATAAACCCATCATTTTCAGCTAGGCGCGGCCCATGTGCCAACTTCGTCATGCCATAACTTCCTCCACAAAATTCCGTTTCAAGCCGTCTTATAGTCTTTAGAAAGCTCTCTTAACGTACAACAACAACCCTAACTCAGCCGCCCCAAAACAGTACCAGAAATAACAAAAAAAGAGACTCGAAGCCACTGTTCGCTACAGTACCAGATTGCGCCTCCAACTTAAAAATTCCGTTCCGAACAAACCACAAGCTCAAATCACGATCTGAAAGATGCTATAGCTTCACAACATCCCAAAGTACCATTTCTAAAAAAAATTATAGCTTAACGACTCAAAAATTGGGCTTCGCCACACAAATACCCATGAAATCCGAATTTCGAACCCTAATTGCAGCAATTGCTTCAAGCAAGTGATAAAGGCTTCAATTTCTTACCGGCCTAGCAAAACACACTTGAGTCGGCTTGATGAGGCGTTCGGGTCACGAGCGCGCCAAATTTTTTCCCCTTTTTCCCTTTTTCCTTTCTCTTCTTTCTCTCTTCTCCCCTGTTTTGCGTTTCCCCCGCTTCTGCCGATATTCTCCTCTTTCTCTCCCTCTTTCTCTCTTTTTAAAGCTCAGCCGAAGCTTCTTCCACTTTCCTTCAGCCTCCCTTTTTGACTTTTCAACCTTTTCTTTTTCTCTTCTTTTATTTTATTAAAGAGCCCATATATTACATTCTCCCCTCCTTAAAAAAAAAAATTTCGTCCTCGAAATTTACAAGTACGTCAATTATGAAACAAGTGAGGGTATTTGCGCCTTGCCTCTTCCTCGAGTTCCCAAGTGGCCTCTCTTTCCGTGTGATTTTGCCATTGGATCTTCACATAAGGAATAGTGCGTCGTCGCAACACTTGATCCTTTTTATCGATAATACGAATGGGCTGCTCTTCGTACGTTAAGTTTTCTCTCAACTTCAACAGTGTAAAATCCAATACGTGATCAGGATTTGGCACATATTTCCGCAATAAGGATACATGAAACACATTATGGACTCCGGATAATGCTGGAGGTAAAGCTAGTTTATAAGCAACTTCACCAATCTTTTCTAATATCAAAAATGGTCCCACGTACCTTGGGCTTAATTTACCACGCATGCCAAATCTCATGACGCCTTTTATAGGAGAAACCTTCAAGAATACATGGTCTCCTACATTAAATTCTACTTTGCGCCTCTTAAGGTCCTCATAACTTTTCTGACGGCTTTGTGCTATTTTCAAACGCTCTCGAATGAGTCTGATTTTCTCTTCTGATTGTTGTATGAATTCAGGGCCGGTTAATCTTTTCTCACCAACATCATCCCAGCAAACAGGAGTCCTATATTTACACCCATACAAAGCTTCAAAAGAAGCCATTTTAATGTTGAATTTTTTGATAGCTATTATTATAAGAAAACTCTGCCAAGTGTAAATGTTCGTCCCACGAACCACCAAAGTCAATAATGCAAGATCGTAGCATATCCTCTAATGTATGAATAGTTCTCTCTGACTGACCATCCGTCTGTGGGTGAAAAGATGTGCTAAAGTTGAGTTGAGTACCTAACGCACCTTGTAAACTCTTCCAAAAGTTGGACACAAACCTGGGATCTCTATCGGAAACAACACTCATTGGAACTCCATGAAGTCTCAGTATCTCATTAACGTATCGCTTCACCATGTCTTCAAGTGAAAGACCAAATCGATAAGACAAAAAGTGTGCAGATTTAGTCAATCGATCAACAATCACCCATATGGCATTCTTACCACTAGGTGTCCTCGGTAAGCCGACGATGAAATCCATGATAATATGCTCCCACTTCCATTTAGGTACTTTAAGTGGGTGTAGCTGGCCACCTGGTTTCTGATGCTCAATTTTCACTTGCTGGCAAACTAGGCATTGGTCGACAAACTTCACAATATCTCTCTTCATATTGATCCACCAAAAATTTCATCTCAAATCCCTGTACATCTTGGTGCTCCCCGGATGAATCGAGAATCTAGTGCTATGAGCTTCTTGTAATATCTCCTTTTTCAATTCTGAATCATTGGGAACACATAATCGACCACGAAACCTCAATGACCCATCTACATGGATACTAAAGTCATATTGTTTCCCAGCTTCTACGCCTTCTTTGATCTTCTCCAATTGAGGATCTTCATTTTGTTTAGCCTTGATTCTGTCAATCAATGTCGGTTGTACTCGAAGATTAGCTAATTGAACACCAAGCCGATGGACCAAAACCTCCAGGTCCAGCTTTCTCATATCTTCAAGAATAGGCTTTTGAGAAGTGAGCAATGCTGCCATATTTCCAGAGGATTTGCGACTCAAGGCATCGGCTACCACGTTAGCTTTACCTGGATGGTAATTGATGGATAAATCATAATCCTTCAGAAGTTCTAGCCATCTCCTCTGCCTCATGTTAAGTTCTTTTTGAGTAAAAATATATTTCAAACTCTTGTGATCGGTAAAGACTTCACATTTTTCACCATACAAGTAGTACCGCCATATTTTTAATGCAAACACAACTGCCGCCAACTCTAGATCGTGAGTAGGATAGTTCTTCTCATGAGCCTTCAACTGTCTAGAGGCATATGCCACAACTTTACCATCTTGCATAAGAACACAACCTAAACCTTCCTTAGATGCATTGCAATAAATTGTAAAGCCACCAATTCCTGAAGGCAAAGTTAATATAGGAGCTGACACCAATCGCCTCTTCAACTCTTGGAAACTACATTCACATTGATCTGACCACACAAATTTAACTCCCTTCTGAGTTAGGCGAGTAAGTGGACTGGCAATTTTAGAAAACCCTTCTATAAATCTCCTGTAATAACATGCTAGCCCAAGAAAACTTCTTACCTCCGTGACATTGGTAGGGCGATTCCATTGAACAACTACTTCAACTTTCTTTGGATCAACTGAGATACCATCCTTTGATATTACATGACCCAAGAATTCTATATGATCAAGCCAAAAGGCACACTTACTAAATTTAGCATACAACTTCTTTTCACGCAAAGTTTGTAAAACAACTCTCAAGTGTTGTTCATGTTCTCCCAAACTCCTCGAATACACCAAAATATCATCGATGAATACCACAATAAATCTGTCAAGAAATTGCCTGAATACCCTGTTCATCAAATCCATGAAAGCCGCAGGTGCATTCGTTAACCCAAAAGGCATGACAAGGAATTCATAATGCCCATACCTTGTTCTGAAAGCGGTCTTTGGCACATCATCAACTTTTATCTTCAACTGATGATACCCAGAACGAAGGTCGATCTTAGAAAATACTTGAGGCCCTTGAAGTTGATCAAATAAATCATCTATCCGAGGTAAAGGATATTTATTTTTGATCGTCACCTTGTTAAGTTCTCGATAATCTATGCAAAGTCGCATACTACCGTCTTTCTTCTTCACAAATAGAACAGGAGCTCCCCAAGGCGATACACTAGGCCTAATAAAACCCTTATCCAAAAGCTCTTGCAGTTGAGTCTTCAATTCACTCAATTCAGAAGGTGCCATCCGATATGGGGTCTTAGAGATGGGTGTTGTACCAGGCATTAAATCGATGCAAAACTCTATCTCTCTATCGGGAGGCAAGCCGGTAAATCTTCAGGAAATACATCAGGAAATTCTCTAACAACATGAACATTTTCTAGCTTTACCGGCTCCTTACTTGTATCTTTTACACAAGCCAAATAACCGTAACAACCATTTCTCAAAAGCTTTCTTGCTCGCATAGCTGAAATTAACCTTGGAAAAGTGCCTTCATAACTTCCCGAAAAAGAGAATTCTGGTTGATTTGGAGGTCGAAAAATAACTTTCTTTGAATAACAATCGACGGTGGCATGATATTTTGATAACCAATCCATCCCTAGAATAACATCGAAATCTCGTATATCTAACTCCACCAAATCCACAAGCAATGGTACATCATCAATTCGCAACAAACAATTCTTGAACACACGATTAGCAATCAAGAAATCACCAAGTGGGAGTATCGATACACAATTCATAATTTAGAAGCTCAGGCAACATATCAAGTTTCCTTGCAAAGTTAATGGAAGTAAAGGAATGCATGGCACCGGGATCAAACAATGCATAAGCAAGTTGTGAGGCAATAGAAATATTACCTGCAACAACTGTATTAGAAGCCGCTGCATCCTCTCTTGTCATCGTAAAAACTTTTCCAGTCATCCTTTGCCTTTGCTGGCCTTCTTGTGGCTTATCAACTGGAGGTGCGGTCTTCCTCATAGAACAATTATAGGCTCGATGTCCAGGTTGTCCACATACAAAACATACTCTGCTATCTCCAGGGGCATTCTTCTGTGTTGGACAATCACGTGCCATATGTCCCATTTTTCCACAAGTGAAACATGCTCCTCTCTTGCGGTAACAAGGACCGCTATGTTGTTTCCCACATGTAGTACAAGGGCCTGGATTATTATGAATTCTGGGCTTTCCTGGCTAATTAAAAGCTTTCCTCTTTCCGCTGCCACCAGCGCCGCTATCCTGATAGTCAGTGAATCTCAACTTCTTATGCTGAGGTACACCTTGCACATCTCGCTCCAAAATCTTTTGTTCCACTCTGATCGCTCGTTCCAGCACGTCTTTATGAGATGTCAATACTAGAGGTGTGAGTGTCGAACCAATTTCATACCGAAGCCCCCTCTGAAAGTGATCAGCTTTTTCTTGCTCATTAGACACATATTGCTCAGCAAATCTACTGATCTGATTAAAGCGGGCTGCATACTCCAAAACCGTGGAGTCGCCTTGAGATATGTGTATAAAATCACTCTTCATTTTTGTCTGAAATGACAATGGGAAGAATTGGGCATTGAAAGCCTGCTTAAAGTCCTCCCAAGCTATAGCACCACCCCTATCTCCGAGAGCTGGCCTTATTCCCTCCCACCAATGCTCTGCCTCGCCTTCTAAGTATCGAGAAGCAAAAATAACTTTCTTATCTTCAGGAACACCTTCAGCTTCAAAGATCCCTTCAATCTTTCTAGTCCACTGCTCAGCTGCAAGAGGATCGGCTTTCCCATCATAAGTGGGTGGTTTCGCCTTTCTGAATTGCGCAAAGGTGTATGAGCCAGTTGCTCCATCTCCACTCAATTCCTTTGCTTGACGATACCAATGAATCATGGCTTGCTCAAAGTCACTGGGGGGAAACGACCGTTGATTAACTTCCCTGACTTCATGTGAGTTAGGACTTTCATCACGCCGATCCTCCCGTCTCCTCCTTAGAGACGCACCTCGAGAAGCTTGAGGCGTGTCTCTAGCATCAGGGGCTACAACTTGCTTGCCTTTATTATTTCTACGAAGCGAAGCAAGTGTCTCCGAGTCACGCATGATCACCTGAATTAAAAAACGGAGCTACAACTTAATATCTAAAAGGCTAACGCGTTAAAAAAAAATCTATCACACAATCTCACATCGTCCCATATCTACCTAAACAAATCAAAGCCTAAGCTCTGATACCAACAAATGTCACACCCCGATTCATAAGAAGAAGGGCATGACACGGCCATCCTTTTTCCAAAGGACGCAGCCTCGACGTAACCAAAATTTCAACCCGATATCAACATATATACATCCATATATATATATTTGACAAAACGGGGCAACTGGTTACAATATCAGAGTATATCTAAAATCCACAAACATCAAAACATAAACCTTTTACAAAGACTAACTTACAAACTTATGAACTATGCATAAGCCATACCCAAAATTTCCACCAAAAAAAGTCCTCCCCGAACGAACGCTCACGCCTATTCGTGACTCGCTGAAGAACCTGAAAAACAAGTAGATGAGAGGAGTGAGCTACCACGGCTCAAAGGAGTAACACATTTCTTCTAAGCGGATCGAGAAATCACTATGCACATTTTAAAACACAAACATAACTCACTTTATCATAATACCAAATCATAATTCAAATATCGAAAGCACCAATGGTCGAGTCCATTAGTCAATCTCGTAAAACATGCATCAATGGTCTATTCCATTGATTAATCTCATTAACTCACATCGATGGTCCATTCCATCGACCAAACTCAAATCACATGTCAATGGTCCACTCCATTGACCAATTCATGCTCAAATGTCTAACCATGGTCACGCGTAACGCCCGTGACAAAACGACCAAGATTCCCCCCTTGGCAAGGTCTCCACATATTATTAGCCGGTGGCTCGGCCCACAAGGATATCCTAGAATAGTATGCGCGGCCCATGTGCACCAACCACCAATTACAATATCCAATAATCCAACATCAGAAAGAGAATCATACCACAACTCCAAATTCGATTTATATAAATATGAAAACATTTTCTACAACATTTCAAGATTCTTTCATAAATATTTTCACAAATCCCTTTTTCACACAATCATTCAAATCAACGTCAAAATATAATTTCTTTCGAACAACAAAAATGTCGATAATAGCTCGATCCTGTTTTATGCAACAAAACATGCTTTTTATCAACTCATAGAGTATTTAATCCACCATGTTTCTCAAAACACGAGTTTAAAATACAAAGAAGAAATAGTGTCACTCACCAGGAAAAGCCAAAAATCAACTACAACGCTCACACGAACCGACGCATTCGGATTCCTAACAATTAACGGGAAAATATTAAAAAGCCGAGTAAAAATGATATTCTTATAACGACTCGTCTATACTAGGCCTATTAGTCGATACACGACACCTAAGCACCCCAAAAGTTCACAATTTAGCATAAACCCATCATTTTCAGCTAGGCGCGGCCCATGTGCCAACTTCGTCATGCCATAACTTCCTCCACAAAATTCCGTTTCAAGCCGTCTTATAGTCTTTAGAAAGCTCTCTTAACGTACAACAACAACCCTAACTCAGCCGCCCCAAAACAGTACCAGAAATAACAAAAAAAGAGACTCGAAGCCACTGTTCGCTACAGTACCAGATTGCGCCTCCAACTTAAAAATTCCGTTCCGAACAAACCACAAGCTCAAATCACGATCCGAAAGATGTTATAGCTTCACAACATCCCAAAGTACCATTTCTAAAAAAATTATAGCTTAACGACTCAAAAATTGGGCTTCGCCACACAAATACCCATGAAATCCGAATTTCGAGCCCTAATTGCGGCAATTGCTTCAAGCAAGTGATAAAGGCTTCAATTTCTTACCGGCCTTGCAAAACACACTTGAGTCGGCTTGATGAGGCGTCCGGGTCACGAGCGCGCCAAAATTTTTCCCCTTTTTCCCTTTTTCCTTTCTCTTCTTTCTCTCTTCTCCCCTGTTTTGCGTTTCCCCTGCTTCTGCCAATATTCTCCTCTTTCTCTCCCTCTTTCTCTCTTTTTAAAGCCCAGCCGAAGCTTCTTCCACTTTCCTTCAGCCTTCCTTTTTTGACTTTTCAACCTTTTCTTTTTCTCTTCTTTTATTTTCTTTTCTTGCTTTAAAGCCCATATATTACAGGTATCCTTCATTTGTGCATTTCCTGATAATGGTGTGATGGTCTCATGTAAGAGAAGTTCATCTGCCGATGGATCGATGCTTTGTCTGACCCACGTGTGACTCATGAGATCCGCAGCATCTGGATTTCATACTGGTCTCAGGTGAGACAGCGTTGTCTAGTCCTGATGGCATGGGTTGAAGTGAAAACTATAATATTCAACATGCAGAAATGGGGGATTCGGTTGTTGCTTGCTTTGTGATATATGTGTGTGTGTGTGTGTGTGTGTGCATCCATGCAGATGTGATAATGAACTCATTTGAGATTACTTGCAATTGCAACAGGCCGACAAATCTCTGGGTCAGAAATTAGCACCTCGGCTCAATGTGCGACCGAGCAATTAAGGACAATACAAAGCTGGATGTTTTGGGACGGAGCAAGCACAAAACGATGTCCGAGCTATAAACTCTGTTCCAATGCTTATTTTTGTTGTGGTATTTCAAACTTGCCCTGTCATACAAACTTTCTGGCAACATGATATTCCTGATTTAATAAATGCCAATTGCATGTGCTGATCTCACTCCTTTGCGTTTGGTTATCACCTTCTCCTGGAATCTCATTTACATAAAATATCAAGTGAGCAGATCGTGTTGCCGGTAATATCATCATGCATTTGATTACGGGTGTTAAATTCAACCGCCTCGCTGCTTTCACACGCATCAGTGAAAGTATGCTGTTTACTGCGGCTTCTACTATGGGGGACGAGAAGTTAGAATTAAGAGTTTGATTTGCCTCCGTTCTTTTGACAGTGCATTGTGCTTGAATGACACTACCAACTCATCATTCTTGCAAACTATTATGGTTATAACTATCATCTAGAGGAGGGTGAATAGGTGATTGTGCGGAAATAAAAAAATTTAAACAAATATTGCAGCAATAAAATTTTTGATGAAGTAATAAGATATTACCGATGTATAATTTTATCACAATTAATTAAAAAAAGTAAAGGATAGAGAATTGCACACAAAAGTTTATAGTGGTTCGACTTTTGCAAGCCTACGTCCACTCTCATGCGGTACAGTCTACTGACTAGAATCCATTGATAAGAACTAACTCAAACTCATGTGTATAACCTCTCACGCACTCTCAAAGTCTAAATGGTTACCTGAATGATGCTCACAAAAATGAAAGTATAATATGAAAAAACACTCTTCAGACTTTTGAATTAAAAGCTTCAACTCTTGTGAATGCAAATTCTTGATCCCTTCAACTTTGAAACCTCCTCTTATACTCCTCTTAGTCCTAGTTGACTGTTGTACATATCTCTAGAAGGATTTATCTAGCCAATCTACCCATTGGCCTGAATCTTGTCGAGAAGATCTAATCGCTTCAGGATCACCGAGGTTGATGCTTCCAATAATTTTGTTGAATATCAGAGTCGCATAGCTCTGGTAACACTCTCACAAGAGAAGCTCTTTAAGGAAGGAGATGAATATACTACTTGCTGAAAAATATTTTCGCTCTTCATTCAGAAACGATTACAAGACTCGTTTATATATAGGCTTATATATAGGCTTAAAACGCGACTCTTGACATTCCTTAGATATATGAAAAGACATGTCTAAATAAATAGTAATAAATACAACATGTCTAAATAAATAGTAATAAGGACACTTTAATATGTGTGCTGAAACAGTTTCCGTTGGAAACTGAACAGCCTTTCGACCAAAACACGAAGAGTAATGAGAGATAGGTGGTGATATATTCAATACTCCCCCTAACTGACTACTCTCTCTAAGGATAGTCCTCGCGACCATACCACGCTGAGCTCGAAACTCTTCAAACTTTGCAACTCCAAGACCTTTGGTGAAGATATTAGCAACTTGGTCACCTGTCTTGATGTACTTCATCTTGATCTCGCCCTCCAACACTTTCTCTCGCGGAAAGTGATAGTGGACTTCCACATGCTTAGTCCTAGCATGGAAAACTGGATTCTCTACCAAGCTTATAGTGGATAGATTATCACAATACAATATTATCGAATAATCTATTGATTGATGAAGATCATCCAATAACTGCACTAGCCATGTGCTCTCCTGAGCTGCCATTGCTGCTGCTCTGTATTTAGCTTATGTTATAGACAAAGACACAGTTGGTTGTCTTTTACTAGACCAGGATACTATTGCTAATCCAAGATTAAATGAGTATCCAGTAGTTGATCGTCGTGTGTGTTGATCTCCAGCATAGTCAACATCACAATGACCGACCAACTCACTCGATGATCCCTTTTTATACAAAAGCCCAAGATCAAAAGTCTTCTTTATATACCTCAAGATACACTTGGCTGCATCCAAGTGAGGCTTCCTTGGCTTCTCCATGAATCGACTCACTACTCCAACTGCAAAAGAGATGTCAGGCCGAGTTATGGTAAGGTAAATTAGACTACCTACCAATTGCCTATACATAGTCGAATATTCTAGCTCTCGACCTTCTTCAGCACATAGCTTTGCATTCACATCCAACGGAGTAGATATAGGTTTGCAATCAAGCATTCCGAATTTTTTAAGATATCTCGTGCATACTTTTGTTGACATAGGAATAATTCTTCCTTTGTCCTATCAATCTCGAGCCCTAGAAAGTGTTTCAGTTCTCCAAGCTCCTTCATATGGAACCGCACAGAGAGGTTGGCTTTAATTCGACATATCTCATCTTCATCATCTCCAGTAATAATGAGATCATCCACATAAACCAACACAGCTGCAACCTTTCCATCTTTTGCTTTCACGAATAGGCTCGAGTCTACTGGAGCTACATTATAAACGTTCTTCAACAAGAATTCTACAACTTTTCCATACCACGCTCTCGGGGCTTGCTTCAAGCCATACAATGCTTTCTTTAGCTTGCAGACGTATTTTGGATGCATTTTGCTCTTGAAGCCATCCGGTTGATCCATGTATATCTCTCGCTCGAGTTCTCCATGCAAGAAAGCATTCTTCACATCCATCTGCCACACATTCCATGACTTGCTTGCTGCAAGTGCTAATAGAACTCGAATAGTGGTAACCTTTGCCACCGGGCTAAAGGTCTCTTCATAATCAACTCCATATTTTTGCAAAAATCCTCGAGCCACTAGACGTGCTTTATACCTCTCAATTGACCCATCTGGTCGAGTTTTAAGTTTATAAACCCATTTGCAAGAAATAGGACGTACCTCTTCGGGTTTTGGTACCAAGTCCCATGTCTCATTCTTCTTTAGTGCGAAGATTTCTTCTTCCATGGCCTTCCTCCATTCTGTACTCTTTGAGGCTACTTCTTATATCGACAGCTCGACCATGCCAACATCTTCAGTCAATGCTGCATTGGCATACTTGGGGTTCGGCTTCCTTTGCCTCGTCGATCTCCGAAGTTGGGGCTCCTCCTTTTCAAGTTCTTCAACCTGACTTAGTCGAAGTTCTTCTGTCGACCTTGGATGCTCACTAGATGAACTTGTCGACCTTGGTGATTGTGCTTCGACATCTTTTTCAACAGGCTGATTCTCATCGAATTCTTTTAGCCTTTCTTTGAACTCTTCGTCGAAATGCTGTGAATTTGGCAATTCGACTACTTGAGGTGACCACCAAGACGACATTTGGTCGAACACCACATTCCTTGAAGTATAGCACCTCCCTATTGTAGGGTTGCAGCACTTCCACCCTTTTCGTTAATCATCATATCCCACGAATATGCAGTGGATTGCCTTCTTGTCAAATTTGCTGCGAAGATGATCATGCACAAATGCATAACATACACATCCGAAAACTCTAAAGTGACTTACCACAGGCTTGCCATTCCATAGCTTCTCATATGGTGACATAAAACCAAGCCTTGCTTGTGGTAGCCGGTTAATCACGTGAGCCGCCGTCTTCATACATTCAGCCCAAAACCTTGGTGGAACAATCTTCGCTTGCAACATACTCCTGCACGTCTCAGCTAGATGTTGATTCTTTCTTTTGGCAACACCGTTCTGCTGCGGCGTATACGGACAAATATACTGTCGACATATCTCGTACTCTTGCAAATACTTTGTAAACTCATAGGAAGTGTACTCTCCCCCGTTATCGGTACGTATGCAATAAATTTTTCTACCTACTTCACTTTCAACCTTCTCCTTAAACACCTTAAATTTAATAAACACCTCAGATTTTTCCTTCATGAAATCAACCCAGACGTACCTGGAGAAGTCGTCGATGAAAGTGATCATATACTTCAATCTGCTAACTGATTGCTGCTTCACCGGACCAAACACATCCGAGTGAATGAACTCGAGAGGCATCCGAGCTTTGAATGATGATTCCTCATACGAGAGTTGATGTGCCTTCCCACGCAAACCACATTTTCTTGCACTTCAAATTGGGGAAGACCCCTCAGCATGTTCTTTTGCATCATCACCTTCAACTTGTGATAACGCATGTGTATCATTCCTTCGGGTTTTGTTTACGTATGCCGTTTGAGCAGACATCACGTAAACGGACTCCAACCGACGTCCTTCCATGATTGGTTGACTAGTGGGCTTCAAACTTTGGTATACCTTAACATCTCGTGGATCGAACACCACATAATTACCCAAGTCTGTGAGCTGGGACACAGAAAATAAATTCTTCTTCATTCCTGGCACATGATACACACTTTTCAATTCAACTTGTTGTGAATTGAACCGAGGAGTTATCATTGTCTCGCCGATATGAGTAATCGGCAACCTCGAGCCATCTGCAGTAATAACAACACGTCCTCCGGTATAATTACGCATGTTCGACAGTTTGCCTTGATCTCTAGTCATACGACTCGAACACCCTGAATCAACAATCCAGTCATAATCATAATTAATCGACTTTTCACTTGCAGAGATTAATGCCATCGCATCGTTTAACTCGACTGCGGAAGAGGCAGCGAACTCGTTTGACACCACTATTGCAACAGACGTTTGGAAATCCCATTCCTTATCTTCATCGAAATCATTCCTCTTCGATGATGCTATGACATTTCCTTCAACTTTCTTTGCTCGACAATCTCTCTTGGACGCTTTTGCCATCCTTCACGAGCTGGTTGCTTTTGCCATTCGACATGGCTTTTCCTGGACTTGCCATCTTTATTATCAGCACTGGTTCGCCTCTGGCCCTTGAACCCTCTTTTATCACTGAAGATGGCACTTTCTTCTTCCTTAACCGAAACCTTAGTCATTTGACTATCTAAAGTCTCTTGGTTAGCTAGAATATTCTCCAGATCGATCAACGTCGGTTGAGTTGCCCATCCACGAGTAGCCGTAATAATACCGTTATATTCCGGCTTTAACCCGTGAATAATAATTCTTCTCATTCTTGTTTCTGAGATGGCATTAGCGGGATCCAGCTTTGAAATTTCGTCACAAATAGATTTAACTTTGGAGAAATACTGACTCACCGTCATATTTTGTTGTGACATCGGCAGCAGCTCGTTCTCTAGCCTTTGTAGCTTGGCATCATTCAACCTTGCGAATAACGCTGTCAAGTTATCCCACGCCTCCCCAGGAGTCTGCACGCTCCTAATGTGCGGCAATAAATCATCTTCAACAGTTACAGCAAGAGCGTATAGAGCCTTATCCGCTTTTATCTTCCATCTCCTCTATCCATCATCGTCTCTGGGTGCCGTGGTGTTGCCGCCGCCAACAATATCCCACAAATCCTGACCCATCAAATAAAACTGCATCCGAACACTCCAATTATTGTAATTGGAGTTGTTGAGCTTCTCAATGCCATTCGTCGAATTTGAAATATCCGCCATCTGACTTGAAATAATGCCCAGCACTACTTCAAGAAACCTTGATCCTCAATCAATCGATCACAGTCCCTGACTGTACACTGGCAGAATTTCGACATATTCCGATCCTTGACCGCTTGCGCACGAACAATGGTCCTTGACCACCATCTTCACGAACTATGCTTCGAAAGACTTGACTCACGGTCCCTGACAACCATGCTCTCGGTCCCAGATAACCTGGCTCTAATACCAATTGTTGAATATCAAAGTCGCACAGCTCTAGTAACACTCTCACAAGAGAAGCTCTTTAAGGAAGGAGATGAATATACTACTTGCTAAAAAATATTTTCACTCTTCATTCAGAAACGATTACAAGACTCGTTTATATATAGGCTTAAAACACGACTCTTGACATTCCTTAGATATATGAAAAGACATGTCTAAATAAATAGTAATAAAGACAACCTGTCTAAATAAATAGTAATAAGGACGCTAAATAGTAAAATTTCTTATGCCCATATAGCAATTTGGGTTTCCATCAATCGAGTGCTTCAAGTTAAAAAGTATGTTTCGCCTCATTGTTCCAGGAAATCCAAATCTTCAAGAGATACTTTTTTTTGGAACTCCTTATATATAAGGCAATGAATCCAACCAATCGCCACTAGTCGTTGCACGAGTAGTTGACTCATTTCTAGCCGTTTGACAGAACACATAATGAAGGAAATAATTAAGCCACAATTCTAGTTCTGATTGATAACATCTTATCACATCCCATCAAACTTTCCACCTGAAAAATACTTATCATTAGAATCAAAGTCTTTATTCCGGATAAGTTTGGTCAATCTTCAAAATCAATTTAGGAAATGTCCTCAACACAAACAAGAGAGTAAATCGAGTTTTATTACATTTAGCAATGCATGCGTTAGCTCATAGAGGACGGCACCTTAGGACTATCTTCGGATCTTTGCTTCATAAAAAGGCAAATTAGCGGGGAAGGCGACTGAGCATGATCACCATATATGGACTTCCTTTTCTTTGTTCAAGTTTCTTCCTTTTGTCATCCTTCTACTAATCTTTACTAGGCCGAAAATGTAATATTATTGTCCCTGATCTTATAAGATCAGAAGATCTTCAATAAATCAATCTCGCAAATAATTCGAATGCATCTTTGGTGAAACTTCTGATCACGTTTGAAGCCCCAGTCTAGACTAATGTATACACAAATTTGGCCGTGAAGAGCCAACTTCTCCTGCACTGCGATCCTTGACAAATATTTGACAAGAGACTAGCCTTTACAATTGCTGACTTCCTACTTGCAAAATATTTATAAGTTAAATCTCCATCTCAACAAGTCGCCGACACCACGGCTGGGAAGTATCAACTTCCAGTTCCATGAGAACTATCAGCACTGTGATTGGGGTGAATTGGCGATCGATGGTGACTGTGGTGATGCTAGTGAAAAGGAGGCCCGCTTGATGCTTGCGTTGGCCTTCTTCTTCTCCCGAATGGTGTTGATATGTTCTAATGTTGCCAGCACTTCATCCATTGAGGGTCTCGCTTCAGGATAGCGCTCTATGCATTTGAGGGTGAGCTCAGCTGTCTGAGTTGCAGCTTTCAGAGGGTATCGAGCTTCTAGTCTCGGATCCATTATCGTCCTCAGCTTCCTCTTGTCGTGGAGCCATGGCCTCGCCCATTCAACTGGATTCTGCTGGCTGCTGGAGCAGGTAAGGTGGAGCGCTTGTAAACCCGTCAACATTTCTAGTAGAATCACTCCAAAGCCGTATACATCACTCTTCACATACAAATGCCCTGTCAAATTGAGCCATTGTCATTCTGTCACGCATTTTCTACATATGAGTGGGAGATTCTGACGAACAGATATTGTAGAAAGATCATTTTGCAAAACACATGCCGAGTAATCTCCTTAATCTTCTAAAGAATGTAGTTGTCACCGATCCAACATTGCCTGTGGAGAAGAAAGATGGGATCATTGTCTTACCAGTGGCAATGTACTCAGGAGCGGCGTAAACATATCTTTCGATCACTTCTTCTTCTTCTAGCTTTGTCACTCGAGAGTCCTCGCGTGCCGGTCCCAGCTTTGCTAGCCCAAAATCTGAGAGCTTGGCATTGTAGTCCTAGGGCCAATTTCACAAACGAGAAAAAGTGAACAAAGTTTTTAAATTAATTCCCAAGAATTGTATGTATCATCCAATAGTAACAGGCAAAATCCCATTCACATGGACCACATGATCTAAATACTCTTCCACAAATTCTATAGTATTCAATGCATCAAACGTACCAACGTGATATCAACCGAAACTTAGATGTTTTAAAATGAAATTTGAGCCTTTTTTATTGTTTATTAGGTGCCATGGGCTATATTTATACGGGTATTCTTAAAATAAGTTTTCGCTGAAGAAGCAAACAAAAATAATCAAGTAGGTAAGAAAAATTTACCGCATCCAGTAGTATATTGGAAGATTTGAACAGCCCGTAGATGGCGTTATTCTCGGATGTATGCAAGAAATGAAGCCCGCGGGCAGCTCCGATTGCAATTTTAAGCCTCACGTCCCACGGAAGAGGTTCAGCTCCCTCTGCGGTGAACAATCTTTTTCTTTCATATTTTTGTTTTCCTAAGCATTTTCCTTTTGCTGTCTGATATTCAAGTGAAAAAAAAAAAAGAAAAGAGAGAGAGAGTGTGCATATTTGGTAAATTTTCTATTCTTAAAATTTCTCTTCTTTTGTTCCTCAAAACAAAATAAGAATAAAAAGCCATTTGGTAATGTAAGCTAACTTCTATTCCCAATTCTCAAAACAGATTTGACCAGAGAATAGATTTGAAATAAAAATAAGAAATAGAAAAAAAAAGTAACTTCTTTATCTTTCGAGAACAATTTTAAAACAAATCATTTTTTTTTTTTTTTTTTTTTCTCCATCCTCAAGTTGCCAGACCTCATCTCTAACCGGTTGTCAGTCATTGCCAAGGTCCAACGACCTTGCTAGAGCCTCACCGGTGGCTAGGTGAGGTATCATGAGGTCGTCGACTAGAGGAGGAAGAAAAAGGAGGAAAAAAGAGAAGAAAAAATTCAGAAAAATTAGAAAATTATCAGAAAATTATTAAAAAATAAAAGAAATTTTACGCCATGAAAATATTTAATAGTCATACTAAATGCATTCATGTTCTTTTTCTATTTCAAAATATAAATTTTGTATGATTACCAAATACATTTGAATGCTCTAAACTCGTCTAGAGAATAAAAATAAAAATAAAAATAAAAATTTTTTAAATAAAAATTATTTTTGAAAATAAAAATGTTATAAAATGCATCTCGGTAGACATATCTGAAAAAAAAAAAAAAAGTCATGCGGATGATCTTACTTCTGAAAAGGTGATTTTCTAAGCTTTTCCTCTGGATGTACTCGTAAACGAGTAGGTAGTGATTGTCTTCCCAGCAATACCCCAGTAATCTTACCAAATTCGGATGAGAAAACTTCCCCAAGAACTTGACTTCCGACTGTGGAAAGATAACATAAAATAACATACCTGTTAATCCATGCATATAGAATTAGTTATTGAACGAATTAGTGCGAGTTCAATTAATTATGTGCAGCAATTAATATTTTTTACTATACAAAAATTATGTGTTTACATACACAAATTATAGAGAAAATATCATATAAAATATGAGATGAAGCTGTTTTCTCAAAAAATGGTTTAAAGTTCCCAACTTCGTTTCAATTAAGACCCGAGCTTACTCGTTGGTGAGCCAATTCTTTGCCGACCGGCGAGCCCATGCATCTAACATGCATCTTTCATCCAATGCACGTGCTCATCAGTATAAAAAAATTAGCTCACCGATGACTTCAAGATTTAAGACTAAGTTGGCCACTTCAATGCCTTATTTGAGATAAGATCTACTCAAATTTTTCTTTAAAAAAAAAAAAAAAGAAAATGGCTCCATTTCATATTCTTATTTCAAATTTTCCCAAAATCATATTATACTGTGCATGAAATAGTGAGGTTTGTTTCAAAGGACAAGGTAAATAAGCAGGAGGTTGGCGAATAGGCAACGAAGTTTAGGTAATTAACTGATCCTTATTTAGCCAATATGAACTCGAGTTTTTTTTTTTTTTTTTTTTTTGTTGGCAGCAGGATTGGCGCCCATCAAATTTGAAACTGTTTATAATTGAAATATTCTTTGGTCGAGAATTGAACCAAAAAAGAACTTTGTAATTATTAAAAAGGACCTTTAATTCGGAAAAAATCAATATACTCTCCCACCGTGAGCAGTCAACTTTTTCACATTGTCCAAGTCCTCTTTGCTTCTTCTGGTCGTTGATTAGGATGTCCCATATTTTAAAAATTATCCGAAAAGTCATAAACTTATTACATTTTTATAATTTAGTTCTAAACTTTTTAATTATACCGATTAAATTCTAAATATTTTCATATTTTACCAAGTAATCCCATCAAGCTAACTTTGGCTAGAAATCGCTAACATGGACACTGGGCATCCTACATTAAACAACCAAGATTGATGTGAACAATTTTTAATAATATTTTAATATTTTTTCAATTTATTTATCTATTTATTCTTTTTTCCTTTTTTTTCTTTTCTTCTCTATTCCTTCTTGACTTTTTTCTTTTTTATTTTCTCTTCTCTTTTTTTTTTTCTTTTTCCCATTGTCGACTATCATTGAACCTCATCTATCCAGTGGAGGTCACCAGCCTTAGGTAAGGGATGCCCATGTGAGGGTCACTCTTGCTCAGCCCCTAGCAAGGCCCTTACCTAGGTGAGTGTGGGCTACCTCTTCTAAGCTAGCAAGGGTAACCCTCGCCCTTGCCCAATTTGGCGAAGGGACTCGAGGCCGACAAGGGCAGCCCTAACCCGAGGTTGGCAAAGGGAGAAAGGAAAAATTAAAGAAAAATAATTCAAAAAATAACTAAAATATTTAAAATATTATTATAAATTGTCGATGTCAATGCCGATCATGCTAGCCAACATCCATGTCAGCAATTTATAATCAAAATTAACCTTAAGGACTTAATTGATAAAATATAAAAAGGATTGAGGATTGAATTAGCATAATTATAAGGTTCATAATAGATTTGAAATTTTTGGTAATTTTTCCTACTTCTTTTACATTAAAGTGAGGAGCATTGTCACATACTACTATGTAAAGTGGGGAAAATTACATAAAAATCATAAACATTTTACAATTATGTCAATTCAGTCTTAAGCTTTTTGTTGGCCAATTTAGTCCTTGGCCAACCGGCGTCCACAAAAGGGCTGGTCGTTTGGCTATTACTCATGTGGATAATTTCTTGATAATATTTATTATTCATTTATTTTTATTTTCCTCTCTCTCTCTCTCTCTCTCTCTCTCTCTCTCTCTCTCTCTCTCACTAGCAAAATTCGCCTCTGGTCAATGACAAACTAGAGGAAGAAGGAAGGAGGAGAGAGAGGGGGGAAAAAAGAGAAACAAGGAAAAAAGAAACTAAAAAATCTGAAAAAATAAAATATAATTAAAAAATTATCACGTCAACATTGACTTATAAATTTATCCCTTGATATAATTACAAAAGGTTTGTGATTGAATTAACAAAAAAAAAAAAGGATCAATTGACACAATTGTAAAAAGTTCATGACTTTTTTGATAATTTTTCGTTGTAAAGTGCTTTCAACGAAAATGTAAACTTGAAATCATCAAAAAATATAGACCGAGTGGGAGATAATGGAATTGTATAAATGTAAATATGCACCTGCCACTTGGACAAGCCCTGATGGCTATCGGGATTATACTTCTTGATGGCAACAGGGATGCCATTGCCGACATGGGACGAGAGAAGGGTGTTCTCGTCCACCCAACCCTTGAACACCCTCCCAAACTTGCCCTCCCCAAGCATCGTGTCCGTGCTAAAGCTCCTGGTCGCGCTCTTCAGCTCCGCCAGCGTGTACATCTTCAGGTTGGGCATTATCACTTTCGCTGCAGCTAGAGCTTCGTCCGCGCCACTGCTACTTGCCGCCGGTAGCTTCCCGTTCTTGCTCCCCACTGACGCATCTTGCTTTATCTTAGGGCTTACCTTAGGACTCTTAGCGAGACCTAATATACATATAAAAAGGAAAGAAAGAAAAAGGAAATGAAAAACACTATACGTAACTATTAGATAAATGTGTGGTTATTATTTAAATATTATAACACTCTCATTCATATGTAAATCGGACTTTGGCTTAAGCTTAATGGATGAAAATATGTAATTAGGAAGACAAATAGGAGCCTAGAAAGATTTGAATTCTGAACATTTTGTTTTTTTGTCATGTGAGATTTTATAGCACTGTTACTAACTATTTAAAAATTCTAAGTTATTAAATTGAGGTTTAATTTATTATTTAAATATTTTAAGAGTGATGATCCACCGGAGCCAATCATTTTCCCAGTAATTTCCCATGATCAATAACGACGACGACGATTAAGAAAACGCCTCCACAGACTCGCCCTCCTTCTCTCTCTCTCTCTCCGTGTCTGTTTTGACATAAGCAGGTCTCCCTTTCTTATTTCGGTGGGGTAATGGCAGCTGGAGAGGGTTGTGAGGTTCGAGGAAAAAGAGAAGCGAAAGGAAGAGGAGAAACAAAATCTTCTCGCTACCAGCAACCACAGGCTCCTTTCTCCTCTTGACGTCGACTCTTTTGGAATATAAAAAATATCAAAAAAATCATAAACTTATTGCATTATCGTCATAAACTTTTTAATTAAATTAATTTAATTATAAATATTATAAATTTGTACTCAATCGAGTTCATCGTCCGACATGACATTATTAACGTTGATGTAGATAATTTTTTTTAATTTTAATTTTTTTTAGTTCTTCCCCTTTTTATTATTAGATTTGGCAATGAATTATGAGAGCCTTTAAAATCTCCATTTGTACATTTTCATGTTCATTTATACTAACATGTTGTAAATACCAAATAATAGACATGATATGATATGAAAATATCATGTTTTATTACTAGATTCACTAAATAATGCATATAATATAGTAAAGTCTCTAATTATATATCCTATCATATTCAATCATATCCTAACTAAAAATTTAGACGGCCAAACACAATCTATGAGCTTAAAATATACAAATTTCGTCTTCTATTATACCAATCACAAAAGAATTGAATAACCGCGGAAGAAAGAAGGCCCTTACCTCGAGACGCCGATAGTCCTCTCATAGCTTTCCTTCTAAGTTGGTCAGAACTTTTGCCCAGTTTCCAACCCCGCTTTTCTACCTGCCGAATTAGGCGTAATCCCATCTTTATTGACCAAGAAATAAGATGCTCACGGAGAGATTAAGCCTATTTCTACAACTGGAACAAATGATTGACTGAATCCAGAGAGCATGTAAGCAATCCCCACGTAATCTCGAACCACTTCGTCCCCAGTAGAAATATCATCAATTTCCATTGACTCTTTACTGAAAAAAGGATGCAACTCGATCAGCTCGTGCTCACAAAAACGAAGTACTCACCTTCGCTACACTCTCGGTGTCTGAATCGGTGCTGGACGGAGAGGAAGGCCCGTTGAACACCATTCTGGGGAAGGATCAGCAAAAATCTATCTGGACGATTCTGAAATTGACGACGGCGCAGCAGATATGCGAGACTTATAGATCCACCGGGTACGGCGTTCAGATTCTGATGCATCAGGAGGGACGGAAATTCCCGTTGAAGTAGACAGCAAAAAGGAAAAAGAAAAGACGTGTGCTTTGCAAAGAAATTGTGGAAGCCGATAAACAGTCAGCCGACCCGGTGGTCATCGTGCCCCAGCATTCTGAAACTTTTGCAATTGAAGAAGAGAAAACATTGCATGCCCTCAAAGAAGGGTGTCTTTTGATAAATATAGAAAAAAGTAAGGTACTTTCCTGGAATTTCTTCCCGATACCAACAATCATTGAGACCGAGATGGACTCCGCAGTAACTCCAGACAAGAAGTATCAGCAAAACAAACTTTTGTAATATTGACTTTTCAAAGGGTGGGGCCCAAAAAAGGAAGAAGAACGAAAAAAAGAGACCACCGTGTAATTAAAGGAAGAGAGAGAAGATCGGAGAGCAATGCGGGAAAAAAAGGAGGGGAAAGAAGCATAAGAAAGGGAAAAGAGAAAGGGCACGTCACAGAGCCTCACCAAGCCACAAGGCCCGCAACGCCCGTTGAGTGCTCCCGTCCCTTATTCTCCCAATCGGATTACTTGTTGGGATTAAAGGCTTAAATTCAATTATGTGAGATTCAAGTCACGAAATCCAATTTTTGAATTGTTGAGTTATAGAATTCATAAAAATTATGGATTATATTATTATAGAGTCGTGAGGTTTGATAGAGTTTAATTTAAAGCATTGATTTTGTTGGAGCGAGATTTTAAGATTTTTCGTTCGAGTTCCGCGTTGCATTTAATTTTGATAATTACTTTTAGTGAGCGATTCATTAGTACATAAAAGTCATTTTGTTAGCATTTAGGTGTAATTTTGCCATTTTGTATTCGAGATAGAGTTCTATTTGATTTTAACATCGATTCTCATTTAATTATTAGAATTATAAAATCATTAACTCGTTTAACTATACATTGTTTGGTTTGGGCATTCTCAAATGAGTGATATTATCTCTTCTTTGAGTTTGTAAATTCATGTTTTGAAAGTAAAAGAGATTTGATATGTTTGACTTATGAAATAAGATTTTGTTGCATAAAATATAGGATCGAGCACAATCTACTTTTCAATTATTTGTGAATGGTTTGCAAAACACTTTATACCTTATGAAAGACATTTTAAGAAATTTTATGAAAAACCTTTCAAAAGTTATATCATATCAATTTTTGAATTTAATTTATGAAGAATTCTGATATGATGTCTTGTCCAGATGTGGTGGGCAAGGTAGAGGCGGGCTAAGGCCTCACCAGCTGCAGGCAAGGTCTGTACGTGAAGATGGACAAGAGCACGAGCGTGATGGTGGAGATCCGTAGCCGCAAGGTCTGCAAGCTCATCGACAAGACGCTCAAGCTTGCCCAGACCTGGCTTCTTCGAGCTCGAGTAAGATCCACTCCTGAGTGTCGGTACCGGTAGACCAGCGAATGCGGAGGTCCACTTTGACTCCTTTTTCTTTTTTCTTACCTCGGAAGCTTCTACCAGATCTGTTGACCGAGCAATCCACGATTTTCTTCTTGAAAAGTGGACAATCCACGATTTTCCGCGTTTATTTAAAAAAAAAACAAGTGGACCATGCTTCCTTCCTAGAGAAAGAAGGATCGAGTGTTTTCTTTTTAAAGACGAAACGACCAAGATGATTCCCATATCCAGAGGCCGCGTGAGCCATCTTATTTAATAAGTCAATTTAGCCAAAAAACAAGGAAGGAACCGTGCTTCCTTCCTAGAGAAAGCTTGCAAGCATAATCAATAAAAGAGCCTACTTATTTGTGTTTTCTTTTAAAGTATAAATTAATTTTTTCGCATTCCTACTAAACTTTAAAATATTATTCAAATTACCCAAAAAAATTATAAACTGAATATCAAAATACTGAAGGCTATCCAGAGACTCATTTACGAACCTTTGGAAGGAAATAGAGAAAGAAAAAGAAAGATGACTATTAAAGCATCTATTTGGGAGATTATCAAAAAAGTCCTAAACTCATTACAATTGTGTCAATTTAGTTTTAAATCTTTTTTTTTTTGCAATTTGAGTTCTAAACCTTTTGCATTTATATAAATTTAATCTATCCAACCAATTTTAGTAAAAAATTGCTAACATTGACATTGACCATCCTATATGATGTAGCCAACATTGATGTATACTATTTTTTCCAAAATTTTCCTTTTTTTCCTTCTTCTTTTCTTTATCTTTCTTTCTTTGTTTTTTTTCCCCCTTCTTTTTCTTTCTCTTGCTGCTCACTAGGACCTCAATGACGACTGGCCAAAGGCAAGGGCCAACAAGGGTGAACCTTGTCATGGCTACACAAGGCATGACCTTGCCAGATCTGGGAAGGTTAGGCTCGCCCATGGTTGATAAGGCTAGACTCTCACTAGCCTAGCAAGCAGCCTACACATGACTTGCCTAACCTTGCTAGCCCTCACCTCTAGTTGGTTGCCAAGGTCTAGTGACCAACTAAAGGAAGAAAAGAAGAAGAAGAAGAAGAACAACAACAACAAGGCAAGGAAAAAAAAGACAGAGAAAGAAAATAAATAAATGAATAATTCGAATAAATAATAAAAATTGTGATAGCATCACGTATGATTGCTAATGTTCATATCAACGGTTTCAGGGTTAAAATTAATCGGATAAACTAAATTGGCACAAATACAAAATATTTAAAATTCAATTAACAAAAAAAAAATAGGATTAAGTTGGCACGATTGCAATAAGTTTAGGACTTTTTGATAATTTCTCCGTTCATGGGCTACCTATCCTAATCCCAATGCATCTGAATTTATTAATCGAAAATTGTCTTCTGGTGTATGAATCTGATGTGGAGCACGTTTTGTTTGCTCTTTCGAATTTTTTAGCAAGTACTCGGTGGAAGTGAAGAAGGGGCTTGCTGCACGCTTAAAAGGAGCTGAGGTTATCCCGTTTGGTATTAAAATTGTTTGGAATGCATAATTATGCCATTTGTATTTTGCTAGAAATCCATGGCCCTTCGTCTTCAATCTCGGCAGAAGGCATTTTTAATCTGTCGGAGACTGTCTTCAATGGTGTTAATCGTCGTATAATCACCCGATTCATTGAGAAACATCTCCACTCATGGTTTAGGAGGGGACTTTATGGATCAAGAAATTGTGCCCCATCAGTAATCAGCAATCAGTAAGAAATTTTTGTGGAATACCCAAAAAGGAAGGACATATCCGGACCTCAAACCCAATATTATAAACTGAAAATTTATAGGCCGAGTCTACAGGAAAGAACGAGAATGAGCTAAACCCAACGCCGAATCCATGGCTAAGTATCCACCAAACGCTGTCGTTTCTTGACTTGGTTGAAAGGATTTCCCTTGTGTCCTGTGGGGAATCGCACTCCCCAGATTCTGCAACACTAAATTAGCAAAAACGATTTGATCCAACTGATTGATTCTTTACCCCTGAACGAGAAATGATATTTTCTCTCAAATTAAGGATAAATCAATCACGGCATATCATCACAAAGGGATTAAATTTAGTAAGATTTTTCGGTGATGGGAGAATTAGCCATTTTTAAATGACGCGGTATGAGCAGGTGATACGTTGAAGTCAAGAAATGCGCTTCATGAAGAGGGCATGCCCTCCAATCTGAACAGAATGGCTCTGTAACCTTTTATTAGTAGTTAATAATAGGACAAATACCATGCTCATTGTGAAGTAAATACCTCCAGCTTTTTTATGCCACAAAAAAATCAAAACTTATACATGTCTAACATATATACTTTCTATTTCAGTTCCATCCATGGTATATTTATCATATTGGTGTAAGTTCATGGTTTTTTATTATGCAAAAAAAAAGGTTATTTGTGTTACAATAGGCAAGTTTAAGGTTTTTAATGACACAATAAAAAATTAAGGGTATTTGTGTCACGGTGAACATAATTTGAAATTAACTACTGATGTTTGCTCTAGTAGTCACCCTTCCAACATGGAAATTGGAAGTGGTGGGTTCGAATCTCTACATTCTTAGGAAATTAAGGTAGGGACGATTTAATTTCAAGTGTGGATTTCAACTCCCACGTGCTACAATAAGGCATGTTAAACGTCTAAGAGTAAGAATTAGGGTGAGACCAGAGTAGGGCCAACCAAAAAAATAAAAAATAAAAAATATAAGTTGAAATTTTTTGTGATATTGACCCTTAATAATATCCTCCGGATTTTATTGGAAAGATGGAGGAAGAGAATGATTTGTTTTGCAATAAAGTGAAAGAAGTGGGAAGTCGCTTAATTATGTCCTTTTTTTTCTCTCGGTCTTTTTCTATTGTAAGATGCAAGACTAATTTAGGAATCCTCAATCGGTGTAACAAGAGTCCCAACTTCCGCCTTTGAAATATATGGATATAGATATAAATAGATATGGATGCTTGGATACTGACGAGAGAAATGTTTATTATGTATAGATTTAACGTGTGTGCACACTTGGGAGTTACGAGAGTAAAGAGGAGAAAGGAAATGAAGGGATTAAGTTATAAGATTATTTGGATACTAGTGGGAAAAAGGAACAAAGAATAACGCATGATGATATCAATGCCTTTTTATATATCATTATCATTTGAAGTAACATAAAACGTGAGATTTTGTGTTTTGCAATTTTCAAAAATTTAGATCATTAAATGAAAGTGTGATTTAATAGTTAAACATTCTAACAATTGAAAACATATTTGGACGGATTTAAAGTTGAAACACTCGTAGAATTAACAACACCGAATTCCTCCTTATCATTCTTTTCTTTTCCCTCTAATAACCTCAACCAAACATATTGTCAGTAAATGAACCATCGCTATTTATGCAGTGTCAGGATAGATACCTTCTTATTTTGATCACCACTCCAAATTTCAATTCATGTCTTACGTGGTCATTGTAATTAATGTGAAAGACATATTGGAGTTAAAAATATGCATAGAAAATCAATCCACATTCATCAAGACACAATAGAACCTGATTTTAGAGTGATGCTAAACGCGGTAGCATGCTTACGGCAAACTATCATCTCGGGCACAGGTCCAATTTTATTGTTAATTACTGCTGTGGTTTTGAATTCAAAGATGGCAGTTCTCTCGTCCACATTGCATACATTTGTTTTGTTGCACTTTGCTGTGTGATCTTACCTATTCTGTTACTGCAGGATAACTTTAATCTGGTGGGAAACAATTCCCCCGTCTTCTTTATCCGTGATGGGATGAAATTCCCGGATATGGCCCGTGCACTTAAACCAAACCCCAAATCCCACGTCCAGGAGAACTGGAGGATCCTTGACGTTCTCTCCCACCATCCCGAGAGCTTGGGCATGCTCACCCTCCTCTTTGATGATATTGGCATTCCACAAGATTACAGGCACATGGAGGGCTCTGGAGTTAACACCTACGCTTTGATCAACAAGGCCGGAAAAGCGCATTATGCGAAGTTTCACTGGAAACGAACTTGCGGGGTCAAGAGCTTACTGGAGGAAGAGGCGGTTAGAGTCGGGGGATCCAATCACAGCCTTGCGACTCGGGATCTTTATGATTCCGTTGCTGCTGGAAACTATCTTGAATGGAAACTTTTCGTTCAGATCATGGATACTGATTATGAAGACTGTTGGGAATAACGGATCCCCGAAAACCGGATTCGACACCGAATCGAACCCCTAAATCAATGCGGAAGACGAAGCCCGGGAAAACACGCATCACCGATCGTAAAGCACACCACAGATTCGAGCGTACCTTGTTAGCCACAGATTAAACACCGTTGTTAATGGAGGAAGAGAATCCGGTCGATGAAGCCTTGAAGGGAAGAAATTGGAAGCCGTATGCCTACTGTTCTTCGGGAGAGAAAACGCGCGGGAGAGAAGCGTACGTTGATTGTGCCAAAAGGGTACGTTTCTTTCTCTCTCTCTCCTCCCTTTTATACCTTCCCCCTCCACGGGCCCTATTCCCGTGGGCCGGGCCCTTTTGGGCCCAACTTGAGCGGATGGACCTTGAGCCCATCTTATAAATCCATCATCTCCCACTCGCACATGGTGGTGCAAAACCAACATGGGCGGACAGGCCCTACTCAGCCCTATCAGAGAAAAATCCATCATAGACTCTCACTTAACATGGTGGGCCGAACATAATCCTCTTTTCCTCTCTTCAACATTCATACCGGTGAATAATCCGTGCGACCAGCATACTTTGAGAGCTCGTTGCCATACATCTGTTAGGAATATATAGCAGCTCATAATGGGCATCACACTCCGAGTAGATTTAGTATGCAGTACCCTAGATCGATCGATCACATTTATATCTCTCTTGATCTCTTTTAAATAATGATATATTTATTGTATTCACAATTATGATTATCACAAAGACAGTCATAATTGGTTAACCGGTGAATACAAAACTATAATGTGATTCTCCAAAAACGATCTTCCTCTTTCCTTCAAACTCTCAATTTCAGTCCAGCTTGCTTTTCTAGAAATGCCCCATTAGATCGAATCAAACTCATGACCATTGGCAACATCCTAAGATAGCAAACACTAAATAGAAATCTTGAGATTAAGTAAGAGTCATGAGGGGACTAAGAAATTGAGGAACTCTCTTCCTCAAGAGTCTCACACGACATAAAAGTTGAGATCAAACTTTTGTCACTCTTATTGGTCGTCTCATGCATACGTAGTATGAAATACGTATTACGGTATTAACTCCTTTCCCATGGAGCGTATGACTATACCCTTCAATACCGTACAGATGATAGTTCAGACATACCCAATGTCTAACTTGAGTTCACGTATCTACTCATTCACAAAATTCATCAAAACTCACATCTCGGCATCATAGACGAGATAAAGTAAAATGTGTGGGGTATTTTACTTTCGGACATCACAAGTATTATGTCCTCATCTTAACACCTAGTTAAGGCGACATACGTGTTTTAAGCTTGAGCTCTCGATTATCACCTAGATAATAAGCTTATAAACAGTCTCATCTCTATTTATCACACAAGTAAATAGAGGCGATTACCCGTGTGAGTGGGCTAATCTTATATCTGTCCGACATACTTCTCAACTTAAAGTAATGCACTAAGCATTAAGATGCATAAAGATCAAATAAAGATTCATAGGCATTAATGATGAAAACACAAATTCATCAAATTGTGAACACTTAGGGAAAATACAATATTCAGTACATCAGTCTCTACGCAATCCTAGAGATTTCATATGGCCACAAAAACACATCTCTAGGTATTGGCTTTGTCATAGGATCTGCTACCATTCCATGCGTAGTATGTACTCTAAGTTCACATCTTTTCGTGCAACCATATCCTTGACAAGATTATACTTGGTATCTATATGTTCGGTCTTGCCATGATATTTTGGATCTTTGGTGTACACTTCTTTGCTGCGCTTGGCTATCACAGCTTAACCAACAATGAATCTGCAGCACTTCTAATAACACCTAAATGATCCAAAAAATCTCTTAAGCCAAACACTCTCTTATACTGCTGCTGATAATGCCACGAACTCAACTTACATCGTGGATAAGGCTATACACTTATGTTTCTTACTGCTCCAACATATGGTGCTATTATTCGGTAAGAAAACAAACCCAGAGGTAGATTTCCTTTCATTTAAATCTCCTCTCCAATCAGTATTAGAATAGCCTTTGAGTTGCAGATCCTTTCCTTAATAACTCAACGTATGATCAGCAGTCCCCTTTAGATACCTCAGTATTCTCTTAACGGCTTTCCAATGTGCTTGACCTGGATCGGATTGGTAACTACTCACCATTCAAACTGCAAAACATATGTCGGGTGTTGTACACATCATAGCATACATCAAGCTCCCAACAGCACTAGTATAAGGAACATGTTTCATTTGTTCATTCTCTTGTGGAGTCCTTGGACACAGACTATGGCTCAATCCTTCACCTTTTTGCAATAGGAGTGTTTATGGATTTACAATCACATATCCTTCAACTCAAAGTTGGAAGACAACCATCTCTTGACAGTATTAACCAACTCCATATGATCACAAATTGATCATTGGATCTATTGATATATACACAATGATCTTCGTCAATCATTGTAAAATCATATGCCACTATGGCATTATGAAAATGTATATACCTTTGTCTCGACGACTGCTTAAGGCTATATATCGACCCACAAAGTCGACATACATTTTCTTCTTGGCCTTTCATTATGAAACCAACAAGTTGTTCCATATATGTTCCTTCCTCTAATTCTCCATTGAGGAAAGCAGTTTTTACATCCATTTGATGTAACTCAAGATCCATACTAGTCACTATTGCCAGAATAATGCGAATCAAGGTAAATCTCACTACAGGAGAAAATGTATTTTCATCATCAATTCCTTCATGTTGATTATACCCTTTCGCCACAAGGCGAGCCTTATGCCTTTCTATTGAGCCATCAGCTTTTCGCTTTATTTAGAGAACCTACTTGTTCCTATAGCTCTGCGTCCTTTTGGAAGATCAACCAGGTTCCCGGACTTGGTTTGATTTCATTGACTCCATTTCCTCTTTCATTGCATGAATCCATTTTTCCTTATTAGGGCAGTTCAAAGCCTCATTAATATTTCTTGGCTCATCCTCATCTTGTGGAGCAACCATAAAAGTTTCCCTTTCAATGTCAAAACATCGACGGGGAATACTTTGGCGACTTGTTCACCGTATGGGAGATTGTACACTTAACACATCATTCCCCATCATGCTCCCACTTGGATTAGGTAATGATAATGTCGTCACATCAGGTGGTTGCAATTGAGAATGAGTTGAATTCAATTCATTACATCTCATATTACTCCCACTTGAACGAACTCCACTGACATCATTATCTTGATCCAAGGTTTCAAATAGGGAGTTATTTTCCCTTATTTCGCCCCTCTTAAAAAAAATTCATCCACTAAGGATGTGACATCCCGTGATTCAAATTCAGTTAT
The DNA here is from genome assembly GCA_017140185.1 of Eucalyptus polyanthemos subsp. polyanthemos. NCBI lineage: Eukaryota > Viridiplantae > Streptophyta > Magnoliopsida > Myrtales > Myrtaceae > Eucalyptus > Eucalyptus polyanthemos. The sequence goes on from CM029462.1 coordinate 47,523,552, forward strand.
ACTCCCACTTTCCTACTCACCCATGAACACATACCATTTTGAGTGTTCGTAGTATCTCATGAAAATACTTTTATTTTCTTTGGGACCCAATTTCCCAAAACTTGTGAGAGGACTCATGAGTATAGTCAGCACAACCCCATGGCTTAAGAAAAAAACTTAAGTCCGGTGTTCTAACTGTCCATAACTCATATGAAGTGGAAATAACCGATTTGGAAGGCACCCGGTTAAGTATATAGGCAGCAGTTAACAACACATCACTCCAAAAAAAGTGATAGGTAAGTTAGCATGCGCCATCTTGGACCTAACCATTCCAGTAGGGTTCTGTTTCTTCTCTCCGCAACACCATTTTGTTGAGGAGTATATGGAATAGACAACTATCTCTCTATTCCTTTTTCATCACATAATTTTCTGAACTTATCAGATAAATATTCTTAACCTCGATCGGATCTAAATATCTTTATTTTCCTGTCTAATTGATTTTCTACCAAGTTCATAAACCTTCTAAAACAACTTATGCTTCAGATTTATGAGAAATCAAATAGACATATCCGAATCAAGTAGAATCATCTATAAAAGTGATGAAACAAACAGCCCCTTGCCTTCCTCTCACATTCATTGAACCATAGATGTCCAAATGGATTAAATGCTGAGGAAATTCAGCTCTTTTACCTTTTCCAAATGGTCTCCTTGTCATTTTCCCTACTAGGCAATGCTCACATATGGACAAATCAACTTTTTCAATATTGCCTAACAAGCCCTTTTTGGCTAGTCTTTTCATATGTTGTTGGCCCATATGACCAAGTCTAGCATGCCATCATATTCACATCATTATCATATAAGATAGAAGACGTGAAAACAAGACATCACCACAGTCAACATTTAGTACAATAAAACCATCTAGAAAGTGACCACAACCATAGTAGTTTGTATCTAAACACAAATCTACACATTTATTATGGAAGTTCATACCAAAACCAAGCTTAACCAACACTAAGACAGACACTTAAATTTCGACGAATCTCCAGAGCATATAGAACATCAAGATGCGTCCACCATGCATGTTCAATTGGCAGGTGCCAATTCCTTTACATCAGCTCTAGAGTTGTTTCCAATATAGATCCACTTAGTTTCAATTGGTATCGTCGGAATTCCACGAAGGATCCTCTATCCTTTGCTACATGGTCTGTCGCCCATGAATCTACATTCCACAAAGGATTGGATTCAGCCTATAATGCAGAACTTGACACATAAGCAAAGTTCTCAAATGTACAAGTGGTGTATAGCTTCTTTGGCTCACGACAGTCGCGAGCATAGTGACCTCTCTTGTCACAATTGTAACATCACACCATTGACATTTTCTTCACTCGAGGACGCTTTCCTCTCTCTTGTTGGCTAATTCTTGATTTCTTACAATAAGGACTTGATCCTTTGCATTCCCACATATTGAACGAATCAATACATTTGCGCTTAGAGCACAAAGCCCTTTCTGAGCTAGAACCAGCATAGCAAATGTCTATTTTCGGCTCAATTACCGTTAAGCGGTCCTCTACTAGCTCAAGGTGGTGCACGACACCCTCAAGATCTTCCATAATGTGGTCAAGAGCTTCTAGTGCTTTTTGCTTTTCCAGCACATATTGAATCTTCATATTCAATATTTCACAATTATTGCCGTTCATATCAGCAATTACATTCTTAGTTGCTGAACCATCATTCTGAACACATCAGACATACATGCACGAATAATTAATGCCTATCATTTATGCATCCCTATTTGCATAGACCCATCATATTAATAAATAATTTCAAGTAAGGCTTCAGAATCAAAAGGTCACTATGTTTCCAATCATCCTCCAAAAAATCCTAACTTAAAATTATTATTAATATAATTATCTTATGCAAATAAATCCTATGAAGTTACAAAAACTTCTATTACTACCCACAAACTAATTACCCACAACAACCAGCAATAACAGAAAGCAACAGATAATTGACATACAATTAAAAACAATAATGCTTTCAATTAACAAAATTAGGTAGTAATCATTACATAATCAATCAAAGAAATAAATAGGGAATGTCCCTTCTAATCTATCAGTCAAATCATCTCGAGAAAATTGAAGGCACATTTGCCAACCATGGAAAAACTTTTGGAGAGCTTTCATGTCGCCTCCAAGGCGCATTCACTCGCGCCATGTTGCGCTCAATCTAAGGGTTGAAGTTTTGGCCAACTCAATCCTATAATGCTCTCTCACAAAAGATTCCACCAGGCTCCTATAACCCGGAACCACGTTGACCTCCCATAGCCGATCCAACACTGCTTGCCATTCAGCTGGAAGAGTGTTCATCAAAGCCGGCACCTTCTCAAAATCCGGCATAAGATAACCATTCCAGATGATTTCCTGTATCATCTGATTGACCCTGACCACATGTGACACTAAATCACCGTCATGCCACCGATAATCAGCTAACTCTTTTATCAGCCTCTAAGTCTTGCATTTCCCTCGTGCGTTCTCGGGATTTCAGGTATCCTTGCATAACGCATCATAGTTCCTGCAACAAATGCAGAATTAAAAATGGATCACTTATAATCCATAATTAATATAAGAGAAAATACATAATTTTCCAAAAATTCATGCAACAAATGCAGAATCAAAAATGGATTACTTATAACCCACATAGGCATGACTGAAAAAAGAAAACAAATCTTTTTTTTTTTTTTTTTTTTTTTTTTTTTTTTTTTTTTTTTTTTTTTTTTTCCGGGTCAACGGTCAAAGTCAACGGTCAACGGTCGTCGGTCAACGGGTCAACGGTCGGTCAACGGTCAACGGGTCCGCGGGTCGGGTCAACGGGCGCGCGGGTCGGACCGGTCGGGCCGGTCGGACCGACCGCACGTGCCTCGCGCGTGCGGGGGATGACGTCACGCAGACGTCATCCGGCACGTGCGGGGCGCGTGCCTCGTCCACGAGTCGGGTCGGTTCGCCGGTCCGGTCGGGTCGCCGGCCGGTGACCGTCCGGCGAAACGTCGTCGGTGATGACGTCATCACGTGACGTCACGCTGACGTCATCCGAACGGTTACCGACCGTTGGATGACGTCACGCTGACGTCATCACGTGACGCCAGCACGCGTCGGTCCGCGGACCGGCACGTGCCGGTTCGCCCGCCGGCGGCGTGCACGCGCCGGTTCGCCGACCGGCGCGTGCGCCGCACGCACCGGCGGCCAGCCTTTCGCGCGCGCGCGCCCACGCGCAGCCGCCCGGCCGCGCGTGTGGGCGCGTGCGGTGGCTTCCGGCGGCGGCCGACACATCGTCGGACTCGGCTCGACGTCGCGCTTCTCCCAAAGGCCTTTGGAATTTTATTTCGACTTACGAAATCTCAGAAAAAGGCCGAAAAGCGCTCGGGTGTCGGGATTTTCGCCCGATTCCATACGGCCGAAGGGATTTCGCGAAAAATCAATCAAAAACATCAGAATTGATCGGGAAAAACGTGAAACAGGGCTCTGATACCAATGTTGGGAATAACGGATCCCCGAAAATCGGATTCGACACCGAATCGAACCCCTAAATCAATGCGGAAGACGAAGCCCGGGAAAACACGCATCACCGATCGTAAAGCACACCACAGATTCGAGCGTACCTTGTTAGCCACAGATTAAACACCGTTGTTAATGGAGGAAGAGAATCCGGTCGATGAAGCCTTGAAGGGAAGAAATTGGAAGCCGTATGCCTCTTTCTTCGGGAGAGAAAACGCGGGAGAGAAGCGTACGTTGATTGTGCCAAAAGGGTACGTTTCTTTCTCTCTCTCTCCTCCCTTTTATACCTTCCCCCTCCACGGGCCCTATTCCCGTGGGCCGGGCCCTTTTGGGCCCAACTTGAGCGGATGGACCTTGAGCCCATCTTATAAATCCATCAAAGACAAATTTGACTTTGACCCGCTTGATGTGGCTAAGACCTGGCCCGAAGACATATTGCCCCCTAATGCCAGCTGGTCGCTTGGTCTTAAGTAAGAACATTGATAACTTCTTTGCTGAGAATGAACAGCTTGCATTTTGCCCTTCAATTGTGGTTCCTGGCGTCTACTACCCAGATGATAAGCTGCTCCAAATTCGTATTTTCTCATATCTGATGCTCAGAGGTACCGTCTTGGACCAAATTATCTTCAACTCCCCCCTAATGCTCCTAAATGCGCTTATCACAACAGTCACCATGAAGGTTTCATGAATTGCCATGCATAGAATGAAGAGGTAAGAATTTTCTTTGAATCCTTCATTAGCAATACTCTGGGCAGCATCTCTTGTGGATTTTTTGTTGATGTAACCAAGTTAGACATCACGCTCTCCTATAAGTATGAAGGCCGAGTGATGCATTCTGACATGCCAATTGTGGATCCCAAAGTGGCGGTGCGAACCCTCCTTTTGTTGGAGGAGGATTACTCTCTTGATTTTTCTACTGCCCTTTGTGCCTGAAACATGCATGTTTACATATGTAGGAAATACCTTTCTGCTATCACGTAAAATGATAATCTGTTGAGCAAATGTTTAATTTCCCTTTTGCAGATAAACTATTTTTCTTCAAGGTATGATCCGGTTCATCATGCGGAGAGATATCCATTACAAGTGCTATGCTGACTGGAAAGCGTGAAAAAGGTACGTTTTGTAGGATCTCTTTTACCTGGATAGAGATTGACTGTCCTGAGGTGCTTTCATGGTGATATCCATGGGATATACTCAACTTGTCCTAGATGATCAATTGAATTGCAGTGAGTGGTGTGACTGATTTATGTGTGTTTGGATCTTGTTAACTTTAGTTTCTCCTGGCAGACCATCATTGAGAAAGAGAACAACTTCAAGCAGCCCGGAGAGAGATACCAATCAAAGGCGCCTGACAGGTATTCTTCAGTCGTGCATTTCCTGAAAATGGTTTGATTGTCTCATGTCTCTCAATAATCTGTCTCTATTTTTCTTTTCTCAGGCAAGAGCGGTTCATCTGCCAATGGATCGATGCTTTGTCTGAACCACGTGTGACTCATGAGATCCACAGCATTTGGATTTCATATAGGTCAGAGGTGAGATAACCGTTCACTTCTTGTCTAGTCCTGATAGGGCGATTTAAAGTGAAAAATGTAATACTCAACATGCAGAGGGATTCGGTTGTTGCTTGCTTTGCGCTATATTTATCCACGCAGATGTCATAATGAACTCATTTGTAATTACCTGTGACTGCAACAGGCGGACAAAACGGTGTCTGAGCTAGAAACTCTATTTTTGTTGCGGTATATTGAACTTGCCTTGTAATACAAACTCTGGCAACATGATATTCCTGATTTAATAAATGCCGATTGCATGTGCTAATCCTACTCCATTGTGTTTGGTTATTGCTTTCTCCATTTACATAGAATATGGAGTGAACAGACCGTACTGCCGGTAATATCATCATGCATTTGATTATGGGTGGTAAAATCAACCGCCTCACCGCTCTCAAGCGCACTGGGGAAAGTATGTCGTGAAATGCACCTTCTGCTATGTTGGACGAGAAGTTAGAATTCAGAGTTAATTTGCCTCCATTCTTTTGGTAGTGCATTGTGTTAAGGAAATCATTTATGATGTTTTGAAGATGACAAAATAAATCAAAGGCTACTAATGTGTTTAACGGTTAAGTAATAGACCATGCAGATGATATAATATGTAAATGATGTTGTCAATATCTGAAGACTATCAGAAGACTAAACGTAACACATGTCCAAAGTCTATTATGAAGATTTTTAGACTTCTGTGTCAAAGTCTGAAAACCTTCAGACTCAACATTTAAAGTCTAACCTCACTAATAGTTTCTAGACTGACGAAGAAAAGATTTATTCAATGAAGAAAACTTATTTAGATGCAAGTATATTTTTAAGGATTTGGTTCGTACGGTTGAAGAATATCTCACAGCTGGAGATAGCATCTCGTGATCAATTATTCTTATTGAAATTAATTTGAATAATTAGATCCGTTGATTGGTGAAATATACTTGTAAGGTTCTATTTATGGAAACCTAGATTCTGTTTGTATGGGCGATCAGAATCAATTTGGGATTATACTTTTGTCACTCAACGGCTATCAAATCTTCTAAATACAGATTTGTCCAATGGGTAGATTGGAAGATGATCCTCGAGATATTGTCCAATAGTTAGTTTGGAAGTATAAGAATATTTAAGGAGATCAAGGAAGCAAGTAAGAGACGGAATGTAAAATTTATAATTCCAAAGTCTGAGCGATTTTCAATCATACACTTATCTCTTGTAAGCTTAAACATTTGTGATCGTGAGAGAAATACCAAAAGAGTGACTTAGTGAGATAGTGTGATCTACTACTAAGGGGGTGCATGATAAAAATTAATTCTGTTCCAGAAATGATTTTTCTATTCTAGACCAATTTCTGGAACAGAAACTTGTTTGATAACGCTTATCAAATTTTCTATTTCTGGAATAGATTTCTATTCCAGAAATAGAAATGGAGGAGAAATCAGAAGTAGAAATTTTCTACTTCTGATTTCTCCTAACCCTAATTTCACTCTTTTCTCCCTCGTATGCCTCTTCTCTGCCCAAACTAAAAATAAATATATTCATTTAAAAATAAAAATAAATTTATTAAAATAAATAAATTATTTTTATTTATCATTTTATTTTTAGTTTACTAAAAATAAATTTATTAAATTTATTTATGATAAATAAATAAATATTTTTATTAAAAGTAAAATTATTTTTTATTTGCCTTGAGTGTTTTGCCAAATAAAATTATTTTTATTTTATTCATTTTAAAATAAATTTATTTGTAAAATAAAATAAAATAGAATAAATAAAATAAATTTATTTAATTTATTTAAAATAATTTATTTATGATAAAAATAATAAATTTTTATTTGCCTCGAGTGTTTTGTCAAATAATTTTTTTATTCATTTTAAAATAAATTTATTCGTAAAATAAAATAAAATAGAATAAATAAAATAAATTTATTATATTTATTTAAAATAATTTATTTATGATAAATAAAAATAAATTATTTTTATTTGCCTTGAGTGTTTTGCCAAATAAAATTATTTTTATTTTTTATTTTTTTCATTTTAAAATAAATTTATTCATAAAATAAAATAAATTTTTAAAATAAAATGATATATTTATTTATTTTTTTATGATTTATTTTATTTATTTTATGATTTATTTTATTTTATTTTATTTTATTCATTATTTTTTTTGTTACTAAATCATTTTTTTTTTTTTTTTATTAAAGGTCGTCGTCGTCGCCGCACCGTCGTAAGAAAGAAATTTTGTGTTGTTATCAAACGAATTTCTATTTTTAGAGTAGAAATTCGTATCGTTATCAAACAGCTTATTTTTTTTAAAACTCTTCTAAAATAGAAATAGAAAAATCATTTACATTAAACTATTTCAAACAGTATGGTTGTCATCTGCTACCTAAGTGTTTGCACTCAAAATTGTCATCTCTTGTTGATTGCACAGTGAAATCTAGCCAAGAAGGCTATTATCGTGAAAAAGTAGACGTAGGCTTGATTTAAGCCGGATCACTATAAATTCTATGTTCTTTCTATTTATTTTGTTCGTAGTTCTATTTAACTACTAAAGTCTGATCTCGCTCAAAGTTTACTGCTCTTCAGACTCAGTTTCAAAAGTCTGTTGTTATTCAGACTCAGGTTAAAAGTAAAGGTTTTCACTGTATTTTGCAGAATCTATTTTTACACCAATTCACCCCGTGTTCATACTAGCACTTTCACATTATGCTTGAATGACACTACCAACTCATCATTCCTACAAACGAGAGAATAAATCAGTTTTATTACATTTAGCAATACGCTCGTAGAGGATGGAATGCCAGGACTATCTTCGGATCTCTGCTTCATAAATGGGCAAATTAACTTTGAAAGCGACTGAGCAATTAGCATATGATTGTACTGTCCTTGAAGAGGCAACCCCACCTGCAAACTGTACGCACAAATTTGGCCGTGAAGAGCCAACCCCACCTGCAATGCGATCCTTGACAAAGATTTAACAAGAGACTAGCCTTTAGAGTTGCTTTCTACTCGCAAAATTCTAATGCCTGAGTTGCATATCCTACTAAATAACAGATTTCAGCTTCGTCTGGTCTCAAGAAATAAGTTGAATCTCCATCTCAATGAGTCCTTGACATTGCGGATGGGGAGTATCGACTTCCACACTCTGATCGTGGTGAATTGGTGATCACTGGTGGTTGTGATGATGCTGGTAAGAAGAAGGCCGGTTTGATGCGCCCGCCTTGGTCTCCTGGTTTTCCTCCCAAATGGTGTTGATATATTCTAATGTCGCCAGCACTTCCTCAATCGAGGGCCTCGCTTTAGGATCGGCCTCCAGGCATTTGAGGATGAGCTTAGCTGCCTGAGTTGCAGCTTTCAGAGGGTATCGACCTTTTAGTATCGGATCAATTATCTTCCTTAGCTTCCTGTTGTCGTGGAGCAACGGCCTCGCCCATTCCACCAGATTCTGCTGGCCCCTGGGCGGGTACAGTCGAACACTCGTGAACCCGTCAACATTTCTAGGAGAACCACCCCGAAACCGAATACATCACTCTTCACATAGAGATGTCCTGTCAAATTGAGCCTTTATCATTCCGACACGCATTTTCTGCGATCACACAAAATCTTTGCTGAAGATAAAGAAGCATATGAGAGGGAGATCTCTATGAACAGCGCTGCAGTAAGATCATTTCGCAAAACACATGCCTAGTAATAGCGTCAATCTTCTAAAGAACGTAGTTGTCACCAACCCAACAATGCCTACTAAGAAAAAATATAGGATCTCTGTCTTACCGGTGGCAATGTACTCGGGCGCGGCGTATCCGTAAGTTCCCATCACTCGCGTGGTCACATGAGAGTTCCTGTCCGCTGGTCCCAGCTTTGCTAGCCCAAAATCCGAGCGATCATTTCGCAGAACACCTGCCAAGTAATCTCGTAATCTTCTAAAGAGCGTTGTTGTCACCGATCCAACGTTGCCCGATGAGAAGAAAGATAGGATCTCTGTCTTACTGATGGCAGAGTACTCGGGAGTGGCATAGCCATCCATCTCAATCACTCGCGTGGTCACATAAGAGTTCCCACTCGCTGACCCCTGTTTCGCTAGCCCGAAATCCGAGAGCTTGGCATTGTAGTCCTGGCGCCACAACGAGAGAAAGTGAACAAAGTTTCTCAATTAATCCCCGAGAATGGTAGTTCTACATCCGTGTATCATCTAATAATCATAGGCATACATCAAGTAAATCCCATTCACATGGACGACGTGATCTAAAGACTCTGCCGCATAAATCTAAAGTATTCAATGCATCAAATGTACCAAGGCGACACCAACAGAAATTGAGATGATTTAATACGAAATTTGAGCTTCATATCATTCACTAGGTGACGTGGGCGACATTTATACGGGTATCCTTAAAAATAAATTCTCAATAGCCGGGAAAAGCATGTGAAAATAATCAAGTAGATAGAAAAATTTACCGCATCCAATAATATATTCGAAGGTTTGAAGTCCCTGTAGATGACGTTATTCTCGGGTGCATGCAAGAAATTAAGCCCACGTGCAGCTCCGATTGCTATTTTAAGCCTCACGTCCCACGGAAGTGGTTCAGGGGCCTGAATTACCATAAGTTTCTCCAGTGAGTAATCTTCTTTTCTTTTTTCTCTACGCATTTTTTTCCTTGATGTCTGATATCCAAGTGAAAAAAGGAGAGTAATTAACCTATATATATATGCGAATGATCTTACTTCTGAAAAAGTGATCATCTAAGCTTCCCCTCTGCACGTACTCGTATACGAGGAGGTACTGATTGTCTTCCTAGCAATAACCCAGTAATTTCACGATATTTGGGTGAGAAAACTTCCCCAATAACTTAACTTCCGACTGTAGAAAGATAAAATAACATAATTTCAATACACATAGATTTTGTCAATATTTGATTTCGTGATGTTTTGTACGATTAGTGTGAGTTCAATTAAGGGTTAATACCCTAAAAAGCCCCAAACGGTACACCTATAACAAATCTACCCCAAACTATCTTTTTGACCATCAAAAATCCCAAACTGGTATACTTTTGACAAATTTACCCTAAAACGGTACACTTGTGACAAATTTACTCTATGTTAGTTTTAATTAAATTTTCTTGTTAAATTATAAAGTTAAATGACGCGTGACAATTGACCAAGATACCAATTTGGGATTTTACACTTTGTTTGTCACAGTTTACAATTTTTGTGATTTTTTTGAGGTATTAATCTAATTTAGCGGAGGGTATATTAGTCACAAATTTACTAGTTTGGGGTTTTGGGTGGTCGAATAAATTAGTTTGGGGTAAATTTGTCATAAATATACCAGTTTATGGTTTTTTATAGTTAGTCGGGGTACATTTGTCATAGGTGTACCAATTTAGAATTTTTCATGGTCAAAAAAATAGTTTGGGGTAAATTTGTCACAAGTGTACCAGTTTGGGATTTTTCAAGGTATTAACCCTTCAATTAATTATGTGTAACAATTTGTTCTTTTTACAAATAAGAAATGTACATGTTTACAAGTGAAAATAATGGGTAAATTTGCAAATTAGGGTTTGTAATGCGACCAATTTCTTAAAAAATGATTCATAATGAATTTTCTTTCAAATAAAGTTATGAAATTCTCAATTCAATCTCAAAAAAGGCCCAAGCTTACTAGTTGGCCAAATCTTTGCCAACCGGCGAGCCCATGCTTTTGTGCAAAGCACATGCTCATCGGTATCAAAAATTTGGCCCACCAATGAGTTTGGAGCCTTATTTCTCAAAAATCATATTACACTATGCATGAGATGGTGGAGTTTGTTTGAAAAGACAGGGTAAATAAGCAGGAAGGTGGGTCAATAGGCAACAAAGCACAAGTGACTAATTAATTAACCCTCACTTAAGCCAATATGTGCTGGAGTCAACACCTAATATGAAAATAGCATCGACCCTTTATCAAGCACAGGTTGTCAACTTTGGTGAAGGAACGAGAGGGGAAAGCCGACCTGTCTCCTTCTCACTGGGTTGGAGATTTTCCCTCTTTTACAAGTTGAAGGCGGCAACTAGGGCGGTGACTTTTGGTGACTTTTATATATAAAGATCAGGAGCCCTTTCGTGGAATAGGAAGGCTAGAGCAAAGAAGAAGAGAGCTGGCCTCCTGGGAGAGAGCAAAGGGGTGAGCCTCCGAATAGAGCAAAAGAATAGCTGATTGTGTGCTTGTATCAGCTAGCTTGCTTTGAGTGTTTTGAGTGTGCTGAGAGAAGGTACATTGTGATAATTATGTGAGACAATATTTTGAATGTTATACTTATACCACTATTTGGTATAACAAGTGAGTCTTTAATTGTTTATTGTAACACTTTCCACATACCCTATAATTAATATCAAAGCAAAGGTGCATATCCTACAATATGAACTCTTTTAAAGCCTGGTAGCCGGATTTTCGGCGCCCATGGAAGTTGAAACAATTTATATTTAAAGTATTCTTTGGTCAAGAATTGGACCCAAAGAAAAGAAATTTATAATTATTAAAAAAAGGGAAATCCCTCATTTCGATATGACCTTTGTAATTGGGAAAACAATCTCAGTATGCTCTCTCACTGGGCACTGGGGGGGGGGGAGAGGATGGAATTTGTGTATGAATGTTAAATACGCACCTCCCATTCGCTCATGCCCTGAAAGCCGTCGGGTTTGGACTTCTTGACGGCGACCAGGATCCCGCTGCCGACCTTGGACGGGGCGAGGGTCCTCTCGTCCACCCAGCCCTTGAACACCTCCCCGAACCCGCCCTCCCCGAGCATCCTGTCCCGCCTGAAGTTCGTGGTCGCGCTCTTCAGCTGCGCCAGTGTGTACATCTTCATGCAGGGCGTTATCACCTCCCCGGCTTTCGCTGCAGCTAGAGCTTCGTCCATGCCACCGCCACTCGGCCCGCCAACTTCCGGATCTCGCTCCCCACCAATGCATCTCGCTTTACCTTTACCTTGGGGTTCTTCACAAGAGCTTCTACCAAAAAAAGAAAAAAGGAAATGAAAAACGTGACACATGAACTCAGCTTATATCCATCAGAAAGTAACGATAATAGCTATTAGATAAATATGTAGTTTATTATTTAAGTATTTTAACAATCTTTCCCATACGTATTTCCTTTTCATTCATTTTCTTAAAATAAAATAAAATAAAATAATGCAGTCCAATTGCAAGCCAAGACTAATCCCAAGCAGTTTCAAAGCATAAATTCCCAACAACAAGATAAATTATCATAATAAAGTTGGGGGTACAAGTTCAAAGAGCAAATCTATGATTTCTTCAAATCAAAATTGACAATCGATCACCAAATCCGTTTCTAGTAATGTAAACACATTGATAACTCTATTTATTGCTACCGTTTTGCCTTTCAACATGTGCACCTACATTCAGGTTCCTAACACCATGGTTGTTCCGATTATGAGAGCAAAATCTTCATGAAATTCTTCTGCGAAACCCAAAAATATACACGCAAAAATCTCAATAGTTTGACTGAAAATATTTGAACTGACCGTACTTTAATGCCACGTAAGATTTTATGATATTATTGTTAATTATTTTAAACAAAACGACGGGCCTATGTGGTGATCCACCGAAGCCGATCCTTTTGCCCGGCAATTCCCCATGGTCAACAACAACGACAATTCTCTCTCTCTCTCTCTCTCTCTCCCCGTGTCTCTTTTGACATAAAGCGGTTCTCCCTTTCCTAATTCGGTGGGTGAATGGTAGCCGGAGGGGGTTGTGAGGTTCGAGGAAAAAGAGAAGCAGCTGCAGAGAAGCCAAAGAAAAGAGGGAGAAACAAAATCTGCTCGCTACCAGCAACCACGAGTTCCTTTCTCCTCTTGACGTCCCACTCTTTCAGGGTAGAAAAATATCAAAAAATTTATAAATTTATTGCATCGTCGCTGGTAAACTTTTCAATTGAATTAATTTAATTATAAATATTGTAAATTCATACCGATCGAGTCCATCGTCTTACATGACATGATAGGTTGTTGCACTCAGAATACTGATACATCATTTGCATCTGAAATTTATGCTGTGTGTACTTGATCTTGTAATTTACTAGTCGACGAACTGATGTAGGACATGTTCTGCAATCTATATTTTTGATTGCGTCAAATGCTGCTGCTATTCTTCCTGCCTATTGGGCACTGCGGCAGAAGGTACTCAATTCCATCCTGTCTAGCCTATTTAGTTTCCTTTGGTAGTGAGTGGTTTTGGATGGACAAGTATTCAACTTCGACAACAAGATTGCTGGTAATTTTAAGTGGACGCTGGAATTTTGAAGAGGTTTTGTCGGTCTGGCTCCTCTTGCCTGACACTCCGATGGCACAGTCTCTGCTTTAGCCGCTTTGCTAAAATAATTTTCTTATATAGCTTTACCGTACAGATTGCTTAATTAGACTAAGCATTAGATTATTAGCTAAGATAGACGGTCAAATTCTAGACACTGAAAAAGTCAATTACATTGCTTCTAGAATAATGAGTTAGATAAAGTGATGTGGGAGCCTTTCAAGCATTCTTTATTATTCCATTTTGTATGCAGGCTTTTGCAGAATGGGTGCTCTTCACATCAAGTGGAATTTCGAGTGGATTGTATCATGCCTGTGACGTTGGCACCTGGTGTGCATTATCCTTTAGTGTGTTGCAGGTATAATTTTTGTTATGAAATTAGTTTAGCTTCAGTGTTCTTATGAACACAGTGCTTTCTGTTTTCTAGTACATTTTAGATAGTGTAGTATTTTTAAATTGCGTCATTTTATGAGGAAGGAGTCTAGAATTTTGTCCCAACAAACCTTTAACTTGGATAAGCAAAATACACAATCTAAAACTGAGAATACCTACATAATAGCATAACAAAAACTTACAATCAAGTTCCTCCTGTTCAAAATGGTTCTCTGGATGCATTTAATTCGGCTTTTGGGGAAAGTTTTTTGGAAAATGAAGAGACCTTTAGGTTAAGGAGGTTTTTCGAAATGCAAATAATATTTGGTAACTTGTAATTTAAAAGTGCATTGAGAAACAACTTTGGTTAAAATGGTGTTTAGATAAAGCTGTTGGAGAAATCGTTCCAGAATATTTTGAAGCTGACAAAACGTTTCCTTCAGTCTAGTCTGTATATCTGCAGATCGTCTAGTATAAAGTCTGAAGACTTTCTGCCTACCAGACTCAAGATTCAAGACTCAAGACTCAAGACTCAAGACTATTCTCATTGACAGTCTTTCCGATCCAGTGGCGAAGGAAATCCAGAGCCGAAGTATATGGTTGAGGATTTTATCCTATCGTCTGGAGAAGATCTTTTTGGCTGGATAAATACAACGGATTCTTTTGTTCGTATCAAGATCAATTGAAGATCCGATGGTCGACGAAGTATTCTTGGAATGTTCTATTCTTGGAAACCAAGATCCTGATTGTATGGGCGAACAGGATTGATGGGCTATCGTCAGGTTCCTTTTATAGCTCGAATGATCTTCTTGATTGATTCCGTCCAACGGTAGATTGGAGGAATTCCTTTGGTAAGTGTCAACGGTATGATAGCATAAAGGAGTATAAAAAGGAAGTCGTTCTAGTTGTTTAAGTGCGTGATTGATAGAAAAATTCCGTAGTCCGAAGCACCTTGATTATTAGTCGATACATTAAGCGAAATTATATACACAGAGTGTCTATACTTGGTGATACCTTGAGCGAGTGTGGTAGATCATCTACACCGAGAAATCAAGGAAGATCAACACCGTAACATCTCTTTGTTCATAGTGAAATCCAGCCGAATTGGCTGTCGGTCGTAAGAGTGGACGTAGGCTTGGATCAAGCCGAACCACTATAAACCGCGTGTTTAATTCTCTCTTTCCTTACTCGTCTTACGTTGATTATTACTCTTCGCAAATCTTTCAACCGTCTAAGTATTGCGCAAGTATACAGAAATTATCAAGAAAAATCTTTGTATACCTATTCACCCCCCTCTAAGTACTCATACTAGCAATATCAATTGGTATCAGAGCCAAGTGCTCGGTTTATAAAAGTGTTTTTACTTTTGAGCTAAAGATTCTTTATGGCTAGTATGCTAGCACCAGGGCTGATGGAAGGGCAAAGCAATACCAGACCACCCTACTTTGACGGAAAGGATTACAACATCCGGAAGAACAAGATGAAAGCTTTCCTACGATCCAAGGATCCTCCGGAATGGGATGTTGTGGAAAGAGGAATCACTCCCGTTGCTGCATCGATCTACGAAAGAGGGAAAGAAACTGTTGATGCCAATGAATGCCTCGGAAGAAATAAACAAGAGACAAGCACTCGATGCAAAAGCAATTTACTCTTTATATTGTGCCTTGTCTCCAACTCGAATATAACAGAATATCTTCTTGTGTTACAGCAAAAGAAGTATGGGATAGATTACATATCACCTATGAAGGAACAGATCGAGTGAAGGAGACTAGAATCAACATTCTCCTCGGTCAATATGAAGCCTTCAAAATGAAACCAGGAGAATCTATAACCGACATGTTTAGTCGTTTTTACGATATTGTCAATGGTCTTGAGAACCAAGGAAAAAAATTTCTGATCCTATGAAGGTGAACAAGCTACTTGCGTGGACTCTCCAAGGACTGGAATCATATAAAGACTTCAATAAGAGAGACGCAAAGAATCATGCCTCTATCTGTCGACGAGCTGATCAAAACTCTTCAGTCTTATGAAGTGGAACGAATTAATGAGGACGAAGATCCAAGAGGTAAGAAATCTATTGCATTAAAATCAAATGATGACTCGATGATGCAGATTCTCAAGATGATATGGACGATGAGGAGCTCGCTCTCATGATAAGAAGATTCAGAAAACTGAATAGAAAAGGCGAAGGTTCAACTCAAAGAAACAAAGTTTCCGAGACAACACCAAGTCGGTGATGATGAGGAACCAAACAAAGATGTAGTTTACTTCGAATGTAAGAAGAAGGGACACATCGTAGACCCAACTGTCCTCTTCGAAGAAGAAAAGAGGAAAAGATGAGAAGTTTCGAAAAGCTCTCAAAGCCGAAACCCGGAGTGATACAGAATGTGAAGAAAGTGATAATGAATATGCCAACATATGTTTGATGGCACATTCGACTTAGACTCGTATTCTCGGGATCGGACTCATAAAGAATTTGAGGTAAGTGATTTTAAATTTCCTGTCAAAGTCTCTAAATATATTGATGAACTGTGTTTTAGTCTTAAGACTTCTCTCAAAAGGATTTCCGAACTTAAAAAGGAAAACTCAGCTTTAAAACAAAAGGAAGTCATTTTAGAAGAAAGAGTTAAAAGTCTAGACCAAAATGTTTCTGTTCTTAAAGAAAAAGAAGATGATCTTTTGAAAGAAAATGTTTTCTTAAAAACGGACTTATCAAATATTTCAAAGAAGTTTTCGATAGGATCCGAAAAGCTTGAAAAAGTTCTTTCGGTTCAAAGACCTTACTTCAATAAGTCTGGTTTAGGCATGACAGCGGAAACAATTCCATTGATTGATTTTCCTAAAGTTAAAGAAAGAATTAAGAAAAGACCGTCGAGAGAGGCTTACAAAAATCATTTCAAGAAAGTTTTTGTAAAGTCTCGTTGGTCGAAATGCTCTAAGGTGTTCAAAGTGTAACAAGGATCACTTTGAAAAAGAATGTCCTATGGTTTGGAAACCCGTTAAAAAGTATGGCCTAATAATGCTTATCCTACTAACACCAAAGGACCCAAGAAAATTTGGGTACCAAAGAAAACTTGAGATTCTCTTTTAAATGCAGTCTCCGTCAAGAAAAAGATAAAATGGTATCTTGACAAATGGATGTTCAAGACACATGACAGGGAGACTCAAAGTGCTTCGTAAAGCTTGTTCAAGTAAACGGTGGAAATGTTTCATTTGGAGGAAACGGCAAAGGAAGCATCGTGGGATTTGGAACTGTGAAAATTGGAAATCTCACAATAAGCAATGTTTCTCTAGTAGAAGGACTCAACTATAACATTCTCGCATTAGCCAACCGTGTGATACTTGGTTTCAAGATCTCCTTTCAAGAAGGAATTTGCTATGGAATGAGTAAAGACTCTACTCAGTCTTTCTTGGGTCGAAGACATGGAAACATCTATCTCTTAGACATGAAGTTGAATGAATCACAATGTCTAATCTCAATTCAAGATGAAGCAAGCTTATGGCATAGAAAGCTGGGCCATGTCAATATGAAGCAATTAGCCAAAATCTCATCAAAACAAACTTTTGTTCGAGGTCTACCCAAATTACCATATCAAAAGTCCGATCCATGCACACCCCGTATTTTTGGAAAACGGATAAGAAATTCATTTAAGCCAATAAATCATGTCTCTACTAATCATGTACTACGATTCACGCATATGGATCTCTTCGGACCAACCAAACTCGTAGTATTGGAGGTAAGAAATATTGCCTAGTAATTGTGGATGATTTCTCTCGCTTTACTTGGGTATATTTCCTTGCAAGTAAAGTCGAAACCTTTTCCTATTTTGAAAAATTTGCTAAAAAGGTTCAAAACGAAAAAGGATGTGTTATCTCAAGTATAAGAACATATCATGGAGGTGAATTTGAAAATCAAGATTTCACAAAATTGTGTGATGAATCTGGTTTTAATCATGTATTATCTTCTCCATACACTCCTCAAAGAAATGGAGTTGTGGAAAGAAAGAATAGATCTCTCTTCAAGAAATGGCTAGAACACTTTTAATTGAAAGCAAAATTTCTTCACGATTTTGGTGAAGTCAAGTTTTCAACAAAGATGCTATATCATCAATAGAGTCTTCCTAAGACCTATTCTTGAGAAAACCCCTTATGAATTATTCAAAGGTAAGAAGCCTATTGTTTCATACTTTCAAGTGTTCGGTTGCAAATGCTTTATATTGAAAAATGCAAAAGATCGAGTTGGTAAGTTTGAAGAAAGATCGATGAAGGCATCTTCCTTGGATATTCTACATCAAGCAAAGCCTACAGAGTCTACAATAAGAAGAGCCAATCTGTGGAGGAGTCAATGAACGTCAAATTTCAAGACTCTACGCAAGATGAATCCAGTCAGACTCAAAATGAAGAGTCTGAACTTGCTCCAGACCTTCCAAAGCTTACTACTCAAAAAGTATCTCGCACTCGGAAGACCAAAAAGATGTTCATGAAGATTCAAATAAAGAAAGAGATCATCAACCAGAAAAATCAACCAGAACCGGAAACACAAGTCCAAATCATCCTAAAGATCTCATTATCGGCGAAATTAATGAAGGAATTCGCACCGATCCAAAAGACGTGAAGAGTCTAGTGCTTTGTTGCTCTCATCTCTCGAAATTGAACCCAAAAGCATAGAAGAAGCTTTATCGATGAAAGCTGGATCGAAGCTATGCAAGAAGAGCTCAGATTTCAACATTAACGATGTCCGGGAATTGACGTCTAAACCAAAAGGTAAAACTGTTATTGGAGCCAAATGGGTATTCAGAAACAAGATGAACGAAAAGGGAAAAGTCGTACAGAATAAAGCAAGACTCGTGGCCAAGAGATACACGCAAGAAGAAGGAATAGACTATGATGAAACTTATGCTCCTGTAGCAAGGTTAGAAGCTATTCGTCTATTACTTGCGTTTGCTTGTTACAAAAATTTCAGGTTATTCCAAATGGACGTCAAAAGTGCTTTCCTAAATGGATTTATCCAAGAAGAAGTTTATGTGGAACAACCGCCTGGATTTGAAGACCAAAAGAAGCCAGACTCAATCTTCAGACTGAAAAAGGCCATGTATGGTCTAAAGCAAGCACCTCGAGCTTGGTACGACAGACTAAGTAAGTTCTTATTACAGAACGGATTTGTCAAAGGTAAAGTAGATACTACTTTATTTATCAAAAAGGAAAACAAAAGCTTTTTACTCGTTCAAATATATGTGGATGACATTATTTTTGGATCCTCTAATGAAAGTCTATGCAGGAAATTTTCTAAGTCTATGCGGATGAGTTTGAAATGAGTATGATGGGAGAATTAACATTCTTTCTTGGCCTTCAAATAAAGCAATTGAAGGAAGGAACTTTTATTTTCCAAGAAAAATATGCTAATGATCTTGTCAAAAGATTTGGATTGGAAAATTGCAAGAAGATTGATATACCAATGTCAAGTTCTTTGAAGATAGACAAAGATGAGGAAGGGAAGAAAGTTGATCAAAAGGCAGCACAGAGCATCATCGGTTCACTTCTTTATCTTACTGCTTCTAGACCCGACATTTTGTTGAGTGTTTGTATCTCGTGCTAGGTTTCAATCGATCCTAAAGAATCCCATCTCGGTGCTGCAAAACGTATTATTAAATACGTTGCTTCATCTTCAAGCATTGGTCTTTGGTATCCTAAGAAGGAGACTTTAATCTTCTCGATATTCGACCTTGATCCGGGCCGGCTGCAGTCGATAGAAAGAGTACTTCGGAACTTGCCGCTTGCTTGGAAGGGACGGTGTCTTGGTTTTCAAGGAAACAAAACACCGTAGCTCTCTCAACAACAATGCGAGTATGTTGCTCTTGGAAGCTGCTTGTTCACAAATTCTATGGATAAAACAACAGCTACAAGACTTTGGAATTGAAGACTCATGCACGGAGAAATCAAATGTGACAACACCAAGTGCAATCAATCTCACCAAAAATCCAATTCTTCATTCAAGAGCAAAGCATATAGAGATTCGTCATCACTTCATTAGAGATCATATTCAAAGTGGAGAAATCTCGATTCAATTTGTTGATTCAAAAAGTCAACTCGCGGATATATTCACAAAGCCTTCGGAGAAAAATCAATTTGATTTTATCCGCTCCAGACTCAACATTTTGAAGCTCGAAGAAGTTAAAGTCTAGAGACTCTCCAACCTTCAGACTCAGAAAGTTGATAACCATCAGACTCAAATCTCTCAGACTCAGACGATGATGACTATAGACTGTAAGTTGTTACTTTATCTAAACTCGAAAAGGTATGATCTTTCGTTTAGTTATTTTCTCCGTGAAAAACTTGTCTTTTCAAAAGGTTTAATTTTGGCAGTTATTGATTTAGAAAAGAGGTATTCGTACACTTTCCTTGTACCGATTAAACTTCCCCTTTCAAAATTGAGTTATATATATACAGCTTTTCACTTTCAATCTTCAAAAACCTAAAAGCATTCTCCTCTTCAAACTGGTTTTTACTTCGAATTTATCCTCGAGAAAGTTGTCATCTTTTTCTTGGGAAAGCCATCAAAGAAATCTTTTAGAGACAAGAAGAATGTTGTCTTCAAGGAAGTCCTCAAGAATCGCGTCACGGGGACCACAGAGGATGAAGGAGGGACCTACCCACTTCGATCTCACAAAAGAGGAAGAACTTTCGAGTCAGCATCAGAACCCGACTCATTCTCCACCACGTCACTCAACGTCTTCTACCCCACAAGGTGCGGGTCAGCATCCAGAAGAAGAGGTAATCGAGGACGCAGACCCTGTAAGAGTCCAAAAACCCTCGTTTATTTACAAACTTTACCGTGCATTGAAAAGTACTGCGACTCCGATGAAATATGTGGATGATTTTCTTAAAGAAAAGAACTATGGGAATGAGTACATTTTTCGAAGAAAATGGAGGATTTGGGAATTGCTCCCAAAGGTAAAGCGGAGGAAGCGCTTGCAAATATTCCGAGTGACCCTCGGATGTCGGGCCCAAATTTGATTGATGGGAACGACGATGACAAAATGTTCACGATTTTCAACCGAGATTGGGTGTTGCGGCGAAAGTGAAGGGAAAGAGGATGGAGTTATTTAAATCGAAGGAACAGAAACTTTGTTCTTCAAACCGCTGAAACGAGGGGTGATAAACCCTAGGAGTGTCGACTTCGATTTCCTAAATGCTGTGAATGTGAATTTGAGAGAGAAGTTCAGTCTGCTTCAACTGGAACGTTTTTGCACTGACACCACGGATGGATATGCACAATTGACTACATATTTCTATTCAAATCTTAGCTTTATCGATGCGAATAGAATATCTTTCAGTGTTCGAGATCAGGATTATGTGTTGGATGTAGACATGTTGGCGGACATACTTGGAGTTGAACGGGCACGATATCAACCAGTCAAAGTCTCGGTTGCTCGTGCCACAATGGATCTTGTCGAGGATAGAGATATTGAGGGAAAAATCATCTATTCAAGGATGCGTGCCATCAACATTGTGTTGCACAAAATTGTCATCAATTGCATTAGGCCGAAGTCTACATCAAAGACGATGTGTCTAATTCCGAAGCAAAATTGATGTACGCAATCAACTCGGGGAAGTTCTCTCTCCCTCACACTATTCTCTTTCACATGTACAGAGCAATGTCGAAAGACAAGGGACAATTGCCTTATCCAGGTCTGGTGACTAGGATCTTCAGATACTTGAATATTGAACCGCCACACACTCTCTGTGTTCGACCGTGCGATAAGATGGTGGTAGGTTTAAAGATGTTGACAAAGATGCGTCTGAAAGAACTTTATAAGGCAATGGAGAAATTCAGAGTGAAGACTCCGAGTTCCGTGCCTTCAAAAAGAAAGGGAAAGGAAGCCATTGGTGCTCCCACCAAAAGAAGAGAACTCTCATCTTGGAAGATGAAGAGGAGGAGGAAGATCTTACAATCACTGCCTTGATAAGGACAAGACGTTCGTTCCCCAATCAACGAACATCGGGAGAACAGAGAAGAAGAAGAGCGAAGAGAGAGAAGGAGAAAGAAGTTGAAGAAGAAGAAGGAGAAGAAGAGCAAGAAAAGTCTGCAAACTGAATGGGAGAGAAGGGGAATCAAGACCCGGAAGAGCATGATCATCACTCTTCCCCTCTTGATGTCCTAGAAACAGGGGAGTTGGCGAGCAAGAGAGGTCCTCACCTCATGCGCCAATAGTGAAGGTCTACGACAATCTCCGGCAGCACCGAGAAGAATTTCAGGCTTCTCAATTGCTGAAGAAGGTCACGATACGTCGAACCAAATCTGCAAGACTTTACGAAGCGCCATCGTACGCATTCACTCCATCTCGAGAAAGCCAATGCTAGTACACGAGACGGACAATTCTGCGGATTTTCGTCGTATCATGGATATTCTTACGGAAATGCGTGGCCGGATATATGCTCTGACTATGAAATTCAAGCCTTGAAGAATGCTTTGGACAAGCATCTTCGATACCACTGGAGGATAAGATGAAAGACCTTGCTCTACAACTTCAAGCCAACGCCAAGGGAGAAGAGGTAGCTCAACTGAGGGAAGACTTGAAGAAGCTCGAAGGAGTAGTCCAGTCCATGGGGGATTTCCAGATTGTGCGCATTCCCAAGCAAAACATGACATCTTTCTCACCTTTTTAATGCTGACAAAAAGGGGGAGAAAGCAATTTGAACCAACCAACCTTCTTTAAATTTGTTTTTAAGTGTTTGTTTTGAATATGAACTTGAGTGAACTTGGATGAGAACTTGAATCTGACTGAATTGACTGTGGATTTAGATGCTTGACTGTTTGCATTTATTTCAAGTATTGTTATATGGTATTACTCATGAAAGACTAACCATTTTTCTGTGGATGCAGAGTCTGGTTGCTTTGTTAATCTTTATGAGATTGCCATATTGCTTGAGAAATGTTTTTGCGGGTCAAAGAGGTTCAAATCTACAAGAAAGTTTTGTCACCATCAAAAAGGGGGAGATTGTTGGAGAAATCGTTCCAGAATATTTTGAAGCTGACAAAACGTTTCCTTCAGTCTAGTCTGTATATCTGCAGATCGTCTAGTATAAAGTCTGAAGACTTTCTGCCTACCAGACTCAAGATTCAAGACTCAAGACTCAAGACTCAAGACTATTCTCATTGACGATCTTTCCGATCCAAAGGCGAAGGAAATCCAGAGCCGAAGTATATGGTTGAGGATTTTATCCTATCATCTGGAGAAGATCTTTTTGGCTGGATAAATACAACGGATTCTTTTGTTCGTATCAAGATCAATTGAAGATCCGATGGTCGACGAAGTATTCTTGGAATGTTCTATTCTTGGAAACCAAGATCCTGATTGTATGGGCGAACAGGATTGATGGGCTATCGTCAGGTTCCTTTTATAGCTCGAATGATCTTCTTGATTGATTCCGTCCAACGGGTAGATTGGAGGAATTCCTTTGGTAAGTGTCAACGGTATGATGGCATAAAAGAGTATAAAAAGGAAGTCGTTCTAGTTGTTTAAGTGCGTGATTGATAGAAAAATTCCAGAGTCTGAAGCACCTTGATTATTAGTCGATACAGTCTGAGCGAAATTATATACACAGAGAGTGTCTATACTTGGTGATACCTTGAGCGAGTGTGGTAGATCATCTACACCGAGAAATCAAGGAATATCAACACTGTAACATCTCTTTGTTCATAGTGAAATCCAGCCGAATTGGCTGTCAGTGCAGAAGAGTGGACGTAGGCTTGGATCAAGCCGAACCACTATAAACCGCGTGTTTAATTCTCTCTTTCCTTACTCAGTCTTACGTTGATTATTACTCTTCGCAAATCTTTCAACTGTCTAAGTATTGCGCAAGTATACAGAAATTATCAAGAAAAATCTTTGTATACCTATTCACCCCCCTCTAGGTACTCATACTAGCAATATCAAAAGCACACTATGTAATGCACTTTGGCTTTTAAAAAGAAAAAAAAAAAAAAAAAAGAACCTCAAAGCCGACGAAGGACTCAGCAACTAGCAGAGCTAGATCTGGCATTGTTAGGCCTTGCCTGGGTTCGCATGACCCAGGTGATAAGCGATAGCCACCTGTCGCCTGGGTTTACGAGTCCCTAAGCGATGGCCAAATGGATTTGAGCAACCCAGGTGACCGCTTGAGGTCGCTCAACCTCAAGCAAGGCTAGCCACCGGCAGCTAGGTCTGGCCATGGCGACAGCCTAAACCCTCACTGGTGCTGCCGCATGAGGTATGGATATTTCCGAAATTATGAAACTTTAGCAAGGGCAATTTTGGAAGAAAAAAAGTGTATTTGCATTCTGGAAATGCTCCAAGCTCAAAACATCTCCAAAGCTGCCTTCAGGTCTTTGAATTGCATTTTTTGAAGCTCTCCAAATGCCAAACGGTATTTGCATTTGCCCAAAGGACTTTGCAACCCAAAGTCCCTTGGCAATGCAGTTCCCAGATGAAGCCTCAAAGTGTAGTCTTGCCAACAACAAACTTATGACTGCATCATCATCTAAAATAATTGCCCTTGTTACTGTGACTAATCACAGAAGTGGATTGGTTTCAGTTCATGGACTTTTGGTCTCTTTCATGGCTGTTGTGAGCACTTTTGTGTACCTGACTACTATTAATGAAGTGCATAAGAGGACCATTCACACAGCCGTTGCTATCCTTACGGCACTCTTGGCCATAACCAAAGCAACCCGGTATGCAAAGCTGTGTACTCAGTTTAGTTATTTCGAATTTATTCCAGAGTTAGTTTATTATGTCAATTGTGCAGGCCAGCAAATATTATCCTTGTGATGGCAATTGGAGCTCTGGGTCTTCTAGTTGCGTGGTTAATACTATTAACTTAATAGAGTTATCCACAAAATATAGGTCGCTTTCATCTTCCTTTGGACTCTGTTTGAACATGCTTTGACAGGTGAGCTTCAATATGGTTTCAATGTACTTTTACCATAGATGGCATGGTAAGCAAACAGGTTTTTTGTCAGAAAAGAGGAGGAAGGTTGATTTTCGTAATTAACACCGGAATTGTAAAATTGTGTTTATCAAG
Source organism: Eucalyptus polyanthemos subsp. polyanthemos (assembly GCA_017140185.1). Taxonomy (NCBI): domain Eukaryota; kingdom Viridiplantae; phylum Streptophyta; class Magnoliopsida; order Myrtales; family Myrtaceae; genus Eucalyptus; species Eucalyptus polyanthemos. The sequence continues at coordinate 47,548,354 of CM029462.1, forward strand.
TGGGATATCTGCGTCTTTAAATTAATGCAACTACCTATCATCTCCTATATGCAGATGTTAATAGATAAGGGCTGCTTGTGGAAATGAATGTTTCCACTGCCAGCCCATGGTATAGACTATAAAGTTCCAAATGAAAACTTTCCTTGTCAATGAAAACTCGTACTTGAATTTGTAGATCTTCACGGAAGATTAAGCAGATTTCTCTATAGCTGCTAATATTTATCCTGGTAAACCTAGAGTCTGCGGTTTTTCATGATTGCTGCCAAATAATAGTTTTGATCACCCTACTTTTCCTAGTCCAATCTAGCCATCGTCATAGCTTTTATGAACTGTTACCTTTTGTCACAGTCGTCATGTGTTTCCATCATATATCATCTCTAGTATTGATACTCATATTTAGAGAATAGAGTTCAAGATTTTTGCTTGATGGAATCATCGCAGTGCATCATGTGGCCTAGGCCGGAGATATGATCCTTGATTTGTTCTTGCAATATATCAGGCAATGGCTGCCCAACTTGGTCAAGACATTTTTTCGGCGGTTCGTTGGGGCTTCCTTATGGCAGGTTTTGTAGCATTGGCCATAGCTAGAATAAGCTGGAAGCTAGAAACCAGCGAAAGCTACTGGATTTGGCACACGTATATGAAAGACCAAATCACTCTCTCTCTCTCTCTCTCTCTCTCTCTCTCTCTCACATTCATTTGCGTAATTCTATTGCAGCCTTTGGCATGTCACAACATACACATCGTCTTTCTTCTTCCTTTGTTCTAAAGCAAATCTGATAAATGGGGCTGATCAAAGGCCACTAGATGCAAATTATAAATTAACAAGGCAGGATTCATTCTCCAGAGTAGAGTAGAGTGGAGACGCTGAAAATCAAGTATGACATGATGTAAGACATTAATTGTTTGGGAGTTGTTACTGTGGGGAGGTAGCGAACGATCCAGCTTTAGGATGAGGGACTCCATAAGTTGCGTCTCGCCATTCTACCGGCTAAGGACGACCTCTCTCCAAGCTTGAAGCTTGGGGGGAGCTTTTGTAGGGCAGTATAGTTGAGAGACTCGTTGCAGACAGACAATTGTAAATTATGGAGCGGATTAGGATGGTTGAGTGAAGATTGATTAGATCATCCGTGGAGTTCCTTGTATAGGTATACAACTTCACTCTTTCCCTTCTCCTGTAGTGTTCTTTCTTCTTAGAAGCTGGATAGTATTCATGTTGATTGTTAAAAAACAGAAAAAAGCAATAAGGTTCCTGTGTTAGAAAGCAAAAGAGAAATCATTATTATCCTGAGTGAAAGCTCCTTTTCAAGGGTTTACCCTCTCTACTTCCGAAGCTAAATATGCTTTCACAAGCGAATATGCCGACTTGTTCAGGCATCCCTTTTGTAATTAGGTTAAAATTGTCGGCTTTTCTTCTTCATCATTCTTGTGGGCATATCAATTCTTATAATGTCGGTCCGTTCTCCTCTTCTCAAACCAAAACAGTTGTTAATACCTTCGTGTTCTAGGTGATGCTTTAAGCTGTACAAAATGGACCTGTGCACTATGATATGAAATCCTTGCGCCTTGAAGAAATCTAGTAGCCAAAACGTGCCGGTTATCATCTATGAACCGACATAACAGCAACAGCAGCAATAACTCCCACGCAACCACTAGGTTTACAAAAATGTTCTGACCCCAGAGATTGAAAACGACCTCTTGCATAACTTTCACAAGCAACCCTCCCTACATTTGCTTTCAAGAGTGAGGAAGCATCTGATTAAGGCCTGTGTTTCGCTTTCTCCCCACCTCTAGTTATTCATGTTAAGACTAATGAAAAGCCCGGAAGTAGATGGAGACAAAGTATGGATATCCATGTAGTTTCTGTCATATGAGATGAGGAAGTTGAGAGAGGGCAGAGAGACAGAGAGAGATGTATCCTGACATAAAATCCTTTATTTACCCAATTACTCTCAATCACGTGTCCTTCGAAAGCCATTAAAATGCAAAAGGGAAAAGAACTGCGGCAGGAATCAAAATGATGAGAAGCAAACTACAGTTCTCTATATGATAAGATGAAAATCACAGAACCACAAAATCATGAGATAGCAAAGCACCTCCAAACGACACAAGGGCCCTCTAAAAACAGGTTGAACCAGGTACCTTCAATGGCAAACCATCATTTTAACCACCCAGGTGGAAATCAAGAATGATTGGCTTCCTTCTAACCAGTTACCTTCTTGTGACCAGTATCCATTGGTTCTTCAAAGCTTTTCCTGACTCCACGGTTATCTAGCTGTGCGATTGGATGGTGTTGTAAAAACAGATGATTGCCTCCAGTTTGAGCAAAGACAGCTCTGAGCTACATGAATTGCGATGAAGAATGCAATGATATATGCTATTGTTCTCGGTAAACCTTGCGCACGCCCCACAGGATCTCTGCACATTTCCTCATGCTTGGCCTACTCTCCCGGTGCGAAGCCAGGCAATGAAAAGCCAGTTTGAGAATCGTTTCAACAGCAAAGTTAGTCAGGTCGGTTCTTGCAAGCCTAGGGTCCAAGGTTGATATGGCATCTCCCTCAGTGAATTTCATCATGGCCTGCACTCGTCCAAATCCAAAGTCAGACCAGATCAACATGAAAGCTAGTCCTTGCATTTATCTAGTTTCTATCTAAGTAAAATTTCAGATATCCCGACAGGAAGTATAGACATGGTCATATGTTTTTCATCTGTAGAAGATAACATCTTCTTTTAGAGAGTGTAAGGAAAGAGAAACACACCCATTTTACAGTTACCCGTTCTTTAAATTCGCGTTTTAATTCGATGGGACGCCTTCCGGTGACCAGTTCCACTAATAGCACTCCAAATGAGTATACATTACTCTTCTCCGTAGGCTGATAAGTTCTTAGGTACACTGGATCTATGTAGCCCACTGTTCCTTTTACTTGAGTCAAAACACGAGTTTCACCAGACTCAGTGTCAGCTGCAAGTATAGCAAAACCAAAGTCTGCAACCTTTGCTCGAAAATTTTCTTTGAGAAGAATATTGGAGGACTTTATGTCCCTGTGAATAATCGGATGATCTGCATGAGAAACCAGAATCCGATTTATACAATTTCCAACAGACAGGAAGCAAAGCATGGGATCCAAACCAGACAAGTTAACTTCTCTCATGGCACCAACCTGTATACGTATGAAGGTAGGTTACCGCATGAGCTACGTCAATAGCAATATCTAGCCTTGCAGCGAGGTCAAGAACTCTACCGTGCTTACCTGCATTGATTCTTCAAACAGATTTTAAGCATTCGACCAGACTGTCGCATACTAAAATTATCCTCATATACAGAGACACGGGAAGGAGATATACTCACGATCCAAATGTTCCCTCAAGGTTCCATTTGGAACGTACTCCACCACCACGATTCTTTCGTCATCATATTCCAAGTATCCATAGAACTTGACCAAATTCAAATGTTCCACCCGTGCCAGCATGCAAATTTCACTTTGAAACTCCACATCCAAATGCTTATCATGTACACTCTGCAGACAACAGAAATGAACATTCTTTTCTTCTCCTCAAATAGCATAATTGATAATTTCTCAACCTGGTAAGACAAAAAAAACCTATAAAGTAGACTCATCAACGTGAACATTGACGGACCTTTTTGGCGCGTTTCATGGCGACAACCGTTCCATCTGCAAGTCTGCCCTTGTAGACCGTCCCAAAAAAACCCTCCCCAATCTTGAATGAGGGGGAAAAATTCCTGGTGGCTGCATATATCTCTTCCATCGTGAAAGTCACGCTTCCAGGCTTACTATCTTGCGTCAAATTATATGAACTCGAATATATCCTGTGAATCGAGCTGCAGCTTCTCTCACGGCCACTCCTTGATGCGTTCAATGCCACTAATGATAACAGCAGTGGAAATTCGCTTTAGTATAATAACTATGCCAGGATCTCAGGACTCCTCCCATCGCTCCTCACAAAATCAAAGTCCATACAATTCACAAGCCAGGCAAGAGATTTCAGTTCCTAGAACGCAAATTCGCAACAACATACTCCGAATCCGGTAACAACATTTCAGTATCCAAACAAAGATTACGTAAACAAGAAAAATCCCTCAGAAAAAAATCGAAAAAACCAAACTTGCGACTAGGAAAAATCGTATTACGTAACAGTAACACCGAGTCAGCACCACAACATGTCAATTTCAGTTCCGAGTAAAACGAAGCGACGGCGAATCGTTTCGAGCAAAAACATGCAAGTCGCGTCATCAGATTGAGAACAGCGCCAACGCGATGCGTCGAATCAGATCGTGCCGAGCGTGCCTTCTTCTTCCACGAGGTCGGTGACTCACAGAGTCAGCCCCGCATTCGACGAAACTCTCCCTCTCGACCACTCATTCGCATAAGGAAGGAAGCAGCTAGTCACCTGACGGGGTCCTCAGCTCTTCGGAGACCCCGTAGCTCCTGGCGCCGCGGGCTCCGGCGGCACGAAGCAGCCGGAGAAGGGGCCGGCGATCGACCGGACCGCCGTCGACACGGGGTTGTTGCCGGATCTCGACTTGCCGGAGGCGTTGGCGGAGGAGGCGGAGGCGGAGGCGGCGGAGGAGGTGGAGCTCGGGGAGTACGGGGACCGGTCCGGCGTGGACCGTGCGTCGGCGGTCGGCGTCCGGCGACCGAACATAGCGCGTATAGAGAGAGAGAGAGAGAGATGGCGCGCACAAGTTGAAGGGGAGAAGTTAAGACGCGCCAGAGACAGAAGACGACGACTCTTAAGTCTTAATTATGACTTTTCAAAGCGGTTATCCCTTTCTTATTTCGGAGGGTGAATGGTAGCAGGAGGGGTTGTGAGGTTCCAGGAAAAAGAGAAGCAGCTGCCGAGAAGCCAAAGAAAAGAGAAACAAAATCTGCTCGGTGCCAGAGGTCTTGACTTTTCTGCTTCCATCTCCATCAAATTACCAAAAAAATTATAAACATAATACAATATCTATCCTAAATTTTTCAATTAAACTCTATCCGATTTATTTTAATCGAAAATCACTAACATGTGATATAGACATTGATATGGATAATTTTTTACTTTTTATTACTTAATTTGTTTTTTTCCTTTTTATTACTTGATTAGACAATAAATTATGAGAGACTTTATATTCATTTATATCGATTTGTCGTAAATATTAAATAATGAACATGATATGATATGAAATTATTCAATTTTATTAATATAATATGATTTAACAAATTCTTTAAATTATATATCATATTCTATCAAATTTTATTTTGGCTAAAAATTTAAACGATCAAACGTAATATATATGAGGGTGGAAGAAGGACTCTGATTGGCGCTTGAAACGTATGAATTTCGTCTTCTATTATACCAATCACAGAAATTAAATATCCACGGAAGAAAGAAGGCCCTTACTTCGAGACGCTGGCGGTCCTGTCATAGCTTTCCTTCCAAGTTGGTCAGAATATAGGCCCAATTTCCACTTCCGCTTTTCTGCCTGCCGAATAGGCATTTCCCATCTTTATCAACCAGGAAATAAGATGCTGACAGGGAGATCAAGCCTACTTTTGCGACTAGAACAAATGATCGGCTGAATCCAGAAAGCATGTATGCAATCCCCACATGATCTCGAACCCTATCGTCCCCAATAGAAATATCATTGTTTCCATCGATTCTTTACTAGAAAAGACCAACGCTCACAAAAAAGAACTACTCACCTTCTCTCCCATCCCTCCACTCCTGGTGTTTGAATCGGTTCTGGCCTGAGACAAAGGCGCGGAGAGCACCGTTCCTGGGAAAAATGGACAAGAACCTGTCTGGATCCCGATAGAAATATCATTAATTCCATCGGAGTTTTTACTAAATAAAAAGGTCCACCTCAGTCAGCTCGTGCTCACAAAAACGAAGTACTCACATTGGCTACACTCTCGGTGTCTGAATCAGTGCTGGACGGAGAGTGCCAGTTGAACACCATTCTCGGGAAGGATCGGCAAAAATCTATCTGGATCGATTCTGAAACTGACGGGAATTTAGAATCCACAGCAATGAAGGTGTAGCAGATATATGTGAGTTTCCAGATTTGCGAGGTACGCGTTCTGATTTTGATGCATCAAAAGGGACGGAACTTCCTTGTTGAAATAGACAATTAAAAGGAAAAAGAAAGGAAGTGTGCTTTTTCGAAGAAACTGCGGAAGCGGACTCAGTCAACCTAGGCCGAAATTTGTCACTCCTTACAGGCCGGGCATCATGCCCTCGCATTCTGAAGCTTTTGTAGTCGAAGTAAGGGTGTTTTTGGAAGGGGGAAAAAAGGTACGGGTGTTTCGTGGAAATTTCTCCACGGAAGAAATATCGTTCACCGAAAATAATTGAGACAGGTTTTGCACCAGACAGGAAACATCACAAGTGACTAAGAAAATTAATAACTTACTACGCTGGAATTTAATCATCAATAAAACTTGAAAACATAAAGATATTACGACATAACACTCAGGATAAAGATATACGCCAGAATTTAATTGACAGCGTAGATTTGGAAACTACAGCTAAGAAACAAGCCAGGACTTAATTGACAACACAAATTGAGAAAATAAAAGTAAAGTGCAAGTAAAGTAAATTTGTTTGATTTATACAAGAGGCTTCTATTAGACGAGCAATGATATCTATAATGCATATGCCATATTTGTTTCTCAGCAGTTTTTTTTAGCAATTGTACCCACGTTCCTCTATATTCAAAAATCCTATGCCTATATTCTCACAAGGCCATGATCTTATCTTCATATTGTCGTTTCTTTAAAAATGTGTGCTTATTGCTACTGGACCTTAATCACTTCGTTTTTCAAAAACTTCAAATTTGTACCTATAGCTTGATGCCCCTTATATGTTTATCTTTCTCCTGACACCTTGATAACTTGCCAGTCTTGCTTAATCGACATCCTTATCAATCGTTATTAACCATACATTATCCTATATCAACAACAATCGGTGACAAATCCTCGATGTGCACCAATACCAATACCATGTGGTCATCGACGGTGGGTCATGTGCTTGACAATATTTGATGCTTCAATCGTGTGTCTAGTCATATCAACAACCTGGTTATTTTTATTTTTATTTTTTGTGCAAATAAAGGGAAGTTGATGACTTAATCTTGATTGGTCCCAGCTCACCAACATCACAAATCTTCACAATGATTATGTGCATGTCATATGCCATATTTCACGCTATGGTCGAGGGCATTTTTATCATAAAATTCCATTTTTTTCCCAATTGGGGAGGATTATAAAAAAAGTCCTAAAATTATTGTAATTGTGTCAATTCAGTCATAAACTATTTTTCTAATTAAATTTTAAATATTTTGCATTTGTACCAATTCAGTTTATCTGATCAATTTTGGTTAGAAATTATTAACATAGATGTTAGCTCGGCAAGCACTAACATAGACAATTTTTAATAATATGTTTTTAAAATTATTTATTAATTCTTTTCTTTCCTTTATTTCGTCCCTTTCTTCTTCTTTTTTCTTTCCTTCTTCTTCTTCTTCCTCTAGCCAATCGCTGACCATCGACTAGAGGCAAGGGCGACTAGGTCGACCTCGCTGATTCTAGCAAGGTCGACCTCGCCCATGGCCAAGTGAGGTCACCTCACCTCCGCTAATCGTTGGCTTTCATTCTGAGTCAATGCATATTGGAGTTTTCTGGCTTTTCATCCTTATACATCATTTTGCTGTTGGTGTGTAGCCATTAGCATGTGCATAGGAACAAATTACTCGGTGAACTACTCTGAGTCAAGGCATATTGGAGTTAAAAATATGCAGAGAAAATTATCCAAATTCATCAAGACACAATAGAACCTAATTTTAGAGTAATGCTAAGCGTGGACAGGTCCAATTCTTCTTGACGATTATCACCTTGTGGAGAAACTTGCCAACTTTGATAGGGAGAGGATTCCGGAGAGTGTTGTCCATGCCAGGGGAGCCAGTGCAAAGGGATTCTTTGAGGTCACTCATGACATTTCTCACCTTACCCGTGCCGATTTCCTTCAGGCACCAGGAGTTCAAACACCTGTGAATGTCCGTTTCTCCATCCTCATCCACGAAAGGGGTGGCCCTGAAACCCTGAGGGACCCTCGGGGTTCTGATGTGAAGTTCTATACAAGAGAGGTAAGGGAGACATGAATGTGCAGCATGGACGAGCACGAGTATGATGCTCCCTGTGATGAATCCTTTCACAGGTGGCCTAAACTCAACCGATGCATATGGCAGTTCTCTTGTCCACATTGCATACATTTGTTTTGCTGCACTTTGCTGTGTGATCTTACCTTTTCCATTACTACAGGGTACCTTTGATCTCGTGGGAAACAATTCCCCGTCTTCTTTATCCGCGATGGGATGAAATTTCCAGATATTTTTCGTGCACTTGAACCAAACCCCAAATCCCACGTCCAGGAGAACTGGAGGATCCTTGACTTTTTCTCCCACCATCCCGAGAGCTTTCGCATGTTCACCTTCCTCTTTGATGACATTGGTATTGCACAAGATTGCAGGCACATGGAGGGCTCTGGAGTTACACCTACACTTTGATCAACGAGGCTAGAAAAGCGCATCATGTGAAGTTCCACTGGAAACCAACTTGCGGGGTCAAGAGCTTGCTGGAGGAAGAGGCAATTAGAGTTGGTGGATTCAATCACAGCCATACAACTCAGGATCTTTATGATTCCATTGCTGCCGGAAACTATCCTGAATGGGAACTTTTCATTCAGGATTGTCGATCCTGATCATGAAGACAAATTCGACTTTGACCCACTTGATGTGACTAAGACCTGGCCCGAAGACATATTGCCCCTAATGCCAGTTCGCCGCTTGGTCTTGAATAGGAACATTGATAACTGTTGGAGAAATCGTTCCAGAATATTTTGAAGCTGACAAAACGTTTCCTTCAGTCTAGTCTGTGTATCTGCAGATCGTCTAGTGTAAAGTCTGAAGACTTTCTGACTACCAGACTCAAGATTCAAGACTCAAGATTTGAGACTCAAGACTCAAGACTCAAGACTATTCTCATTGACGGTCTTTCGATCCAAAGGACGAAGTAAATCCAGAGCAAGTATATGGTTGAGGATTTAATCCTATCGTCTGGAGAAGATTTTTTTTTTGGTTGGATAAATATAACGGATTCTTTTGTTCGTATGTAGATCAATTGAAGATCCGATGGTCGACGAAGTATTCTTGGAATGTTCTATTCTTGGAAACCAAGATCCTGATTGTATGGGCGAACAGGATTGATGGGCTATCGTCAGGTTCCTTTTATAGCTCGAATGATCTCCTTGATTGATTCCATCCAACGGGTAGATTGGAGGAATTCCTTTGGTAAGTGTCAACGGTATGATGGCATAAAGGAGTATAAAAAGGAAGTCGTTCTAGTTGTTTGAGTATGTGATTGATAAAAAAATTCAGTCGAAGCACCTTGATTATTAGTCGATACGATCCGAGCGAAATTGTATACACAAGAGAGTGTCTATACTTGGTGATACCTTGAGCGAGTGTGGTAGATCATCTACACCGAGAAATCAAGGAAGATCAACACCGTAACATCTCTTTGTTCATAGTGGAATCCAGCCAAATTGGCTGTCGGTGCGAAGAAGAGGGACGTAGGCTTGAATCAAGCCGAACCACTATAAACCGCGTGTTTAATTCTCTCTTTCATTACTTAGTCTTACGTTGATTATTATTCTTCGGCTGTCTAAAGTATTGCGCAAGTATACATAAATTATCAAGAAAAATCTTTGTATACCTATTCACCCCCCTCTAGGTACTCGTACTAGCAATATCAATTGGTATTAGAGCCCGTGTTCTTACTTTGTTTGAAGTGTTTTACTTCAGAGTAAAAGATCCATGGCTAGTATGCTAGCACCAGGGCTGATGGAAGGGCAAAGCAATACCAGACCGCCCTACTTTGACGGAAAGGATTACAACATCTGGAAGAACAAGATGAAAGCCTTCCTACGATCCAAGGATCCTCTGAAATGGGATGTTGTGGAAAGAGGAATTACTCCTACTTTTGCATCAATCTCTCGAAAGAGGAAAAGAAACTGTTGATGCCAGCGAATGACTCAGGAAGAGATAAACAAGAGACAAGCACTCGATGCAAAAGCAATTTATTCTTTATATTGTGCCTTATCTCCAACTGAATATAACAGAATATCTTCTTGTGTTACAGCAAAAGAAGTATGGGATAGATTACACATCACCTATGAAGGGACAGATCGAGTGAAGGAGACCGAATTAACATTCTCCTCGGTCAATATGAAGCCTTCAAAATGAAACCAGGAGAATCTATAACTGACATGTTTAGTCGTTTTACAGATATTGTCAATGGTCTTGAAAATCAAGGACAAAAAATTTCTGATCCCATGAAGGTGAACAAGCTACTACGTGGACTCTCCAAGGAGTGGAATCATATAAAGACTTCAATAAGAGAAACGCAAAGAATTATGCCTTTATCTGTCGACGAGCTGATTGGAACTCTTCAATCATATGAAGTGGAACGAATTAATGAAGAAGAAGATCCAAGAGGTAAGAAATCTATTGCATTAAAATCAAATGATGACTCTGATGATGCAAATTCTGAAGATGATATGGAAAATCAAGATTTCACAAAATTGTGTGATGAATCTGGTTTTAATCATGTATTCTCTTCTCCATACACTCCTCAGCAAAATGGAGTTGTGGAAAGAAAGAATAGATCTCTTCAAGAAATGGCTAGAACACTTTTAATTGAAAGCAAAATTTCTTCACGATTTTGGGCAAGTTTGTTTTCAACAGCATGCTATATCATCAATAGAGTCTTCCTAAGACTTATTCTTGAGAAAACCCCTTATGAATTATTCAAAGGTAAGAAGCCTATTGTTTCATACTTTCAAGTGTTCGGTTGCAAATGCTTTATATTGAAAAATGCAAAAGATCGAGTTGGTAAGTTTGAAGAAAGATCAGATGAAGGCATCTTCCTTGGATATTCTACATCAAGCAAAGCCTACGAGTCTACAATAAGAAGAGCCGATCGTGGAGGAGTCAATGAACGTCAAATTTCAAGACTCTACGCAAGATGAATCCATCGACTCAAAATGAAGAGTCCGAACTTGCTCCGACCTTCCAAAGCTTACTACTCAAAAAGTATCTCGGACTACGGAAGACCAAATTCAAGATGTTCATGAAGATTCAAATAAAGAAAGAGATCATCAACCAGAAAAATCAACCAGCAACGGAAACACAAGTCCAGTCATCCTAAAGATCTCATTATCGGCGAAATTAATGAAGGAATTCGCACCAGATCCAAAAGACGTGAAGAGTCTAGTGCTTTTGCTCTCATCTCTCGAAATTGAACCAAAAAGCATAGAAGAAGCTTTATCGATGAAAGCTCGATCGAAGCTATGCAAGAGGAGCTCGATAGGTTCAACATTAACGATGTGCGGGAATTGACGTCTAAACCTAAAGGTAAAACTTATTGGAGCCAAATGAGTGTTCAGAAACAAGATGAATGAAAAGGGAAAAGTCGTACGGAATAAAGCAAGACTCGTGGCCAAGGGATACATGCAAGAAGAAGGAATAGACTATGATGAGACTTACGCTCCTGTAGCAAGGTTAGAAGCTATTCGTCTATTACTTGCGTTTACTTGTTACAAAAATTTCAGGTTATTCCAAATGGACGTCAAAAGTGCTTTCCTAAATGGATTTATCCAAGAGGAAGTTTATGTGGAACAACCGCCTGGATTTGAAGACCCAAAGAAGCCAAACTCAGTCTTCAGACTGAAAAAGGCCCTATATGGTCTAAAGCAAGCACCTCGAGCTTGGTACGACAGACTAAGTAAGTTCTTATTACAGAACGGATTTGTCAAAAGTAAAGTAGATACTACTCTATTCATCAAAAAGGAAAACAAAAGCTTTTTACTCGTTCAAATATATGTTTATGACATTATTTTTGGATCCTCTAATGAAAGTCTATGCAAGAAATTTTCTAAGTCTATGCAGGATGAGTTTGAAATGAGTATGATAGGAGAATTAACATTCTTTCTTGGCCTTCAAATAAAGCAATTGAAGGAAGGAACTTTCATTTACCAAGAAAAATATGCTAATGATCTTGTCAAAATATTTGGATTGGAAAATTGCAAGAAGATTGATATACCAATGTCAAGTTCTTTGAAGATAGACAAAGATGAGGAAGGGAAGAAAGTTGATCAAAAGCTCATGACAGGGAGCATCATCGGTTCACTTCTTTATCTTACTGTTTCTAGACGACATTTTGTTGAGTGTTTGTATCTCGTGCTAGGTTTCAATCGGATCCTAGAGAATCTCATCTCGGTGCTGCAAAACGTATCATTAAATACGTTGCTTCATCTTGAAGCATGGGTCTTTGGTATCCTAAGAAGGGAGACTTTAATCTTCTAGGATATTCGACGCAGATCCGGCCGGCTGCGAGTCGATAGAAATAGTACTTCGGAACTTGCCGTTGCTTGGAAGCGGGATAGTGTCTTGGTTTTCAAGGAAACAAAGCACTGTAGCTCTCTCAACAACGAAGCGAGTATGTTGCTTTTGGAAGCTGCTTTGTTCACAAATTCTATGGATAAAACAACAACTACAAGACTTTGGGATTGAAGACTCATGCACGAAAATCAAATGTGACAATACCAAGTGCAATCAATCTCACCAAAAATCCAATTCTTCATTCAAGAGCAAAGCATATAGAAATTCAACATCACTTTATTAGAGATCATATTCAAAGTGGAGAAATCTCGATTCAATTTGTTGATTCAAAAAGTCAACTAGCGGATATATTCACAAAGCCTTTGGAGAAAAATCAATTTGATTTTATCCGCTCCAGACTCAACATTTTGAAGCTCGAAGAAGTTAAAGTCTAGAGACTCTTCAACCTTCAGACTCAGAAAGTTGATGACCGTCAGACTCAAATCTCTCAGACTCAAATCTCTCAAACTCAAATCTCTCAGACGTTGATGACTATAGACTGTAAGTTGTTACTTTATCTAAACTCGAAAAGGTATGATCTTTCGTTTAGTTATTTTGTAGTCTCCGTGAAAATCAAAAAAAAAAAAAAAAAAAAAAAAAAAACTTGTCTTTTCAAAAGGATTAATTTTGGCGGTTATTGATTTCGAAAAGAGGTATTCGTACACTTTCCTTGTACCGATTGAACTTCCCCTTTTCAAAACTGAGTTATATATACACAGTTTTCTCTTTCAATCTTCAAAACCCTAAAAGCATTCTCCTCTCAATCCGGTTTACTCGAAAAAGTTGTCATCTTTTCTTGGGAAAGCAAGCAAAGGAATCTCTCAGGGACAAGAAGAATGTCTTCTTCGAGGAAGTCTTCAAGAATCGCGACAAGGGGACCACAGAAGATGAAGGAGGGACCTACCCACTTCGATCTCACAGAAGAGGAAGAACTATCGAGTCGATCGTAACCCGACTCATTCTCCACCACGTCATTCAACGCCTTCTACCCCACAAGGTGCGGGTCAACATCCGGAGGAAGAGGTAATCGAGGACGCAGACCCTGTAAGAGTCCAAAAACCCTCTTATATTTACAAACTCTACCGTGCATTGAAAAGTACTGAGACTCCGATGAAATATGTGGATGATTTTCTTAAAGAAAAGAACTATGGGAATGAGTACATTTTTCTGAAGAAAATGGACGATTTGGGAATTGCTCCCAAAGGTAAAGCAGAGGAAGCGCTTGCAAATATTCCGAGTGATCCTTGGATGTCGGGCCCAAATTTGATTGATGGGAACGACGATGACAAAATGTTCACTGATTTTCAACCGAGATTGGGTGTTGCTGCGAAGGTGAAGGGAAAGAGGATGGAGTTATTTAAATCGAAGGAACATGAAACTTTGTTCTTCAAACTGCTGAAACGAGGGGTGATAAACCCTAGGAGTGTCGACTTCGATTTCCTGGATGCTGTGAATGTGAACTTGAGAGAAAAGTTCAATCTGCTTCAACTGGAACGTTTTTGCACTGACACCACGGACGGATATGCACAACTGACTGCATATTTCTATTCAAATCTTAGCTTTATCGATGCGAATAGAATATCTTTCAGTGTTCGAGATCAGGATTATGTGTTGGATGTGGACATGTTGGCGGACATACTTGGAGTTGAACGGGCACGATATCAACCAGTCAAAGTCTCAGTTGCTCGTGCCACAATGGACCTTGTCGAAGATAGAAATATTGAGGGAAAAATCATCTATTCAAGGATGCGTGCCATCAACATTGTGTTACACAAAATTGTTATCAATTGCATTAGACCGAAGTCTACATCAAAGACTGATGTGTCTAATTTCGAAGCAAAATTGATGTACGCAATCAACTTTGGGAAGAAGTTCTCTCTCCCTCACACTATTCTCTTTCACATGTACAGAGCAATGTCGAAAGACAAGGGACAATTGCCTTATCCAGGTCTGGTGACCAAGATCTTTAGACACATGAATATTGAACCTCCACACACTCTTTGTGTTCGACCGTGCGATAAGATGGTGGTAGGATTAAAGATGTTGACAAAGATGCGTCTGAAAGAACTTTCTAAGGCAATGGAGAAATTCAGAGTGAAGACTCCAGTTCCGTCTGCTTCAAAAAGAAAGGGAAAGGAAGCCATTGGTGCTCCATCCAAAAAGAAGAGAACTCTCATCTTGGAGGATGAAGATGAGGAGGAAGATCTCACAATCACTGCCTTGATAAGGACAAGACGTTCTGTTTCTCAATCAACAGAACAGCAGAAGAAACAGAGAGAAGAAGAAGAAGAAGACAAGAACAGAGAAGAAGAAAAGCAGAGAGAGAAGGAGACAGAAGCTGAAGAAGAAGGACAAGAAGAGCAAGAAAAGTCTGCAGCTGAATCTGGAGAGAAGGATACAGAAGAGCATGTTAGGGAAATCCCTTATGATGTTTTGAAGATGACAAAATAAATCAAAGGCTACTAACATGTTTGATGGTTGAGTAATAGACCATGCAGATGATAAAACATCTAAAGGATTTTATCAAAGTCAGAAGATGACCAGAAGACTGAACGTAACATATGTCCAGAGTATATTCTGAAGATTTCCAGACTTCTGTGTCAAAGTCTCAAGACTCAAGACTCAAGACTCAAAGTCTGAAGACTGTCAGACTCAAGACTCATATCGTAAAGTCTAAAGACTCAGACTTTACATCCAGATTACGATGAATCGTAACTCAAGCCCAATCATACAACGGCTAGTGATCTGGTTTGGATTCCACATCAAGATTGATTTGATTGAAGACAAGAACTTTCTACACGAAGAAGCTTTACTTATGGAAACCAAGATTTCGTTTGTATGGGCGATCGGAATCAATTTGGGATTCTACCTTTGTCACTCAACGGCTACTAAATCTTCTAAATACAGAGCTGTCCAATGGGTATATTGGAAGACGATTCTCCGGGATGCTGTCCAACGGCTAGTTTGGAAGTGGAGGAGTATTTAAGGAGGAGAAGGACCGATGAGCAAGTAAGAGACGGAGCGTAGAATTTATAATTCCAAAGTCTGAGCGACCTTCGATTATATACTTGTCTTTGGAGAGCTTAAACGTTTGTAATCGTGAGAGAAATACCAAAAGAGTGTCTTAGTGAGATAGTGTGATCTACTACTAAGTGTTTGCACTCGAAGTTGTAATCTCTTGTTGATTGCATAGTGGAATCCAGCCAAGAAGGCTGTTAGCGTGGGAGAGTGGACGTAGGCTTGGATTAAGCCGAACCACTATAAATCTTGTGTTCTTGATCTCTTCCCTAACTCCTTTATTTTGTTCATACTAGCACTCTCAATTGGTATCAGAGCCCGTGTTCTTACTTTGTTTGAAGTGTTTTACTTCAGAGTAAAAGATCCATGGCTAGTATGTTGGCACCGGGACTTATGGAAGGGCAAAGCAACACAAGGCCACCATATTTTGATGGAAAGGAATACGACGTATGGAAGAACAAAATGAAAGCATTCCTAAGATCCAGAGATCTCTTACAATGGGATGTTGTGGAAAGAGGAATCAATCCCATTGCTGCGTCCACATCAAAAAAGAATGGCAAAGACAAAGAAAGCAAACCCCCCGCTCCTATGTCTCGGATGGAGATGTCCAAAAGAGAAGCGCTTGATGCGAAAGCAATTTATTCTTTATATTGCGCTTTATCTCTTGCTGAATATAACAGAATTTCTTCATGTGAAACAGCAAAAGAAGTTTGGGATAAACTTCATGTTACATATGAAGGGACCGATCGTGTAAAAGAGACAAAAGTAAACTTCTTGCTTGGCCAATATGAATCCTTCAAGATGAAGCAAGGAGAGTCAATTGGAGATATGTTTAGCCGTTTTACAGAAATCGTAAATGGTTTAGCATATCAAGGTCAGCAAATTTCTGCCTCGATGAAGGTTAACAAACTCTTGCGAGGTCTCTCAAAAGATTGGAATCATGTCAAGACCTCAATCCGGAGACTCGAGAGGATTATGCCACTCTCCGTTGATGAATTGATTGGCACTCTTCAATCCTATGAAGTTGAACAACTTAATGACGAAGATCCCGAAGGTAAGAAGTCCATTGCTTTAATATCTAATGCTGTTTTTGATGAAACAGACTCAGAAAATGACATGGACGATGAAGAACTTGCCTTTATGGTCAAGAAATTTAAAAAGTTGAGTAGAAAAGGAAGGAAATTCGATGGAAGAAGTCAATACAAGCATAATGGCCAGAAAAGAATCATGAAAGAAGATGATGATCAAGAAAATATATGCTTAATGGCACATTCAAAATCTGAGTCTGATTCGCACACGGACTCGAATCAAAGTCGATTCATACACGTCGAATCAAAGTCTCACTCAGACATAGACTCAGAATCAAAGTCTCACTCAGACATAGACTCAGAATCAGAGTCTGATTCAAAACCAGACTCAGAATACGATGAGGAAATCAAGGTAAGCAATTCAAAAATTCCTCTCAAAGCTTCAAAGTATATAAATGAGCTTTGTTCAAATCTCAAATATTCTCTTAAAAGGATTTTCGAACTAAAAAAGGAGAATTCTCGACTTAGGCAACAAGATCTTTCTCAAGTCTGGAGACCTATTAAGAAAAATTGGATAAAAGCAACATATTCTGCTAACTCTCATGGACCCAAGAAAAAATGGGTACCAAAGAAAAGATAAGTTATTTTTGCAGGATATAAAGAAGAAAGAAGAAAGAGGATTTGGTAAGGAATTTTTTATTCTCAATTTCTCATTATGCTTGATATTCGATATATCCTTGGTTGATTGAGATTTTATAATGATCATATTTTGCTTTATGGAAGAAAGAATCGTATGATTTATTTTTGTGATTTGTGAGTTAAGATTTGATTTAGTACGTGTGATTATTTGAGATAATTCAGATTATTTGGTTTAATTTTATGCTCTCAAATTGTCATATTTTGCAAAGTAAAAATCCGATTCTACGTTATACTAATTTTGCAAGATATTTTTTTCTGAGATATTCAAGGATTTTATTCCCTCTGATTTTATTGTACTATGATTAAGTGAGAATTTATTTTTCAAAATATCATTGTGCATAATATTCTTTCTTTGAATAATTTGTTACGATGAATTAAGAAAGAATATTTGTTTATGGAGATTTTCATATTTACTCTAACGTCAAGGAAGGATCCAAATTGATGGATACCAAAAAGGGAAATGAGTTACAGGAAATTCTTTAAGGGAAAGAATCGTGATCATCTCAAAAAGGCAACAAATTGAGGGGGAGCTTTGATCAATTATCGAAAAATCCTTTTTGATTGATCGTGATCTTATTATGGATGAAATGAAAGGTAAATGTGTCAGAATTTGTTCAAAAAAAAAAAAAAATCCGGTTAGTGCATCTTTTATTACCTTTTGTCATTAACAAATCTCATATTGATATTATCATTTATTATGACAAAAAGTGTACGTGAATTTCATGATGCATCTGTGATTTTTATTGGATATTTGCTGATATAATCGAAGTGAGCTATATTGCATATCTTTAATAGTCGATAAAAAAAAAAAAAAAACTGACTTTTGGAAATTGTGATTCATGCAAGATATTGATTATCATTCTCTACGTGAATCTATTATTATCGCTTTTTGACTATGACAAAAAGGGGGAGAAGATATGAATATGCATATGTGCTGATTGGTTGATATTATTTATTGCATAATATTGAGCTGCGATTATTTTTCTATATATTATTATGCTCAATCTATTTGTTATCTTCTGATATCCTTTGATTTAAAAGTATGTTTACAAATCTGCATATTCAGAGATTGTTTTGTCATCATCAAAAAGGGGAGATTGTTAGGGAAATCCCTTATGATGTTTTGAAGATGACAAAATAAATCAAAGGCTACTAACATGTTTGATGGTTGAGTAATAGACCATGCAGATGATAAAACATCTAAAGGATTTTATCAAAGTCAGAAGATGACCAGAAGACTGAACGTAACATATGTCCAGAGTATATTCTGAAGATTTCCAGACTTCTGTGTCAAAGTCTCAAGACTCAAGACTCAAGACTCAAAGTCTGAAGACTGTCAGACTCAAGACTCATATCGTAAAGTCTAAAGACTCAGACTTTACATCCAGATTACGATGAATCGTAACTCAAGCCCAATCATACAACGGCTAGTGATCTGGTTTGGATTCCACATCAAGATTGATTTGATTGAAGACAAGAACTTTCTACACGAAGAAGCTTTACTTATGGAAACCAAGATTTCGTTTGTATGGGCGATCGGAATCAATTTGGGATTCTACCTTTGTCACTCAACGGCTACTAAATCTTCTAAATACAGAGCTGTCCAATGGGTATATTGGAAGACGATTCTCCGGGATGCTGTCCAACGGCTAGTTTGGAAGTGGAGGAGTATTTAAGGAGGAGAAGGACCGATGAGCAAGTAAGAGACGGAGCGTAGAATTTATAATTCCAAAGTCTGAGCGACCTTCGATTATATACTTGTCTTTGGAGAGCTTAAACGTTTGTAATCGTGAGAGAAATACCAAAAGAGTGTCTTAGTGAGATAGTGTGATCTACTACTAAGTGTTTGCACTCGAAGTTGTAATCTCTTGTTGATTGCATAGTGGAATCCAGCCAAGAAGGCTGTTAGCGTGGGAGAGTGGACGTAGGCTTGGATTAAGCCGAACCACTATAAATCTTGTGTTCTTGATCTCTTCCCTAACTCCTTTATTTTGTTCATACTAGCACTCTCAGAGCATGATCATCACTCTTCTCCTCTTGATGTCCTAGAGACAGGGGGAGTTGGCGAGCAAGAGAGGTCCTCACCGCATGCTGCCAATAGTGAAGGTCTGCGACAATCTCCAGCAGCCCCAGAAGAATTTCAGGCTTCTCAATTGCCTGAAGAATGTCACGATACGTCAGAACCAAATCTGCAAGACTTTACAGAAGCGCCATCGTCTGCATTCACTCCATCTGAGAAAGCCAATGCTAGTACACAGACGGACAATTCTGCAGATTTTCGTCGTATCATGGATATTCTTCTGGAAATGCGTGGCCAAATCTATGCTCTGGACTGTGAAATTCAAGCCTTGAAGAGTGCTGGACAAGCATCTTCAATTACCCTTGAGGATAAAATGAAAGACCTCGCTCTACAACTTCAAGCCAATGCCAAGGGAGAAGAGGTAGCTCAACTGAGGGAAGACTTGAAGAAGCTAGAAGGAGTAGTCCAGTCCATGGGAGATTTCCAGATTGTGCGCATTCCCAAGCAGACATGACATCTTTCTCACCTTTTTTTAATGTTGACAAAAAGGGGGAGAAGCAATTTGAACCAAACCATCTTTCAAACTTCTTTGACTTTACTTTCTTTGATTTTAAGTGTTTTTTGACTTGAGCAATCTTGGTGTGAACTTGAACTTGAACTTGACTGAATTGGTTGTGGATTTTAATGCTTGACTGTTTGCATTCATATCAAGTGTTGTTATATGGTATTACTCATGAAAGACTAACCAATTTTCTGTGGATGCAGAGTCTGGTTGCTTTGTTAATCTTTATGAGATTGCCATATTGCTTGAGAAATGTTTTTGCGGGTCAAAGTGGTTCAAATCTACAGGAAAGTTTTGTCACCATCATAAAGGGGGAGATTGTTGGAGAAATCGTTCCAGAATATTTTGAAGCTGACAAAACGTTTCCTTCGCTAGTCTCGTATCTGCAGATCGTCTAGTGTAAAGTCTGAAGACTTTCTCGACTACCGCACTCAAGATTCAAGACTCAAGATTTGAGACTCAAGACTCAAGACTCAAGACTATTCTCATTGACAGTCTTTCCGATCCAAATGTGATTTAAGTAAATCCGAGCGAAGTATATGGTTGAGGATTTAATCCTATCGTCTGGAGAAGATTTTTTTTGGTTGGATAAATATAACGGATTCTTTTGTTCGTATCTAGATCAATTGAAGATCCGATGGTCGACAAAGTATTCTTGGAATGTTCTATTCTTGGAAACCAAGATCCTGATTGTATGGGCGAACAGGATTGATGGGCTATCGTCAGGTTCCCTTTATAGCTCGAATGATCTCCTTGATTGATTCCGTCCAATGGGTAGATTGGAGGAATTCCTTTGGTAAGTGCCAACGGTATGATGGCATAAAGGAGTATAAAAAGGAAGTCGTTCTAGTTGTTTGAGTATGTGATTGATAAAAAAATTCCAGAGTCTGAAGCACCTTGATTATTAGTCGATACAGTCTGAGCGAAATTGTATACACAGAGAGTGTCTATACTTGGTGATACCTTGAGCGAGTGTGGTAGATCATCTACACCGAGAAATCAAGGAAGATCAACACTGTAACATCTCTTTGTTCATAGTGGAATCCAGCCAAATTGGCTGTCAGTGCAGAAGAGTGGACGTAGGCTTAAATCAAGCCGAACCACTATAAACCGTGTGTTTAATTCTCTCTTTCCTTACTTAGTCTTACGTTGATTATTATTCTTCGACTGTCTAAAGTATTGCGCAAGTATACAGAAATTATCAAGAAAACTCTTTGTATACCTATTCACCCCCCTCTAGGTACTCGTACTAGCAATATCAATAACTTCTTTGCTGAGAATGAACATCTTGCATTTTGCCCTTCAATTGTGGTTCCTGGCGTCTACTGCTTAGATGATTGGCTGCTTCAAACTCGTATGTTCTCATATTCTGATACTCACAGGCACAATAGAACCTGATTTTAGAGTAATACCAAACGCGGTAGCATGCTTACAGCAAACTATCATCTCTGGCACAGTTCCAATTTTATTGTTAATTACTGCTGTGGTTTTGAATTCAAAGATGGCAGTTCTCTTGTCCACATTGCATACATTTGTTTTGTTGCACTTTGCTATGTGATCTTACCTGTTCTGTTACTGCAGGATAACTTGAGTCTGGTGGGAAACAATTCTCCTGTCTTCTTTATCCCGTGATGGGATGAAATTCCCGGATCTGGGCCGTGCACTTAAACCAAACCCCAAATCCCACGTCTAGGAGAACTGGAGGATCCTTGACGTTCTCTCCCACCATCCCGAGAGCTTGGGCTTGTTCACCCTCCTTTTTGATGATATTGGTATTCCACAAGATTACAGGCACATGAAGGGCTCTGGAGTTAACACCTACGCTTTGATCAACAAGGCCGGAAAAGCGCATTATGCGAAGTTTCACTGGAAACTAACTTGCGGGGTCAAGAGCTTACTAGAGGAAGAGGCAATTAGAGTCGGAGGATCCAATCACAGCCTTGCGACTCGGGATCTTTATGATTCCATTGCTGCCGGAAACTATCTTGAATGTAAATTTTTCGTTCAGATCATGGATACTGATTATGAAGACAAATTTGACTTTGACCCGCTTGATGTGGCTAAGACCTGGCCCGAAGACATATTGCCCCCTAATGCCAGTTGGCCGCTTGGTCTTGAGTAAGAACATTGATAACTTCTTTGCTGAGAATGAACAGCTTGCATTTTGCCCTTCAATTGTGGTTCCTGGCGTCTACTACTCAGATGATAAGCTGCTTCAAATTCGTATTTTCTCATATTCTGATGCTCAGAGGGACAGTCTTGCACCAAATTATCTTCAACTCCCTTCTAATGCTCCTAAATGCGCTCATCATAACAGTCACCATGAAGGTTTCATGAATTGCCATGCATAGGAGGAAGAGGTAAGAATTTTCTTTGAATCCTTCCTTAGCAATACTCTGGGCAGCATCTCTCGTAGATTTTTTGTTGATGTAACCAAGGTAGACATCACGCTCTCCTATAAGTATGAAGGTCTAGTGATGCATTCTGACATGTCAATTGTGGATCCCAAAGTGGCGGTGCGAACCCTCCTTTTGTTAAAGGATTACTTTCTTGATTTTTCTACTGCCCTTTGTGCCTGAAACATGCATGTTTACATATGTAGGAAATACCTTTCTGCTATCATTTAAAATGATTATCTGTTGAGAAAATGTTTAATTTCCCTTTTGCAGATAAAATATTTTCCTTCAAGGTATGATCCTGTTCATCATGCGGAGAGATATCCCATTCCAACTACTACGCTGACTGGAAAGCGTGAAAAAGGCATGTTTTGTAGGATCTCTTTTACTTGGATAGAGATTGACTGTCATGAGGTGCTTTCATGGTGATATCCAGGGGATATACTCAACTTGTCCTAGATGATCAATTGAATTGCAGTGAGTGGTGTGACTGATGTATGTGTGTTTGGATCTTTTGTTTCTCCTGGCAGACCATCATTGAGAAAGAGAACAACTTCAAGCAGCCCGGAGAGAGATACCAATCAAGGGCGCCTGACAGGTATTCTTCAGTTGTGCATTTCCTGAAAATGGTTTGATTGTCTCATGTTTCTCAATAATCTGTCTCTATCTTTCTTTTCTCAGGTGAGAGCGGTTCATCTGCTGATGGATCGATGCTTTGTCTGAACCACGGGTGACTCATGAGATCCACAGCATCTGGATTTCATATAGGTCAGAGGTGAGATAACCGTTCACTTCTTGTCTAGTCTGATGGGGCGATTTAAAGTGAAAAATATAATACTCAACATGCAGAGGGATTCGGTCGTTGCTTGCTTTGCGCTATATATATCCGAACTCATTTGTAATTACCTGTGACTGCAACAGGCAGACAAAACGGTGTCTGTTGCAGTATATTGAACTTGCCTTGCAATACAAACTCTCTGGCAACATGATATTCCTGATTTTTTTTTTTTTTGGTTGGTATGATATTTCTGATTTAATTGCCAATAACATGTGCTGATCCTACTCCATTGTGTTTGGTTATTGCTTTCTCCATTTACATAGAATATCGAGTGAGCAGATTGTAATGCCGGTAATATCATCATGCATTTGATTACAGGTGGTAAAATCAACCGCCTCACCGCTCTCAAGTGCATTGGGGAAAGGATGTCATGAAATGCACCTTCTGCTATGTTGGACGAGAAGTTAGAATTCAGAGTTAATTTGCCTCCATTCTTTTGGCAGTGCATTGTGCTTGAATGACACTGCCAGCTCCTCGTTCCTGCAAACAAGAGAGTAAATCAGTTTTATTACTTTTAGCAATACAGGCGTTAGCTCGTAGAGGATGGCATGGTAGGACTATCTTCGGATCTCTGCTTCATAAATGGGCAAATTAACTTCAAAGGCGATTGAGCAATTAGCATGATTATACTGTCCCTGAAGAGCCAACCCCACCTGCAATGCGACCCTTGACAAAGATTTAACAAGAGAATAGCCTTTAGAGTTGCTTTCTACTTGCAAAATTCTAATGTCTGAGTTGCATATCCTACTAAATAACAGATTTCAGCTCCGTCTGGTCTCAAGAAATAACTTAAATCTCCATCTCAATGAGTCCTTGACACTGTGGATGGGGAGTATCGACTTCCAGATCCACAAGGACCGTCAGCACTCTAATTGTGGTGAATTGGTGATCAATAGTGGTTGTGATGATGCTGGCAAGAAGAAGGCCAGCTCGATGCGCCCACCTTGGTCTTCTAGTTTTCCTCCCGAATGGTGTTGATATTTTCTAATGTCGCCAGCGCTTCCTCCATCGAGGGCCTCCCTTTAGGATCGGCCTCCAGGCATTTGAGGATGAGCTTAGCCGCCTGAGTTGCAGCTTTCAGAGGGTATCGACCTTTTAGTCTCGGATCCATTATCTTCCTTAGCTTCCTCTTGTCGTGGAGAAACGGCCTCGTCCATTCCACCAGATTCTGCTGACGGCTGGGGCGGGTACGGTCGACCACTCGTGAACCCGTCAACATTTCTAGGAGAACCACCCCAAAACCGTATACGTCACTCTTCACGTAGAGATGTCCTGTCAAATTGAGCCTTTATCATTCTGACACGCATTTTCTGTGATCACACGAAATCCTTTATCATTCTGACACGCATTTTCTGTGATCACACGAAATCTTTGCTAAAGATAAAGAAGCATATGAGTGGGAAATCTTGATGAAGAGTGCTGCAATAAGATCATTTCGCAAAACATATGCCAAGTAATCTCGTCAATCTGTTAAAGAACGTAGTTGTCACCGACCCAACAATGCCTACTAAGAAAAAAGATAGGATCTCAGTCTTACCGGTGGCAATGTACTCAGGCGCGGCGTATCCGTGAGTTCCCATCACTCGCGTGCTCACATGAGAGTTCCTGTCCTCTGGTCCCAGCTTTGCTAGCCCAAAATCCGAGCGATCATTTCGCAGAACACCTGCCAAGTAATCTCGTAATCTTCTAAAGAGCGTTGTTGTCACCGATCCAACATTGCCCGAGGAGAAGAAAGATAGGATCTCTGTCTTACTGTTGGCAGAGTACTCGGAAGCGGCATAGCCATCCATCTCAGTCACTCGCGTGGTCACATAAGAGTTCCCACTCGCTGGCCCCTGTTTCGCTAGCCCGAAATCCGAGAGCTTGGCATTGTAGTCCTGGCGCCACAACGAGAGAAAGTGAACAAAGTTTCTCAATTAATCCCCGAGAATGGTAGTTCTACATCCGGGTATCATCTAATAATCATAGGCATGCATCAAGTAAATCCCATTCACATGGACGACGTGATCTAAAGACTCTGCCGCATAAATCTAAAGTATTCAGTGCATCAAATGTACCAAGGCGACACCAACCGAAATTAAGATGATTGATTTAATACGAAATTTGAGCTTTGTATCATTCACTAGGTGACGTGGGCGACATTTATATGGGTATCCTTAAAAATAAATTCTCGATAGCCGGGAAAAGCATGTGAAAATAATCAAGTAGATAGAAAAATTTACCACATCCAATAATATATTCGAAGATTTGAAGTCCCTGTTGATGACGTTATTCTCAGGTGCATGCAAGAAATTAAGCCCGCGGGCAGCTCCGATTGCTATTTTAAGCCTCACGTCCCACGGAAGTGGTTTAACGTCCCCTGAATTACCATAAGTTTCTCCAGTGAGTAATCTTTTATTTTTTCTCTTCGCATTTTTTTTCCTTGATGTCTGATATCCGAGTGAAAATAGGAGAGTAATTAACCTAAAATATATATATATATATATATGTGCGAATGATCTTACTTCTGAAAAGGTGATCATCTAAGCTTCTCCTCTGCACGTACTCGTATACGAGGAGGTACTGATTGTCTTCCCAGCAATACCCCAGTAATCTCACGATATTCAGGTGAGAAAACTTCCCCAATAACTTAACTTCCGACTGTAGAAAGATAAAATAACATAAAATAATCGTTATTCAATACAAATAGAATTTTGTCAATATTTGATTTCGCGATGTTTTGCACGATTAGTGTGAGTTCAATTAATTATGTGTAACGATTTGTTCTTTACAAATAAGAAAGGTACATGTTTACAGGTGAAAATAATGGGTAAATTTGCAAATTAGGGTTTGTAATGAGACCAATTTCTTAAAAAATGATTCATAATGAATCTTCTTTCAAATAAAGTTATGAAATTCTCAATTCAATCTCAAAAAAGGCCCAAGCTTACTAGTTGGCCAAATCTTTGCCAACCGGCAAGCCCATGCATCTTTTGTGCAAAGCACATTCTCATCGGTATCAAAAATTTGGCCGATCAATGAGTCTGGAGCCTTATTTCCCAAAAATCATATCACACTATGCATGAGATGGTGGAGTTTGTTTGAAAGGACAGGGTAAATAAGCAGGAAGGTGGGTCAATAGGCAACAAAGCACAAGTAATTAATCAATTAACCCTTACTTTAGCCAATATGTGCTGGAGTCAACACCTAATATGAAAATAGCATCGACCCTTTATCAAGCACAGGTTGTCAACTTTGGTGAAGGAATGAGAGGGGAAAGCCGACCTGTCTCCTTCTCACTGGGTTGGAGATTTTCCCTCTTTCACAAGTCGAAGGCGGCAACTAGGGCGGTGACTTTTATATATAAAGACATGAGGAGCCCTTTCGTGGAATAGGAAGGCTGGAGCAAAGAAGAAGAGAGCTGGCCTCCTGGGAGAGAGCAAAGGGGGAGCCTCCGAATAGAGGAATAGAATAGCTGATTGTATGCTTGTATCAGCTAGCTTACTTTAAGTGTTTTGAGTGTGCTGAGAGAAGGTACATTGTAATAGTTATGTGAGACAATATTTTGATAGTTTGGTATAACAAGTGAGTCTTTAGTTGTTTATTGTAATTCTCTCGTGTTACCGCCACAATACTTCCGCATACCCTATAATTAGTATCAAAGTAAGGGTCGCATATCCTACAATATGAACTATTTTAGAGTCTGGTAGCCGGATTTTCAGCGCCCATGAAGTTGAAACAATTTATATTTAAAATATTCTTTGGTCAAGAATTGGACCCAAAGAAAAGAAATTTGTAATTATTAAAAAAAAAGAAATCTTTCATTTCGATATGACCTTTGTAATTGGGAAAAAAATCTCAGTATGCTCTCTCACTGAGGGGGGGAGTCAACTCTGACATATTGTCGTCTTCGCTTCTTATCATCGATTAGCATGTGCTTGCGGGAGAGGATGGAATTTGTGTATGAATGTTAAATACGCACCTCCCATTCCCTCTTGCCCTGAAAGCCGTCGGGTTTGGACTTCTTGACGGCGACCGGGATCCCGCTGCCGACCTTGGACGGGGCGAGGGTCCTCTCGTCCACCCAGCCTTTGAACACCTCCCCGAACCCGCCCTCTCCAATCTGCATGTCCACTCTGAAGTTCCTGGTCGCGCTCTTCAGCTGCGCCAGTGTGTACATCTTCAGGCAGGGCGATATCACCTCCCCGGCTTTCGCTGCAGCTAGAGCTTCGTCCATGCCACCGCCACTCACCACCGCCAACTTCCCGATCTCACTTCCCACCAATGCATCTCGCTTTACATTGGGGTTCTTCACAAGAGCTTCAAAAAAAAAATGAAAAATGTGACACGTGAACTCAGCTTATATCTATCGGAAAGTAATGATAATTGCTATTAGATAAATATGTAGTTTATTATTTTAGTATTTTAACACTCTTCCCCACACATTTTTTTTTTCATTCATTTCCATTAAAAAGAGAGAGAGAAGAGAAGTAAGGCACTCCAACTGCAAGCCAAGACTAATGCCAAGCAGTTTCAAATCGCAAATTATCGTAATGAACAAGATGAATTATCGTAATAAAGTTTGGGGGTACAAGTTCAAAGAGCAAACATGTGATTTCTTCAAATCAAAATCGACAGTCGATCACTAAATATGTTTCTAGTAATGAACACACATTGATAACTCTATCTATTGCTACCGTTTTGCCTTTTGACATGTGTGCTTAAATTCAACTTCCCAACACGATAGTCGTTCGGATTATGAGAGCAAAATTTTCATGAACCCAAAAACATACATGCAAAAATCTCAATAGTTGGACCAAAAAGATTTGAACTCTTGAGTTCCTACTTTAATGTCATATAAGATTTTATGATATTACTATCAATTGCTTAAAACAAAACGACCGGCCTATGTGGTGATCCACCGAAGCCGATCCTTTTCCTCGGCAATTCCTCATGGTCAACGACAACGACGATTAAGAAAACGCGTCCAGAAACTCTCTCTCTCTCTCTCTCTCTCTCTCTCTCTCTCCGTGTCTCTTTTGACATAAAGCGGCTCTCCCTTTCCTAATTCGGTGGGTGAATGGTAGCCGGAGGGGGTTGTGAGGTTCGAGGAAAAAGAGAAGCAGCTGCAGAGAAGCCAAAGAAAAGAGAAACAGAATCTGCTCGGTCCCAGCAACCACAAGGTCTTGACTTTTCTGCTTCTATCTCCATCAAAGTACCAAAAAAATTATAAACATATTACATTATCAATCTTACATTTTTCAATTAAATTCCATCTGATTAATTTTGATCGGAAATCATGACATGTGATAGACGTTGATGTGGATGATTTTTTACTTTTTATTACTTAATTTGCTTTTTCCTTTTTATTACTTGATTTGGCAGTGAATTATGAGAGATTTTATAGTCATTTATGCCGATTTGTCGTAAATATTAAATAATAGTTATGATATGATATGAAATTATTCGATTTTATTATTATAATAGGATGTAATAAATTCTCTAAATTATATATCATATTCTATCAAATTCTATTTTGGCTAAAAATTTAAACAACCAAACGTAATCTACGAGGGTGGAAGGACTTTGATTGGCGCTTGAAACGTATGAATTTAGTCTTCTATTATACCAATCACAAAAATTGAATATCCACGGAAGAAAGAAGGCCCTTACTTCGAGACGCTGGCGGTCCTGTCATAGCTTTCCTTCCAAGTTGGTCAGAATTTAGGCCCAATTTCCACTTCCGCTTTTCTGCCTGCCGAATAGGCATATCCCATCTTTATCAACCAAGAAATAAGATGCTGACGGGGAGATCAAGCCTACTTCTGCGACTTAGAACAAATGATTGGCTGAATCCAGACAGCATGTATGCAATCCCCACATGATCTCGAACCCCATCGTCACCAATAGAAATATCATTGCATCGATTCTTTACTAGAAAAGACCAGTGCTCACAAAAAAGAACTACTCACCTTCCCTCCCATCCCTCCACCCTTGGTGTCTGAATCGGTGCTGGCCGGAGAGAAAGGCCCGGAGAGCACCATTCTTGGGAACAATGGGCAAGAACCCGTCTGGATCCGGATAGAAATATCATTAATTCCATCAGAGTTTTTAGTAAATAAAAAGGTCCACCTTGGTCAGCTCGTGCTCACAAAAACGAAGTACTCACCTTTGCTAGACTTTCGGTGTCTGAATCGGTGCTGGACGTGGACGGAGAGTGCCAGTTGAACACCATTCTCGGGAAGGATCGGCAAAAATCTATCTGGATCGATTCTGAAACTGACGGGAAGACGTAGCAGATATATGCGAGTTTCCAGGTTTGTGGGGTACGCGTTCAGATTCTGATATGGCAGAAGGGTCGGAAACTTCCCTGTCGAAATAGACAGCAAAAAGGAAAGACAAAAGAATTGTGCTTTTTCGAAGAAACTGTGGAAGCGAACAAACAGTCCTGGGTTGGAATTTGTTACTCCTAACAGTCCGGAACCATAGCTAAGAAACAAGCCAAGACTTAATCCACGACGCAAGTTGAGAAAATAAAAGTACGGTGCAGGAAAGTAAAGCAAGTTTATTTGATTTGTACGAGGGGCTTCTAGTAGACGAGCGTTGGTTTTTATAGTACATGTGCCATAACCGTTCCTGAGTAGCTTTTCAACAATTGTACCCATGTTCCTCTATGTCCGAAAATCCTATGCCCACATTCTCAAGATGCCACGATCTTATTTTCACATTGTCGTTCCTTTAAAAATGTGTGCCTATTGCTACTAGACCCCAATCACTTCATTTTTCAACAACTTCAAACTTGTATATGCAACTTGATGCTCCTTATATTTTTATTTTTCTCTTGACACCTTGATAATTTGTCAGTCTTGCTTAATCGACATCCTTATCGTTCATTATTAACCATACATTATCGTATATCAACAATGATTGGTGACAAATCCTCGATGTGCACCAATACTGATACCTTGTGATCGTCGATGGGTCACATGCTTGATAATATTTGATGTCTCAATCATGTGTCTACTCATATTGACGACCTGGTTATTTTTTTGTACAAACAAAGGGAAGTTGATGACTTAATCTCGATTTGTCCCAACTCACCAACAGAACAAATCTTCACAACGATTACATGCATGTCATATGCCATATTTCACACCATGGTCGAGGGCATTTTTATCATAAAATGCCATTTATCTTGCCAATTGGAGATTATAAAAAAAATCCTAAAATTATTGCAATTATGTCAATTCAATCATAAATTTTTTTTATTAAATTATAAATCTTTTATGTTTGTATCGATTTAGTCTATTTGATCAATTTTGGTTGGAAATTGCTGACATGGACATTAGCTCGCCTATCTAGCTCAACCGGCATTGACGTGGACAATTTTTAATAATATTTTATTATTTTTAAAAATTATTTGTTTTTTTCTTTTTTTTTCCCTTCCCATCTTCTTCTTCCTCTAGCCAGTCGTTGACCACCAGCCAGAGGCGAGGGCCGACTAGGTCGACCTTGCCAATTCTAGCAAGGTCGAGCCTCACCCCTGACCGGTCATCAGCGATCATTCTGAGTCAAGGCATATTGGAGTTTTCTGGCTTTTCATCCTTATACATCTTTCTGCTGTTGGTGTGTAGCCATTAGCATGTGCATAGGAAGAAATTGGTCGGTGAACTACTCTGAGTCAAGGCATATTGGAGTTAAAAATATGCAGAGAAAACTATCCAAATTTATCGAGACGCAAGAGAACCTAATTTTAGAGTAATGCTAAACGTGGAATATGCTTATGGCAAACCATCATCTACGTCACAGGTCCAATTCTTTTTGACGATTATCACCTCGTGGAGAAACTTGCCAACTTTGATAGGGAGAGGATTCCATAGAGTGCTGTCCATGCCAGGGGAACCTGTGCAAAGGGATTCTTTGAGGTCACTCATGACATTTCTCACCTTACCCGTGCCGATTTCCTTCAGGCACCAGGAGTTCAAACACCTGT
Source organism: Eucalyptus polyanthemos subsp. polyanthemos (assembly GCA_017140185.1). Lineage (NCBI taxonomy): Eukaryota > Viridiplantae > Streptophyta > Magnoliopsida > Myrtales > Myrtaceae > Eucalyptus > Eucalyptus polyanthemos. Next base: position 47,579,386 of record CM029462.1, read on the forward strand.
GACTGTCCGTTTCTCCATCTTCATCCACGAAAGGGGCGGCCCTGAAACCCTGAGGGACCCCCGGGGTTCTCGTGTGAACTTCTACACAAGAGAGGTGAGGGTCGTTTTGGTAGTAGACATGAATGAGCAGTATGGACGGGCATGAGTATGATGCTCCCTGTGATGAATCCTTTCACGGGTGGCCTAAACTCGACCGATGCATATGGCAGTTCTCTTGTCCACATTGCATACATTTGTTTTGTTGCACTTTGCTATACGATCTTACCTTTTCTGTTACTGCAGGGTAACTTTGATCTGGTAGGAAACAATTTCCCTATCTTCTTTATCTGCGATGGGATGAAATTCCCGGATATGGTTCATGCACTTAGACCAAACCCCAAATCCCGCATCCAGGAGAACTGGAGGATCCTTGACTTTTTCTTCCACCATCCCGAGAGCTTGCGCTTGTTCACCTTCCTCTTTGATGATATTGGTGGTGCACAAGATTACAGGCACATGCATGGCTCTGGAGTTAACACCTACACTTTGATCAACAAGGCCAGAAAAGCGCATCATGTGAAGTTTCACTGGAAACCAACTTGCGGGTCAAGAGCTTGCTGGAGGAAGAGGCAATTAGAGTCGGGGGATCCAATCACAGCCATGCAACTCAGGATTTTATGATTCCATTGCTGCTGGAAACTATCCTGAATGGAAACTTTTAGTTCAGATCGTCAATCCTGATCATGAAGACAAATTCGACTTTGGCCCACTTGATGGGGCTAAGACCTGGCACGAGGACATATTGCCGCAATGCCAGTTGGCCGCTTGGTCTTGAATAGGAACATTGATAACTTCTTTGCTGAGAATGAACAGCTTGCATTTTGCCCTTCAATTGTAGTTCCCGGCGTCTACGATTCGGATGATAAGCTGCTCCAAACTCGTATCATCTCATATTCTGAATGCGCTCGTCACAACAATCACCCTGAAGGTTTCACGAATTTCATGCATAGGGATGAAGAGGTAAGAATCGTCTTTGAATACTTCAGCAGCGATGCTCAGGGCACCATCTCTTGTGGATTTTTTTATTGATGTAACTAGACATCGTGCTTTCCTATAAGCATGTAGGCGTTGTGTTGCAATCTGACATGTCAATTGCGGATCCTAAAGTGGCAGTGCGAATGTCCTCCCTCCTTTTGAGGAAGATTACTTTCTTAATTTTGCAAATGCACTATGTACCTGAAACACACATCCATGTTTACATATGTAGGAAATGCCTGTCTGCTATTATGTAAAATGATTATCTGTTGAGCAAATGCTTAATTTCCCTGTTGCAGATAAACTATTTTCCATCAAGGTATGATCCCGTTCGTCATGGAGAGAGGTATCCCATTCCACCTGCTATGCTGACTGGAAAGCATGAAAAGGTGTGCTTTTAGTGTCACACCCCGATTCACAAGAAAAAATGGCATGACACGGCCGTCCTTTTACCAAAGGACGCAGCCTCAATATAACCAAAATTCAACCCGATATCAACATATATATACATCCACATATATATATATTTGACAAAAATGGGCACTTGGTTACAATATCAAAGTATATTTATAATCCACAAAAATCAAAACATAAACCTTCTACAAAGACTAACTTATAAACCTATTAACTATGCACAAGCCATACCAAAAAGTTTCCACCACAAAAGTTCTCCTCGAACGAACGCTCACACCTACTCGTGACTCGCTAAAGAACCTGAAAAACAAGTATAAGAGAGGAGTGAGCTACCATGACTTAGTGAGTAACACATTTCTTCTAAGCGGATCGAGAAATTACTATGCATATTTAAAACATAACTCAAATACATAATTATAACTCAAATACCGAACATACCAATGGTCCAATCTATTAGTCAATCTCATAAAACATGCATCAATGGTCTATTCCATTGATTAATCTCATCCAATCACATCAATGGTCCATTCCATTGACCAAACTTAAATCACACATCAATGGTCCATTCCATTGACCAATTCATGCTCAGATGTCTAACTATGGTCACACATAACGCCCGTGACAAGACGACCAAGATTCCTCCCTTGGCATGATCTCCACATATTATTAGCCAGTGGCTCGACTCACAAGGATATTCTAGAATAGTATGCGCACCCACACACCCCTCAGGATCCACAGCGATATTGAGCACTAACCACCAATCACAATATCTAGTAATCCAATATCAAAAAGGAAGTCATATCACAACTCAAAATTTGACATATAAATATCAAAGCATTCTCCAAAACATTTCAATATTCTTTCACAAAGAATTTCACAAATCCTTTTTCAAACAACCATTCAAATCGAAGTCGGAATATAACTCCCTTCGAACAACAAAAATGGTAGTAATAGCTCGATCTTGTTTTATGCAACAAAATATGCTTTTTATCAACTCATGGAATATGTAATCCACCATGTTTCTCAAAAAATGAGTTTAAAATACAAAGAAGAAATAATGTCACTCACCCGGAAAAAGCCAAAAATCAACTACAACGCTCACTTGAACCAACGCATTCGGATTCCTAACAATTAACAGAAAAACAATATCAAAAGGCCGAGTAAAAAGGATATTTCCATAACGACTCGTCTATACTAGGCCTATTTGTCGATAAAACGACACCTATACGCCACAAAAGCTCGCATTTAACGGAAACCCATCATTTCCCGCTAGGTGCAGCCCATGCGCCAACTTCATCACACCATAACTTCCTCCACAAAAATCCGTTTCAAGCCGTCTTATAGCCTTTAGAAAGCTCTCTTAACATACAACAACAACCCCAACTCAGCCACCCCAAAACAGTACCGAAAACAACAAAAAAAAAACAGGCTCGAAGCTACTGTTCGCTACAGTACCAGAATGCGCCCCTAACTTCAAAATTCCATTCCGGATAAACCGCAAGCTCAAATCACGATCCGAAAGATACTATAGCTTCACAGCATCCCAAAGTACCATTTCTACAAAAATATACAGCTCAACGACTCAAAAATCGGGCTTCGCCACACAAATATCCAAGAAATCCGAATTTCGAGCCCTAATTGCGGTGATTGTTTCAAGTAGGTGATTAAAGGCTTCAATTTCTTACCAGCATTGCAAAACACACTTGAGTTAGCTTGATGAGGCATCCGGATCACAAGCACGCCAAAATTTTCTTCTTCTTTTTTCCTTCTTTCTCTCTTCTCCCCTGTTTCTTTCATTCCCTTGCTTCTGCCCGTGCTATTCTCTTTCTCTCCCTCTTTCTCTCTTTTTAAAACCCAACCAAAGGTTCCACTGTTATCTTCAGCTTCCCTTTTTGACTTTTCAACTATTTCTTTTCCTTTTATTTTTTTTTAAAGCCCATATATTACATTCTCCCCTCATTAAAAAAAATTCATCATTGAAATTTACAAGCACCTCAATCATGAAACAAGCGAGGGTATTTGCGCCTTGCCTCTTCCTCGAGTTCCCAAGTGGCCTCTCTCTCCGTGTGATTTTGCCACTAGATCTTCACATAAGGAATATTGCGTCATCGCAACACCTGATCCTTTTTATCGATAATACGAATGGGCTGCTTTTCGTATGTTAAGTTTTCTCTCAACTTCAATAGTGTAAAATCTAATACGTGATCAAGATTTAGCACATATTTCCGTAATAAGGATACATGAAACACATTATGGACTCCGGATAATGTTGGAGGTAAAGCTAGCTTATAAGCAACTTCACCAATCTTTTCTAATATCAAAAATGGTCCCACGTACCTTGGGCTTAATTTACCATGCATGCCAAATCTCATGACGCCCTTCATAGGAGAAACCTTCAAGAATACATGGTCTCCTACATTAAATTCTACTTTGCGCCTCTTAAGGTCCGCATAACTTTTCTGACTGCTTTGCGCTGTTTTCAAACGCTCTCGAATGAGTATGATTTTCTCTTCTGATTGTTGTATGTATTTAGGGCCGGTTAATCTTTTCTCACCAACATCATCCCAGCAAACAGGAGTCCCACATTTACGTCCATACAAAGCTTCAAAAGGAGCCACTTTAATACTGGAATGATAGCTGTTATTATAAGAAAACTCTGCCAAGTGTAAATGTTCATCCCACGAACCACCAAAGTCAATAACGCAAGATCGTAGCATATCCTCTAACATCTGAATAGTTCTTTCTAATTGACCATCCATCTGTGGGTGAAAAGCTGTGCTAAAATTGAGTTGAGTACCTAACGCCCCTTGTAAACTCTTCCAAAAGTTGGACACAAACTTGGGATCTCTATCGGAAACAATACTCACTGGAACTCCATGAAGTCTCACTATCTCATTGACGTATCGCTTCGCCATGTCTTCAAGTGAAAGACCAAATCGATAAGACAAAAAGTGTGAAGATTTAGTCAATCGATCAACAATCACCCATATGACATTCTTACCACTAGGTGTCCTTGGTAAGCCGACGATGAAATCCATGGTAATATGCTCCCACTTCCATTTAGGTACTTCAAGTGGGTGTAGCTGGCCACCTGGTTTCTAATGCTCAACTTTCACTTGCTGACAAACTAGACATTGGTCGACAAACTTCACAATATCTTTCTTCATATTGATCCACCAAAAATTTCCTCTCAAATCCCTGTACATCTTGGTGCTCCCCGGATGAATCGAGAATCTAGTGCTATGAGCTTCTTGTAATATCTCCTTTTTCAATTATGAATCATTGGGAACACATAATCGACCATGAAACCTCAATAACCCATCTACATGGATACTAAATTCATCTTGTTTCCCAGCTTCTACACCTTCTTTGATCTTTTCCAATTGAGGATCTTCATTTTGTTTAGCCTTGATTATGTCAATCAATGTCGGTTGTACTCGAAGATTAGCTAATCGAGCACCAAGCTGATAAACCAAAACCTCAAGGTCTAGCTTTCTCATATCTTCAAGAATAGGCTTTTGAGAAGTGAGCAATGCTGCCATATTTCCAAAGAATTTGTGACTCAAGGCATCAGCTACCACGTTAGCTTTACCTGGATGGTAATTGATGGATAAGTCATAATCCTTCAGAAGTTCTAGCCATCTCCTCTGCCTCATGTTAAGTTCTTTTTGAGTAAAAATATATTTCAAACTTTTGTGATCAGTAAAGACTTCACATTTTTCACCATACAAGTAGTGCCGCCATATTTTTAAGGCAAACACAACCGCCGCCAACTCCAGATCACGAGTAGGATAGTTCTTCTCATGAGTCTTCAATTGCCTAGAGGCATATGCCACAACTTTACCATCCTGCATAAGAACACAACCTAAACCTTCCTTAGATGCATCGCAATAAATTGTAAAGCCACCAGTTCCTGAAGGCAAAGTTAATATAGGAGCTGACACCAATTGCCTCTTCAACTCTTGGAAACTGCGCTCACATTGATCTGACCACACAAATTTAAGTCCCTTATGGGTTAGGCGAGTAAGTGGACTGACAATTTTAGAAAACCCTTCTATAAATCTCCTGTAATAACCTATTAACCCAAGAAAACTTCTTACCTCCGTGACATTGGTAGGGCAATTCCATTGAACAACTGCTTCGACTTTCTTTGGATCAACTGAGACACCATCCTTTGATATTACATGACCCAAGAATTCTATATGATCAAGCCATAAGGCACACTTACTAAATTTAGCATACAACTTCTTTTCACGCAAAGTCTGTAAAACAACTCTCAAGTGTTGTTCATGTTCTCCCAAACTCCTCGAATACACCAAAATATCATCGATGAATACCACAATAAATCTGTCAAGAAATTGCCTGAATACCCTGTTCATCAAATCCATGAAAGCCGCAGGTGCAGGCATGACAAGGAATTCATAACGCCCATACCTTGTTCTGAAAGCGGTCTTTGGCACATCATCAACTTTTATCTTCAACTGATGATACCCAAAACAAAGGTCGATCTTAGAAAATACCTGAGCCCCTTGAAGTTGATCAAATAAATCATCAATCCTGGGCAAAGGATATTTATTTTTTTATCGTCACCTTGTTAAGTTCTCGGTAATCTATGCAAAGTTGCATACTACCGTCTTTCTTCTTCACAAATAGAACAGGAGCTCCCCAAGGTGATACACTAGGCCTGATAAAACCTTTATCCAAAAGCTCTTGCAGTTGTGTCTTCAATTCACTAAATTCAGAAGGTGCCATCCGATATGGGGTCTTAGAGATAGGTGTTGTACCATGCATTAAATCGATACAAAACTCTATCTCTCTATCAGGAGGCAAGCCAGGTAAATCTTCAGGAAATACATCAGGAAATTCTCTGACAACATGAACATTTCTAGCTTTACCGGCTCCTTACTTGTATCTTTTACACAAGCAAAATAATCGCAACAACCCTTTCTCAAAAGCTTTCTTGCTTGCATAGCTGAAATCAACCTTGGAAAAGTGCCTTCGTAACTTCCCGAAAAAGAGAATTCACATTGATTTGGAGGTCAAAAAATAACTTTATTTGAATAACAATCAACAGTGGCATAATATTTTGATAACCAATCCATCCCTAGAATAACATCAAAATCCCGTATATTTAACTCCACCAAATCCACAAGCAATGGTACATCATCAATTCGCAACAAACAATTCTTGAAAACACGATCAGCAATCAAAAAATCACTAGTGGGAGTATCAATACATGTTGACACCTAAATTTTGGTAACTCATTTAGTCATTTATTGCATTAAAAAAATTAGGGGTTAATTTTATTCCTAAAAAATAGTTAATTGCATAGCATATAGTTTTAGGTGTATTTATTTCTTAATTTGCATTTACATTGGGTCGGTGACAAATGGGTTTGATTTAGTAGTTCTAAGCTTTAATTTGGCAGGTTGGACTTAGCCCACAAAGCAAGTAAATTGGCCCGAGCCCGTTTTCTTTTAATGACAAAAATTACCTAAATTGAGATTTGAAATAATATTACGGTGGATTTTTGGAATTTAAGAAAATCGGGTTGCAATCTTATCTTTAGGTGATAAAATCAGGAGATGTGGAAAATAAAAAAAAAGTGATATTGCGTGCGAAAAATAAATCTTCGCGGATGTTGATTTGAAAAGGAAAATAAAACCCTAATCTTCAGCCTAGAAAAAAGTTTTTCGCGTAGGGTTTCAGGGGGAGGCCACACACATATTGAATACATGGCTACATTGAGAGAGAAAAGGAAGAGAAAAGGGTAGCAGTTGAGACCCTCCTCGCATACGCAGCCCTTTGTCGATAAAAGATCCCTCACGGCAAATCTTGCTGCTGTCCTTGCATCATCTACAGCCACTCTCGGTGTCTCCTTGAGCCAGTTTTCTTCACAGCCACTGCCGCTCAAATCACGTTCTCTATTAGTCCGGACGAAACTCCTCATCCCAGCCACATCCAGGCGAACTTCCTAGCGAGCCACATAGTTCACAGATTTACGGCAACAAATTGAAGAATTCTTGGGAAAGGCTTTCTGGATCAGAAGAATACGTGGACTTGGTCAAAAGCACCACGTCAGTTTGGAGTCCAAGAGTCTTCTTGAATCAGCCCCATCTCTTGAAACTTTAGGCATCCATCAAAGTTCGTGCCTTGCATGCACGTCCTTGTTCATGTTCGGGTTTTGCTACCATGCGTTGCCACTTTGCCCGCTATTGCGCTTCAACGTCCCAAGTGAATCCCATAATTTCTCAGCACCGAGTCACCGCGAGACACCACCGTGAATTCAAGCCAGCTCTAACGTCAAGTTCCACTCCCACGAGTGTTTTCGGAGTCCTGACGATTTCTCCGAGTTTGGGCTGCCATCCCCGATGCAAGCCGCATCGGTGTGGCCCATTAGGTCATCTGCAGAATCCTCAACGACACATACTGGTCTTTCTTTGCAGGTCTCGTGGAGCCCATCGGACGACTTTCGAGCAACCAAGTGTTAGGGAAATCCCTTATGATGTTTTGAAGATGACAAAATAAATCAAAGGCTACTAACATGTTTGATGGTTGAGTAATAGACCATGCAGATGATAAAACATCTAAAGGATTTTATCAAAGTCGAAAGATGACCCGGAAGACCGAACGTAACATATGTCCGGAGTATATTCTGAAGATTTCAAGACTTCGTGTCAAAGTCGAAGACCGCGTACTCAAGACTCATATTGTAAAGTCTACGAGACTCAGTTGTAAAGTCTACGAGACCCAGATTGTAAAGTCTCAAGACTCATATCGTAAAGTCTACAAACTCGGACTTTACATCCATATTCGATGAATCGTAACTCAAGCCCAATCATACAACGGCTAGTGATCTGGTTTGGATTCCACATCAAGATTGATTTGATTGATTCAATCTAATTGATTGACTATTGGATCTTGAAGACAAGAATTTTCTATACGAAGAAGCTTTACTTATGGAAACCAAGATTTCGTTTGTATGGGCGATCGGAATCAATTTGGGATTCTACCTTTGTCACTCAACGGCTACCAAACGATTCTCCGGGATACTGTCCAACGGGTAGTTTGGAAGTGGAGGAGTATTTAAGGAGATCATGGACCGATGAGCAAGTAAGAGACGGAGCGTAGAATTTATAATTCCAAAGTCTGAGCGACTTTTGATCATATACTTGTCTCTTGAGAGCTTAAACGTTTATAATCGTGAGAGAAATACCAAAAGAGTAACTTAGTGAGATAGTGTGATCTACTACTAAGTGTTTGCACTCGAAGTTGTAATCTCTTGTTGATTGCATAGTGGAATCCAGCCAAGAAGGCTGTTATCGTGGGAGAGTGGACGTAGGCTTGGATTAAGCCGAACCACTATAAATCTTGTGTTCTTATTCTCTTCCCTAACTCCTTTATTTTGTTCATACTAGCACTCTCACCAAGCACCACCACGTTACATCGTGAGTAGCCATTCGAGGATCGAAATTCGGAAACCAATATTCGAATTAGGTGAAAATCTAATCTATTTTGATTTTCGAAAATTCCGTTACCTTATTTGAGATATTTGTTGATGCATATGATTGAAATTCCTGATGTGCTATTATGTCTACAATCTCAAATAACCTTTTAAATTGGGAAATCTTCATAATTTCGCAACGTACATATGATTGACGGTTCGATTTCACGCTCGAAATATGACCCGCAATCGTATGGAAAAATCACCAATCCGATCTCACGCTCGAGATACAATTCCTGATTTTATTTAAAAATTGACCAATCCGATCTCATCCACGAGATATGATTCGTCAATTTATTTCCCAAAATTAAATGGACAGGAATGATATCTTGCTTGATTTGTTGCCGTGATGTTCTTGATGCCTTTATTTGATTGCTCCTGTAAAAGAAAAACCCAAAAAATATAAATATTTGAGTTAGGTTAAATGCATGTTAGGATATTACTTGTTTTTAGGGTTATTTTGCATGTTTAGAATAAGAAATTTATTTACTTCGAATTCCTTAAATAAGAAAAAATAAAAAAAAATGCATTCATTTAGGATGTTAGTTTTAAATTTGAATTGCACGTTTAATTATTTGGCAATTTTAATTTCGAATTGCATAAAAGAAAAAGAAAAATTAGAATTAGGGCATTCTTTGCACGTCATTGCATAGATCGCATGCTTATTAGGAAAATAAAAACCATGTGCGCGTCATATAGAATTAGGTTCTTACAATGCACGTCATTTAGTGATTTTTGTTAGGTTCATTTAATTAGAAATTGTCAGTCATTAGATTAATTTAGATTGCATATTTAAGTGTTGCATTTCTTTAATTTCGAATCTCATGGAAAATACAAAAAATTATTTAGAATAAATCCATCTCATGCTTAGGATAGACTACATGTTTAGTTATGTCATATTGCTTAGGTCATATAGCTACGTCACGTTGCCATGTCATATCATTTTATGTTAAATTAGTGGCATGCATTGCATAAAGCATGATTCTCATTAATTAAGTGAAAACAAAAAAAGAAATTGCGTGTTATTTAGAAATCATATTTAGGACTGTTGATGTGAATTCTGCTCTAACAACGCAGATGATTTCGTTGCTATGAGGTAAGTCCCTGCATTTTTTCTATTTATTTGCTTTCCTTGGGTGTTAAATTGGTGGTTTGCGCACCCGCATGACAACCTCACATGTTAGGGAGATAAATTAAAATCAATTCAAGCTGCTTGCCAAACATTTTTCAAAATAAAAAGAAAGGTACCGAAAGGGCGTTAGAAAAATCTAGCGTAACCAAGTCCCATTACCCTTAGTCTCTGGTTCGTAGGAGTAAAGTAAAACTCCCATTACTTTACTTGGGTTTCTAATCGACCCACCAAAAATAGATTAGTGGCAACTCCTAATTGAAAATCAATTGCATGTTAAGAACTTGAACCTAAGTCGCGAATTGGTATGGGTTTGGGAGAGCTTGAGTTAAGTCTAGGCTTATCAATCCATTAGCCAAACCCTAGGTGGTTCACACCGGAAAAATTTGGTCGCAACAATACACAATTCATATTTTAGCAGCTCAGGCAACACATCAAGTTTCTTTGCAAAGTCAATGGAAGTAAAGGAATGCGTGGCACCGAGATCAAACAATGCATAAGTAGGTTGTGAGGCAATAAAAATATTACCTGCAACAACTGTATTAGAAGCCGTCACATCCTCTCCTGTCATCGTAAAAACTTTCCCAATCATCCTTTGCCTTTGCTGGCCTTCTTGTGGCCTATCAACTGGAGGTGCAGTCTTCCTCATAGAACAAGTATAGGCTCGATGTCCAAGTTGTCCACATACAAAACATACTCTACTATCTCTAGGGACATTCTTCTGTGTTGGACAATCACGTGCCATATGTCCCATTTTTCCACTAGTGAAACATGCTCCTCTCTTGCGGTAATAAGGACCACTATGTCGTCTCCCACAGGTAGTACAAGGGCCTGGATTATTATGAATTCTGGGCTTTCCTAGCTGATTAAAAGCTTTCCTCTTTCCGCTGCCACCAGCGCCGCTATCTTGATAAACCGTGGATCTCAACTTTTTATGTTGAGGTACACCTTACTCGTCACGCTCCAAAATCTTTTGTTCCACTCTGATGACTCGTTCCAACACGTCTTTATAAGATGTCAATGCTAGAGGTGTGAGTGCAGAACCAATTTCATATCGAAGCCCCCTCTAAAAGTGATCAGCCTTATCTTGCTCATTAGACACATATTACTCAGCAAATCCACTCATCTGATTAAAGCAGGCTGCATACTCCAAAACCGTGGAGTTGCCTTGAGATATGTGTATAAAATCACTCTTCATTTTTTCCTGAAATGACACTGGGAAGAATTGGGCGATGAAAGCCTGCTTAAAGTCCTCCCAAGCTATAGCACCACCCCTATTTCCAAGAGCTGGCCTCATTCCCTCCCACCAATGCTCTGCCTCTCCTTCTAAGTATCGAGAAGCAAAGTTAACCTTCTTGTCTTCAGGAACACCTTATGCTTCAAAGATCCCCTCGATCTTTCTAGTCCACTGCTCAGCTGCAAGAGGATCAGCTTTCCCATCATAAGTGGGTGGTTTCACCTCTCTGAATTGCGCAAAGGTGTATGAATCAGTTGCTCCATCTCCACTTAATTCCTTTGTCTAACGATACTAATGAATCATGGCTTGGTCAAAGTCACTCGAGGGAAATGACCGTTGGTTAACTTCCCTGACTTCATGTGAGTTAGGACTTCCATCACGCCGATCCTCCCGTCTCCTTCTTAAAGACGCACCTCGAGAAGCTTGAGGCGTGTCTCTAGCATCAGGGGCAACAACTTGCTTGCATTTACTATTTCTATGAAACGAAGCAAGCGTCTCCGAGTCACGCATGATCACCTGAATCTAAGAACGGAGCTACAACTTAATATCTATAAGGCTAACGCATTAAAAAAATCTATCACACAATCTCACATCGTCTCATATCTACCCAAATAAATTAAAACCTGAGCTCTGATACCAACAAATGTCACATCTCGATTCACAAGAAAAAGGGGCATGACACGGCCGTCCTTTTACCAAAGGACGCAGCCTCAACATAACCAAAATCCAACCCAATATCAACATATATATACATCCACATATATATATTTGACAAAAATTGACACTTGGTTACAATATCAGAGTATATCTATAATCCACAAAAATCAAAACATAAACATTCTACAAAGACTAACTTATAAACCTATTAACTATGCACAAGCCATACCAAAAAGTTTTCACACAAAAGTTCTCCCCGAACGAACGCTCATGCCTACTCGAGATATATGTTCAAAGCCGATAGCTAGATGCCCCCAGCCTTCACTCAAGGCTTACACAATACCTTGAGATTTTCATTACATATAATCAATTCAATATGGTGACCACACATTCATAAACACTTTATTGAATGTACAACATATATAAGCTTTATTAGAGCAAAATCAAAATAGCTCCCACTAAACAACATCATCCAATGATGCTCCTTAACCCATGTTCACGACATGCCGTTCAAGTACACAAGGGCGAAAATTTTTAATTAGTGGGACTACAACCACATCATCTGTGGAAATATGCTCTATTGTGGTGTCACCATTTTGTATTCTTTCTTTATGGTCAGAAACTTGACCGTCATATATCTAGACCCCTCGAGACCCTTATTGTTGCTAACAAACAACACTGAAGAATTATTGTGTCGATACAACCGTATGGGTCTATTCATAATATCAAATATGATCAACTCTTTAATGAGGTTCCGAAGTCAAATATTCTAAGTAACAGCTAAAAAACATGTTATAAACTCTGTTTATATGATAAAGGATAATATAGATTTCTGTTTATCGCTTTGTCATAACACTGCACCTTCTGCTAATACAAAGATATATTATGTTATCAACTTCTTGTTATCCTTATAGCTAGTAAAATCTACATCCGAATACCCTACTAGCTCTAGATCCTGAACATATTTGTCAGTATATAGTTTTCTTATCCTTTTCAGTGTCTCAAAACTTTATTGGTAGCAATCCAGTGATCATGTTTTAGACTTGACTGATATCTGTCTAAAAATTTTGCTGCAAAAGTAACATCTAACCAAATGCATATTTAAGCATATATGACACTTCTGAGTGCACTAGCACGAAATATATTCTTTATTTGGGTTTTCCCAAAATTTGAATAAGGACAATGCCATATATTCAATCTATCAGCCCTAACAACAACAGCAACTTGTGACTTATTGAATATTTTCAAAATACAATCAACATGTGCAATCTAAGATAGATCTAACGTGCACCAAGAACGATCTCTATAAATCTCAATGCTAAGGACAAAAGGTATTTGACTAGGGTCTTTCAAGTCAAAATTCATCGACAATATTTATATTATCTTATGCAGTAATCCAATATTGCTATCGCAAGTAAGTTATCACTTACATGGAATCTGAGAAAACTAAATTTGCTCCCACTGACCTTGCAGTATATACACTGATGTACTCTATTCTTAGCAAAATTGAATGAAGTTATAACACTATAAAACTTCAAGCATCGTCTGATCTACAGACTCTCTTAAGGTCATAAATGAGAGTTTTCAGTTTATACACAAGCTTACCTGAATCATCCGCTGCAAAACTTTGGGTTATACCACATAGACTTCTTTATCTAGGTATTCATTGAGAAACACAGTTATAATCATCTATCTAATGTAACTTCATATAAAAATGAGCTAGTAATACCATATTCACTCTGAAATAGTCTTTAGAAAAGACTAAACTTCTCTCTGAGTGAAACCTTATATTAGTAATTTGAGTTTAAACTTTTCAATGTTTCCTTTGAAATTTCTCTTAGTCTCATACACCCATGTTCAGTGGATGAGCTTGTGACCCTCAACCAATTCAATAGGCTCACAAACACTATCACATTTTATAAATTGCATCCCGTCTTTTCATTATGTCTAACCATAGATCAGACTGAGGACAAAAAACAGCATTTACATATACAAGTCACTAGATCGACCACGTAGCAGATATCATAATTATGCTTTTACAGATAGACTATATAGTATGGTGATATAACTAAACATTTTTCCGTAACAGATCTCTTGAGTGGAGCTATAGTCACTTCATCCTACACCCGAGAGGTTCAAGAAACTTCATCATGAATCATATCAATAATAATATCTTGAACCTCACAAGCTTAATATGTGCTATAAAATACTTCACAATTGTCTAGTATAGGGAAAGACAAAGACATAATAGTCCCCACCATACTATTATCTTTAATAGTCTAAGAGTAGCTATTCTCTGCATTTTCGTCAAACTCTAGAGACTTCGCTGTCTGTGATTCCACAATTCTTGCACCTCCATTAGAATCTAAAAACCCGATATCCCTTCAAATGATCTGGGTAAGATACCGAGTGATTCTGGATTCCAACTTATTTAATGTTGGATTATACGACCAAATTTCCGTAGGACGCTTCAAACCTTAAGATGATTCGAGTCAAGTTTATGTCCAATCCATAACTCAAAAGGGAGCCAATAGAACACCTTTGATAGTAACACAGTTTAATGCATACTGGGTTGTTTCATCCTATAGAAAACATGACAAATTAGTCCTAGTAATCATTCTCACTATCATGTTCATTATGGTGGAAATTACACCTTTCGGCCACACCAATTTGTTCCAAGCTTTTCGGGTATAGTAAACTAAGTTACTATCCTAGAATCTTCAAAGTATTTAAAAAATGGCCCTTTAAATTATCCAGTATTGCCATATTTGTCAAAATACTCACCACTGTGATCAAATCTGACAATCTTTAAGACTCATCACAACTGTTTCTTGGCTTTAGTTCGAAAGAACTTGAATCTATCCAAAGATTCAGACTTTTCTTTAATCAAGTATAGTCGTCAATAATTGTGTTAAAATGAAAATTTCTATACAACGTTACTATATATGGTCATTCACATCAATGTCAAAGACCTCTAACAAGTTAGGACTTCAGATTGTAGTCTTCTTCTTTATCTTAATCATCTTACTTCTACAATAGCCTACTCAAGTCTTTAGGTAACATTTAAGAGTAGACTAAATATCAACATTATTAGTCTTTTACTCTTTCTTTAGACATATAATCAAGACATTCATGCTACAATGCAAAAGACTATTCTTCAGGTAAATCTCTATTGGAAACAACATTTTCAACTTGTAAAACGACATACATATCCTTGGAAGATTAGCACAATTGGTACAATTCATTTGACCCATTGTAGCATCTAACTGTTAGGGAAATCTTTTATAATGTTTTGAAGATGACAAAATAAATCAAAGACTAGTAACATGTTTAATTGCTGAGTAACAGACTATGCAGATGATAGAACGTGTAAAGGTTATTATCAAAGTCTATAGTTGGAAGAACCAAAAGACAGACTCTATGCTAAAGCTGAACTTATTCAGACTATGTTCGGACCTTAAAGCTAAATCTGTTCAAAAGCAGAATATGCTCAGACTCATATTGTAAAGTTTATTGTTCTCAGACTTTACAATCAGAACGAGACAGAACGTAACACAAGCCCTAAATGTATAACTGCTAGTAATCTGGTTTAGATTCTACATCAAGATTAATTTGATTGACTCAATCTAATTGATTGACTATTAAATCTTGATGACAGGAACTTTCTATACGAAGAAGCTCTACTTATGGAAACCAAGGTTCTGTTTGTATGGGTGATCGAAATCAATTTGGGATTCTACTTTTATCACTCAATGACTACCAAATCTTCTAGATACAGATCTGTCCAATGGGTAGATTGGAAGACGATCCTTAAGATACTGTCCAACGGCTAGTTTGGAAGTGGAGGAGTATTTAAGGAGATCAAGGACTGATGAGCAAGTAAGAGACAGAGTATAGAATTTATAATTCCAAAGTCTGAACGACCTTCGATCATACACTTGCCTCTTGTGAGCTTAAACATTTGTGATCTTGAGAAAAATACCAAAAAAGTGACTTAGTGAGATAGTATGATCTACCTCTAAGTGTTTGTACTCAAAGTTATAATCTCTTGTTGATTGGATAGTGGAATCCAGCAAAAAGCTGTTAGCGTGGGAGAGTGGACGTAAGCTTGATCTAAGAAGAACCACTATAAACCTTGTGTTCTTATTCTCTTCTCTGAACTCCTTTTTTTGTTCGTAATTCTATTTAACTACTAAAGTCTGAACTCGCTCAAAGTTTGTTATTCTTTAAACTTAGTTTCAAAAGTCTGCTACTCTTCAAACTCAGTTTCAAAATTGAAATATTTCTACTGTCCTTTTCAAAAAAAAATCTCACACCTATTCACCCCGCTCTAGGTGTTCATACTAGCACTTTCACCAACTTCATTTGACTTATAAAACATTGAAACAATATTGTTCTTTATCTCAAAAGAATAGCCGTACACTTCCAGACATAATACGGAAACTAGGTTCTGTCTAAAAGAAGGTACATAAAAGTGTTTTTCAACGTCAGATGCTAACCAGCATCCATGGTCAAAACAACATCTCCCACTAAGACAGCATTAAATGTTGTTTCCCATGATGAGTTATGATTCATTTTGATTTGACTTCCTTAAATTTATGAATCCCTTTATGGTAAAAAACATAATTCGCTGCACCGCTATCTAGCCACCAAGAACTGAATGAGGCTTTTGATAGGAATTGAATTCATAAATGAATGCCAATGAATCATTAACTCTAGACTCACGCTTGGACAAGCAAGCTTTATATCATTACAATGTCTTTATGTGCCATTTCTTCCCACAAAAACAATGAATGACATCATTTCTCTTAAGGGTGATATCCAAAAACCAGATTGTCAGAATGATCGATGGTTTCATGAATTACTTAATGAGTATGATTTTGGACTTGAAATCTACCATCCTTAGGACATAATCCTTAATCTCATCAGAACCATCACACCTTATATTGAAGAGTCATTGCATCTATACCAATCTTGATAATTGACAAGACACACTTTCAAGTCACTAAAGCTTCTATCCTTTTAGCAATGCAGTTAGTTGGTAAACCATTTTCAAGCGTTCCCAAAATGAAACGTCTCATGGATGATGGACAAATTCAATTGCCCTTTCCCAAGTAGCAATGAATACATTCTAATTCCATATAACTAACAGTGAGATTGCTAGTTTATTCAAAATAAGAGCAATATGAACATCTATCAGCATCATCTTAAACATAAAATCTGTTGGAGAAATCTTTCCAGAGTATTTTGAAGCTGACAAAACGTTTCTTTCAGTCTAAGTCTGGATGTTCGGAGACCGTCAGTTTAAAGTCTGAAGACTTTGTTCTCTCAAGACTCAAGACTCAAGACTCAAGACTCAAGACTTAAGACTCAAGACTCAAGACTTAAGTCTATTCTCACTGACAGTCTTTCTAATCCAGTGACGAAGGAAATCCAAAGCCGAGGTATATGGTTGAGGATTCGATCCTATCCTCTGGAATAGATTCTTTGGTTGGATAATCATTTCGGATTCTTTAATTCTTATCTAAGATCGATTGAAGATCCGTTGGTCAATGAAATAATCTTGGTATGTTCTATTCTTGGAAACCAAGATCCTGATTGTATGGGCGAACAGGATTGATGGGCTATCATCAGATTCCTTAAATAAGCTCGGATGATCTTCTTGATTGATTCCGTCCAACGGGTAGATTGGAGGAATTCCTTTGGTAAGTGCCAACGGCTATGATGGCATAAAGGAGTATAAAAAGAAGACGTTCTAGTTGTTTTGAGTGTGTGATCGATAGAGAAATTCCAGAGTCTGAAGAACCTTGATTGTTAGTCGAGACTATTCGAGCGAAATTGTATACACAGAGAGTGTTTGTACTTGGTGATACCTTGAGTGAGTGTGGTAGATCATCTACGCCGAGAAATCAAGGAAGATCAACACTGTAACATCTCTTTGTTCATAGTGGAATCCAGCCAATTGGCTGTCAGTGCAGAAGAGTGGACGTAGGCTTGAATCAAGCCGAACCACTATAAACCGAGTGTTCAATTCTCTATTTCCCTTACTCAGTCTCACGATTGGTTTTTAATTATTGCAAATTCTTCAACTGTCTAAAGTATTGTGCGATTTTCAAGAAAAATCTTTGTATACCTATTCACCCCCCTCTAGGTACTCATACTAGCAATATCAAAATCATCTTCACTGCTTAAAATTTGTCTAATAGGAACCTCAACAATAATGGAGTTGCCATTACCGATAATGTAACTTAATAGCAAGTAGCATATGTAATTGGCACCATGTGAATACAGTGTAACTTGAAAACCTTATAAGTACACATCCTGAGAGTTACACGCATCATCATATAAACACCTTTGGGCAGGATACATGACATGCAATTACATACTCTTCACATGATAGCGGTCATGAGAATATATTCTGACATTTCGTAAATTCACCACATTTTGGTATATGAACCACTAGAATCAATCACTCCTTAACCATATGCTGTACATGCATCCCTCCATGAACTAACACACAATTACCTCCTTTGAAAGTATAAACACATATCAAAACAGGAGACGTCCCATTACGATATGAGACCAATGCTTCTCAAATCCAATCAAATGTGCCACTTTGGCGGTCACAACCCAACTGAATCATCGAAATTCTCTCTTATCGGAGATATAACTTTATAACTCACATTTATTCCATACATGTGATTTTAGATCGGATGACAGGAGTAATTTGTCACTAAAATCACATATCATGCCAATCACATTGCTCTATTTGTTGATACATGCTGAACCTTATACATGTTATCAATGAATCAATGCTCTATACAATCTTTATGTGATGATATACACATGATCTCACAATGTATTTCCAAAATCATAAAGAAATACATGAAAAATACACAAAAAAGACCCCCGAAATCACGTACCTTAGGGTTTCACGTGCATTTTCATATTCATAAAATCATCAAAAATATTAAATAAACATATAATAGTGTAGAGAACATCCATATAAGCACAACGGTCCAAACCACGCTTCAATCGGAGATCCCATGCGCCCTCACGCGCCCCTAGAATGCGCAACGCATGAGTTGCACATGCTGGTGCATAAAAACCGACCCAAAGCTGATCCGACCGATCCGACTGGTCAATGGGTCGAAACGGTCAACTCGGGTCGGGTCTATGGTGACGTCACATGCCACGTGGCGGTCACACGTAAGGCGGCTAACATGACGTCATCATAGGACACTTGTCCATGGCGGTGGCGAAGTCGGCGGGATGACGTCACAAATGACGTCATCATTGCTGAGGCGGTGCACACTCATGAAGCCGTGTGGCGGTCCACGTGTCGCCGACTCCCAGCACCACCCGGGCGCATGAGGCCGTTTCTGGCATCGTATAGAGACATTCCACCCACCAAAAAATTCTCGTATGGAAGATTAGAAGCCGTTTATACAATCAAAATTCACTTTCACCGGACCAAAATTCACAAAAACAGGCGAAACGTTCCAAGGGTAGGTGAAATCCGAAATTCTCATCGTCGGCACATTTAGCCTCCGCCAGAGGCGTGCCACCCACCGAAATGCTTGGCTCGACAAGAAGAATCCAAATATGTTTTCAAAATCAAATTTCAACAAGCAAAATTTCTGAAAACGGGTCAAGCGCAATAGTTCGGGTTCTAGACTATGAGGCTCTGATACCAAATGTAGGCCGCTGAAGCGGCTTCCCAGGATGGACGTAGCTAGAAAATCGAGCATGTAGGAAGAGAATACAAAGATTTGTGTACCGTTCTTTATGCGGAATGACGATGATTCAACGCTCAAACGACGAGCCGACGCTCAGGTTCTTCTCCTCTATGACCCTCGATTCCTAGCTCGATGAGACCGCCACTCACGGTTTGCCTTATGTGAGGTGAGAGAGACTTCATGGAAGAATGAGAGCTAAAGGAGGGACCTTAACGATATTTATAGAGTTTTGGACGAGCCCTCTCATCACGAGCCAAGCCCAACTCGGCCCACACAATGCCAGGCCCATATTCGACCATTAAGAAAACTTTATGCCTTACCTTATTAGACCAACCCTATAAAACGGTAATTACAATCTCAATTAATGTAACCCACATAAGGAAAACTCTTACATTTACTTCTTGTCTAGTCCTGATGGCGTGGGTTAAAGTGAAAACTATAATGTTCAACATGCAAAAATGGGGGATTCGGTTGTTGGTTGCTTTGTGATATATATATCCACGCAGATGTGATAATGGACTCATTTGAGATTACTTGCAATTGCAACATACCTGTTAGAGTAACTAAATGTTAAACCACACATTTATCTAATGGTTTGATAATTTCCTAAATAGCGACCATCCTATAAATAGTCACCCGAAACATTGTAAACGGCACTTCACGATTCAAAATCAACACTATCTCTTGGAATCATTTTCCAAGCATATCTTCCGGTTGGGTTTCCTTTTTGGAGCAATTCAACTTTATGCTTCGACATAAACCGGGCCACTTAAACAATTTTGTTGATGCACTTAGTCATCACATCATAACACTCATCACCATGTGCATCGACATTGTGGGATTTCACCACCTCTGTTCCCTTTATGTCGATGATGACAACTTCTAGGACATTTGGGAGAAGTGTTCTATGGCAAGCTCTTATGGCAACATGATGATTGTTCTTGGGCTTATGCATCCCTCACAGCTCTTTGCAGGAACAACTTATTCGAGAGCTTCATGGTGGCACCCTCCTAGGACATTTTGGGCAAGACAAAATTATTGTCTTAGTTGAAGAGTGATACTATTGGCCTCAACTGAAGCAGGACGTTGGGCGATTGGTGAAAAAGCAATACGTCGATTAACCTATCAAATGTCATTCTCAAAACACTAGTCTTTACACCCCCTCTACCTATTCCTTTTGGGCTTGGGTAGACATTTCGATGGATTTCGTGTCGGGGCTTTCCTAAACCCAATGAGGTATAGACTCTGTTTTTGTGGTAGTGGACATGTTTACAGAGATGGCACACTTCATTCCTTGCAAAAAAAAACTTCAGATCCTTCCCATGTGGCGAGTCTATTCTTTTGAGAAGGAGTTTGTCTGCATGGTGTGCCCAAAACTATCACCTCCAACTGTGATACCAAGCTCCTTAGTCATTTTTGGAGGACCCTGTAGTGCTTATCTAGGACAAATTTACAGTGTAACGGCTCCTTTCATCCCTAGATGACGGTCAAACTAAAGTTTTCAACCGTATTATGGCAAATATCATTCGGTGCCTTTGTAGTGACATGCCAAAGCAATGGGACCAGTACCTTAGTCTTGTTGAATTTGCTTTCAATTGTTTGAGAAATCTTTCTGGAATATTTTGAAGCTGACAAAACGTTTCCATCAGTCTAGTCTGAAGATTTGCAGACTCTACTATTTAAAGTCTGAAGACCTCCGGACTGCCAGACTCAAGACTCAAAGTCTATTCTCATTGACAGTTACTAATCCGTTGAAGAAAGGCTATCCAGAACTGAGTGATTCATTAAGGATTTGGCCTTATCGACTGGAGAAGATCTCTTGGCTGGATATGACATAACGGATTCCCTTATTCGAATCAAGATTGATTAAGGATCCGATGATTGGCTAAGTATACTTGGAAGGTTCTACTTATGGAAACCGAGATCCTGATTGTATGGGCGAGCAGGATTGATGGGCTATCGACATGTTCCTTTAATAGCTCGAATGATCTTCCTAATTGATTCTGTCCAACGGGAAGATTGGAAGAATTCCTTTGGTAAGTGCCAACGGGTATGATGGCATAAAGGAGTATATAAGGAAGACGTTCCAATTGTTCGAGAGAGTGCACGATGGAAGAATTCCAAAGTCTGAAGCTCCTTGTTCTTAGTCAATTCATTTTTTGAGTGAAATCTTGTACGCAAAAAAGAGTCTATATTTTGAGATACCTTGAGGAAGTGTGGTAAGAGTATCTACACTATGAAATCAAGGGAAAGCATTACTGTAACATCTCTTTTGTTCATAGTGAAATCCAACCGGTGGCTGTCAGTGCGGAAGAGTGGACGTAGGCTTGGAATAAGCCAAACCACTATAAAATTTGTGTTCATTTCTCTTCCCTACTCTCTGCTTTACTTTGATCATAATTCGTTTTGTTAACTAAAGGAGAACTTCCTTTCTATTGTCTGCCTAGTATTGCTCTCGTATCTCGAGAAATTATTTTTACACCTATTCACCCCCCTCTAGGTGCTTATACTAGTCATATCAATTAGTATCAGAGCTTTTGTACTCACTTTGTTTGAAGTGTTTTACTTCAGAGTTAAAGATCCATGGCTAGTATGTTAGCTCCAGAGCTGGTGGAAGGGCAAAGCAATACCAGACCACCTTACTTTGATGGAAAGGATTACAACATCTGGAAAAACAAGATGAAAGCATTCCTAAGATCAAAGGATCCTCTGGAATGGGATGATGTAGAAAAAGGAATCACTCCTAAAGCTGCATCTGTCTCAGAGAAAGGAAAAGAAGCTATTGAGCCTAGTGAAATGACTCAGGAAGAGATAATCAAGAGACAAGCTCTTGATGCAAAAGCAATTTATTCTTTATATTGTGCTTTGTCGCCTCATCGAATATAACGTAATATCTTCTTGTGTTACAAATAAAGAAGTCTCGGGATAGATTACATATTACCTATGAAGGAACCGATCGAGTGAAAGAGACCGTAATCAACATTCTCCTCGGTCAATACGAAGCCTTCAAAATGAAATCGAGAATCTATAACTCGACATGTTTAGTCGTTTTACAGAAATCGTGAATGGTCTTGAAAATCAAGGTCAACCAATTTCTGATCCCATGAAGGTAAACAAGCTACTGCGTGGACTCTCCAAGGATTGGAATCACATAAAGACATCAATAAGAGAGACACAAAGAATCATGCCTCTATCTGTCGATGAGTTGGTTGGAACTCTTCAGTCTTATGAAGTGGAACGAATCAATGAAGACGAAGATCCTAAAGGTAAGAAATTCATTGCATTAAAATCCAATGATGATTATGATGTTACAGATTCTGAAGATGATATGGATGATGAGGAGCTTGCTCTCATGATAAGAAGATTCAGAAAGCTGAACAGAAAAGGAAGAAGATTCAATCCAAAGAAACAGAGTTTTCAAAAGCAACAGACTAAGTCTGTTGAGGATGATGAATCAAACAAAGATGTAGTCTGCTTTGAATGTAAGAAAAGGGACACATCATACCCAATTGTCCTCTTCTGAGGAAGAAGAAATGAGAAGCTGAAAAGTATCGAAATGCTCTTAAAGCAGAAACCTGGAGTAATACAAAGTGTGAAGAAAGTGATGATATTATGCCAATATATGTCTAATGGCACAATCGGATTTAGATTCAAACTCCGAGACAGACTCAGATTCAGACAGTGAATTTGAGGTGAGTAACTTTAAAATCCCTATTAAGGTTTCAAAATACATTAATGAGCTGTGTTTTAGTCTTAAGACTTCTCTTAAAAGGATTTCCGAACTTAAAAAGGAAAACTCTGCACTAAAATAACAGGAAAATGTTTTGAAAGAAAAGGTTAAATGTTTAGACAAGAATGTCTCTACTCTTAAAGAGAGTGAAGATAATCTTTTAAAAGAAAATGCATTTTTAAAAAAATGACTTATCAAATATTTCAAAAAGATTTTCAATAGGATCTCGAGAAACTTGAGAAAATTCTTTCAAAGACAAAGACCTTATTTCAATAAATCTGGTTTGGGAATGACTCATGGAAACCATTCCTCTAATTGATTTTCCTAAAGTGAAGGAAAGAATTAAGCAAAGACTCACAAGAGATGCTTACACAAATCATTTCAAAAAGGTTTTTGTAAAACCAGTAGGTCGAAATGCTCTCAGATGTTCAAAGTGCAATAGTGCAAATCATTTTGAAAAGAAATGTCCTATGGTTTGGAAACCTGCTAAAAAAGTATGGGCAAAAACCGCATATCATACTAACACCAATGGACCCAATAAAATATGGGTACCAAATAAAGCTTGAATCTCTTTTTTAAATGTAGGTCACTATCAAGAAAAATGTAAAATGGTATCTGGATAGTGGATGCTCAAGACATATAACAGGAGATTCAAATTGCTTCATAAAGCTCGTTCAAGTAAATGGTGGAAAAGTCTCACTTGAAGGAAACAACAAAGGAAGAATTGTGGGATTTGGAATCAGTAAAGATTGGAAACCTCACAATAAGCAATGTTTCCCTAGTGGAAGGACTCAACTACAATCGATCGCATTAGTCGGTAGTGATACCGGTTTCAAAATAAACTTTCAAGAGGAAATATGTTCAGGAACCAGTAAAGACTCTACTCAGTCATTCATGGGTCGAAGACATGGAAATATCTTCCTCTTGGATGTGAAACCAGATGAATCGCAATGTCTAATCTCAATTCAAGACGAAGCGAGCTTATGGCACAGAAAGCTTGGGCACATCAATATGAAGTAGATAGCCAAAATTTCGACAAAGAAGCTTGTTCGTGGTTTACTAAATTTATCATACCAAAAGTTTGATCTATGTACACCATGCGTATTGGGAAAGCATGTAAGAAATTCCTTTAAACCAATAAATCAAGTTTTCACTAATCGTGTACTGCAGCTTCTGCATATGGATCTCTTTGGACTAACCAGAACTCAGAGCATTGGAGGTAAGAAATATTGCCTAGTAATTGTGGATGACTATTCACGATTTACTTGGGTATATTTCCTGGCAAGTAAGTTTGAAACCTTCTCTTACTTTGAAAAGTTCGCCAAAAATGTTCAAAATGAAAAATGGTATGTTATCTCAAGTATAAGAACATACCATGGAGGTGAATTTGAAAATCAAGATTTTACAAAATTCTGTGATGAATCTGGCTTTCAGCATGTGTTCTCCTCTCCATATACTCCAGAGCAAAATGGAGTTGTGGAAAGAAAGAATAGATCGCTTCAAGAAATGGCTAGAACTCTTTTAATTGAAAGTAACATCTGTTGGAGAAATCATTCCAGAATATTTTGAAGCTGACAAAACGTTTCCTTCGTCTAGTGCGGGTATCTCGGATCGTCTAGTTTAAAGTCGAAGACTTTCGACTACCGAGACTCAAGATTCAAGACTCAAGATTCGAGACTTAAGACTCAAGACTCAAGACTATTCTCATTGACAAGTCTTGCGATCCAAGTGACGAAGGAAATCCAGAGCAAAGTATATGGTTGAGGATTTAATCCTATCGTCTGGAGAAGATCTTTTTTGGTTGGATAAATATAACGGATTCTTTTGTTCGTATCTAGATCAATTGAAGATCCGATGGTCGATTTAAGTATTCTTGGAATGTTCTATTCTTGGAAACCAAGATCCTGATTGTATGGGCGAACAGGATTGATGGGCTATCGTCAGGTTCCTTTTATAGCTCGAATGATCTTCTTGATTGATTCCGTCCAACGGGTAGATTGGAGGAATTCCTTTGGTAAGTGCCAACGGTATGATGGCATAAAGGAGTATAAAAAGGAAGACGTTCTAGTTGTTTAAAAATGTGATTGATAGGAAAATTCCAGAGTCTGAAGCACCTTGATTATTAGTCGATACAGTCTGAGCGAAATTGTATACACAGAGAGTGTCTATACTTGGTGATACCTTGAGCGAGTGTGGTAGATCATCTACACCGAGAAATCAAGGAAGATCAACACTGTAACATCTCTTTGTTCATAGTGGAATCCAGCCAAATTAGCTGTCAGTGCAGAAGAGTGGACGTAGGCTTGAATCAAGCCGAACCACTATAAACCGCGTGTTTAATTCTCTCTTTCCTTACTTAGTCTTACGTTGATTATTACTCTTCGCAAATCCTTCAACTGTCTAAAGTATTGCGCAAGTATACAGAAATTATCAAGAAAGTCTTTGTATACCTATTCACCCTCCCTCTAGGTACTCGTACTAGCAATATCAATTGGTATCAGAGCCCGTGTTCTTACTTTGTTTGAAGTGTTTTACTTCAGAGTAAAAGATCCATGGCTAGTATGCTAGCACCGGGCTGATGGAAGGGCAAAGCAATACCGAGACCACCCTACTTTGACGGAAAGGATTACAACATCCGGAAGAACAAGATGAAAGCTTTCCTACGATCCAAGGATCCTCGGAATGGGACGTTGTGGAAAGAGGAATTACTCCTACTTTGCTGCATCAATCTCTCGAAAGAGGAAAAGAAACTGTTGATGCCAAATGAATGACTCGGAAGAGATAAACAAGAGACAAGCACTCGATGCAAAAGCAATTTATTCTTTATATTGTGCCTTATCTCCAACCGAATATAACAGAATATCTTCTTGTGTTACAGCAAAAGAAGTATGGGATAGATTACATATCACCTATGAAGGGACGGATCGAGTGAAGGAGACCCGAGAATTAACATTCTCCTCGGTCAATATGAAGCCTTCAAAATGAAACCAGGAGAATCTATAACGACATGTTTAGTCGTTTTACGAGATATTGTCAATGGTCTTGAGAACCAAGGACAAAAAATTTCTGATCCCATAAAGGTGAACAAGCTACTGCGTGGACTCTCCAAGGAGTGGAATCATATAAAGACTTCAATAAGAGAAACGCAAAGAATTATGCATTTATCTGTCGACGAGCTGATTGGAACTCTTCAATCATATGAAGTGGAACGAATTAATGAAGAAGAAGATCCAAGAGGTAAGAAATCTATTGCATTAAAATCAAATGATGACTCGATGATGCAGATTCTCGAAGATGATATGGACGATGAGGAGCTCGCCCTCATGATAAGAAGATTCAGAAAACTGAATAGAAAAGGCAAAAGGTTCAACTCAAAGAAACAAAGTTTCCAGAGACAGCAGACCAAGTCTGTTGATGATGAGGAACCAAACAAAGATGTAGTTTGCTTCGAATGTAAGAAGAAGGGACACATCATATCCAACTGTCCTCTTCTGAAGAAGAAAAGAGGAAAAGCTGAGAAGTTTCGAAAAGCTCTCAAAGTCGAAACCTGGAGTGATACAGAATGTGAAGAAAGTGATAATGAATATGCCAACATATGTTTGATGGCACATTCGGACTCGGACTCATTCTGGATCGACTCGAACAAAGTGAATTTGAGGTAACCGATTTTAAAATTCCTGTCAAAGTCTCTAAATATATTGATGAACTGTGTTTCAGTCTTAAGACTTCTCTCAAAAGGATTTCCGAACTTAAAAAGGAAAACTCAGCTCTAAAACAAAAAGAAGTCATTTTAGAAGAAATAGTTAAAAGTCTAGACCTAAATGTTTCTGCTCTTAAAGAAAAAGAAGATGATCTTTTGAAAGAAAATGTTTTCTTAAAAACGGACTTATCAAATATTTCAAAGAAGTTTTCGATAGGATCCGAAAAGCTTGAAAAAGTTCTTTCAGTTCAAAGACCTTACTTCAATAAGTCTGGTCTAGGCACGACAGCGTAAACAATTCCCTTGATTGATTTTCCTAAAGTTAAAGAAAGAATAAATAAAAGACCGTCGAGAGAGGCTTACAAAAATCATTTCAAGAAAGTTTTTGTAAAGTCTGTTGGTCGAAATGCTTTAAGGTGTTCAAAGTGTAACAATAAGGATCACTTTGAAAAAGAGTGTCCTATGATCTGGAAGCCTGTTAAGAAAGTATGGCCTAATAATGTTTATCCTACTAACACCAAAGGACCCAAGAAAATTTGGGTACCAAAGAAAACTTGAGACTCTCTTTTAAATACAAGTCTCTGTCAAGAAAAAGATAAAATGGTATCTTGACAGCGGATGTTCAAGACACATGACAGGAGACTCAAAGTGCTTCGTAAAGCTTGTTCAAGTAAACGGTGGAAATGTTTCATTTGGAGGAAACGGCAAAGGATGCATTGTGGGATTTGGAACTGTGAAAATTGGAAATCTCACAATAAGCAATGTTTCTCTAGTGGAAGGACTCAACTATAACCTCCTCAGCATTAGCCAACTGTGTGATACTGGTTTCAAGATCTCCTTTCAAGAAGGAATTTGCTATGGAATTAGTAAAGACTCTACTCAGTCTTTCATGGGTCGAAGACATGGAAACATCTACCTCTTAGACATGAAATTGAATGAATCTCAATGCCTAATTTCAATCCAAGATGAAGCAAGCTTATGGCACGAAAGCTTGGCCATGTCAATATGAAGCAATTAGCCAAAATCTCATCAAAGCGGCTTGTTCGAGGTCTACCCAAATTACCAAATCAAAAGTCCGATCCATGCACACCTTGTATTACGGGAAAACAGGTAAGAAACTCATTTAAGCCAATAAATCATGTCTCTACTAATCATTTACTACGGTTGCTGCATATGGATCTCTTCGGACCAACCCAGAACCCGTAGTATTAGAGGTAAGAAATACTGCCTAGTAATTGTGGATGATTACTCCCGCTTTACTTGGGTATATTTCCTTGCAAGTAAGTCAGAAACCTTTTCGTATTTTGAAAAATTTGCTAAAAAGGTTCAAAATGAAAAAGGATGTGTTATCTCAAGTATAGGAACAGATCATGGAGGAGAATTTGAAAATCAAGATTTCACAAAATTGTGCGATGAATCTGGATTTAAGCATGTGTTCTCCTCTCCATACACTCCTCAGCAAAATGGAGTTGTGGAAAGAAAGAATAGATCTCTTCAAGAAATGGCTAGAACTCTTTTAATTGAAAGTAAAATTTCTTCACGATTTTGGGCTGAAGCTGTTTCAACAGCTTGCTATATCATCAATAGAGTCTTCCTAAGACCTATTCTTGAGAAAACCCCTTATGAATTATTCAAAGGTAAAAAACCTATTGTTTCATACTTTCATGTGTTCGGTTGCAAATGCTTTATATTGAAAAATGCAAAAGATCGAGTTGGTAAGTTTGAAGAAAGATCAGATGAAGGCATCTTCCTTGGATATTCTACATCAAGCAAAGCCTACAGAGTCTATAACAAGAAGAGCCAGACGGTGGAGGAGTCAATGAATGTCAAATTTCAAGACTCTAAGCAAGATGAATCCAGTCAGACTCAATATGAAGAGTTTGAACCTGGTCCAGACCTTCCTAAGCTTACAACTCAAAAAGCATCTCAGACTCTGGAAGACCAGCATCAAGATGTTCATGAAGATTCAAAAAAAGAAAGAGATCATCATCCAGACAAATCAACCAAGAATGGCGGAAGCACAAGTCCAGTCATCCTAAAGATCTCATTATAGGCGAAATTAATGAAGGAATTCGCACCAGATCCAAAAGACGTGAAGAGTCTAGTGTCATGGCTCTCATCTCGAAATTGAACCAAAAAGCATAGAAGAAGCTTTATCTGATGAAAGCTGGATCGAAGTTATGCAAGAAGAGCTCAGACAGCTCAACATTAACGATGTCTGGGAATTGACATCTAAACCAAAAGGTAAAACTGTTATTGGAGCCAAATGGGTGTTCAGAAACAAGATGAACGAAAAAGGAAAAGTCGTACGGAATAAAGCAAGACTCGTGGCTAAGGGATACACGCAAGAAGAAGGAATAGACTATGATGAGACTTACGCTCCTGTAGCAAGGTTAGAAGCTATTCGTCTATTACTTGCGTTTGCTTGTTACAAAAATTTCAGGTTATTCCAAATGGACGTCAAAAGTGCTTTCCTAAATGGATTTATCCAAGAGGAAGTTTATGTGGAACAACCGCCTGGATTTGAAGACCCAAAGAAGCCAGACTCAGTTTTCAGACCGAAAAAGGCCATGTATGGTCTAAAGCAAGCACCTCGAGCTTGGTACGACGTACTAAGTAAGTTCTTATTACGTAACGGCTTTGTTAAAGGTAAAGTAGATACTACTCTATTCATCAAAAAGGAAAACAAAAGCTTTTTACTCGTTCAAATATATGTTGATGACATTATTTTTGGATCCTCTAATGAAAGTCTATGCAAGAAATTTTCTAAGTCTATGCGGGACGAGTTTGAAATGAGTATGATGGGAGAATTAACATTCTTTCTTGGCCTTCAAATAAAGCAATTGAAGGAAGGAACTTTTATTTTCCAAGAAAAATATGCTAATGATCTTGTCAAAAGATTTGGATTGGAAAATTGCAAGAAGACTGATTAAATACGTTGCTTCATCTTCAAGCATGGGTCTTTGGTATCCTAAGAAGGGAGACTTTAATCTTCTAGGATATTCAGACGCAGATCTGGCCGGCTGCAGAGTAGATAGAAAGAGTACTTCAGGAACTTGCCAGTTGCTTAGAAGCAGGACAGTGTCTTGGTTTTCAAGAAAACAAAGCACCGTAGCTCTCTCAACAACGAAGCGAGTATGTTCCCCTTGGAAGCTGCTTGTTCACAAATTCTATGGATAAAACAACAGCTACAAGACTTTGGGATTGAAGACTCATGCACGAAAATCAAATGTGACAACACCAGCGCAATCAATCTCACCAAAAATCCAATTCTTCATTCAAGAGCAAAGCATATAGAAATTCGACATCACTTTATTAGAGATCATATTCAAAGTGGAGAAATCTCGATTCAATTTGTTGATTCAAAAAGTCAACTAGCGGATATATTCACAAAGCCTTTGGAGAAAAATCAATTTGATTTTATCCGCTCCGTACTCAACATTTTGAAGCTTGAAGAAATTAAAGTCTAGAGACTCTCCAACCTTCAGACTCAGAAAGTTGATAACCGTCAGACTCAAATCTCTACGACTCAGACGTTGATGACTATAGACTGTAAGTTGTTACTTTATCTAAACTCGAAAAGGTATGATCTTTCGTTTGTAGTCTCGTGAAAATCGAAAAACTTGTCTTTTCAAAAGGATTAATTTTGGCGAGTTATTGATTTCGAAAAGAGGTATTCATACACTTTCCTTGTACCGATTGAACTTCCCCTTTCAAAACCGAGTTATATATACACGCTTTTCTCTTTCAATCTTCAAAACCCTAAAAACATTCTCCTCTCAATCTGGTTTCTACTTCGAATTCATCCTCGAGAAAGTTGTCATCTTTTCTTGGGAAAGCAAGCAAAGGAATCTCTCAGCGACAAGAAGAATGTCTTCTTCGAGGAAGTCTTCAAGAATCGCGACAAGGGGACCACATAAGATGAAGGAGGGACCTACCCACTTCGATCTCACAGAAGAGGAAGAACTATCGAGTCAGCATCAGAACCCGACTCATTCTCCACCACGTCATTCAACGCCTTCTACCCCACAAGGTGCGGGTCAACATCCGGAGGAAGAGATAATCGAGGACGCAGACCCAGTAAGAGTCCAAAAACCCTCATTTACTTACAAACTTTACTGTGCGTTGAAAAGTACTGCGACTCCGATGAAATATGTGGATGACTTTCTTAAAGAAAAGAACTATGGGAATGAGTATATCTTTCTGAAGAAAATGGAGGATTTGGGAATTACTCCCAAAGGTAAAGCAGAGGAAGCACTTGCGAATTTTCCCAGTGATCCTCGTATGTCGGGAACAAATTTGACTGATGGGAACGACGATGACAAAATGTTCACTGATTTTCAACCGAGAATGGGTGTTGCTGCGAAGGTAAAGGGAAAGAGGATGGAGTTATTTAAATCGAAGGAACAGGAAAATTTGTTCTTCAAACTGCTGAAACGAGGGGTGATAAACCCTAGGAGTGTCGATTTCGATTTCTTGGATGCTGTGAATGTGAACTTGAGAGAGAAGTTCAGTCTGCTTCAACTGGAACGTTTTTGCACTGACACCACGGACGGATATGCACAACTAACTGCATATTTCTATTCAAATCTTAGCTTTATCGATGCGAATAGAATATCTTTCAGTATTCGAGATCAGGATTATGTGTTGGATGTGGACATGTTGGCGGACATAATTGGAGTTGAACGAGGACGTTATCAACCATCAAAGTCTCGCTTGCTCGTGCCACAATGGACCTTGTCGAAGATAGAAATATTGAGGGAAAAATCATCTATTCAAGGATGTGTGCCATCAACATTGTGTTGCACAAAATTGTTATCAATTGCATTAGGCCGAAGTCTACATCAAAGACCGATGTGTCTAATTACAAGCAAAATTGATGTACGCAATCAACTCCGGGAAGAAGTTCTCTCTCCCTCACACTATTCTCTTTCACATGTACGAGCAATGTCGAAAGACAAGGGACAATTGCCTTATCCAGGTCTAGTGACCAAGATCTTCAGACACATGAATATTGAACCTCCACACACTCTTTGTGTTCGACCGTGCGATAAGATGGTGGTAGGATTAAAGATGTTGACAAAGATGCGTCTCAAAGAACTTTCTAAGGCAATGGAGAAATTCAGAGTGAAGACTCCAGTTCCGTCGCTTCAAAAAAGAAAGGGAAAGGAAGCCATTGGTGCCCCATCCAAAAAGAAGAGAACTCTCATCTTGGAGGATGAAGATGAGGAGGAAGATCTCACAATCACTGCCTTGATAAGGACAAGACGTTCTGTTCTCCAATCAACAGAACAGCAGAAGAAACAGAGAGAAGAAGAAGAAAAAGACAAGAACAGAGAAGAAGAAGAGTAGAGAGAGAAGGAGAAAGAAGCTGAAGAAGAAGGAGAAGAAGAGCAAGAAAAGTATGCCGCTGAATCTGGAGAGAAGGATACAGAAAAGCATGATCATCACTCTTCCCCTCTTGATGTCCTAGAGACGGGGAGTTGGCGAGCAAGAAAGGTCCTCACCTCATGCCGCCAATAGTGAAAATCTAAGACAATCTCCAGCAGCCCCCGGAAGAATTTCAGGCTTCTCAATTGCACGAAGAAGGTCACGATACGTCGAACCAAATCTGCAAGACTTTACGAAGCACCATCGTCTCGCATTCACTCCATCTCGAGAAAGTAAATGCTAGCACACGACGGATAATTCTGCAGATTTTCGTCGTATTATGGATATTCTTCTCGGAAATGCGTGGCCAAATCTATGCTGCGACGTGAAATTCAAGCCTTGAAGACCGCCGGACAAGCATCTTCGATTACCCCGGAGGATAAAATGAAAGACCTCGCTCTACAACTTCAAGCCAATGCCAAAGGAGAGGAGGTAACACAACTAAGGGAGGACTTGAAGAGGCTAGAAGGAGTAGTTCAGTCCATGGGCGATTTCCAGATCGTGCGCATTCCCAAGCAAACATGACTCCTTTCTCACCTTTTTTTAATGATGACAAAAAGGGGGAGAAGCAATTTGAACCAACCAACCAACCAACTTTCTTTATTTTTTGTTGAATATGTTTGTTTATGACTTGAGTAAACTTGGGTGTAAACTTGATCTTGACTTAATTGGCTGTGGATTTAGATGCTTAACTGTTTGCATTTACTTCAAGTATTGTTATATGGTATTACTCATGAAAGACTAACCAATTTTCTGTGGATGCAGAGTCTGGTTGTTTTGATTAATTTTATGAGATAGCCATATTGCTTGAGAAATGTTTTTGCAGGTCAAAGTGATTCAAATCTACAGGAAAGTTTTGTCACCATCAAAAAGGGGAGATTGTTGGAGAAATCATTCCGAATATTTTGAAGCCGACAAAACGTTTCCTTCGATCTAGTCTGGTATCTGCAGATCGTCTAGTTTAAAGTCTCAAGACTTTCGACTACCGACTCAAGATTCAAGACTCAAGATTCGAGACTTAAGACTCAAGACTCAAGACTATTCTCATTGACAACACGATCCAGTGTGAAAAGGAAATCGAGCCGAAGTATATGGTTGAGGATTTAATCCTATCGTCTGGAGAAGATCTTTTTTGGTTGGATAAATATAACGGATTCTTTTGTTCGTATCTAGATCAATTGAAGATCCGATGGTCGACGAAGTATTCTTGGAATGTTCTATTCTTGGAAACCAAGATCCTGATTGTATGGGCGAACAGGATTGATGGGCTATCGTCAGGTTCCTTTTATAGCTCAAATGATCTTCTTGATTGATTCCGTCCAACGGGTAGATTAGAGGAATTCCTTTGATAAGTGCCAACGGTATGATGGCATAAAGGAGTATAAAAAGGAAGACGTTCTAGTTGTTTAAAAATGTGATTGATAGAAAAATTTCAGAGTCTGAAGCACCTTGATTATTAGTCGATACAGTCTGAGCGAAATTGTATACACAGAGAGTGTCTATACTTGGTGATACCTTGAGCGAGTGTGGTAGATCATCTACACCGAGAAATCAAGGAAGATCAACACCGTAACATCTCTTTGTTCATAGTGGAATCCAGCCAAATTGGCTGTCGCGTGCGTAAGAGTGGACGTAGGCTTGAATCAAGCCGAACCACTATAAACCGCGTGTTTAATTCTCTCTTTCCTTACTTAGTCTTACGTTGATTATTACTCTTCGCAAATCCTTCAACTGTCTAAAGTATTGCGCAAGTATACAGAAATTATCAAGAAAGTCTTTGTATACCTATTCACCCCCCCTCTAGGTACTCGTACTAGCAATATCAACATCTCTTCACTTTTTGGGCTGAAGCAGTTTCAACAGCATGCTATATTATTAATAGAGTTTTTCTAAGGCCTATTCTGGAAAAAAAAAAAAAAAAACCCTATGAGTTATTCAAAGAAACGAAGCCTATTATTTCATACTTTCATGTGTTTGGATGTAATGCTTTATTTTGAAAAATGCAAATGATCGAGTTGGTAAGTTCGAAGAAAAATCAGACAAAGGCATCTTTCTAAGATATTCTACCTCAAGCAAAGCCTACAGAGTCTATAACAAGAAGACTCAATCCGTGGAAGAATCAATGAATGTCAAATTCCAGGATTCTATGCAAAATGAATCTATTCAGACTCATCTTGAAGAATCTGAACCTGCTCCAGACTCTACAAAGTCTAAGTCTCAAGAAGCAGCTCAGACTCTGAAAGTCCAGCAGCAAGTGGTTATTGAAGATTCAAATGAAGGAAGTGATCATCAACTTGACAAATCAACCAGTAACTGGAAGCATAAGTCCAGTCATCCCAAAGATCTCATTATTGGCGACATTAATGAAGGAATTCGCAAAAGATCCAAAAGGCGCGAAGAGTCTAGTGCTATGGCTCTTATTTCTGAAATAGAACCCAAAAGCATAGAAGAAGCTTTATCTAATGAAAGCTAGATTGAAGCTATGCAAGAAGAACTCAGACAATTCAGCATTAATAATGTCTAGGAATTGACTCTTAAACCAAAAGGTAAATCTATTATTGGAGCTAAATGTGTTTTCAGGAACAAGATGAACGAAAAAGGAAAAGTTGTAAGAAACAAAGCAAGACTCGTGGCCAAGGGATATACGCAAGAAGAAGGGATAGACTATGACGAGACTTACGCACCAGTAGCAAGGTTAGAAGCAATTTGATTATTACTTGCTTTTGCTTGTTATAAGAATTTCAGGTTATTCCAAATGGACGTCAAAAGTGCTTTCCGAATGAATTTATCCATGATGAAGTCTATGTGGAACAACCACCTGGTTTGAAGACCCAAGGAAACCGACTCGATTCGATCAAAAAGGCCCCGTATGGTTTAAAGCAAGCACCTCGAGCTTGGTACGACAGGCTGAGTAAGTTTTTAATTCAAAACGGCTTTGTCAAAGGTAAAGTAGACACTACTCTGTTTATCAAAAGAGAAAGCAAAAGTTTTCTGCTTGTTCAAATATATGTTGATTATATTATTTTTGGATCCTCTAATGAAAGTTTATGCAAGAAATTCTCTAAGTCTATGCAGGATGAATTTGAAATGAGCATGATGGGTGAACTAACCTTCTTTCTTGGACTTCAAGTGAAACAATTGAAGGAAGTGACTTTTATTCATCAAGAAAAATATGCTAATGATCTTGTCAAAAAGTTTGGACTGGAAAATTGCAAAAAGACTGATATACCAATGTCAAGTTCCTTGAAGATAGACAAAGATGAAGGAGGAAAGAAAGTTGACCAGAAGCTATACAGGAGTATCATTGGTTCACTTCTTTATCTTACTGCTTTTAGACCTGACATTTTGTTTAGTGTTTGCATTTGTGCTAGATTTCAAACAGACCCTAAAGAATCTCATCTAAGTGCTGCAAAGCGTATTATCAAATACATTGCTTCAACCTCAAGCCTCGGTCTTTGGTATCCTAAAAGGGGAGACTTTACTCTTCTTGGGTACTCAGACGCAGATCTAGCCGGTTGTAGAGTTGATAGAAAAACACCTCGGGTACCTGTCAACTACTTGGAAGCAGGACAGTGTCTTGGTTTTCAAGGAAGCAAAATACAGTAACTCTTTCTACAGCAGAAGCAGAGTATGTAGCTCTCGGAAGTTGTTGCTCACAAATTCTATGGATAAAACAACAGCTAAGAGATTTTGGAATTGAAGATTCATGCACTGAGATTAACTGTGACAACACCAGCGCAATCAATCTTACCAAAAATCCAATTCTTCACTCAAGAGCAAAGCATATAGAGATTTGACATCACTTCATTAGAGATCATGTTCAAAATAGAGAAGTTTCGATTCAGTTTGTTGACTCAAAGAACCAACTGGCGGATATATTTACAAAGCCTTTGGAGAAAAATCAATTTGAAATCATCCGTTCCAGACTCAACATCTTAAAGCTTGAAGAAGTTAAAGTCTAGAGACTCTCAAACTCAGACAAACAAGGTTCTTGACTGTAAGTTATTTTATTTTCTCTCATATTAAATCTCGGAAAGGTACGATCATCTATCTATAATTGATTTTTGCTATCTTCAATTTCTGTGATAAGAGTAATCTTTCTTTTTCAAAAGAAGTTAATTTTTCTTTAAAATGGCAGTTATCTATTTTTGAAAAAGGCAGTTATTTTTAAAAAGGCATCTTTTACTTTCCTTTACGACGTTTGGTATTCCCCTCTTCGACTGACTTAAATATAGTCGGTTCCTCTTCGCTTAACTCCAAAACGCTAAAAAGCATCGATCTTCCATTCCTATCTTCCTCTCTTGTTTAATCTTCAAAAAAAAAATTGTCATCTTTCTTGAGAAAGTCAAGCAAGGAATCTTTCAAAGACTGAGAAAGATGTCGTCTTCAAGAAAGTTTTCGAGAATCGCAAGCAGGGGACCACAGCAAATGAGTGAGGGGCCTACTCACTTTGATCTCACCGAGGAAGATGAGTCACCCAGTCAGCAGCAGAGCCCACAACATTCTCAGTAGCGTCATCCTCCACCAACTAGTCCACAGGGTGTTGGTCATCAACAAGAGGAAGAAATCGTTGAAGGCGCAGATCCTGTAAGAATTCAAAAGCCCTCTTTTATTTATAAGTTTTACCATGCTTTAAAGAGGACCGGTACTCCATTGAACTACATCAATGAGTTTCTTAAGGACAAGGGGTATGGGAATGAGTTCATCTTTTTGCGAAATATGGAGCGTTTGGGAATTGCTCCTAAGGGGTTGGCTGAAGAAACCCTTGCAAATATCCCAAGTGATCCGCGCGTTGGAGGACTAAATCCGATCGATGGGAATGATGATGACAAATTGTACAGCCAATTTCAACCGAGAATGGGTGTTGCGGGGAAAATTAGGGGAAAAAGGACAGAGTTGTTTCGATCGAAGGAACAGAATGATCTATACTCCAAATTATTGAAGCGTGGGGTGATAAACCCTAGGAGTGTGGATTTTGATTTCCTTGATGCTGTGAACGTTAATTTGAGGGAAAAATTCAGTTTTCTTCAACTTGAACAGTTCTGTTCTGAATCTACAGAAGCCTATGCTGAACTAACTGCATATTTCTATTCGAATCTTAGTTTCTTGGATGCGAATAGAATATCTTTTAGTGTCCGAGATCAGGATTTTGTGGTGGATGTAGATATGCTAGCTGATGTGATTGGGGTTGAAAGAGGAAGATATCAACCCATCAATGTCTCTATTGCCCGTGCCACATTGGAACTTGTTAAAAATAGAAAGACAGAGGGAAGGATTTCCTACTCAAGGATGCGTGCGTTCAACATTCTGCTTCACAAGATTGTGATTAATTGTCTCAGACCGAAATCAACTTCACAGACTGATGTTTCAAACTCAGAGGCAAAGCTGATGTACGCCATCAATGCTGGGAAAAAATTCTCTTCCTCACACTATTTTGTTCCACATGTATAGAGCAGTGGTGAAGGACAAGGGTCAACTTCCTTATCCAGGTCTTGTGTCAAAGTTATTCAGACATTTGAATGTTCAGCCTCCGCAAATTCTCTGTGTTCGATCGTGTGATAAAATGGTGGTAGGACTGAAAATGGTGTCCAAAATGCGTCTGAAAAAACTCGACAATGCGTTGGAGAAATTCAAGGAGACAACCCCTGCCAAGCCTCATCAAGTCTCTTCGGCAGCAAAAAGAAAAGGGAAGGAGCCCATGGTT
Organism: Eucalyptus polyanthemos subsp. polyanthemos; assembly: GCA_017140185.1. NCBI lineage: Eukaryota > Viridiplantae > Streptophyta > Magnoliopsida > Myrtales > Myrtaceae > Eucalyptus > Eucalyptus polyanthemos. The sequence continues at coordinate 47,617,644 of CM029462.1, forward strand.
GCTCCATCCAAAAAGAGAAGAGCTCTCATCATAGAGGATGAAGATGATGAGGATAACATCACCATTTCTACTATGGCATTGAAGAACCTGAGTCGTTCTGTTCAAGAATCAATGGAACGACAGGAGAAAGAAGCAGAAGAAAAAGAAGTAGAGGAGAAAGAAGAAGGAGAGAGAGAAGCTGAAGAAAGAGATGCAGAGGAGGAAAGATTTGAAGAAGAAGAAGAAGAAAAAAAAAGAGGAAATCAAGAGGAAGGAGAGCATGAGGAACACTCTTCTCCACCTGAAGGCATGGAAACAGGGGGAGATGGTGAGAAAAGAGGAATGTCCTCATATCCTGCTATTAGTGAAGGAGTCAGCTACTCTCCAGCAGATCCAGAGGACATCCATGCCTCTCAATTTCCTGAGGAAGGACATGATGATTCATCGCCAAATCTGCGTGACTATGCTGATGTACCATCGTCTGCCTTTACTCCATCTGATCGTGCCGAAACCAGTACGCAGACTGATAATTCAGCAGATTTCCGCAGAATTCTAGATGTTCTCTTGGAAATGCGGGGTCAGATATATGTTCTGGGATGCGAAGTTCAGAACTTGCAGAATGCATGACAAGCTTCTTCAGTTTCCTTGCATGATCAGATCCAAGCCCTTGCTCTTCAGAATCAAGCAAATGCTAAGAGTGAAGAGGTGGCTCAACTGAAGGAAGATTTGAAAAAGCTGGAAGGCATCGTCCAGTCAATGGGAGATTTCAAGCTTGTTCGCGTTCCCAAGCAATCTTGACTCTATTCTATTTCCATCTCAACATTTTTATGATGACAAAAAGGGGGAGAGATGCGAGATTTGAAATCTTTGAACTCTTTTAAACTCAAACTTGTTGAACTTTTAGTTTGTTTTGATGTTTGACTTGACTTGTGTGTCTGGATGTGGACTGAATCTGGGATTTGGATTTGACTGCTTATATTAAGTACTATTGATATCTCATGAATGGCTTTACACTCATGCAAGACTAACCTATTTTCTGTGGTTGCAGATTCTAGTGTTATCATTAAGCCATTAATCTTTATGAGATATCCATATTTGCTTGAGTAATATTTTGCAGGTCAAAGTTATTCAAATCTGCAGGAAAGTTTTGTCACCATCAAAAAGGGGGAGATTGTTGGAGAAATCTTTCTGGAATATTTTGAAGCTGATAAAACGTTTCCATCAGTCTAGTCTGAAGATTTGCAGACTCTACTATTTAAAGTCTGAAGACCTCCGGACTGCCAGACTCAAGACTCAAAGTCTATTCTCATTGACAGTTACTAATCCGTTGAAGAAAGGCTATCCAGAACTGAGTGATTCATTAAGGATTTGGCCTTATCGACTGGAGAAGATCTCTTGGCTGGATATGACATAACCGATTCCCTTATTCGAATCAAGATTGATTAAGGATCCGATGATTGGCGAAGTATACTTGGAAGGTTCTACTTATGAAACCGAGATCCTGATTTTATGGGCGAGCAGGATTGATGGGCTATCGACATGTTCCTTTAATAGCTCGAATGATCTTCCTAATTGATTCTGTCCAACGAGAAGATTGGAAGAATTCCTTTGGTAAGTGCCAACGGGTATGATGGCATAAAGGAGTATATAAGGAAGGCGTTCCAGTTGTTCGAGAGAGTGCACGATAGAAGAATTCCAAAGTCTAAAGCTCCTTGTTCTTAGTCAATTCATTTACTGAGCGAAATCTTGTGCGCAAAAGAGAGTCTATATTTTGAGATACCTTGAGGAAGTGTGGTAAAGTATCTACACTGTGAAATCAAGGGAAAGCATTACTGTAACATCTCTTTTGTTCATAGTGAAATCCAGCCGATGGCTATCAGTGCGGAAGAGTGGACGTAGGCTTGGAATAAGCCGAACCACTATAAACTTTGTGTTCATTTCTCTTCCCTACTCTCTGCTTTACTTTGATCATAATTCGTTTTGTTAACTAAAGGAGAACTTCCTTTCTATTGTCTGCCTAGTATTGCTCTCGTATCTCGAGAAATTGTTTTTACACCTATTCACCCCCCTCTAGGTGCTTATACTAGTCATATCATCAATAACACCACCAATCATTCCATGGGCAAATCTCCATTTGAGGTCATCTATGGCAAATTCCACAACATACATTGGACCTCGTGCCTTTGTCCAAAGTCCCAAGATATAGTGTTAAGGCTAAGAACTTAGCAACAAAATTTTAAGAGATACAAGAGGGTGTAAAGCAATAGCTGGAAGCTTCCACCGTTGTCTACAAAGCTGCTGCAAATAAACACGGTGGCCTCAAAGTATTTACTGAGGGTGACAAAATGATGGTCTACCTCTGCAATGAACATTTTCCTGTTGGTACATATAACAAATTGAAGCACAAAAAGTTGGCCCATGTCGAATCGTGAATAAAATAAATGACAATGCCTATGTTGTTGATCTTCCGAGTAACCTCAACATCTCCCCCAACATTCAATGTAGCAGATCTATTTTAGTATCATTCTCCAAATACTCCCCTTTATTTTGACAATAACTTAAAGTCGAGTTTTTTTGAAGTGGAGGAGACTGATGTAGAACAATGCCTAAATACTTATATGGAAATCTTGGACCGTCAAAAGAGCATGCAGTCCCACAAATCAAAAGATTCCGGGATCTTTGAAATTGCAAATGGGTTATGCTGATTTGGGCAATGTTTGATCTTAAATTCACGCGTTTCCCTTGATTTCCATGCGGTTAAAAATTTCAAAAATTTCGGACATATGTTGCAGATTTTCAAGATGCGATTTGAAGACTTTTCCTTATAATTTTTCCTTAATTTCGTTATTTCATTTCAGTCATTTGATTATTCCTAAATAGCAACCTCCCTATAAATCGTCGCCTAAAACATTGTAAACAGCACTTCATGATTCAAAATAAACATTATCTTTTGAAATCCTTTTCCAAGCATATTTTCCTCTACATCATATTGACACCGTTGGTAGGGAGTATCAACTTCCACATCCACGAGGACCATCAACACTGTGATTGGGGTAAATTGGTGATTGATGATGGTTGTGATGATGTTGGTGAAAAGAAGGCCGGCTCGATGTGCTTGCCTCAGTCTTGTTGTTGTTTGGGAAAACATGACTTCGAACTAATAGAGCAATGAAATCGAATCTTTAGAATAATCAAGTCGTATTTTGAGTCGTAATATCACTTTCTTTAATGATTTATTTGCCACTCCATGTTGCTAATGGTCATCGGCAAATTTCCTCCATAATACAACAAAATCTCAAATAAAAATACTATATAGTAATTATAATATTTTCCGAAGTTTCTCTAGAAAATAATTGGAAATAATGGCTGTATATTCTTTGGAAGAAAAAGATTATAAAAAAGACTTGAAAGTTCTGAAAAGAATTGAACACAAATGTTGAATAAATATATTTGAACAGATATAACTTTTCAAAGATGAAAAAGTTATTTCTGAACAAACACAAACTTCTACAAAGTTGTAAGAGCGCCTAATAATCGTTAGGCAAAAACAACAAATTTGAAATTAAATAATTAAAAAATTATCGTCACTCTATTATGAACAGTCATACTATTTTAATAGGACGCAATAATTATTTTATAATTATAATAAATAATAAATAATGATCGTTGATTAGTGCCAAATCTTGTCCACATGCACACTCACATTCTTTGGATATGAGACAACGTACCTCTTAGTTTTTTTGAAACAAACTACCAACACTTGTTCTTCTCCCGAATGGTGTCGATATGTTCTAATGTCGCCAACACTTCATCCATCAAGGGCCTCGCTTTAGGATCGCGCTCCAGGCATTCAAGGGTGAGCCCAGCTGTCTGAGTTGCAGCTTTCGAAGGGTATCAACCTTCTAGTCTCGGATCCATTATCGTCTTCAGCTTCCTCTTGTCGCAAAGCCACGGCCTCACCCATTCCACCGGATTCTGCTGGCCATTGGAGTAGGTAAGGTGGAGCGCTTGTAAACCCATCAACATTTCTAGTAGGATCACTCCGAAACCGTATACATCACTCTTTACATACAAATTCCATGTCAAAATTGAACCACTGTCATTCTGACCCGCATTTTCTAAGGTCACATGAAATCTTTGCTAAAGATAAAAGAAGCATATGAGTGGGAGATTTTGATGAACAGAAATTGTAGTAAGATCATTTTAGCAAAACACATGCCTAGTATCGTATTAATCTTCTAAAAAATGTAGTTGTCACTAAAGGTGTCAAATGGGTTGTGCAACCCATTTATGGTTAAATGGGTCATTAATGGGTCAAACTTTATTTCATAAAGCATTTATAATGGGTTTTAATGGGTTAAGACTAAGATATATGGGTTTTAAATGGGTCAGCTCTCTGACCCGTTTATGACCCATTTATCAACCCATTAAAAATAAACCCATTTATTTTCACTCAAAACCTCACCATCTCTCTCTCCTCTCTTTAACTTTACAATTTTTTATTTTTTTATAAAAACCGAAATTATAATTTTTTTTTCTTTTTTCTTCCTCCGGTTGCCAGCACGGCAATGGCTGGGGACCGACTAGGCGAGCCTCAAGCTCGCCGGCGTCGGGTGAGCTCTGGCGAGGCGAAGGCCTCGCCGACGCCTGGCGAGGCTCGAGCCTCGCCGATTTGGCGAGACTTGAACTCGCTGACGTTGGGTGAGGCTCGAGCCTCATCAGATCCGGCGAGCTCGAGCTCGCCCGACGCCGGCGAGCCTCGAGCTCGTCGGATTTGGCCGCTTCGCCAATCTAGCGAGACTCGAGCTCACCGGGGTCGGGCGAGCTCGTCGGCGTTGGTGAGCCGAGCAAGCTCGAGGCTCGCCTGTGGCCAGCCGCCGGCCATCGTCGTGGTAGGCGGCCGGCCAAAGAAGAAGAACAAAAAAGAAAAAGAAAATTAAAAATTACATTTTAAAAAATAAAAATAATTAAAATTAGATTTTTTAATAAAAAAATATAAATAATTAAAATTCGATTATTAAAATAATTATTTTAAAAATTATAAAAATTTTCCAATGTATAAAACTATTTTGGTTTTTAAATATATATATAAGAAATAATTTTTTTCGAAAAATTATAAGAAATTGAAAAATTATTGATTGGATTTGTATTGCTTGGAATTTTTTTTATAATATAATCTTTAAAAAAAAACATAAGAATAAGTTTTCCTAAATTTGGTTAAATATGAAAATATTTTATTAATATGGGTCGGGTCGGGTATATGTTGGGTATGGGTCGGGTTGGGTATGGGTCGAAAAATTTACATTAGACATAAAATGAGTCATAAATGGGTTAATGGGTCAATTTGGGTCGACCCATTAATGACCCGACCCAAACCCGACCCAACCCACCCGTTTAATAGCTCTAGTTGTCACTAATCCAACATTGCCCATGGAGAAGAAAGATGGGATCTTTGTCTTTACCAGTGACAATGTACTCAGGAGCGGTGTAAACATATCTTTCGATTACTTCTTCTTCTAGCTTTGTCACTTCAGAGTACTCACCTGCCGGTCCCAGCTTTGCCAGCCCGAAATCCGAGAGCTTGGCATTGTAGTCCTGGGGCCAATTTCGCAAACGAGAGAAAGTGAAACGAATTTTTTAAATTAATTCCCAAGAATTGTATTTATCATCCAATAGTCACAAGCAAAATACCATTCACGTGGACCACATGATCTAAATACTCTTCAGAGAATTCTAAAATATTCAATGCATCAAATGTACTGACAGGATATCAACCGAAACTGAGATGTTTTAAAATAAAATTTGAGCTTATTTATTGTTCATTAGGTGCCATGGGCTATATTTATATTGGTATTCTTAAAATAAACTTTCGCCGTAGAAGCAAACGAAAATAATCAAGTGGGTAAGAAAAATTTACCGCATCCAGTAGTATATTGGAAGATTTGAACAGCCCGTAGATGGCGTTATTCTCAGCTGTATGCAAGAAATCAAGCCCACGAGCAGCTCCGATTGCTATTTTAAGCCTCACGTCCCACGGAAGTGGTTCAGCTCCCTCTGCGTTAACGTTACCAAAGGATTCTTCGATAAACAATCTTTTTATTTTATATTTTTGTTATCTTACGCATTTTCCTTTTGCTGTTTGATGTTGAAGGGAAGATTCCGAAGAACGGCGCCAGCGGATGGCGTTCTCTGCGGGTTGATTTCCGCTCAGCTCTTGCTGCAATGGCGAGCTCTTCTCTACCAGATGGGTAGTCCCCCTCATCTTCACGGTAAGAACTGTCTCCCTCTATGTTAAACCCAATCTTCCCCCTCATGAGATGCGGAATGGTGTTCCCGGAAGAAGATCCCATCTCAAAATGCCCGCTCCCTGTCTTCACTGACAAACCCTAATCCTTTCCCCAAACCTAACCTCCATCACAACATTTAGTCGGCCGCAACAGCCGATTCCCCTTAATCTGAACTCACCCTACGAAACCCACTCTCCATCACCGATTGAACATCCACCCACAGTAACCCTAAAAAACCACCTCATCCTCAAATCGCCCCCTCAACCCATTGACGCCTCTTCCCATTACGAGCTCCCTTCAATCGAATCCAGGTGATAAGAAATGGAAGGCCAACTAAAGGAAGAACGGCGTCTAGCTGCCTTGTGCAAAAGCTTAGGTGAGTTATGGTCTGAAGACGATGTTATAGATATCAAGAGTGCTATCTCAGAAGAAAAATTGAATGAATGCCGACGAACTGTGTTTGGAAAGCTATACTCTCGACCAAATGTGAACTTCCCAACCTTTGTGAGCACTATGACACAGGTGTGGAAAGTTGATAATACTACATGCACTCAGCTCGAACCAGGGTATTTTGCATTTACTTTCCAATCGGAAGAGGACAAACAGCGGGTGTTGAGAATCGGGCCATGGTGTTTTTCTAGTAATTTATTAGTACTACAAGAATGTGATCCTGATACCCCTGAAATTTGCTATAAGTTTACCTACTATGCATTTTGGGTTAATCTATATGGTCTACCATTCGGGAGAGTCACTAATGAAGTCATTTGGGACATAGCCTCTAAATTGGGAGAAGTCATGGAGGTGAAACAGGAAGCTAGAGGCAATAGTCATTACAAAATTGGAAAAGCAAAGGTGATGTTGAATCTGGAAAATCCGTTAAAGACGGAAGTCCTTGTGAATCTAGAAAAGAAAAAGCTATGGATCGAGTTCAAATATGAGAGACTTCCTCACTATTGCTACTCATGTGGCAAAATAGGGCATTACGCTACAGCATGCACTAATATTCCTTATGAAAAGTCAGGGCTGCCGGATGACTTACCAGGAAGATTTGGAAATTGGCTCCAAGCGGATGTGCATGACTTAAGCCCGTATGGAAAAATCTTTTATAGCAAACAGGAGCCAATCCTTGAAGAAACAGAATGTGTGCCAGAAACCCCCGTGCACTCTACATCTGACAACCAGCAGCAGGGTCAGCATTTAAACATTACAGGGGGGAAGAACAATGCTGAACAGATGACTCAAAAGGATAATAATCCATCCACACAACCATTAGAACTACAAATTATGGGAAATAAAAGCCCACAAAAGAGAGGGAGTTGCTGCGTTGATGACGAATCTATGATGGTCTTTTACAAAGAACAACAAAAGGAAGCGGAAATCCATATGTTGGAGGCCAAAACAGGGGAGGAAGGGTTACTCAGGCGAAAATCCAAAGGCACTAAGCACAACTCAGCAAAGAGAGGAAAACGCTTATGCCCATATGGCGCATAAAGTTCGAAAGCACCGGAGATAAATAGCACTCAGCTGATAGAGACACCGATTGAGGTGGCAGAGAAGTCCTGTCAATGGGCTTTGGTGGCTAGCCCTAATAAGCCACCGAAAGAGCCATGAAACTATTGAGCTGGAATTGTCAAGGGTTGGGCACACCCCTGACAATTCAGGCTTTACTAGTCTTAGTGACTCAAGAAAGGCCTAACATTTTATTTTTAATGGAGACAAAAAATCGAGAGCAAAAAGTTACTCAGCTAAGGAGGAGGCTCAAATTTCAGAATTGTTATGTGGTGAAGCCAGAAGGAATTGCGGGGGGATTGGCTGTCTTTTGGGATGAACAGGTAGAGTTATCAATCAACTCATTCTCAAAGAATTATATAAGTGTCCTATGTCAAGTCAAGGAAAATAGAAAGAAAATGCACATCACCTTCATCCACGCCCCTAACATATTTCGAGAGAGAGTTCAACTATGGGAGGATATTTTCAGAACCAGCAGAAGTTACCACTTACCATGGCTTTGTGTGGGGGACTTCAACGAGGTATTGCACCACTGGGAGAAAGTAGGCAGCAAACGAGTGGAAAACTACCGACTAACAGCCTTCCGGGACTTTCTTGGCAAGTGCTCACTAATGGATCTGGAATCCAAAGGCTGCACCTTCACCTGGACCAACAACCGATCAGGAGACAATTCGTCAAAGAGAGACTTGACAGGGGTCTTTGCAATTTAGATTGGAGAATTTTTTATCCTAACGCAGAAAGTATCGCACTACCAGCTATAGGGTCTGATCATAGCCCTATTATTATATCCCTACACGCATGGCAAAATAAGAAAAGGAAGGCCTTCCGATATAAAGCTTTCTGGGCAGAAGATGAGGAAAGTAGGCTGCTAGTTAAACAGGTATGGGCTGAAGGTGAATCCCAAGGGCTGAATCTAGCTCAAAAGCTGCAGATGGTGGCTAAACAATTGACACAGTGGAGCAGACATAGATTTTATAATGCTAAACAGAAAATTGATGAGCTGAAAAATGTATTAAGAAGGCTGTCCAATGGAAAATGTGCACATAATGAAGCTGAGACAGCAAAGGGGATCAATCAGGAAATAGAAAAGCTTTGGCGGCAAGAGGAGATGTTTTGGGGGATGCGCTCACGAATCAACTGGTTAAAGTGGGATGACAGAAACACAAAGTTTTTCCATGCAACAAATATTCGGAGAAGAAACATAAACAGAATCACCTTACTCAAAAACGCAAATGATGAATGGGTGCAAGGTGACCAACACTTGAAGGAGATGATAGAAACTTTCTTCAAAAGTCTGTATTTGTCTATGGGGGCCCAAGACTTCCAACCTTAGTCAATGGAAGAATGAATCAGAGGTTGGTAAAATCTGTCACAATAGAGGAGGTCACAGAGGCAATGCAACAATTAGGAGCTAACAAGGCTCCAGGACTGGATGGCCTGTTTTACAAAAAGCATTGGCCAGATCTCAGGCAGGGGATTTTCAGCGAAGTAAAGCAATTCTTTGAAACAGGACAGCTAAATCCAACCATAAATAGAAACCAAATCACCCTAATCCCCAAAGTCCAAAACCCCGAAAAGCTAGAATAATTCCGTCCCATCAGCCTATGCAATTTCATATACAAAATCATTTCCAAAGTTATGACCAATCGATGAAAACCATTATTACCAGACCTCATAGCCGAAGAACAAAGTGCCTTTGTGGGGGGAAGACAAATTCAAGACAATATTTTGATTGTTCAGGAGGTGCTACATAAGCTGAGAACACGGGAGAGAAAGAGCAAGTTCCAAGCTGTCCTTAAACTTGATATGCAAAAAGCATATGATAAAATCGAATGGGACTTCTTACAAGCTTGCTTGAGGAAGATGGCATTCAGTGAACAATGGGTCACATGGGTGATGCAGTGTGTGTCTACGGTCTCTTTCAGCATAAACTTCAATGGCGAATCCCTATCTTATTTCAAGCCAACCAGAGGACTACGACAATGTGACCCAATCTCCCCATATCTATTCATCCTAGTGGCCAATGTACTATCCTTCCTCATGAAACAAGCAATAATAGATGGCACTCTACGTGGAATTAAGCTAAACAGAAGCTGTCCTAGCCTATCCCACCTGTTATTTGCGGATGATTCAATATTTTTTCTCCATGGCACTGTTGTGGAATGTTAGAATTTGGCAGATATACTTCACCAATACTATTTTGCCTCAGGACAGGCCATTAATCTCAACAAATCAGGTATCTATTTCAGTAAAAATTGCCCTACGAATCTGAGAAGAAATACGGTTGAGATGTTAAGAGTACAAGAAATAGAGAAAACGGGGAAGTATCTCGGAATTCCATCGGATTGGGGAGGATCGAAAAAAGAACTGTTTGCATGGATTATTGCAAGAGTCAACATGAAGTTAGAGAGCTGGAAGGATAATTTGCTGTCAAAATCTGGGAAAGAAATATTGATTAAATCAGTAGTGCAGGCCATCCCACAATATGCTATGTCCATTTTCAAACTCCCTGTGTCAATTTGTAAAACCATTGAGAAGAAAATCGCCAACTTTTGGTGGAGGAATGGGCACAAAGCTGCTGGAATTCATTGGAAGAAATGGGAGAACTTAAAACTCAAAAAAGGGGAAGGCGGGCTCGGCTTTAAAGATCTCTTAGCCTTTAATAACGCGATGTTAGGCAAGCAAGCTTGGCGAATTTCTCAGCAGCCATCTTCACTTCTAAGCCAACTAATGAAGGGTCTTTACTACCCGCAAGGTGACTTTTGGCAAGCTGGAAAAGGGAGTAGACCGTCATGGGGATGGCAAAGCATAGTTTTGGGGAGAGACTCGATCACTCCGCAAGTGATGTGGGCTGTAGGCAATGGACAGTCTATTTCAATAAGAGAAGATAAATGGCTAAGAAGCGATATTATAGGAGGGCCAGCGGCAAGAAATGAACCACATAAAGTGGAGGCATTAATAGAACAACGAGATGGGAAATGGAAAAAGAGTATGTTACGGACAATGTTTGATGATCAAAGAGTCAAGGAAATACTGGAAACTCCCATTGGCTTACCTTCTATAGCAGATAAGCGGGTATGGATGAGCAACAAGTCAGGGGACTATTCGGTGAAAAGCGGATATATCCACATCAGAAATCAAACAGCCAATACCCTCCACACAACAGCATCTTCCTCTCATCAAACAAAGCCAGACCTCTGGACATTTATTTGGCAATCGAATACTCTTCCTAGAGTTAAACAGTTTCTATGGAATACTTGCTAGAATGCACTTCCTACAATGGAAAACCTGCACAGGAGGAGAATTGTACTTAATCCTATATGTCCAATCTGTAAGAAAGAAGCTGAGACCACTGAACATGCGCTCCTATTATGTCCTTGGACTATCCAGTTATGGCGAGCCAGTCCCCTACAAGTAAAGATATCCATAATTAGGTTAACACGAGTTAATGAATGGCTACGCTCCCAAAAAGAAGACCCAAACAGAGATCGAGATATTAACTTAATTGCTATGTGGTGCATTTGGAAAGATCGAAACCGGTTTGTTTTTTAACACCATCCCCTATCTTCGCAGCAGGCCCTATCCAAAGCAATCGCACTACATGAGAGCTACACGAGTTGTAACAGTAACCGAGTAGCAGTAAAAGCCAGAACGTCTCAAAAGCCGAGATGGAAACCGCCACCACTAAATACTCTGAGCATTAATATAGATGCCTCATATGTGGGGGAGGGAATTGAACTACCAAACCTGGAGAGAAACCAAACGGCAGCAAATAGAGAGGAGCGAGATATGGCTGAGAACAGGGGTGCGCTCGACTCATATGCTGTTGGGGAAGCGAGCACCCAAATGGCCGAGAACTGAGGGGAGCGAGATCTAGCTGACAACAGGGGTGTTCTCGACTCCTCTGCTGTTGGTGCTCCAGAACCAGAGGAAGACAGAGCAGAGCACCAGAATTGCCAAATGATATCTACTGAGGAAGGCTAGACAGGATCTTTGAACGAAGCATCGGAGAGCGAAGCCGAGCTGGAAGAAACATTAGAGGAGGGTCAAAATCCCTTATCCCATGCTCTCAAGGTTACATCTGCAGGGGCCAGAAACACAACCATAGCACTCTCGGTCGGGAAAGCAGGAAACTTACCAAATCTGGAGGAATATGGGGACACGGTGAACCGAGCAGATCCAAAACTGGAAGAAGTAACAGAGGAGGGTCAAAACCACGCAACCCACGCTCCTGAGGCCGAAGATGATGGGATGTCGAACAGGAACGAAAACGAAGCCCCCTTTATCGAGATCATCGAAAACTCACCAGATCTGGAGGAAGAAGGAGCCACGGCGCCAAGTTCGACCTCAATAGCACCAGATCTCGAACAAAACAGAGGAGAAACCGAGCACCGGAGCACCATTACCTGCATCTGCAGAGACCATCGAGGCTGCCTGGTGGACGGATTCGCGAAGACAATCACAGCTGCCTCAGCTGAACAAGCAGAAGCAGTAGCACTGCTGGAAACCCTAGACTTCCTCTCAAACTGCCCGAACAAAAACAAAGACTTTGAAGTACACTCTGACTCACTAACGCTCGTGCAAGCAGTTGAAGAGGAGACAACACCAAACTGGGAAGTGGCAAGGCTGGTGGACCGGATCCAAGAGAAAAGGAAAAAACTTTCGGGCCTGACTTTGACCCACTGCAGTAGAGATGCCAATAGGCCCGCCGACTGGCTTGCAAGGGCCCAACGACAGCATTACCTACCTCCAAACTGGGTGAGCTACCCCCCGATCGGTTTAATCGATTTACTTAGTGCTGATGTTATTAATGTAATTACCCCGAACTTATCCAAGTAAATGAAGAGAAGAAGCACTTTCGACCAAAAAAAAAAAGATGTTGAAGGGAAAAAAAATAAACGGAGAATGGGCCTGTTTGGTAAGGTTCATGTTTCCCAAAATTTCTCTTATTTTACTCCTCAGCACAAAATAAGAACAAAAAATTATTTGGTAACGTCAACTAATTTTTTTTATTTCTCGGAATAGATCAACGGTCAAGGAATAGATTTGGAACAAAAACAATAAATAAAAAAATAAAAATAAAAAAATAACTTCTTTATTCTCGGAATAATTTTAAAATAAATCATTTTCTTTTCTACTTCTTCCTCCTCTAGTTGGTTGCCAAACCTTGTTTCTAACCGGTTGTTAGCCATCACCAAGGTTCGGCAACCTTGCTAGATGCATTGGTGGCTGGGCATGGTACCGCACCGGGGAGGCCAGCGAGGTCGCTAACCAAAGGAGGAAGAAAAAGGGAGGAAAAAAGAAAAGAAAAATTCAGAAAAACTCAGAAAATTATTTTTAAAATGAAAAAATTACATTATATCATACCAAACACATTCCACTTCTTTTTCTATTCTGGAAATAAAAATTTTGCGCAATTACCAAATACGTTCAAATGCTTAGAAACTTGTTTACGGAATAATTTTTTAACATAAATTGTTTTCGGAAACAAAAATATCATCAAATGCACCTTAATAGACATATGTGTGCGTATATATAATTATTAGGATGATCTTACTTCTGAAAAGGTGATTTTCTAAGCTTTCCCTCTGCATGTACTTGTACGCTAGTAGGTAGCGATTGTCTTCCCAGCAATACCCCAGTAATCTCACCAAATTCGGATGAGAAAACTTCCCCAAGAACTTAACTTCCGACTGTGGAAAGATAACATAAAGTAACATAACTGTTAACCAATGCACATAGAATTAGTTATTGAACGAATTAGTGCGAGTTCAATTAATTATGTGCAGCAATTAATGCCTTTTACTATACAAAAAAATATGTGTTTACATGCACTAGTTATAGAGAAAATCCCATTAAGAATATGAAATGGAGCCATTTTCTCAAAAAATGATTTAAAGCTCCCAATTTAGTCTCAAATAACACTTGAGGTTACATGACTGGCAAGCCAAATTTCCATGCATCTTTCATTCAATGCCCGTGCTCATCAGTATAAAAAATTTGGCTTACTGATGACTTTGAGGCCTAATTTAAGATTAAGTGGGCCGCTTCAATGTCTTATTCAAAACAAGATCTACTCGAGTCTTTTATATATATATAGATTCTTACTTCAAAGTTTTCAAAAATCATATCACTCTGTGCATGAAATTGTGCGGTTTGTTTCCAAAGGACAAGGTAAATGAGCAGGGGGTTGGCGAATGGCCAACGAAGCTTAAGTAATTAATTGATCTTTACGTCCGCCAACACTAACTCGAGTTTTTAATTTATTTTTTTTTTTATGGCAGCCGGATTGGGGCCCATCAAATTTGAAACTATTTATAATTGTAATATTCTTTGGTCAAGAATTGGACCCAAAAAGAACTTTATAATTATTAAAAAGGACCTTTAATTCAGAAAAAAAATCAATATGCTCTCACCGTGGCGAGTCAAATAAGTATGTTATGTAATTCATTAAATTATCCAAAAATCATAAATCTATTACATTTTTATCAATTCAGTCTTAAACTTTTTAATTCTACCGATTAAGTCCTAAACATTTTTCTATTTTACTAATTAATCCATCGAGGCTAATTTTAGCTAGAAATCGCCGGCATGGGCGCGGACATCTTATGTAGCACAATTGATGTTGACATAATAATTTTTAATAATAATGTAGCATTTTTTTGATTTATTTAAGAATTTATTCTCTTTTTCTCCTTTTTTTCTTCTCTTCTCTTTCCCTTCTTTACTTTTTTCTTTTTTTTTTTTTTTTTTCCTTTTCTTTTTTTCTTTTTCCCTTTGTTGACCATCATTGAACCTCATCGATGGTGGATGGAGGTCACCAACCTTAGGCAAAGGATGCCTATGCATGGTTGAGGGTCACCCTTGTTGGCCCCTAACAAGGCTCTTGCATGGGCGAGTGTGGGCTACACCCACCTAGGCTAGTAAGGGCAACCCTCTCCCTTGTCCAATCTAGCGAAGGGGCCCAAGGCAGACAAGGGTAGTGAGTAGGGGTGAGCGTGGTTCCCGGGTAGAACCGGGAACCGGGGAATTGAACCGGAGGTTCCGGTTTAGTTCCAGGTTCCAAGGAGGGAGGTTCCGGTTCCCGGTTCTATTTTTTTGGGAACCGGCGGTTCCCGGTTCGGTTCCGGTTCCTGGAACCCGAACCGGAACCGGAAACCCTAATTTCAATTTTTTCCTTCCCCCTTCTATTCTTCCTTCTCCCTCCTCTCGCGACTCCCCTCTGTTTTAGTTTTAGGGTTCCTTCACTCTCTCCTGAGCGTTCTCCCTGTCCACTCTAGCGTCCCCACTCTCTCGACGCCGACTCAGCTCGCTCCTCTCGATGCCGCTCGCCACTCTCAACGCCGCTCCCCCCCCCCTTGACTGCGCTTGACGTCGCCTGGTCCTTCGACGCCCACTCGACGCCTCTCGGCCCCTCGACGCCCGCTCAATGCCGGCTCGACGCCTCTTGGCCGCTCGACACCGCTCGGCTCCTCGACACCGCTCGACGCCGCTCGGCCGGCTCGGCTCCTCACCCACTCGACACCGCTCAGCCTCCTTGATGCCCTCGACGCCCGCTCGATGCCTCTCGGCCCCTCGAAGCCCCCTCGACGCCGCTCGGCCCCTCGACGCCGCACGACCCCCTCGATGCCCGCTCGACCCCCTCGACGCTGCCCGATGTCCCTTGATACCACTCGCTGCCCTCGACACCGAATAAACTCGCCTCCTCCAGCCTCAATCACAGGTCCAATCTCTTGTTGTTTCTATTCTTCATCGTCAAATCTTAGTTACTTGGTGCTCGGTCTTATACTTGTGACGCGAATATAGCACTAAATTTTCGTATGAAAAAAAAAATATAGAGCAAATGAACTTTTGTTTGTCCTGTGAGTCATTTGATGCCATGATCTTGCTTTCAGTTTGTTTCATAATGAAAAATGATTGTGTATGCCAAATTAATATGCAGGGGACTTGTGAATGATATGTACAAGATGGACCTCATTCTTGTGCATCCTCCTCACTTGATTGCACTGGCTTGCATATACATTGCAAGCGTATACAAAGACAAGGACACTACCTCATGGTTTGAAGAGCTTCGCGTTGACATGAATGTTGTGAGTTCGAATCTCCTAAGTTTTCTTTCTTTTTCATATCTATACCCACTGCATAAGCCTAAAGAAGATTATCTTCGTTTTTCCTTGTATGTCTCTGAGGCCCTTATGGCTGGACTTGCTGCTGGTGCAGCAGAATCCCTTATAAGCTCTCCATTTGAACTTCTCAAACTACGTTCACGGGTGACCACTGCTTCTCGCGTTTCATCCTCTGCATACATCAAAGCAGAGCCAGCTGCTTCACCTGTAATTGAAAGGTTACTAAAAGGATATAACCCAGATAAGCGAGTCTTGAGCGAGTATGTTGGCCTTTTGTCCACCTTAACCACCAAGCATCCTAATATGGCAGCCGCCTAGCAAGAGTACCCATGGATGATGACTGGGTCTGGCAGGCCACCTTCTATATGTGATGTAAAGAGGCCATCAGACATCATTTCTTTGGAAGGTTGGTAAGCACTATGGAGAGGGCTCCGATCTGGAATTGCTTGAGATTCCTTTTATGCAGGCATATTCTTTTCTAGTTGGCAATTCATGCACCGAGCTATGCTTGACTCGGAAGGCGTAGGGATGGATCTGAACCAAGGTCTTGAAACTCAGTTCCACTTATCTTTCAAGGATTTATATGATTGAGAAAGTTTCATTGCTTATATGTGAGTGAACTGTTAAAGATATCTAGCTAAATTTTATTGCAATCCAGGTATCTTCCTTAAAGAGGATTTGGAATATGAAAGTAGTAGATAGCTTTATCCTTATTATTATGCCAATTTCCCTTGATTCTTTCTCTCTTATCACTGTAGAATTTTCTTTAGACCTACAGATTAGTTTTTCATATGATTTATCAATTGAAAACTGTCAATCATTCCTATTTTTATTTTCAGGGTACTTGATGTGCATTCTTGAAGAGAAACTTGATGAAATGACCTTAGCAAGGCTTGAAGATTTTGAATATGTTGTGAGTTCATTCTCCATTAAATGCTTAAGTCATCCAATTGCACAATGAGGATGAGGCTGAATATGATGTTGATGTATCTGCTGATTTGGATAATACCAATTATTTGGTATCCAGAAACCAGATGGATAACTTAATAAATTCACTTATTGAGAGTTTCTAGGCCTTGATTGCAATCGTTGCTAGCTTGGAAATCAGCCACCGTGGGATTTGGAATTTTTTTAGGTATGCTGTGTTCTTTTTCCCTACTCTAACCTTTGTACCATGAAGCAGAAGAATCTAATGACATACCTGATGGAACACTGCTGATCTTTTTACAGGCAAAAACAGTTCCTGATGGATTCGTGCTCAATGTTGTGCAAAGGGAGGACCTGGCATCGCCAAATAGAAGCAAGGACTGCAGCTGTGAATTCCCAAAATGCTTGCAACTGGATTCGCCGGAGAAGGAGATGGATGTGTGTTCGACATCTGAATTTTTTTAGGTATGCTGTTGGTACTTTTTTTTTAGTCTGATATAGCAAAACTAAGTTTGCTTGTAAACTTAAGAGTGGTTTGGAATATCACAATGCTGGCTTATAACATCAGACATAGCTTTTCCTTAAGATCTTACCTAATGGCCGGATTGAGCAATCGTTGCATAGTTTACCCTGAAAATGAAACCAAAAAAAGGAGACCAAAAAAAAAAAAAAAAACCTGTAGAAACCTAGAACCGACCCCGGAACCTGTGATAGGGTAGGTTCCAGGTTCTTGGTTCTAACGGGTAGGTTCTAGGTTCCAAAAAATGAGGAACCCATACCCGAGGGTAGGTTCCAGGTTCCAGGCGGAACCTGTAAAGAACCGGGAACCGCTCACCCCTAGTAGTGAGGTTGGCAAAGGGAGAAAGGAAAAAAAGAAAAAAAAAAAGTAAATAAGGAAAATAGAAGAAAAGAGAAAATTCAAAAAATTAATAAAAAAATTTAAAAAGTATTAAAATATTATTATAAATTATCCACGTTAATGCCGATCATGCTAAGTGAGACGGCTGGCATCCATATCAATGATTTCTAATCAAAATTGGCTGGATAGATTTAATTGATAAAACATAAAAAGATTTAGGACTGAATTAGCACAATTATAAGGGTTAAGATCAAATTAGTAGAAGTAAAATGAATTTGAAAATTTTTAAAACGTTTCCTACTTTTTTTATATTATAGTGAGAAGCATTGTCACATACTACTATGTAAAGTGGGGAAAATTACTTAATAGTTATAAATATTTTGCAATTATGTCAATTCAATCTTAAACTTTTTTTTGCCAATTTAATCCTAAACTTTTTGTAATTATGTTAATTTAGTCAATCTAGCCAAATTTGTCCCACCGGCGTCCACATAAGGGCCAGCCATGTAGCCGACGCTGATATAGATAATTTTTTAATAATATTTTTTATTTTTTCTATTTTTTTCTCTTTCTCCTCCATCCTTCTTCCTCTAGCCAGTCATTGGACCACCAGTGTGGGCCAGGTCGAGCCTTGCCATCACTGGGCAAGCTCGGCCTCGCCCACGCCAATGGCCAGCAAGGGCAAGCCTTGCCATTTGCCTCTGGCTAATCACTGAGGTCCTACGACTAGCTAGAGGAAGAAGGAAGGAGAAGAGAGAGAGAGAGAGAGAGAGAGAGAGAGAGAGAGAGGCCCTATGACTAGCTGGAGGAAGAAGGAAGGAGAAGAGAGAGAGAGAGAGAGAGAGAGAAAAGGAAAATAGAAAAAAAAAATCCGAAAAAAAAAACTATTAGTAAAAAATTATCCACGTTGACGTCGGCTAGCCAAATTTCACCAGATTGTCTGAATTTGTATAATTACAAAAAATTTAGGACTGAATTGACATAATTGCAAAATATTGATGATTTTTTTGGTAATTTTCCCTTGTAAAGTGCTTTCAATGAAACTATAAACTCAAAATCATCAAATGGAATATAGACCCAGCGGGAGATAATGGAACTGTATAAATGTAAATATGCACCTGCCATTTGCACAAGCCTTGATGGCTATCGGGATTATACTTCTTGATGGCAACTGGGATGCCGCTGCTGACATTGGACGGGACAAGGGTGCTCTCGTCCACCCAACCCTTGAACACCCTACCGAACTTGCCCTCTCCAAGCATCGCGTCTGCGCTGAAGCTCCTGGTCACGCTCCTCAGCTCCGCCAGCGTGTACATCTTCAGACTTGGCATTATCAATTTCGCTACAACTAGAGCTTTGTCCGTGCCGCTGCCACTTGCCACTGGCAACTTCCCGTTCTTGCTCCCCACCGACGCATGTTGCTTTACCTTAGGGCTCTTAGCAAGATCTTATATACACACACAAAAGAAAGAAAGAAAGAAAAAGGAAATGAAAAATATGGTACTTAGCTATTAGATAAATGCGTGGTTATTATTTAAATATTATAAGACTCTCCCTCATACATAAATCGGACTTTGGCCTAAGCTTAATGGATGGAAATGTGTAATTGGAAGGCAAATATGAGCCTAAAATGATTTGAACTTTGAACGTTTTATTTTTATGCTATGTGAAATTTTATGAGATCACTATTAACAATTTAAAAAATTTAAGTTATTAAATAAATATTTGATTTATAATTTAAATATGCTAACGGTGATGATCCACTAGAACCAATCCTTTTCCTTGGCTTTTCCCCATGGTCAACAAGAACGATTAAGAAAACGCCTCCACAAACTCTCCCTCTCTTTCTATCTGTGCGTCGGTTTTGACATCAAGCGGTTCCCCATCTCTTATTTCGGTGGGTGAATAGTAGCTGGAGGGTTGTAAGGTTCGAGGAAAAAGAGAGGCAGCTGCAGAGAAGCGAAAGAAAAGAGGATAAACAAAATCTGTTCCAGTCCCAAACAACCACAAGCTCTTTCTCCTCATGACTTCCGACTCTCTCGGGATGGTAAAAGTATCGAAAAAGTTAGAAACGTATTACATTGTCGTTTTAATTGGACCAATTTAATCATAAATCTTGTAAATTTGAGTCAATTGAGTCCATCGTCCATTTTTTAGTATTTACGATATAATATGAAATGAAAATGTCCAGTTTTATTACTTGAATTTCCTAAACAGTGAATAAGATATAAAAAAAATTATGAATTATATATTCTATCATATCCAATCATATCATAATTAGAAATCTAGACAACCAAATACAATCTATCAGCTAAGAAGGACTTTGATTGGCGCTTGAAAAATACAAATTTGATCTTTTATTATGCCGATCGCAAAAATTGATTATCCACGGAAGAAAGAAGGCGCTTACCTCGGGATGCTGATAGTCCTCTCATAGCTTTCCTTCTAAGTTGATCAGAATTTTTGCCCAATTTCCACACCCGCTTTTCTTCCTGCCGAATTAGTCATATCCCATCTTTATTGACCAAGAAATAAGATGCTCACGGAGAAAATAAGCCTATTTCTAGGACTAGAACATCCAGAGAGTATGTATGCAATCCCCACGTAATATCTCTTGAACCACTTCGTCCCCAATAGAAATATCATTATTCCCATCGACTCTTTACTTAAAAAAAAAAAAAGTTGAAACTCGATCAGCTCGTGCTCACAAAAATGAAGTACTCACCTTCCCTACACTCTCGGTCTCTGAATCGGTGCTGGACGGAGAGGAAGGCCCTGCGAACACCATCCTCGGGGAGGATGGGCAAAAATCTATCTGGATCGATTCTGAAATTGATGGGAATTTTGGATCCACAGCGACGACAGCGTATCAGGTATGTGCGAGATTCCAGATTTGCAGGGTACGCGTTCAGATTATGATGCATCAAAAGGGATAGAAATTCCTCGTTGAAGTAGACAGTAAAAAGGAAAGAGAAAAGAAGTGTGCTTTTTCGAAGAAACTGTGGAAGCGGATAAACGGTCAGTCGACCTGGTGGGAATTTTTCAGAGTCCTAAAACAGTCTGGTCATCGTGACCTTGCATTCTGAAACTTTTGTAGTCGAAGAACGGGTTTTTTTTTTTATATAAATACATAAAAAAAAGTAAGGTGCATTGCTGGAATGTCTCCTCCCGATACTAAAAATCATTTAGATAGGTTCTGCATTAACTCCAGTATCGCAAGTGGCAAGTGACTGAACCTAACAGACTTTTGTAATATTGACTTTTCAAAGGGTGGGGCTCACAGAAAAAAGAAAGAAAAAGAAAGGAGACCACCGTGTAATAAAAGGAAGAGAGAGAAGACATACAGCAACGCGGGAAACCAAAAAAAAAAAAAGCGAAAGAAAGGGAAAAGAGAAAGGGCACGTCATGGAGCCTCGCCAAGCCACAACGCCTGTTGAGTGCTCCCGTTACTCATTCTTCCAATAGAATTAGTTATCGACATTAAAGGCTTAAATCTAATTTTTTAGTTATTGAGCTATGAAATTTCATAAAAATGATAAATTATATCGTTGCAAAGTCGTGTAGTTTGATGGAGTTTCATGGAGTTTAATTTGAAGCACCAATTTTATTGGAGCGACATTTTAAGATTTTGCATCCGAGTTCTGCGTTGCATTTAGTTTTGATAATTACTTCAGTTGAGCAATTTGTTAGTGCATAGAAGTCATTTTGTTAGAGTTCAGGCATAATTTTGCCATTTCGTAATTAAATTATAGTTTCATTCGATTTTAAAGCCAATTCTCATTTAATTATTAGGATTATGAGATCATTTGCTCTTTTAACTACCCATTATTTGGTTGGACATTTTCAAGTGAGTAGTGTTATCTCTTCTTTGAATTTATAAATTCATGTTTTGAAAGCAAAAGAGATTCGATATGCTTAAGTTATGAAATAACATTTTTGTTGCATTAAATATTGGATTCGACATAATCTACTTTTCGGTATTTGTAAGTAGTTGTGAAACGCTTTATACTTTATGAAAGACATTTTGAGAAAATCTTATGAAGAACCTTTCGAAAGGTTATACATATCGATTTGTGAATTTGATTTATAAAGAGTCTTGCCCAGATGCGAGCGAGGCAGAGGCAGGCCAAGGCCTCGCTAGCCATTGGCGAGGTCTGTGCCTGAAGATGGACAAGGGCACGAGCGTGAACGTGGAGATCCGTAGCCGCAAGGTGTGCAAGCTCATCGACAAGACGCTGAAGTTCGCCAAGACCTGGCTCGTTCGAGTTCGAGTAAGATCCACTCCTTAGTGTCGGTGCCGGTAGACCAGCGAATGCCGATGCGGAGGTCCACTTGATTCCTTTTTTCTTTTTCTTAGTTCGGAAGCTTCTACTAGATCTGTTGACCGAGCAATCCACGATTTTCTTCTTGAAAAGTGAACGGAGGACGAGGGAAGACGAAACGACCAAGATGATTCCCATGGCCGCGTGAGCCCTTATTTATTAAGGCCAAAAAAGGAGGGAAGGAACCATGCTTCCTTCCTAGAGAAAGCTTGCAAGCATAATCAATAAAAGAGCCTATTTATTTGTGTTTTTTTTTTTAAGTAGAAATTAATTTTTTTGCATTCCTACTAAACTTTAAAATATTATTCAAATTACCCAAAAAAGTTATATGAAACTATATATCAAATTAGTGAAGGCTATCCAGATACTCCTTTGCGAACTTTGGGAAGGAAATAGAGAAAGAAAAGGAAGATGTGAGAAATGGCTACTATACAAATAGTTGTTTGGGATATTACCAAAAAAGTCTTAAATTCATTGTACTATGTGATGTAACTAAAACTGATATAGATAATTTCTAATAATATTCTTTTGAATTTTTATTTTTTCTTTATCTTTCTTTTTTTTTTCTTCCCTTATGCTTCTTCCTCTAGCCAATTGCCAAATCTCAACAACAATCGGCCAAAGGCGAGGGCTAGCAAGGCTACCCTAGCCAAGGCTTGATGAGGCATGACATCTCCGAATCTGGGAAGGTTGGGCCTTACCCATGGCCGACGAGACTCGATCCTTAGGGCCTGTTTGTTAAAATGTGTTTCTGTTCCCAGGAACACAAATTTTGTTTTTTTGTTCCTGGGAACAAAAAATGAACAGAAACGCGTTTGTTTGCGTTTTTGTTCCAAAATTATTTTTTTGTTCCCAGAAACACATATGGAATGGAAACAAGAAACAAAAAAAAAGTTGTTTCTTGTTTCTGGAACAAAATTTATGAACACTTTTTCTCTCTCTTCCATTTTCTTCTCTCTTTTTTCTTCTTCTTTTCTTCTTCTTTTTTCTTTCTTTTTTCTTTGGCCAATCACCGGCCTCGGCCATGGCCGGCGACCGACCGTCGAGGGCCGGTGACCTCGCCGGAGCGTCGCCGGCCCCCGGCGAGGCCGAGCGTCGCCGGCCCCTGGCGAGGCCGACCTCACGCCGAGCTCAGCGAGCTCGGCGAGGCCACCGGTCACCGGCCATGGCCGAGGCCAGTGAGGCCGCCGGTCGCCGGCCATGGCCGAGGTCGGCGACCGGCCAAAAGAAGAAAAAAAGGAAAAAGAAAAAAGAACAAAAAAGGAAAAATAAATAAGAAAAATAAGAAAGAAAATAGAAAAATTAAAATTAAAATATTGAAAAATTAAAAGAAATAAAAAAATTATACAAATTTACCAAACGTGTTTCTATTCTTTTTATATTTCTGGAACAGATTTACCAAACGCGTTTTTTTGTTCAAAAATTATTTTCTGAAGCAAAATTACTTTTTTCTATTTCTATTCCCAGAAATAATTTTTAAACAAAAATGTTACCAAACGCACCCTTAGCAGCCCAATGAGTAGCCTAGGCAAGGCTTGCCCAACTTCACTGGCCCTCACCTTTGGCTGGTCACCAAGGTCCGGTGATCAATTAGAGGAACAAGAAGAAGAAGAAGGGGAGGAGGAGGAGGAGGCAAGGAAAAAAAAAAGAGAAAGAAAAGGAAATAAATAAATAAATAAATAATTTGAACAAATATTAAAAATTATTCACATCAGCGCCGGCCGCACAACGTAGGACAACCGACGTCCATATCAACTATTTTCAGTTAAAATTAGTCGATGGACTAAATTGACATATATATAAAATGTTTAGGATTCAATGGATTAAAAAAAATGTTTAAAATTAAATTGACAATGGCAATAAGTTCAAGATTTTTTTTCTTGATAATTTTCCCGTTTGTGGGGCTTCCTATCCTAATCCCGATGTATCTGATTTTATCAGTTGAAGATCGTCTTCTGGTGCATGAATCTGATCTGGAAGCATGTTTTGTTTGATCTTTGGAATTTTTTAGCAACTACTTGGTAGTGGGCCACTTAAAAGATGGGGTTATCCTGTTTGGTACTAAAATGGTCTGGAATGCCTAATTATGCCATTTACAGTTCGCTAGGAATCCATGGCCCTTCGCCTTCAATCTCGGCGAAAGGCATTTTTGAGTCTGTTGGAGACTGTCTCCAATGGTTTTAATCATCGTACAATCACCTGATTCAATGAGAAACATCTCCACTCATGGTTTAGGGGTGGGCCTCTACGGATCAAGAAATTGTGCCCCCAACGGAAATCAGCAATGAGTAACAAAATTTGTGGAATACCCAAAAAGAAAGGACATATCCAGACCCCAAACCCGATATTATAAACTGTAAAACTATAGGCTGGGTCTGAAGAAAAGAATGAGAATGAGCTAAGCCCAGCCCCGTACCCTGGCCAAGTCCTCCACCAAACGCTGTCGTTTCTTGACTTGGTTAAAAAATCTCCCTTGTATACTGTGGGGAATTCGCATTCCCCAAATTCTGCAACACTAAAGTAGCAAAAACAATTTGATTCAATTGATTGGTTCTTTACCCCCAAACGAGAAATGATATTTTCTCTCAAATGAAGGATAAATCAATCACGGCATATCCTCACAAAGGGATTAAATTTAGTAAGGTTTTTCAGTGATGGAAGAATTAGCCATTTTTTTATGACGCGGTATGAGCAGGTGATACGTTGAAGTCAAGAAATGCGCTTGATGAAGAGGGCATGCCCACCAATCTGGACAGAATGGCTATCTGACTTTTTATTAGTAGTTAATAATAGGACATATACCTTGCTCATTGTGACATAAATACTCCCAACTTGTATACATTCTATTTTAGTTCCATCTATGGTATATTTATCATACTGGTATAAGTTCATGGTTTTTTATTATGCAAAAAAATTTTGGGGTATTTGCGTTAGGTTTTTAGTGACACAATAAAACATTAAAGGTATTTGTATCATAGTGAATATAATTTGAAATTTTCTAGAGTATTGACCCTTAATAATATCCTCCGGATTTTATCGGAAAGATGGAGGAAGAGAATTGCAATAAAGTGGAAGAAGTGGGAAGTCGGTTAGTTATGTCCTTTTTTTTTTGGTCTTGTTCTATTGTAAGATGCAAGACTAATTTAGGAATGCTCAATCGGTGTAACAAGAGTCTCAACTCCCGCCTTTGGGATATAAATAGATATGGATGTCTGGATAATGAGGAGAGAAATATTTATTATATATACATTTAACGTGTGTGCACACTTGGGAGTTATGAGAGAAAAAAGGAGAAATGAAATGGAGGGATTAAGTTGTAAGGTTATTTGGATGCTAGTGGGAAAAAGGAACAAAGGATAACGCATGATGATATCAATGCCTTTTTATATATCATTATCATTTGAAGTAACATAAAAATATTAATCAAAAAGAAGATAAATTATATTTGTTGACGTGAGATTTTGTATGTTTGTAGCTTTTAAAAGTTTAGACTGTTAAATGAAAGTGTGGTTTAATAGTTAAATATTCTAAAAGTTGAAAATATATTTGGACAGATTTGAAGTTAAAGTACTCGTAGAATTAACAACACAAAATTCCTCCTTATCATTCTTTTTTCTTCCCTCTAATCACCTCTACCAAACGTACTGTCAGTAAGTGGACCATCGGTATTTATGCATTTGTCATGATAGATACCTTCTTATTTTGATCACCACTCCAAATTTCAATTCATGTCTTACATGGTCATTGAAATTAATGTGAAAGGCATATTGGAGTTAAAAACATGCACAGAAAATCAATCCAATTTCATCAAGACACAATAGAACCTGATTTTAGAGTACTGCTAAACACGGTAGCATGCTTACAGCAAACTATCATTTCCGGCACAGGTCCAATTTTATTGCTAATTACTGCTATGGTTTTGAATTCAAAGATGGCAGTTCTCTTGTCCACATTGCATACATTTGTTTTGTTGCACTTTTCTATGTGATCTTACCTGTTCTGTCACTGCAAGGGGACCTTTGATGTGGTGGGAAACAATTCCCCCATCTTATTTATTGGTGAAGGGATGAAATTCCCGGATATGGTCCGTGCACTTAAACCAAACCCCAAATCCCACGTCCAGGAGAACTGTAGGATCCTTGACTTTCTCTCCCACCATTCCGAGAGCTTGCGCATGTTCTCCTTCCTCTTTGATGATATTGGTATTCCACAAGATTACAGGCACATGGAGGGCTCTGGAGTTAACACCTAGGCTTTCATCGACAAGGCCGGAAGAGCGCATCATGTGAAGTTTGACTGGAAATGAACTTGCAGAGTCGAGAGTTTGCTGGAGGAAGAGGCGATTAGAGTTGGGCCATCCAATCACAGCCATGCGACTCGGGATCTTTATGATTCCATTGCTGCTGGAAACTATCCTGAAAGGAAACTTTTCGCTCAGATCATCGATCCTGATTAGGAAGACAAATTTGACTTTGACCCGCTTGATGTGGCTAAGACCTGGCCCGAAGACATATCGCCCCTAATGCCAGTTGGCCTTTTGGTCTTGAACAAGAACATTGATAACTTCTTTGCCGAGAATGAACACCTTGCATTTTGCCCTTCAATTGTGGTTCCTGGCGTCTACTGCTCAGATGATAAGCTGCTCCAAATTCGTATTTTCTCATATTCTGATGCTCAGAGGGACCTTCTTGGACTAAATTATCTTCAACTCCCCCCCAATGCTCCTAAATGCGCTCATCACAAGTCACCGTGAAGGTTTCATGACTTGCCATGCATAGGGATGAAGAGGTAAGAATCTTCTTTGAATCCTTCCTTAGCAATACTCTGGGCAGCATCTCTTGTGGATTTTTTGTTGATGTAACCAAGTTAGACATCACGCTCTCCTATAAGTATGAAGGCCTAGTGATGCATTCTGACATGTCAATTGTGGATCCCATAGTGAAAGTGCGAACCCTCCTTTTGTTAGAGGAGGATTACTTTCTTGATTTTGCTACTGCCCTTTGTGCGTGAAACATACATGCATGTTTACATATGTGGGAAATACCTTTCTGCTATCATGTAAAATGATTATCTGTTGAGCAAATGTTTAATTTCCCTTTTGCAGATAAACTATTTTCCTTCCAAGGTATGATCCTGTTCGTCATGCAGAGAGATATCCCATTCCAACTGCTATGCTGACTGGAAAGCGTGAAAAAGGTACGTTTTGTAGGATCTCTTTTACTTGAATAGAGATTGATTGCCTTGAGGTGCTTTCTTGGTGATATCCATGGGTAGACTCGACTTGTCCTAGATGATCAATTGAATTGCAGTGAGTGGTGTGACTGATGTATGTGTGTTTGGATCTTGTTAATTTTTGTTCCTCCTGGCAGACCATCATTGAGAAAGAGAACAACTTCAAGCAGCCCGGAGAGAAATACCGATCAAGGGTGCCTGACAGGTATTCTTCAGTTATGCATTTCCTGAAAATGGTTTGATGGTCTCATGTTTCTCAATCATCTGCCTCTATCTTTCTTTTCTCAGGCAAGAGCGGTTCATCTGCCAATGGATCGATGATTTGTCTGAACCACGCGTGACTTGTGAGATCCACAGCATCTGGATTTCATATAGGTCAGAGGTGAGGTAACCGTTCACTTCTTGTCTAGTCCTGATGGGGCGATTTAAACTGAAAAATGTAAAATTCAACATGCAGAGGGATTCGGTTGTTGCTTGCTTTGTGCTATATATATCCATGCAGATGTCATAATGAACTCATTTGTGATTACCTGCGACTGCAACAGATGGGGAAAACGATGTCTGAGCTTTCTACTCGCAAAATTCGAATGCATATATGGTGAAATTTTTGATCGTGTTTAGAACCCCAGTCTAGACAACTGTACACACAAATTTGGCCGTGAAGAGCCAACCCCACCTGCAATGCGATCCTTGACAAAGATTTAATAAGAGACTAGCCTTTAGAGTTGCTTTCTACTCGCAAAATTCTAATGCCTGAGTTGCATATCCTACTAAATAACAGATTTCAGCTCCGTCTGGTCTCAAGAAATAAGTTAATTCTCCATCTCAATGAGCCCTTGACGCTGCGGATCGGGAGTATCAACTTTCAGATCCACAAGGACCATCAGCACTCTGATTGTGGTGAATTGGTGATCAATGGTGGTTGTGATGATGCTGGTAAGAAGAAGGCCGGCTCGATGCGCCCGCCTTGGTCTCCTAGTTTTTCTCCTGAATGGTGTTGATATTTTCTAATGTCGCCAGCACTTTCTCCATTGAGGGCCTCGCTTTAGGATCAGCCTCCAGGCATTTGCGGATGAGCTCAGCCGCCTGAGATGCAGCTTTCAGAGGGTATCGACCTTCTAGTCTCGGATCCATAATCTTCCTTAGGTCCATCTTCCTCTTGTCGTGGAGCAACGGCCTCACCCATTCCACCAGATTGTGCTGGCAGCTGCGGCGGTTTTTGTCGAGCACTCGTAAACCCGTCAACAATTCTAGGAGAACCACCCCAAAACCATATACATCACTCTTCACATACAGATGTCCTGTCAAATTGAGCCTTTATCATTCTGACACGCATTTTCTACGATCATATGAAATCTTCGCTAAAGATGAAGAAGCATATGAGAGGGAGATCTCTATGAACAGCGCTGCAGTAAGATCATTTCGCAAAACACATGCCTAATAATCACGTCAATTTTCTAAAGAACGTAGTTGTCACCGACCCAACAGTGCCCACTAAGAAAAAAGATGGGATCTCTGTCTTACCGGTGGCAATGTACTCAGGCGCGGCGTATCCATGTGTTCCGATCACTTGCGTGGTCACATGAGAGTTCCTGCCTGCCAGTCCCAGCTTTGCTAGCCCGAAATCATTTCGCAGAACACCTGCCAAGTAATCTCGTAATCTTCTAAAGAGCGTTGGCGTCACTGATCCAACATTGCCCGCGAAGAAGGAAGATGGGATCTCTGTCTTACTAGTGGCAGAGTACTCGAGAGCGGCATAGCCATCCATCTCGATCACTCGCGTGCTCACATAAGAGTCCCCACCCGCTGGCCCCTGTTTTGCTAGCCCGAAATCTGAGAGCTTGGCATTGTAGTCCTGGCGCCACAACGAGAGAAAGTGAACGAAGTTTCTCAATTAATCCCCAAGAATGGTAGTTCTACATCCATGTATCATCTAATAATCACAGGCATACATCAAGTAAATCCCATTCACATGGACCATGTGATCTAAAGACTCCTCAGCATAAATCTGAAGTATCCGGTGCATCAAATGTACCAAGGTGACACCAACCGAAATTGAGATGATTTAGAGTGAAATTTGAGCTTTGTATAGTTTACTAGGTGACGTGGGCAACATTTATGCGGTATCCTTAAAATAAATTCTCAATAGCTGGAAAAAGCAAATGAAAATAATCAAGTAGATAGAAAAATTTACCTCATCCAATAATATATTGGAAGATTTAAAATCCCGGAAGATGATGTTATTCTCGGGTGTATGCAAGAATTCAAGCCCACGGGCAGCTCCGATTGCTATTTTAAGCCTCACGTCCCACGGAAGTGATACACTTCTCCCTGAATTACCACGGGCATTTTTTTTTCTTGCTATCTGATATCCGAGTGAAAAAAAAAAAGGGTAATGCGAATGATCTTACATTTGAAAAGGTTATTTTCTAAGCTTGTCTTCATCATGTACTCGTACACGAGTAGGTAGTAATCGTCTTCCTGGCAATAACCCAGCAATTTCACCACATTCGGATGAGAAAGTTTCCCCAAGAGCTCGATTTCCGACTGTGGAAGGATAACATAAAATATACTTTATTATTAACCAACCCACATAAAATTGTGTCGATAGTCAGTTTCACGATTTTTTGCACAAATCACGGTGAGTTCAATTTATTATGTGCAGCAATTTGTGCTTTTTACTATGTAAGAAAGGCATGTGTTTACAGCCCAAAATCATAGAGAAAATTTCAGACTATGGTCTATGATGAGACCATTTTCTCATAAAAAAAATGATTGAAATTGGATATCGTCTCAAATAAAATCATGAAATTCCCAACTTAGTCTCTAATAAACCTCTGAGATTACTAGCCGACCCAATCTTTGCCAGCTGGTTTTCGGGCAATGCACAAACTCATTGGTATCAAAATTTAGCTGACCGGTGAGTTTGGGGCCTTAGTTACAACTAATTTTTGCCACTTCATTGCCTCATCTAAGATAAGATTCACCCCAATCCTTTTTAAAAAAAAATGTTCCAATTTCATATCCTTATTTGATATTTTCTCACAAATCATATTATAGTGCATGAAATGGTGTGGTTTGTTTCAAAAGGACAGGGTAAATAAGCAGGAGGTTTTTTTTTTTTTTTTTTTTTTTTTTTTTTTTTTGGTCAGTCCTACTCTATTCCTATTCTACACTCACTCGCAGACTTGTGCTCCCCGCTCTTGCGGGGGCGTGAGTCGCAACCCACTCTCGAAACTTACACGTCCCTACCCCCATCCCTCCCTGAGAATGTGGGGATTTGAACCCCTCACCTCCCCCTTCCATGTTGGAAGGGTGGCCACTGGGGTTACAATTAAAATATTCTTTGGTCAAGAATCGGACCCGAAAAAAGAACTTTATAATTATTAAAAAGGAAATCCCTCATTTCGATATGACCTTTTTAATCCGGAAAAGAAAATCTTTAGTGTGCTCTGTCCCCTCTTACCGAGGGGAGTCAACTGTTGCAAATTGTCCAGGTCGTCATTGGCTTCTTCTCATCGCTGATTAGTATGTGCTTTATTTTCATATTCGAGTGAGGAGTATTGTCACGTATAGATCGAGCAGGAGAGGATGGAATTTTTGTATGAATGTTAAGTACGCACCTGCCATTCGCGCACACCTTGATGGCTGTCTGGTTTGGACTTCTTGACGGCCACCGGGATCCCGCTGCCGTAGTGCTCGGACGGGGCAAGGGTCCTCTCGTCCACGAAGCCCTTGAACACCCTTCCAAACCCGCCCTCCCCAAGCAACGAGTCCGGCCTGAAGTTCCGGGTCGCACTCTTCAGCTCCGCCAGCTTGTACATCTTCAGGTTGGGCATTATCACCTCGACGGCTTTCGCCACGGCCGGAGCTTTGTCCATGTCCATGCCACTGCCACTTGCCACCCCCTTCTCGTTCTTGCTCCCCACCAACGCATCTCGCTTTGCCTTGGGGTTCTTAGCAAGAGCTTCTACACCCAAAAAAAAAAAAAAAAGTGACATGTGAACTTAACATATATCCATTGGAAAGTAACGATAATAGATATTAGATGAAAGTATGATTTATTATTTAAAAATTTTAACACTCCATATTTCTTTATTCATTTCCATTAAAAAAAAAAGAGATAATGTATTCTAACTACTAGCCAAAACTAATCCCAAAATAAATTCTAGTAGTAAAGTTTGGGATCACATGTTCAAAGAGCAGATTTATAACTTCTTCAAATCAAAATCAACGGTCGATCACCAAATTTGTTTCCAGCAATGAGCACACATCAATAACTTTATATGTTGCTACAATTTTGCCTTTCAATAGTGTATGCCTAGATTCAGGTTCCCAACACGATCGTCATTCAAATTGAGAGAGCAAACTCCTTCACAAAATCCGAAAATATACACACACAAAATCCCAATAGTTGGACTGAAAAGATTTGAACTCAGGAGTTCTTACTTCGATATTACGTAAGATTTTATGAAATCATTATCAATTGTTCTAAAAAAATTTACTGCTAATCCATCGAAGCCAATCCTTTTTCCCAACAATTCCCCATGATCAACGACGACGATTAAGAAAACGCTTCCACAAACTCTCCCTCTCTCTCTCTCTCTCTCTCTCTCTCTCTCTCTCTCTCCATGTGTCTGCTGTTTTGACATGAAGCAGGTCTCCCTTTCTTTATTTCGGTGGGTGAATGGTAGCTGGAGAGGGTTGTGAGGTTCGAGGAAAAAGAGAAGCAGCCGCTGAGAAGCTAAAGAAAAGAGAAACAAAATCGGCTCGGTGCCAGCAACCACAAGGTATTGACTTTTCTGCTTCCATCTCCGTCAAATTATCAAAAAAATTATAAACATATTATATTATCAGTCCTATATTTTCCAATTAAGCTAATTTAATCCATTCAATCAATTTTGATTGGAAATCACTATCATGTAACAGACATTGAAGTGAATAATTTTTTATTTTTTATTACTTTATTTTTTTCCTTTTTATTACTAGATTTGGCAATAAATTATGAGAGATTTTATATTCTTTTGCACTGATATATCATAAATACCAAACAATGGATATCATATTATATGAAATTATTCGGTGTTATTACTGTAATTCACTATATAATAGATAGGATATAACAAAGTTTTTGAATTATATATCACATTTTATCAAATCCTAATTTGCTAGAAATTTAAATGATCAAACGCAATCAACAAGGATGGCGCTTGAAATATATGAATTTCTCTTATACCAATTACAAAAATTGAATATCCATGGAAGAAAGAAGGCCCTTCACCTCGAGAAGATGGCAGTCCTCTCATAGCTTTCCTTCCAAGTTGGTCAGAATTTAGGCCCAATTTCCACTTCCGCTTTTCTGCCTGCCGAATAGGCATATCCCATCTTTATTAACCAAGAAATAAGATGCTGACAGGGAAATCACGCCTACTTCTGCGACTAGAACAAATGATTGGCTGAATCCAGAGAGCATGTATGCAATCCCCACATGATCTCGAACCACTTCGTCCCCAATAGAAATATCATTGTTTCCATTGACTCTTTACTAGAAAAGACCAATGCTCACAAAAAAGAACTACTCACCTTCTCTCCCATCCCTCCACTCATGGTGTCTGAATCGGTTCTGGCCTGAGAGAAAGGCGCGGAGAGCACCGTTCTTGGGAAAAATGGACAAGAAACTGTCTGGATCCCGATAGAAATATCATTAATTCCATCGGAGTTTTTACTAAATAAAAAGGTCCACCTCGGTCAGCTCGTGCTCACAAAAACGACGTACTCACCTTCGCTACACTCTCGGTGTCTGAATCAGTGCTGGACGGAGAGTAAGGCCCGTTGAACACCATTCTCGGGAAGGATCGGCAAAAATCTATCCGGATCGATTCTGAAACTGACGGGAATTTAGGATCCACAGCAACGAAGGCGTAGCAGATATATGCGAGTTTCCAGGTTTGTGGGGTACGCGTTCAGATTCTGATATAGCAGAAGGGTCGGAACTTCCTTGTCGAAATAGACAGCAAAAAGGAAAGACAAAAGAATTGTGCTTTTTCGAAGAAACTGTGGAAGCGAACAAACAGTCCTGGGTTGGAATTCGCCACTCCTAACAGTCCGGAACTATAGCTAAGAAACAAGCCAAGACTTAATCGACGATGCAAGCTGAGAAAATAAAAGTACGGTGCAGGAAATTAAAGTAAATTTATTTGATTTGTAAGAGGGGCTTCTAGTAGATGAGCGTTGGTATTTATAGTACATGTGCCATAATTGTTCCTGAGTAGCTTTTCAACAATTGTACCCATGTTCCTCTATGTCCGAAAATCCTATGCCCACATTCTCACGATGCCATGATCTTATCTTCAAATTGTCATTCCTTCAAAAATGTGTGCCTATTGCTACTGGACCTCAATCACTTCGTTTTTCAACACCTCCAAACTTGTATCCGCAACTTGATGCTCCTTATATGTTTATTTTTCTCCTGACATCTTGATAATTTGTCAGTCTTGCTTAATCAACATCCTTATCGTTCATCATTAACCATACATTATAGTATATCAACAACAATCGGTGACAAATCCTCGATGTGCACCAATATTGATACCTTGTGATCATCAACAGGTCACATGCTTGATAATATTTGATGCCTCAATCATGTGTCTACTCATATCAACGACCTAGTTATTTTTTTGTACAAACAAAGGGAAGTTGATGACTTAATCTCGATTTGTCCCAACTCACCGACAGCACAAATCTTCACAACGATTACATGCATTGTTGGATATGCGATCCTTTGCTCTGATAATTGTTGGAACCAAAAGGATTTGGAGGGAGAGAGTGTAAACACACAAAAAGAGGTTATATTACACAATATGCCTTGTAAAGGCTTAATGGAGTACACACACAAGACACACACAAGCTTTGCTAAGCTTATAACTCTCTCTTAAATCTCACTCTTTCCCTAAATAAACTAACGTAACCCTATATTTATAAGCATCTTCACCGCCTAAACTCCACCGTCATTATCTTCAACGCGCAAGAGTTGAAGTTGAACTTTTCTTCTTGGCAGTCAAAAATTGTGGGCTGCGTTTCCTTCACGTCCAAGTACTAGCAAAGTTGAACTTTGCTTCTTGCTCCTTGAAGGCTCCAGTAACAATTATACTATTATTTTAATATGTGCCCATTCATTCCTTCATGCACACTTGCCGCCCACGTCCAGACTTCATGCATAATGGACTTCTTGTTTTTGTATTAGGTGTTGACTCCAACACTCTCCCTCAACACCTAATACTCTATTCTTCTATAGCATTTGATATTCATCTTCTTCAGTTGCCTCGGCAACTGTGACTTCCAACTGAGCTTTGCGAAGCTCGGATTTCATCAATGACATTTCACTTTGCGTATCAGTTTCTTTTTCCTTCTCATGGAGCTTTTTCTCTACAATCTTCAATTTGTTTTTGCCCCTGGGGATCTTTTTCTCTGGGCAACATTTCTTGAGCCTTTGCAATTTCTTGAGCTCGTACCGGAGCTTCTCTTGCTCTCTTTCTTTTAGCTTGAGCTCCTTGTCCTTTTGCTTTAGCATTTCATCCTTCTCTTTCAACATCTCCTGCATCTCTTGCAATTCCTTCTCACGACCACTTGTTGAAGTTGCTTCTTGCTTCTTCGAGCTTGCCCATGGCTTGCTCTTCTTTGGGGATGTCTCAATGGCTGTCACATCATCTGCCTTGATGATACCGGTGGCTACTGGCTCTTCTTGCTCCTCTGCTGCAACAATCGCTTGGAGACTCCATTCTTCTTTATTATGGTTCTTCTTCTTGGTAAAAGTGGTAGCTTCTCCTTTTACCTGTTTGAACCAACAAACTCTGGCAAAGTGACCTACTTTACCACAAATATAGCACTGTTTGCTACACCTTTTGTTATCTTTGTCACAATCTCGGTGTGCTCTCCCTGGTTGAGTGCTTCTCGCTATTGGTCGCCTTTGCCATTCACTATGACTTTTCCACCGTTTGCCATTCCTAATGCCGACATCATTTCTCCATTGGCTCTTGAAACCTCTTTTATTTCTAGAGAGAGTACGCACATCATCCACGGTACATGCTAGCACCACATCTTCGTCATCATTGACGATATGTGCATGTTCCGTCACCTCTGCTTGACATTCAGATTTGTAATGTCCGAATTTATTGCACTTGAAACACCTAACTTTTGATTTGTCACGCGTTTTATATCTTCTGGTGAAATTTGAATTTCCACCTCTACCGCGGGTACCTCCACGACCTTGTCCACCTTGATAATCTCCTTGATTTGACTGAACTACCCGACTCTGCAATACTTGCTTGGGATACGAACCGATGGACTTTTGATTCATTCTTTGCTCATGCGAGCATAATGAACCCATCAACCGCTCCAACGTCATGGTTGATATATCTTGGCCTTCTTCGATTGCTGCAACCACATAGTCAAACCTTTCAGTCAAAGACCTCAAGATTTTTTCTACGACTCGTATATCTTGGAGCTCTTCACCATTAACCCTTAGTTGGTTAACGATGGTTTGTACACGATCAAAGTAAGCCGAGATAGATTCAGAGTCATTCATGCGTAAAAACTCAAAATCTCCTCAAAGTGTTTGGAGCCGCACCCGTCTAACACGATCATCACCTTTGTAGGATTTTTGCAATATATCCCAAGCTTCTTTCGCAGTCTCCGCACTTGATATTTTCTCAAATATTGTCTCCTCCACGGCTTGAAAGATCGTAAATAATGCTTTCTGATCTTTCTTCCGAGTTTCCACCAACAAATCTTTCTCCGTCTTTCTTAAAGCATCGAATGCTTCGGCATCGGCCACTTCAATGTAGCCGTTCTCCACCAGGTTCCACAAATCTTGGGATTTGAAAAGAACCTTCATCTGGACGGACTAGTTGTTGTAATTCTTTCCGTTCAACTTTGGGAGTAGCAGTTGAACAGAGTTGGTGGAAGCCATTGCTAGCTTTGAGTTCACGATCCTTGATCGACTGCTCTAGGTTCTCGGTCTCCGGCCACTAGTTTTGATACTCCGATTCCTAACCTCCTAGGCTCTGACACTCCAATCCTTGGCCTGCTCTGGATTCATGATCCCTGACCGCTAGCTCTAACACGGTCCCTGGCCGACTAGCTCTGATACCAATTGTTGGATATGCGATCATTTGCTCTGATAATTGTTGGAACCAAAAGGATTTGGAGGGAGAGAATGTAAACAACAAAGAGAGGTTATATTACACAATATGCCTTGTAAAGGCTTAATGGAGTACACACACAAGACACACACAAGCTTTGCTAAGCTTATAACTCTCTCTTAAATCTCACTCTCTCCCTAAATAAACTAACGTAACCCTATATTTATAAGCATCTTCACCGCCTAAACTCCACCGTCATTATCTTCAATGTGCAAGAGTTGAAGTTGAACTTTTCTTCTTGGCAGTCAAAAATTGTGGGCTGCGTTTCCTTCACGTCCAAGTACTAGCAAAGTTGAACTTTGCTTCTTGCTCCTTGAAGGCTCCAGTAACAATTATATTATTGTTTTAATATGTGCCCATTCATTCCTTCATGCGTACACTTGCTGCCCACGTCCAGACTTCATGCATAATGGACTTCTTGTTTTTATATTTAGTGTTGACTCCAACATGCATGTCATATGCCATATTTCACACCATTGTCGAAGGAATTTTTATCATAAAGTGCCATTTATCTTGCCAATTGGGGATTACCAAAAAAACCCTAAAATTATTACAATTATGTCAATTCAGTCATAAAAAATTTTTAATTAAATTATAAATATTTTGCATTTGTATCGATTTAGTCTATCGATCGATTTTGATTGAAAATTACTAACATGGACATCAGCTCGTCTGTGTAGCTCAACCGGCATTAACGTGGACAATTTTTAATAATATATTATTATTTTTTTTGAATTATTTATTCTTTCTTTTCTTTCCTTTTTTTGTCTTTTTTTTTCCCTTCCCATCTTCTCCTTCCTCTAGCCAATCGCTGACCACCGGCCAGAGGAGAGGGCCAACTAGGTCGACCTTGCCAATTCTAGCAAGGTCGAGCTCGCCCCTAGCCAGTCATTAGCAATCATTTTGAGTCAAGGCATATTGGAGTTTTCTGGCTTTTCATCCTCATACATCATTCTGCTGTTGGTGTGTAGCCATTAGCATGTGCATAGGAAGAAATTACTCGGTGAACCACTCTGAGTCAAGGCATATTGGAGTTAAAAATATGCAGAGAAAACTATCCAAATTTATCAAGACGCAAGAGAACCTAATTTTAGAGTAATGCTAAACGTGGAATATGCTTATGGCAAACCATCATCTACGTCACAGGTCCAATTCTTCTTGACGATTATCACCTTGTGGAGAAATTTGCCGACTTTGATAGGGAGAGGATTCCATAGAGTGCTGTCCATGCCAGGGGAGCCTGTGCAAAGGGATTCTTTGAGGTCACTCATGACATTTCTCACCTTACCCGTGCCGATTTCCTTCAGGCCCCAGGAGTTCAAACACCTGTGACTGTCCGTTTCTCCATCCTCATCCACGAAAGGGGCGGCCCTGAAACCCTGAGGGAGCCCCGGGGTTCTTGTGTGAACTTCTACACAAGAGAGGTGAGGGTCGTTTTGGTAGTAGACATGAATGTGCAGTATGGACGGGCATGAGTATGATGCTCCCTGTGATGAATCCTTTCACGGGTGGCCTAAACTCGACCGATGCATATGGCAGTTCTCTTGTCCACATTGCATAAATTTGTTTTGTTGCACTTTGCTATGTGATCTTACCTTTTCTGTTTACTGCAGGGTAGCTTTGATCTGGTAGGAAACAATTTCCCTATCTTCTTTATCCGCAATGGGATGAAATTCCCGAATATGGTTTGTGCACTTAGACCAAACCCCAAATCCCGCATCCAGGAGAACTGGAGGATCCTTGACTTCTTCTTCCGCCATCCCAAGAGCTTGTGCTTGTTCACCTTCCTCTTTGATGATATTGGTAGTGCACATGCAGGGCTCTGGATAACACCTACACTTTGATCAATAGGGCCAGAAAAGCGCATCATGTGAAGTTTCACTGGAAACCAACTTGCGGATCAAGAGCTTGCTGGAGGCAGAGGCAATTAGAGTCGGGGGATCCAATCACAGCCATGCAACTCAGGATTTTGTGATTCCATTGCTGCTGGAAACTATCCTGAATGGAAACTTTTCGTTCAGATCATCGATCCTGATCATGAAGACAACTTCGACTTTGGCCCACTTGATGGGGCTAAGACCTGGCCCGAGGACATATTGCCCCTAATGCCAGTTGGCCGCTTGGTCTTGAATAGGAACATTGATAACTTCTTTGCTGAGAATGAACAGCTTGCATTTTTCCCTTCAATTGTAGTTCCCGGCATCTACGATTCGGATGACAAGCTGCTCCAAACTCGTCATCTCATATTCTGATACTCGGAGGCACCGTCTTGGACCAAAATGTCATCAACTCCCACCCCCCCCCCTTCCTTTCCCCCAATGCTCGTAAATGCACTCATCACAACAATCACCCTGAACCCTGAAGGTTTCACGAATTTCATGCATAGGGATGAAGAGGTAAGAATCGTCTTAGAATACTTCAGCAGCGATGCTCTGGGCAGCATCTCTTGTGGATTTTTTGTTGATGTAACTAGACATCGTGCTTTCCTATAAGCATGTAGGCGTTGTGATGCAATCTGACATGTCAATTGCGGATCCTAAAGTGGCAGTGCGAATGTCCTCCCCCCTTTTGATGAAGATTACTTTCTTAATTTTGCAAATGCACTATGTACCTGAAACATGCATACATGTTTACATATGTAGGAAATGCCTATCTGCTATTATGTAAAATGATTATCTGTTGAGCAAATGCTTAATTTCCCTCTTGCAGATAAACTATTTTCCATCAAGGTATGATCCCGTTCGTCATGGAGAGAGGTATCCCATTACACCTGCTATGCTGACTGGAAAGCATGAAAAGGTGTGTTTTTAATTAGGATATCTTTTACGTAAACAGAGATTGATTGTCTTGAGGTGCTTTCATGGCGATGTCCATGGGATAGACTCAGCTTGTCCTAGATGAGCAATTGAATTGCAGTGAGTAGTGTGACTGATGTATGTGTTTGGATTTTGTTTACTTCTGTTGCTCCAAACAGACCATCATTGAGAAAGAGAACAACTTCAAGCAGCTCGGAGAGAGATGCCGATCATAGACAGGTATTCTTCAGTTGCGCATTTCCTGAAAATAGTTTGATGGTCTCATGTTTCTCAATGGTCTCTCTGTTTTCATTTTTCAGGTAAGAGCGGTTCATCTGCAGATGGATCGATGCTTTATCTAACCCACGTGTGACTCATGAGATCCGCAGCATCTGGATTTCATACTGGTCTCAGGTGAGATAGCCATTTACTTCTTGTCTGTTGCTGATGGGGTTGGAGTGAAAAAATGTAGTACTCAAAAAGCAGAAATGTGGGATTCAGTTGCCGCTTGCTTTGTGAAATATATTTCCACGCAGATGTGATAATGAACTCGTTTGTGATTACTGCAAGTGCAACAGGCGGACAAATCTTCGGGTCAGAAATTAGCATCTCGGCTCAATGTGCAACCAAGCATTTAAGGACCGTACAGAGCTGGATGTTTTGGGGTGGAGCGAGCACAAAACGATGTCTGAGCTATAAACTCTGTTCCAATGCTTATTTTTATATTGAACTTGCCTTGCAATACAAACTCTACGGCAACATGATATTCCTGATTTAGTAAATGTGAATTGCATGTGCTGATCTTACTCCTTTGTGTTTGTTTACCGCTTTCTCCTCGAGTCTCATTCAGATGGAATATCAAGTGAGCAGATTGTACTGCCGGTAATATCATCCTGCATTTGATTACGGGTTGTAAAATCAACCGCCTCACTGCTTTCAAGAGCACCAGTGGAAGTTTGTTGTGTAATGCACCTTCCACTATGTCAGACGAGAAGTTAGCATTAAGAGTTAATTTACCTACTTTCTTTTGACAGTGCATTGTGCTTGACACTACCGACTTATCGTTTCTGCAAACAAGAGAGTAAATCGAGTTTTTTTACATTTAGTAGTAAAGGCGTTAGCTCGTAGAGGATGGTGCGCTGGGACTATCTTCTGATCTCTCCTTCATAAATGGGCAAATTAATTTCGAAGGCGATTGAGCATGATAATATTGTCCCTGAACTTGTAAGACCAGAAGATCTTCCATAAGTCAATCTCAG
The DNA here is from genome assembly GCA_017140185.1 of Eucalyptus polyanthemos subsp. polyanthemos. Classification (NCBI taxonomy): domain Eukaryota; kingdom Viridiplantae; phylum Streptophyta; class Magnoliopsida; order Myrtales; family Myrtaceae; genus Eucalyptus; species Eucalyptus polyanthemos. Next base: position 47,658,139 of record CM029462.1, read on the forward strand.
AAATAATTCGAATGCGTATTCGGAGAAACGTTTGATCGTGTTTGGAACCCCAGTCTAGACAACTGTACACACAAATTTGGCCGTGAAGAGCCTACCCCACCTGCAAATATTTAGCAAGAGACTAGCCTTTAGAGTTGCTTTCTACTCGCAAAATTCTAATGCCTGAGTTGCATATCCTACTAAATAGCAGATTTCAGCTCCGTCTGGTCTCAAGAAATAAGTTAAATCTCCATGTCAATGAGTCCTCGACACTGTGGATGGGGAGTATCGACTTCCAGATCCACGAGGAGGGTCAGCACTGTGATTGTGATGAATTGGCGATCGGTGGTGGTTGTGGTGATGCTGGTGAGAGGATGGCCGGCTCGATGTGCTCGCCTTGGCCTCCTTCCTTTTCTCCCGAATGGTGTCGATTTGTTCTAATGTCTTCAGCACTTCATCCATCGAGGGCCTCGCTTTAGGATCTCCCTCCAGGCATTTGAGGATGAGCTCAGCTGTCTGAGTTGCAGCTTTCAGAGGGTATCGTCCTTCTAGTCTTGAATCCATTATCTTCCTCAGCTTCCTCTTGTCGCGGAGCGACGGCCTCGCCCATTCCACCAGATTCTGCTGGCCGCTGGGGCGGGTATTGTCGAGGGCTTGTAAACCCGTCAACATTTCTAGGAGAACCACCCCGAAACCGTATACATCGCTCTTCACATACAGATGCCCTGTCAAATTAAGCCTCTATCATTCTGACACACATTTTCTATGATCACATGAAATCTCCGCTAAAGATAAAGAAGCATATGAGAGGAAGATCTTGGTGAAGAGTGCTGCAATAAGATCATTTCGCAAAACAAATGCCAAGTAATCTCGTCAATCTTCTAAAGAACATAGTTGTCACCAACTCAACATCGCCCGCCAAGAAGAAAGATAGGATCTCTGTCTTACCGGTGGCGATGTACTCGGGCGCGGCATATCCATATGTTCCAATCACTCGTGTGGTCACATGAGAGTTCCCACCTGCCGGTCCCAGCTTCGCTAGCCCGAAATCCGAGAGTTTGGCATTGTAGTCCTGGTGCCAATTTCGCGAACGAGAGAAAGTGAACAAAGTACCTCAATTAACCCACAAGAATGGTGGTTATATATCCACGTATCATCCAATAGTTGCAAACATACATCAAGTTAATCCCATTCGCATGGACCACATGATCTAAAGACTTTTCTGCAAAAATCTAAAGTGTCTGGTGCATCCATTATACTAACGCAACACCAACCGAAATTGATATACTTTAAAATGAATTTAAGCTTTGTCTCGTTTAGTACTTGACATGAGCAACATTTATACGGGTATTCTTAAAGGTAAATTCTTCATAGCCAAAAAATAAAAAATAAACGAAAGTAATCAAGTCCATAGAAAAATTTACCGCATCCAATAATATATTGGAAGATTTAAAATCCCGGCAGATTACGTTCTTCTCGGATGAATGCAAGAAATCAACCCCACGGGCAGCTCCGATTGCTATTTTAAGCCTCACGTCCGACGGAACTGATTCAGCTCGCCCTGCATTACCGAAGGTTCCTTCGGTGAAAAATATCCTTTCTTTTTATTTGTTGTTTTCCTATGCATTTTTTTTTTACTTTGCTGTATAATATTCGAGGGAAAAAATAAGAGATTAATAAGCGTAGCGACAAAAGTTATGAGGATGATCTTACTTCCGAAAAGGCGATTTCCTAGGCTTCCCCTCTGCATGTACTCGTACACGAGAAGGTACTGATTGTCCTCCCAGCAATACCCCAGTAATCTCATCAAATTCGGATGAGAAACTTTGCCCAAGAACTTGACTTCCGACTGTGGAAAGATAACAAAAATAGAATTTATTGTTAACCAACGCACATAAAATTGTGTCGACAATTAATTTCGCCATCTTTTGCATGACTAGTGTGACTTCCATTAATTATGTGTAACGATTTGTTCTTTTTTCAAATAAGAAAGGTACATGTTTACAGGCGAAAATAATGGGTAAACTTTTCAAATTAGGGTTTGTAATGAGATCAATTTCTCAAAAAATGATTCATAATTAATCTTCTTTCAAATAAAGTTATGAAATTCTCAATTCAATCTCAAAAAAGGCCCAAGCTTACTAGTTGGCCAAATCTTTGCCAACTGGCGAGCCCATGCATCTTTTGTGCAAAGCACATGAGCATTGGTATCAAAAATTTGGCTGGCCATGAGTTTGGAGCCTTATTTCCCAAAAATCATATTACACTATGCATGAGATAGAGGAGTTTGTTTGAAAGGACAGGGCAAATAAGCAGGAAGGTGGGTCAATAGGCAACAAAGCACAAGTAATTAAATAATTAACCCTTACTTTAGCCAATATGTGTTGGAGTCAGCACCTAATATGAAAATAGCATCGGCACCACCTGCCAATATGTGCTGGAGTCAACACCTAATAAGAAAATAGCATCGACCCTTTATCAAGCACACTGCACAGGTTGTCAACTTTGGTGAAGGAACGAGAGGGCAAAACCGACCTGTCTCCTTTTCACTGGGTCGGAGATTTTCCCTCTTTCACAAGTCGAAGGCGGCAACTAGGGCGGTGACTTTTATATATAAAGACATGAGGAGCCCTTTCGTGGAATAGGAAGGCTGGAGCAAAGAACTAAAGAAGAAGACAGCTGGCCTCCTGGGAGAGAGCAAAGGGGTGAGCCTCCGAATAAAGCAATAGAATAGCTGATTGTATGCTTGTATCAGCTAGCTTGCTTTTAAGTGTTTTGAGTGTGCTGAGAGAAGGTGCATTGTAATAGTTATGTGAGACAATATTTTGAAAGTTTGGTATAACAAATGTATCTTTAGCTGTTTATTGTAATTCTCCAGTATTACCACCACAACGCTTTTGCATACCCTATAATTAATATCAAGCAAGGGTTGCATATCCTACAATATGAACTCTTTTTGAGTCTGGTAGCCGGATTTCCAGCGCCCATGGAGGTTGAAACAATTTATATTTAAAATATTCTTTGGTCTAGAATTGGATCCAAAGAAAAATAATTATAATTATTAAAAAAAGGAAATCCCTAATGACCTTTGTAATTAGGAAAAAATCTCAGTATGCACTGTCACTGGGGAGGAGTCAACTCTGGCATATTATCGTCTTTGCTTCTTCTTATCATCGATTAGCATGTGCTTGCAGGAGAGGATGGAATTTTTGTATGAATGTTAAGTACGCACCTCCCATTCGCCCAAGCCCTCGGGATTGTACTTCTTGACGGCCACCCGGATCCCCCTGCCGACCTTGGACGGGGCGAGCGTCCTCTCGTCCACCCAGCCCCTGTACAACCTTCCGAACCCGCCCTCCCCGTACACCACGTCCGGCCTGAAGTTCCGGGTCACTCTCTTCAGCTCCGCCAGCGTGTACATTTTCAGGTAGGGCGTTATCACCTCCCCGGCTTTTGCCGTGGCCAGAGGTTTTTCCGCTCCGCTGCCGCCACCACCATTCACCGCCAGTGGCTTCCCGTTCTCGCTTCCCACCAATGCATCTCGCTTTACCTTGGGGTTCTTCACAAGAGCTTCTATAAAAATAAAAACAAAAAAAGAAATGAAAAACGTGACACGTAAACTCAACTTATATCCATCAAAAGTAATGATAATTGCTATTAGATAAATATGTAGTTTATTATTTAAGTATTTTAACACTCTTCCCCACGCATTTTTTTTTTCATTCATTTCCATAAAAAAGAGAGAGTGAGAAGTAACACAGTCCAACTGCAAGCCAGGACTAATCCCAAGAAGTTTCAAAGCATAAATTCCCAATAACAATATAAATTATTATAATAAAGTTTGGGGGTACAAGTTCAAAGAGCAAATATGTAATTTCTTCAAATCAAAATCAACAGTCGATCACTAAATCTGTTTCTAGTAATGAACACACATTGATAACTCTATCTATTGCTACCATTTTGCCTTTCGACATGTGTGCTTAGATTCATTTTCCTAACACAATGGTCGTTCGGATTATAAGAGCAGAATTTTCATGAAACTCTTCTGCGAAACCCAAAAACATACACGCAAAAATCTCAATAGTTGGACTGAAAAGATTTGAACTCTTGAGTTCTTACTTTGATACCATATAAGATTTTATGATATTATTGTCAATTGTTTAAAACAAAACTACCGGCCTATGTGGTGATCCACCAAAGCCGATCCTTTTCCCCGGCAATTCCCCATGGTCAACAACAACAACGATTAAGAAAACGCGTCCAGAAACTCTCTCTCTCTCTCCCCGTGTGTCTGTTTTGACATGAAGCGGCTCTCCCTTTCTTATTTCGGTGGGTGAATGGTAGCTGGAGGGGACTGTGGTTCGAGGAAAAAGAGAAGCAGCTGCAGAGAAGCTAAAGAAAAGAGAAACAAAATCTGCTGGTGCTAGCAGCCACAAGGTCTTGACTTTTCTGCTTCCATCTCCGTCAAAACACCAAAAAAATTATAAACATATTACATTACCAATTTTAAAATTTTCAATTAAACCACATCCGATTATTTTTTATTGAAAATCACTTACATGTAATAGACGTTGATGTGGATAATTTTTTATTTTTTATTACTTAATTTGTTTTTTTCTTTTTATTACTTGACTTGGCAGTGAATTATGAGAGATTTTTATATTCATTTGCATTGATTTGTCATAAGTACCAAATAATTGACATGATATGATATGAAGTTATTCGATTTTATTACTATAATTCACTAATCAGTAAATAGGATGTAATAAAGTCTCTAAATTATATGTCATATTCTATCAAATCCTATTTTGGCTAAAAATTTAAACAACCGAACGTAATCTATGAGGGTGGAAGAAGTACTTTGATTGGCGCTTGAAAGTTGAAACGCATGAATTCCGTCTTCTATTAAACCGGTCACAAAAATTGAATATCCGCGGAAGAAAGAAGGCCCTTCCTTACCTGGAGACGCTGGCAGTCCTGTCATAGCATTCCTTCCAGGTTGGTCAGAATTTAGGCCCAATTTCGACTTCCGCTTTTCTGCCTGTCGAATAGGCATATCCCATCTTTATCAACCAAGGAATAAGATGCTGAAAGGGAGATCGAGGCTACTTTTGCGACTAGAACAAATGATCGGTTGAATCCAGAAAGCATGTATACAATCCCCACATGATCTCGAACCCCATCGTCACCAATAGAAATATCATTGTTTCCATCGATTCTTTACTAGAAAAGCCCAACGCTCACAAAAAAGAACTACTCACCTTCTCTCCCATCCCTCCACTCCTGGTGTCTGAATCGGTTCTGGCCTGAGAGAAAGGCGCGGACAGCATCGTTCTTGGGAAAAATGGACAAGAACCTATCTGGATCCCGATAGAAATATCATTAATTCCATCGGAGTTTTTACTAAATAAAAAGGTCCACCTCAGTCAGCTCGTGCTCACAAAAACGAAGTACTCACATTCGCTACACTCTCGGTGTCTGAATCAGTGCTGGACGGAGAGTGAGGCCAGTTGAACACCATTCTCGGGAAGGATCGGCAAAAATCTATCTGGATCGATTCTGAAACTGACGAGAATTTAGGATCCACAGCAACGAAGGTGTAGCAGATATATGCGAGTTTCCAGATTTGCGGGGCACGCATTCAGATTCTGATGCATCAAAAGGGACGGAAACTTCCTTGTTGAAATAGACAATTAAAAGGAAAAAGAAAAGAAGTGTGCTTTTTCGAAGAAACTGCGGAAGCGGACAAATAGTAAGTCAACCATGGCCAGTGAGGTCACCTCACCTCTGGCCAGTCGTCAGCGATCATTCCGAGTCGAGGCATATTGGAGTTTTCTGGCTTTTCATCCTTTTACATCATTCTGCTGTTGGTGTGTAGCCATTAGCATGTGCATAGGAAGAAATTACCCGGTAAACTACTCTGAGTCAAGGCATATTGGAGCTAAAAATATGCAGAGAAAACTAACCAAATTCATCAAGACACAGTAGAACCTAATTTTAGAGTAACTCTAAACGTGGAATATGCTTATGGCAAACTATCATCTACGTCACAGGTCCAATTCTTCTTGACGATTATCACCTTGTGGAGAAACTTGCCAACTTTGATAGGGAGAGGATTCCATAGTGTTGTCCATGCCAGGGGAGCCTGTGCAAAGGGATTCTTTGAGGTCACTCATGACATTTCTCACCTTACCCATGCCGATTTCCTTCAGGCACCAGGAGTTCAAACACCTGTGTCTGTCCGTTTCTCCATCCTCATCCACGAAAGGGGCGGCCCTGAAACCCTGAGGGAGCCCCGGGGTTCTCGTGTGAACTTCTACACAAGAGAGGTGAGGGTCGTTTTGGTAGTAGACATGAATGTGCTGTATGGACGGGCATGAGTATGATGCTCCCTGTGATGAATCCTTTCACGGGTGGCCTAAACTCGACCGATGCATATGGCAGTTCTCCTGTCCACATTGCATACATTTGTTTTGTTGCACTTTGCTATGTGATCTTACCTTTTCTGTTTAATGCAGGGTAGCTTTGATCTGGTAGGAAACAATTTCCCTATCTTCTTTATCCGCAATGGGATGAAATTCCCGAATATGGTTTGTGCACTTAGACCAAACCCCAAATCCCGCATCCAGGAGAACTGGAGGATCCTTGACTTCTTCTTCCGCCATCCCAAGAGCTTGTGCTTGTTCACCTTCCTCTTTGATGATATTGGTAGTGCACAAGATTACAGGCACATGCAGGGCTCTGGATAACACCTACACTTTGATCAATAAGGCCAGAAAAGTGCATCATGTGAAGTTTCACTGGAAACCAACTTGCGGATCAAGAGCTTGCTGGAGGCAGAGGCAATTAGAGTCGGGGGATCCAATCACAGCCATGCAACTCAGGATTTTGTGATTCCATTGCTGCTGGAAACTATCCTGAATGGAAACTTTTCGTTCAGATCGTCAATCCTGATCATGAAGACAACTTCAACTTTGGCCCGCTTGATGGGGCTAAGACCTGGCCCGAGGACATATTGCCCCTAATGCCAGTTGGCCGCTTGGTCTTGAATAGGAACATTGATAACTTCTTTGCTGAGAATGAACAGCTTGCATTTTGCCCTTCAATTGTAGTTCCCGGCATCTACGATTCGGATGACAAGCTACTCCAAACTTGTCATCTCATATTCTGATACTCGGAGGCACTGTCTTGGACCAAAATATCATCAACTCCCCCCCCCCCCTTCCTTTTCCCCCAATGCTCGTAAATGCGCTCATCACAACAATCACCCTGAACCCTGAAGGTTTCGCGAATTTCATGCATAGGGATGAAGAGGTAAGAATCGTCTTAGAATACTTCAGCAGCGATGCTCTGGGTAGCATCTCTTGTGGATTTTTTGTTGATGTAACTAGACATCGTGCTTTCCTATAAGCATGTAGGCGTTGTGATGCAATCTGACATGTCAATTGCGGATCCTAAAGTGGCAGTGCGAATGTCCTCCCTCCTTTTGATGAAGATTACTTTCTTAATTTTGCAAATGCACTATGTACCTGAAACATACATACATGTTTACATATGTAGGAAATGCCTATCTGCTATTATGTAAAATGATTATCTGTTGAGCAAATGCTTAATTTCCCTCTTGCAGATAAACTATTTTCCATCAAGGTAGATCCCGTTCGTCATGGAGAGAGGTATCCCATTACACCTGCTATGCTGACTGGAAAGCATGAAAAGATGTGTTTTTAGTTAGGATCTCTTTTACGTAAACAGAGATTGATTGTCTTGAGGTGCTTTCATGGCGATGTCCATGGGATAGACTCAGCTTGTCCTAGATGAGCAATTGAATTGCAGTGAGTAGTGTGACTGATGTATGTGTTTGGATTTTGTTTACTTTTGTTTCTCCAAACAGACCATCATTGAGAAAGAGAACAACTTCAAGCAGCTCGGAGAGAGATGCCGATCATAGACAGGTATTCTTCAGTTGCGCATTTACTGAAAATAGTTTGATGGTCTCATGTTTCTCAATGGTCTCTCAGTTTTCATTTTTCAGGTAAGAGTGGTTCATCTGCGGATAGATCGATGCTTTATCTAACCACGTGTGACTCATGAGATCCGCAGCCTCTGGATTTCATACTGGTCTCAGGTGAGATAGCCATTTACTTCTTGTCTGGTGTTGTGTTGATGGGGTTGGAGTGAAAAATGTAGTACTCAAAAAGCAGAAATGTGGGATTCAGTTGTCGCTTGCTTTGTGAAATATATTTCCACGCAGATGTGATAATGAACTCATTTGTGATTACTGCAAGTGCAACAGGCGGACAAATCTTCGGGTCAGAAATTAGCATCTCGGCTCAATGTGCAACCAAGCATTTAAGGACCGTACAGAGCTGGATGTTTTGGGGTGGAGCGAGCACAAAACGATGTCTGAGCTATAAACTCTGTTCCAATGCTTATTTTTGTTGCGGTATATTGAACTTGCCTTGCAATACAAACTCTACGGCAACATGATATTCCTGATTTAGTAAATGTGAATTGCATGTGCTGATCTTACTCCTTTGTGTTTGTTTACCGCTTTCTCCTCGAGTCTCATTCAGATGGAATATCAAGTGAGCAGATTGTGCTGCCGGTAATATCATCATGCATTTGATTACGGGTTGTAAAATCAACCGCCTCACTGCTCTCAAGAGCACCAGTGGAAGTTTGTTGTGTAATGCACCTTCCGCTATGTCAGACGAGAAGTTAGCATTAAGAGTTAATTTACCTACTTTCTTTTGACAGTGCATTGTGCTTGACACTACCGACTTATCGTTCCTGCAAACACGAGAGTAAATCGAGTTTTTTTACATTTAGTAGTTAAGGCGTTAGCTCGTAGAGATCTCTCCTTCATAAATGGGCAAATTAACTTCGAAGGCGATTGAGCATCATAATATTGTCCCTGAACTTGTAAGACCAGAAGATCTTCCATAAGTCAATCTCGGAAATAATTCGAATGCGTATTCGGAGAAACGTTTGATCGTGTTTGGAACCCCAGTCTAGACAACTGTACACACAAATTTGGCCGTGAAGAGCCTACCCCACCTGGAAATATTTGGCAAGAGACTAGCCTTTAGAGTTGCTTTCTACTCGCAAAATTCTAATGCCTGAGTTGCATATCCTACTAAATAGCAGATTTCAGCTCCGTCTGGTCTCAAGAAATAAGTTAAATCTCCATGTCAGTGAGTCCTCGACACTGTGGATGGGGAGTATCGACTTCCAGATCCACGAGGAGCATCAGCACTGTGATTGTGATGAATTGGCGATCGGTGGTGGTTGTGGTGATGCTGGTGAGAGGATGGCCGGCTCGATGTGCTCCCCTTGGCCTCCTTCCTTTTCTCCCGAATGGTGTCGATTTGTTCTAATGTCTTCAGCACTTCATCCATCGAGGGCCTCACTTTAGGATCGCCCTCCAGGCATTTGAGGATGAGCTCAGCTGCCTGAGTTGCAGCTTTCAGAGGGTATCGTCCTTCTAGTCTTGAATCCATTATCTTCCTCAGCCTCCTCTTGTCACGGAGCGACGGCCTCGCCCATTCCACCAGATTCTGCTGGCCGCTGGGGCGGGTATTGTCGAGGGCTTGTAAACCCGTCAACATTTCTAGGAGAACCACCCCGAAACCGTATACATCGCTCTTCACATACAGATGCCCTGTCAAATTAAGCCTCTATCATTCTGACAAGCATTTTCTATGATCACATGATATCTTCGCTAAAGATAAAGAAGCATATGAGAGGGATATCTTGATGAAGAGTGCTGCAATAAGATCATTTCGCAAAACACATGCCAAGTAATCTCGTCAATCTTCTAAAGAACATAGTTGTCACCGACTCAACATCGCCCGCCAAGAAGAAAGATAGGATCTCTGTCTTACCGGTGGCGATGTACTCGGGCGCGGCATATCCATATGTTCCAATCACTCGTGTGGTCACATGAGAGTTCCCACCTGCCGGTCCCAGCTTCGCTAGCCCGAAATCTGAGAGCTTGGCATTGAAGTCCTGGTGCCAATTTCGCGAACGAGAGAAAGTGAACAAAGTATCTCAATTAACCCACAAGAATGGTGGTTATATATCCACGTATCATCCAATAGTTGCAAACATACATCAAGTTAATCCCATTCGCATGGACCACATGATCTAAAGACTTTTCTGCAAAAATCTAAAGTGTCTGGTGCATCCAATATACTAACGTGACACCAACCGAAACTGATATACTTTAAAATGAATTTGAGCTTTGTCTCTTTTATCTAGGTGACATGGGCGACATTTATATGGGTATTCTTAAAAGTAAATTCTTGAAAGCCAGAAAAACCAAACGAAAGTAATCGAGTCGATAGAAAAATTTACCACATCCAATAATATATTGGAAGATTTAAAATCCCGGTAGATCACGTTCTTCTCGGATGTATGCAAGAAATCAACCCCGCGGGCAGCTCCGATTGCTATTTTAAGCCTCACCTCCCACGGAAGTGGTTCAGCTCCCCCTGCATTACCGAAGGTTCCTTCGGTGAAAAATCTCCTTTCTTTTTATTTGTTGTTTTCCTACGCCTTTTTTTTTTTTTTTTTAGTTTGCTGTATAATATTCGAGGGAAAAAAAAATAAGATATTAATAAGCGTAGCAACAAAAGTTGTGAGGATGATCTTACTTCTGAACAGGTGGTTTTCTAGGCTTCCCCTCTGCATGTACTCGTACACGAGGAGGTACTGATTGTCTTCCCAGCAATATCCCAGTAATTTCACCAAATTCGGATGAGAAAATTTCCCTAAGAACTTGACTTCCGACTGTGGAAAGATAACAAAAATATAATTTATTGTTAACCAACGCACATAAAATTGTGTCGATAATTAGTTTTGCCATCCTTTGCACAAACTAGTGTGAGTTCAATTAATTATGTGCAGCGATTTGTGCTTTTTACTATACAAGAAAGGTATGTCTTTAGAGGCCTAAATCATAGGGAAAATTTCAGAGTATGGTCTATAATGAGACCATTTTCTCAAAAAATGATTCATAATAAATCTTGTTTCAAATAAGCTCTTGAAAGTCTCAACTTAATCTCAGCTAAGACCCGAGGTTACAAGGTGGCTAGATCTTTGTCAAAGAGCGAGCCCATGCATCTAATATGCATCTCTCTTGCAATACATGAGCACATTGGTATTGAAAATTTGGCCAACCAGTGAATTGGGGTCTAATCAAGCTGGCCATCTTAAGGTTTTATTTGAGATAAAATCCATCTCATTTCAGATTTTTGTTTGAAAACTTCCCGCAAATCATATTAAACTGTGCATGAAATAGTGTGGTTTGTTTTAAAGGACAGGGTAAATAAGCAGGAGGTTGGTCAGTAGGCAACAAAGCACAAGTAATTATCAATCCTTACTCTAGTCAATATGAACTGTCGACTGGGAGTCGGGTTTCCCGGCGCCCACCGAAGTTGAAATAATTTATAATTAAAATATTCTTTGGTCAAGAATCGGACACGAAGAAAAAGAACTTTACAATTATGGAAAAGGAAATCACTCATTTCGATATGACCTTTTCAATCCGGACAAAGGAAAAATGTTCAGTATGCTCTCTCCCCTCTTGCTGAAGGGGGAGTCGACTGTTGCAAATCGTCCGGGTCGTACTTGGGCTTCTTCTCACGCACGAGTGAGAAGTATTGTCACGTACGGATCGAGCGGGAGAGGATGGAATTTTAGTATGAATGTTAAGTACGCACCTGCCATTCGCGCAAGCCCTGATCGCTGTCGGGATTGGACTTCTTGACGGCCACCGGGATGCCGTTGCCGACCTTGGACGGGGCGAGCGTCCTCTCGTCCACCCAGCCCTTGAACACCCTTCCGAACCCGCCCTCCCCGAGCATCGTGTCCGGCCTGAAGTTCCGGGTCGCGCTCTTCAGCTCCGCCAGCGTGTACATTCTCAGGTTGGGCGTTATCACCTCCCCTTTCGCCGTGGGCGGAGGTTCCTCCGCTCCGCCGCCGCCACCGTTCGCCGCCAGCGGCTTCCCGTTCTCGCTCCCCGCTGACGCACCATCTACACACACACACACACAAAAAGAAGAAGACGGAAATGAAAAACATGATACGCGAACTCAGCTCATATCCACCAGAAAGTAGTGACAATCATCGAACCAAGAAGGAGGAGGAAGAAGAAGAAACCTGGGCTGCAAGGTTTGGTGGAGTTGGGGCTATGGTGGTCATCCACCGAAGCCGATCCTTTTCCCCAGCAGTTCCCCATGATCAACAACAACAGCACCACCGATCAACAAAACGACGCCAAACTCTCTCTCTCTCTCTCTATCTCTCCTTCTCTTTCTCTCGGGCGTCTGTTGGGTATGAAGCTAATGGATCTCCCTTTCTTATTTGGAGGGAAGCAAAGATTGGCTGCTGGAGGCTGGTAAGGTTCGAGGAAGAAGAGAAGAAGGTGCGCAGAAGCGAAAGGAAAAGAGGAGAAACAGAACCCGCTCAGTGAAACCGACCACACACGAGCTCCTTCCTCTTTGACTTTTCCGCTTCCGTCTCTTAGAGGAGTGATGGCGCTGCTGCCGCTGATGAGTCATGATACCCCGCTCAACTCGTTTTATACTCTCTCCCTTTGTTTTCTTCTCCTTTTCTCTCCTCTCTTTTTGGCTTTTGCCCCGCAATTTGTTTAGTTCGGGAATAAACGAAAAAGAAAAATCAGAGAGAGAGAGATGTAAATAATTTTGATGGTGTGGACAAAGAAGGGGCAAAGGCGAAAAGTTGGGGAGGTTGTTGGGAAATAAGTCAATGCCCGCTCAAACGGGGCCAAAATCATCAATATTTTAGGGCCCTCCTCCAGTCACATTGACTCGGTCCGGTTCGTAACACTCTAATCCGAATCTCTTGAGCATCCTACTAATCTCTTCTCAATTACATCAATTCCTTTAATCTCGATAGAACTGGATGAGTATTTGAGGGGAAGATTCTCAAAGGCGAAGACCGCCTCGATCTTTTATTGGGTTGAGGGACGAGGCGAGGTGACGAAGGCGACATGAGACGCATACTTCCACTTTTTGTCATAAAAACAAGGATTGTATTAGAAAACTTCACCGGGCAAAATAAAGTTTGAATGGTAAACACATCTATGCTTAGACATCGAAAGATTATGTTGAAGAATCAAATAGTATTTCTCAAATTTCCACAATTTTGTCTTTGGAACTACAAATTACAATGAAATAACTTCCTCATCGAGTCTAAATACGCCACGTATATTAATCAGAATTTGACCCTTTCTTTCGAAGAATAGTTCACAAACGGAAGTTGACCTCCTCCGTCTTCAAGCTGAATTTGTAAAAGCCCAAGTCAATTTTGACCTTAGCGCTTCATTGGTGACGGTATTTCAATCAGTCGTTCGTATAGTTGGGACAACCCCCACATGTACTTTGCTGCCGAGAGCATTCACAGAACAGGAACCAGACAAAAGGGCCATCGAGACTTGGTCATACTTATTAGGTCCGTAAACATTGATGGTAATAATAACCATTAACCATTTCCGAAGTTGAAACTTTCCAAGTCCTAATCCTAGGATGCACCAAAGCGGTGCAACATGGTATTCATTGCTGTCTTACTAATCATGTGATGGGTTTCCTGTTCCCCTTAAAACCCTCCTACGGGCGGCTTTGTCATCACCGGAGGGAAAGGAGTTGTAGCTTTTTTTCAATATGAGAACATGCAACGTTTTCACACACGGTAGTGCAGGGTATGCACAAAATCTCAGGTATCGAACCATGTGTCGAGAGGGTGAACTTTTCACATGACATAATGGCCATGATACGATCTAGAAATTGAGATCATTTGCAGAGCTCGAGCAGTCATAAGATCTTCCAAAACGTATATTGCATATCTCGAGGACATGCTTTTTCTAGAGCGATCATTTAGGGGTGCCTAAATCATAGCTTGCCGTAGCTTGCCCGTGTAAGCTCGCTTGACCATCACGACCCGTCTCGAGCTTTTTTTCACACGTAAACAAAGCGACGTCACGATGCGACCCCTCATTGGGGGGGTTCTTTTTTCTTCGTATTGGATCGTCGGCTGAGGTCATATTGAAACTTCGAAGAGGGGTCAAGAGCACCGACCGCGATCCCTTCGTTTCGCGATTCCACCGAGCTCGACGAGATAAGATCAATGGGGGGGGAGGGGGAGTGGGGAAGCAAAAGTCAATGTTGACATGACTGGCCTTTCGGAAAAATGGGGCACGAGGGGGGCCCGTTAATTCATCGTGTATCAGAGCGCGGGGAACGTGCCCTGCTTTGCCTACTCGGGTTCGACGACCCGGTCTCTCTCTCTCTCTCTCCCTCTCTCTCTCGGCGTCTCCATGGGGCTTTGTCAAAGTTCCTTTTCGGTATATATAAACTCAAATTGGAAAAGGAAAAAGAATCTCTTCTTTGGGAAAACTAGACTGACCAAAAAAACACAAGAGAAGTCAGCGGCAATTGGAAGAGGAGCTCCCTTTTAGACGAAATCTCTTTCACCTTGGAGTGTTTGAAATTTGTCTATGTTGCTCCAATCAGAAACCTAGTAGAAGAAATTCATCCAATCGAAGATAGAGCGACACATGAGCCACTGATGATTTATCACAAGGGTTTCGATGATTGTTGACTAATAGCAATAGCCAGGAGGGGGATTTGACCAAGTGTCCGTTCGTGTCGTGAAGAATTATGGCATATATAAGTCAATTAATAAGTCTGTAGATTAGAACAAACAAATATTCGCGATGCTCTCATGGAAAAAAATTAAGCATTTCAAAATATATATATATAAATCAATAAGTCATTTGTGTTCCATTTAATGTAAATAATTTCATAGTACGTTATTCACATCGATTCTGACTCGCACATCATATGATTCTACATATGGAATTTGAATAACTATTTAGTTCGATCCAAGGTGAATGTTTGGTCTCTTTGAACCGTATTGATATGCCAATAGATGGAACTTGGAGACTTCAGTTTGTACACTAGCAAGAAAAAACCCATTCATATTCGTTTTCCAGAGAGAAATGTTTGATGGCCAAAACAAAATTGAAGGGAAAAAAAAAAAAAAAGGAACGTGGAAGACGGGCGGGGAAGGGAACGTGGCGTAGGCGATTCACTCCCCGCTTGTCCTTTTCACCTGCCATCTTGGGGGAAAACTGGCTTCCGAAAATGGGATTGATGTCTCGAGTAAATATAACAAAATTGTCTCCATCCGGACATTTAATGAACTGGGAAGGTTACGTGATGATCACAAATGGTCTGTTTTCTCCCATTACGGAAGGAGAGCCTCTCTGACTCGCCCGCCATGCAATGCATGCCTTAGTTGACACTCCCGCATATATTACAAATTTCTATTAAAAAAAATTGTAGATTTCAATGTACTTGTCTTGATAATTAGAATATTCCCTAATTAAACATGTCGTTGAGTGTATTTTTGTGGATTAATGATGTGGGAGGTTTGGCAATGAGTGTGTTTTCTCATGCCCATTCTTGTTATTTGGGCAACTAATGACGAGTAAGATTTTGCAATACTTTCCAATATCTATTTTTTTATTATTTATTTATATAAATAAAAAAAAGATTTGGGGCGTTGTTGACAATGGGCCATGCTAAGAAAACGGTTTACTGACCACACATTTCAAGCATGGGATTTTTTGGCAACCAGAGTATAAACCTTCCAAAATCAATTGCCAAGAATAATAATATACAAAATCTAATCATGTAGCGCCATAATAAACACCCATAGAAAACGAAAGCTAACGTAAAACCAATCTTTCATATCGATTTTAAATTCGTGCCTTGAACCGAGATTAATTTGTAAAATGTCACACACAATTTCCAAAAGGAAAATGAAAAATTATTTAAATTTAAGAACTAAGAAATTATATGAATTTAATGTAAACTAAGTTACAAGTTCAAATGTATGTGATAGTACTTCACAATAACAAATGATGAACCACAGCTTAAAAAGTGAGACAAAATATTCTATCAATTTTAGTTTCTAGAGTGAAATATGAGAAAATTTGATGAAATTTAGAAAAGATAATATTTATTCAAGTAAAATTTTATAATGTAGGGAGTAATATATGTTTTGATTCCACATTATCTCTCTGATTTCATGTTGCCCGTGTTTAAATTGTTGCTTTGATACCACTTATAACACCAAAATCTCAAACAAATAGCATATATTTTAAAACCATGTAAACATCGATAATCATGACCAGAGTAAATAATTTTGTGCTAGTGACAAACTCGAGTGGCAATATTTACACACAGAGAATTACAGTAGTCACGTATATGATGGTGTTATATTTTATATATTGAAATGTTTTAGTAATAATACAAAATGAGACACAAATCTTGGGAATCCTAATTTGACAAATCTCGAGCAGGCCTTCGTTTCCTATTGGTATTTAGTGTTGTGCTAAATGTAGATTATGTTTATTATTTACTTTAATGGTTCTAGTTTTTGTGATTTGACAATTTAAATGTCATTTTTGGCAATTAATTATGAAAGCTTTAAATTCTTGTTGCCATGATCCCATAATTGGGATGTATGGTCCTCATGCCCCCGTCCCCCGTCACTTTCCAATGAAGATGTCATGCTCATGCAGAAGATTTCCAATGAAGACAAAACCTATCGGCCTTGCGTGATCGTTAGGGCAAGGTCTTTGGCAATTGAGAAGACCAACAAACGAAATTATAAATTAAATTAGTTGTGCCTAATTACTTTGGATCCTAGCCACTTCTCATTTTTAATTATCTTTTTTGGTAGAAATACAAATCGGTCCTACCACCACCCGCACAGTGGCCACGATGGCTAGAACTTTACTCCCCCATCCGGGGGGAGGGATTCGAAACCCCGTGTCCCCATTGCGCAACTCACCCCCGATTGGGCCTATGGTGATGGCTCAGTTCGTCCCAGGTTTACGCCACCGACTGCCGGCTGTATGGTGGTTCCCAAGTCACCAAAAAAAAAAAAAAAAAAAATACAGATCGGTTCTAATATATATAAACCACCGGTAGGCACGTTGCTTGCACTAACCCTTTTAAATGGGAAAAGGAAATTGATTGAAGAAATCTCGCACATTGCTCAAAGCTTCTCCAATCACTAAGAATCCTCAATGATCGCAACTATTTTTGTAGAAGATTTGCTAATTTCAGTCGGTGCAAGAGCAGTTTGATGTTCCTAGATATTAAATAACTTAGGACTAAATCACTATCAAGTTTTAAAGAGAGTCTTAATATTGTAGTATAAATCTGGCTATCAATCATATAGGTTCCAAGTTATAATCGTTGTTGGTAAACAGAGTCACTACCTCTTATTAACATACTAATTAGTTTGATTATCGGTATTTTATAATTATAGAAGTTCAAAAGGAATCAAAATTATCGACGTTTTAAATGTGAGTATTGAAAAAGGCGAAAGGCATGGCCTTTTGACTCAACCAAGGGAAACCTTGTATATAAAACTATGTTTCTCAATTGCAAAAACTCATCATGTCACCACTATCAGAGCATGACGTCATTCTCGGCAAGAACCACTGAAGCCCGAGCTATATACAATTACAAAGTTAATATTAGGCATTAGGGACGGTTTTTCATCATGCTTTTAGGGCGAAA
The DNA here is from genome assembly GCA_017140185.1 of Eucalyptus polyanthemos subsp. polyanthemos. Classification (NCBI taxonomy): domain Eukaryota; kingdom Viridiplantae; phylum Streptophyta; class Magnoliopsida; order Myrtales; family Myrtaceae; genus Eucalyptus; species Eucalyptus polyanthemos. The sequence continues at coordinate 47,675,739 of CM029462.1, forward strand.
CCATGTGATAAGGTTAGGAGAATCGTCTGCTTTGCCAAACTGTCGCTTTGTTTACTTCTCATTTGTCCACACAGAGCAGAGCTACACAAAGCATAGGTCTAATTCCCTAAAGAAAAGCTACAACTGTCAGGTTGAAAATCCTCAACTTTTCTGTTCCCTTAAAGAAAAAATCAACTTATTCTCACTCTAATCCTAAATCTATTTCACATCCAAAAATCACTACTGCTTTCTTCGAAATTATTAACATCAGGATAAACTCTACCGTGTCAAATCCTTCATGAATTAAGTTCAATGAATCACTTGATTTATATACAACGCATCTTCGAATCCACCCAATCTTCTTACCATCACGATTCCTTGTATGTGTACTTTATCGATGGGAGAAAATGAGACTAAATCATATAATAAGATTCTACTCACAGCAAATAACGACAGGATGATGACCGATTAGCTCATCCATGATGATTATGTCCGCAAATAACCAGTCAAGTCAATGTTCCATATCCTCTCAAAGATCCGGTGCAAGATTAGAAAATTGGGAAATAGATAGCCGGCCACATATATATATAAATATATATACTAGAAGGCACCAACCATGATTTGTGGACTGGATCAAAAACGGGTGGAAGAAATAAAGTAGAAAGTCTCTATTAAGATGTTTGAAAAATTGTCAGTAGAGAGATGGAGAAATTGAGGCTTGAGAGGCTCCATATGTATCGACCGCGCTGATCAGGTCGCTTGAGAAATATAAGATTTTGGGAAGTCTGCGAGCGGGGAGAGTGGTGTGAACCTTCTTGAGGCACGAAGAAAATTGTTTTTCAGTCTTCCTGGCGACAGCTAAGTTCCCTCATGAAAAGTCAATGCGCGACCTGTTCTTTGTTTTTTCTCATTTTTCCTAAATTCTTTGGATGGCTTCTAGACATGGGAACGAAAATCTGGTACTATCTTTTAAGCTGTGTCTTCGAAGGACGATGTCCGTTTTGACTTCTGATTCGGATTTTCTCTGAAGAGGCTTGTCGATAGGAATTCTGGAGGACACACTCAATAATTCGATTCATTTTCAATTAGGCCTCGTTCTAGCCTCTCTTGGTGTTATTACTTCCTTGATAGCTCAACACGTGTGGTCTTTACCTGTTCATGCCTTCACTTGCTATTTTTAGCATGAAAATTCACCGTTGCCTTTTTTAAGGATTATTGCAAAAGTAGGAAGTTTACTCTGAAACTTCGTTCTTGTAAAGTAGGATGCCAAGGTGGGGCTTCTTTGAACTTTGTGGTCCTAATGCTCAATAATCCAAAATCCTAGATAAAATTAAGGCTGTGTTTGGTAGTTTAGATAAAACTCGGGATGGGATTCAGTATTTGGAGACTTGGAGTACCAAAATTCTGAACATGACCACATATAGCTTGGATTTCAAAAACCCCACATAGGAGGTGAGATGGACCTGTATGGGATATGTGGGACACCATCTCACCCTCTTCCCATCGTCACTCTCTCTTCTTCTTCGAACTATTCTTCCTCTATTCCATTCCTAAAGTTTCAGAATTGGTGAGAAACTCTAAGGTCCCATTTGGTTTGGATTTGGACAAATACCTTTAAATTAAAGAGGTTTTTTGAAATGTAAATAGTGTTTGATAAATTATAATTTTAAAGTGCATTACAAACAACTGTAACTTAAATATTGTTTGGTAAAAACTACATTTTACAAAGGTTTTTTGCTAACTTAAAAAAATACATATTAAATTAAATATTTTTTTATCTAACTACAAGTGGCCAAATCTGGCCACTAGACGACCTCAGGCAACACCTAGGGTTCGCAACTTAGGTGGCAGTCGTTGAGGTCGGGCGACCCCTCAAGCAGCGGTCGCTAGCATGAGCGACCCCTTAACCGGCGGTCATCAACCTCCATTCATTTCTCCGAAGAATATGAACAATATGGAATTTGCATTCTATCGAGTAAAAATATCCGAACAACCAAACACTAGCTAAATACGACATAATTTTGACTAGGCCCCTACCTGCTTGCTGTGACATGGGTTAGCCCACGTGCCATCGCACGGACTAGCCCATGGGGACAGCACGGCTTGGGATTGCCCATAGATTATCCGGGCAGCTTGCTCTTGGGCCTTTGCTTCGAGCCGAGACCGGTCCAACCGGAAGAGTAAGCCCAATAGGGTACGGTTTCAAGGCCCAACCACGAACCGCTGTTCCCAAGTGGATTCGGTGTGCACTCTTCGCATCCAGATCATTAGGCATTAATTTACGTCACATATATATATATGGCACTGATTTTCGAATCAGTCCCAGTAATGAACATCCCACGTCTCGTGGCGACGCATGCATTGCACATAACAATGACTCTGATTTTGGTCAATATCGGATCAATCATCGTCATAATTAGCATCGGCTCTTTTTCAACTATGCTCAAGGAACTCATCAATCAAAACGCATACCAAGCAATTGATTATCACGTGATAGGAGCCAGAGAATGTTTAATTTCAAACCGATCCCTTTGATCGGTCTCTTCATCCACATTGGCAGTGGCTCGCACGTTGTCTTCTTCCTCCACGAGCAAAGCAACGTATCGCAGGCGGCTTCGATGTCAGCGATGGAAAAGCCATTAGGACGGCCGATGCTTCGCGGTCAATGCCAAGCTACGACGTTGAGCGATTGATCGAATGCCATTTCAACGGGTGCGTAATATATTCACGCACGTATCCCTCGGGCCAAATAAACAAAGAAGGCGAAAATCAAAACGCGGAGGGACACGTCTTATGGAAATCAATCATCAGTTAGTTTCGTTCATGGTTTGCACGAGGGGATTGGCAGACCCTCCCCAATAATGATGACTGTCCGCATGCTATGGAATCTTCGCTCACACCCGACGTGTTCCTTTGAATTATTGCTGTTGTTATTAGGTCGGACGTGACCACTTTGCACACGACAACATATACATCCGATGCTAGCAGAAATATACATCCGATACATGGTCATCCTTGCCTTCGTCAATGATAAATTAATCATTTTCTAAAGGAGAAAATGACATGAAATGATTCTTAAGCTTTGGCACGCAATGCACAATGTCATCATTAATCTTTTAATTCGTTCAATGTAGTCTCTGAACTTTTAGCACATATTCAATTTAATCCCCAAATCACATATAAATATTCAATGTTGTTCTTCCATTAATTCAAGTACGGGGACAATATTTTACATATCCATGTAGTCTAGGTATTATATATATATAGCTTGTATTGAACAAATCAAAAATTTATGGGCGACATTATATATTATACTACAGTTCAATGACCGCATTAAAAATATTAAAAATTGAGGGACAATATTGAACCAAAATTTAAGTATCATTTATGTAATTATCTCTTTTGGAAACGTCGGCGGAACGGAGAAAACAAGTTATGATTGGATTCGATGCATTCATTACGTGAGCATGCGACCATGGATATGCTAGAGAAATTTGCCTTTTTGCTGAATTTTAGGACAAACTTTCCGCGCACGTGGTTGCGGAATTTGGGTAGACCGCCTGCGGAAGTCATACGAGGGCAACTTTACGTTGGGAACAATTAAAGGACAAAATGTGGATTTGCGAGATCATACTCATAGGCAAGAAAAAAGGGGCATGGAATTCTAGGAATGTACTTTGTGTGGAGCTGAAGTACCGAAGTGATGTTGCATCGGTCCTAGAAGTAGAAGGTAGATAAAGCTACTTCGTTGTAAAGCCTTGCCCCACGGTCTCGCTTCGATTGGACCCCACTCACATTTTCTTCGTTCCATCGGCTATTGAAACGAAGAAATTGCGCATAAGCTTTTATCCAAAATTTTAAATACTTATTTGACAATTTATCTTGTGACGAACAATATTTTCCGAAGAATGATGTTAGGAATACTGAGATTTTGCTGAATTGCCAAATAATAATGTGGCGATGTACCGGAAGATAAGTAAATATTTTGGTCCTAAGACAAAGCCGATGAACGAATTCCATTGCAACCCCCAGGAGAAACTTTGCACGGTCCTTAGTATACGCAATTTAATAAATATCCTGATCAATACATGTGGAAGATCTTTGTTCTGCAAGTAGAATAGGGTTGACCCATTATTTCATTGTGGAGGTGCTCATGTGTACCTAGTTTCAGATTTAATTAATAATTTGTCGCTTTGAATTTTTATTAGCTTTACTGTCCGTGTAAAAACTAAATTACATATTCACCGTCGAATGTTTACATGTGGAATAGTATGATAACAAAGTTAAGTCCTAAGGCATATGTCATTCATCCAGTGGTGCACATATAATAATTCTTTTCAAGCCGGCAATGGTTCAGACTATTATTCAAAAGGAAAGTGAGCAAAATGTCCGGAAGATGAAACGATGCTTGCCAGTAGAACTTCAGGTTGCATTTTCAAGTGTGCTCCGACATCATAGGACATCATTACCGGCTTTTGACCAAATGATCGATTAAAATATACTCATTAATCTAATTTTGTGTATAATGGCGATGGATAGAGCCCAGATTGCAGATGCAACCTTGGACGAAACATTCTTTGGAAGGTTGACTGACATTTGAGAAACTTCGCGGCTATAGAGAAATGAGTGAAATATTCCTGATAAACCTGTTTAGAAATAGGGTTTAGAATAGTTAAATGACCCTCTTCCATTGCATAAACTGATGGCCTAGGGGCGAAGGAAAGAAGAAGAAAGATACATAAATAAATAAATAGATAAAGTCATTTCATCTGTGGACAATGCAAATAAATTCAATTTTTTCAATTCATTTGGTTAATCTCAATCAACTCTCGAGCATCGATAACAGGTCCTTCGGTAATGAATACTCCCTCGAGTGCAGACCAGTGGTCCAGCAATTTGGGCCTATGGTCGAGACATGAAAGAAGCTGATTATAAACACGACGAACATTGAGAGACTCGGATAAATAAGATCGCAAATACTCAAAAGTCGGACCAGCGTGGGTACAATTAGGTTCCTGATTTCGGCCTTAGGTTCTTCATCATTGTGTTAATGAAGAATACCCGGGGCAGGACCAACTGCTTCCATTTAAACAATCCTTCGATGGGGTCGACAGAAAGGGCGTTGACCCACTGCGGATGCTAACTCCTCAGATGAACTTTCGAGTTATATGGTATCGAAAGTGACCCACATATACATTCACAATTCGGGAGGAATCTTGGCATTTCTCATCTGCACAAGAAATCAGAAGACAGCGATTGGGGTATTTTTCTAGTATTTTCTTTAAATAGGTGGCGTGCGAAGATTGCTAAACTACACCTTTCGATCCATCTTCCTTTGCATTATTAGACTTGTTCGGGCTTCTTTTCCCTTACTGGCCATCCATTATATATAATACCAAAGTAATTTGGTCTTTCTTTTTCCTTTTTTGTTTAAACCTTCATCTTCCCTAATAGAATATGTGATGACGGCTATAAACTAATGGTGAAAAATAACTCGATTCCCTTCAAACTAGGGAAAGAAAGGACACTTTTTATATGCAATAAGAAAGAAATTAACAGAACCTTTGCATAGATTTAGGGGATGAAAAGTTGCATATTTCTATTTGCATTTTATGGACGAAAGAACTACTTTTACATGATTTGAGATAGTTGACTCTTATCTAATTAACTTGAAACTGAGAAAGAAAGTACTCTCTAAATAGTAGAGATTGTTAATTTTTCGAGGAGACGAATTGCTGGTGATCAAATTTTTTCGCCATATATCTATGTGTACCAAAAATTACGATAGAGAGGGGAGGACTTGCCCCTCTTACTCTGTGACTTGATTAAAATAATTCAAGGATTGGATTAGACAATTCGAAAATGCAGGGAATTTAATAAAGAATGCACAAATGTACAATGACAATTAAAATCTATCTATCTTGATACTCGATCGTTGGAAATAAGTAGAAACTACTGTAGATGGCTTCATTTGATATATATGCATATAAGACAGTGATTTGATGGTGATATGAGCAACAAAAGTGAAAATTTATAAAGAAATAATTGCACTAAAAAATTGTCCATGTTGAATTATTTCTAGATTCTACTTGATAATTTATCCATAAATAGAGAAGAACTAAGTTTCTTGAAAATTTCTCTTTTCAGCAAAACATGAAGTAAGATCTAACAATTAAGTATAGTGTCGTTTAATATACATGAAAATTTTTGTCTCTGTGATAAATAGGTCCTAAATTAAAATAAAATAAAATAAATTTGAGACCGCCACTTTAAATTTCAATCGGTTTTATCTGTTCGGTAAAAAAGCGACGGATCTAGTCATACAAACCATATTCAATCGCCACGTGGCACGCGTAACCATCTCTAAGAAGTCCAAGGATCACTTAACCGACGATAATAAGCCCTTGTCTTCCCTGAAAATTCCTTTTTGGAAGGGTGGGGGAGGGGAGCCGGAGGGGCGAAATTCGGAAAGTCCGAACTCGAATTTGAGTCCGATCGCGTGTCGCCAAAAACGACTTCAGAAAAGTAAAAGAGGAAACTAACAACACGCAAAGACGCCGCCCTTTCCTCCATGACCTCATCATCATCCCCCGTTGCTCCTCCTCCAATCGACTCCCGACTTCCTTTCCGATCGCCTGTACTTAACGTTTTCAGACCTTCGCATCGCCCGATGATGGAGTGAATCGAGAAGGAGGAGAGAAGAAGAAAGAAGAATCGTTCTTCGATCCCTAGGCGAAGAAGAGAATCGCGGGTTCACGCAAAACCATGCAGCATCATCATCACCATCATCATCATCAACCCTCCTCGAAGCCGACCGCCCACCACCAGCACCCCCTCCCCGCTCTCGAGGCCGTCGCCGTCGCCATGCGCGGCAAGGTCCGCACCGCCTCCCTCCTCCTCCTCCTCGCCCTCTTCGCCTTCCTCCACGTCCACCTCCGCCCCGCTCCCCCCTTCGACCCCCGGCTCGGCCTCTCCAACCTCTCCAACCTCTCCAACCTCTCCCTCGCCTACGCCGTCCGGGAGGCGGGGTCCGCCCCCTCCCGCCACGTGTCCTCCCTCCCCGAGGAGTCGACCGACGCCGTCTCGATCCTGTTCCCCGCCTGGGAGGTGCTCGTCATCGCGCCCCCCGCGACGGCGGGCGGCCGCGGCTGGCGCTGCGTCTTCCAGAACAACGCCACCTCGCCGGCGACGCCCGCCGGGGCCCTCCCCTTCACGAAGCGAGCGATGTTCAAGTGCCGGCTCCCGCCCAGCGTCCGCCGCCTCCGGCCGTTCCTCCAGCCGGCGCTGACGCGTTCGTCCTCGGAGGAGGAGGAGGAGGAGGGGGCGTTCCCGGCGACAGCGGCGGAGGAGCTCTTCCGGTGGAGCTTCCTCGCGTACGAGTCGCTGTCCACGGAGGACGACGTCGTCCTGTTCGTGAAGGGCGTGAACAACCGGCAAGGCATCAACAGGTCCCCGGACGAGCTGAGCTGCGTCTTCGGCGACGATCCGGCCACCGCCGTGAGGACCGCCGTCACGAGCTCCGCCCAGGAGGTCTTCCGTTGCGCGCACCCCAAGCTCCCCGCCGCCGACTCCGGAACGGAAATCAAAATTAAAATCACGCTCGAAGTCGCGCGCGAGAATCGGGTGACACTGATCCCTTCGGTGGCGTACTACACCCCCGAGCGGCGCAGGTTAGCGGCGGACGGCCCCCGCTCGCTACTGTGCGCGTGCACGATGGTGCACAACGTGGCCAAGTTCCTCAAGGAGTGGGTGATGTACCACGCCAGCGTCGGCGTCGACCGCTTCCTGCTGTACGACAACGACAGCGACGACGGCCTCCGGTCGGTCGTCGACGACCTCAGCCGCGGCGGCTACGACGTCCAGGTCCTGACGTGGCCGTGGCCGAAGACGCAGGAGGCCGGCTTCTCCCACGGCGCGGTGTACGCGAACGCTTCGTGCGAATGGATGGCGTACGTGGACGTGGACGAGTTCGTCTTCGCTCCGGCGTGGAACAGCTCGGCGCGCCCCTCCAAGCTCATGCTGACCTCGCTGCTGCCGGCTCGGGACGACCCGGCTCGGAACGGGCAGGTCTCGATCAAGTGCTACGAGTTCGGGCCGTCGCACCAGAAGACGCACCCGCCGGAGGGGGTGACGCAGGGGTACACGTGCCGGAGGAGGATAGAGCAGCGGCACAAATCGGTGCTCCGACTGGACGCCGTGGACCCCTCGCTGCTCAACGTGATCCACCACTTCAGGCTCAAGGAAGGGTACAGGTCGAAGCAGGTGAGGCTGGAGGACGCGGTGGTGAACCACTACAAATACCAGGCGTGGTCCGAGTTCAGGACCAAGTTCAGGAGGAGGGTCTCTGCCTACGTCGTGGACTGGACGCAGGCGATCAACCCGGCATCCAAGGACCGGGCCCCCGGGCTCGGGTTCGAGCCGGTCGAGCCCAGAGGTTGGGCCGAGGGGTTCTGCGAGGTTGGGGACGATAGGCTGAAGGCATTGACGCGGAGGTGGTTCGGGTCGGAGTCGGGTTCCGAACTCAACATGGCTTGGCAAAGATGACGATGATGACGACGGGGATTCGACCATCCGATGATACTCTCATTTCCTTGGCGTGGTTTTGACTCGAGGATATATGGCAGATTTGATGGTAAATACATGGGGGAAATATACTGGAAGACGATTCTTTGTGGTTATCTTGGTCCAAGATTTTGGAGAATAGGGGTTAGGAATTCGGATTCGTTTGAACTTTCTTTTTACCTACCTTAATAATCTCAGGAGATTAAATTAGAGAGGAAGAGAATTCCGTTTCTTTCTTTTTTGTCGTTTTTGCAGTTCCTCTTGCTCTCTTTGTTCAAATTTCAGCTGTCTTTCTTGACCATCCTGAGCTTTGCTGTAAATACAATTTAAACAAGTTCAGCGTCCCCGCTTTCCAGGTCGTTGCAATATGTGGTTAATTGTAAATTTTCTTCTGTGATGCTCCATGGAAGTAACTAAAACTAATTGGGTTAGTGTAGTAAGCACCCGGCTCATCGGACTCCCATACGAATGTTCTTCAATGCTACTATTTGACCATCCAAACGTCATTATCGAGATTGTTGAATGTCGACGTTGGCTGGGGCGATGGTATGTTCCGAGTCGGATCAATTGATTCAGTAAGCAAGAATCTATCTTTGTAGCAAACTATGGCCTTTTGAATTTGAGAGAGATAAATCCCTTTCTTCCTCTGTTGTATGTAGAAAAGTTGATGGTGACAGAATCAAATCGCTTTGATAATGTTGTAATAATTGTCTTTTGTTCGTTTCTTTCATTTTCTCTTCTCTTGTCCAACCGAAAAACCAAGGTTCTAATACTCAAGTCTAGATAGCAACAAGTGATTAACCTAACCCATGACGGATTAGTCACATTTAAGTGCTCTGCAGTCAGCCATCTCCTTCGTCACACAATTCCCCAACTGTTGAAGCTTCAATAAAGAATTTCTTCCTCTTGAGGCAAGCATGATGAGACCATTTTTCTCTAGCTTCTTTCTTCAGTGGGTACCTTCCCAGTCTTCTCGAATCTGTTCATCTGATCCTCGGCGGCTGCTGATCATGTTTCTCTAAGTTCTCAGTGTGATTTATTCATGTTCTCGTGTAAGAACTGCTCTGAAGGAACGCTCGGTGGTGACAAGTAACCGCAATGAATTGAAGTCTTTCGCGCATAAACGAAAATTCCACATTATACATCACTTGTTAGGACACGAAAGCCTGTATTTGTATAGAAACATTCGTATACGTCACCGTTGTCTGGTTTAACTTCAGTGGATGTAAATAAGGAAGGAAAAAAGGGTGTCGAACATTCTCAAACAATCTGGTCAAGCTCGAGGTCAACCGACCACCGTCTGGAATCAACTGAGACCGATGGCTTGCAAGCCAAAGCAATACCTTGAGCTTCTCGTCGTGGTTTGGCTTTCACTGTGCACCAGCATCTTTTACACAAAAATTCTCACTGACCCCACAAACAAGGACAACTTCCCCTGTGGCTTTAAAATGGTCCCATAAGCCCTGCTTTTCACGACTTCAATGTTGAATCAAAGAGCATGACCCTAGCTTCATACTCTTGAGTCTCCGCTCTCACGACACCTTCTTCACGGTAAAACTACATCAATAGAGAAAAGGAAATATAGTTTTCTACTCATTGAATCTGGAGCCTCACGTCACGGAACCAATGATTTGTTTTTCAAATCAGCTCGTATATCATTATAGTTCTACTTCTGTACAGAATTTCTCCAGAAGGCTAAAGATAAATGATGGCTTGAGGATATTCATGGCGCCAACAAAGACCAAAAAGTTCATTTGAAAAAATTAAAATCCTCCTTTTTATGATGCATTGTCCACGGAGCTAACAAATGTGCCACCATTCAAGATGAAGAGTGACCAACTAATCCTTATAGTTGTAACGCTAAGTCCGGTTGCCGGGGAGAACCAAGCTGCAAGTTTGAATTCAGTGAACCTTGCAGCTGGAATCCATTGTTCTGGTAAAGAACAACTGGGACAGCATCCTGTTTACGCTCCATTGGCACTCCTTGCCAGTTCCACCATTGCTCTTCTGATGCTGCACGTGACCTGAAGGGATTGAAGGGCTGCGATGTTCCGGTACTTCCAGACAACTCAGCAGAAGTTGATTGGAGGACACTCCCAGGTGCTGGATGAGCCGTAGCATAGTTGCTTGAAACCACTCCTTGCCCCTCAACAGTCACTGGAGCCTCATATGAATGAGCAGTAACCACAGGTGGCATTGGTTGTGTTGCCATCCTGATTTCACCAGCAAAAGAGGTCACAGGAGTGTCATCCAGAGGTTTCAAATCACCTGCATTGATGAACTTGCTTTGCGAGTTCAGCCTTCTAAGGGTTTCCATTTCTTCTGCAGACTGAGGAGAACGCCCACTTGCATTGCTGAAGCTTTTGACAGCAGCTGTCATAGGCAGATCTTCACAAGGATGCCCAGAAGATACACATGATTTTAGCCTCCCAGGATGCCGATGGTCCATGGTTTCATCTTCTCCTACCCATCCAGGACCAAATCTAACCCCATATGGCAAAACACTTTCAATTTTCTTTGATGCTATCCTCCAGACAGCAGGACCAAGATCTGCAGCAAATCGAGCCAAGCTCCTCGCATAGCCATGATTGAGATATACACCTACCTGATTAATTAGCAAAACTGTAAGTCCACAACCCAGCAAGAACCCAACTGCATTTTACGAAGATTGTATGACGTCAAAATTGAGGAAAATGTCTGAATGCACGCTTCTTTCGCAATTCAATTCCGTTCTGCATATAATAACCACCCAAGGTAGGAATCCAGCTTTGCTTATCAGCAACGAATGCACACATGCCCCCACCCACTCCCCACCAAAGAAAAAAAGAAGCAGAATACCCGCACACCTACAGAGTACTCTACTCTCTCATCAACTGTAATAATCTTGACAAGTCACAAGTAATATCCTACACATACATACCGCTGATAGATGCTTTACTTCTCCATCAAAGCTACCAGATTGTTCAGGTCTAGAAGTGGGCTGCTGTTTATAGGTGTCACGCTTATTCTCTTCTGCAGGAGATAGTTTCTTCCCATTTTTCAAGACAGATTTCCAAACAGATGCTGGAAAGAAAGAGAAAGTTGTCAAGGGAGGAAAAATCTGCTAAATCGATATCTAAGGACTTTTTATTTCAGTTTCATACCCGGAAACTCATTCTCCAGATCAGAGAACCAGCTTGGTTGACTATCACTATTGGGAGTCCTGTGGGTGGCATTGACGATTGAATCAAAAGGCCTTGGATTGTGGACTCTCAAATTGTAGGTGTTAGACCAGGAGGAATTATCTACATTAGCCAGAGTTGCATCAGATGAGCCCTCTCTACTGACACCGTTGACAGGAGGCTTATCTGGCAACTTCTTTAGGCCCCTGCCAGGTGGTCTTCCTCTCCGCACAACTTTTGGTTGCTCAGGCTCGCTATCACTCTCTTGCCTCAAATTCTCAAAATCCTTTTTTGCAATTTCTTGCATTGCTCGGGCCTATACACATGTTCATGACTTTCAAATGTAAGGAAATAGAAAATCAATCTGGAAATAGTAACATGAGTTGGAGACTGGCCTAACCTGTCTGAAGAAAACAGTATCTGGTGCATTATACTGCATTGCGTTTGAGCATATCAAGAAGATGTCTTTCTGCATGAACCAGAGCAATCAGTTACAAGTGTGCAGTATCTACCTAATTAGCATCAAATGCTTTCCAAGGAATCAGAATGCTATATGAACATTCAGAGCACACATTCACAGATTGAGGTACTAGGAAATTGTAATGCAAGTGAGCTTTCCCTGTGAAATTCAGCTTGAAGTGCACTAAACAGACAACCCAGATAGATCTACCGAGGAGGTCAACCATTGAAGATCTCAGATATGCTTGTTCTGGAACAATATACTTAAAAGCACAAATAACAAAATAATTACTTTACATGTAAAGATTCATTTAATACACTTTATATCAGCATGTCCATACCCGGTTCAATAATGAAACAACTACTATAAAAGATGGGAAAAGTTTAGTATGAACTACAATTGCAGACGCCATCGTCTCCGCATAAAAGCAAGCTGGAGTGAGGATCTATGTGATAGATGAAATCTGTGAGAGCTTAGAGGCCATGAAGTTACCGTCCAACAATTGCGAATAAACAGGTGCCAGATTAATTAAGAAACTGAGCACCGCAGACAACTCCATAAAGTAATCACCATAGTGACTGCAACCAGAGATGTTAAAATATCTGCTTGTTTGCAAATTTGACAGCTTCTCACTATGCAAAGTTCTTTTGTACAGCTGCTAGTAGACTGAAGATGAAATCCAGGATTCATCATCTCACGTGAGTTTTCTCTACCTCTAACAACTCATGTCTCCTTTGTATGACTTAATGGCAGATTCAGTTATGTCAGAAGAACATGGACACCAACAAGCTCGTTAGATGGAAGCTAACCTCAAATTGTTCCAGGTTGGCATAGGCTCCCTCGTCTAATTTCTTCTTCACTGTTCCAAAATCCATGGGATTCTTAATGATGTCATGATAATCAGGAAGCTGCAAGAGAGAGATTTTAATGTAATGCAATACAGGCTCCCATATCATGAACAGTAGACCAAGATACATACCTCTTCCGGATCCACTGGCTCCGAAAAGACCCCATAAGAGTCCTTTCTGCAGAAATAAATGAACCAATCAAAGTCCAATAAAAAAATGCCCATTGTAGTACAGGGAAGAACAGAGATAAGCAGCTCAAACAGCACATACTTTTGAAGCCTGTCCAAGATGAACACCAACAACTTTTTGTCGGGCAAAGGTGTCGTGGGACCAGACTCCACCAGCGGCCCTGTCCACATGTAAAATCACAAAGAAGAAAAATGAAACCACATGAATAAAAAATAAAATCAACAGAAATGCCACCTTAACAAGAACAGAGATAGTGATTGGTACCATTCCTCGCGTCTGTCACTTTCGAAACCTTTTCGCTCTGCAAGATTTAACCCCAGCACCATCGCCAATAAGAACCCAGAAAGCGAACCCAAGTGAATATTGCGATATAATTAATTTCAGCAACAGAAAACAATACAAAAAGCAAGTACATCTTTTCAGAAAACCCAGTAAATAATTGCTTCCAAAAAGACGTTGCGGGGAATTAATGAACGGGAAAAGACAAATTCAAACTTTTTCAGACATGGCGGTCGATGCACCGGCCCGAAACAGACAATCAGAGGTTTATACACAACTGGTAAAAGGTGAAATTCCTAAGCTCCCCCGAAATAAATCAAAACCCACGAACCCAAAAAAATCTCAAAAGGCTTAGATATTAAAGTAATAAAGTCCTCCCAAAAAGAAATTGACCGAGTCAACCGCATCGCCACTCTACCTCACCCGATCCCCAACGAAAATCAACCCCAAAAGAAAAATTCAATTCGCGCGCGAAACCCAACGAACCCCCCCCTTCAAGCCATTCAACAAAACCAAAGATCCTGGAATGCGAAACCCCTAAAGCAAAGAGCTCCCGCAATTAGGCGACGCACTCGCCTCCGACCCCGGACAATCATTCAAGAAAATACAAAATTTCAGCTGGTAATCACCGGATAATCAGATCCAAAGCCGATTCTGCGCGCGGGGAGGACCGCCTCGTGATTATCAGCGGACGCATTCGAATCGGAGCCGCAGGGGCCCGAGGAATTCGCCGAGAGGTTCGCATCGAGGCCGAGCAGGAGCCGGTGCTTCTTCTCGGCGCGCTCGTCGTCGTCGTCGTCGCCGCCGCCGGAGACCCAATCGGAGGGCGGGTAGGGCCCGTCGCGGCCGGGGTTCCGGCGGGCGGAGCGCCGGCTAGGGTTTGGGGCGGGATCGCGGCGGGCGTCGCCGGGACGGCGGGGCCGCCTGCAGCCTCTGCTGCTTGAGGAGGCGTTTTTGAATGTCGAGCAGGGAAGGGCGCCCCTTTTTCTTCTTCTTCGTCTCTGACGATGCTTTCCCCATCTTCTTCCCCTCTTTCTCTTCTCTCTCTCTCTCTCTCTCTCTCTTCTTTCTCTCTCTGCGCCCCTCTCTCTCTCTCTCTCTACCCAAGCAGGCGTCAATTCTTTAATATTTTCTCTTTTATATTTTTGCCTTTTTTTTTTTGGGCTTTCGTCATCCGGCGAAATCTCGTCCGGCACGTGCGTTCCCCCCCGCGCGCGCTCCCCACGCGGGTCTCTCGCTCGCCCTTGGAACCGCGGCCACGGCTAATGTTTTTTGTTATATAGATAATGGGAAGTCCACGGTGATGATTAATTTGTACTCTCTTTTTTTTTTTGGTTCAAGTGATTGTGGACTGTTTCGTATAGGTAATTGCACAGTTTCAAAGTTTAATCTAGGTGGGTTCATAATAATCCTATTGATAAATGGATACGTGTAGAATTTTAGATATCTCAAAATCAAACTAATTCCGTATCCATTAATAATGTTGCTCTCACTTTTCTTTTCTTTTTAATAAATCCATTGTACTAAGGTTGCTGTCCTGATTGAAAAAAGGTTACCCATATTCTATGACATCACAAGTTTGATTCGTGTTATAAGCAAATATTCAAATAACTTGTGTTGTATCACGTCACGTGTGAAAAAACTTATTGATTGCTAGCATTTCATGGCACTATGCTGACATGATCACCAAAGTCAACATTCTTATATTGTGTGTAGTGTAGGGTACTTATAACTCAATCAAATATTCCACAACAGATGTGCGGCATTTATTGCAATACCTAGAAATATAACGAATATCGGTTACCCTTTTCATCCGTTCACTTACCAAAAGAAAAGCTCTTTTAGATCCGTGAGCTATGAAGGTTAAGAATATCTTAAAAATCAAGGATAATTCTATCTCATCGTGTCTTTTCTTATAGCTCATCTCTTGTATTGCATGTAATTCAGATTTTGGAAGGAATATTTAAGCATCAACATTAGGCATCCGGTGCTTTGTATCCCATTGTAGAAAAAATTATTTGAACAAAAAAATTATCATCATTCACGAAATATAAATTATTATAAGCAATTGTTGGCAGTTTTTTTCCTAAACAACATAAATAATTATCTAAAAAACATATATTTTAAATCATTTACCTTCGCCAAACAAATATAACTATCCAAAAGCACGAGTAAGAAAGACACAATATGGCAATGGGCTGAAAGGAGACGAGATGAGGGAGAGAAACGCCGTTGGATTTAATTATGAACTATCATGTGGTACAAATCGTAGAAGGGGGTCAAGTTATATTATGGGATCGAGTGTGCGAGTAAATTAGTGAAAAATTACAGTCATCGATAACCAAGCAACATCCAATAAGTAGCAGCTAATTCTGACCCTTTTATCATGATCACGAATAAATTACACGGGTCTGATGTCATGATCCCGTTGATCTCTCGTACCACGAACGAAGGTCCCCCGGTTCGAACCCGGGCTCGGACATGGATCTGCAAGAAAACTGTTGTTTACATATAAATCAGGTCGCGATGGACGTGGTGGGGGCTAAAGGCTTTCGGCCTTGGACGGTCCCGATCCTGGGATGGGCTTGTAGCCAGGCTGAAGATCAAAAAGAAAGCCTTAAGTTTCCGCCTTCGAATCAATCCACTCATTCACAACGGAAATAATGTCCACGAGACCCTTCAAGAAGGCCTCATGAGATTTTCCTTTTCCCTTTCTTCTAGTATCACTTGAGATTTCTTTAATGGCAGGAGGGATGAATTGACCCGACTTTTCTTTTTCGATGCCTCAATTTAATCTCCACGGTGCAGGAAGAATAACTTCACAGGGTTGTCCAAGAGGGCTATGATCATTGGGCACTACGTTCTTTTATTATGTTGAGAACTGTCGATTTAAATGAGTCAAAACTTAAGTTGTTTATTATCATAGTCGTGTGAATTTTCACATTTATGGCACGAGTTATAGTTTCCCTTTTTGCTATACACGTCTTCTATAGCGTTGAGAGCATTAACGTGAAATTCAAATATTTCACCAGCATTTCACTGAAGAAAGGGACTACACATTGACTGAAATTTCCCCCAAGACGTCAGCCATTGACAGAATGGGAAAAGAAAAAAAGAACAAGGAGGGGCTCACAGTGACTAGGATTAACGTAGGATGCATGACATATTATTCTAAGAGATTGAATAAAAAGATGGCGAAGGCAAGTCAATGGATATCTAAAACTTTATATAAGTCTAAAGCAATGGATTAAAGGGGGAATTTTCACTATAGTCTGTGGGCTGCACCTGTTCATATTACACAACTTCATTAAATCTGACGACACTAGAAAACATCGCATGTCGATCTCAGCCATCAGCAATATAATATATTCAATTATTCACCAAGTGCGGCGCCTCTTGTCTCCCCACCATTCACCAGACGGCACGAAGTGGCCACACTACAGACGTGTAATACGCTGATTCTATGACCAAGTTGAACATTGCAGATAAGCTTCACCTATATTTTTTTTCTGGTAAGAGGATCAAATCTGCGAAATCCCAGTTCGTTTTCTTGCAAGCAAAACCAAATAATATAAAATAACCACAATCAATCCAGTTAATACCGTGATCACTGTTTTTTAATGCTGTTGTATCGAAATCCGTTCCCATCAATGTTTCTGTAGCAAGGGTCGTGAATTGTGATCACTGTTTTTCCCCTTCTCTTTTCTTGTTTCAGGACTCAGGAGACCATTCAGCAATTACTGCTTTAAGTGGAGCTACTTGTTTTTAAGACCAGAGAGAGAGAGAGAGAGAGAGTAAAAGAAAAGTCAGTTCACAGATTTAATATAAAGTAGCCATCGCATCCTAGCCACGTCCCAGCTAAAATCAGGCAGAAGATCAGCCAACATATACATATATACATCATTCACCCCATCCTAACTACAACTGCCCACATTAGCTTTCTCAGAAAATTCTTGAGAGAGAGATCATAACAGGCAAATCCGCATTCAGGTTTTCCACGGATACTCAGTGAGGTCACAGCTAAACAAGGGACGATGTGCATAGCAGCTTTTGTTTGGCAAGCTCATCCACTTTACCCTTTGATTCTGGTGCTAAACAGAGATGAGTATCACAACAGGCAAGTTGATGCTTGGCATCTATTCCATTCGTCTGTAA
This sequence comes from Eucalyptus polyanthemos subsp. polyanthemos, assembly GCA_017140185.1. Taxonomy (NCBI): domain Eukaryota; kingdom Viridiplantae; phylum Streptophyta; class Magnoliopsida; order Myrtales; family Myrtaceae; genus Eucalyptus; species Eucalyptus polyanthemos. The sequence goes on from CM029462.1 coordinate 47,693,372, forward strand.
TCTTCTTTCTGTTTCTATGAAGATAGTGCCCATTAGTTTGTTGAACCCTCTGTCTGTTAAATTTGCGAAGGCCAACAAAGCCAGTGGAATGGTGGGAAGAGATAGAGATATTGGGGGGAAGAGATGAAATTGCTGGAGGGACTTGGTTGGCCTGTTCAAGAGAGGGAAGAGTAGCTTTCTTGACAAACGTGCTGGAGCTTCATACACTAAATGAGGCGAAGAGCCGAGGCGACCTTCCTGTGCTTTTCTTGGAGGTATGCATGAGCATTTATTCTATTCTCTCGACTTAACAAAGTCTCCCAGACCAGTCACTTTCAGGAGAAATCATAAAATTCGATGACCATGTTTCTAACTCACAAAATGGCTATCCTTGAACTGACGCTAAGAAGAAGATTGGAGACTTTCATTTCATTCGTTCAAGCAGAAGAGGTGCATTATATATTACCTATTATGGTTGACTCTTGGGTCGCCATTGTACGTACCTGCAGAAAATGCACCTTCTTCGAGTTCTAGTAAAAGCTTATTGCTCTAGTCATTAACCTTTATTGCATAAATGTGCGCATAATCAAGTCTAAACAAGTGGTTAGACTCTTGGTTGAGATTGGTGGAAATCCTTTTTTGGACAATAAAGACAAGTTTCTGGAAATATGTACTTCAGCCGATTTACCTCAATGTTTGCAGAGCACAAAGAGTCCAAGAGAATTTGCAGAACAGCTAGTGACAGAGGCTCATCAGTACAATGGCTTCAATCTCATTGTTGCTGACATTTGTTCCAAAGCCATGGTTTATATCTCCAACCGTCCTAAAGGAGAACCCATAACCATCCAAGATGTTTCCCCTGGAATTCATGTGCTATCCAATGCGAAACTTGACTCGCCTTGGCATAAGGTAAAAGATCATTAGCTAGTTGCACTGCCAATTTGATCTCCAGAAGTCAGGAGATTAGTTACCAGGGATCAGAGGCTTACAAAAGATATAAGTCCTAAGACAGTAATATACCCGGCCTATAGTAGCTCTTGCACATGCGGCGCAAAATGAGAAAGCCTGAACATGCCACTGTTCTCACTATAATATATTCAGACAAACTAAGTTTTTTTCCGTCTGCACATTTTGATGAGAGCTACATCTGCAGGCTCAGCGTCTAGGACAGAATTTCAGGGAACTACTGAAGAAATATGGCGAATTTGACTTACCAGTGAATGAGATGGTTGAAAAATTAATGAAGGACACAGTTAAAGCTGACAAGAGCAGTTTACCCCATATCTGTTCTGTGGACTGGGAATTTAATTTAAGCTCCATATATGTCGAAGTTGACACTCCAATGGTAAGCATCTGTTTATGGAAGTCTTTATTTTCCTGACAACTTAAATTCTCTTTTGACAAACCAGTTTATGATATTCAGGGTCGTTATGGCACTAGAAGCACAGCTGTCCTGTCTGTGAGAGCAAATGGAGAAGTGAGCTTTTATGAGAAGTATATTGAAAAGGACCAGTGGAAGGAAAAAACTGTGAAATACCACGTGAAGAAGCTGAAGAAGACAGAATGACAGAAATCTACCACTCAACGCCAATAAAGATAGAATCATTCGTAGAAACAACTTTATGTACATAATGCAAATGGCACTACTCAGCACAGAAGCTTAATGCCTCACTTAGGACGATTTTCTTTTGAGCCCCTCTTGGATTGAGAAGAATGCATTCAAAAGATATAAAATTAAAAGAATACAACTCTCCTTTTGTGGGAATGTAATGCACTAATGAAGTCAGAGTTCGTCGGCCATTCAATATACCATCCAGAAGCTAGAGGCTTCTCTTGGAAACTGCTACTAATTAATTATATCTTTGCCTGACCAAGAGAAAGAATTGAATCTGCATAACACAGCATCAAATTTACATACATGAGTAGGAGAATATCCATTGAAGTGTGGTACATCACCAAGCAATTCACCATGGCAAGATTGCTGCTTCATCACTTGCCTTTGAACATTCACGTTTCAAACCTTACAACTCTATCTTCCCTCACTTTCTACTAGCAGGAGTTGGGACAAAATTTGTTTATCCAACTTAAAACCTGCCATCTCTGCCTCCTTGCAAACTGCCTTAACCTTAGCCAGCCTCCCCGAAATCACATAAATTCCTATGATGGCACGGTATATATCGTATGTTGGAGAGAATCCTGCCTCCTTGAGTTTCGAGAAGTACCTGACAGCCCTAGGTAGGTCATTCAGTGCTGCAAAAAGCTTTATTACCACGCGGTATGCTGGAAGATCAAGCAGGCAGTTTGAACCCTCCATTTCCCAAACTACAGGCAATGCCTCCCTGTATTTGTTCTCTACATAACGGCTATGAATCAAAGTAGTGTACAAGACCACACTCAGTTCATGGCCAGACTGTTTATACCAACTAAAAAGACTTTCAACAAGTTCAAATTTCTCAAGTTTAACACAGATCTTCATGATAGCTGTACAGTCCTGCTGGCTCAAGTTTAAATCTTCTCTTTCACCGAGCTCTTCCAATAAAGCCAAAACAAGCGTGTCTCTGTCCGGCTTCTTTCCAAGCTCCAGTATTAGCTTTGCATAGATGCTGGAATCCAACAACCTGTTGTGAACTTTGGCAACCCGGAGGAGCTTCCAAGCAAGATTCAAGTTTCCTCCTTTGATGAACCCCTTCACCATTGCCTCTATTACACCACGACTTGCCAAACAAGCGAACTTTTCCAGGTTGGTTGGCACCTTCAATTCGTGATTCCTGGCTAGTACTTCAACGGTCGAAGCCAATATCCGATCATCAGGAAATAGATTAGGCTGTTTCTGAGCCCAACTGAAAGTTTGTAGAGCCTTGTCAGGTAGACACATGTGACCTAATTCCCTGATGGTCAGCGCAAGCGACCCTTTCCGAAGAAAACGCAACCGCTTGTCGAGAACTGTAGACACATTCTCTTCAGGAGGAAGCTTCCCAATCTCCCTCGCCAGACCGATAAGGAACCGCGGGTCACGACACACTTGCTCGGAGACAGAAGCCCTAGGAGAAATGCCCTTGGCCGAACTGAGTTTGATGTGTTTTTTCGGCGTGGGGAATCCCAAAGGTCTGAGCTTATGAGGAAGTGGGAGCGGAAGGGCTCTTTCTCTGCTTAACTTCCCAGGTTTCTGAGGAATCCTTCCTTTGAAAAGCGATGATATCGCTTGAATCTCATCTTGTTCCCACACAACATCAGTATCTCCTCCTGCTTCTTCGTCGATCTCTAAATCAAGTCCTTCTTCATCAAATGGGTCAACTTGGGTCCGTTCAGTATCGGTGCTCGTCTTCTTCAAGAACAGATTAGCTCCAAAAGGAGGAAGGAGCTTGTCGCGCCGACGGTTCTGAAGATTCTTGGGTAGATTCTTGGGTATTCTTTTATTGTGATATCTAGTACCATGGTTGACTGCGAAAGTTCTCAAACTACAACTTAAAGAATTCAACTTCGGAGAAAGTCCGCTTGAAAGTTCACAGGGCAGGGGCAACACACGGGACATGGTTTACGCAGACAAGAAGAAGACGAACCGACCAAATCGACTAGACCAAAGCGAGATCGCTCAAATAATCTTCAACTTCGAGATTGGATTTTTCCGCGCGGATGAAACCGGAAACCCCGGGTGGGAATTTCGTCGAGCAGTTGGTGTGCCAGGCAGATCGCGCTAGAAATCGCGTACGATCGGGTTCTAAAGTAGGACGGAACAGAGCCAGGGGTACAAACACAGGCGTTCGGAAAGCTCGAATCAAGGTGGCGGCAATGGAATCAGCCTTCTTTGCCGCTCACGCCGTGGAGAATTGCTGGAAGGAAGGTGGAGATTCTCGAAGAGCCATTGATCCCACCATGCTGTGTTCGTCTGGGCGTGCATGGATGGTTTGGACAAGTGCGGTCCATAATTGAATGGGTTTCCTCCGTTTTGTCGGGCGGATCCTGTGATCGGGTTAGACCCGGCCCGAAAACCGAACCAGATCAAACCCAAACCAATGCGGGGCGTCAGAGTGGACGGAAGGGAAGAGGTGGTCCGATTTAAGTAGGAAAAAAAAAGACCCTCGGCCAATTCTCGATTAATTCTATTTTCTTCGAAAAAAAAAATGGTAATGTCGACAAACTTTTTAATTTTTTAGAATACATCAATGGCCAAATAATAGATTTTGAATTAAAATAAGAAGACAAATTATGAAACTAAGTCATTTTCTCTATTTTCTTTTTGTCTTCTAGTCGCTCAGCTCGGCAATGACTGGCAATGGATTAGAGACAAGGTTTGGTGACTCTGCTATGGCTAAGCAAGGGTGGACCTCGCCCAAATTTGGCGAGGTCGACCATGGCTGAGCAAAGCTAACCTCAACAACTCTCACCTTTGGCTAGTCGTTTGCCACCACTCAAGCTTAGCGACTAGCTAGAGGAGGAAGAAGAAGAGAGGAAAATAAGAATAGAAAAAAAGAAGTCTTGCCTAAGGTCGTGGGTCGCAATCTCAAGTGACGTTGCTTGAGGTCGCATGACCCCAAGTGACGATCATCGAGGACATGCAACCGTAAGGTGACCATCGCCAAGGACGCACAACCCTTCGGTGAAACTATTGCAACCTTTGGCAGCTCCTTTTGCAAATCATGGAAGATGAAATGTGCACGCGAGACAAATAGTGAATGTGGGCTTGCATTTTCAAAATGCCAAGAGCCTAAAGTAGGTCTCCATCTACTCAAGGCTTTCAACATTTCCAATGCTAGCATTTGACTGATGGGATCTTAAAACAATTGCTGAAATCCTTTCTCTCCCACTTCCCATCTCGGAACGCACCAAGCACCTCATAATTTCCCCAATGAGTTTTGGAGACTCAAAACCTCTCAGGAAAATTGAATCAAACAGGGTTAAAGACCCAAAAAATGGGTGAATATGAACCTTTGAGAGAGAGAGGAAGAAAGGGGAAAATAAGATCGAAATTGAAAACATGAGTTGAAAGCCCAAATTAAGCCCATGAGTAGGTCCGTCAAATAAGTGGATTGAGTTGAATGTAGTTCAACCTAAATTAACTAATATTGATCACTTAAACGTAATATAATTTTCAGCAATTCATACTCAACCCGATCCGACAAGGGCTCTGATTTCACTTCCAAGGAATTGGCAACTCCATGGATCACATGCCGAGTCGGTGAGGGAGCTCGGGAGCTTGCGTTGGATCGTGGGCTAGGATTTTCAGGTGACTCGTGAGCAATGTGGAGACATAGGTGAGCTTTGCGTTGACAGACAAGAACACCCGTGTGGAGGGACTCAGGGGTCGAGTTATGAACTGCGGCATGATCTTGCCCGAGTGAGTATATTTCATCGTTTTTCAAGACCCAGAGGTCGAGCTGGCGCAGCCCACGGCCCTCTCGTGGCCCAGTTCAGCCCGCGAGCCCTCCTTCCGTGCACAGTCCTCTTCCACCGCTGTTCAAGGGCCCGCACGCGCGGCCCAGGTTGTGTCCAACCCTGACCACTTCTCGAATTTCCCTGTGCAAGGCCCCATTGAGCCTGGTCAAGGTTCATCAGATCTCGTGCGAGATTCCCTTAAATTTCTGTGACTTTTTGTAAATTCTCTCAAGTTTTCGATACTATAGACTCGATCTTTCTCTTGAAGGTAAAAATCTAGCAAATTGTAGGTGAGTTCAGTCTAGGAGGAGTGGGGGCACAATATGTGGATGAGACTTCGAGACTTCATTTTTAACAAGTCCAGCAATAGTTAATAGTTAAATCATCTTAAAACTGCATAATATGGGTTTTACTGGTGAATGATAAATAGGTTTTCATTAACAAATAGGTTGTTGTAGTGCAAGGAAATAGGTTTTTTTTTTTTTTTTTTTTTTTTTTTTTTTTTTTTTTTTTCTATTTAAGAAACGGAGCTTTGAAAAAGGGGCAAAATGTGCTGTTATGATACTAATACTAAAATAAACCCATGATATTTGTTCATAGTTTTTTGAGATTTTTATTTTAATACTTACGTTAGGAAATCCCTTGCATGTTGGCCAACTCATTGATCAGAATGCCGGATATGGAAATCGATTTAATACAATATATTCCCTTTTTTAAGTAACGCCAAATAAAACGGATTAATTGTGTATTTGAAGATACTTTATCTTTAATTATTTTTTCGAATTTAGCATAAATAAGATAAGTCGAGGGAGATAAACGTTTGGGAAGAACAGTAGAAATTGACTTCGAGATGTTTTATCTTTTAATTAATCTATGTTATTGGTCGAATGGACATTTCCTTCTCGCCCGGCCTCAAATTAAAATTGAAAATTAACAAGCTGATAGGTGTTTTAAGGGAGACAAATTGCTAAAGAGTAACGCGGATGCACAGACACGGGTCATGCATCACAATCATGTTGTACAATATCAGCACAAAAGTGAATGTTTTTTTCAGTTTCAATTTTGACTACATAGTAACAACTATGATAATAATAACTAATAATTATAGTAACTTTTTGAATAGCAAACCATTTCAAGTTCGCTTATTATTTATCGGAAGACAGAGAAAAGACATGGAGGTTGGGCTAACGGAGATACTGAAATATGTGTCAGCCCGTGTTACGACAGAGTTAAAATGAGAATGGCTTCATTTGAACACGTCATTGATTTACATGGCAATTCAATTTTTCTCTAACGCTTTATTTGTTTTGGAAAAATTAAATGATTTAAAATGATACAATATTTGTGCATGGTTATCTAAAAATGGCCCAACAGGTGCAATTTCCATGTCTTCTGAACTTCAGTCGAGGTTTCGGAAAAAATAAAATAGAAAAAATAGGCCAGGTGTCCGGGCGGTGCGCCATCATTCTCAAGGGGAAAAGAGAAAGCGACGACATAATAACGATGTTAAAAGAGTCAATCAGCAGCCTTAAAAGCTCTGATTGCAGACTCATGGTGGAGTGTGTTGACCGATGCAAAAACGTCTGTCATATTCGGTGGGCGAGCGGAACAGCTTTTATTGATACCGACTAAGATATTTATTCTCCATCTTGGAAGCATCATCTCCCTTCTTCCCCCAAAACTTTCAATCTAATCCCCGAATTAATCATTTTTCGTACGATAAAGTCCTTACGCTAATGAACCTGTACATTTCCCCCCCAACAAAGTCCCTTCATCGCCAATTTTAGCCAATCTGGACCGGATTTGTATCTTCTTCGTTTTTTTTCCTGAGTTTACAAAGTCATTTTTCAAATTCCATTCGCTACTACTTCTTTTTCTTGCCTATTACTTTCTTTCCATAATTTTAAAGACAGTAAAAAGTTCGGTTTTGAGATATTATGAAAAGTTTTATCCGATTGATCGAGCACGCTACTACTTGTACGTTTTAGAAAGTTTTAGGTCCATCACGTTAAATCGAAAATTAATAATTTTTCAAGTGTAATATTTAAAAGATGCAGTGGGGGTCGAGAAATTGATCGAGCACGCTACTACTTGTACGTTTTGGATAGAAGGTAGTCAAATGTTGAACAAAATCAAACTGATCCGATTTAGTCTTCTTGTTCCTCGCTTTCATAATTTACAATCTACACTTGCTTTACTGGCCACAACTGAATCGCTCATGCTTTAAGAGCTGGCTTAAGAAAAATAAACGTCGACTTGACAGACATTGAAATAAGCAAACATCTCTCGAGAACACAAATGCAATGTTGATGGAAGAAAAATGATACAAACAGTTTTTTAACTTTAATTCAATATGCAATGTGGTAATTTAATTTTTATTTTGTTTAACACAATCCATAAATTTTAACCTCATGTGCAATATTATCCATAAAGTTTTAATATGTTTAATATGGTAGTTGAACTTTTTATACATATTCAATTTAATTCATGAAAATTATGGAAATATTTCGATGTCATCCATAAATCCAATCAATAGAAGAATAATGTCAAATATTTTCATATTGTCTAGGGATTAAATCAAATATGTACCCACATTTTAAAGACTCTATCGAATAAACTAAAAGTTTAAATACCATATTACACAATGAATCAAAATTTACGAATCATTTGTGTTGTTATCTCGATCCAAAAACGACTCCATTCAAGCATCGAAATGAGGAGACGACACTTGGGCATTACTTTTATTTTTGGCATGTTTATTTTTTTTTTTTTAGGGTTAATATCATTAAAAACTCCAAACTGATACACCCATGACAAATGTACTAAAAACTATTTTTTTAATCATGAAAAACCCCAGACTGATATACTTGTGACAAATTTACTACGACCGATTATAAAAAACTATAAACTGATACATTTATGACAAATTTATCATAAATTAATTTATTCAACCGCAAAAAAAAAAAACTAATAAATTTGTGACAAATATACTATTAACTAAATTTGATTAATATCACAAAAAAAATTATAAGAATTGTAAATTGTAACAAATGGAGCATAAAATTTTAAATTTGCATACTAATCAATTGTCATGTACCATTTAATTTTATAATTTGACAAAAAAATTAATGAAAACTAACATGGGGTAAATTTGTTACAAGTGTATCGAGCTTGGATAAATTTATCAAATGTATATTAATTTGGGGTTTTGGTGGTTAAAAAACTAGTTCGAATAAATTTGTCATGAATATATCAGTTTAGAGTATTTCGGGGTATTAAAAATATTATTTTAATGTATTTTTTAGTTAAAATATACGTATCATCAATTCGAAACGGTTTACTAGATAAGAGATAAGTACATGAGCATCTCACCATATATCACAAACGATAAAATGAAACACCGCCGCATCACATCACAAGACGAACGTGAGCACACGACTGGGCTCGAAACCAAAAAACGCCATGGAAATCCAGCCCATCCTCGCCCCCAAAACGCCGGATTCACCAAGCACAAGAAGCACAAAGGCAAAAAAAACACAGGGCACAACAGGCACCCCATGAAGAAGGAAACGAGGCGGGGCGAGGAGCTCGCCCAATTGAGGCCGAGGACGCGGATCGATGACGTGGCGAAAAGAATATTTGAAATCCCGCCGAAACCCTCCGAGCGCTGATTTCACGATTTAACCCCTCCCTCTTTATTATTTCCGCCTTCCGGCCTCTCCTCCAAGCCCATTACCATTTCCCCCATTCTCTCTCTCTATTCTCTCTGCCAGGAAACCCTAAGGGGTCGTCGTCGTCGTCGAGGTAAGCTCGATCGCCCTCCCGATCGGCTTTTCGAGAAATCGTATTTCGATTTTTTCTCCGGCGTCCATTGCTCCGGCCCCGCTCTTTGCTCAGGCCGGCGTTCGTTTTGGCTTTTGCAGGTTTTCAGCCATGAAGGGAGGCAACTCGAAGTCGCAGTCGAGGAACGCTGCGTGAGTACCAATCGCCGCCTCCTTCCTTTTATCTTCGCTTTTTTTTCTTTTTGTTTTTCCTTTCCTGCTCGATTCGCCGTATACTTCTCGGTCGTCGTAGCTTCCGGTCGGTTCCAGATCTAAGATCTGTTTCGCTCGGCGAGCGATCGGGATGGAAATCGCTCGTGTGGATGTATGTGTTTTCGTGGCGACTGTCGGAGTGATCTTTATTTTTCCCGTGTGATGTGCGGTTTGTGTAGGCTTTCGGTGAACAAGAGGAAAGTGACTAAGAAGGAGAAGAAGGTGAAGGATCCTAACAAGCCTAAGAGGCCTGCCAGTGCCTTCTTCGTCTTCATGTAAGCCTAATAACGCGGTCCTCGATGTGCTTTGATTTTTGTCCGGACCTCCTGAAGGTTTCTCGCCCTGCACAAGACGTTTTCTTTTTTAGGGTTTTTTGTACTTTTGTATGCTAAATTGGTTCATCTGAGAAAAGTCAACCTGTTGATTTAGCTGGAATTACGTGGTCAAAGCAGAAGCATGTCTCGGAACTTTTTTCTGGAATAGGACCGTGATGTGTTGACTCGACTCTTAACTATTGTAGGGAAGAGTTCAGGAAGCAGTACAAGGAGAAACACCCTAATAATAAATCCGTTGCTGCTGTGAGTGGATCTGCCCCTTCCCATCCTCCAGGCCCTAACAGTTACTTTTTGTTTATTGCGGTAGATGCTGGTGCTTTCGTTTTATGACGTTCTTTTGTCTGTTGTAATTATGTTAAAGGTTGGCAAAGCTGGGGGAGACAAGTGGAAGTCGTTGTCTGATGATGTAAGTGGAGTTAGTTGGAGTCTCGAGTCGATTGATTTCTGGAGTTGCTGTTGTTGAGTGGGATGTGGAGTTTATGATTTAATCTATTTGCGAATATGATTCTACATGAGCTAAAATTGGCTATGAAAATTGCAGGAGAAAGCTCCTTACATCGCCAAGGCCGAGAAAAGGAAGGTTGAGTATGAGAAGACCATGAAAGCTTACAACAAAAGACAAGTACGTGAATTGATAGGCTGTATATGCGTAGCTGTTTCTCAGTGGTATAAGAAAGTCTTTTTTATGACCATTTTAGTGTTATGCTCACTGGGTTAATTGCACTTGTGGCAACCAGGCTGAAGGTACCAAAGCAGATGAAGAGGAGTCTGAGAAATCTATGTCTGAGGTGAACAATGAGGAGGAAGATGAAGATGGCAGCGAGGAGGTGAGTTGAATCTCTTTAATTGTAATGAATTCCTCACTTTCCAGCCTTATAGTTAGTGATTCGCTATTTCTTTGCTGATTGCAGGATGAGGACGATGATTAGACATCTGGGAAGGGAAGATAGTTTTTATCTAGGTCATCAAAAAGCGGTTTAGCTATCTTTTGTCAAGGCATCTGTAGTTCGATGCTCATTTATTTTTTTGGTGCCCTCTGATTTTGTTCCCTTCGAGGAATGAAGACAAGTACTTGTGGAAGGGGGAGAGCACAGCGACTTGTATTGTGCCTTGATGACTTTTAGATGGGGGCTTTTATATTGTGTAGAGCTATCATTAAGTAAATTCGATTTGTGATTTTATCCAGGTGGTACTTTCCTTCTTATATTTCACTTCAAATTTACTCCACTGTGCTAGTTCTAGTTTAATTGGCAATATTGCTTGTTATGCTTGCGATCTGCTGCATGTTTGTTTCCGAAGTGAGAAATGCAAGGGAATGATTGTTTTGCTGATTGATAATGTTGTTTTGGTGATGTTAAATAAGCTTTTGAGGAGTAGATGTAAATGTATGTGCCTGTGTAAACTGAATGCTGATGTTTTCTCGACCGTGGAATTGTGATCAATCCAGATGAGTTGGATTGAAGTTAAGTTTCGATAGCTAGCTTATTTGTGTGCACGATCAAAGCTTTAGCTATAATCTCTAGGCCTGCATCTTTTTGGTGAAATACAATACGTAGCTATTGGTATTTTAGTCTTTGAATGGTTGTGACGCATGCTATGTTGGTTTATAAAAGGATGAAATATATGTTGGAAAATCATCAGGCATCAAGCCTAACCTTTGTGGGCAGATTGAGTATGGTTTCTTTTGACTTTTTGTCTGGAAAAGTGAAGTGATTAAATGCGGTGGGGATGGTTGGTATGTAACGGTTCGCGGTGGAGGATACGAATGGTTTCTCCCGAATATTCGCCTGGGCACTGTTTTCTCGGTTGTGGTTACATGTGAGCTTTTGTCTATTTGCCGAAATAAAACCTCTTTGATAAGAGTCTTTGAGAAGATGTAATTGGTAGGACTTTCCGCTGGCATTGGCGATTAAGTAGCGTGCGACCTAAGGTGAAAACCACTCGGTGGCCGAGTGCGGTGCACTTTGCATCTGCTAGAATCGCAAGGATCCAAGAGGACCACTGTTTTTGAGCATCTGTACTTAAATGGCACGCTTGGACTTTATGTAAAGCCGAAAGATTTTGTGTAAAGCAGAAAAAAAGGTATTCCAGTATGGCCATGGCCTTTTCTAGATAAGCACGAAAGCTGAATGCTTGGTGCACGGTTTTTTACGTTCTAATAAGCAATAGAGGAATTCTTCGTGAAATTGATTTTAATTGTACAGCCTTCCAGCAAACTCCCTGCACATTTTACGCTCTATATAGCGTACAAAATCTCGAGGACAGGCCCGCGCGTTACAAGCAATTTTTCTTCAATGTTTTGCCAGGCGAAATTAACCCCCGTAGCAAGGTATTGAAAGTAACACGCCCCTCGGTATCAGAAAATGAGTCCAGACGTGAAGAAAACAAAAACTTTAGGACTCCAAGGTAAGCACTGCCTACTAATTGCAAAACCTGCTTTTAGGATCTGACTTAAGGAGAAATATAGTACTTTATCGGTACATTGGAGTAATAACCCCAAGATGGGGGGAAATAATATCGACAAGACCGCACTCGCGAGATGAGTAGGCTCCGTTGTATATTCCCCCTAGACATCCGAGTGCCAAGCTCGAAAGATGCCCTGAGTTTGTGATGTATAATTTGAAATCCTCTGGTCAATGCCTCGAGAAACGAACCCCTGTGACTCAAATGAATGTGGTATCTCGTGTAAGGATGGGGAGGTACATGTTTGCAGTTTCCTAAAGGTCACCATTTACACAACCTTTTATTTTGAATATTTCCCACTTGCATGCGAGCTGTCTTTGGCATCCGATTGATGTTCCTCTGCTCGAACTGGCTTTCATGCAAGCCAACAGGTATCTCTGTGGAACAGAACTTGACATGCTTCTTAGGTATGGTAAAGTCGGTCACTTCCCCAAAAATAAATTAAGGCAAACCAAGCAATGGCTAAATATATCTCTGCAATCTCAGTGAAGTTGAGGTGAAATGCGATGATCCAGGTAAGCATAGCTTTCCTGGCTGTCCAGCCGCTGGTCGACCTCGTCAAATTATCAGGAGAGATCATTCCCATCTCTAAATCTCTAGGAGATCACCTTCAAATTCATTTGATCAGACCCCTCACAGTTTATACTGTAGCCAAATGAGAACCAGCCAAGCCGTTGGATCATTCTGCCCAGTCAGAAAGCAGTGGTCTCCTCGGAAGCCGCAACTGCCAATTACAAAGGATTTATGCGTCTTTTTTTTCAAACAAACAGCCAGAATACCATTTTTACTTAGTAAAAGCAGATAAATGTTTCTGACCTTAGACTTCGTTGTCCTCCAGCCTCCAAAGTTCACCTTTTTAGGACTGTATGCAAATTTCTCTATGGACTTTAAAGCATCATTCTCAGCATGGTCTGAGGATTTTATTCCCACCTGCAATTTCACAGAGAACTGCCAATTAACAATCCATAGGGCAAGTCCTACTGTTCTAGATCATACAATTCAAAAAAGAAGAGCCCCCTAACCGGTAATCCTTTTTCTTGTCAAAATGCTCCTTCATAGTGCTCAAGAACAACCGAAGGCCACCAATCCAAAACCAAATAAAATTGATCCAAGGCAGAGTTTCTGGCTTAATGGTCTTATCAGCTTTGTTTAACGTTTGAAAAGAATTGACACTAGAAAGCTGTTTAAGTTGGAATCTGACTAGTTGAACCAAACACGTCTAAAAGGTGTTTTCTGATTTTGCATGCTGCCAAGTGTCTACGTACATTTAAGCAGGAATTTTACCAAATCAATAAGCAGACTATGGGATGAAAACTGTCACTCACAAAAAACTACATTTTACAGCTAAAACCTAACTCAGATTGCAAAACAATCTTTGAAAAAAAGGTACACAGCAAATCTTACTTATGGACCTAATAAACCAAAGTAAATCTAAATTAATCTGGGAAAAAAATCAAAAAATAAAATACTAATTCTGCTTGGAACTTTTATTTATTTGTTTATTGTGGGCTCAAATGGAATATGGAGATTTCTAATGCTAGCATAGCATAATCAAGATACCAAACCTATGTGAGGTACATTATAATTGAATAATGGAACCATTGACAAGCCATACACTGAACTCACCTTTTTATCACAGTCCTCCATTGATTTAAGCTCCTTAATTTCCAATTGATTGGCAAAAAACAGGATCTGCACCTCAAAATTATTCGACTGTCAGAAACAAAATAGAAAACAAAGGGCCTCATAGTGGCAGGCCAAAATTGAGATCCCAGAAAACCATTTACAATACACATAATGCCAAGTTAAGATACTACGAGAAATTCATAGGTTTTAATTGGAACCTACCTTGTTGAGTAAGCCAATATTAGAAGCATCAGTTGCCATGACCCGCACACCGAGACAAGTTCCAGGTGAACTACAAAATGGGCAAAAGATGGTCTTGAACACACAACCATCTTCTTCACACCAAGTAGCTTGTCCTTGATGTCCATCAGAATTATCATCCCAGAGTTGCTGAGCTACTGATGAAATATCAGTTATTAACACTTGTATTCCCATTGACGTGCATACATTGCCAGCTCCAATCTTTTCTTTGACCAGTTTTGCCAAGTGGACTTTGGACAGTGAGGTTGGTGAGGATGGGACATAGAAATTGCTCTCCGGAAGACCAAAGGGGCTCTGCAAAGAGAACAAGAAATCTGGAGTCTCTTGTCCCCAGCAGGACAAGAAGACCCCACAGCTATGACACGATCAGTAATTTGCAATGAAGAAGCGACACTTGATTTCTTGCACATCCGTTCTGCAGTGTCATTTTCAGAATCAAACTTGATTCTCCGATTAGCATCTCCATGGGTTGTTGACATTTCTGTTGAACTATACAATCTGGTCTTGTTGGTGTTGAGAGCATTTGAATATTCATCCATGACAGTGCCAGCTAATGGAGAAGATATGAACTTTCTCCTTTTTTGTGCATGAGAATTGACACTCGAGCACAGAGTTTCTATCTCTGAGTTCAAGCCAAAGGTTCCGCTTGCAGCTTCTCTTTGAGGAGTTATAACAACGGAACAATGAGTTACAGAATGAGCTTTGCCATGATCTGATAAGGACACTGAATGAGGTGACAATTGATCTGGGAAATCAATGGAAGACTGAATTAATGAGGAGGGTGAAGTGTTATCCTTAGAAAGAGATCCCCCAGCATGAGAGGCAAAGCTGCTATATATATCATTTGTCTCCTTCAAGAGGGATACTTTAGGATCCTCACAACACTCGTTGCTGCATGCTGTAGGGCACCTGCTTTAAATGGAAACAGAGAGGTGAAGCTTATCATCTTATAGGAAACTAGTCCGGAGTGACTTTTACAAAAGAAGATGTTCTATTATTTTATCCTGGGAAGTCTATGGAATGACATGAGCTGTTATTTTGAGAACAAAACTTCACAGTGCAAGATTTGAGAGTCACTTTGCAAAGCATTCCCTAATGAGTATATGTTTTTTAAGTTTACCTCTTTTCCTCAAAATCACAATCCATAACAGCTGTTTGGAGGGGATTTGATTCGACATTTCCTTGACTTGTTAGCTGGATGAAACCAACCTCTTGCTTTGAATCAGAAATTGGCTTCTGTTCCACACAATCAGAATCACCTGGATTATTCTTTCTAGCAAGCAGCTTACTTTGCTTGATGAAAGAAGCATTCTCCAGATCCATGCAAGAACCTGGTACTGTATCCATGGTTTTATCACCAACCTGTTCCTGTAAGCAAAATGAGAAGAATCATTTACTTGCTAGTTGGCTGATTCCATCGTTCATTTGACTATAGACAAAAGCAGCAAAAGTTAGAGCCAGAAAAGTAGATGTGAATTGCATTATACCCTGACATCTCTGAAGAACGATTTTAAACCCTCAAGTGATGCATCCAAGGACTCATACAGATTGAAGGATTTCTTGAGCCACTTTGAAATATAAGCTCTGTTCCTTTCTTCACGATAGCGTTCATCTGCTTTCAAAATATAATTTCTTACATAATCATTAAATTCATAATTAGACTACCTAAAGATTGCATCATTTGCCAGTGAGCTGATCAAAGTGCTGATGGCAGTGACATGAGAATAGAAACTATGAAAAGTCATCTGGAGCTGCAATATCCTCAATAATATCAAGGCTAATACTATTATTAGTTCAAAGCCACCGCTTCTCCTAATATCGTCAGGTTCTACAATTAACCTATTTGACAGGAGACATGTGTCAATGGTTTCTCACCCAAAACTTAATCTATTAAGTTGGGGGGAAAGTATGCATTTAGCATTAGTTCATTTCTGATTGGCCCATTACATTTATAATCAGAATAACAATATAGTCTTGGATAAAAATGTATCATGTGAGGCTAAGACATGCATCTCCAATCCATGAATGAGGCTTGCCAACCATTGAAGTGTGAGAACCTTTTAAATGAAGATTGTCAGCCTGATTAAAGCAGGAAGGATGCTGTATAGATGGCTGAATTGGGCAGTGGTCCTTCCCTATTGGGAAAAGGAGAAAAGGTAGCTGGATGACAACATTGAAGGACAAAGATAGTTGTGATCCTCCATCGCGAGGAGTTATACCTTCATAAAAGCACAGTGCTCCCTACAAGCTATAGTCAGTTCTGACACAGTTACATACTGACTCTTTTGTATCTCCTCAAATAATTTGTAATAATTCTCCAAGTGGGATGACTATATCAGATGAATCAGATTTCCAACATGTAAAACCAATCTACTGAGAAAAACAATCATATACTGTCATTGATGGTCAATGGTCTTAATGGTCCTGGCCCAGTCAGAGAACTAGCATGCCCCACAGTTCAGGAACATGTTCAACAGGCTTTTGAACTGTTTGACCTCCTTTCGTCTTAAGGGGATCGAGTCCCTTTCTATTCGAGTTCACTTATTTTTAAATAACAAGTAATATAATCCATAGTCATATGCCAAAAAAGAGTCAATGGACAAGTGGAAAGTGTCCCAAGTGCATTTCCAAGTGAACAAAGGTTCAAATTGTGTGTTGCACTGGGTTAATCGGTTGAAAAGGATTCCACATCAGGTTTGACCAGTTCTTGACCACTACAATTCTCTCACAGAAACCAGACCATGCTCTGGTTCCTGGTTCAGTGAATCTGGTCTGGGTCTAAGAGCACTGTTGATAGCCTATTAAAACTTAGAAGCAGAACGCTTACCTAACAAAATGACAGCCCCATAATCAAGCACATGTCTTATGCAGCGGCCTGCAAAAAAGTAAGACGATGTAATACTTTCATCTACAGAAAATGTTAGTGATCCTATTAAACGCAAAAACACAGAACCAAAACTTCCAATGAGATAATGCAAATGTACAAAAGGTTTCTCAAGATGAACATAGATATATAGAAAGTATTAGATCAGTGGAAACACTATTCATGACATAAATGTACCTGCAGCCTGATTTAGAGCACGAAAGGCTTGTTGACAGTACCACTCACTTCCACCTAGAAGGTTCTTCGATGACTTATAAGTGTCATTATATTTCTTTTTTAATGCAACTTGGATGTCATTCCTGATAAGAAGCTAGCATTAATCAGCAAATTGCAATTAGCTGATCTTGTAATGAGAAAGTTAGCACTTACACATTGGGGAATGGAATGCCAACAATTATCTTAAAACAGTTAAGGAATCAGAGGTGAGAATCAATTTTGACATTACCGACAACTATCAGAGGAAATTGTGGACATAAAAGTGGCATACATTTGGGAAAAAAAATTTGAGGATACAACCGCACGGGCATTTTCATCAGAAAAATCAATTCCCTCCGAAACCTGCAAGTATCACATTCAGATAATCTTACATGAAATGGTAATAATGTGAATCTGAATGAGAAGTTCTAATTAGCATTACCCAGGAGACAAATATAGGAACTAAACTTTGTTTGCATTTTCTTTATAACATGTCAGACATATCCACTAGAATATGCCACTTCCTGTCTTTTCCTCCAACTCCTTGACTTTTGATCTCTAGACATCCTTCTCATTTCATTACAAGGCAGAATCTTTGACTATGGAGAAAAATGCTAGTTATATTCATATGTTTAAGTCACTTCAAATTTAATCTGATTGATCCTTCAGATTTTTAGAGGACTGATACCTTTCCTCGACAAACAGCAAGGAAAGCAGCTCCTTTCTTCAATTCTCCTGAGGACCCCACTTTACTGGACTGGGTATGTTCTAGCCTCTTAGTTCTTCTCTTTTTATCAGCAACAACTTTATTTCCTTGGCGAATTGCGTCATGATAACCTTTCAAAACTGGCTCAAAACCTTCCTGGTTCCCTCCCCTTGGTTCTGTGTGCACAGAATTAGCAAAGAATTTACAAACAAAACAAAAAATAATCTAAGAAGTCCAAGTGTAGCACCAAGGAAACAAAATTTTGTAATGATATGGCAGCAAGACTGGTTAGGAGTTGCAAGATAAACCAAAAAGGGGAACCGAAGAACAGCTAATACGAAAGGCTTACCCACAAAGAGGGACTTTTGCGCACTTAGCCGTGACCATTGACCTGTTTCACGCCATCGACTACATAGTTTTTCCATCAGCTTGTAACTTGGGAAGAACACAAGAGATCCACCTGGAACAATCTTAAAAATTTCCTCCAAAGTTTTGCCAAGTGCATCCTACAAAATGATAGGAGAAAATTCCTTCGTGATATATTAGGTGAGGAGCTACATTAGATCGAGAAGGCCAAAAGCAAGAAGCACAGGTCACCTGGAATGCAAACACATGTGCTGTTTTATAGCTCGCGTTCAAAGGATAATTTTCAGGTCCAGTTGAAACTACAGCAGCACATACCTGCCAAAAGGAGAAAAGCTTGATCATTGTCATTGTCAACACACACGGAGTAATCTACCACATTTGAGGCACAAGAAAACATGGCTGGCACCTGTGATTTGACGTTGATCACATGTGGAGCTTCCAGACAAGTGCCAAATTGAACACCCAGCTCAGTTGAGAAGGAGGTCATTGGTGATAGTGTGCTATAGAGAATGGGGAATAACATTTATCACAAGGGACTTCCAAAGAGAACATAAATAAAGACAAGCCTAACAATTAGTTTGTGAATTCCATCTCTCAGCATGTGTGAAAATGCTTGCTACCTATAGTTCTAGATGCAGTTATTGCTACAGTCTTTTATCTGTAAAAGGAAATGCCAAGCAGAGTTGCTTACCCTGATGTTAAAATTACTGACAAGGAGAGATCAGCAATGTCTTTGAACACAACTGCCGGATTTAGGCACCACAAATTAAAACTGTGTATTGGGTAGCCAATACCCTGTTCTGCATTTAGTGACATCTGGTCTTAGAAAAGTAAGTACCTGAGCATTTAATACTATCTGAAACATCAAATAAGCACAGCAAATATGATATGGCTACATTAGTACAAAAAAATTTGTCCTTTACTACAATTAAAATAATTAACTCAGTAATTATAAATATCGAATCACGCTTGATGCTTGCCCATCCACTTGTTGCCACTCAAATTCAGGAAACACACTCTAGATTTTACTAATTGCAGTATTTTCAGAGGTGCCATTACATAGAAAAAAAATTTATATACAAATATATTCATATTTATATCGACACACACACACACACACACACACACACGTACATCTCTATGAACATATTTCTAAAACCTTCCAGCAGAAGGGTTGAATTGCGATGACAATAGCTCCAACTGACATGATTGACTTGTAAATCAAGGAAGATAGAACAAGAATAAATGGCCTTTATGCCAATGCCATCT
The DNA here is from genome assembly GCA_017140185.1 of Eucalyptus polyanthemos subsp. polyanthemos. Classification (NCBI taxonomy): domain Eukaryota; kingdom Viridiplantae; phylum Streptophyta; class Magnoliopsida; order Myrtales; family Myrtaceae; genus Eucalyptus; species Eucalyptus polyanthemos. The sequence continues at coordinate 47,712,863 of CM029462.1, forward strand.
ACAAATCACTTTTCTGTCCAAACATTTGAACTCAGTATCGGACAATTTCCAGACTTCGCTACTGCATAAGCATACTGCAGATTGAAGAAAGACTGTCAAATACTAAATACTCACTTTTATCTCGCTTAATATACCGCTGCAGAGCAAGCTGATAATCGAATGTATGACCCCCATTTCGAGAGAAAAAAAAAGCAAGTGTGGAGAATAGCCCTGTGACAAATTGCCGATGTCAATCCGCAATGTTGCAAGAAAAATTGCTCAATGAGCCAGCTCAATTTTAGTAAAGACAAGAAACTGAACCTTCTAGCGTGATCACAGACAGGCCACTTAAATGGGGCTCTTCAGACTCTAAATCTGTAGCAGCTTTAATTGCCTTAAGTAGAATACTTGAGTCAATAATAAATAAATTTATATATCTTATAACGCATGTATAAAATCTTGATAGTATAGAACCTTTGTAGCACAATCTAACAAAATTGGGAAGCATTGCTGTGATATATGAGCCTCTTGAAGCTCTCTCACGGCATTATCACCCGTCCAACTGAGAAAAAATCATAGCAGCAACAGCTCAGGACCAAGCCAGAAAAAATCTCCTTGATTACTGAAGATGCAATGGAATTCCATCTCTTAAGTCAGCATAGAGGTGTAATATGGTAAGTAAGGTTACTCTTCGTGTGCCAAGCAATGAGCAATTTATTTCTTAGAGCTGTTACGACTATCCATATCATACTTAGAATTTTGTTCTTAACTTAAATAGACAAAATCTGATGATGAAGGAAACACCAATACTGAAACTAAGCGGACCTGTATTCGGAGATATTAGTTGACATCAAATGCCAAGTTTGCCAACAGCACCCATAAGGGTCTTCATCAAATAAAAATTATCATAGCATGCTGTTCAAGTACCGATAGACTATTTCCAAAAAAACAAGTACTTATGCAGTTATGAATCATCACATGCAATACCAATAGACTTGTTTAAGTTGAACAGATGAAAATCTTTGTGTTTCATGCACTATAATCATTTTGAGCGCACTTGGGACAACTTTCTCTATTAAATAGTGGCCATGGATAGAAAAATAGTAAAGCATAAAAAGCCAAAAAAGAAAAAAGACAGTAAGAATGCAAACAGTAACTGAGGTTTCTCACCAAGAGACATAGTGCTGAAAATCTCGCTTCTGTAATGAACTCTTTTTCCGCTCCATCCAACTCATGAGGCCCTGTGCATTTGCAGTACTTTCAGTTTCTTAACAAAATCTTTTGAGGTGCTATGTAGAATGAGTTAAATAAAACGACGCAATCACCTGTGCGATTTCACATAAAGGTTTATAAATCATGGCATCGACAGGGCAGAGTCCCTCCAGTTCATCCTGCAACTCTGCCATAGTATGTAAAAGTTTACAACCAACATCAACCATTAAAACAGAAAAAATAATAGCTGTCTAGCATACTTTGGAGAACATCTTCTTCAATATCCACGCTACCAGAATCACGAGTAATATCCTCCATATTGCTGTCAACAAAGCAACCAGCTTTATAAATGAGATTAGAAGCCAATATGGACCAAGTTCCACAATAAACAACATTTTATCTACTAGATGTGTTGTGCTTTTTAACAACAATTGATGGAAAGATCAAATTCAACGTGGTTTGTGCCTGCTGAAATTTCTCAGCATTTTATTTCTGACTTATGTGGTGTGACAAATACATCAGGAGTCAAAATGACATACTGGGCTTCATCAAGAATTATGATTGCTCCCTTTATATCCACATCCATTGCTCCCCGAACAATTGGATTAATGATGTAGCTATAAGGACAGAAAACAAGTTGTGCATCGCCTGCCATAGATGTTGCTGCATAATATGAACAGCCTGAAATGCAACAATGTTCCCTCAGAAATGTCATCAAAACAAGGAGAGAGATAAGAGAAGAAATGTTTTTTGGAACATGAAGTGGACCTTTCACAACTTGACCGATTTTCACAAGATCTTCTATGTCATGTGCCTCGTGGCAACCCCCTTTCTGAAGGGAAGGATGCGCTTTAACTTTATGAGCATTTCTGTAAAGAGTTTCAAGTTAGTGATTTCTTTCCACGTCCAGAAAGCAATAAAAGAACTTACGGGTATAAACTCACTTGAATTCGCAGCATCCACCAGCTTGATTTCGCAGAAGCATCTTGCTGAAATTCCACTAACATAATTTAGAGAGACATAAAACAAACTTGACCAGAAGGAGAAAAAAATAAACATATGCCCTTTGGATAAAAGCATCACCATTCTTCATCGATGTTCTCTTTCCCTCGGACTTGTGAATTTGTGCAATAATGTTTCCGAGAGGCCTAAACGAAAAAAAGATGTAGATGGAAACAAAAAAGCCGTTCACATGTCATTGATACAAGAATGCTAAAAGAACAACGATTTCCAAAACCCAGTAAGTTCAGGACAGAGTTTTAATCATTTATTGTTCCAATAAGTTCACAACAACACTTTCTTGATTCAATGAATCTCTAAATCAAGAATTAATTGTCATGTTCAGGAAGAAGCAACACCAAGTGCAGCTGCAATGTTCTGATTTAGATACAAAGAGATACATTCCTCAATCTCTGCATGCATCCGAGAATAATGCATGGATCCAACAACATGGGGAGGTTACAATGGGGTTATAAGCGCTTTATATGTAGCCAGTGGAAAGGACACATTTATGGCTGCCTGCTCCTTCAATCTATTAACAGAGAGGTAGCGCAGCAGCTGGTAGGCTGTATGAAAGGACTAATCCATCTGCCCATTTTCAAGCAGTGAGGACTGGGAAGTACGAAAGAATGCTCGCATCTTGAACCATTGTAAAATGAAATTCCCAGGACTAGCGCATCATTGAGCACTAAACAAGGGTTGTGAGAAGTGATAGCCTACCAAAACAGCCATTGGCACCCGGTAAGCAGTTTTCCGATATTCCCGAATGACTTGAGAAATTTGAGAGTGTGTCCTCCTTTCAAACAACACCAAATCAATTATTTAGTCAGTAATTCTTAATAAACCTCAGCTGGTGAGCTTCTGGGGCCAGTCATCATGTAACATCAAAGAACGTTCTATCCCCTAAGCCGATGCTCCAACTTATTTCTAGAAGATATGTAGAGAAAACATTTCCGAGTATCTCATCACATGGAACATTCGCCTCCTTATGTAGAGCAAAGCCAATTTATAAAGGTTGGGAGTTCAGTAAAATAATATTTGAGATTGCCATTATATTCCTATGAAGAAGAGAACACGATGCGACTTCACATCAAAATAAGCACCAAAAACTTTAGCACAGAACAAAAGTACGGTCAATTTGCACAATCACCATGCATGGCTGCTACATTTAGGTACTCCAGTCAACATAACCGATGTGTGCACCATATGCTCTCTTCATTCTGTAACCTTCTTGTTTTTTTCCCCGTCCTTACAAGATAACTACCGATACCTCAAGGATTCCACCTGAGTAATTCCAGAAAAAAAAAACTTACGTTGCATAAAAGATGGTGGGTATTGATTTTTTTTTACTCTTGCCATCTGGTACCGACTGAACCGGCTCTGGATTTCCTGTCGCTGTATTCCCTAATCAAAATAACATATTGGTTACATACTGGATACAGACTCTAACAGAAGCTATATCAAATCAATCAAAGTCCCCCCCTTCAATCAAAGAAAAGAAAAATCAATGTCCCCGTCCCCCTTGGATAGAGACACATGCGCATGTTCCGAGTACCATGATCAGCTCCGTCTGCTGCAACACCCACTTGGTGGGCAAGATTCAACATTTCTCCCAGGTTTCACGCATTCAAGCAAAGAACGCCGCCCCCATTTTCTATCACCTACCTAGAGCTACCATCGAAGACTCACCCGAAGGCTCCGCGTCGGGAACGAATCCGCCGCCGTAATTCAAGGGATCGACCAGCGCCTCCGGCGCGGCCTTCGACTGCGAGGGATTCACGACGGGGCCCCTGGACTTGTAGCTCTGCTGCCAGGCGAGGGTCGAGCAGAGCAGGGAGAGCGACTTCCCCGTGCCGGTCGGGGACTCGAGCAGCGCGTGGCAGTGGCCGTCGCGGAGGGCGCGGTCGAGGGTGGACACGACGCGGCCCATGAACGCGAGCTGGGTCCCGTACGGCCGGTACGGGAACTCCACCGGCACGCCCCCGATGTGGAGGACGTTCTGGGGGTTCTTGGGGTCCGGTTTCGGCCGGACGATCACGCCTTTTCCCGGCTTCACGGCCGCCATCCTCGCTTCGCCGACGTCGCTTTTGCTCGGAGCGATCCCGATCGAAGAGTGAAAAATGGAGAGAGAGAGAGAGAGAGAGTTTGACGGTGTAGCTGAATTGGGGAAAGCTGGCGCTCTGGCGGGAAAAGTGAAGGAGCGCGGTCTGGGAGGAAAATTTGAGTCGCCGACTCGCTCGAGTCAAATCGCCAGCGACCCCCGCGGGCGCAAAACATCGGCCTGGCCCAATGGGCCTTGACTTGGCTACTCGTTTTCCTTTTTTTCGTAAGTTTCCATTTTTCTTGGCTTTTTTTTTTCCGATTTCATTCATTCAAAAGAGCATGACAAATGAAAAAAATCGATACATAAAATCCGATTTCATTGGCATTCAGAGATAGCAAATGGGTCAATAATTCTTTGCATGACTGTTCAAGGAAGGGCTGATGAAAAAAATCTAAACATAAAATTGTCCTGTCAAAGAAATTGCGGCTGGATTGGCTTCCAGTGGGTAATGGCCCATGGGCTTCTGAGATAGCTTTTAAATGGGTTTCAATTTTTTAAATTTTTTATTTTATTTTTCATTTTCTTTCATTTTTCTTTTTTCTTTTTTTCGGCCGGGCGGCCGGCCGACGGGGCTAGCGGCCTCGAGGCTGTTCAAGGAAGGGCTGAAAAAAGAAGAATAAAAGAAGAATAAAAGAAAATAAAAGAGAAGAGAGAGAAGAGAAGCATTTCCAAAGAAATGTTTCTATTTTCCATAAACAACTTTTTTTTGAATTTTGCAACAAAAAAATCTAACCACAGATTTGTTGTCTGTCTGCTGCGATGTAGCTTCCGAGGACCACAACATCGCCTCCTTTGTTGCTTTGGCTTCGATCTCTAGGGCGGAGGATGCGGCCACCTGCTTCGCGAAGCCAGCCGTGCGTATTCTCCTACGGTCCCGACATTCTCCAGCCGCCGATCCCTCCCGTGAGCCGTCAAGCCATGACCCATCGACGTTAAATTCCATGCTCCTTTTTGTTGGCTTGACAAGTTTTTCCTTTTTTTCTGTTTTCGCTTGTTACGCTATCGCTAAGGCATGCATGTGAAATAATTTAATAATTTAATTTCGATATCCAACCAAAAAAAAAAAAAAGGTGGTTATGCGCCGTACAAGATAAATGGTGTATTGGACACTAATGTTTAATTAACGAGTGTCCTTGAATATTTGTCAAGGATTAGAGCAATCGAGTGTGACTTTTTACGAGGTTTCATGGGTATCAAAAAAATAAAATAAAATAAAATATGCGCAAAAAAGAATCATCGCCTACGGTGACCCAGTTGGATAAGGCTCTCATGATTTTTGCGAGGAGGAAAGAAGTTCGAATCCCGCTGGTCGCACGGAATCTTAAGTGCAACGTCGGGGTGGTGGGTCATCTGCTAACATCACCCTGGGTTTGTCCACTGGCCGTCGGTTTACGAGTTTCCTGGGTCATAAAAAAAAAAAATATATATATATATATGCGTGAAAAAGAAAGATTACGATGACAATTGTGGAGTGACGTCAAGAGCAATATAAGTTGGACTAGAATTCCTCATGAAGCAACCTGCTCTCTTGATCAAGTTGAACATCAATGGGTACACGACATAAAAAATAATCCAGTAAAAATTAGATAAGCCCGAAGGCAAACCACGGTATCCTCATGAAACCGGCTTCTCGTTGCAACAAAACGTTTCTAGGATAAATTCCTTGACCATGTGTGAGATAAACGGAAGAATCGCATAATGTGCAACTTTCTTCTGTTCCACGCGTGAATAGGAAAAAAAACGATAAAGAATCGGTGAGACTGAAGAACTTTCAAGCTTTAAGCCTTTATTTTGTTCTCTCTCTCTCTCTCTCTCTCTCTCTCTCTATCTCGGTGGACAGATGATAGGCCTGGGATTCGTTAACGAAATGGCCGGTCAAAAAACCCAACGTACGGCGAACCGGCCTCGCGATCGCTAGTGAGTAGTGACACCTCTTCGCGTAGACCAGTGTCCAGTGCCGTGCTCGTTCTCAACAGGTTAGGTTACGTGCATCGGGTCAAACGTCGGATGTTACGAGACGGAGAGGATTATACCATGCGGATCACGTTAAATTGTACAAAAACGCAAAGAAGATTGTTCTCGAGATGGGAAGGCGGCCGATGCACGCAAAGTTGGGTAGACGACGACCGTGGACAGCAGCATCAGGTGGGGTTGCGCCGTGGAAAATATCCGTTTCTGTCCAATGTCGCTACATTCGCCCGTCCCGTCCACCGCGCTGTCATTACAAAAGGAAATTCCGCGTCTGGTGTCCGGGGGCGAATTTGGCGAGCTCTTGATTGGCACGACTTGGCGGTGGTATGCCCCACCCACCGAACCGAATTGACCTATGATTCCGTCCTAGTGAACTTTTTATCTGATTGCAGAACTAAGTGTAAAAGGAGGTCACTAGCGACTCGCTTTGTCAAAGTCGTCGTACCCTGCTCGGTTGAGCGTCAATTCGAGCCAATAGGCAACGGCGGAATTGTGGACGGCGTCCGAATTGATTCCCACCAGCATTAGAAGACAGAGAAACAATTAGGAATTGCATCGCGAAAAATCATATAACAAATAATTATTAATTATTGTGAAGTCCACTCATTCGAGAATTCGTCACTCACGACAAATTGATATTTTTATAATAACCCAAAGATTGGAGATACTATAAATCATAGATAATTGTCTAAAAAATCTCTAAATTTACTATGTGACAACTAATTTAATTTGGACATTTTAATTTTGTCAAGTTAGTTATAAATATCTTAATCACTTATTAATTTAGTCTAGAATTTCCGTGGTCATTTCGGCAATTTTTTTATTAAAATCGATTGAAATGATTACATTAACAAATCATCAAAAGGTGTATGGTTAGCTTGATAAAATTTAAAAGTTTATAAATAAATTGGCTGCCGCATAATAGGTTTAATCTACATAGTGAACTTTTAAATCTTTTAGATTGCATGTGAACTGTACCTACTTACGTTATATTGTACCGCATTATAAAGCGAACCGGGTTCCTTCTCTTTTTATGGAAAAATGACCCCTCTACGGAATAATATCTTTCGTTAAAGGGAAAGACGTCCGTCGAAGGCAGTACTTGGAAATTCATAAACAAATGTGGGTGGTTAAAGTGTCAGTGTCTTATCGAGTCCCAGGCAAATCGCCAATCTATTTTTATACTATTTTTTTCAACCTTCAAATCATTTTATATTGCTATGTTAAGCATATTCCAACCTTCCACCGCACTTTAGGCTTCACGCCTCGATGGTTACAAGTCAACAGTTTATCAAGCTATCAGTAGAGGCCCACCAATTTTTATTTTTTTTTTCTCAACGCTCCAGCAGTTCCAAGCCATCATTTTCTTCCCCATCTCTAATCTTTCTCTCCCTTCCACGCACCAATCTCAATATCAAATTCAAACTAGAACTTTGACGGGAATAAATTCAATGATATCCAATTTTTCCCATTAGCTGATTCAATTTATGATTTCGATTGATATCACGACAGTCCTGTATCATATATGTAGACCTGTAATTTCGAGTCTAAAAAAATAATAATCTCATCTCATAAACCTCCCTCGAATTTTAAAATCAAGCAGTTCCTCATCCTTCGACAACTAGAATCCAATGCCTTACTTCGTAAAAACCCTTTCGCTTATATTTTTATAATTATAGAAATTCCCCCTTCAATCAAAGGGTCAGAATTTGGCCAAGGGATTTCGCTTGCCCGAACCGGAATCAATCAGAGACGAATCGCAGCCGTCGATCACACGGATCCCCTGACACGAGGGGCCTCGCGAGATCAGGAGATCAACGGCCGCGATCGCGTCCGGTCAGGCCTGTTATGTTGGATACGGATATCCCTTGCTGGCCAATAGTAATTATAGTATGGCCCTCACGGGCTAAACCGCAACCCACGTGAGCCTTGGCCCCTTCCCCGTGCCGCCCTTACTCCCTTCTCCGTCGGGCCAAAATCCAAAAGCTTCAACGTCAGCCTACGACCTTCCTCTGTCAACTTCAGCAACCTCCCTCGGTCGCCAACTCCACCGGGACCGGGCCGTCCCCAAGGTCCTCCCTTCTCCATCTTATCCCGACCTCGGCGACCGTCGCGCTTCATTTTTGTTCTGCTGATTACTCTCCTTCCTGTCGACTTTTTGAGTACCGTGTCTGAGATTGCGACCGGTGGGGGCGTGGGGCGTGGGAGGTTGCTTTCGGTTAGCGGGAATCGCTTCGCTCCACGAAACAAGAATCGAAAGATGTCCGCGCCGTGGTTTTTTCCTGGCTTCCGGGCTCTAGCTTGAATTGGGAGAATCAGCATCCGGTTCTTCCTGCTCTTGAGCAGCTGTTGTCTCTTTGCGCTGTCCTGCTTTATTCTGTAGACTCTCTGCCTCCTTCACGGGGCAACTGCGGATAAGAACCGAAGTAAATTGGAGGATTGCGAGCACAGGTCACATCACACCCACATGCGCTGATGCTTTCGTTTTGGCTAGAAATGGAAAGCGTGTAGTACTCTCTAGTCAAATTACTAGTCGGAGGTGAGTTTTAATGGAAACCCAACCCACCACTAGTTGTTCCTTGTTTTGTTTTGTTTTGTCTTCTTTCTTCCTCTAGCGCTTCTCTCATTTTCTCCGAGCGGTGGAATGTCTATTGAAATTTGTTCATCACCTCAGTTAAGTTACTGGGTTTAGTCTTGTGTGCTGCGGAGTGCTAGTGGCTTCTTATGCCGATTAAAGGGAAATGCTGGTCATGTAAAATGAGAAGGGTTTGGCTTCTTCTGTTACCATTTTTGTTTCTTGGAGTGTTTCCCTCTGTTTTTAGCAAGAATGTTACTTCAAGACCTGCTGCCGTGAATGTTGGAGGCGTTCTCGTATTCGATTCCACCATCGGAAGAGTCGCCAAGATTGCCATCGAGGAAGCTGTGAAGGATGTCAACTCTAATTCCAGCATCCTCCCTGGAACCGAGCTCGTCCTCAAGATGCAAAACACCAACTGCAGTGGGTTCTTTGGCATGATTGAAGGTCATGTTTCTCTGTGTGTGCGTGATTTGATGAACAGAACTTCTTCTTGGAAATGCACTTCTAATATATATATTTTGTGGTGTTTTCTTGCTATTGCAGTTCTGCAGTTCATGAAGAATGATGTTGTTGCCATGCTCGGTCCTCAGTCTTCCGTGGTAGCTCATATTACGGGCCTTGTTGCCAGCGAACTCCACGTGCCTATGCTTTCATTTGCGGCCACAGATCCCACCCTATCATACCTCGAGTTCCCCTATTTTCTTCGAACGACGCAGAATGATTTGAATCAAATGAGCGCTGTAGCGGAGCTTGTTGATTTCTATGGTTGGAAGGAGGTGACTGCCATTTACCTCGATGATGATTATGGCAGAAATGCTGTGTCAGCATTGAATGATAAGCTAGCGGAAAGACGCTGTAAAATCTCTTACAAGGTAGGAATTCAACCAGGGCCAGCTAAACGTGGTGAAATCATGGATATTCTTGTGAAGGTCGCGCTCATGGAATCAAGGGTCATTGTTTTGCATGTAACTCCTGAGTCAGGTTTCGAGATTTTCTCTGTAGCACGTTATCTCGCTATGATGGGTAATGGCTATGTTTGGATTGCCACGGACTGGCTTTCATCAGTTCTAGATTCTGCTTCTCCTTTGCCATCCGAAACCATGGAGTCTTTGCAGGGAGTTCTCGTTTTGCGTCAACACACCGCAGATTCAGATAAAAAGAGAGCATTTGCCTCTCGCTGGAACAGACTGACTCGTGGCTCCCCTGGCCTGAACTCTTATGGGCTTTATGCTTATGACTCTGTTTGGCTTGTTGCTCATGCTCTTGAAGCGTTCTTTGAGCAGGGGGGCGTACTTTCTTTCTCAAATGACTCCAGGATAAAATCTATTGAAAGCAGTGGCCTCCACCTCGAAGAAATGAGCTTCTTTGACAGTGGACCACTCTTATTAAAGAACATTCTACAGACTAATTTTGTTGGTTTAACAGGTCCTTTTCAGTTCAATTCCGATAGATGTCTTATTCATCCTGCCTATGATATTATCAATGTGGTTGGGACTGGGGTACGACGTATTGGTTATTGGTCCAATTATACTGGGTTGTCCACTCTACCTCCTGAACAGCTTTATGAGAGGGCACCTAACCGTTCTAGCCAGCAGCTCTATAGTGTTATTTGGCCAGGGGAGACACTGTCAAAACCTCGTGGATGGGTCTTCCCAAATAATGGCAAGCAATTACGGATTGGTGTACCTGATCGAGCCAGTTTCCGTCAATTTGTATCAAAAGTCCGCGGGACAGACAATATGTTCAAAGGGTTTTGCATTGATGTATTTGCAGCTGCCGTAAACCTGTTACCTTATGCAGTTCCATATCAATTCGTTCCTTTTGGAAATGGTCATGAAAACCCAAGCTACACAGATCTGGTGAATTCGATCTCAACGGGTGTGAGTACTAATAAGACCTGAGCTTTGAAAGAATTTTTCCACAATGTTAATTTGATTTGGTGGCTTATGTTTTCATGTGCTGTGACAGATCTTTGATGCTGCCGTTGGTGATATTGCCATTACTACCAATAGGACAAAGATTGTAGATTTTACACAGCCATATGTTGCATCTGGACTTGTCGTTGTGGCCCCATTCAGGAAAATGAACACTGGTGCTTGGGCCTTCTTGCGTCCGTTCACCCCTCAGATGTGGATTGTGACCGGTGCTTTTTTCCTTGCCGTTGGGATTGTCATATGGATTTTGGAGCATAGGACAAACGATGAATTTAGAGGTTCTCCTCGACAGCAAGTAATGACCATTTTGTGGTGAGTTCTTCTACAGACATTTCTTCTAGCAATATGGTATTGTACACATGATCCAGCATGGAGATGCCCTTGTGTACTGTCCAAAATCTGTGTAAAATTCATTTCAAAGTTTGTCCATTTTACAGAAGACACCTATAGGGCTGTTGAACATGTACGGGCAAAATAAGAGATTCCGAGGAGGCTGTAGGGTTCTGTTATCAGCTTAACTATTGTTGTATGAGTTCCAAATGCCAAGAATTTGTCAATAATTCGGGCAAGTGAGTGAATACTTATAGACCATTCTTCAGGCTGGATATGCTACTCTAGTCTTGAGAAATAGATAAAAGGATTTTTTGGGAAAGGGCTTGATTGGTTCTCTGTCAATGAATTTACTTTTTCTTTCCTCTTGAGATGGTAGAAAACACGCAAGAAACAGCCAAAAGGAGTATAAAGGGAATTGATAAAGTCTTAAATTGCTGCACATAGGAATGATGTTACCTACTTTATTGATATTATTTCCATGCTTAGGGAGGTGCACGGGTAAGACTATGAGGTGCTAATTGTGTCAACCTGGTAGACTAAATTCCCGTTCCTTTTTTCCTTTTCATTTTTTTTGAGGGGGAGGGGCCGGGCAGCGTTGTTTCCAGTCTTTGTTCCTTGTTAATTTAGAAAATTCCACTTCTACCATGTTGTGAAGACACTCTATCAAAATCTTCAGTACTTATCATGTGCTTTAATTGTGTATCCCAGAGAAATGATGTGTTTTATCTTAGTTTTTCTTCTGCGATTAGGATTGCCCTGTGGAGGATGTGATTAAAACTACTTTCAGCAAATGTTGAACTCTGTCCAGTGTGATTTTGTATGCACATCAGATTTATCACCTATTAACCTCTTAGTTGGCGTATAACCAATTTTTTTCCCCTGACTTGCTGATGTCTCAGGTTTAGCTTCTCAACTTTATTTTTTGCCCACAGTGAGTTACTCTGCTCCTCCAATTTTAGATTTATGGAATGGCACACAACAGCATTTATTGAGCTGGCTTCACCATATCTTTTGCAGGAGAGAACACCGCAAGCACTCTTGGTCGGATTGTGCTAATCATATGGCTATTTGTCGTTCTGATAATCAACTCAAGCTACACTGCAAGTTTGACTTCAATCCTCACAGTGCAGCAGCTATCTTCGCCTATTAAAGGAATCGATAGCTTAATGAAGGGTGATGAGCCTATTGGGTTTCAAGTGGGTTCTTTTGCTGAACATTACTTGACACAGGAGCTTAAGATATCTAGGTCTCGACTCAAGCCCCTGGGATCACCAGATGCATATGCTAAAGCACTGAGAGATGGTCCAGGGAAGGGAGGCGTGGCTGCCCTGGTTGATGAACTTCCATATGTAGAACTGTTTCTCTCGACACAATGCTCATTTAGGATTGTTGGTCCAGAATTCACCAAAAGCGGCTGGGGTTTTGTAAGTATTTTGTTTTGAGTGCTCTGCTATATTTTTTTCTTTTCTCCTGAAAATCGTATCTTTGGGCTCACCAATATGCGAAGAAGGTAAATTAGATAAATTGCAGAGGACTTCTGTTTCCCCTAAATTTTTTTTTTCACTTTCAGAAGTATTTAGGACTTGCCAAAATAAGGTCCTTTAGAAATTGATTAAGCAAAGTTATTTCTCTTGTTTATCCTCTGAACCTTTTGGAATTATTAAAGGAGGAGGTTTGAAACACCTCCTTCTGCTTTTGTAGATATTCCGGTACAAGTGAGAATTGAAATCAAGGATTTTTGTCACTAAAGTAGACTAAATAATCGGATAGTGTGGACTGATGCATATGAAAAATGGAAAATCTCATAAAGTTATTTCGAAATTCTTGGTTGTTATTGTGGGAACATCAATGTTGAATCATACAAAAGATTCCATTTAATTACCACTAGTGTCTGGCATCTAACGCAACCTCAACATTGGCACATCCCGAGATCCCATTGAACTCTCTCGTCCCCTTGTTTTACGCGCATCCTCTTTTGCATGATAGGCATTTCCTCGGGACTCTCCCCTAGCAGTTGACTTGTCAACTGCGATTCTAGCGCTCTCTGAGAACGGCGATCTCCAAAGGATCCATGACAAGTGGCTGATGCAAACTAGTTGCGGTTCGGACAGTGCCGAGATTGAATCAGACCGACTTCACCTCAAAAGTTTCTGGGGTCTCTTTCTTATCTGTGGCATTGCTTGCTTTGTTGCTCTCTTCATATACTTCCTGCAGATTTTGCACCAGCTGTGCACTACCCCTGCCGAATCTGTTCCAGAGGGTTCAACCAGCTCGCGCTCTAGGCATCTCCAGAGATTTCTGTCGCTGATGGATGAGAAGGAAGACCCTTCCAAAAGAAGTAAAAGGAGGAAAGTGGAGAGGGCATTGTCCGAAAATGATATTGCCGGCAATCCAGAAAGAGACAATAAGAGACAAATGGGAATTCAGGATGAGCAGCAGTCATCGGCCCCTGTCAGCTAATTTTTGGATCACCTCTTAGTCATACAAACGTATGAGATCTTGGATATAGATTTCTAGCCACCTGAACGAACTTTCCTTTTCTTGTCGTCACCACATTCTTACCATCCGTCCTATGTTTCTGTAGGGTAGAAAATCCGAAAGTTTTGCCAATAAAATTGTCAAATATCAACGATAGCACAAGATGAAGTTACTGCAGATTAAAGTTGTCAAAGCGGGACCGAACATTGTTATTGTGCTCAGAGTCCTCGATTCGGTTCTGCATTGGACGCGGGAGGAGATTTGAGCTATCCTGGGGGAGCCAGATGCTCCGTGAGATAGTAGATGAGAAAATAAGGCGCGTAATTTTGCTTCACTGAATCAGAATGATGCACATAGGGGCTCACAAATAGATGTTTGAGCGTCTTTCATTTCCTGGAGTTACCCAACGTCAGCTGAAAAATGCTGTTCTAACGTCGTTTTGTTCAAATCTCAGAACCAAGTAACTGGCGACATTTGGACATGCACAACTGCCTAATATCTGTATTAAAGCATTTAGAAGGGAATTAGATTTGGAAACTAGTAGAAAGATGTATTACTGTGTTGGCCCTGGTGATGTACAGATGCTAACATCATTATTGCCCCAAAATGCAAAGCCTAACGAAGGCAGCATAAGCAGTGAAACCCGCATCTACTAATTGCGAACAGGGGCCTTCGACAAAGCACGGGCTGGACTTGGGAAACTCGACCAGCGACCCTTGCATCTGATGAGTAAGCCCACCGTGTATGAGCCCCGACCGATTCTGTTCAAAGGGACGTAGTACAGACACTATCGGATAAAAAAACGAGGTAGAAGTAATTCCATACAGCACCTTGATTGAGAAAACCTGAACAATTTCCATCGACCGTGTTTCAGGTCCTGATTAACAGAAAGTCCATAAATGCACAAGCCGTGCATAGAGATTCCAATACATTGCGAACTCGGATTTCGATGCAGCATTTGGGGCGTTTGATACTCGAGACCATGGTCCGCCACAAGCATGTCGACTTTGAGGTTTGGTCGTGAGTTCATGCACGAGCGTTCACGAGCATCGTAGGGGGTTGCAAAGGGACCTCGGAAACAACTTTTTGTCCAAAAGACAGACCCAAAAAAGGGGGTAAAGAAACGAAAGACACGGCCACCGAAAAGAACGCCAGCTAAGAGAGCTCGCCCTCGTTTTCTCCACACAAAAAGTCGAGCTTTTTGCTTAGGTCGAGGAAAAGGCGAGATCACTTTCGAAGACATTTATGGATAGAAGTGGAACCCACACGATATAATTCAACACATTCAAAATCTCCAATCGAGTACACACTTGATGGTGGGTGCTTTTTCATCGAGAAAAGCGCTCGACTGTTCAAACGCGCAGGGTGCCCCATTCGGTTTGATTCCTTGCTTCCTCTACTACTGCTGAGAGTACCGGCATCTTCCGTAACCTGACCATCATCGACAAGACAATGCAGAGAAACCAATCAGAACGCATGGTCCAAAGCATCGGCTCGAGTGCCCGTCCCGTTTCATGTTTGTTCACGTGAACGAACGGCTGAAAAATTCGACTTACTGGGGTCGCTGAACGTGACGAGGCCGGTGCCCTTGAAGTCGCAGTTCCAGTAGTTCCTCCCGTGCATCTGGTAGTAGGCGTTCATGGCGTAGGACGCGTGCGCGTGCACCTTCTCCGGCGCGTAGCAGTCCCCTCCCTCGTACACCTCCCTGCAGTCCACGCCGCCGGCGCCGCAGCAGAAGTCCACCACCGCCTGCAGCACCCCCTCCTCCGCGTGCGGCTTCGCCACGCACCACACCGACGGCCCCCTCAGGGCCACGCCACTGCTCCCAGCCGCTTTCTCTCCGAACCCCGACACTGCACACATAAATATCGCATCACATCGTTTTGAGAACATTTAACCATTTAAATTATCACGTCTTATCACGAGAAAACCCTTTTTTGGAGGGAAAATGACTTCCTTCCTTCCTTCCGAACGAGCATTAGAGAAGAGATTTGAAAAGTCGTACCTCCGCCGCTGCAGAACTGGCAGCTCAGGTCCACGTCGTACGCCTTCGACCCGTCGCCGTCGAACAGCCCGAAGTTCCTCTCGGCGACGCCGCCTTGCTTCTTGTTCTCGTTGAACAGCGCGAACACGAAGATCTCCACCCTCTCCTGCTTCCTCATCGGCGTTCCCCTGTTCGCCTGCGCCCGCTCTATCAGCCTCGTGTTGTACGTCCTCGCGTTCTCCGGCGTCGCCGCCTTGTCGCCGTTCTCTCCCTTCGACGGCCACCCCGACTCCGACACCGTGATCTCGATCGACCGGTTCCCGAACCCCAGCGCCCCTATCGCCGACCTCACGGCGTCGATCTGCGCGTCCAGCATGTTCGTGTACACGTACCCCTTCGGATCGCGGACGGTCGTCTTGTTCCCGAGCAATGCGTACTCCAGGTCGACGGAGGTGGGGTTGTCGCGGTAGGCGAAGTAGGGGTACGCGTTGATCATGAAAGGAGCCCCGCTGTCGGCGAGGAACTGCACGATCGAGGTCATGGTCGGGAGCAGAGTCATTGCGAAGGTGGACGAGGACGGGGGGAACGACGCCGCGAGCACGGCCATGCTGTGGGGCGTCGAGACCTTGATCTTGCGGTCGAGGCCGCGCGCCACCAGCGCCGCGTGCAGGTTCTGCATCGCCTGGACCACGTCGTTGGGCTCGAGCTTGTCGTCGCCGGAGGTGAGGTACTCGTTGCCGACGGCAACGGTTACGACGGACGTGGCCGGGAGGAAGGGGGCGACGCGCGTGGCGAGCCACTCGGCCGCGGCGGAGGGGTCCTTGCTGAGGTTTGCGACGAGGGGGTTCTCGACGCCGACGACGAGGTCGATGCCGGTGTTGGAGAAGGCGTCGAGGATGTCCGGGTTGGAGTCGTAGATCTTGACGCGGTCGATGAGGGTGGACTGGAGGAGCTGCGCCACCTTCTTCGGCGGGAGAAGGTTGTTGCCGATGGTGCCGTAGTTGACGCCGACGGCGGAGACGCCGTGGACCGAGCCGAGAAGGAGGAGGAGGAGGAGGAGGAGGAGGGAGAGCGGTGGGAGGTGAGAATGGAGGTGGGGGTTCGCCATGAGAGCGAGTCTCGCAGGTTTCAGGTGATGAGCGGAAGTGGAACAAGTGGTAGAGTGAGAATGGCAGAAGAAGATGATACGGAAGCAACGTAAATATCACAGGCCATTTGCTTGTCTCGTAATTGCTGCGTACGTGTTTTCCGAAAATGCCATCGATTATTACAGTTCGTTTATTTCGTAAAAAAAAATAATCTAAAATTTATTTTCTTTAAAACCATTACTCATGTCATATCAATTGATTTAACTATCCAATTACAAATATTTTTATCATTTATGATAATTTAATACTAAATATTTTTATAAACGATGAAAATATTATTTTTTATTTTTTTATGAACAATACAAATAATTAATTTTTAGAAAATATTTTTTTCAAGTTATATTAATCTTTCACGAAACAAATATGGATACATATTACAAGCTAAATTGTTCATCCAAATTCAAATTGGGATATGATAAGATACATGTAAAATTGAAGTCCTTCAAATATACTTATAGATTGTAAAAATATCCCATCAAATGTTTGAGTAATCTAACTCTAAGATAGATTTTAAATTTTTGAAAATCTAAAACCCAAGATAGAATTGAAAATATATTAAAATCTATTTGAATTTTTTAAGATCCCATCTCTAGTGAGCTCCTCATATATATCACCGTTGTCACCAAGCCTTCGTCACCATGGTCATTCTTGACTTACACCCTGTCAACTGCAATCGTTAACAAGTAATCCCTATAAAATCAAACATGATATTTCCCATTAAGCAAAATTCTAAACCAAAAGCAATGAGACCCTTAAGTTTAGAGAACCTCTCTTTGGCATTAATGAATGTCCAATTTAAAGTCAATTAAGTAGAAATGAAATAGAGAGATAATTTGACGGTGAAAAAGCTGGAAAATCAACTGACAAAAAGAGGGAAGTGGTGAGCCCTACCCTTTCAAGTAAGCAGTGAGTAAGGATACCGGCGATAATCCTTGAGGATGTCGAATTGAGGGACCGTCACAATGGACGACCACTAGACCGTCACAATGGTTGGGTGCCGCCAGTGAAAGCTGCCCAGGACAGCGAGTCTAACCCCAGGTGGGATTTTCTTGGCTCGTGGAAATTGTTCAGTTAATTTTTAAAACTTATATTCAATTTGGATGTTTCTGTCTTTTCGCTCTTCTTATCTCGGGGGTGGGGCTGTTGAGTGAAGGCGCATTGCCTGCGATAGGCGTGCGTGGCAGGGAGGATTAGTCAAAAAGCAGCGTCAAAAGGGTCGTCCGACGTGGGCCAGATCTGACGAGCAGGCCGTTGATTAGGGGGGGCGTGATTGGCTCTGTGGCCCCCAGTTAGGATCCGACCGTGTTCTCGCTCATGTGTCGTGGCATCGCCTCGAAACGCAGCCCCAGGTTGGGCTGGGCCGGCGTTTAGTTCTCCCATTGCCTCGTTTTTATTCCAACAATGCTCAGTGACAAATCTATAAAATAACAAGAGATTTCGATGGAACCCAACCTCATCCACAAAGCTCCAATTCTCCCCAATTTCCGTTCACATTACATGAAAATACAAATTAATTAAGTAATAATATATTAAGGAAAAACATTCAAGATACCGACAGAGTTAGAGTGCCTAGATAAAACCCAAACCTTATTATTCCACTTATATTTCCATTCACATTAAATGGATTGGTGCAACAAATAAAGAGACTTTTGTTTTTTTTTTTTTTTGGTCGGTGCATGAAGAGATTATCGGTAAACGATTAGATATGTTGACAGATACGTTAAAACTTACTCATACTTGTTGACCAATCCAAAGATACGGACCGATTAGAGAAAAGTTAAAATACTGTTAAAGAGTAACAAAAAGATATAAAAATAAAATCCAAAGGTGCCCATCTGGAAAGCATTGTATTTTTCATTAAGTAGATTAATAAGAAGGTTAAACTTTCCACTTAACTAACCTTAATGCTCCTAAAAACATCTGAAATGGACTCATGCGATATAGCTTAGTCGTTTCACTTATCTAACACTACCAATGTTCCTCAGAAAATTAAAAAGGACTCATGCAACATATAAAGAGGACATTAGTAATAATTATACACCTTTTGCATTAATAAGACACAAAAGTTTAACAATTCCACTTATCTAACATCGAGGACCTTAAGAAAAGTTCAAAGTGGATTCACCTTATGTATAGTCATCCATCTATTATCTACAATTACACACATAAAAGAGAGGTTTTGGTCGTTAGACCTTCGAATGCCGAGTATGTTGTTGAGACTTCTTTAATGTTATATCTTTATGTACCTGCTAATTAAGTGAGTTTTGTAAAATAAATAAGGTCTGACAAGTATTAAATAGTCTCCGGTTCATACTTTCCGCTTTATACATTAAATCGCACAACCCCTCACTTATTTGTAATCCCTACGTATAATTTTATGTATACATTACAGATTAATATTTATGTAATGGTGTAACCGTAGCTCGGGGTAAAGACATAGTAATAATGTAATCTCCCATGTTTTTCCTATTTAATCCAAGAAAAGGTCATGGTTGATACACCACACGGTAAAGATGGTCACTTGCTCACACGCAAAATAGTGCAAGGACTAGAAAAGAAGAAATGCGGGAGCTGGATTGGCACGTTGAGAAGGAGAAAGGTCTAGCAGTTTAAAGTGATGAGGATGAGGAAAGGTCAAATGAAATGTAGACAGGAACAGATTCAGGATTGCCCGGTTGATGGAGCCGTTTCCCCCCATGCATGAGACATAGACTCTAGGGTCCCATCTTCCTCCCCTCCAGTAACACAAAGTGCTGAGGACAAGGTAAAGATCCGACATCACACTATCTTTTGATGCAAATTGTCGACTCGTTCTTCCTGGTCGATGTCGAGACTTTCGCTGAGTACTGGCAGGATCTAATGGCATCCAAGCCATCTCCCAAACTGAGCGTCCAGACTGGGCATCTAAACTAAAGCTTAAACAATATACTCAAGCGTCCACCACAATTTTTCGGCTAGTTCATGTCCCTGGTTGGGGTCCTGGCTCGGGTTGGGACACCATTAGATAATCAAAGTAAACTTGTGTTTTAAGTGTTGCAATCGTAGAAAACAGGGAATAGTGTCTGCAATAAGAGTAAAGAGTAGTTGGCTGGGAGGAGGAGGAAGCACCGCTGGAAACCTAAATGATTCGAGCCATGAAGAAATTGCACCGGAAAGTTACGAACTACTTGTTGCTCTTGAACTCATTGCCTTTGAAAATTGAGAGACTCTTTTCATTATAAAATGTGGAATGCCCATCATGTCGAAGCTTCCACCTCGTCAGAAGGAACAGCTGCACCGTTTGGTGTATCTTCGGGCTGGAGTTGTGCTGAGACGTCATCGATAGCAGAGTTGAGCTGCGCAATCTTCTCTGCCAGAACTTTCCTCGTTTTCTGCAAAACATATGATATTCCCGGAAGGGTATTTTAATGATGGACTCACAGCATTCTCATCAAACATATTAAGAATAAGAGTTATATCGCCGAGACTTGTGAAACAAAGAAGCAGGCAATCAGTAGAGAATCCAGGAATTGATGGTGGAGCTCACCTCTAAAGCCTTGTCTTCATCGTAAATGAATTTCGGTAGTTTCTTCATTAATTCCTTTTTGTCAGTTCCAGCTAATGCCATGCTGATCTACACATAGAAGAAGATTCTAACGAAAAGTTTGCTCTTGATTTTAATATCCAGTGGAAGAATGTTTTTATTGCTAAAAGCGCCACAACATAATCTTTTACAAAACAAGAAATGCATATATTTGTAAGTCTCATGTCGGCATAATCATCTCCATAATCAGTTTGTATGCTCTGCAGTAATGAAATTATTGAGGAGTAACCCAGAGTTGCCTGTTTCACTATCTAAGTCATGTGCTCGCAGATAACAGAGTTCAATTTTCCACAAAATAAAGCGGAGTTCTGTGCAAAAGGACAGTTATATTAGTTTCAGAAAGTGTCACCTGAGGTGCATACACACAACCAAGTGTGCCCATTACAATTCCTCCAAGAACAAAGCCACCAATGAAAATGCCTGTGTTGCTAGACCTTCCACCATCTCTATTACTGACCAGCAAAAGACAGAAAGTTAGAACATTACTCTCTTGTGCCATAACCTTTCGGTCCCCTCTTTGGAAGAGGTTGCTTTGGTGCAAAAGAGTTACCATCCACCACGTGCCTAATTAAAGCGAAATAAGTCACAGGAAAAGTCATAGATGTATAGTATGTAGCTAAGCATGACAATTTCAGAACGAGTTCAGATTCGTGGTCTTTTGACGAGCACCTAAAGTGCGCAGATTACTTTACATGCTTTATCAACACTCATATTCACCACAGGTTACTTGTGCATATTGATTCAATAGTCATCAGGTGATATCAAATGGCTATGCAACATAGTTGGACTCCAACAAGCAATCATTGACCACGGGAGAGAAACTGAGATTAGGGAGCATGAAATTGCAGGAAGCCAGAAATCAAAATCATACCTAGCCTGAACAGTGAGTTTCCGAGAAGTGCAGACCTTCACTTTGCCCGCATAATTTGAAGCGAACGATAGATTCTTGCAGCCTGGTCTCCCAAGAAATTGGTTTGATGTCTTCGGAGACGTCCCTACAGAAACAAATCAGAACATGCTATTTAAAGACGGCGAGGACAGCGGGGACGACCGTGTAAAAGAGTTTTACAACAGAACGGAGAGCGCTTTACATCAACGACAAAATAACAAACACCTGACGTTCAAAACACAATTAGCAAGCGTATGACCAGTACGGTACCCACCATTTGTCTGGCCGACAACACCAAATTCATCGAATGGTTCAGTGATTCTAAACCTGGAAATAGGTTATTCATCCAACTTCGATCTCTGCTGCGCCGCCAAGAGGGCATGAAAAGGACTGCGACAGCAAAATAGTCAACTCTCTCTCCCCCTCCCTCCCTCTCGCTCCCCAAGATGATCCATCCATCTCGAAGAAGCAAGATTCGTGTCCAACTATTTCCTAGACAAGAATCCCAATGACTAGAGCAGTTTCGCGGGGGAGCCACGTTTGAGCAGATCTCATCGAATTAATGGAAATAACAACGGCAATGACGCGACCGAAGGAGCACGAGGATATATTGCGGTTCCAAAAGGCACTCGTTAGACCCAGATGACCGACGGCGTTCGAGGACGTTTCGAGGTTGAAGAAGTTGAGGGTGACGAAATGCAGGAGAGGACTTACCGAATGAGAAGCCGTCTGCAGGTTTGCTCGTGGCCTCGACGGGCACGACACTGCAGCCATTGTAGCGCAGGCGCGACTGAGGATGCGTGCCTGTGTCTGCTTGTAGAGAGAGAGAGAGAGAGTTCAGCTCAGTCAAGACGAGATCAACGATGAGAGAAGCAGAGGGAGAGAGAGATGATCTCCTCTGGTTTCGATGAGTTCGATGTGCAAACTGGACTGGAGTTTCGTTTTCTTCATTGTCACTTGTTATTTGGGGCCCACGCTACCTAGGCAAGAGCTTTTGTTTTCTCCATTTTTTTTTTTACTAATTTGTTTTAAGAAAAATAAATAATTCAATATATATTTTTTTAAATACCAACTACATCACTTATAAAAATAAACCGATGGAAAATATTCTCACCGCATGCAAAATTTTTTAATTATCGATTATTATCAATGATATAAATATTTTTAATTAACTAATTATTTCAACTTATAGATGCGATTTTTTTAGATCATTAATTTTTTCTGCAACAAATAGAGATGAAGCTAACTTTTTTTTGAAAAAAAAATTGATGTTGCAGAGAAAAGAGTACTCTTGAGCCGATTATTTTTCAGAAAGCTCATTACCTTTTCTATGGTTGGATGAAGCACGTGGTCGACAATTTAGATACGCGGAAAGGTGATTTCAACAAAACTTCAAATTTTAAAAAGTATATATTTTAATTAAAAAAAAAAAAAAACTCATTCCTATTTTATCTATTGATCAAGTAGGCGTACTCTTAGACTCTGGATTCATCTCAACAATTATATATAACCTATTCATAGCATTCTTCTCAAGTAAAATAAAAGAATAGTTCAATTCTCAAGTCTTGAATTGGTTCATGTTTATTCACTAATTCGATATGGACCTGAGTATTTCCTTGAGACGTAAAATTTGAAGATTTTCCTCGGGATAAGGGAATAAAAACTTTTTCTTCAATTGAGAGTACGGTTCGTGCGAGCACTGGTATGTTAAATAAAGAAAGCATTTAGGTTAGGTGCTGGATTACTGGATCATCGCTAGTAAGTTTTGTTGGAAGCTTGCTTCCTACTGGTTAGATATATGCTTTGCACAATTCTAAGAATCGACATATTTAACCAGAACCCTAGTCATGTTTAATAATTATCGTCACTGCCAAAGTCATTTGATTCGACAATAACTTTCGAAACGCAGAGAAGACAAAAACGAGCATCCCACCGCGAATGGAGCTAGAATTCAGGTCAACGTCGAATGATCTTCGTTCTCAGACAACCTGTGACGAAAGTGTGCATAATTTTATTCCCTCTTTTGTCCCCAAATACGTGCTCCAAACGCTTATATTCTTGGAATTCGAAACAGCACATCATTGCTCTTGCTCTCTTTTGTCCCATAATCTCTCTCGCTTTCTTCTCTCTCCGAGATGAGGAAAGAATTGAGTTCGTCGATCTCTATCGGTCGGACACAAGCATTGGTGTAGAGAGAATTCAGGCCATGGCAGGTGCTGCAGGAGGCCAGTTGTTGCAAGAGTCGCCAACATGGGCGATCGCCACCGTGTGCGCGGTCTTCATCATTGTATCCGTCTTCATCGAACAGTGCATTCATTTTCTGGCCAGGGTATATTGTACTTATAGCGTTAGCATTGTACAATAAATTTCTTTACTGTTGTCATGAAATTCTCACTCTATGGTGAACTGGTGATGGCAGTGGTTCAAGAAGAACCAGAAGAAGGCCATGATGGAAGCCTTGGAGAAAATTAAAGCTGGTATAACATCATAATTCCATTGCTTTATAGTGTATATCACACGTAATATCTTGTCAATCGAGAAAATAAATTTCAACAATGCATATTGTGCTTGACTATGGAATTATCGTGTTCGAGACCAACGGGTTATGATAATTTGGATGTGCAGAACTCATGCTGCTAGGCTTCATATCTCTAGTGCTCACCGTGAGTACAGGCGTCCTTTCAAAGATATGCATCCCTGCTAGTTATGGCAAAACCATGCTTCCGTGCAAGTTCAATCGCGGAAACAAGGACGACGATGACGATCATGACCACGACCATGATCATGACAAGAGAAAGCTTCTTTCCCTCGCCCCAGACATCATGTGGCGCCGATCTTTAGCGGCTTCCACCTCCGACGATTACTGCTCCAAGCACGTACGACCTCCTCCCGAGCTAATAAGACCCTTTTGACAGTTTTGTGGTCACTGTTCTATTCTTGTTCTTGTTCTTAAGACGTTGATTTCGATGGGAATTGAAAACAGGGGAAGATATCGTTGATCTCTCCGTCAGGGCTGCATCAGCTGCACATCTTCATTTTTGTCCTGGTCGTCTTTCACGTTCTCTACAGCGTCGTCACGATGGCACTAGCGAGGGCCAAAGTGAGTCTCTTCCTTCATTGCAAGTTCTTAAGAACAATGCGTTTGTTCTTGCCGCATCATGGTCTATAAGTTTACCTGTTATTGGCCAATTATTATAATCTTTGAATGGCAACGCATTTGGCCTGAGATCAGGTGCAAGAGGCACGCGGGAATAATATGGACTTCATTAGGTTGGACGTTAATTAAGTACTTAACGCACTTGATCTTGGATCCATCTAAATATCTCCGCACATAGAATATAAATTGATTAGCATTTTAGACTTATTTTTATTATAAATTGCGATGCTATGCGATATTGGATGCCGATCCTCTTAATATAGGGACGATGTAGCAAATTAGTACATGTACTTGGCACAAGTATCTACCCTGTATGTGTGCACGTGCAAGTGCAAGGGCAATTCACAATCCTTGTTATAGTCACACTGTTGTTTACTTTTTCTTAATTAGCCCATAAACTTCTTGGGCCCAAAAAGCCCTCAAAGGAGCAGGCCGATGGATCACTGTTGTGAATGGGCTCGATCGGATCATAGCCCATTTCTCAGTCCACAAAAGTTCAGATTAAACGATTTCACAAAAGTCCTCATGAAATTTTGGTTTTGTACGTTGATCAGACGAAGAAGTGGAAGGCGTGGGAAGCAGAAAGCTCATCTCTGGAATACATATATACTCATGGTGATTGATCTTAACTATTCCTCTTCCTTTCGGTTGAACCTGAAACTGCAGTTTCTTTAATCATAATTATAAGGTTGTTGTCAAATGGTAATGGTTGATCCTGCTATAATTTCCAGATCCGGAGAGATTCCGATTCACTCATCAGACTTCTTTTGTGATGCGTCACTCCGGCTTCTCAAAAGTCCCTGGAATCAAATGGATTGTAAGTCTTGCATTATCTTCCCATGTATGCGGTCATAGTCCTTAAATTTAAATTCCCTTGCATTGCAAAGCACAGCGGTTTTGTTTCAACACGGCCTCTTAGTCCATTCTAGTCTTATTTATCGGCTCAGGTTCGTCGATTTGGCCCTCGCTCTGTTCATGACTGACCCTCAAATCCTCATCACCAGGTTGCTTTCTTTAGGCAATTTTCCGGATCAGTATCGAAGGTCGACTACTTGACGATGCGCCATGGCTTCATCAACGTGAGTTTAGAGTGGGGAAATTTTACTAAGCCTGTGCCAAATACCTGTGCATGAAAGTAGTCTTCATGGCTCGTTGTTAGACTTTTTATCGTTTGCATTGAAATGTGAAATCGCACTTATCATTTGCCTTCTGTGGGAAACAAGCGCAGGCCCATCTGGCTCCTAACAGCAAATTCAATTTTCACAAGTACATCAAGAGGTCTATGGAAGATGATTTCAAGGCCGTCGTGGGAATCAGGTGCTTCTTCTCTCGGTGAAGAAAATTGAAATCTTACTATTGCAGCAGCAACATGCACTGACATTTTGATCGGAAGCTGATTTCTCGTTTTCAATTTTCGTTCCACGTTGCCGCTTCCCACTGTGGATCTTCGCTATTCTGTTCCTGCTGCTGAACGTATACAGTGAGTTCTTCAGCTCTAGTTCGCAGGCTTCTGCAATGAATCCTTGTTTCTTCATCTTCTAAAATGGATCTCCTTGTGTTAATCTTTTCAGAATTGTACGCGCTCACCTGGCTATCGTTGGCTCCACTTCTCGTAAGTTCATGCAGAGCCCACTTCTCTGCCTACTTCAACTAAGAAGAAAAAAAAAGATCGTTGGATCAATCTCTCCTCAAACATTCAAACTTCATTCAGAAAAAAAATTATATTTTGTGATCCCAATTCTTTTAATTCACCTCTCGCATGTATGCGAGACCCTTTGGTACTTTGTGAATGTCTGAATCAATTATTTGCGACAATCTTTTGGGCACATGTTAACACGTTCTGATGCATTTCATACGTTATGATCAGGTTGGCGCACGGTACATACTGAAGTATGACGATGCTTTTCTTCTTCTTGTTTTGGTTTTTTGGTGGGTTGCCAGATAATTCTTTCAGTGGGCACAAAGCTTCAAGTGATCATCATGGAAATGGCTCAAGATATCCAGGACAGGACCAGTGTAGTCAAAGGAGCTCCACTTGTCGAGCCACACGACAAGTTCTTCTGGTTTAATCGGCCTCAGTGGTGTCTTCTTTTGATCCATTTCACTTTATTCCAGGTATGTAAACACAGTGTTTTCTGCCGTGGAAATAATGGGTATTGCCCCGTTAACAAAAACATGTTAGCCCTTCTTTTTTCCAGGATACAGATCATTTTTTTTTCGATTCGTCCTCAAACTCGAAACATCTAACTCCAGTTGTCTTTCGATCATTGCAGAACGCCTTCCAAATGGCATTTTTCTTATGGACTTGGGTATGAATTTTTTCTCATGATCAAATTCCAATTTACCATTTTTTTTTCTGTTGGTTTTTCATCAGTGGTGTTTTAAATGAATCCCCCTGATTCGGAAATTATGGTGCGATATATGATGCTAATGGACATGGCGACATGGATTGATGCAGTCGGAGTTCGGATGGAGATCATGCTTCCATGAGAACGTGGGAGCTATTTTGACTAGGGTTCTTCTTGGGTTGGCACTTCAATTCTTGTGCAGCTACATCACCTTCCCTCTCTATGCTCTAGTCACCCAAGTGAGTTCTACCATGAAACCTTTTCTTATAGACATCCATGTCCTTTTCTTATCCTCTTCCTTAGGTGAGAATTTGCAAATATTTTGGAAAGAGTTTCTTGATTACGTGGGGTTTCAACTATCTAAATAGCTAACAACACCTTAATACATCGGCCTTAAATTTTTAGATGGGCATTGTAGATGGGTCGATGACGGTTTGACATGAATCAAATAGAGGCCATTTTCTTTCTTTTTTCGACTCTGATTGCAAAATAAGCAAGAGTCGGCACAAGCTCAAATGCCTCAAACTATACTCAGATGGGGTCACACATGAAGAAGGCAATCTTCGAGGAGCAAATGGCCAAGGTCCTAAAGAATTGGCACAAGGAAGCTAAAGAGAGGAGCAGGCAGCTCAAGAAGGCTGGGTCGGAGGAGATGGCTCCTCCTCATCATCACCATCTTCGCCACCATCAACCATGGGTCACAAGCACCAAGCTAGTAATGGCGAAAGCCTCCCTATCTCGCCAATGTCTGATCACCCATCATCTTCTTCAGATAAGGATCGGCTCTCGAGTCCACGGATACATAGGATGAGCCCATGAGAAAGACCCACCAAGCAAGCACCAATGCAGAGTCGCTCAGCATTGAGTTCTCCTTTTCGTCAAGCCCTAACCATTAGATCTTCTTTGTTCT
Organism: Eucalyptus polyanthemos subsp. polyanthemos; assembly: GCA_017140185.1. Taxonomy (NCBI): domain Eukaryota; kingdom Viridiplantae; phylum Streptophyta; class Magnoliopsida; order Myrtales; family Myrtaceae; genus Eucalyptus; species Eucalyptus polyanthemos. The sequence goes on from CM029462.1 coordinate 47,740,470, forward strand.
TGATCTGTATGATTAGATAAGGTTTGCCATTTGGTTATTAATTCATTCATTATGATATGTGAAAAGTCTGATTCTCTCTGTTTAATTGGTACTGCAATTTTCGATTAAGCATCAATTCGTCAAGGATGAAGTTTCCACTACAATGATTGATCATTTATGTCTTGATTGCTACCGTCTCTTGCTCTTACATATGTGAGTTATTACCGTAGTTGAAGAGACGAGATCATGTTGATTAGGGTGGTAACAACGGCCACCTCTCCACTTCATTTTGTCCCATTTCAGATATGATACGCTGCCTCGTTTGGCTCATCACTTTGTATTAAATAAGGAAAATCTACTTAATGTTAAGACTTTCACAATGTGAATACTAAACAAAAAAAGAATTGACGTGCGCCTTATCAAATCAGGGAACAAATGCAATTTTATTTTCTGGGCTTCTATCCATAAAGTCCTAGTTTTATAAAATCAATTCAATTTAGTTCTCCATGCATATGATATAGTGTTCAAAGATTAAGGTGATGTGTCAAGGACTCAAAAGCCAAAAAAGAGAAAAACCTTTCTCTACTCGCTTGATGGACTTCCTCAAAGGGGCTTCCACGGACTACTCGCTTGATGGACTTCCTCAAAGAGGGCTTCCATGGACTAGGGCCCTTTAGAAATAAACTTATTGATGAGATTAAATTTGACATGTACTCGCACAAAAGAAGAAATTCTTACAATAGGTGGCAACTTATGGTCACCTTGTTATTGGACCTTGAAATTTGGTAAAAAATTGATATTATTCAATTGAATGGTATATCAAGCATACCCGCTTTAAATGAAAATGATAGAATTTATCCTCTTCATACCTTATAGTCACCTGCTCATTAAATGAAAATTAGGGCCCTTTAGAAATAAACTCGTTGATGAGATTAAATTTGATAAGTACTTGAACATAAAAAGAAATTCTTACAATAGGTAGCAACTTATTGTCACTATCTTAAATTTGACAAGTACTTGCACATAAGAAGAAATTCTTACAACATGTGGCAACTTATTATTCTATTAGACCTCGAAATTTGGTGAAAAATCAATATCATTCAATTGAATGGTATATGGAGCATACCCACATTAAATGAACAAACCTTATGTCACATGCTCATTAATCAAAATGAATGAATTTCTGAGTATATGAAGGTGCTATACTTGTTCATCTCAACACACCACTACACTAGATCACAAAGCCGTCGAGACTCATTGAAAGAGAGGCTACAAATAGTTTAGGCAAGAATAGCCATGGAAGTAATGGCATCCAAAAGAATGGGCTTAATGATGTTGGTGGCAACTTTGATATCGTGGTTGTCCATTAGTACCGATGTAGCATCTTAGGCGTGTAAGGTGCACTGTGGAGTGTTATGTGCGATTAACTCTTTGCCATTTATATGTATTACCAAATGCATCAAAAAGTGATATATGAGATTTGAAAAAAAAAAAGAAAAGAGAGGAGGGTTTGAAAAGTCAACAAAAGAAGCTGAAAGCTTCGGCTGTTTTTAAAGAGAAGAGAGAGGAAGGGCTTGGATAGAAATGAAACAAGGGAAAGAAAGAAACATGGGAGAGGACAGGAAGAAGAGAAAAAAAGGGAAAAAAGAAAAAAATTTGCCACCCTCATGATCCTACACTTCATTAAGCTAACTCAACTTCATTTTGCAATGCTAGTAAGTGATCAAAGCCTTCAATCATTTATTTAAACGAATCATTGCAATTAGAGCTCAAAATTCGGATTTCTTGGATATTTGTTTGGTGAAATCCGATTTTTGAATTGTTGAGCTGTATATTTTTGTAGAAATGGTATTTTATAATATTTGACGCTATAATATTTTATGGATTGTGATTTGAGTTTACGATTTATCTGGAACGAAATTTTCAAGTTGGGGGCGTATTTTGGAACTGTAGGGAATAGTAGCTTTAGGTCTGAATTTTAGCCATTTTCGGAGATGTTTTAGGATGGCTGACTTGGGGTTGTTGTAGTACATCAAGAGGGCTTTCTAAGGACTATAAGATGGTTTGAAACGAAATTTTGTGGAGGAAGTTATGGCATGACCAAGTTGAGTGTGCGGGCTGGGCCTAGTGGACAACAATAGGTTGCAGCTAGAGGCGGGCTTTTCATAGCGTGCATGTATTCTTTTATCGACAAATAAGCTAGTATAGTCGAGTCATTCATTAGAATATCATTTTACTTGGTCTTTTAATATTGTTTTTCGATTACTTGTTAGGAATTCAAGTGCACCGACTAAAGTTACCATCGTAATTAATTTTTGACTTTTCCAAGTGAGTGACATTATTTCTTTTTTGTATTTTAAACTTATGTTTTGAAAAACATAGTGAATTATATATTGTATGAGTTGATAAAAAGTATCTTTTGTTGCATAAAATAGGATTGAGCTATTACTACCAATTTATTGTTTGACAGATGGAGATATTTCAAATTCGATTTGAATGGTTGTTTGAAAATAGTTTGTGAAACTCTTTATGAAAGAATCTTAAAACATTTTGAAGACTGCTTCAGTTGTGATATGACTTTCATTTTAATGTTGAATTATTGGATTTAGTGATTGATGATTAATGCTCAATGTCTCCGTAAACCTTTGTGTGGGTATGCGCAAACTAGTCTAGGATATTTTTATGGGCCGAGCCACCAACTAATAATAGGTGGAGATCTTGCCAATGGGGGAATCTTGGTTGTCTTGTTTCGAACATTACGCGTGACCATAGCTAGATATTTGAGCATGAGTTGATCAATGGAGTGGACCATTAACATGTGATTTGAGTTTGGTCGGTGGAATGAACCATCAATGTGTGGTTTGATGAATTTTATCAATGAAATAGACCATTGATACATGTTTTATAAGTTTGATCGATGGACTGGACTATTGATATTTTCGATATTTGAGTTATGATTATATATTATGTTAAAGTGAGTTATGATTGTGTTTTAGTTGTGCACAATGATTTCTCGATCCGCTTAGAAAAAATGTGTTACTTACTGAGTTGTGGTAGCTCACTCCTTTCATCTACTTGTTTTTCAAGTTCTTCATCGGGTCGCAAGTAGATGTGAGCATCCATTTCAGGAAGGACTTTTTGTGGTGGGGACTTTTGGTATAACTTGTATATAGTTGATAAGTTTGTGAGTTAGTCCTTGGAGAAAGTATATATTCGGGTTTGGTGGATTATAAAAATATTATGATATTGTAACTAAATGCCATTTTATCAAATATATATATGTGTGTGTGTGTGTGTGTGTGTGTGTGTGTGTGTGTGTGGATGTATATATATATTGATATTAGGCTGAATTTTAGTTATGTTAAGATTGCGTCTTTTGGTGAAAGGACGGCCATATTGCGCTCTTGTTCTTGTGAATCGGGGTGTGACAAACTAGAAGACTCTTTGACATCCCCAACATCAGAGCATTGGGATGTTGTAATAATCTTTGCATTGAGATTGAAGATAAAACATTACTTCTTATTAGATCCATAAAACCAAGAAAGTAATTGTATAATCTTGTTTCTTTGTCCGCGTTTCATTGTTATATTTTAATTATGAGAGGATAGTTGCATACTAAATCATTTCATTTTGTTGGACTTCAATATATGCTTTTGCTAAAAGAAAATTCAATTTCAATTTTGATGTGAGCGCCTTTTTAATTTCTTGTTTCATATTTGAGCTAATGTAGATATCAAGAAAGTTGGAGTAGACATGAAGAAGTTTGGAGCAGACATGAAGAAGTTTGGAGCTTGTGCAGAGTAGGATTGCTAGAAGACATATCCATTGCATTAAAGTTTGGAAATTTTCATTTTTTTAATAATTAAATTAAGGCAATTGAGTTGTGTACTGCCTTTGTGGTTTCATATCACGACTAATAAATAGTGCATTTCTAATTATCTGCTTGACCATAAGTGAAATATAGTTTCATGAAATTTCAATTGCGATCAAATGAGTCTACTCTCTATTATCCAAATAGATTATGAGATATAAATACAAAAGAAAAGGTAACCTATTGAATAAGTCGATGTTGGCTTTGTCACGAGTATGTCCTCACATAATGATAATTTTACAATATGCAGAAGAATGTCAATCTCTCATGCGGCATAATGTGATAGCACGATTCAGTAGTGTTGTAAAGTAGTTGATTGAATGTTAATTTATGACTACGTGTTTATGCGAAACAGGAACTGTCTATATCATTCACCAGAAGTTAACTCTGAGGAATATGAACGAATGGCAATTTGCCGTACAACACAATATCGAATGTTTAATATTCACGCTAATATTTAGACATAGCCTAAAATAAGGCAAGAAGGGCCCTCCTCATAAAAGCGTCGTTGTCTTTTCAAGGATGCACTTTCGTCGACTCTTTGATGAGTCATAACACCAAATCAAATGTCGAGGGAACAAAACTTGTTCTCGTCCCACGGGACAATACGGCATCTCGTTGTCTTCTTTGGAGCTAGCTAACGACCTTTGATGACTTAAAAACAACAATAAATCTTTGATATGGTGTCACACGGGAGGCAAATAAAAGCATCTAATATCTTTGTCGTTTGAAGCTAGAAAAATGTAAAAGGAAAAAGAGAAAAAAAAAGCATGGTCCACCACCCTTTTGACAATGATGTTTACGGACTCGATGAGTAAAGGTTAAAGACAACAGATTAAACTCACTCTGCTAACTTATCGTCCATCAATTAAGAGAAGCACCATAAGTCCGGCGGAAAATGATTTCTCGTCGGGCCAATTCTCACCACCACCTAAAAAGGTCCTCCGGCGACGACAGAGGCGCCGGTTGCTGAAGCAAAAAATCTCGCCAGCCAATCACCCCATGCTCTACTGTTCTGGTTTAATCGGCCTCAGTGGGTTCTTCTCTCGATCCATTTCACCTAGTTCCTGGTATGTGACACCGTGTTTAAATGCCCTGGATATTATAAATATCGCCCCCGTTAACAAAAAATCTGATCCCCTCTTTTCTTTTCCGGATGCAGATTCATTTTGTGTCGATTCGTCCTCGAACCCGAAACATCCAACTCCAGTTGTCTTTCCATCATTGCAGAACGCCTTCCAGATGGCATTTTCGTTTTGGACTTGGGTGTGAATTGTTTCTCATGCATGATCTGATCCCATTTGCCATTTATTTTCTGGTTTTTCATTAGTAGGGTTTTTAATGAATCCACCTGATTCAGAAACTTTGGTGCGATATGATGCTGATGGACGTGGCGCCATGGGGTTGATGCGGTCGGAGGTCGGATGGAGATCGTGTTTCCGTGAGAACGTGGGAGCTATTTTGAGTAGGGTTCTTTTCCTGGGTTGCGGTTCTTGTGCGGCTACATCACCCAAGTGATTTCTACCGTAAAACCTTTCCTGTAGACATTCATTTCCTTTTCTTACCCTCTTCCTCGGATGAATTTGCCAATATTTTGGAAAGTATTAAATGATTACATGGGGTTTCAACCGCCTAAACAGCTAACAGCACCTTGGTACATCCGCCTTGAATTTGTGGGTGGGCATTTCAGATGGGTCGATGTTGGTCTGACACGGATCAAATAGATGCCATTTTCTTTTCTTTTTTCGACCTTGATTGCGAATAATGAAAAGTTGGTACAAGCTCAAATGTCTCAACCTATGCTCGAACAGATTAGGTCACCTGCGAAGAAGGCAATCTTCAATGATCAAATGGCCAAGGCCCCAACGAATTGGCACAAGGAAGTTACAGACAGGAGCCAACAGCTCGAAAAAGTTGGGCTCGAAGGAGATAGCTCTTACCCATCATCGCCATCGTGGCCAAAATCAACCCCGGTTCTCGCTACATCACATCGCACTTGCTCGACAAGCACCGAGCCAGTAATGGTGAAAGGCTCCCCATCTCGCTATTGCCTAGTGACCCATCATCTTCATCAGATAAGGACCGTGTTCTTGAGTCCGTAGATGTAGATGACTGAGCCCGCGAGACAGGCCCACCAAGCAAGCATCTTTGCAGAGGCACACAGCATTGGGTTTTCCTCTTTGTCGAGTCATAACAATTAGGTCTTCTTTGTTCTTGATCTGTATGATTAGAAAAAGGTTTGCCATTTAGTTCTTGATTCATTACGATACGTGAAAAGCCCGACTCTCTCATTTTCATCGGTAGCGTGATTTCCGTTTCACAGTCAACGTCGCCAAATTCGCATACCTAAGGCTCTATTTGTTAATTATATTTACTATATAAAAATTGGTATATTGGGCTAATTATCAATGACTAACGGAAACATGCAAAACCAATCCAACGATATCTCTGATGTGGCAGAGGGATCCCACTGCAAATTTTCAATTTTGCGGACACAGACATCGGCAGAAACAAAATAAGCAAAAGATTCCAAATCGAGAAAAGGCTGCCATATTCAAATGGAATCTGGGGGGGCCACCTCTCTACCGGACGATTAGAAAACGAACGAGACAACTTTATCATGAAATCGTCCGATCTCGAGCGGCCCAAAATTTTCAGATAAAGACAAGACGGAGATAAGAAACAAAAAAGGTTTGAATTTTCAATTTCTTTGATTTAAAGTCCACGTAGGTATGGGGTGGGAAAATAATATTTTTTTTATTTTCCGAGGCAGCTCACTTGAGCGATGCGCCTTCCCATCAAGTCAACTGCCAGCATCTCGTCTTATTTAGGCAGAAAAATAAATAATGTCCCCCGACAATTTTTGATCCCATTTTTACAAAAAGTCATCTTTTGTTTTTCCCGTCACGTCGTTTTCCGAGACGTTAATCGTTTTCGATGCAACCTATGTGTCAAAAAGAAAACCCGAAATTCGATAATTCTTTTAAGCTAATTATGAGAATACCAAATCCAATCTGATCTCCCGATGTATAACGAACTTCCATGTCTGAATTTTTCGATTTCCCCCTTCCCTATTTTAATTGCGTAAATGAAAAAAAAAAAAATGGAAAAAGGGGAAAAGATAGAGAGCACGAAAGCAGAAGCACATGAGGTGAATTGGTACGGGAATCTGATTTTGACCATTCAACCGAAGCACGATACGAGATTGATAATTTGATACTACCTCCAAAAATGTCACAATCACCATCGACTTTCTTTACGGTTGAGGCAAAACGGAATTTGATGATTGTCGGTCGTGATCAGTGGTGCAAAAAATGAAACATTGCGTGTCATTTGCATGAACTTTCTCATAAGACTTCATTTGTAGGAAAGTACCCTCAAGCCTTTTGATAAAAAGGAAATTTTGTATTTGGAATAATTCGACTTTAAAGGCATAATTTTTGTGGTGTGAAAGTTATGTTTGCGCATATTAATTAGTTAAGAGACACGGATGTTAAAAAAAAAAAAATAAAGGTGTGCTTGTTTATGAAAATTATTAATTTAAAAAGTGTTTTTTTTTTCTAAAAGCGATCACTTATAATGAATTAATAGAAAGAAGAATTCATCATGCACATAAATACTAAGTTATAAATTATTGTCATTTTTATTCACTAACTTTAAGCAATATGAGTCATTTTTTTTAAAACTAATTTTTAAATTATTTATTTTTCTTAAAATAAACAGAGTTTAAGTGAAAATTTCCACGAAGCAAAAACTATAACCTCTAGGGCCGGCTCCTTAGCGGAGAGCCGTCCCTCTAAATAAAATGGCCACCCAGAAATTGGAAAAAAAGAAGAAAGAAAAGCGTTTGAAGAAATGATTTATTTTTTTACCGAAAAGAAAAATTCATTTATTAAATAAAACCATTAAAACTAAATAAAATACGGTCCAACACTATTCTATTTTTCTCTCCCCTCTCTCTCTCTCTCTCTCTCTCCGTTTTCTCCTCTTCTTCTGCTGCTGCTGCTGCTTCTTCTTCTTTACCTGCTTCTTCTTCCGAGGTTCAGCCATCGGAACTCGAACTCCCGCACTCCAAGCCCTAAAATTTTTCTCTCTCGTTACAGCGGCGGGTATCACCGAGTCGCCACTCGTGTTCGACTCGGCGCCATTCCTTAATATAACCTCCTCCTCCTTTTGGGTGCACAGAGAAAGTTCGGTCGCGAAGCACTCGCCGGAGCCTCCGATGTCGGACCGCGCTGCCTCGCCGCAGTGACCCTCGCACGCCGGACGCTCTTGATCGGCGACCTCCGACCCGGTTCCGGCCATGTCTAGGCGTCACGGCTGGGAACTCCCCGCTCATCCCTTCCAGGTAACTGCACTCCCGTGCACCCCACGCTCGCTCGACTGCTTGCACCAGTGAGCAATTGCATGGCGCATTTGCTGGCTTGGCGTTTTGTCGCGTGTGGAGTCTTTGCTTTTTCGTGGATCAGTGAACGATGCGGACCGAATTATGGTTTCCTCGTCAATCTATTTGGATAAAGCGTTGTAGTGGCGCGGGTGGCGATCGTAGTTTTCTCCTCGTCTTTTGGAGCTGGATCTGGTCACTGATTTGCGTGGACGCTTTACGACTTTTTGGTGTAAGCCGTGAGAGCTTCGCGTAACTGTTCAAAGTCAAATTTAGATTCTTTTTCTGAAAAATATTTTTCTCCGATTTGAACCTTTCGCCACGAGACGGAACTCTACAGTAATTCTCACATGAAATTCCCTGTTCCCCATTCAGAAATTCTTGGACAGTTTCGCAAGCCGTACGAACCATTTTCACGAACTTTTTTCTGCCTGAATGTTATTCGTTTAATTTATGGGAATCGGGTTCAGTTTTGAATCCGGCTAACTTACCTGCAGAGAAGCTTTTCATGTCGTGCTGATATCATCCTGGCGTCGATAATCTTTCGAAGGGCTGAAATTTCATGATGCGTTCCAAGCACAGCGGTCGTCATTTTACCATACTCGACTCATCTTTATCGATGTTTGCAGGTGGTGGCGATAACAGTGTTTTTCTTGCTATCTGTGGCATTCTATGCCTTCTTTGCTCCCTTTCTTGGAAAGGAGGACATATACGAATATGTCGCGCTTGGTGTTTATTCATTGTTGGTAGGTGCACTTGGACTCTTTTTTCCTGTTTCGTGTGAATATGCTGCTGCTTTTATATCTCACGGTTATAAAGATTTTTTTCTTCTAGGCTCTCTCCGTATTTACACTGTATGTCCGGTGCACTGCCATCGATCCTTCTGACCCCGGGATCTTGGTCGAAGTCGACAGAACTTCAGCGTACAAATCGCATAGCGGAACTGATTTAGATGGTTGGTGTAGTTTTTGTTGTTTTATTATTGTTATCATGATCCAGGGAAGAACTTGCTCATTAAGCTGTAATAAGACTAATTAATCTGAATTTTCTTTCCAATCTGTCCTTTTCTTTTTCTGGAACAACTCAGCACACACGAACATTTTCAGGGTAATTTTATACTCTAGTCTCTGCTAGAGGCTGAATAATGAGTCACTCAATTTGCTGGTGTGAGAAGCACTACATGTACTTGGTCTTTCCTACCTTTTCTTAGATGAGCTTCATATATGACCAGGACAGGACATACCGTTTCAGTGGAAGAGCCTGGCAAAGCAGGTCTGAGGAATGGAGAAGAATCTGGTAGTCATAATGCAAGTTGCTATTCGATGTTGGGGGGCTTTTTCTGTGGCTTCCTTGTCAAGGAAGATTGCCGCAAGGATGAAGATCATTTGGAGGAACAAACAGGAGACGAGGATGCTTTATTTTGCACTTTATGCAATGCCGAGGTAAGATCCTGAAATCTGGTTCGTGGCTCCACCAGCCCATGGTTACCTTTAAATGTGGAGCTGGCTAGGCACTAGGAAGACATGCTGCAAGGTTCCTATAATAGAAAGCTTATGCATTGGTGCAACATATGGAGGCAGATATAAATAAATTACAGAATTTCAAACTGAGTTGGTATCCCTGCCTCTGTAGAGTTTGAGGTACTTGAATCAGTTGTTAAGCTATGGCCTCATTTTCTTGTTGGAAACCTTATAGGTCTTTTCAGTCTCCTTGGAGTCTTGATGATCTTGCAGTTAGATGGAGAATCTTGAATTTGGAACTAAATGGCGGTCGTTTCTCCTTGTTCATTTGTTTGTTTGTCCGTTTGTCTTATTATATGACAAATTGGGAATTGGAATGTGTATCTTAACTGATACAATTATGATGGAAAATTCATGAGCAACAGCATTTCACTGAATAAAACCATATGTTTGCCTCTTATAAACAATTTTTATGCTTGATCCCATTGGACAGGAAAGGCCTGATTATTGCTGTTGTTTTATTGTGCTTAACCCAGCAAAGATAGATTGTTACTTCTTCAGACGTTTTATTACTGTTTCAATTTTTATACAAAAGTGCATAGTTCCATGTGATTCACTATTTTCTGTTCATATGTTGAATCCTATTGGGGATTTTACCCTGCTTTTCGTGGTACATCTGAAAGAAGAATGACAAATGACTTACTCCAGAGCTTGCATTTCGTTTCTCTCAGGTACGCAAGTTTAGCAAACACTGCAGAAGCTGTGCCAAATGCGTTGATGGATTTGATCATCATTGCCGAGTAAGTTCTGTGTGCTCATGAATGGCCTAATGGTGATTAATGTGTATAGTTTCCATGGATGTATTAACAAAGGGATGGCTCTAAAAGAATATTTGCAATAGTGATGTAGGGAAAATTCCTTACAAGTTGTCGTATTCAGAAAAATAAAAGATAGCAAAAAGAACAAAAAATGGGGCTAAATTAGAGTTGAATTGAAGCTGGAACAGAGAGAAATATTCTAGGTTATAAAAAGCAATGATGTTTATTGAATGAAGAAAAAACTAATGACAAAGAGACTTAAAGACCAGTATATATAAGGCTTACAGAAGAAGGATAATCTCAGCCCATGATCTAAAGTAAGAACTTCTAAATCAATGGCTGGAGCTCATTAAAAATCACGTGATTGGCATGTGACTATTTACTAACCTAAAGCATAATAGAAGACTTAATAAAACAGAAAATACCTAGTCTAATGGAGACAGAATTATGGTCCTACATCAAATAGGATCAAGTCCCTTAAATCTGCATTTCTTACCATCATTTGCACTTGTGTTTTGGGATGTTACGCTTATGTTAGCTTTTACGTGTTGGGGAGTGTCTGACTGTATTGCATCTTCTTTTCAGTGGTTGAATAATTGTGTGGGAAGGAAAAACTATGTCACCTTTGTCTGTCTCATGGCCGTAAGCCTTATTTGGGTGAGTTTTTGTTCCTTGCCAACTGTCCATAATGTCAATTTACCTACAGATATGTTAGTTTTCTCCTCCTAGTCACATTTCCTTAATTACATTTCTTAAATGGACTGATGCATCTGCTTGGGCCTTTATCTTCATCAGCTTGTTGTTGAATTTGGTGTGGGAGTTGCTGTCCTTGTCCGGTGCTTTGTTGATAAAAAGGGCACAGAAGATCAGATAATTGACAAGCTTGGAGTCGGATTCACACGGATTCCCTTTGTCATTGTTGTGGTATGTTGTTTGCTTTCATTCACCTCTTCATTTTGATAACGTAAGTTTGGCTATCTGAATGAAAAAGTGGGTATCACTTGGTCAGTTGACTGACTCTCTCATGCTTTGCATGCATTGTTGTTTATTTGAAGTACACATAATTCTTTAGGTCGCACTTTTTTGTGTATGCTTTGGTTGAGTCATGTCATAGACTCTCTGACGTACTTCTCTGCTGCTCACGATCTGGAAATTGAGGATGACCTCCGAGCAACTTGCTTTACTCAACACAATTAATTATGGAGATGATATTGCTATATCGCGGGTTCTTTCCTTGCAGACCCTATGTACTGCTGTCTCTTGTCTGGCCACTGTCCCTCTTGGAGAGCTATTCTTCTTCCACATGATTTTAATTAGAAAGGTTTGGCAATGAACCATGCCTCTTCTTTGTTATATGAAAAAAAAAAAAAAAAAATACTATGCCTCCTCCTAGCCGACATTCTTTCAATCGGCATTTTAGTATACTTATTTATTTTGTGCAGGGTATAACAACATATGAGTATGTAGTTGCAATGAGAACACAGAGTGAAGCACCTGGACCATCTGTAGGAGGTGATCTGCAGAGTCTTCCATCTTCCCCAACCGGTTCAGTTGTCACCGCTGCCAGTGGAAGAAGCTCTCTTGGAAAGGGCTTGCAATATAGAGGTGCCTGGTGTACCCCTCCAAGAATTTTTATGGATAACCAGGTACAAGTTATTCAGTATGCACATGCACTTAAAGCAGTTAATGCGCAACAATTTGTTGCGCTTGCCTGGAGGAATTTAGAAAAGCATGTGTACTGGGAGAGAACTTCAATGTAAAGCTAATATTGTGTCCAAATTTGTTTTCCCTATATCCATAAATAATAGGATTTCAAAAGTATTGTGTCTGGTACAAAAAATAAAGGCGATGTTAGATCTAAAATTTGGTTAAATGTCGAATGCTGCTTCCTATGCACATGCGTGTATGCAGATGGAGCTAGAATCTTTGTTATGGACCATGCTGACTGTTTTGGCTGAATATATTTCTCCTTGTTTCGTTGAGCAGGATGAAATCATTCCACACTTGGAGCCAGGACGCCTCCCCTCGACAATTGATCCAGATGCTACACAACCTTCAGACAAGGGGAGAAAGATGCCCCAACGACCTGTTCGCATAAGTGCATGGAAGCTTGCAAAGTTAGACTCTAAGGAGGCAATTGACGCAGCTGCTAAAGCGAGAGCATCTTCATCTGTTCTACGTCCCATAAGTTCTCGACATCATCCATATGATGCTGACCACTTATCCAGCAGCAACATAAGTGGAAGAAGTAGCCCGGTCACTTCTGACTTAGGGTTTCACAATAGAAATGCTAGAGCAGGGACGTCACGAGCCAAAAGTTCATATCCACCGAGCCGGACTAGTAGGGAAGATACCGAAACCTGTGGTCACAGCCTTAGCAACATGAGCAGTCCTCACCTCTCTAATCTGACCACTTCTCCTTTTGACAATCGAATTGCGAACCGAGATCACTTAAACCCAATATATCAGTCATCAGCATCCCAGTCTCCACGGTCGGCCAAACAAAGTGAGGGAAATGAAAATTCTCTCCACGTGAATGTGCCCCAGAATCCTAATAGGAAAAACTCGGGTGCAGCTGAGAGCACTAGATCATCAGTGTATTGGGATCAAGAAGCAGGGCGGTTTGTATCATCATCTAAAGGTGTCGGCTCGTCACAGATACCAGGGGCCGAGCTTCTATACACTGGTCAATCCATATTCTTCAGCGGTCCTCTCGTGAATCAACAACCAAACAGAGGAACGGGGAGTGGGATTGTGGCTGCTAACCGGGAAAGAGGGTCGACATCAAATTATTATCAGCAGGGTAGATCGCAGAGGGGTGGTCAACTACCTGTTTTTCTTCCGAGTGATTACCAACGATCGTCTCAGTTCCCTTGAACGCTTAGATGAGCACCTTGTTTGAGCGTAGATTTTGAGCAGACACATCATTTTCGACGCCGCTCCATTTCCTTGTGCAGGTTTTAGGTGATTAGTTGGTCTGTGTACTTAATTGTTCGAAATGCTCCTCTCATCCATTCTATTAAGAGCTACATTTTCCCTTTCAAGCTTCTACGGGTATTTATATCTTCGATTGACAAAGCAATCTTGAATTTGACCAGAGTTCCGAGTTGGCTGATCCAATGAAAATGAACTTTTATATATCGAGATACTGACACATAATCATTAAATTTTGGCAATATGTAATGCGGTTTTTGAATTTTAGTTCAATATGTAATATGGTTAATGAATATTCAATTTGTTGAAAGGACAATTTTAAACATTTTCACATAATCTAGAGGCTAAATTGAACAAACACAAAAATCTAAAGACCAAATCAAACAAGTTGAGAATTATTGGTTGATTCGATTAAAATGAACTTTTCTCTTTTTAATGGTGTTGCTATTGAAATTACTGCAATCTCATCTAATTTGATTTGGAGGATCACAAAAAGTTGGAATTCATAGCATTTACGAGAAAATGGCAAAGCGCTGTCAAAATAGGAAGTGGTTTAGCGGTTCTTATTTGGTTCCTATTTGGCGACACGGTCGGCTGCTCCGGGAGGTGTAAGCGACATAAAACGTTAAGAGCAAAAGCATTATCATAATTTTATTAGATATTAATAAATAAATACGAACCAGATGCCACACGAGTCGTTGTAGTATAGTGGTAAGTATTCCCGCCTGTCACGCGGGTGACCCGGGTTCGATCCCCGGCAACGGCGCTTTTCTTTTTGTCCTTCGCATTTTTGGCTCCTCGACCGCTGTCGGTGTCCCGTCTCCTTCTCCGTTCAGGTGCTGATGGAATCTCGTCATGTGTCGATTGGTGCTGCTGCGACGTCCCAACTGCAGAAATCTCATTACGTTTCGATTGGCGGGAGTTTTACCCTCCCGCAGAGTAGCTATTTGATGAAATGCCGAAGAGCGCGGAGATGATATTGTACCAACTCTTTTATCATCTGTTGTCGTCACTTCCTCTGTTGCACACCATCACGGCGGTTATGTCGATAAGCTCCTTCTCCATCTCCGCATGGAAAGTGATGGTGGCGGCTGCACCATTGCAACTTGCAAGGACACGAGACACACTCCCGCCGTTCGCGTTTCCTCGTCAAATTGTCGCTGGCGTCCGTCTTGGTCCCGCCGTACGGGGTCAGCGCCATCCAACCGTCCACGGGGTCCACGGTCGCACGGGAGACAACGGACCCGATCATGCATGACGTGACTTAACAGATTGACATATCGTTCTTGATTGATTTTGGAAACGCTTCTCACCAACCAAGTCGTTGTAGTATAGTGGTGAGTATTCCCGCCTGTCACGCGGGTGACCCGGGTTCGATCCCCGGCAACGGCGATTTTATTTTTATAATTTGTTTTTGTTGTTATCAACTTCCTTTTCCGATTTGGTCCGCGCTTAGAAATGCAAGTATGTTTGATTGGTGACCCCCTTCCATGAACTGTCACTACACCGTCTCATTCTTCTCTGCAACATGAACATCATGGATGTTCAGTCAACACGGTTGCATCTCTGACGTTCTCTGTCTTTGCACGAACTGTCCTCCTTATGCCCAGCTAAAGTTTCGTGTACATTGTAAGAGGAAACCAGAATCAGATGGTTCTAGTTCGTGTGTTCTTCGGGCTCCTAACAGTGGTAATTAGTAAGGCAATGTTTCTCATCCCAAGTAACCATTTCTTTTCTTCACTTCCATGCAAGTTCTTTGGAACTCCGGCTGGAAGGGCTTTACCCCTTTTTATTTTTGGAAGAGACAACCTTTATTTTTATTTATTTTTCCTAACGATTGAAAGAAAAGACACTGTCGGTGTGGGTATGTGTGACTTTCCTATAATTGGACAGGATGTAACCAATTCCCTATTAACACTCCGTCGTTTGTGGGTTCTGAGGAAGGGGCAAACTCGAAATCAGTCTCTGAGAATAGGGTCAATCTTGATGGACAACCGGCGAATGAGTCTCTCCGTACATCCCCTGCTTGAATACCGTTATGAGGAAGAGAGAAGGAGAGGGAGAGACCTCCATTAGGCCAATGTCCCCGGGAGGAAAGAGAAGAACAAAAGAAGTGGGGAAAGAAGTTGGTTTTTTGTGATTTCAGCAAATCCTAGGATTCGTTTCACTTCTTCTCATTGGCATGCTGCAGCCGAAATTTTGAATGAATGTGACCACCACCTTTTCTGTTTCCCTTCTTGAAGAGATCGATCAGCATCAAGGGTTGGATATATAAGTTTCGTTTGAGCTAATTTAGAAATGGCCGGTGGTGGTGCAACCACTGGTTCGAGGGAGCTCGATCAAACACCGACGTGGGCTGTCTCGGCTGTTTGTGCCAGCATCGTCTTGATTTCCATCTTATTGGAGAAGGTTCTTCATTCCGTGGGATCGGTAATGGATGGAACTCGTTCTTGCTTGAATGTTTTTGGCATGTCCATGTAATATGAATCTTTCCGTTCTCTTGCATTCTTGCGGTTCCATTGGACCGTGGGCATAGCAAGAGGGTCAAACTCCATTTTGTTAAAGCTAGCCGACACCGCTTCACGTGATGTTCAAAGTATGTCGACTGGATTCTTGTTTAATGACGCGCTTCTTCGTGAATTGGGAAGAAACAAGATGTCATAGATTTGGACATCTAAATATGCTTCTTCTGATATTTCCTTTCTTCTCTTCCTGAGCTTTGTCCATCTTCTTGTTGCTGTTTTCCTTTTGGTTCACATTAGTAACTTATGTTATGCATCCAATAGATATTTCGTAAAAGGCGCAAGGCAGCCATGTTAGAAGCTCTTGAGAAGCTGAAAGGAGGTGAGGCAACTGCTTCTGTTTGCTTCTCGACATTATGCTTTTAGGCTTTCCGCTTGTACGCCTGTATATGTTACACGTCTTTCCTTTTCCAATTTGTCAAAATTGCTTGTGCAGCCACTTAATCTGTTTTTAATGCTGCAGAACTCATGGTTCTTGGATTTATTTCGCTGCTGTTGACATTTGGGCAAAGCTACATAGCTAAAGTCTGCATTCCAGAACATGCGGCAAATACGATGTTACCGTGCCCCCTTGCTCAATCTAGTCATCATGGAGACAATGCAGCTGGTGAGAAGGGGGGAGGGGGAGGAGGAGGAGGAGGAGAAGAGGCACAAGCAGGAGAAGGAGGAGGCAGCGGCGGCGGTGAACATCACCGCCGGCTCCTCTGGTTTGCGCATAGGATCTTAGCAGCTGAGAGTGGAGGCGCAGGTTGTAAAGCAGTAAGTATGATTTGCTAATAGTGCTTTGAGGATTGCTGCTCGAATATTTGCAGTGTGCAACTTTCTTGCCAAACATGGACAAAGTACGAGTGTGCTGAAACATAATTGGCAAAAGTAAGGAGTGAGGGCAATCACACGTTATATAATTTGGTTCATTAGAAGGTTGATCATTTGAAACTAGAACAAACATGATTTTTAAGGAAAGTGTGTTACAGGATAGGGATGAGTACATCATGGTCCTCTGTTGTGGACTTCGTCATCATTCATCTCATTTAATGACCCATCATCTCTATATACTTTTGGGCCAATATTTGAGCACCATTTCTTAAAAATTTGGATGGTACACTGTCTTGGCACATGTTCAAGTGCTTTTCTCCTAATTTTCAGATGCGAATCACTTTCATCATGCCCCTAACCTAGTTAGTAAATAAAGTACCTGAGTCACTGCACTGGTTCTACTACTGAGCAATTTGCCTCTCTGGTCTGTCACAGGTATGACAGCATTAGCGCTCCATTTCCATGGAAAACTTTAATTCTTTTCTGTAGAAGAATTTTCTGCAAATGGTTGTTTCTAAATTGTGATCAGTCTTTTAATTCCTAGTTTCCTATGCAGATTGCTTACTATGTGCGCAAACTTTTCTCCTAGATCTTCACTAATATAGTTGTCTTACTGTAGGGGTACGTGTCAATGGTGTCCATTAATGCGTTGCATCAGTTACACATTTTCATTTTCTTTCTAGCAGTGTTCCATGTTCTATACAGCGCAGTGATCATGACACTTGGAAGATTGAAGGTGATAAAAGAATCTGATAATTCACAATGTAGTCCACTCCCTGAACTTCCAACAATCCTAAGGAGCGAATGCGAATTTTCTCAATGCAGATTCGCGGATGGAAAGAGTGGGAGCGGGAGACAATGACCGATTTTGAGTTCTTGAATGGTATGAAGGTGCACTTTGGTCATTGCCAATGTAGAATCTGTAATCTCCCCTGATTGAAAGCATAAAGCTCATGTACACTTACATAGCTGCGGGTTTTGCCCCATAGAATCATCAAAGAGTTCCATATTTGGGGCTGAATGATGGAGGTTTTTTCATGCTTTTCCAGATCCTTCAAGGTTTAGGCTCACCCATGAGACATCGTTTGTGAGAGAGCACAGTCACTTGGGGAACAAGACACCATGTCTCTTTTATGTCGTAAGTGATCTTTGCAGCATTTTCCCTTCCCTTTGTTAGCTTTTCGTTTCACTTAAGTTAGAAATGGATGTACTGATCTTGACGATAGTTCTGGAGAGTTACTGAAAGATCATCTCGTGCAGGTATGCTTTTTCCGGCAATTTTTCCGGGCAGTTTGCAGGGCAGACTACTTGACCATGAGACATGGATTTGTTACCGTGAGTTCCCCAGAAAGTCATTTCAGTTCATATATCCCTCGTGATTTATTTATTATCTTCTAACAGGTTCATTTAGCACCGGGGAGCAAATTCGATTTTCAAAAGTACATAAAAAGGTCGCTAGAAGATGACTTCAAAGTAGTGGTGGGAATCAGGTAATGCATTCGAACGACTATTTCTTTGAACAAGGTCTCGTGCTGCATATGTTTTGGCAAGTCTTCAAGTATTTCTCACCGTCTGACATAGTTCTACCATTGTTTCAACAGTCCACTTCTTTGGGCTTCTGTGGTGATCTTCCTCCTTCTAAATGTCTACGGTATAGTTCTCTCAGTCTAATTAAATATAGCATCACTATAATTTGTGCTTCTGTTTAATCTGTAAGTCAAGGAGTTCGTTCATAACCATTTGACTCTTTCCAGGTTGGCAAGCTATGTTTTGGCTATCTATTCTACCTGTAGTGGTAAGAAAATTATTGACAGTAAATGTTTAAGTTATATTTGACTCTTGGAAGAAGCCTCACTTTCTTTTGTTTCGCTATGCCTAAGTCTTGTTTGTATTTTCTTGAAGGTAATCTTAGCTGTCGGGACAAAATTGCAATCTATCATAACACAGATGGCTCTTGAGATCCAAGAGAGACATGCTGTGGTTCAAGGGATACCCCTCGTACAAGTCTCTGACCGGCATTTTTGGTTTCATTGGCCTCAGTTAGTGCTATATCTAATCCATTTCGTCCTGTTTCAGGTAATAAATTCTCCTTTATTTGGAAGTTGGGATTATTGGACAGTAGTGATCGGTTATCAAAAGTTTAGATCCTACTTACTCACTTGCACATCTGCAATGACACTGCAATGGGCATAGTAGCTTTCTTAACAGATGACGGCATGTCATGATGTTATTGTATAGTTCTTGTTCTCATTAGCCTTTCCTTCATTTAATAGTATGCTTTGTGGAGATTTCCTCACTCGTCTGTTACATTCTGCGCAGAACGCATTTGAGATTACCTACTTCTTTTGGATTTGGGTAACGAACAACTCCGATTTCTAACAATTGAATTCATTCACTTTGCAAGTTGGTTTTTCTAAATCTTTCTCTTGATGCAGTATGAATTCGGTCTGAAATCCTGTTTTCATGACAATTTTACCCTTGTCCTTATAAGGGTCGCACTGGGGTATGCCATCATACTTTGTATACGATTTCCACCTTAGTTTGTAAGAATCAAGTAGTTCCAAAAGTATTCTTTCAAGATTACTATGTAATTTGCATAATGATTGAACAATGAACGATAGCTTTAATCTCTCAGGGTTGGAGTCCAAATTCTCTGCAGTTATAGCACACTCCCCCTATATGCTCTTGTCACTCAGGTACACGACTTCCGCTGCATCCCTCCATATCAACTGATGCTAGCTAAATGTGTTCCTTTGCATTTTTTTAAGGATTTTTTACGGTAGACACAAAACAAAAAGCACACTAAGGAGAGTTTTAGGAGTCAGGAAATAGTCTCACCCTCTTCTAATATGCAAATGGCTGCGTGCTTGCCATACTCTCTGCCATTTATTGCACCAAGAAGACAAGAAGATTGCTAATCATGTATGCATTTTCCCCCTCATTTGGGAATACCAGATGGGATCGACCATGAAGAGATCGATCTTTGATGAGCAAACTTCGAAGGCTCTGAAACAGTGGCACAAGAACGCCTTAAAGAAGAAGACTGAGGGGAAAACAGAACTTTCCACTAGGACTCTGGGTGGAAGCCCTGGAGACTCGCCCGAGCAGTCGCCTATGCATGCACAACAACCTCATCCTAGAAAGATCCGTCCCTCAGATAATGACGCCCGTTCTCTGGACAACAATGCAGCAAGCATCACAGCTAGTGTGGATGCTCCGGGGGAACGCAATACCCAGAATAATGACAAAGGCTCTCCGTTCGGTCAGCACGATCTACTATCTGGTCCTTAATCATATTATTAGCTTCGACAGTCGCAATTTTCTCCTACAAACTGTGAGCATGCTGAGAATCGTCTTGCCACGATGCCCTCCAAAGTCGGAAGTGGATGTTTGTTGAGGTTGTGGGGTGTCCTTGTTTCCTGATTAGGTACTGTTTATCCTGCAAACTGATAAAAGGGAAGTCAGTACCATCATTTGTCGAGGCATATGCCTTCTTTCCGCATCGGCTTAAGTACTTTTCGAAGCAAAAAGAAGACCCGGGAATTGAATCTTGTAGGTAGTATTCTCAAAATTCTGTGTCCAATTGTCGAATGGTTTGTAGGGTACCAAGTTCTGCTCCCCAGTCTGCACCTGATTGTGCTTTGTCATTATACTAGCAAATGTGTTGGAAAGTGGATTCTCTTGCGTTTGGATGACTTGATCCCAGACCGTGAAACCTGTAAATTACATTACTTAATGGTTGAGTATATATATTCACTGGACTCCAATTTTGTGTTACTCCTCTATGCCTCGCTTGTCGTACATGTAGATTATTGTGTGCTTATCTATGTCGAGTGTAGTCATGCTTATTATTTCATTAGTAACATGATTGCATGATACATTATTTTGGTCCTCACAGTTTATAACTAAGGGATATCAATGTCGTGATTGACTATCTTGCTAACTTCTCAAGAATCGAGAAACTTATTAAAAAACATTGCAGAAAATCGTAATTAAAATAGAAAGCTTATTTGATGACCTCAACACTTTCATAGTTTTTTTTTGTCTTTGACAAACACAAGTCTAGAAATTGACAAGGTATATATTTTTTTTATAAGATTAATGAGTGAGTTGATCTTATGGTGCATTTAGCAATTATAAGAAAGGTATTTCAAAGGATTTAAAAATAAGAGGGATAATGATATAAGTGGTTCATGAATTTTACCATAATATGCAATGTAATCTCTAAATTTTTAATTTATTCAACATGTTCAATTTAATTCTTAGATTATATAAAAATATTCAAAGTTGGTTTCGATCGAAAGAAAAAGATATAGTTATGGACTAAATTGAATACGTACTAAAATGTCAAATAATTTAAAATTTTTAGGGATAACTTTACATGTTGAACTAAAATTTAGGAATCACGTTGAATAAATTCAGAGTGCATGGCTCATATTATATATTAGGCCAAAGTTAAAGTATCATTTGTGCTATTTTCTCTAAAAAATAATATAATAAAAAGATACTGTTCAAAATGAACTGAAGCTGTTAGCAGTTGGAAATGAACGAACGAAAAGAATGGCCAGAGAAAAATCCTCAAGATGCTTTAGTATATTTTTTCGGCGTCAAATTAACCAAAAAAGAAAAGTCTCGGACCGAACTTCGAAGAGGAATGACAAAAACGTGGGAATTGAACCCGACGTGAATCGAACACGCAACCTTCTGATCTGGAGTCAGACGCGCTACCATTGCGCCACGGATCCACAGCTGAAACATTCCCCCACAAATTTTATATCTTTCCATTTAATAATCCACTGGCCAGAGTCACCAATCTCTTTCGCAACGGAAAATCAAAGAACCCTAAAACGCTCTCCCTCGCTATGACCGCGAGCACGACGCCTTCTCCGACCCGTCTTCCCTCTCGCCATGCCCTACCCAGCATGTCGCCAATTTGGTCCCTTCACGCTCCTTCCGCCTCTCTTCAGGTGACATCGACGTCGGCAGTTCCATGACTTCTTTTTTGGGTCTTCTTTCTTGCTCTGAGTTTCTCTCGTCCCAGATAAGTTCTTGACTGCGTGTGGGTTCGTGGTTGTGCAGCCTTGCGTTTGCGTTTTGGAGCGCCGGGTTTTCTCGCATTTGAGAACGGGGTTCGGGTCCAACGGCCAGAATGTGCGGTGGAATGTGGTCAGATCCAACAGAAGGTTCGAGCTGAGAGCGGTTGCGGATCCGGTGAGCTCTGGCGAACCCAAGTCTGATCAAGAAGAGGTCGTTAAGTCAGAGGAAGGAGACCCATTTGCTAAATTCCATGGCATTGTCACTTCTTTGCCGCCGGTTGTTTACGTGGTAATCTCTCTCTCTCTCTCTCTCTCTCTCTCTCTCATTCTCATTTTCATTTCATTGGGGGTTGCTTTCAGTGCCAAAGGAAGAAGCGCAAATGAACGCATGGAAAAAAAAAACGAAATTGTTCGCTGTTTATACTTGTTAGAGCTCTACGATGCTGTTTGTTATTGTAATGCTTTCTCGTTTATGTGGTAAATGATCGATCTGAAATGTTTGGAGCTTGAATTGGTTTATCTGTGATTGGAACCGTCTAAAGTAGGCGATGTTTTGGGTAGTATTGGCTGGCTTAACTTAGTGAGTTTGCTTTTGTTCTGTTAAGAGAGTTCAGGCGTTCATTCTAATTGCTTTGTGTTTTTTTTTTTTTTTGGCCCATCAGATGAAAAGCAAGTCTCGCGCTGGATTTGCTTTTGGGTTATGCGTTGTGACTGCATTCGTGTTCATTGTTGTGAGAGTCTTTGCAGCGAGGAAGGCAAACTACAATCGTTCAGGCTCTGTGGCTGATCTTGTGAGACGTGGGCAGTTGAGATCTGATAGAAGAGGCATGTATGATTACTAATCCTCTAATTCCTTTTCCTGGCACATATTTTTTGGTGCATTGATGTCTGAATCGTGTTTGTCTCTGTACCATTTAGTTTGCTTTTCGCTTCATCAACACTTTATTTAACATCCCCCCTGTAATTTTCATCACAGCTCCAGGCCCCTCAAATATGATGATCCATTCAACAACCCATTAGTCAAAGTTGGTAAGAGAGACTCAACGCTGGAGATGTGCGGAAAGGTCTATCGGTTGGCTCCAGTTACACTTACTAAGGAGCAACAAGCAATTCATAAGAAGAGAAGGTCACGGGCTTATCAATGGAAGAGGCCCACCATGTTTCTAAAAGAAGGTGATATGATACCTCCTGATGTCGATCCTGACACTGTGAGGTGGATTCCTGCAAATCATCCCTTTGCAACCACTGCCAGTGACATAGATGAAGACTTGGCACAAACTAATGTGTATCAGAAGCATGGCGTTCCCTTCCGCATCCAAGCTGAACATGAGGAACTGCAAAGGAAACTGGAAGCTTTACAGATGGTAAGCACTGCTCCTCCATGTAAATCAGTTGGCTGTTCTGTTATTGATAATAGACCTCCTTATTTGCATATCGCAAATGATCATCTTCAGTTTGTGTTCTTGGTTTTATGTTCTGCTTGCTTTAAACACTAGTATGTATTCAAAAGTGTGATTCATATCATTCTATTGTGCTCACTGCTTGTGTCCACGCTAAAATGACTAAATTTAATCAGTCTCATGGGAAAATTGGATTTTCCAAAAAAGGGGTTGAGTGTCAAATTTTGACAATTCTTAGTCTGTTGTGTTTTTTTGTAGCATATTTTTTTTCTTAGGTAGATTTTCTGGATTCTTGTTTTGTTGGAACTTCTTGTTGTGCTGTGTCCAATCTACATACATGAAGATCAAGACAAGTCTACATATATGACTTCACTCATTCATAAGTAGAATGAGCTGCCTCTGGGGTTTCTATACCTCATCTTGTTTGATGTACTCATTTACTTGTGATTGTTGCAGGACCAGAAACTTGATAAACTCGTCATTGATCAGAAAAACGCTCAGGACTTTGAAAGACCCTATAAGTTTCAAGCATCGCCATTAGATGGTGAGCAGAGTGCCTCACATAATCAATCGTCAAATTCTTCCAAATCAGAGCACTCGTCTTCAACTTCTTCTATCAGCCAATCATCCTCTGAGGAAATTCAAAAGCAGTAGGGGTCCTTTTCAGAGTCTGCTTCATTTTTTACTGAGAAGTAGCTGGGGGTTGGGAAAAGAAGAGAAAATACGCTGGCTGTAAATTCAATGGTTTTGTGTAAACGTAAATATCCCTACATCAATGTGAATTTTTGCATCTATGTGGAATGCCTGCTTCCCTCTCTCTCCCTCTCCCTCTCCCTCTCCCTCTCCCTCTCTCTCTGTCTCTCGTCACTTTTTCTTTCTCGTGAAATAAGACGTGCATGAGAATGATTGAAGCTAAATTGGTCATCTTTCATGATCATCTTTGCTCGTGTCAAATCATGAAGTGGTTGGTTATGTACACAGTGATAATATCGCACTTCCTTTTGCTCAGAGGTTTGGCATGATCATACGATAGGTTGCAGGAACAAGACACCTTTTCGATGGTTCTCATGGGACATACAAGCGTCGTTGGTATTGCCACTGCAACCAAAGGACGTGCTGAAAAATCTTGCTGTATGCATCTGTTTACGCCCAAAAATGATCAAGTCATTGATAAGATCGTGTTTAACACGTGAGCATAGATAGTCACATGAGTAACACATGAACAGTACCACACACATAATATCTCGTTGATAACAGCGAAGATTGGTGTTTGGCCAATCGACGTTGATGCCTATGAATGACAGATTCAGTTATCGGCGCATGATGAAAAGCTACTGGCAGCTTTCAGTGCGGACACTGGAAATGCGCAAGTTGCAGAATGTCCTTTGAAAGCATGGGAAACAGAGACAGTCTGAGGTGAAGCAATTTGGAAAGCAATAGAATAATAGCTGGCAGAGGTTCGCTTAAAGAGCAGAGAGGCACGATTATGATACGACACGAAACGAAGCAGTTGGGATTGAGGAAATATTTCTTTAGAGGGAACAGTTGCCATTGGAATGTAAGATCATGGTATGCCAAGATCGTGGGTTAGTTACAGATAAACAGTTACAAGCCATCAACAAAGCCAAATCATGTGGCAGCTAGCGCTCATTTTCAAGAAAATAACTCTCAGAAAGTAAGTCAAGAGGTCAGGAGAGCAAGAGTGTCGGGAGCAAAGAAACATGGAAATAACCGAAGGAAACCGTTCAAAAAGAATGCAACTGCTGGGAATCGTACAGAAACAACTACACATTTGTTATAGGTACCGCCAGCAACCAACAGCAAAAAACCGCAAAATCAAGCAAATTTACAATCTTTCTCCTACTAATTGTTGATCAATCTTTATATACACATTTGTTATAGCAAAATCAAGCAAATTTACAATCTTTCCCCTACTATTATCTTCCTACACTCTGTATTGTTGACATAATATCTTTTATTTTCTGTTGTCTATTGAATTCCAATATAGTTCATTTACAACCGTTTATATCATTTTGAGTCTATACTTTCAAGACTTTGTCATTGATTAAATTCTGGCACTGTTTCTATCTGTGTAGTCTAGTTCTATTTAATGTAATTGATTGATTTTGCCTGTCGTTTTTTTTAATCCTAAATTAGTGCGGACTCCTGATCTCTCAAATTAAAAGCCAAAAAATGACTTTTGGTGAAAAAATTGTCACCGTAGGAACAATTTCGGCAAAACAGTATTACAATACAAAACAATACAAAACAAGTAAGTTCATAACAAATTTGACACTACTATCCTTGAAGCCATCAAATACTCTACTCTCAACTAGCAGTACATATGAATAAGAGGCCTACTGCTTTGAATCATTCATTTTTCGTGGTAGCTATCTGCTTCGATCCGACGGAGAAGAACTCGGTGATGACTTCAAGAGGCATGCCTTTGGTTTCCGGAACTTTCAAAAAGACAAAGACCCAAGATATGACGCACACGGCAGCATAAATGCCGAAGATGCCGGCTAAGCCGATTGACTCGAGCAGCACGGGCAGTGTATCGGTCACAATGATGTCTCCCAACCAGAAGACTAATGCGCATATTGTCATGCAGAGACCGCGCACCCTTGTGGGGAATATCTCAGAGCACAAAATGTTTGGAATAGGACCGTAAGCTGTCATGAAGCAGCAGAAGTAGACCACCACACATATGGTTGCGATATAGGAGCAGACAGTCGAGCTCGAATTGACCAGTTCGACGATTACTAATACTACAAGTGTCACAATGAGCACCGGAATTGTAGTCAAAAGGAGCGTCCTGCATCAAGGCAAATTTTGATTGAAACAACTCGGAGAATAAAAGTTTGGAACATGTCTGTAATATATAAAATTACAGAAGAACGTAGATATGCCATCATGTCCCTCCAAAATATGTGTGTGTGTGTGTGAGAGAGAGAGAGAGAGATGTTTACCTTCTTCCAGAGGAATCCATAAGCCTCATGCCCACAGCTATACATGGTAGCATTAAGAAAGTCGTGAATGCACTAATAAGAAATGATGCAGACTCTGTGCCGAGCCCTAAGCTTGAAAGAATATCTTCAACGCCAGCATCTTCAAGTATTTGAGGAGTGTAGTAGAGAACTCCATTTATTCCAGAGAACTGTGTATAAGCGCGTTAGCAGTGCTTCCATATCAAATTCACGATCCCATTTATACATGACTTTCTAAGACAAGAAAAAGCTTTGGCTTGTCGCAATTTGCCATTAAGGAAGGACCAAATACAAAGATCCAGACAAATCATGGGGTCATTTACTCGATTCCAGAACTGGACCAAAAAATGGAAGATGGATGCCTACAGACTACTGCAAACATAGAGAATGCATATTACCGTCAGGTTAATGACTCCATGTCCCGGGAATACTAAGGCTTAACCAGATTGCAGATTACATGGATTGATGGTGTTAAGAACATGGGAAGCCTTTGTTGATGTCTATTGTTATCTAAATGAGGGCAAAAGAAAAAAAAAATGGCAGCAAGCAATGGACCTAAATGAAACCTAAATGAAACCACATGATACCTGCTGAAGTAGCTGTATTCCCATCCCAACAATTAATGCGTGCTTCACTCCTGGTTCAGAAAGAGCGGCCCAAATTGGACCCTTCGAGGCAGTTTCGGACGGATGAACCATGGCTGGTCCTAGTGGATGCTGATCCATAAGTTCCTTCGAATACAAAGCAGGCAGGCTAACTAAAGCAGCAGCTGGGACAAACTCATCTTCAGCAGGGACTTCAACCCCGGGAAGGGAAACAAGGGAACCACGTCGGGACCCTGGAACTCCCTCCTCGTGCAAATAGATTCTCTTAAATCCTCCCTCTTTTTTCCCATCCTCACCTTCTCTCTCAGTCCATTTCCACGCCAACTGCCAGCCGCCACCAATCCCTGTGCTTCCCACCTGCTCCCCTGTTCCTTGCATCAGACTACTATGGCGCCCCATACTCAGAATACTCCCATGTGAAGCAGGAGGGCCCCCTTCCTTCTCGATGCTTGTTGTTTGGCGCGAGATCAGTGGACTGTGCAAATTTTCATCATCATCCCCTTCACCAGCCTCGGAACCGTAACCCTCGCCTTCTTCCCTTTGCACACTTTCTTCATCCCACTCCTCATCTTTACCACGAGGGTCTGCTGTTGTACTAAACATGCTGCCGAAATTAGGGAAAAGCATGCTTTTCATGCTTCCTGTCTCAGGAAGCTTTTCGTGGACACTGCCAAAGAGAGTAACTAGAGGGTCCATAAGAGGCACACTTTGGTTCGTCATTGTTCCCTGGCGGGAGATGAGGGCAAGAGAACTCTGTCTAGCCGAAGGTTTAGCAACCCAGGAGAGACCTTCTTCAGGTCCATATAATTTGATCCTGCCCTTTTCAGAGGTTGGCTCTTGATCATCTGCCTCATCAGCCGGACCTATCATGTATTCTTCTATTGATGTTTCACCACCAATTCCAAGACCCTCAACTAATAGAGCCAGCTCACCTGCACAATATTTCAGCAAGATCTATGAATAAAGGAAGTCACAATATTCCTCTCATCAGGGAATAGCAGGTAATACAGAAACACTTTTGCGATGCTTCTTTATCTACTTTAGAATTGACTTCATTGGCACGAAAAGCTTATTTCCACTAAATGCATCTTATGTTGCAGAACATCTACATGCGTCAAAGCTAGATGTGCATGTCAGATTATTGCAATCATGCATCGCCAGAGCCTAAGGCATGGCCTGTCATGGAGCCATGAATTACTTGTAGATGAGTCATTTTTAAGAGTATATGGGAGGCTAAATTGAAGATGAAAGCTATTGAATGGTTGCCTTGATGAGAAAACATAAGGATACATCTTCAACTCTCCCACTGCGATGAAATTCCATATTCGTGACAATGACATCACTTGATACCAGAGAATTCATTTTTAATTGGCTACATGTCCTTAAAAACAGGATAATCTGTGCCCGTGATGAGCAGGGGCTGGCCAACTAGCCAGACTAAATGCAAACTTCTACAAGCCTCAGTTGTACCATTATTGCACATGCTTATTTCTTATCTTTATTAATCAGCCTAAAAGGACAACGTATTAAGTGCTAAATGTGTTCAACCAGTGGACCAGCTGGTGCCGCTCATTGATGCCTAAAAAATTGTACAAAACCAATCAAATAAATGGTACTCTGGTACTATCTATAAACACTAACCTTATTAATCTAGAACAATGATCTTTATTAAGATTAGAAAGCAAGAACACAGAGATGAACCTGAAACATCTTCCCTTCCACGTAGTCTCTGGAGAACTTTTTTTGCTTCCATCATCTTCCCTTTGCTCACGAGCCACCGTGGGGACTCGGGCAAGAAAAAAACCATGAACAAAAAATAAATAACTGATGGAATCGAAAGAACCCCGAGCATTATTCTCCAGTTAGGTGAAGTTGACAGAGACATCCCAAATATCATACAGTATGCCAAAAACATGCCACCCGAACCTGTGAACTGTGGAAGAGTATTTAGCAAACCCCTAACATCAGGTGGGGCAGTCTCAGATATATACAACGGGACAAGAGTAACGGCAAGACCGATTCCAAATCCATCTAACAATCTTCCTAAGCATAAAACATAGACATTGGGGGACCATAGCATCACCAAGCCACCAATGAAATACAGAATCGATGACATGATCAGCATGGGGCGACGACCAAGCCAATCTGATATAGGTCCTGAGGATGTAGTTATGACCGTGGCTCCAATCAGTGACATAGCCACAACAAGGCCCTCTACAGTTGATCCCAAGTCAAGGTCTTCTTTTATGTAGACTATAGCTCCTGCAGGATAACGCCGAGAAGAACCAAAAAAAGAAAGAGAAAAATTTTGTCAGTTCAAATGCCAATATGAGAACTACTGCTAAATTCGCAGGTTCTCTGTAAATTCTGAGTAAAATAATCCAACATTCATCCTGCAAAATAAGCTGTGACTACCTGCAATGGTGGCATTGTCCCATCCTTGAAGGAAATTACCAATTGTAGCAGCAAGGGCCACGAAGACAGCTCCTCTCATTTTATCAGCAACAAAATCAAGTTCTTGAAACTTGAATTCGGCTCGGCAGAAACAAGAATCAGCGTTGTCCGATGCTCACGAATCAATCAATCGTAACTACCCTTTCACAGGCCAAGAGTTAAATGGATTGCAAACTCTAACGAACTTCATGCTTCATTGTACAGTATCCCAGCAGATATGTAGTAAACGAAAACGGCAAGACTGAGATTAAAGGGATAATTAAGGTAATTTCCGTCTCCTTTGTACGAACTCAAAGAGCAAACTTGGTCAGCAACCATTCATTCCATGAACTCCCCAACTAAACCCACTTCAAAAAATTCGCCATGTAATCGCTCACACCTGTTTCAGCTCACCAGATCA
Source organism: Eucalyptus polyanthemos subsp. polyanthemos (assembly GCA_017140185.1). Lineage (NCBI taxonomy): Eukaryota > Viridiplantae > Streptophyta > Magnoliopsida > Myrtales > Myrtaceae > Eucalyptus > Eucalyptus polyanthemos. Next base: position 47,770,136 of record CM029462.1, read on the forward strand.
TCATCCCTCGCTCAAGCCTTATCGGCTCACACGACATGAAGTTTAAAGAGCCTCGATTCCTCAAGAGCAGAGTGCAGCAGAGCCAGAAACACCAAAGAACTCGAACAACAGGAAAGGAATCGTGCAGAAAACGATGACTTTACTCTCATCGAAAGCCGGAGCAACTGCAATGCGGAGCCAAGCACTCCTGAGACTTCGAATATGGGGAAGAAGAATGTTCTTTATGGACGTCGGGGAGAAGAAGCAAGGACAGCCCGCGGTCACCACGCTAATCTTGATGCCTCCGAATGGTCCCAGCAATCGAGAACGATCGAAGTGATTTATCTGTGATTTCTTCTTTTTTTTTCCCCCGATGTTGCAGGTTTGAGTACAGTAATTTTCATTGAAAAAACGGTCCTTTGCGTACGTGCTCTGTATTTACTCGACAGTCGGCACATCCGGCATCGCCCCCATGGGAAGAAGACAGAACTCCGATGGTCTGCGTAGTTAGAAAGTTAGGAAAGGTCCCTTTTCCCGTCTGTCCAATTGTCTCCACTTACGTGGCATTATTGTCCTATCGCTTACGTACATTCCTAGATTTACAAAATCTCACCCTCTTACCCTTGGAAATTTCTCGCTAGATCTCTAATCACCCTCATTAATTTTGTGAATTTCACGTGAAAATTTGTGGAGCCCAGTTTATCAACGACTATAATGCACATGTCCGGAGACTCGGGTTCGGGAAGAAATTCCTCTTTTTTTCCTAGCGACATTTTTCAAGAAATTCCGTATTGTTTTATAAGATGCAAAGAGTACATATGTATTCATTCATATGATGAAAGAACCGAATATTTTTTAATTATCTTTCACTTTTCATGATTTGCTTTGCTTTATCAAAATCTTATCATGTGTGCATTCTGAATTTTTTAATGCAAAATGCACAAAATCTTTCTAAATATATGCATGTAAACTAAATAACACTTTAAATTTTAGTGAAGAAGCAATCTAAAGAAAACATAGTTATTGATTAGTGAGGAGTTGCTGTGATTGATTATAAAAATAAAAAGGTAATGTTTTTCTCTGATTCGGGCTGGCTGAAACTACTTCAATCACAAATTTTATAAGTGAGTTACGGATCGTGGACATCACTCACCTGTAAAATTAAATAAATTGTGAATGATATCAAAGATTGTAACTCACTAATCAAAAGGGTGGTTGGCTGGAATTTCCTTCGAATAAAACCCTAGGTCCGGGGTCAAATTGTACTCATGCAAGTTCTTGCCGCTGGCAAGACCGTTGACCAGCAGGTATGGAATTACGCTATCCCAGCAAAATGCGGCCCTCCCATGTGGAATTATTGATCCCTCACGCAGTCGGATCCCCTTCGGTCCACCTGTCTCGTCTCGTTCGTTTAACCGGTGGTTGGCGTCATCTTAGACGGCAGGCTTATCTCCTCTGCAGGAAGAGCTTGCCCTTTCGGTCAATTTGCGTTTCTGTACCATCTTTCCGGTAGATTAATTTGTTCCTGTAAAATGGAAAGACACGTGCTTCGCCGTGCAATTATTGGACCAAAATGAAACTACAGTAGTCACGCTTAGGTCTCCTCTGATGTTAGTTGAAGCCTGGTCTTACCGTTCACCCGCTCTGCTCCCTTCGAGTTTAGAGCAAAAATGCAAAACGACAATAGATCTGCCTACTTTTGCCCTTTTTTCTTTGCCATCCTTAAATATCACACGACTCCCTCAATTGATATCTCCAAAAAGGTCACGTCAATTAAATAATTTATATTTTTTTTACTACTTAATCAACAAAAAGTCATTGTAATCGTATTCGGCTATCCATCTGCCTTATAGAGGATTGATCTTCACGTAAATTTAGATTTGACATGAATTGATTTGAGATTGGCTGGTCAATAATTCCATTGCAGTTACTGAGGATGCGAGGGCAATGATTAAGAGATTGTTGGCCACTAAGTGGGAAGCAACAACATTTTTTAAGCCCTAAACATAGTTACCGGCTTAATTAGATACTCATCCTCAGGTCCTCCTAACTAACATAGGCCAGCTTGAGTGGTAGTTATGGCAAAAACGCAACTTGTCTGTCCTGTATCTATTTCTTGTAACCAGGGGAATCGCATCTGGTGCAAGAGCCGCCACGCCTTCTCCTTTTCGATCCTGGCGCCGTCCACGTACGACGTCCACTCGATTCTTGCAACGTTCCGAAAATGTTCGATGCTCTTCTTTCTTTTTCCTCTTCGCCGAGGTTCTCTTCGCGCATTACAACCCTGCGGAGCGTTGTGTACTCGCGTACAAAACTACAAATTGCGCATCCAGCTTAATACGCGAACTAGCAGTTCGTGTTCGAGCCCCATACTCTGTTGAGAAGCAAGTGGGTGTACAAGTGAAATAATTACTTTTATTTTTTATAAACAATATTACAAACTCTATATCATCACACTTTCACTCATTATACTTGCTCACTCACTCACTTCACAAACCACACGCACACACCCACTCACTTCTTATCACTCTACACTTACACTACACAAGACCCCTACACACACCCACACACCTCACGTACACACCCCCACACACTTTACGTACACACTCCACACACACACTCACACAACGGGCAAGAGCCCCTATTTATAGGGTGTAAAGTCGGCACACATCCACCGACTTCCCACACCATCTTCTTCCTATTATTTTATTGCAAGTTGGGTCAACAATTGCGGCTGAGGAATTGCCTGAAGAGAGGGAGAGAAATCTAGAGTAAAGAGAGACATGGAGAACTCTAGAGAGAGATCTAGAGAACTCTAGAGAGAGAGAGGCGGTGCTTTTTCAACACTCCCTTTCATCATTACTCTCTTAATTTAGATATAGCAGCTGTGTCGATATTGCTTTTGGATTCTTCAACCGTCTCCCTCCGTTTAGCATATTGCGAAGCTTCCTCGTACATGGATGGCTTTATGGCTCCATCTTCAGTTGCTCCTTTTGCTGCGACTTTCCATTGAGTTTTGTATACCAATTCATTATGCTTTATAGTCTTATTTTCCTTCTTCTCACTCAACTCAATCTTCGTATTCAACATATCTCCTATAAAAATTTTGAGATTGGAACTCATTCGATCAAGCCTCTCATTCAACTGATTCAATCCCATCCGAAGCACTTCAATGTAGACCTCTTGATCCATTTTCTCATAAAATTTCTTCCCCTTGATCTTATTCCACCAATCCTTATACCACGGGATGTAGGGTGTAGATGGCCTCCTTTTCTCAAAGAAAACTTTATTTTTCTCCTTCATTTGTTCATTGTCTCTTCCGATATGATTAATTCGACCATCATAATGGGCTTGAGGTCCTAAAGCTTCTGCGACTTCTTGAACTCACATCGGAACTTTTCTAGCTCTCTTTCTTTTGCCTCAGGCTCTCGATCCTTCTGCCTTATCATCTCATCCCTCTTTTTCAACATATTCTCCATCTTTGCCTTCTTAACTTTTAGTTTCTTTATCATCTCCTACATCTCTTGCAGTTTCTTTTCACAATTGCTTGTTGGCGTTGTTAGTTGCTTCTTCGAGTTCTCCATTGGCTTGCTCTTATTCAGAGTCGTGATAGAACCTGTCAAATTATCCAACTCAATTATACAAGCGACTGCAAGCTCTTCTCATTCCTTCATTGCAACAGGCGCTTGAAAGTCCCATTCTCCTTCACTTTCAATCTCCTTCTTGCAAGAAGTGACAACATTTCCTTCTTCCTACCTGTACCGACAAAATCTGGCAATATGTCCTACCTTGCCACAAACGTAGCACCGTTTGCTATGCCTTTTGTTGCTCTTGTCTTCATCGTCATTGTCGCCGTGATCTTGACGAGCTCCCCCTCGCTGGGAAATTTTAAGAAATAAAATACCTTTTTGATCCATTTTATCAATTATTTGATAATTATTAAACCCAGTCTTAGTATTTTTATTACCATTGGTATCGATATCAATCCAGGACTCAATATTGACTTTATTTCGAAGACAAAAATCGAAAATTCTCCAATCCAAAAGTTAGCATAACTATAGAAACTGGAGGTCAATCAGAGGAAGGAACGACCAATGCCATAGGTTGCTTAGCTAACAACCTGGGGGCTCCTTCCAACTCGATGTGTTCTCTCCCTTTTTTGATCCATCCTATCATTACATCGACAAAAGGGCGGAGTGCTAAACTCTTCAAAGAGCCCCGGAGGCGTATCGATCTCGATAGCCGCCTGTTCGTCTCGAGACACGACCCGTCGATCGCAAGTCGGCACTATCTTCTAAAGCCCTTTTCGGGAGAAGGATGGGGCTAGATCACAACAGACATCTTTCGGCCACCCATCTTGATAAGGCCCGAGATATGTGCCGAAGTCACCGAATGGGCTTTTCGCCAATTAATGAAACTCTCTATGGAAGGGCCTTGCGAGATTTGTTGAGGAGAAGGGGAGTGCATCTTGGGCTGACCACGACCCTTATTATAGTTATAGTGACCTCCATTCATTAGATAGATGAGATCGCCAAGGACTTGTGATCCACTGTCGAACCTATTCCAACGGCTTGAACTCAGATCGTCGGATTCGTATCATAATAAAAACGAAATATCGATTGATAACATATAATTGACGATCTATTTTGGATTGAATTGCTCATTCAATAGGCCAAGATTATGCCCGTCTGTTGAAAAGCTCCGAACCTCTGATGGGAAAGCATCGTATCTCACAACAAAGGGGTTATTGTGAAAAGGAGGACGTCCGAACGGAGCCGGACGGGACGGTTTCCACAAATTCCACTAAGAAAGTTCCTTTTGTCGACCACTCATTTGAATTCGGGCCCGAAAGCGTCTTCCGAAGCACCTCATCTTGATAAAAGGCTGGCTACACAAATGCAGGAAGATACAGATTTGGGATGAGAGGTGGTAAATGGGTTGGGACCAAGAATTCCTATTGAGAAGCCCTTTCTTCCATACGCATGCTATGATATGGTTTGAATGTTCTTATCATAGGATAAGACAGACCAACACCTTTCTTCTTATCGAAAACTATCAATCATCCATTTGAGCAAGGCCCCCGCTATTTTGATTCAAAAGGCGCTTTGCTTTCAATATCGTGAATTGGTGCTCTTTGAAATCGTTACGCCATTGCTCATTGGTCGGGAACCCCATTCGCCTTTACTTTTGAGTCGGGTTGGTCGTAGATCGGGATGCTCTAAATCGCGAACTAGGAAAATGGCTTTCGGTCGAGGAAAGCTAGATTCGGATTCGGGACTTGAAAGCACTTAATACTCATATTGTTGGGGGATTCCCAACTAATCTAAGTTGAGGATTCTTTTCCCCCGGGGGAGGATCTATCTTATTATCGAACGAATGGGAGGAGAGCCGTAGCAATGAGCGGGGGCAAATGAAATGAAAAACAAATTTCATAACTTTCTTTTCATAGTAATAAAATCCTCAACTGAAATGCCCATACCCTGATTCGAGTTTTATTGAACGAAACCTCCTTTCCAACAATGGTTACTTCCCCCTTGCTTAACATAGGCCGATTTACATCGTTTTTATAGGCAAACTCGCAGCTTGGAAGAACTTATTCCCACTTGCTCGGTCTCCCTTGCACTAAGCTCCTCGGCAAGTCTTCCAAGAAACCGACGACGGAGTCCGGCCGTCCCGAGTGATAAGCACCGCTAAACCTCGGTTCAACGCCTAATTTCTTTCGTAGCACCCTCTATTAGGGGCGGTCGGGTGTCTTGATCGGACGTAATGCTCCTCTTTCGTCATAAGGCGTGGTTTCTCACCACCTAATGATGATATCATATCACAATCATGGGGTAGCCCGGTTCGAATTCCATATGCATTCTAATTGAAATCAAAACCCGAAGCTTATTTAGTTCCGGATGATGCAAAGCCAATTCTTATTCCAGATCCAATCCCATCTCCCGACCTATAACTTCTTCAAATGTAGATTTGCCCGAACTTATTTAATAAGGCGAGATGGAGACCTTGATTTGGACCCTCGTGATCGAGCTTTTGATTGTAAAGAACGCAGAGCCATAGTCAAACCATCCAAACTAGGTTGAGAGCGTCGAAGCTTATCCACCAAGCGCTCACTTCTACTCCCCGTCCCGTCGTGGAAGCGGTGGCTGGAAGCTTCACTTGTGGAGGCGGGAGGTCCGATGGAGCCGATTAGATCCACAACCGAGATGGAGCCACCCCTAGAACCCGGAGCGAAGCTATCCCTCCCGAGACCGGCCAACAAGAATCCATTGCGGATTAGAACCTACAATACAAAGACTAACCATGGAGGTCACCGAAGCCGCCGAATCGACCTCTAAAAAAGAAGAAGAAGAAAAAGAACTATGCGGTTAAGGAACAAGCCGTCATGGCTGCACCCGTCAAGTTACACGATCTTTCCGTTTGCCCGCTTTGATTAGGCTTTATTCCCGAGCACTCTTTTTAAATGCTCTTGTGGAGCTGGAGAAGCAAGACTAGTCCTTATTAGTAAAGCTTCGGCCCTACCTTTCTAATCGGCATCTTTTGATCGTTTCACTGTCATAATGGGACCACTACACTGGCCCGAGAAGGTGTGTAAACGGTCACTCTATAACTATAAGGTCTCAATGGACACTATTTGATTTTTTCAAAAAAAGAAAGAAAATAGGGACCTAATAAGCACAAAGCTATTACACAATCAAAGCCTTTTTCATCTCCCCGCGAATGTACGCACAAGATAACCTTTGATACACGCCACTAGCCGTTTAACTACTTTACCGAGAACAGTCAAATCACACAATTCATTGGCTTCTCCTCTAAGGAAGTAAAAAAAACCCACATGCTCTTTATCATATCACCTATACGAATCCGAAGCTAACCCACGCACTCGATTCATCCCCTTGAATAACGGGTTTGCTGCGAGTCTTTCTTTGAATTTATGATGGAGAGACGGGGAAGATGAAAACAATAGATGTGATATACCGAAAAAGAAAAAAGGTAGAGGAGGCCTGTTGCCGAGACCCCGTCCTCTTGCAAAGGAGGCAAAGCACCGAAACCGTAATGAAAGTTCGATCAAGTGCCGAAGAAATGGTCGACTACGAATCCGGATTGGTTTGAATCGAGAATGAAAGATTTTCTCTAAACTAGAAAACCGTCAAGAAAGGATCCATCAACATGATGGACACTCGAAACCTTATCTATCTGGTTTGTATAAGGAGGGAACCGATTTGACCTTTTCAGAAAGGGGGAAACAAATCAAGTAGGAAACGAAAGACTAACATAGCGCTTCACGCCCCGAGGAAGGTGCTTTCTTTTAGTCTACGCCTACGCCTTTCCCCTTTTAATAATAATAAGGTAAGCATCCAGCTCTCGATCTAGAGCTATTGCTTCAACAATCAACTCGAGCTCGGAAGTCGGGTTAAGACGTCGACTTATACGGGGTCTTTTCGAGAAGATGAAAAACAATTCCTGTCTTGAAAGGTAAATCCCACTAAACAACACTTGTACGCTTGACATGAAAAGTAGAGGCAAGCGAGTCAAAGGCCAAGCCTCAACCAAAGAAAGGGGGACAACCATGCCAATCCAAGCGAGCAACTAGAAGCCCACTCTACCTTTCTTTCTTTATCTTAGACTTCGTTATTCAAGGAGACCCATGTGCATTTCCTCCGTTCCGTGCTCTTGAACTCTTGATTCCCTTGTGCCTTTAGTTGAAGTCGAGGAGTTTTTAGTTGTCGTAAGGGAGCTTGATCTTGCCGGAAATCTTCTTTAAAAAAAAAGGAAGAAAGAATCAAATCCGAAGAATAGCGTAGTATAGATGTGTCCTTGGGAATCCAATTTCCTTCTTCTCTTGGTTCTCATTGGCATAAGGCTCTAGTTCAACTAGCTTGAAGGTGGGAAATGTAGCTTAGCAAAGAGGAATTGGATATAGAGCTGCAAAAGCTTGACTTGGCTAGAGGGGAAGGTTGGAGTTCACACCCGCTTTCATTTCATATGGATAGAAACCCCGTAGTTTAGTGAGCCAAGGGCAAGAGTCATTCATGGCATGCTTTTTCCAGGTCCTATCGAACAACGAGAGATGGACTTACCAGTATGACAGCCGCTAGGCTTGGTCTTCTTTGTATCCAGAGTCGGTCTACCCGGAGAAAGGGGAAGCTCTAAAAGAAGGTTCGAGGAGCCTAGCCTTCTTTCCTATTAGTTTCAATATCTGCTACTTTTGTGCCAACCCTCTTAGAAGGAAGAACTCTAGGGAAGTGGGAATATTTCCTACCCTTCCAGGTAGTTCTTCCTTATGAAGGTGGGACTGTAAAAAGACTGGTTGAAGGACCAACTTTTTGGATTGCTTTTTCTACTGCAGCTACGGCTGCTGATCGATATACTCCTTTGATCTAGTCTAATAGTTTTCCCGGAAGCCGGTAGAAGTAAAATGCTACTATAGCCGAAAGGCATTAAGCTAATCACGGTTCTCGCTCTTACCCGTTGGGAGACCGATGGATAGCCAAGCTAGTCTTGATATCTTTGGTTCTCCTTCTCTCTCTTCATCTGCCAATATGACTGGTCCGAATGCCCATTGTGTTCGCTACGCTCCGTTCGTTTTCCCCCGTTGCTTATTTGCCCGTCTTACGTGCCTTAGGTGGTGTTCTTTTCACGTGCGATGATCCCTCATAGAGTTCTGCTTTCATCCGGCTCAACAAAAAAAGAGTGAGAAACCACTCCTAAACTCACTTACCTGGTTTCCACTCCTTCCTCCCTTTCCCCGTCTTGTCCGCCCTGAGGAGGAGTAAGCACGCGCGGAGGCTCATAATCCTCTAGACTAACCGGCCACCTTCAAGCTAAAAGTCATTCTAGAAAGAAATCCGTTTTGTTCGATAGCGCAAGAACAACCTTTTTCCATTCCGACAATGGCATTCGGGTTTATTCCGCATCAACATAAGATCGGTAATTCCTTCGACACATCTACGGAGCTCCTTCTTGTTGTAAGCTTTCGGGCGTTCTAGGGGAACGAAATCCAATACTTTGTAGTTGGGCTATTGTGTGTACGAAACTTGTCTTCAAGCTTGAAACTTCTTTTCCATCTATCCCGGCTTTCAACATAGGATTGGTCCTTGTCTCAAAGAAAGCATGGAAAGAGCATCCGAGTCACGGATCCACTAAGTGATCGTCGCTAATGCACGGATGCCTTTAATAATGGCTTTTGCTTAAACCGCGTGGAAAACTTTGCTTTTTTCTGGTGCAATATCGAAAGCAGTATTCTATCCGCGCAAACGACTTACTTCTTACGACTTGACTTTCCTGTTGAACAAGGATATCTCCTCCGCGTGTTGTGTCGAAAACATGCATTTTCTATCGATTACTTTCCTTGTCTAAATAGAGGTAAGCATTTCCCATCAGTAGCCAACTTCGAAGAACGGGCATAATCTTTGAAATTTGCATTTCTTCACCAGGCTTGGACCATGTCTCCCAAACAATCTCAGTACATATGACGCAAGACGATTCCACATATCGAGGTCGGAATGGGATCGGGTGTTTTCATGTCTCACCGTAGTGCCCGGTTTGTCTTGATTTCTGATTGATGAACAAGAAGGAAAATGGAACTCTTGGATTTTTTGACTCGCCCCCGCTACCTGTCCAAAACAGCCTTCGTCCGCCCGCCACCGTGGAAGCAAGCTAGCCCCCTATGTTGGTTGCCCCTTGATCCTTTCTCTAAGTTGTTGGTCATTTTTCAAGCCCAAAGAAAAAAGGCCCCGACTATAGATAGGCTAAGGCGCCATTATAGAATAGTTTTAGAAAAGCAACCTTTCGCGCAGCTCAAGCAACCCGACTAAGCAAACGTAGGCTTGGGCTCGAAAGCAAGAAGCAAGGGATTGAGCAACTTGTGCTCGTTAGCGCTAACCTTTGATTGCGCTTAGGCTTGACTAAGAACATAGAGAGGGCTTTTCCCAACCTAGGTTAGGTTTGGAACCCTTCCCCTATTTGTCAAGCTTTGATTGGATTGGAAGCCGCTGAAAATGGAACCCTTCTCTTTTTTTGTTGCGGAGCTCGCTGCTTTTCATTTTGTTAGTTGCCTTCGCATTTCAATCATCATGATTTTTCCATGGTTTGATTTTTCCATGGTTTGCCATCTCTTGCACTTGCTCTATTTCTATTTTGGCCCTTGAACCCTCTTTTATTACTAAAGAGGGCACTTTCATCCTCCTTAATTGAGACCTTAGAAATTTGTTTATCTAAGGCTTCTTGGTTGACCAATATATTCTCCAACTCTGTTAGAGTTGGCTCATTTTCCCATTCACGAGTGGCCGTAACAATACCATTATACTCCAGCATTAACCCGTGAATTATTATTCTTCTTATTCTTGTCTCAGAGATGGCATTCTTATGATCTAATTTTGAAATTTCTTCACAAATAGATTTAACTTTAAAAAAGTATTGACTCACCATCATGTTTTGTTGCGAGATTGAGAGGAGCTCGTTCTCCAAGCATTGTAACTCGGCGTTGTTTGTCCTCGCAATTTCCCTTCTTTTTTTTTTTCTACCAATGGTGATCTGAACGAGTCGCACATACACCCTAGTACATGTTCCTCGACTCTGAGGACATCCCCCAAGAGCGGGGGATTTCGTGACATTTCTGATTGGCTGTCTTGTGTTTCTAATAAGTTGTTTAATAGTTGGCATGTTGAATCGTATACATAATAAATGGGCTGGTTTAGATCGATCCTAACCGGATGATTATAGAATATTATGAAACCCGGTAATAAGTAAGAAGAGTGAAAAAGGAATTTGAATTATTTTATTTTTTTATTCGATCTTGAATTTTAATGAACTTGTTTTCATTTTCAGCAATTCATGAAAGAATGAATCGAGGAATAACCTATGAATGTAACAACTAAAAGAAAATACCTAATGATAGTCAATATGGGACCTCACCACCCATCAATGCATGGTGTTCTTCAGCTCATCCTTACTCTAGATGGTGAAGATGTTATTGATTGTTATCCCAGGCCTCCTTCGGGGTCTTTGCACTTTTTATGTGTTGCAATAATTCATCTTCAACAGTCACGGCAAGCACATAAAGAGCCTCACCCGATTTTATATTCCATTTTCTTAATTCGCTATCATTCGTGGGTGGGGTGGTGTTGCTCCCGCCAACAATATCCCACAAATCTTGTCCTAGCAAGTAATATTATATGCGGGTACTTCAATTATTATAATTTGAGTTGTTGAGCTTCTCGATGCCACTTACCGAACTCGAGAAATCCGCCATTGTGACTTGAGTATCTTGGTCCCAGATCAACCGATTTCACAATCCCAGATTGTGCACTGGCAAAACTCCGGCATTCTTCGTTTCTCTCCTTGGCTCGACGATCCCTGACCACGTTACTCACTTACAATGGTCCCCAACCACTGTCTTCGCACGGCCTTCGATAACCTGCTCTGATTCCACTTGTTGAGGAGCAAGTGGGTGTATAAGTGAAATAATTACTTTTATTTTTTATAAATAATATTACAAATTCTATATCATCACACTCTCACAACTACTCATTGTATTTGCTCACTCACTCACTCACTTCACAAACCACACGCACACGCCCACTCACTTCTTATCACCCTACACTTACACTACACAAGACCCCTACACACACCCACACACCTCACGGACACACCTCACGTACACACCACCACACACTTTATGTACACACTCCACACACACACTCACACAATTCCCACACCATCTTCTACCTATTATTTTATTGCAAGTTGGGTCAACAACTGCGGCTGAGGAATTGTCTGGAGAGAGGGAGAGAAATCTAGAGTAAAGAGAGACATTGAGAACATCTAGAGAACTCTAGGAGAGAGAGAGGCGGTGCTTTTTGAACATACTCGAGTTGCATCGGGTGCATAAACATCGTAATGTGTACGTCATTGGGTTGGGCTGAAAGTGTTATGCCGTGATGAACGTGCCGCGTCAATTTCTAAGATTGCCCACCAACGAGTTAAGTACGGGCTTACGAAATAGTCACTTTATCTCATGGATCGAGAAAATGGCACCAAGAATCAAACTTGCTCGTTCTGTCCCATCTATACATCTCTATCATTTTCTGGAGTTTGATGACACCGCATGATGCTTTTACAATGGGAAACCCATGGTTTCTAGAGGAATGGATGTTTATATTCACCGACTGGGTTTAGCAGTTGTGTTGTTAACAAGTTCGAGTTCTCTCTAGAGGACTCAAGTTCTAGCCGTGTTGGTTTTCGGATTATGGAAATTTCCCGTCCTCATGCCCACCCCAGGCATGCATTTCATTTTGGTCTGCACTTGCAGATGTCTTTTTTTGGGTAAAGGAAGGCAGTTTACAACTTTTCTGGAGGCGACAGCGCACAGTTGTGGAGATGGCGGCTAAGTTGATTATGGGATCATACTGCCTTCCTCTGTCGTATATTTTGGTTATTAAAATGCTCTGTGATAAATTGTACTCATCGCAGATTGGAATTCTTTCTGGGCTATAGATAAAGTATATGTACCTCTTATGCAGTAGCACCAGTATCCTAAAGTTCATCAACTAGAGATTAGCTTGAATGATCTGGTCAAAATCTCTTATTTGGCCATTCTTATTCAATCTTTAATCTTAGTACAAATGCAAGGCTGCTTATTTGGCAGGACAAGTGAACCGACCTTACTAATGTCTTATGCACAATCCACTTATCTTCATGTATACATGTTTTCCTTCATAGACATGGATCATTAACTAGATACAAGGGAAACAATTCTCTTTATAAGTAACAAAATTCTCACTTGGCAAACTTCACGTCTGGATTCCGCATTGGTTTGAGCCACATATCGGCCATTACTCTCGAGGAGAGGCTCCACAACATATCTTGGCCCTTGGATAACGCGTGCTTCATCTTTTTGCCGGGCTTTCCGAACCCATAGGCCACCAACCACTGCATGGCTGTTAGCCTCTGCTTCTCACTATCCCACATGTTCTTCTGTCCTCCTGTCTTCACCATCGACCCTCCAACATGTAAACTTGTCACTTTGTATCTGCTTTCTTCGGCATCCTTTTCCCCTGTAACTTCTGCTTCTACGGCGTGAATTAGTGCCACCACAGGGCCTCCAACTGACTCATACCGCCGCAAAGGATCACGCAGCTGAACAATTACTGCCAGTGTTATTGATGTTGAAGGTGCAGATCCATTGGATTTCACCCAGTCCTCAAGAGGGACAGCGGATGCCAGGGGATGTTGATTGCCATAAAGCGGAGAGACGTCGAACGGGGCTTCATCCTCAGCCATTTCGGCTTGAATCTTCAGAGCATCGATCGTCATGGCTTCAATCTTTTGCATTGAGAAGGCCAGGATCTCCTCCACGGTAATTGGATTCTCATTCACATTCCAAAGCCCTGTTGAGATTCTCTCTTTCCTTCCTGTGCTCATAGCGGTAGCCATTGTCTTCACCGCAGCAATTGTTCGTGCAGCACTGGAGGTGGCGACTTCCTTATTCCGACCTTGTATGATCGCAGAAGCTATACCCTCGAAGGCTATCTGCTCTGCGGTCTTTCCAATAAGCTCGTCCATGGGCATTAAGGACATAAATTGAGAGCTCAGTTCATCGGTGCTTATGGCTGCCATCCTCTGAAATAATTCAAAGCCACTTGCGGAATTTTGCGATTCAAGAACCAATGGCTTCGACATCTGCATTGCTAACTTGGGAGTGTCTTTTCTTGCAACTCCTACATTGAGGGGATTCATGGCGGCTAGGTAACCTCCATTCCTTGTTTGAACTACACAGCCCAAGCCTTTTCCAAGATCCGGGAGGTACACTTTGGACCCTGACTCCGAAGCATCATCGGCTCCCTCAAGCTGCAACGGAGGAATTTCTGGTAAACTCAGCTTATGTTTATTCTGTTCTTCGTCCTCAAGCATCTCAAGAAACTCCCTCGTTACCGTTTCTTCGTCCGCATCCAATCTCTGAGACTCAGTCTCTGTTTCATCCCCTATTTTCAGTAACTTCTCTTCTGCTATCATGGATTCGAGTGCTTTTATCTGCTGAGCAATTGAGTCGAGTTCGGTTAATCTGGAGATATGCAACTGGTCATGTACAACTTCCTTAACAACCTCGCTTGATGCTGATCTTTCTTCGGCGGTTTCTTCAGATTCTGCACCCCTAGTGTCTTCCTTGTCCTGTATCTCAACTCCTTTGTCCACGACTTCGAAGTCGGGCATATCAAGATCTTCCATTTTTGCTTCGGGTTCTTCGGATTTCTGCACTGAGGAGGAAGTTGAAGGAGCTGGGGCCGGCTCGTCGAGATTCAGATCATCCATTCCTTGAATTTCATCGATCTTCCCTACTTGGGGAGGAGTCCAAGGTCGGCTCTGCATCTTCGGGCTCGGTATGCTGAAAGATGTCTTTGACTGCTTGCGACCAAAAGAAGACGAGAAGTTCTTCGACTTCTCTACTTTTGATCCTTCAGCCTGACTGTAAATTCCAATTCCTCCATCCTTTTCCATTATCTGGAATCCTAATTTCAAAAAAGCTCACCTCCTTTGGCCTTCCCTGATAGATTGAAGCTCGTGTCCCACTGCCTCACCCTCGTGCCTTCGTAATTCTTCTCCACGGATTCCCGAATCAGCTGGCTCAGATCAACTGAGCTCCTGCCAAAATCAAGCTCTTCTGCATCGACTGCAAACATGTATATCCAAAACGGACGAGGCTCAAATTTTAACTGCCTTGCATTGCCGGGAGTGCAGTACACATGACACTTCACAAACAAAGTCTCTTCGAAATCGGCAGCTTCCTGTGAGACGCGAGATGGCATTGTGTGGACTGCTCCCTCCTTGGTCTCTTTCTTCCTAACGCAGACCGAGAGGCGCAGCCCGTTCATTGATGCCGGGAGGCCCTGTGCACTGACCACTTCCACAGAGAATAAGCAGCTCAATTTCTGCATACCAATGTGTGACAAAGCTCTAATTGGTTTCCAGTTCCAAATCCCTTTTTTCTCGACCGTGCCTGGCTTATCATCCAGCTTCTTCAACTCTCTCTGAGTCGAAACTCTGGCTTGATCCTTCTGCTCGCCGCCAGCGTCATCAAGCTTTGGTCTCGAGCGCCATGGCGACAGGGACATGCGCCTCGCCCGAGGCCGTGGCCCTGGCTTATCCTCGACCTTCCCGGGGGCGACATCATCGGGGGGAGGGATCGAGGGGACTGATGTCCTTGGGAGCACGAGGGAGGCAGTACGGCGAGTCGCCAAGGTGTGGGACTGGTAAAGGGATTGGCTGAGTGTCTCTAGCTCCTCCAGCAGCTGGGTATTGGAGTTTCTCCTCTCTAAATGTTCTGCTGCCATTGGAGCACGCAAGAAACGGCAAGATGAGATGGTGGCAGGGCTGCAAGAGATGGACCTGAAGGACTGTGGAATTGTGTTGACGACGATGAGGTCGATCAGAGGTTGAAACAAGGAGTGGAAGGATAAGATGAGTTTATGTGGCTCAAAGGTCTTGAGGTGGAGAACAACAGCATGATGATGATGTGTCGTGGTAGCTGATCAGTGTGGCCAATGCTGGGCCGCGAGAGCCAGGCGAATTCGTCTTCGGGATGGTGTAGCAAACGTGTGAAGGATAAGGGGAGAGCGTGTGTTTGTCATGTCGATTCATGAGCAGAAAGAGACAGCCGAAGGAAAGAGATGGAAGAAGCTGAAGAAGAGAAATGAGGTCCCGGAGAATTAATTGCGGTTGCTTCTGGCGTTGTCACCGCTTTCCAGTTCATAGTTTCCCAACGAAACCTAACCATACCGATGCCCACTTCTAACCTTCTTCGCTCCCAAGTTCTGGTCTTGTAAGTTTCTGGGAGTGAGAGAGAGACTAGGAAAGTTCTCGCTTGCAGGCTCTCTGGTCCGGACTCTCTTCGTTTTGTTCCCATCGCACGTTGCCCTTCTCTCTCCATCTCTCTCTTCCTCTCATGAGCATGGTGTCTCCGGTCCCTATCGATCAAAGATCTTTTGGGACAAGTCTGGAATGAATAGGTTCTTTTTACAATTAATGAGAAAGTCTCTCTCCGAGTTTTTTTACAACATATACATCCGTTGCTTTTTGCTTACCCGATGAAACAGATTAAGATGAAGTGATTGATATTTTAATTACTAAGTTAGACATAAAAGAACTATAAATCCAAAAAGGTCTTTTGAGTTTGCAATGATGAATATTGATTGTGCATCAAGTGAGATATGACTTATTTAAATGGATTTCTATTACTTCAAATGAAACAATCGTGCATTCAATCTAGGGTCGAGAATTGTTCAAAGCGATTTTTGAGTGGTGCAATCAACACTTGAAATTGGTGATTCTAGAGACATACAAGGATGGCCCTTGGTTAAAAAAGGGTGTTGAACAAGTCCGGCACACACTAAATTGGGTCTTTCCCTCACAAAAATATAATATTAGAACGAAAAAAAAACAAATAAAAAAATCCTCCTTCTATGATTATAAATAGCTTGACACAAGATCGCAAGCATTTGTCAAACTAAAAGAGGCCACCCCAAATCTGAGAGAAAGAAGATGATGAGTTCTAGTGGCAGCGAGCAAATGATTCGATCTCCTGTGAAGGGAGGAGAAAATAAAGCATCATTAGAAGGGCTTCCCTTGGAAAGCAGTCCCTATGTGAAGTACACGGATTTGAAGGACTACAAGAACATAGCTTACGGCACCCAAGGCCACCTCAAGCCCAAGCCCGGCCACGGCGGCGGCACTGACGCTCCCACACTCTTTGGGAGTGGCCTCTCCAGCAACCAACGTGTCGGGGGTTGAGGCGGTCGATTAGTATGTTTTGTCTTCAAATATTTAGAATGTAGCGTTGGCTTACTGTCATGTATAATGGTTTATACTTAGATTGAATTATGAATATAAAGGATAGAAGACTGTCACGGCGAATCTTTTGTATAGAATGATATAGCACTTTCTGTGATTTGAGTTCTCAGCTTCAATCGACGACTATGATTGAATTCGTGAAGTTTGTTCTAGCAGCAATAGTTTGTAATTTTTTAACTGATTTGAAAGCCTAGTTAGCTGATACCAACGTGGCATTGTCATTTTCCATCATGAATTGCAAGCGAGAAGGAAACTTCCTCTTTGATCGAACCATTTCTCTGATAAAGACAATGGCAATGGACTGCGGTTAGATTATACCATTGCTAAGAGATTTAGGCATCAAAAGAGACGAAAGCTTGGAAGATTTCTCCAGAGTTGGTGGTGGTGCTCTTCTGGGCTGAGAGATTAAGAGACATTCCTTTTGGCTTTTGGGTTGGGTTTTTGGAGACATTTGGGCTTTGAAATTTCCATTTTCGTTTCCTTTGGGCTTGCAGTAGGAGAACCATGTCCTCCCTCTTCTTTGGTAGCAATCAAATTTATTGAATTACCCCAAAAGAAAAAAAAATCTAAACTTTTGACATTCGCAAATTATAGTAAAAAAAAGAGTATAATAGGACAAGCGCAATTCCTATATTATGTTCTGAAGTTCAATACATCTGACATCTAATTTATTCTTGATATTATTGCATGGATGAAATTATTGTATCTAATTATCATTCGATTTATCAGAGTTTAATTGTGTTCCTTGAAAACTTCATACATCACATAAGATTATTGGATCTGACTCGTTATGGGAGCAGACAACCGAGCATATGGGGAGTAGCGGGGGGTAAGAGCTGCGGTGGCTCAGGAATTCAATACGCGGACTACGAATTTTATGTGTATAAATGGCTCTCCCTTTATGACCCAAAAAAAAATGGCTCTCGCTTTTCTCAATATTATCGAAAACGGATGAAAATTTTGAGGGGACTTTTTGTCTTTTTTGAATTTCACCTTCAAATTTTAACAAAATGAATACGATATTTCGATGTTCAAATGTCATGGGAGGGAAAAATTAATCATGAAGTTAGATGTTTTTGTTATTTATTTTTCTTTTGTAATCCCACATTTAGACTCAATTGTTGCGACTATTCAACACGCTTCATACCCTTTCGTGACAACCGCTCGTCTTGATGGGAGACAATACATATAAGGAACGTACGTTCATTTCTGACGGGTGATCAAGGTCTAACACAAAATCCTCACATTTAGAATACACCATCAGTTCGTGAGGAAATTTGGTTAGTAGAGTGCACCCATTGCTTTCTTGATTTTTTCAGGAGATTCGACGAATGTGAATGCAAACAATGGCTGGAGGTTTGTTTATAAACGATCTTGGCTTCCGCATATGAATTATTTATGTCTCACATTTGGTATCAGAGTATGTTTATTGCCTCTGCCTTGTTTTTTCGAATTTTTGGGTGTATTTTCGGCCATTTTCTAGGGATGAACAGTAACTTGAAGTTTTGAGGCCAAAAGAGATTCGTCGATTCCGGGCAAAATCCGCACGACCCACCCTTTGATTTCGGACCCATACGATCGCACCACCATGAGGAACATTAGCCATGAGTTTTTCCGGTATATGGGAGTTCGCCGGAGGCTAATCGGGAGGCGGAAGTCTCTGTGGTTAAGGTTTTGTGTTTTTGTGAATTTTTTTATGATTTGGGGCTTATTTCTTTATCATTTTCGCTGAAACTTGTACCCATGTGGTCGTGCCGACGTTCTCTTCAAAACCCATCAATTATTTCGGTCTTAGATGGGCTGTCGGACAAGAAACAGAGAAGAAATTGTGGCTGAAAATGGCGAAAAACTGACGAAGAGGCCTCTGTTCGCGCGAGGAAAAAGGCGCGTGGAGCCCACGCGTGTGCTACGGTTGCAGGCGCGTGGATTCCACGCGCCACGCGCTAACACGCGCGCTCAACCGCTGCGCGCGTGGGATCCACGCGCGCGGCAGTTGCCAGGCGTCTTGGGCGATGAACCGCGCTCGTGCGAGGCACGCGCCCACGCGGAATTTTGGCGCGTGCTCGGCACGCGCCCGTCACCCTCACCCGCGGCTCCTATTACGCTTTTGCCTCAAAATTTTTTAAATTTTTGCAATCATGCCCTTGGCCAATTTATTTATTTACTGTTCTGCCCTTGATGTATTTATTTATTATGTCATTTCATGCATTTCATTTTTTTTATGAATATTTTATGCATGAAATTAAATGTCCAATGGTCCATATATTTAATTAATTAGGGAGTGGCCACAACATCTTTAATTAATTAAATTATATATTAAAAGCCTCCGGATCATATTTAGAAATGGACATTGATTGTAATTAATTATATTAATATGATGAATTTTATCCCACAGGAATTTTCATTATATTAATATGATTAATTAGGATGAAATATCATATTATTTTTCTTAATTTACCCACAGGGATTAAGAAAATGCATATAATATGGTAGTTTCTTCATAATATAATTATGAATCTATTTAAATTAAAAACTTAGCCCACAGTAGTTTTTATGTTATGTGATTTATATTGTGATATGTTTACATTGGTAAAATATGATTTATTTATATTTGCCTCAAATTTTGTGACATAAGCATGATTATTTGATATGCGGTTTCGCAACCCGTGAATTTATCTCGAATTTAAGTTTGATGTTCCCGCATCGAATGGTGAGAACTATAAAATTTGGAAAGAGTCAGTTCTTCTTCAATTGGGGTGGATGGACATTGACTATGCTATAAGGAAAGACGAACCACCTGCTCCTACTAATTCAAGCACTCCAGCTGAGATAACTCTTTATAACTAATGGGAGCGGTCCAATCGCGTTTGTGCCATGTTTATAAGAGCTAAGATATCTCCAAGTATTCGTGGTTCAATTGCTTAGTATAGCAATGCTAAGGCTTTATTGGAGGCTATAGATGCGCAGTTTAAAAGTTCTGAGAAGGCGCATGCCATGACCCTGATTATGAAGTTTTCATCATTGAAGCTCACTAGTGTTAGAGGTATGCGTGAGCACATCATGCAAATGAGGAACATTGCAGCTCAGCTTAAGAACCTTGAGGTTGAGATATCTGAATCATTCATTGTGTATTATATTCTGAACACTCTCCCACAACAGTATGCACCTTTCAAGATCTCTTATAACACACATAAGAATAAATGGTCTATTAATGAACTCATGGCCATGTGTGTTCAAGAGCAAGAAAGACTGGTTATAGAATTGGGAGAAAGTGTTCATTTGGCAACACAAGGAAAGAATAAGGGCTATGGCAAGCATAAGGGAAAAGGTAAAATACCTCCCCAAGCTGACATTAAGAAAGAATCCAAATGCTTCTTTTGTAAACAGAAGGGGCATATAAGGAAAGATTGTGTCAAATTTAAGGCCTGGCTCGAGAAGAAAGGTAATCCAATCTCTTGTGTTTGTTATGAATCTAATATGACTGATGTAAGTCATAACACTTGGTGGATTGATTCTAGTCTACAATCCATATTTCGAATTCCTTGCAGGGTTTTCAAAACCACCGAAAGCCAGTGGGAAGTGAACAAAGTATCTATTCAGGAAACAAGATGCGTTCGCATGTGGAAACTATTGGGACATATAGACTAGTTCTCAATAGTGGTTTTGTTTTAGATTTGGAAAATACCTTCTATGTTCCTAGTTTTTCTAGAAACTTAATTTTAGTTTCAAGACTTGTACCTTTGAGATACTCTTTTAACTTTTCAGATTCAAACTTTTGTTTATCATTTAAATCTGAAATTGTCGGGAGTGGTATTTTGTTTGATGGTTTTTTTCGAATTAATTTACAAGACAATACCTATTATGATGCGATGCATGTTCATGATAAAGCTGGTATGAAACGATGTGTTGTGAAAGAACATTATTCTATGTTGTGGCACCAGAGATTGGGACATATCTCCATAGAAAGAATTAAACGATTAGTAAATGATGGAGTACTTGGTACATTAGATTTTACTCATTGTGATACTTGTGTGGACTGCATAAAGGGAAAACAGACTAACAAGTCAAGGAAAGGTGCCAAGAAGGGTACAAAAATATTAGAAATCATACATACGGATATTTGTAGTCCGGATATGGACTCATGTGGTCAGAAATACTTCATCTCATTTATAGATGATTATTCACGTTATATGTATCTCTACTTGATTCATAATAAATATGAAGCATTAGATGCCTTTAAAGTATTTAAGGCGGAAGTAGAGAAACAATGCAATAAGCAAATTAAGATCGTGAGATCAGATAGAAGTGGAGAATTCTATGGTAGATACATTGAAGATGGACAAGCACCTGGTCCATTTGCAAGATTTCTTCAAGAGCATGGGATAATTGCCCAATATACTATGCCTGGTTCTCCGGACCAAAATGGCGTAGCGGAAAGAAGAAAACGAACCTTATTAGATATGGTACGTAGTATGCTTAGTAGCTCCAAACTTCCTAAATTCTTATGGACTGAAGCACTTAAGACGGCAGTGTACATATTAAACCGAGTTCCGACAAAGGCTGTCCCAAAGACACCTTTTGAGTTATTTAAGGGTTGGAAACTGAGTTTGCATCATGTGCGTGTTTGGGGATGCCCGTCTGAAGTAAGAATTTATAATCCACAAGAAAAGAAGTTGGACCCAAGGACCATAAGTGGGTATTTCATTGGATATGCCGAAAGGTCTAAGGGATACAGGTTTTATTGTCCATCTCATACCATTAGGATTGTGGAATCAAGAAATGCTAAATTTCTTGAAAATGACTTGATCAGTGGGAGCGATCGACCAAGGGATCATGTTCCTAAGGAGGATCATTCAGACACTCAACTTTCCACCTCAAGTTTAAGATTGGTTGTTGCTCATAATGCCTCTTCAGTTCAGCCGGCTATTGAACAACCAATTGTTGAAGTTCCACAACCTGCTGATATTGATCCGGTAGATCCAGTTGTTCAGCAATTACCAGAAACTGTTGAACAATCAATTGAGCAACATGCTCCTCAAGAGAATATTGATCCAACATTGAGAAGATTTGCTAGAACAAGGAAATCGGCTATTCCTAGTGATTATATTGTGTATTTACAAGAGTCTGACTACAATATTGGAGCTGAGAATGATCCTGAAACGTTTTCACAAGCCATGGATAGTGATAAATCCAATTTGTGGTACAATGCCATGAAAGAAGAGATGAGTTTTATGGTATTTAACAAAGTCTGGGATTTGGTTGAGTTACCTAATGATGCGAAGGCCATTGGTTGTAAATGGGTCTTCAAAACTAAGAAAGATTCATTGGGTAACATTGAAAGATATAAAGCTAGACTTGTTGCCAAAGGATTCACTCAAAAGAAAGGAATCGATTATACTAAGACTTTTTCTCATGTATCTAAGAAAGATTCTCTTCGTATTGTTTTGGCATTGATTGCCAATTTTGATATGGAATTACATCAGATGGATGTGAAAACGGCGTTCCTCAATAGAGAACTAGAGGATGAGGTTTACATGAAACAACCTGAAGGATTTTCCTCTAGTAAAGGTGAGCATTTGGTGTGCAAGCTTAAGAAATCTATATATGGCTTGAAACAAGCATCCCGCCAATAATACTTAAGGTTTCACGATGTTATCTCTTCATTTGGTTTTATAGAGAATGTCATGGATCAATGTATATACCAGAAGGTTAGTGGGAGCAAAATTTGTTTCCTTGTGCTGTATGTGGATGATATACTACTTGCAACCAATGATAAGGGGTTGCTACACGAGGTGAAACAATTCCTCTCTAGGAGTTTTGACATGAAGGATATGGGTGAGGCATCTTATGTCATTGGCATTAAGATCCATAGAAATAGATCTCGAGGAATTTTAGGACTATCTCAAGAAACCTATATCAATAAGGTCCTAGAGAGATTTCGAATGAAAGATTGTTCACCAAGTATAGCACCCATTGTGAAGGGTGACAGGTTCAATTTGAACCAATGCCCGAAGAACGATCTAGAAAGGGAACAAATGTGCAACATTCCATATGCTTATGCTGTTGGAAGCTTGATGTATGCTCAGGTTTGCACTTGACCTGACATCGCTTTTGCTGTTGGAATGTTGGGAAGATATCAGAGTAATCCAGGTTTAGACCACTGGAGAGCTGCAAAGAAAGTGTTGAGATACCTTCAAGATACCAAAGACTATATGCTTATGTATAGACGGACTGATAACCTAGAAGTGATCGGTTATTTGGATGCGGACTTCGCGGGTTGCATTGATTCACGAAAATCAACATCTGGATACATTTTCATGTTAGCTAGCGGAGCCGTGTCATGGAGAAGTGCCAAGCAGACTTTGACTGCTACTTCCACTATGGAGGTTGAAGAGTTTCATTGCTGGGCTTAGAATTATTGATTATATTTCTAGGTCATTAAGAATATATTGTGACAATTCAGCTGCAGTTTTTATGGCTAAAAATGCCAAAAGTGGCAGTCGAAGTAAGCATATCGACATTAAGTATTTAGCCATAAGGGAGCGTGTTAAGGAGAATAAAGTGGTCATTGAACACGTTAGCACTAAATTGATGATAGCTGATCCTTTAACTAAAGGCATGCCACCGATGAAGTATAAGGATCATGTAACTAGTATGGGAATAGGTCCCATTATGTGATTTGTCGACATATGAACAATTTTTTTGTTGTATGGAACTCTTATTCAGTTGTAATGTTGATTCTCAATTTTTGTGTACACATTTTGTTGTTTATGTGAATAACATTTATCCTTGGTTTTGGAATAAACATGAGGTTTATTCATTAAGATATGTTGTCACATATAGGCTGACATTAAAGAAATAAGATGCATTGTGATACATGGAAGGTATTACTCACTCTTAGAGGACATGTCGCCATGATCCATGTGTTTTGTTTCTTTTCTTTAAGCATTAAGTTTTCGTGGAATTAGTTGGATAATCCATATGATGAAAATGATGGGATCAAGTGAGAGAATGTTATTTATTTTTCTTTTGTGATCCCACATTTAGACTCAATTGTTGCGACTATTCAACACGCTTCATACCCTTTCGTGACAACCGCTCGTCTTGATGGGAGACGATATATATAAGGAACGTACGTTCATTTCTGACGGGTGATCAAGGTCTAACACAAAATCCTCACATTTAGAATACACCATCAGTTCGTGAGGAAATTTGGTTAGGTAGAGTGCACCCATTGCTTTCTTGATTTTTTCAGGAGATTCGACAAATATGAATGCAAACAATGGCTGGAGGTTTGTCTATAAACGATCTTGGTTTCCGCATATGAATTATTTATGTCTCACAGTTTTATCGCTTATATTGTTTTGCAAATTGAGAAGCTCCACATTGTAAAAAGAATACCCCAAGGGGTTGCGAGTTAATATCCTACCAACCAGGGCTCTCCGCCGACCTCATGGAAATATGATCTAAGGAGGTCCATAACCTTGTAACGTATCATAGGGTGCTTATCAAGCCAATATTAGATCCGGCTTTACCCATCTTTTTTTGGTTCACCTTAACAATCGTCACTTATTTGCTTGTTGCTGAGCAATTTTTGGGTATCAAAAGGATCTCTACGTAAAGGTAATTTTAACGTGATTGATTTTCTTATTTTGGAAATCAGTATCCCCTATTCAAGGAAGAGCCGTACGACTCCTAACGTCTGAAGGAGAACTTCCAATGTTGGAAAAGACTCTGTGCTAGGGTTGTCATGATCCGAGAAATCTTTAAAGAGTGTTATCTTGAAGTTGTATATGGTCATGTGCAATTTAGTTGGGAGAAATAGAATAGGAATCTAAGAGAGAACTTAAGCTCTAGTATTTCATTATATGGGAAGGGTAAAATTATCCAAACAAAAAAAATACTAATTATATTGCACTTTTATTAATTTGGTTCTAATTTTGTCAATAGCATCCTAAACATTTTCACATTTTGCTAATTGAGTTTGTATGACCAATTTTGGCTGGAAAACATTGGCATGCATGTCAGCCGTTCTACATAACACAATTGATGCTAACATAGACATCTTTAATATTTTTATATATTTTTTAGAATTCATTTTTCTTTTCTTTTTCTAACCCTAGGCTAGTGAGGTCATCGACTCACCCTTTGGTCAATGAGGGCTACGACTTGCTGAGGGTCACAACACCTTCACTTATGACAGCCCAAGGAAGGGCAATGGGTCATCTCTAGTCCCGCATCGCTTAGGGGGAGAGTCTTTGGCTAGTTTGTAAGGCTTGAGGTCCCTCTAACATGTGTGATGCGTTTTAAAGCCGTGAGGACTCAGTGTCCAAAGTGGACAATATTACACAGTGAGGCCCGGGTCATTACATCACTTGTGGCTAGTGAGGGTAGTAACAATCTTGCCTAGATCAAGTGAGAGTTGATGGTCGAGGGTTAAAAAAAAAATTGACAAAAATATTAAATTGTTATTAAAACTTGTTCAAATTAGTGTCACTTGTGCTACATAAAATGGTCAATGTCCACATTAGTAATTCTCGACAAAATTGGCCAAATGAACTCAACTCGCAAAACATGAAAATATTTAGGATTCAATTGATAAAATTGAATGGTTTAAGATCGAATAGGCAAAAGTTCAAATGGTTTATAACTTTTTTGTGACAATTTTCCCTATGGAAAGAGAGATTATATATCTAAGAAAACACACCGAATGAGAAGAAATTTGAGAAACGTAATTCGCCTCCAACACATAAAAAAGTAATTTCTTTCAATTTTGGGCAATGGACCAAGAACATTCCCAGAGCTCAAGTATGTAATGTTTCAAAGTACCTCTATTATTTTATATTTTTTGTCTAGAATCTTTGGATGGAGTAAAAAATAGGAATATAGTCCAGGGGTGTGCAAAGGAGCAGGACCTACTCAAAGTCTCAGGCTAGACCAAAAGTGATGAAAATCGGTTTGATTTTTGATTTTAAGTATGGAACCGCCCACCCGCTCACCCAAATTAGACAGGTAATTTACATACATACATATATATATATATGTAAATCCTAAATTCCTAGTCTACTTAAACTCACTCGTCTCATCTTAGACTCTCGATGTTTTACTCTCACCTTTGTCTCTCCATCTATTCTCCGCCTCTCTTGTCTTATTGTCTCACTCTCATTTAGGTCTATTCATCTCCGTCTCTTAATTCTTGGCCTTGACCCTTAACCTCAGCTTCCATCAACTCACGGCCTTGACCCTCAACTCCTTCTAACTCATGGCCGTGCTTCCGGCCATTTATTGCCTCCCTCTCTCACTTTTTGTCATCTCCATTTGTTGCAAGTCTAATTCCCCAATCTTCATTATACTCACTGAATCCCTAAATCTGAAAATTATTTGTTCGTTTGATCAATTTAGCTCAAAAGCTCTAGAAAAATTAAAACCCTAAATCTTTAATTTGTAAGTTGTTTGTTTATTTAATGTTGGGAAGAACTAGGCTAATGCCTTCAGAGCCACAATGACGCTGGGAAACCTACAAAGTGTTAGTCTATAATACCAACGAGTCTAATAATTTTTATGGAGGTCCACCATTGTAAAATTGTCATGGTGGAGCATTAGAAATTGTTAGGTTTACTGCAAGTGACTTGGCAAGGGAAGGACGTCACAGCTAGGCGTCGCATGAAGCTTAGTGAGTCTATGGAGTTTGCCGGCAATTTGCGATTCTATTTTTTAATGAATCAGTCTTAGTCCCCATAACATGACGAGAATCACCCACCCAAATCATACTCAACCCTACTAAACATTTGTATTCAGTTGGCAAAGTACCCTCCCCGCACCCCCACCCCCACCCCCACCCCGTTCTCTTTCCCCCTCTTTTCTCTCTTCAATTCTCTTCAATGTCTTCCTTAAGAAACTTCCTTAAGAAATCCTTCCCGATTACTCTTAGCTAACGAAGCATTGAAATATCATAAGTTCGTAAACATAGACCAGCATCATCAGTTCTCCAAAAAGGATGACTTCCCATGTAATTGCAATAAAAGAACATGACTTTACCAAATGATGTTGGGTCGTATTGTACAACCCCACTTCACGTCTCCCCCGAGAGTTCAGATTGGAACTCGGGGAGCTACGAGTCCCCACCAATGCCGTCCATCGCAGCACATGCATGCACAGGTGGGTCCCGCTGCTCCTCCCATGCTCAATCATAATTAAATCTTTACGTCATCCCCGTTTAAAGAAAAAGAAATTCCCCAATCCCATCCACTGGCGTCACATCAAAAATACCTGCAAATATATTCACCCACATGAAAGAAATTCACCAGAAACGGATCACGTACTTTAAAATATCAAGAAAAACTGCCCACTGCTACTAACTCCTAAAAGATAAAATCTCCCACCATCAGTACGTGTGACAGGAAATCTCCCAAATCTACAAAGATTACGTGCATGGATATGCAATGGAGGACCAATGTGACCCGATGGCAGTTTTTGCATTTTGCAGCAGAACAGTACAAAAAAACACACGCATAAAGTCTGAGGTTCCCCATGTCACAACCGCGCAATACCCTTTTCTGATTACAGCTATGAAATTTCTAAAACTATATAAATTACATTATAGGGGAGGGAGGGAGAGAGAGAGAACAATGGCTAAGGAAAAACTGGAGTTCTCTCTCTCTCTCAAGGATCCAACGGCCAGGATTCTCTGAAGGCAGGATCCACCAGCATCTGAAAGGACGGCCCGACCCTGTTGAAAGCCATTGTTGACGTGGACATCTCATGATGAACAGTGTGGCCATAAGGTGCATTATTATTATCTGGAACAGAAGATGTAGTTGTAGGGTGAGTGTCCATCTCGAAAAGCACGGGGCTTTGGTGATTTTGATGAAATGGGACAATGTGAATCTTGTCCACAACACTGTGCAAGCCATCGGCATCATTATCATCGTCGACGTTTAGCTGGAAATGGGAAAAGTTGGTCTCTGTCTTGCACTGGTTGAGCACAGTGTGGTGCTGGTGTTCCTTCAAATTAGTAGCTGTGAAAAGGTCTTGATGTGAGAGAAGGGACTTGAAGAGCATCGACGATGGCGAGACTAGTGATGGGGTGACGATGATGTTTTTGGTGTCTGTGTTGTTGTACGAGTCTCTGTGCGTGGTGGTGGTGACTGTGGGTGAAAATGAGGGTGCTTGAAGATCAGGCACTAGCGGGACAAATGGGTTGCTCATTAGGGTTTTGAGATCAATGTCTCTTTGGTGCATCAGAAAAGGTTGGGTTTGGTTTTGGTAACTATTTGCCTGAGATTGGTGCTCTTGTAGATGATTTGGTGGTGGCGTTGATGTAATTGGGGTTTCAAGAAGCTGAGGCAACGAACCAGTGCTAGGGGCGAGCAAGCTTCAAGCATGTAATTCTGGCCCTGGAAGAGCAGGCTCTTCTTCTCCATTGTCTTGTGGAATATCCTGCATATGACCCATTCATCCTGCCAAAAAGGGAAAAAAACCAACTCCCGCTTCAGAAATTAATTCGTATGATATGATTACAGATTGTGAATAAAGAATTTCATTTGCTTCCGCACCATCCTTAAAGGGTAACTTTTCCAAATATGAGCAATATAATGTTAACACGAGACTAACCATTATTAGAACATGCATGCAAAACTGAGTTCTTCGCTCTAATTGAAACATGCTTTTGTTGGCGCTCCCTGATGGTTTTACTCCTTTCTTATGACCGTCCGGGCCTAAGAAAAATACAAATGTGTTTTCGGTTTCCGCATCAACAAAATTTCGTCTCATTCTTTATATTCTGTCAAAACTCATCAGGCTACTGCATAGTGAAAAACTTCCTTAACATCGAGTAAAAGAAACATCAGAAGATTGTCCCTATGGCTTTGTGAAAACCAAGACCCATCATATCAAAATCCAAAACCCCCGAGGGGGTGAAAGATTGTGAAACCCATCAATTCATCACTCTTCATCAATCCATATAAGTCAACCCAGAAAAGGACAAACGTAAAAAGAGCGATAAAACCGTAGCTTGATCCACACGGCCGCAC
Source organism: Eucalyptus polyanthemos subsp. polyanthemos (assembly GCA_017140185.1). Classification (NCBI taxonomy): domain Eukaryota; kingdom Viridiplantae; phylum Streptophyta; class Magnoliopsida; order Myrtales; family Myrtaceae; genus Eucalyptus; species Eucalyptus polyanthemos. The sequence goes on from CM029462.1 coordinate 47,798,995, forward strand.
GTGCGAGGAGGGGAGGGACAGTCGTACCTTGCACGTGTGACGGCAGGAGAAGTGGCCGTCAAGACGGTACTCGTGCATGACCCACTTGGTCTTCTCGCCGCGGGGAGCTCGGCCTCTGTAGAAGACGAGCGTCTTCTTCATGCCGAGGAGCGCCCCGGTGGCGGCGCTGTGGACCTCCCTGTCCTTTCCCGTGGCTTTCCAGTAGCCAGCGCCAGTGGCCCGGTTCGTCCGGAGCCCCGTCGGGTACTTGCGGTCTCGAAGGCTGAAGAAGTACCACTCTCTCTCCCCCATCTTTGCGACCTCTGTTAGGTAAGAGCGTTCGCGAAACATTAAGAGGCCCGAACATTCAACGTTATTGGAAAACAAATAGGTTCACACTTCACACAACATCGATGCCGTGAGTGATGGAACAAATAATAATGGCTGATCAGTTTTCGAAGCATGAATTTTCAGAATAATAAGTGATTGACCCTGCTTTCGTCTCTAAAATAAAGATTAGCAAAATCCTTGGCATTTCGAGTAATGTAAATAAAGTTATAGCGCAACGCTAAATTTGGCGGAAAAAAGTCGCCCAACAATAAGTTATTTGGTGCCTGAACATGATTACTACATAGTCATCCAGAGTTCGTGTAGACTTTCTTAGAAGCCCTGGAACGTTAGTGCAGCATTCTCTCTTATCTCTCACGGTGATGATAAATTGATAATGTTAGTAGCTAAGGCGCACATGAGAAAGATGAATCAAGTGCATAACTTGCCAAAACTTGATTTTCATCTTTAGGCTTCAAGAATACACAAATTCACTGGGTAAAAGCTAGTGGTTTGAACGATAAAGCAAAACAATAACCTCATGGATATGGAGATGCTGACTTAATCTTCCAGGGTTTTTTTTTTTTTTTTTTTTTTTTTGATACCCTTCTTCCAGGGGTTTATTGCAAGTAAACCTTTATTTGCTTGGAGGATGCATGCTGAAGCCTAATAGCGAATCAAGAGCGGCAGCAATTACTGCTGTAGGAACATCTCTAGTGAATACCCTGACGAAATTAATGCGATAGCTTGGTGTTTTGTGCATACATTGGCTCCTTTCGTTTTTCTAGGCGCAAACTGCGTTCCCTTTTGAGCTCTCTCCGATCCCAGGTATATACCACGATCTGCTATATTGATAACTCTACTAGACTACTGACGACAGATATAAAATTACCGATCCCTGGCACAGACTTCATGTACAGATTACGTCTGAAAACGCTGGATTTTTTTTTTCCCTAGGTATGCTAACCCAAAGAGCTGAGAGGGAAAAGCAAGTAACATATGTATGTATATATGTATGTCTGTATGTAAGTACCAGGGAGATCCCAGGGCTCGCATCGGTTGAGGTCAACCTCGGCGATGTCAAGGCCAGAGAAAGCGCCATTGAAGACCTTGGAAGCCAAGTAGAAGGTGATGAGCTCTTCGTCAGTGGGGTGGAACCTGAAACCTGGCGGTAGTCCTTGCTCGTTCCCTTCTTCTCTGCTCAGCTCACAGAGCAAATCCTCCACTCCCAGCATACCGACTCTAAGACTGCGTGTGTTGAGAGAGAGAGAGAGAGAGAGAGAGAGAGAGAGAGAGAGATCTCTTGGATGAATGAATGAAGGAAAAAGATGGGGGTTTTTCGGGGAGTTAAATAGGCAGAAGCACTGAAATCGAAGAAGTGTTCTGCGATACATGATGTAATAGCCAGGCAAAAAAAAAAAAAAAAAAAAAAAGTAAAAACTGATCGTTCGCTATACTAAAAATTGCTACCCGAGTGTGTTTATATTATAAATTGAATCTCAACCATTAAAATAGTTAATTTCATGTGAGTTTTATGTAAATCTCACAAGATCTGACCTCTAATACTCGCGCCGGTCCAATGAATAGTTTCTCTTCGTGACATGTTTATATTTAGGGTTAAGCTTCTTTTTCTTTTGCAGTGGTGAAATGAACAACATAAATACTATTCAAAGATAAACTAATCTCCTTGTGAAAGACTACCTCGAAGCTCAGGTAATGAACTTAATGAGGGACTGAAATCCTTCGACTTATAAGGAGAGGAGGGTAAATTTATCTCTTCTGAATTGTTGATACGTAAGCATTTAATTAAATAGAATATTTAGCTCTTACAATGACTGCTGATGTCATAGGAGGAGCTGCTTCGTGAAGAAGAAAGGAGAAGGGAAAAAGAGTAAAAGAGGTAACACATCTTAACCTTATTAAAATTAAACTTTGTGAGAATAATCTAACTCATTCATACTTATAAAAGTGATCGATTTTACATTGAATTGGCCATAAAGGGCTCGTTATAATTTGTGCAAGGTCATTAGTTTATGAATAATACGTATCATGATTACAGTGTCTTCCATTTAAAGTAGTTTTAGATAATACGCTTTCTATCGCGCAGGTAAAACCTTATGTATAAAGGGCGGTCCGCGTCTATCCATAGAAGCTACGGTTTGAACCAGCCGTTCACCTCTTTTGTGAGTCAAAAGAAAATTCCAAGATTATTGAAAAAGTTCTTTTTCCTCCATCAGAAACATTTTTCTAGGGACATGTGAAACTTCCGTACTAAAGAGAAGTGAAAAAAATGTATCCATAAAGGGATACGAGATATGTGATGGGGGAGAGGATAAGATGCAGTAAATGCAAACATGCGTGGTTGTGTGCGCTTAGTTGGGTTGAGTTATAAGCTCTCTGAACTCTGCATTTCCTCTCCAAATTCTCATTCTCTACAAAGCAAAATAACCATATATGTCTGACAAAAAAAGAGTTGATTATTTTTATATTGTTTGTAGTCATTCATGAGATTGCCAAATCTTTGAGCTTCTGCAAAGTCTCTTCTCATTCGGTGGATGTAACCCAGTTGATTGTTTATGGTCTTCTGCTAGTTGAAAAGCTCGCAGAATATCATTCTTCTCTGGGAAATATCAATTATCTACCTCCCTCCTTCACCGTAGCAATTCTACTGTTGACAGGCGAAGCACACGAGAAGTTAATATCCGCCCGTTCCTCCGTATGTGTTGGTCAAATTGGGCGTTCACTTAAGGTATAACAGAGAGCAAGAGTAGGAAATAATCCACGAAAGATAGGCAAAAAGGAAAAAGAAAATGGACGAGAAAATAAGAACAAGTAGAAAGTAAGCTACATGCCAGACCACACAGATATCAAAAATATATTAATGGGTATCTAATTAATTAACAGATATATGATTTATCCTTTGAAGAAGGGTTCTGCAAACAAAGCATAAGTTACTTCAACTGCTTAAGCCACTAGATTTTCACTTTCTATTGAGTTTATCTTGCCTACGAAATTATAGCTCGTTAGTTGATTAGTTCATTGAATAATTTCATTTGAAAAACTTATTGATAACATGACCAAAAAAAGATTAATTTTTGCAAAACTGGTATGTTTTATTTATGATAAATCTAAACATTCAAAAGGGGATTTATTAATTTATTTATGTGGGATAATCATCAGCAATCAAAAGGGAAGTTTCTGAAACGATATTAATCAAAAAGGGGCAAATTACTATGAAGAAAATAATTACGCGTTAGAGCGAGGCTTACGTGCATGTCTGTATGCATCTGAACTTTTCCTGCGCGCCATTAATATAAGAATCTGATTCCGCCGGCGTTGCACGTATGGTTTATCATCACTTAATAATTGCAAAAGCTTCATGGCTTCAACAGCGACTTGACGAAGTAAAAGAAAAAGATAAAACGACTGCAAGAATCTAGCCCCTCGATTATCTCTCTTTTTTCTCTTTTTGGGTATTTTTTTCATCGTCCCCATTAAAATGTTTCGAAAAATATATTAAAATATATATAGGTTTTGCATATTGCATCAGCCTACAAACCCTAGCTTTCTGCAAGAGAGAGCAACAACGTCTTCCCCCCTGCTACAAACAATAAATTTTCACTAGTCTCGAGACCTACCGAGTTTATCGCCGATTCAGCAGCGTTTTCTATTTGGCTTATTTTGTCCACTCATTCGATTTGCTAATTTGCATGAAGTTAGTTAAGAGTTTGCAGATGAACGCGATTACGTATCACGCAATTGATCAGAATTTCATCAGTCATCATCACTGGACCAGTTGAGTCTTCGTACTCGTTAGTGCTTTTCAAGCGCCTTAACGTGCGTCCTCCCGTAGATACGTTATTGCAGACAAGATTTCTCATTGGAACGCGGCATGCGCGGTGTAATTGTTAGTGGAAAATTGCTCTTCCTTGACACTGGTTTGGTGTTGCCAAATGCCCATGGCAACGACTCGAAGAGGGATTGATTATGCATGAATTCAAGCGAAATGAGGAATGAGCAAAACGAGAACAAAGCATGAATTCAAGCGCTTGAAGGGTTGCAAGTGTTGAGTAGTAGAATGTGATAGACAATATATTTTAATAGTTTACACTTTTAGAATAGACGGTTACAAATTCAATTTCGATATTTCGAATTCCATTATTAATATAATTTTTCATCATTTTTATAAGTTATTTCTTTTGTACAACTTTATTTTAAAATATCCATCTCTCAGGAGAGATGTTTTATTGGTTTGCGTGCATCTTACCTTATTTCAAAATGGGCAATTGTGCTGGAGATATTCAAGCTAATTGACTCCTTGGAGCGATTAACACTAGAACGGCTAAAGAAGACTATCTTGAGATATGGTGAAATCCTGTTGCATGTTCTGGAATCCTATTAATCTAGGGAGAGTAAATTTGCACGATTTAGTCTCCTGATATATCATAGCAAGGCATAATTGATATACAAATATGTGGTCCAAATGGATCATGTTATACCGTATGAATTAGTTTTGGTTATGAGATCCAATTTAATGCAATGGGTCACAATCTTGTTTATTGAACCCCATGAATTGATTAACATCCAATCCCTTCCCTACAAGGAAATTCAAAAACATTCTTATAGATTGCGACCGCACAACTAATCATCTCGAATATTAATGATAGCTTATAAACTTCTTGACAAGAGCTGAGGGTATGAAGATCCTAACAACCTGAAGTGCAGACTATTTTCTTAGCCAAGATAAACAATACTTTACCATTCTCATATCCTAATAATAGCAAAAAAAAAAAGTTCCAGAGAATGTACAACAACACATAGATTTCCTAGGTCAGTAGCGGCGGGTGCGCTGCAACAAATAAATACAAAACCATAATAATTACTCCTATACATCTATGGTTGCAATGTCGGAATAATTGATAATGTACCGCCGATTCAACCATGGCATGGACGACCGGAGACATAGTGGTCCTAGCAGCCGTCGAAACTTTGATTTCACATTGTCATTATTGGTACGTGACGATTTAAATGCTTTCGGGCGTAGCTAGCTAGAGCCCTTTGCTGACCGATTAACTCGCACCCGTCCGTTTCTCGTCCCCCGATCCCATAATAATGCGCACAACAAAGATGTCTCGTGGGACATGATGTGTGCAGACTGGTCGTGGACTTCGCAGTTTTGAAACTACGGACTAGCTCACGGCTTCGCAAGTACTGAGCTACGTCGTCATGGTTACCGCTGTTAACTTTTGCTTTACAATATGCCTTATATAGCACATTTGTGGAAGGCCCGCCTTCCTCTCGTGGTATTTTAATAGGGAGCTCTTTTCTCGACCTGGCTCTATTACGTTAAACGTGTCACGGCAGTCCATTTAGGGTATGCAAGAAAATCCCGCCTTAATCTCTCGTTTTCTTTTGTTTTTCCTATTGGTTTTTTGCGTTTATGAAGAAGGGATTCTTGGAGTCAGAGAGATGGTCCGCAGGAGTTGCCGATGCCTAGGGTGGGAAAAGGAAATGAATTTGGGTGAAATGAATTTGGGTGGGGGTGGGGTGGGTGGGACAGAGAGAATCAATAAATGAAGGAGGAGGGCTCGTCGTCAGGGGACGTACCCGGTCGACTGTGGGAGTGAAGTGGCGGGACTCGAAGAGAAAATAGTCACCGACCCCTGCTCTGGTTGTCTGCTCGAGGACAACGACGTTTCATGTTTGCCATTCTTCGTCGTCCTTGTACAGAAACTAGTAGAAAGGTAATTGGTTCACGAGCGATTCGGAAGGGGCCAATTTGATCTATCGCAGGGAAAATGATCGACAGAGCCTTTAAAACGTACCATTTTTCCGTCGATCCAATCATAAATTTTTAAATTTTAATCAATTGAATCTTAAATTTTTTAATAATTTATTAATATAATCGATTCAATTAATTTTGATCATAAATTTTACTAACATAAATATCAACCAACATCGATATTAATAAATTTTTTTTTCCACCACCAAACATCCGGTGGTTGGTCACGAGTGATTATTTAGACAAGCGAGGGTGGGCTTGTCTAGATCAAATGAGAGGAGCCCTCGCCTAAACCAAGGCGGTCTTGCCTATGGCAAGCGAAGGTGACCCTCACTCAAGCAAGGTCGGCCATCGCATATAGTTAGTAGCTGGTGACCAACCACTAGCAAAAAGAAAAGAAAAAAAAAATGAAAGAAAATACAATTATATATTTTTTAAAAATTCCATGAAAATTCACATCAATGACCTCAAGTGGCATCTACATCAACCCTTGATGTGTCCTGACGTGCTCACAATTGCACCGGCGAACATAATCTAGACCATCAAGGGTATTGTTGGACACAAAGAGCCTTGCCAAGCCCAACCAAGAGACGTAGTAGGAAATCGATTGGGTCAGTCAAGCTAAAGGAGCAACTTCACTTGATAATTATTCGAGACCGACTTGTCTGATTTGGAGACAATTTTTAACCCCACAAACCTGCCGGTCTAATCAAACATGATCGAGTTTCTATTTTCTTTTAAAATATCATTTATCAATTTCATATAGACATTGATATTCTCGAAGTTGCATAATATGCCACATATTCAAGCTCTTTCAAATTCAAGCTCAAAATTGAGTATATATTTCAAATTTCTAAATCAAGTCAAACTTGAGTGGAAATTTAAATTCCTGGTTGAAAATTTGAGTTTCAAGTGTGAACTCTTGAATTTCGTCCTATACTAGCTTGACCGGACTCGATTACACCTCTTGTTAGACCTAGTGAAGATATGGCCAAGTAATTAGGACGAGCTTTGACTAGCTCCATGATAATACTGAGACCAAGTGATCGATTGAGCTTGGCATTGGACATTGAAAGGCCTCGCAAAAGCTGCTCATGCACTAGTTCATTGAGATGGAGCAGACTCGTAGTTTTGAAAATAAATGTATGATCTTAGTACTGGTGTGAAAACTTATGCATTTTCCTTGTGAAAAATTGATAAAGAATTTGGTTCGGCTCCGTAGATTCCAAAAGTTAACTCGTATCATTGGCAGATCATCGACTTTTTGCATTTACGATTAGCTACATCTTTCATCGATGTGTTGTTTCAAATAAATTAAAGCTTTACGAAATCTAATCTCTAAAGGCATTCCTACTTTTCGTTTTGATACTGATTCATATCCCAAGATTCTAAAGCTTACAAGTTGCATCTCCGAACAAAATCTCCAAGTCAAATACTCTATCTTTCTCGCATTATATATAATCAATACACATCTGTATGATCAAAATTTGATAATGACAATACTGGTACGCTCACATCGAAATTGTGTATTCTCTAGTGAAAATGCCGTGTTTTATGCTGACCGATCTATCAAAAACGTCATCAAGATATTGGAATAAATACAAGATCTGAGCACGATTTATCTTCGTTCTTTTTTCCTCCGCTCGGGGTTAAAAAAGAGGGAACTGACCGATTCTTGAAAATGTAATTATCGATGCGGGAGGGACGCACGTGTGAGGGCTGGTTTCGGTTGGCTAAGGACAGCTTGCATGCACGCAAAGGGACCCTAGTCCCTAGCCGTTCAGACGGTAGATCCGTAGGTACGGGGTTCGCTTCTGTCTGTCGTCTTGCGACCCTTTTCTAATTGCATGGGAGAGGGTAGGATAGGATACCAAAACAGTGCCCAATAATAATAATTCCATGTAGGCTTCCCCCCACTAGCTTCGGAATCCAAGCCTGATCTGGCTCACCGCAAGGTCCGCAACCGTTGTTCTTTTCTGCTAGTAATATCTCCTCGTAGCCGATCGGAAAACCGTTCTCCACTTTTATAGAAAGTTGGGGAAATTGCATTCCCGGTTAACACGTTAACACTGAAAGTTTTGGGAATTTCGCCTTCGATCCTTATAGTTTATTCGGTCATAATTCTACTCTTCGTACTGTTCTCCGACGACGCCAAAGTCTCATCCGTTCGATATTTGTCGAAAGCTACCATGTCAGGACCGATAACTAATAAATTAGTGATAATTGCTATGGTGGAAATTGTGTACGTTCTTGACGCGCCCGAATTTAGTGCTCGTACTCTGTTTCTTGCTATACTAGTCTCTAGCTCCTTTTACCATCCGTTGATGATATTTTGAGTGCGAAGTTTTCTCATTTCAATCTCCGAAGAAGAATTACACGAGGAATGTCCAATGCATGATATGTATGCATATAAGACGTTATAGTTGGTATTGACGGTTTTGTTATGAATACGTGAAGAATCTCTTTTTAAAGCCATTTAACTATCAAGGGTTAAAATTGAATTAATAGAATTCCCAAATCTTATAAACTGTAGAAAAGAATTTTGCCTATTAGATAACGAGTTAAACCCATGGTTAGAGTGACTAAATGTTATTATTGCTTTTCCAGTAGTAGTAATAATAAATAATATAACATGGATTTGAGGCTGTTGATCAAATTGGATAGGACATTTACTTAGGACTCGCTAATTAATAATCAAATTGCTGTGACAAATCTATAAAATTTTGAATGAATCAATAAAAGAATTTATATTTTTTTGTCAAAAATGATAAAAAGGACTATATTTCTCAATAAAATCGTTGACACTCAAAATTACCCGTGGTATCACGTGCTTACCATGAGGAAATAATAGGTGAAACGCCCTATTTCGTTCACGAAGTTTAGGGCAAACAACTTTCGTGGAGACTACTTAAGCTCACCCTCGATGGAATTATAGAAGTAAATTCTAGAGTCGATGGCTAGGTAATTGGTTGCCATGTGTCAGGCTATGGGGATAGTTTATTAGATTTGAAGATCAAGTGAAATTAGAATTAGAGCTCAAGTGATAATAACTACTAAGAAAAATGTGCATACAAATTGGTAGTAGTTACTTATGGATGAGATTGTTAAGAAGAAATAGAAAACGTGGAGAATGTTAAGAGTAATGCCCGAGGAGAGGAAATCGACTAATGGCTACTAGTTAGTCCTATAAATACCACAACATATTCAATGAAAAATCTCCCAAACAACTCAACAACTATCTTCACTTTATCTTTACTTTATCACATTTTAATTGTAGTTTCCAAGGTTCCCGTATTTGGTTAAATTCCAGCATGTATCTTCATCCCGTCTAGTATTGTCGATTAAATTCCAATGTTGTTCCATAAGTCTAGCGTTGTTGATTAAATTTCGATGTTGTGTTTCCTATCTAGGGGGTATTGCTATTGATTAGATTCTAGCTTTATACCTAAAATAAGATGTGTCGTAAATTAAATTTAGGCATAATTTGAGTCCTAAACGTAAACTATCCAACTGCTAGTGTCCATAATACATCATTGATTAAATTCTAGTGTAATTTGTGTTCAGAAGTAATTAGTCTTAGGCCATTTTAGTATCAATTATTAGAGTTGTATATACAAATTAAGAATAAAATTTCCCCCTACATTTGACATTCTCTGTCCATGCTCAATATAGAACTTGAGTCTTCTATGATAAAACCAAAACACAACGTTTGGTGAAAGATTATTCACAGGATTCAAAATCGGTGAAACAAAAAAACGCCTTTGAGACTAAATTCGTTGTTCCAAAATGCATGTAAGAGTATAAAAGGTGAAATTTTTGAAACCTATACATGTAGATGCAACGTGTCAACAACTAGTACTGACTCAATAATTTTTAGCTTACGTTGAATTGAAATTTGATGGAAGGGCTTGTATTTTTGCCAAAAAATAAAGTTAGTGTCAGAACTATAACCAAATAAAAAAAGCCAGTTACCAAAATTCGAATTCCCCAAAATCACCGGGATCAAGTATATTATTTCCCCTTTTAAGTTTATGCTCGATTTCTCTTGCTTTAATTATTAAAGGACATCTTACATGGGCGATTATAAAGTTCAACATTTTACAATTTATAGGCTTCGTTCATTTCAAGGAAAATATAACGTTTTTGGAAAATATTTTCCTATAAGTAATTTTCCAAGAAAAATGATGATATTTTTCGTTTTTTTTTTTCTTCAAAAAACTTGAAATTGAAGTAAAAATATTTTTTGCCATTCGCTATCTGATTTAATTTTCCTCTATGCACTTCTTTTGATAATTTTTTTTTTTTTTTTTAATTATTTCTATTTTTATTTTATTTTTTTAAAATCAAAATTTAAATTATTTTTTTTTTTCTTTTCTTTCCTTTTTTTTTTCCTTAGCTAGTTGCTAGCGATGGTTGATGAGTGTTGCCTTAGGCCTCGCTGCTCTCTGGCGACGCTCGAGCGTCGTCGATCTAGTAGGGCTCGAGCCTTGCTACCTTTTGGCGATGCTTGACTGTCGCCATTTTGGTGACACTCAAGTCCTTCGGTGATGCTTGAGCCGTGCTATCCTTCGGTGACACTCGAGCGTCATCGATTTGGCAAACTCTAGTCGCTAATGGCCAGTCGCTAGCCTTCACCAAGGCTGGCAACCTGTCAAAGAAGAAAGAAAAGAAAAAGAAAGAAAATGCAACTAGTCAAAGAAGAAAGAAAAGAAAAAGAAAGAAAAGAATTAAGATTTGATTTTTGAAAAAGAAAAAGGAAAAAAATGAAAAGAAAAATAAAAATAAAATGAAAATATATTTGGTGAAAGAAAGTGAGGTAAAAAAATGTATGGAAAATGTTTTCGTCTTCCTCAAAATTGAATTTTTTTTTCTCTTTTTTAGAAGATTTTTTATCCTTGGAAAATGTTTTCCATGATTAGTTTATTTTCTGTAAAATAAATATAAAAAAATCCAGATTTTTTTTTTGAAGATACTTTACGTGAAACGAACGAAGTCATAGTAAGATACCCCTTTCTTGTACTAGCACAGGGATCATTTAAGGCTATTAATGCTATTTGTCCTCCTACAAGTTTGAGGAAATAGGATACAAGAGGCTATTAATGCTATTTCCCTTCTTCCACAAGATTTAGGTAATTACATTCTAACAATATCGTATAATTTTTCTAATCCATACTTTTGTATCGTGGAAGTTGAAAACCGAATTAAGTCCTTATAAAAAAGAAAACCGATATTTGCTCGGCCCATAAATTGTGAAAATGAGGGAAATGAAAAGGGGGAAATTTGGAAAAACAAAAGTGGTCCTGCTTGTCAAGAAAACCAATGACCAGCGTTATAATGGCAATTTTCAATTTCTGGCTTCTCTGAAGGTGGTCCGGGACGTGAAACATCCAACTCCATGCAAATGCAAAAGAAAAAGGAAAAAAAACAAAGAAAAAGGGAAAAGAAAATCGCATGGAATTGATGATGGCGAGCTGCGGATCATGTCAATCGGGGCTATTACCGCCGTCTCCGCCGGTGGTTGATAAAGACGGAGGAGCCATCATCATTTCTGGTCCATTAAAGTGTCACCATTATTCATAGGTCATAATGTCCGACCAATTCAATCTGCATTTATGTTACGTTGCTTTAACAAAGCTTTTTATATACCCGTGACATTGGTATTTTCATTGGTCCACATAAGTGTGGTCCTACATTAACAAATTCCTGCACAATGTATAAAAATGGTAAGGGTTTGTCTAATAAATTCGCTAAATGGTGAAGAACTACTCGATTAGAGCGCATAATTCTATTCTTTGCAATCTTGAACTATTAATGTGCAAAAGCATGGAAATAATTATTAAACTATATCCGCATATTGAAAAGGAAATTGATGTATTGAAATAATTAGTTTTAAGTTTGTGTGTGTTGGATTCTTTTACATCACATCAAAGTTGGGTTTTGCCCTGGTTTTTATTTTGCGTGTGCGTATACCCCATTCATGAGATTCCACTCTCTTAATTAACGAGAGATTCTGATTGTGCGTAGGGTGATTAATAATGTCTACTCTTTCTAGCCATGGAGGATAGCCTAAGCTAAGCCTCACATGACAAGGGGACTAAATTTGGCCATATCAAATGTTGCTATTTGAGGCAAAAAATGGATGCTGCAATTTCTAAGGAAAAGTCTCACATGATAGACCCCGTTCTATACACCGCTTGTTTCAATGAGAGATTTGTCATAACGCCAGAAAAATGGGGTACTTGTCTCATGTAGTTTATATGTTCTGCTGGTCTATCTTCTTGATGTACAGTTTCGAAAACTATTACTCAAGCATCCACTAAGTTGGAATGGATCATGGAAATCCTTACGTGATTATTCTTATGTTTTTTCTTTCGGGATAATTATTAAAAAAATTCTAAACTTATTATATGATATTAATTCAGTTTTAAACTTTTTTAATTATGAAAATTTAATTCTAAACATTTTGATAATTTGTCACTATAATCCTTTCGATCATAAATTATTGCCATTGACATCGGTTGGCCTATATGATATGGCCAACGCCAACGTAGATGGTTTTTGCAATTTCTATTGTTTGAAAAAATTTGAAACTTTTATTAAATTTTTTATTTATTTATTTTCTTTTTTACTGTTAACTGCTAGCAGGGGGTACTAAGCCAGGGCTGCTAGTTAACGATAAAAAAACAAAAAGTAAAATTTTTAAAAAATTGTAAAAATTATTTACGTCGGTTACATTACTATAGAATGATTGATGTATGGTCAAAATTGGCCATAATAAGTTAAATGATTTAGTACTAAATTGATACAATTGAAAAAGTTAATTTAAATGGCTTGTCAAAAAACTACTCCTTATATCAAGCTGAATATAACAATTTGCACGTGTACCAAATCTTACCCTTTTCGTTTCTCGGTTCTCTTAAATTGTTTGTAGGATTACATCTCAATCCATCCAATCAACTGCTTTCTTTCAATTCATACACGGTGAAATCATGACATAATTGGTAATAAATCGTACCGTCCAAATGTTTTCGACTAACGAAATTGATGATTGAATATTCGGCATTTGACTCGAAGGAGATATAATCTCTTATGAGATACGATTCGACGGTGAAGAGGAAATGATTCTTCTCCAACATCCTCATCATGACGTTGTAAGGTTCTGGGCCTTGTGGCACAAGTCACTGTCGACCGGCCCAGTTCAAGCAATCTTTCTATTTCATCGGAGGCCTGCCAACTCATTTTCATCAGAATGGCACGCTTTCTTGCTTCTCACATCATTTCTCCGTTTAGAATAGTCCAATGCACTGCTAGCTAATTCCAAAACGATTCCCCATGTTTTCCTTCACGCAATGAGTAGCTTTCTCTTTAATCCAATCCAAGAACCTTCCATGACCAACTTCTCCCAAACCAATATGGGATTATATATAAGAATCCTATCAGGTCGATCTTCTAGAACTATGATACAAGATCGAATTAAAAAGAGGTTGATTTTTTAAGATCGCAAGACAATATCCCGAAAGAGAATTCGAGGGCTTGATTTACATATGTTAATTAGGCGATCGATTAATGTGAAAACTTGTCGAAGACGTGACCAAGAACCATGGAGAGAGTGCGTCATGTTTTGAGACATCGCTCCCGTGCTACGGATTGTTGCCAAAGGCTGGGCGATCCCAATAGATTCGAGAGCTCTCTCAGCAAAGCACTTGGGAATGGATCAAAGATGTGACGAACAAGACTTTTAACTTTACTAGCCCAGACCCAAAATCCCTAGCGGTGTTTGGCATGGGTCCTTTGACAATTAATCAAATCTCTATTGATAAAAGCTACGAATTCCGTGCTTATTGCTTCTCTCAAATTATATGTATTATTTTTACACTCCTGTCAGATCAAACCACGAGGTGCAGTATAATGTACAATTTAAACCCGTCATCTAATTCGTCACTCCTGTAGTGTGCAAGGCACATGAATGAGAGAGAGAGTACTACGATCTTGAGTAGATTCAAAGTCAGCTAAAAAGAACCTATCTTAAAGCGTCCGCTTTCAGGCAAAGATCAATTTAGCAACAACTTCAATTGAAAGCAATCCCAAAAACACAATCTATATATAGAGCTCATCTTCTTCCAAGGCTCATTCATCTTTCTTCCATATACTCAAATAACCTAAAAAACCCTAGCGAAAATGGCTGCTCTGTCTCTTTCTAGATCACTGCTGCTCCTCTCCGTGTTCTCAGCATTCGCTTTCGCTTGCTCCGCTATGGATCGCGAATTTTCGATCGTGGGCTATGCCCAAGAAGATTTGAAATCCATCGACAGGCTGATCGAGCTCTTTGAATCGTGGATAGCGAAGCACGGGAAGCGGTACCAGAGCTTGGAGGAGAAGCTGGAGCGGTTCGAGGTGTTCAAGGAGAATCTGAAGCACATTGACGAGACCAACAAGAAGGTAACCAGCTACTGGCTTGGGCTGAACGAGTTCGCGGACTTGACCCACGATGAGTTCAAGAAGATGTACTTGGGATTGAAGGCTGAGGGGAGAAGAGAGTTCTCTGGCGATGATGAGGAGTCTAGCGACAAAGATGTCATCGACTTGCCCAAGTCTGTAGACTGGAGGAAGAAGGGCGCTGTCGCTCCTGTCAAGAACCAGGGTTCTTGTGGTAAGCAATGATCGATCCCTCTTGATCAAGATTATTGTCTAAAACTGATTTTACTGAATCAAATATGGTGGTATCAGATTTATACTGTTTAACTTCGCTCCTTAAAAACTATATATTGTTCGCACTAAAGTAACTAAACAAGAAAAAAGAGCGCGAGTGGAGTTCTTGATTGTGAATCCACAAATGCAGGGAGTTGCTGGGCATTTTCGACTGTAGCTGCGGTTGAGGGCATAAATCAGATAGTCACGGGGAACTTGACTTCGCTTTCCGAGCAAGAGCTCATCGACTGTGACACAACTTACAACAATGGGTGCAATGGCGGTCTCATGGACTATGCATTCTCTTACATTATCTCAAATGGCGGGCTTCACAAAGAACAAGACTATCCTTACATCATGGAAGAAGGAACCTGCGAGATGACCAAGGTAGAGAGAGCATAGCTCCATATTATACTCCGAGCAATACCAACAATGCATATGAGTATGAAAATGGTGTTGCCTTGTACTGATTACGCAAAAAGGATTTGGATTCTAGATGCATTTTAGTGTTTACATTTAAATATAGTCTTGGCTGATGATGGTCTTTTTCGGTCCTTTTTCTTTTTTCGGTCTTGGCCATCTTTTTAGGACCAATCGGAGGTGGTAACTATCACTGGCTACAAGGATGTGCCGGTGAACAATGAGCAGGGCCTCTTGAAGGCACTCGCCAACCAGCCACTCAGTGTTGCCATCGAAGCCTCGGGCAGAGACTTCCAGTTTTATAGTGGAGTAAGTCTATGGATTACGTAAAGAGACAGCAGGCTCAAATCCTATGTTTTATTACAGTCCTTGGGCAAGATTACTGTAGAAACTCATTCTATCATTCATTTGACAGATTTAACCAGTTATGTTCACAAAAGCGTGTGGACTAACGTATGTTCGTTTAAATGGAGTCCAACTCACTGTTTATTGAACTGCGATCACTTCGGTGGACTAAAATAAGTTTAAACCAAAGCGTTCTCAATTCTAACAGACATTTCTGTTTCTTTGTTTGTTCTTGGTGTTGTAGGGTGTTTTTGATGGGCATTGTGGGAGTGAGCTAGATCATGGAGTGGCGGCAGTTGGATATGGATCATCCAAGGGCTTGGACTACATCATAGTGAAGAACTCATGGGGACCGAAATGGGGAGAGAAGGGTTACATCAGGATGAAGAGGAACACCGGCAAGCCTGAAGGGCTGTGTGGAATCAACAAGATGGCTTCTTATCCAATCAAAGCCAAGTGATGATGCGCTGCATTTGAATTTCCTCAAACAATGTCTTTAATGTTTTGAAATTGCATTTTTCTATTCGGGCGGTGCTTGTTACGTTGTACTCAGACCGGCCATGTTGTCAGTATTGGAATGATCATGTTTGATGATGATTTGATTGTCTCTTGGGCAAGTTCATGGAAGGTAGAGACAAAATAAATAAATGCACATGCCATTGCTGCTCATCATTGTGCAGCATCTCAAACACAAAAATACCATATCCGGACACGAGACCGAAGAAGAAACTGATCGAGAGTGTTTAGCTCATGATGACATCTTTCTTTTCCGTGAAGTACACACTCGACGATAACTTCGATCTGTCTTTGTATACAACTAAACATAAGGAAAAAAAAGGTTACAAACAAATTTACATTTCTACCGTTAGCACACCAAATAAACACATATGACACTGAATTTTTCTCAGACCTAATTCATATGTACAATAGAGATGACACAAGACACGAGTATAGATTTTGAACGATATATGCTGTGTGTGTGGAATTTGATCCAAAGCTTCTCACAGAGAGAGAGAGAGAGAGAGAGACAGAGAGAGTGACTTTCATGCAGCGTCAACTCCATTAATGGAATTCGAATGCGACCTAAGACCAATTTCTCCGAAACGCCTCAATATACCCGTCTCCTTACTATCCTCTTCCTTCTCATTCTCTTCCAATGATCTCCCTGCGGTTTCTCTAGTGAACAAGTAGGTCATCACCGTCCCCACTATACAAACCCCGCCCAAGATTATCAGCGATGTCTTCATCCCGAGCGCCTTCGGATACCCATCCACCTTCTGATTGTGCGACGCCCACAGAAACCCTATTGCCCCGATAATCGACCCGACCTTCCCGGCAGCACCCGAGATTCCGTGGCACGTGGATCGGAACCTTGCGGGGAAGAGCTCGGCTGGCACGATGAACGTGGTTGTGTTGGGCCCGAAATTGGCGAAGAAGAAGGTGAGCCCGTATAGGATCATGAAGCCCTTATTGGTGTGCTTGTCCCAATAAGCATAATAGGGGACGCCAATGGCGAAGTAGACTAGGGCCATGAAAAAGAACCCCATCATTTGGAGCTTCACCCGCCCTATCCGGTCAATGAAGTACACGGTGGCCCAATAGCCCGGGATCGTTGAGCAGGCCGCGATGATGGCCTGCAGCTTTGCGACTTCGAAGGCGGCATCATAGGCGTTGCGCGCTTTATTGCCGAGGAAGCGGTTGTAGATCTGGGATTGAAAGAGGTTGCTGCTGTAGAAGACGACGTCCAAAAGGAACCACGCGCACGCGCACGAGAAGAGGTCGCGCCCATGGCGGTGGAGGAACTGCCTAGAGAAAAGCGGATAGGAGGGTGGCGGAGTCGAGGGGAGGGGCTGATCCTCCGTGATTTGGCTGAGCGGCACGTCCATCACTTTCTCCATGTCCTTGGCTGCTTGGAGCACATTTTGTTCTACCAGGGCTGTGTATCTGAGAGAAGAGAATACGATGAAAGATTTGGATATATACATTAGAGGATGCCTTACATGTCGTCTACGGTTTTGATTTAAAAGAGAGGAATCGACGAGACTCTTCAATGTCAAAAACAGAAAATGGATATAACCTCCCCACAAAAGTCTTTTCTGCCGAGAATCCTTTATCCGCGCTTTCTTTTTTGTCCTTTTTGCGGACCCAAAGACAGTCAATTCATAGGAATTGACTGATACCATTTAGTTCTATATAGACAGCAGACACGACGAAACTGTCTCTTCACCATAGTTTGAAAGTAACTATTACATAGTACGCCACCTGTAAGTGCCCAGAAACTTCATGGAATTGTTTATAAAGGTTGTCACTAGTCAAGGGGTGGAGACCGAAGTAAAAGATCGACTCGCAAGCCCCCGCCCGCTTCGCTTATTCATATTCATTTTTTGGGATTTTTCACTAGGAAAAATATATTTTGGGGTCGATTTACTTTAACGCGAATTAAATGTTTAGAATTACGAGGAACAAGAATTGTAAAGGCTCGAGTCTATTTTGCCCCCCACGAAAATGAGAAAGACCAACACTAGCACGGTCGAAGATCCAAGAACTGACTAGCCAAATATTACTCAAGCCCTTGGTAATAATAAAAAGAAAAGAATCCTCTAGGACGACAAATTATAGGACACGTGCAACTATATTGTATAATCTACGACCAACGAAAGCGTTTCTTGATCAAGACACTAAGGCGTTGATTAAGATTTCCTAGAAAATTAGTTAAGAGTGACCAAACGTTGTAATGACCGAACGTAAATCACGCCTTTCGTTTCATGCGAAAGCCGTGAAGCTCCTAAGAAGTCAAAAAAACATGCTGGGGGTTAGTCAAATGATCCGGTAAAATCTAATCTTTTCGTGTGCTCATCTCTTGTTTTTTCTTACTAAAGATACCAAAGTCAGCGGACTCCAGATTTAAGTCAAGCCCTGCCAAGAACGTGAGCATCGATCCGGACAATTTTTTAAAAGCTACGAGACTGACGATGCTATTGGCTCTACCTAAGATTGACTCGTGCCTATGGCCATGGATCACGCCATGTACGGCCATTAATGCACAAGACCTATATAATCCTTCAATTTCATTTGATGCCCTGTTCAGGTGCATTAGTTTATGCAAAAGGGAGGGACCGATATAGTCATCAAGAGAGAGACTGAACTTGGTTTGACCGGGTAAAAATTGAAAACAAATTGAACCAATTAAGGATTTCTACGTGACTGGACTAGACCGAACTGAACCCGTCACTGGCCGACCTTCAAGCACCAATTTACCGTAGCATATTAAAGCTTATGGAAAAAGAGAGAGGATAATTGGTTTTGTTCGTCGCTTCGGTTTAAAAGGACACCAATTGTCGGTTTCTCAAACAAACTTAGAGTCCTTGAGACCAAACCAAACTGGCTGTCTCGGGTTGGTCGTCGCAATCCAGTCCCAAGTTCAACCTTGATTACGAGTTAAGTCTTTCCTTGTGTGCTTGTGCAGTGACGTGTTATGGACATGTGGTGGACAGAAAAATAAAGGTATGTCGGATATTATTGCGCAATAATGAGCTCGAAAATGACCTTAAACAATCATTTAGAAGTTAATATCTATAAGCACCTAAAATGAATATCCCATCAGTACTATAGAGTGTAGAGTGATTAAATTGTGGTAACTGAGAAACCCTGAAGTAATTTGAGTCCCCATTTAGCTAAGACTTTTAAGCATATTCCACTAAAAACCTATAGAACATGATGGGCCCTGAGATAATAAATGGATAGATAGATTTCTAACGAAGCAAGAGGACGAGAATTACCTGGCAGTTTCGGGCATCATCATCCGCCAGTAAAACGTCATCGCCGCCGGGATGGCGCCGAGCATCAGTATCACTCGCCACGCGACGTCGGCCTCTTGAGGCGTCCGGGCAGTGGGCGACACGTGCCCCGATGCCCGATCGAACACCTTGCACACCACCATCGTCACCACTGAGCTCGCCAGGATGCCGAGCCCCTGCATCGAGAACACCGCCGCGATGAACGCGCCTCGCGTCCGCTTGTTCGCGAACTCGGACATGATGGTGGCCGAGAGAGGGTAGTCCCCGCCGATGCCCACCCCGAGCACGAACCGGAAGAACCCGAGGCTCCCCAGCACGCACTCGCGCGTGGTGCATATGGAGAACCCGCACCCGATGGACCCCAGTACCATGAGGACCAGCGCGAAGCCGTACACGCGCCGCCGGCCGATGAGGTCTCCGAGGCGGCCGAACACGAGCTGGCCGATCACGGTGCCGAGGAGGGCGATGGCAACCATGGTGGAGGTCACGGCGGCCGGGATCTGGGACTGGTCGGTGTCGTGGTCCTCCGGCTTCGGGTAGTAAATGCGTCCGATGAGGATCATGATGGGCGGGATGCAGAAGAGGTCGTAGGCGTCGGTGAAGAGGCCCATGCCGGCGATGATGATGGCCTTGAAGTGGTAGTACTGGGTCCTCGCGGCGTCAAGCGCGGAGAGGACCTTCAACGCCATCGTCGTATCAATCTTTAGCTAGAGAGAGAGAGAGGGAGGGAGTTGAGATGAGGATGGTTGGTAATATCGTCAGAGATGGGTGGGGTGGAAGTCAGTGAGGGAGGGACTTGAGATGAGGATGGTTGGTAATATCGTGAGAGATGGGTGGGGCGGAAGTCAGTGAATCGGGAGGGTTTTGCAGAACAATTTCGTTGACCTGGGCGGGTTCCTTTCTTTATTTGGGGAAGGAGAGGGGCGGTTGATGCCGATGGAAGCGAAGAGGAGACGAGGAGGAGGAGGAGGAGGGCGATTGGCGGATGCCTGGGAGGCTGCACGAAGAGCCCAGGATTCTGCTAAATATGCGAATCTGGTATGCTTCGTCGCTGTTGTTGTGACGGGCTGGAATCATTATTAAAACGCGACACGGGGTTCTGTATATTCTAGACACTTTCTCCGGCGTTGAAGTTGAATTCTAAATTCCATTTTCCCTGGTTTTGCCAAATTCCTGTTTGATGACGCGCAGAGAGAGAGAGAGAGAGAGAGAGAGAGAGTTTGAATGTTCTTCACTGCACTGCGCTCGGCAAAGACGAGGTTCGCCTCGACACAGCTTTGTCCCCGTCCCAGGGGGCTTCCTCGAACGAGAGCGAGGGAGACTTTTCGCCCCGCCACGTGTCCAAATCACCGCGCCCGATCTCGGTGCCAAGTCAGCAGATGAGGCGTGCTCGCGTCACCACTCCCTCGAGCGTGTGGACCAGGAACGCCCCGTACTTTTGACGTGAGAAGGGGGATAACCTTTACCTTTACCCTTTCTCCAGTCCATCTCTCCCGATTCCCGAATTCACCCTCGAAATCCTACCTGTTCGGACAACAGTAAAAAATCGGAGAAGTTGACCATTGTGACTCAAATCATTTCCTCTTTTTTTTTTTTTCGTCCACTTTTGCTGTCGTCACGTAACGAGGAGCGATGCACTGGAGAAAGAGCGGCGGGTAAATTCTCTCTCTCTCTCTCTCTCTCATTCTTGAAAGCGACCGTGACTCCTCTAGGAATTGATAAATCGGATGCGTAAGGTCCGATGAATCGTGGCCGTGGGATCTGACGGAGGCCGGTTCAACTCCCATGACGAGATTGATGCCCAGCCAGCATCATCATCATCATTATTGCTATTATTATTATTATTATTGTTTTGGGATTTTATTTTCTATTTAGGTTTAGGATGAGGGTACGGCCAGTTGGACTCGTACATCATTATCTGTATCTTGCGGGGAAACCATTTTAGACCCCGTCAAGAGTTCAATAGTCGGAATATACCGAAAGAAAGTATCTAAGCACGTTCTTTAGTTCCTATAATCATTGCGGACGTGGCTCGCAGAAATTTATTGTATAATCTATCAAAAATTCAGATGGCGATTTTAATGTCCTATTTCTAATTTCATGTTCTTATGTCTCATCACAATGTACGGAAAGTAAATATTATTATTCTTTTCGGAATTGAATCCGTCGTCCTAATGAGGAAAGTATTTTGATTGGTGCAGCGGGTTTGGTTTAAAGTCAAATTTGATTATTGTCTTCTTTGTGATTTGTTTGTCAAAGTTTGAACTTCAGCAATTTTTTTTCATCATCTTAACCATTTATTTAAGTGTTAAATGCCTAGCATTTGAAGTTAACGTGCCCTTTCTCCTTCTTTGTGTTTCAGCATCTTTTTGCTTTTTCAACTTATGAAGAGGAGGGATTTGACCTAGATTTTTTCATGCCCTCTCGAATTTGATTGCTTTTCCTTCTATTTTCTCTTGTTTCTTGTTTTATCTCTCATTTTAGATCTAGATCCAGGAGCTCTGCCCTCTCAATCTTAGATTTGAAAGTTTTTCTCTACCAATCTAGTTATTTTAATGAATGAGTATTTTGTCTCCAATTTTAATGATGTTCACTCCGGTGTTAGATTTGTATTCATTCAATATGCTAGTGTTAGAAGCTCTGGTGTCTCACCCTTGCTATAAGACTCCTTCTCATTAGGTGTCAGATCTGAGCTTGTTTAACATGTTTTTTTTTTGTCTTCGTATGGTATCAAGGATATCAAACTTAGGTGCACATTGCTGAAAGACAAAGTCATATCTATATGTGCTCATCATGATGCATGATTTGGTGATTGGTTGCCGATCCTTTGCTTGGATGCAGTCACCGATATGCTTTTAAAGATGAGCTTGTGCTTACCTTTGCTGGCCATGCTATGATAATTTACCTTGATTTTGGATTTTGGTTTGTTTTACAGCTCTATGAGATTGTTTTGTTGTGGCAATATTTGGGTTTCATATAGATCCTTTCATGCATCATTTGGGTATTAAATGAAATTTTCCTTTGACAAAAAAGAAAAAGAAAAATCCTAGCATTGGTTTTTATTGATCCTCCGATTTTCAATCGACAGAGAAAAATAAATCTTGTGAGTATGATATATAGCCTATCATTCAATTTATTCACACTCTCCCGTTGCTATGGTATTCGCCTATATCAAAAGAGATAACATGGTTCCGTGAATTGTATTAACATATACAAGTAATTCTAAATGGCTTCATAAGCAAACTTAATCAACAACATTACTCTGAAACGTTAATCCTGCATAATTTACTTGAGGTCTACCATTGTAAAATTTCATATTCAGAAAAAATTAAGTATTGATTTCTTGAACCATCATGTTATCCTCTCTTGTTTTTCACCCAAGACGATCTTTTTTTTTTTTTTTTTTTTTTTTTTGGTACTGGAGGAACCGGCTTGCAACCGATAGCTGCGTCATAAACCCTCAGGTGACACTTAAGCAAGATGACCCACCACACCTGAGTTACACTTAATACACCTAGCACATTCCCTAGGTTTTGAATCCTTCACCTATTCGTTGAGGATCAGTAGAGCCTTAACCGGTGGAGCCATCGCGGCTGGTGGTTCCAAGACGATCTTATTCATCTCCAAATAACTATGAACTTTTCTTAACTTTTTTTTTAAATTATTTTCAAAACAAACTTGGCAATTGATGATTATTTTAAATGCATCTAAAACACAAGAGGATTCCTTGTTGACTTGAGAGTAGATTTGTCAAACGGGTGAGTCAGGTCACGTTGGGTCATAAATGGTTTAACTCAAATTAACCCATTAACTTATCTATAACCCATTTATTTGTAATGTAAATTTTTGACTCATACCCGACTTGACTCATTTTGCTTAAACACTTCCATATTTTATAAAATCTGGGAAAACTTGTTTCTTATGATTTAAAGAGAAAATTAATTGTTCAAACACTTCCATACAATTACAAATTTAATGGATAATTTTTATAATTATTTTGAAAAATTGAGGCTCCATTTAGTTTGTGAAACATGTGATATTTTTGGAAAATGATAATAATTTTTGGTATTTGGTTGAAAATAGAAAATGAATCAAAAATATTTTCCACCAATTTGTATGGAAAATATAATTTGATTATCCTCCGTGTATTTCCTTTAATTATATTTATTTTATTTTATATCATTCTTTCCTTTTTCCTTCTTCTTCTTTGATCGTCGGCCATAGGCTAGCTCTTGCTTCACCACTGGGCCATGAGGCTCAAGCTTGCCTAATTTCGGGGAGTTAAGCCTCGCTAATTTGGGCGAGGTAGAGCTCAACCCAACGCTGGTGATGTCAAGTCTCGCCAAATCGAGGAGGCTCGAGCCTCACCAGTGCCGAGGTTGGTGAACTTAGCTCACCAGATTTGGCAAGCTTGAGGCTAGCCAGTGTGATTGAAGTGGGCGAGAGTCGTGAACCTTGCCCACTATTGACGAGGGCTTTGTAGCCCTCATCTGTGGTCAGCCATTAGAATTTATAGGAGGAAAAATAATAGAAAGAAAGAAAAATAAAAAATTATAAAAAAGGAAATCTTTAAAAAAGTGAAAATTATAAAAATTGTTCAAAAGGATAATATCTCATTGATGAGTTGACTTAACTAATAAACTTTATAAGTTAAATGGGTTACAAATCCATTTACAACCCAAACTCATTAACAACTCATTTATAAAACTTAACTAATTCCATGACCCATTTCATTGGATATGAGTTCAAAATTTTGACACCTCTACTTGGGAGAGATATTACGTATCGCCCCCACTTTCTCTATGGTACTTTTGAATTTAGAATAAAGTAATAAAGCAAAAATTACAATACATAAATTACCAACTCCAAAATTTAACACAAAAACAAAAAAGAAAAATTGTGAATAGTCTCGAAGTGGCCATATCACCCCCATTTCTCTTTACCCAATCACTTCAATATATATAGAATCAGCTTTTATCTGGATTATATATTGAGGAAGATCCAATGCCCTGAAGGAAGAAAAAAAGAAGAAGATGAAAAGAGAGTTCCTATTGTCTTTGCAAAGGCATGGAAATTGTGCTGAAGGAACTTGAGGTGCTGCTCTTCAATCCAAATCCGTTTGAATTGTCAACCCAAAAAAGCCGAAAAAGAGAGAGAAATGCCAGCGCGTCTTTGAAGGTGAGAATTGAAATCTTGGAGCTTATTGCCCACTATTTCCAGGAGTTTCTTCCCACCATTGACTCTTGCAGAACTCGAGAGGCTGAACTTTGACTGTTCTGAGATGACAACAAGAGTTCCCCTATTCTCCTACATACGAAAATTCGAATTCTTATTTTGTTCACTGTAAGTGTGGAGATCTTTCATAGGTGCCCTCAATCATCGGGCCCATGCAAGTACACGGCACAACCTCAAATTCAGAAATGTGTTCCAGAGGTAGTTTGGTAAAGCACTTTGGGCAGGAATATCAGCTACAAAAATAGGGTGCTGCAACTTTTGCAAAGGGTTTGGCACAACTTCATGCTATTAAAACTGACAAAATTTTTAAAAACCGCCTCGCTAAACTTTAAAGTGCTGCAGTTTTGAAGTACGTAAGATCGATATGTATATGACTACAGCCATGTCATACGAGCTCGCGAGTTTGCTTTTTTTATGGGCCTCGAAGAGTTTCCAGTATCTTGGATGGAATGATTATACACAACATCTCACGAGTAGAATAGAAGACGCAAATCGAGTCAAGATCGTCGAGGGCCAGCAAAATTGTATCCCGACGGTCATGTTGAACCCAATGACATAAGTAAGTCTCGCCCAATCCCAACCATCAAATCAAATTAGATACACCCCATTCCAAAAGAACAGAATGGTCATATCCATTGTCACCAAGGCACAGACATGAAGGGTGTGCTTATTTGAGTGAATGAATTTTTCTTGAATTAGTTTTATGAATTTTTCCGCATTTGATTTGTTGAAATGATCAGTAAACAGAAAATCATTTATGGTATGCATGCTTAAGTTAGTTTAATGAATTCTCCAACTTGAAAAGGGAGAAAACATTTTCTAGGAATTTTTCGAGAAAAACTTTTTCTATTATCAGGAGGTTTTCCCGAAGCAAATATACCGGAACTTTGTATGTGACTGTCATAATACAAACCGTGTTTGATTAGGAGGAAAAGAAAATGAAACAAAGCCTTGTCTCAATTATTCAACGCAAGACTTCCTTAATCAATGGATTTTTTATTTGATAGGCCAAGTCAAATCTGTTTGTCCATGTTGGGTCAAACCTAACCCATAAGAGAAGGGCTCATAAGAAGAAGATGGTATAAGTTAAAAAAGAAAGAAAAGGAAGAATGTTGACTATAGCATTTTAGAGAAAGTAAGTTCTTTTCATTCTCTTGGAAACAGTTTATTCTCTCTTGAAGAATGGAACTCTAGGACTTCAAACGATTTCTTTGAGACTGTAACGAGTACTTAATGTATGACAAACAAGATATGTCCATCTTCGCGATATACTTTCGATCGGGGTTACAAGTTTCCCGAGCACGTTTCCACGTTCGTTTTCGTTATTCGATTGTTCAAGTATCGATTTGATTTCTCAGGAATTTGTTTCCGACGTTAACCAACCTGTCCAAATTCAGGGTAGATGACCCAAGTTCACAAACCGGTTATTCGGCCATCTTCTCCACTCCATGGCCTTGATCTTCTTCCCCACCTCTCCTTCCATCAACTCCCTCACCAGCCTCTCCCGTTCGTCCCTCTTTACACCCGGACCAATCTCCAACCCAGCCTCCCACTCATCGCATATGCACTTGCTATTCGTCCGTTGGTTACCAAAGCACGGCCAGCACAGCATTGGCACTCCGGCCGACAATCTCTCGATGCACGAGTTCCATCCGCAGTGCATCAAGAAACCCCGACTGAAGGGTGAGCACTTTCTCCTGCAGGCACCACCCCGAGACGAAGCCTCTCTCATTTGTCTCCTCGATGAACTCGTCAGGAAGGATTGCAGTGTCTCCCTTCACGAGGCCGGGCCCCAAAATCCACGAGAAACATTGCTTACTATTGACCAGGCCAATCGCGAACTCCACCCGCTGTTCGTGCGTGATGAATGTAACACTCTCAAAGTTGATATAAATCACGGATTTCAGCCGATTGGAGATGTTTTTCCCGGAGATTGCCCTTGCTTCGAAGGTGTGGATGATGGCCGATGTGGCTCCGCCTGCTCTCTCAACGACTTCCATGGTGAAGTCAAAAAGCGGTCCCCGTTAGTGAGTCTCACGAAGTTGGGCATGTCGCGCAGCCTCATATTCTTCCTCATATTCTTCATCCCTAGGATCCAATCGACTGGGGTGTCTAGATATGCGTCCGTCAGGCTAGATTCGTCTGCATGATTTTTCATGCAAAATCACAAATTTAGGAATAGTTTTATGATGATTTTCCTAAAATTCTTCAAAGAGTTGGAAATCGTAAAAGAATATTGATAAAAACAATTACCAGTTATTCCATCTTCTATAACTTGCGAGCACACTTGTACTTTTATAAAATTACTAATCCTTTTTTTTTTACATATAATTTTTAAAATTATCAAGTTTTCTTTTATTTTACTAAATTTTTAATTTTCAGTCTTATTAACATCTTAAATTTATCAACTTCTATATGGATTTAACAATATTTATTTGAGTGACTCGGCAATTATTTTCCAAATACATAATCATCTAATTTTAGGTTACCAATTTTTTACATGCTGACATTTATTTCTTGTCCTTTAATTTATCAATTTTTGTTTCGCTTTCCAACGTTTACTTGTATCTTTTAGAAGCGCTTTAAATTTATCAGCTCTATATAAATTTACTAATATTCTTTGTATAACTTTTAAAATTTTCTCTAATTGGATTGCTCTTCAATACCTATCTATCAAGTCCTATTTGAATTGCTTACGAGCGTTTATTTGATTTTTTTAAAATCTTACCAACTTTTCTATTAAATTAACATTCTTATCTACCGTACTTGCCAATTGGTCAAATTTGCCAACTCTTCGTAAAAATTGCCAATTTTAATTGGAGTGATTGTCAAAAAAAAAAAGTTTGTAATTATTTAAAGGAGTTACCATAAGGGAGAAGTGTTAAAAAAATTCTAAATCTTTTGCATTTATGCCAATTTAGTCCTAAATATCTTCTTGGTATCAATTTAGTCATAAACATTTTTACTTTGTGTCAATTTAATTCTTTCCGGCCAATTTTGGCTAGATTTTACTGACTAGACGCTGGTCGGTTGACGTGGCTTGATTGGCGTTGACGTTGACAAAATTTAATAATATTTTAATATTTTTGAAATTTTTGTTTTTATTTTGTTTTTATTTTTTTTTATATTTTTTTCTTCTCCTTCTTCCTCTAGTCAATGAGGTCAACCTTGCCAACCTCCTTGCCAGTGGCTGCGAAGGCAGCCTTGCACTAGGTGGTGAGGGCGAGCCTTGTTAGCGCCTCCCAGGCCGCGATCCGATGAGGCTTGAACCCTCACCAGATTTGGTGAGATGGCCAGGCCATTGCCTCTGGCCGATCATTGAGGTTCGGCAACCGGCCGGAGGAAGGAGGAGAGAAGAAAAAAAGAACAAGAAAAAGAATACAAAAATTCATAATATTAAAATATTATTAAAAGTTGTCTACGTAAGCGCCGATCGGGCCAAGTCAGACGGTCGGTGTTCAATCAGCAAAATTTGACTAAAATTGGTTCGAAAGGACTGAATTGACACTAAGCAAAAATGTTTAGGACTAAATTGGCACAAATGTAAGAGGTTTAAGATTTTTTTAACACTTTCCTTGCTATGATGATATCTGGCCAAAAAAAAAAAAAGAAAATGTCATTGGTCATTATTTTTAACAAAAGTTTAGGCACTTTCTAGTACTTGTTGAAATTTATCAATACCACTTCAAAGAAAGAGGTGGGGGCGAACCATCAGAAAAGTAAATTCATATGTTTTGGTGCGGAATAATAGAATTCCGCATTTACCTTTTGGTAATGTAAAACCCTTTGCCTTCAGCGTGTGGAAGCGCGTCCACCCCATCAGGGCACAACCCGATATGGTCCACTAGTGCACGAGTGAAACCCCAAATT
Organism: Eucalyptus polyanthemos subsp. polyanthemos; assembly: GCA_017140185.1. Taxonomy (NCBI): domain Eukaryota; kingdom Viridiplantae; phylum Streptophyta; class Magnoliopsida; order Myrtales; family Myrtaceae; genus Eucalyptus; species Eucalyptus polyanthemos. The sequence continues at coordinate 47,827,438 of CM029462.1, forward strand.
TTGCGGCGGCAGCGTTCGTCGCGAACGCCATGAAACCGTCCGGCGCGATGCGCGTCGCAGGAGGGACACGCTTGGATCCGAACCAGATTCAAACAGGAGATCGCATAATGGGCCGACCAAGTATTTTCTCGCCGCGTCACATAGGCCTATAAGTCTTTGCGTCGCGTCCCCGTCCCCGTCCGATGGAGGAATCCCATCCGTCATAAAAAGGAAATGAAGGTAATCAAGAAAACTTTACTTACTTCATGACATATTTAATATGTCAGCTATCTAAGTGTCTTGCACTCCATATTTATCTTTAATATATAATATTCCCCGTCAGTGGGAAGCTGGTGGTCCGATTGGAAGCATGGCACGTTGGCGTGGCAGATTAGCCGATGGCTGATAGATGTAGGCCGACGTGTAATTTCAGCACTTCATTTGTCGATGCACGAGCAACGGGGATCTTGTTCCAACGCGGACACCACATGATTAACGAGTTGCTCTTATCTCAAATTTTTTATTTATGAAATATCGATTATTTAATGCGCCAGGTCAAACCAAACGCTACGATGTTATAGATAGGTCGGAATAACTATTGTCCGAGCTTTCGGAAAAATCGGATACTTTGGTTATAAAGGTTATATTCCCATATAGAAAATCCTTATAAAAAAAGATCATATTTAATTTTATTTACGTCGATGATGTTTGATGTGAATCCTACCACATTTGTTTATTTAATTACATTTGTATGGGAAAACGCCAGTACATACATTAATTTGATGTTGGGCTTGGTCGAGCCTATAGTCGATTGGACTAAGTCCAAAAGACAAAAGAAGACATTTAGGTTTCATTCGTTTCGCGGAAAATAATTTTTGGAGAAATGTTTTCCGAATTTTCCGGCGTTTGTTTCATAAAAAATGAATTTCTTGGGAAAAATGTTTTTCATGAAAGTATAAAAAGTCTTCTAAGCTAAGGGAAAATGTTTTCCACTTTTCAAAAGTGGAAAACATTTTCCTCATTCTTGAAATAGTCTATTATCTAAACTTTTAGATCAAATCCTCATTTCCTAATCAAGGATTGATTGAACTCCTAATTTGTGGGATCTTTTAGCAAATAGGAAATTTATTATTCATTTTATTATTCTTTTCACTTCAAATTATAAATTTTTACGGTTTTTAATTCAATACGAATTTTCTCCATTTTTGATTTCATCTTTTTTTTTTTTTTCTTTTTTATTTTTTTTTTTTTTTTCTTTTTAATTTCCTTTTTCTTTTTTTTTCCTTTGTTTCCCATCTTTTTCTTTATTGGCTAGTTGTCGACTGTTGTCAGGCGAACCTCAAGCTCGTCGATCTTAAGCTTGCGCTCTGCACTCTTGCTTATCCTTTTCTTTGTTTATTCTACTTTGCAATTGTATACCGCTCAAACAAATGGCTCTACATGCTTTGCTTATTTTTTCATTTGTTTATTAGAACACAAAAGAAGCAGGGGGAGAACATGCTACTCAACTAGAAGATTCTCATGAGGGTTGTACATGCTTTGCTTCTTTTTAAAATCCATACGAACATTTTTTTAGAGTAGATGAGTGTTTGACGACAATAAGAAACAAAAATATGAAGTAAGTTTGCTTGGATTTAAAGGCAAGTTTATATTTGATGGATTTATAGGTCGGTAAGTGATGCATGTCTAAGTGGTGAAGTCTTAGAAAATATTTTCTTATCGAAATAAAATTTTTTCAAACATTTTAGGTTTTAGCTTAACACTAAAAAATATTGTCATTTTTTTTGAAAATGATTTTAGGGAAAATATTTTCCGAAAATGACCCATTTTCTGTGAAATGAACAGACCTTTAATCCAAAAGACAAAAAGAAGAGCCCACGTGTCTAATACACCTGATCCGAATCAAATCTTTTAAAAAAATGTTTGAAATCCTGACACTGGCAATAGTTTCTTATTAAGAAAAAACACATGCCATTACTAAAAAAAAAAAGAAAGTCATATCTTTCAAAAATCTTTAATCGAAAGACCCACATGTATTTTTAGATTGCGTGCAGATGACGCCGATATCTTTGTATACCAATTGGAGCTATTTTTACCAATAAGAACGAAGGACAACATACTGTTTTATGTTAATTAAATTTGTATGTGCTTGATTCATGCTTATAACTTCATTAGTTAGAGGACTGGATTAAAGAAAAAGTTCTTCTTCAGTCAGAAACTTCTTGTTTAATCAGAAATGGAAGAAAACATAGGGCATAAAGAGAAATACCAAATTACACAATTTAGATAGAATCTCGTCCATCAACTTATCCAGATTTAGGGAAGATGGCCCTTTTTCACCCATTGCTTCTTCTGCCATCTTCTTCCACTCCATGGCCTTGCTTCTCATTTCCCCCACCGCTCCTTCCATCAACTCCCTCACAAGCCTCTGCACTTCATCTCTCTTCACGTTACCATCAATCTCCAATCCAACCCCCAAATTATCACATATGTATTTGCAATTCGTCTGTTGGTCTCCAAAGCACGGCCAACAAAAGCATTGGCATTCCAGCCAACAAGCTTTTGATGGTTGAGTTCCAGCCAGTGTGTCAAAACCCTTCAATTGAAGCATGGTATAACACCCTCTCTTGTGGGCACCACCCGATAAGAAGCCTCTCTCCTTGTTTCCTCAACAAACTCTCTAGGAAGAGTTGTGTATTCATTTGCTGCATCAAGCCTCAGGACCAGCAAGAAATAGCATTTGCTCTTAGCGAGTCCCATCGCTAAATCAACCATTTGTTGAGGCATCATGAGCACTAATACTCCCAAAGTTCACATAGATCACGGACTTGGGCTCCTTCGATTCCAACCAGTGGCAGCCCTTATTATTAAATTGTGTCTCGAGTTTTCGCTGGAAAAGAGAAAATATAAAATAATATTTAAATTTGGAGGAAAGTTTCCTCTTAGCTGCGGAATCGTGAAATCGCCGAAGCCTTCTTTGCTTTCTTAAAGACGCCGCTGCAACCATACGGAAAGAAAGAAGCTGTTGAAGTCCACGCGCAAGAGAAAAAAAAAAGGTGGGTCCCACTTCTGGGCACACACACATCCGAAGGAAGAAGTCCTTCGGATGTGTGAAGAAAACAATATTGTGATAGGCCCAGGTCAAAGGTTTGACCTTCTGGGCCTACGTATAAAAGCAGAAGAAAACTGCAGGTTTTCTTAGCCGAAGGATCCACGAGAAGCCGCACGCTGAGAGAGAGAAGCTGCACGAGGAAGCTGAAGATTCTTTCTGTTTTTGGCGTGCAATTTGAACGCATGGTAATTTGTGCTATGAGTTTATACTCAAGCGAGTTGTTATTTATACATTTAGGGTTTGAGGTTAAATTTAGGTATGAGAAATACTTGAATAATTGAACGATTGTAAACTCTAATTCTCCGATTTTAGTAGATTATTTACGGCTCTCCCCATAGACGTGGGTATCGATACTTGGACCGTACCACATAAATTTCTGGTGTCTTGATTTTTTCGTTTATTTCTCTAGCGATTTCGCGTTGACGTAAATTGTAAATCATGTTGTTTTCGTGTATTATATCCCAACACTCATTATACTCTTCCAAGAGATTGCACTTGATGTGCTTTGAGACAAAAGATTCTTCTCTAGTTATTTGATCAATAATTAAGCAAAGTGGTCCGATTGTGTAAATCCTAGGGATCATTGAAGAAAGGGCGCATAGTGCATCCAGTTCAAATGTCTCGAATGTGTGGATGATGGTGGCCATTGCGTCATTGGTCCTTTTGATGGCGTCGGTGGTGAAGTTGAGCAAGGTGTCGTCGGAGCCGGTGATTCGAAAGTTGTTGGCAATATCGCATAGCCTCATGTTTTTCATTCCTGGGATCCAGTCGATAGGGGTGTTCCAATACCCATTCATCAATTGGGATTCATCTGCATGCATGCATATTCATGCAAAATCATCAAGTCATCACGGTGATTTTTTCTCTTTTTGAATGCAGTCTAAGACACAAATTTTATAAGTTTCATCTTGGAAATATAGCCCATGCATTTGCGCCTTTCTTATGTGCCCCAATTTACTAGAAAAATAAATCTGTATTTTAGCACGGAAAAATGAAATTTTCCATTTACCTTTGGGTGGTGTAAAACCCTTTGCCTTGAGGATGTGAAGGTGCTTCAGCCTCATCAGGGCACAGCCAGATACGGTCCACAAATTTACGAGAGGAACCCTAAATGAATGCGTGTTGGGGAAGGGATACTAGAATCCAAAGCCGGATTTGATATGAGATCGCATAACGGACCAGCTAAGTATGTCCTTATCGCGCCACACAGAGAATTCAAGTTTTGCGTCGCATCTGCGTCCGATGGAGGAGTCCATCTGGGATTTCCAGAAACCGAAAGTCTCTCGAGGTTCCGTTTGCAAGCTCGAAGCCTTGGGCTCGGATGAGCCGTCGGTGGTTGAACTCGGTGTTGACAAAGGAGATGTGCAAGCCCTTGTAGTGGAGGAGCTTCGCTAGCTTACGCATGGCTCCGATGTGGCTCTGTGTTGGGAATGGCACGCAAACGGCATGTTGTTTATGGTCTGGTTTGAAATTGATGGTTTTATTTATTTGTATGATGATGGGCTTAAGGCCCGTCCGTCATGTTGGGCCTAAAAGCCCGGCCCACAAGATAAAGGCCCATGGAGGAACGATTGTAATATGAAATGTTGCATTGTTTAGATGTGAGGGGTTATGACTTTTGGGGGAACGTATTACGTTGAAGAGTTACGTCTCTTGGAAGAGACGTATTTAAGAGAGAAAAGAAAATGGAGGAATGTACCTTTTCAACGTACGTCACACTCTCTCTCTCCCTCAAAAGAAGAAAACAGAAAAAAATATGCTATGTTTTTCTCCTCCTAATAGCAATAGCACGCTCGTCGGTAGAATGAGATCAGTTTCTTCTTCCTCAAATCAACGTTGGTGTTTAATTTGTAGACAATAAAGTACGCTCGATTCCGTGGTGTGTCTTTAATCGGTGATACATGTTTGTTTCTGGGCTCGTCTTCCGCATTCGTTTTAGGGGTTTGATTTAGTGTCAAATCCGTTTTAGGAAATCGGTAATTGGTATCAAAGCCCCAATTCCTATTTCCCGACCATTTTTTCATGTTTATGAATTGTCTTTTTGTTGGAAATTCGAGAAAAGCCGCTGCCGGTCAATCGGGGATAGAAAAACCCGACACCCGATTTTGTTTGCCCTGTTTTTTGATTTTCTATAAGTCGAATTTTTTTTTTTGAAAGCGTAGGATCGAAGCCCTCATTGATATGAGAAAAATGAGTGGTAGATCGCCACTGGAGACCGCCGGACGTGTCATCACGCGCGGCTGGAATGAACGGGGGTCATCGACATGTGCAACGCACGCGCCGATTCGGTCCCCCGCAGGCGCCTGCGATGCACGCGCCGTTTCGACCGAAGGCGCGTGGGACGCATGTGCGCGGTGCTAGTGCGTGCCGCGCACGTGTTGGCTAACGTCATCGTGACATCATCTAGGCACGAGCGTGGCACGTGCCGATCGGTTTGGCCAATTGGTCCGATTGGTTTGTCTAATGCGTTTGGTCCGACCGGTCTGACCCGCCGCCTGGTGACTCCGACTGTTGACCGTTGACCGTGATCGTTGACTTTGACCGTTGACAAAAAAAAAATGAATGTGTTTCTTTTTCCAATTAAGTCTATGTGGATTATATGTAATCTCTTATTTGTTCTGCATTTGTTGTAGGAATAATGCCTCCCCTTAAGTTGTGCACACCTATTTGCGCAATTACCGATGAACAAAAGGAAGTATTTTTTAAGTTGATAGCTAAGCTAACTGATTATTGATGGGAGAGTGGTGACTTAATTGATCACGTTCTTGAAGTCAAAGAGCATAGTTGCTAAGTTGAACAAATGTGAGAAGCTCAATGGCGATAACTATGAAATATGGCACATGAAAATCCAATATGTGCTGGAAGAGTAAGAGGCATTAGAAGCTCTTAATCTGACCATGGTAGAACTTGAAGAAGGAAACACTGCACAACACAAAAGAGATAAGGAAGTATTTGTTGCATGGAAAAGAAATAACTTCATTGCTCGCATTATGTTGCTGAGTAGAATGGAAAATGACGTCATGCAATAGTTTAGGCATTTTAAGAATGTCAAGGAAATGTGGGAAGCATTGGCAGCAAGATTTGGTCATACTTCGGCGACCAGACTGAGGTAACTTACTATAAGGTTTAACTCTTATAAGAAGCCTTATGGTCAGATTATGAAGCAACATCTTAGAAAGATATCAAACATGATTAATGAGCTGAAAGATGCTGACCATGTTTTGACTGATGAGCAGCAAGTGCAATTAGTGATTCATTCCTTGCCTCAGAGTTGGGAGCATATGAAGGTGCACTTGACCCTTAATGAGAATATCAAAACTTTTGAAGATGCAGTGCGTCATCTTGAGCTGGAAGAGGATCGCCTCTTGGTAACTAAGCTGAAAGCTAAAATCTATCATGCTAGTTCTAGCTCACATGGAGCTTCGAGCTCCAAGCGCAAATGTCCTAACTAGTTCGATAAAGGGAAAGGCAAAGAAGTAGGTCATTTAGGGTAGAAACCTAAGCTTAACCAACATGAAAGAGGAAAGCGTCCTCAAATGAAGAAGCTTACAAGGGTGAAGTGTTATAATTGTGACAAGAATGGTTACTATGCTTGCAACTGTTGTGAGCCAAAAAAGGTATACACCCATTGTACTTTTCAGAACTTTGCTTATGTGTCGAGTTCTGTATTCTTAACTGAGTCTAATCCTTTGTGACTGTGGATTCATGAGCGACAAACCATGAATCGAAGGATAGAGAATCATTCGTGAAATTTTGACGAGTACCAACTGAAGCTAAGTGGATCTATGTGGAAAACAATTCTAGAGCTGAAGTAAAAGGAATTGACACTTGCCAACTGAATATGCGTGGTTGACGTGTTTTGTTCCTACATGATGTATTGTATACTCCGGAGATTCGTCGGAATTTAGTGTTTGTTTTAGTGTTGGTTAAGCAAGGTTTTAATATGAACTTGCATAATAGAGGTGTAGATTTATTTTTGGATACAAATTTCTATGATTGTAGTTATTTTCTGGATGGTTTCATTGTATTAGATATTAACTATGTTAATGCAAATGTTTGTTATTCCTTTCTCACGTCTTCTAATTCATATGATAATGATGTAAATGTGTGGCATGCTAGACTTGGTTACATTGGCCAATAATGTATGAATAGACTAGCCAAAGATGGTTTGTTAGGCAATATTGAAAAAGTTGATTTGCTCATATGCATTGCCCAGTAGGGAAAACAACAAGGAAACCATTTGGAAAAAGGTAAAAGAGCTGAATTTCCTCTGCATTTAATCCATTTTAACGTTTGTGGTCCAATAAATGTGAGAGGAAGGCATTGGGCGGTTTATTTCATCACTTTTATAGATGATTATATTCGATTCGAATATGTCTATTTGATTTTTCATAAATTTGAAACATTAAGTTGTTTCAAAAGGTTTATGAACTTGGTAGAAAATCAATTAGACAAGAAAATAAAAGCATTGAGATCCGATCGAGATCGAGAATATTTATCTGATGAGTTCATAAAATTATGTGATGAAAAAGGAATAGAAAGACAGTTGTCTATTCCATATACTTCTTAACAAAATGATGTTGCGGAGAGAAGGAACAGAACCCTATTGGACATGGTTAGGTCCATGATAGTGCATACTAACTTACCTATCGCTTTTTGGAGTGATGCGTTTTTAATTGCTGCCTATATACTTAATTAGCATCTTCCAATTCAGTTACTTCCACTCCATATAAGTTATGAACAAGAAGAAAATCAGACTTAAGTTTTCTTAAACCATGGGGTTGTGCTGCTTATATTCACGAGCCTTCTCACAAGTTTGGGAAATTGGGTCCCAAAGGAAAGACGAGTATTTTCATAAGATACTCTGGACACTCGAAAGGGTATGTGTTCATAGGTGAGTAGGAAAATTGAAGTATAACTGAATTCGAATCACATGATGTCACATTCTTAAAGAATGAATTTCTTAAGATGGACAAAATAGGTGAGGATTACTCCCTATTTGAAACCTTGGATCAAGATAATGAACTTAATGGAGTTCGTCCAAGTGGGAGTAACATGAGAAGTGATGAATTTAAGTCAACTCATTTTCAACTACAACCACATGATGAGATGATATTGTCATTATCTAATCCGAGTGGGAGCATGATGGAAAATGCTGTGCAAAGTGCACAATCTCCCATACGACGAACAAGTTGCAAAATTATTCCCCGTCGACGTTTTGATATCGAAGGGGAAACTTTCATGGTTGCTCAACAAGATGAGGATAAGCCAAGAAATATTAACGAGACTCTAAATTGTCCTAATAAGGAAAAATTGATTCATGCAATGGAAGAGGAGATGGAATCAATGAATTCAAACCAAGTTTGGGAATTGGTTGATCTTCCAAAAGGACTCAAAGCTATTGGGAACAAGTAGGTTCTCAAAATACAGCATAAAGCTGATGGCTCGATAGAAAGGCATAAGGCTTGTATTGTAGCAAAGGGGTATAATCAACATGAATGAATTGATTATGAAGAAATATTTTCTCCTGTAGTGAGATTACCCTTGATTCGCATTATTCTAATAATAGTGGTAAGTATGGATCTTGAGTTACATCAAATGGATGTAGAGACTGCTTTCCTCAATAGAGAATTAGATTAACAAATATATATGGAACAATCTGCTGGTTTCATTATGGAAGGCAAAGAAGAAAAGGTATGTCAACTTTTAAAATCGATATACGGTCTTAAGCAATTGTCGAGAAAATGGTATATACATTTTCATAATGCCATAATGACATATGATTTTATAATGATAGATGATGATCATTGTGTATATATCAAAAGATCAAAATATCAATTTGTGATCATATCATTATATGTTTTTTTTTTTTTGTAACCCAAGGAACCTCGTGCGCCGTTTCGCGGCGAAATAAACCTTGGGGACAGGTAAAGTCACCATCACCCTTGCCTGCCAAGTAAATCGCTTGACAACGCCGTGGATCGAACTCGGGACCTCTCGTGAAAAGTTCCATTGCCCAACCACCTACGCCACCACCATGGCTGGTATCATATCATTATATGTTGGTGATATACTAATTGCCGGAAGTAATATGGAGTTTATTAATACTGTGAAGAGTTAGTTATCTTCCAACTTTGAGATGAAAGATATGGGTGAGGCTGCGTACATTCTTAGAGTTAAGATTTCAAGAAATCGTTCGAAAAGATCATTATCTCTTTCGTAAGAAACATACATAAATAAGGTTCTTGAATGATTTCGTATGCAAAATTGTAAACTAATTGATACTCTTATTGTAAAAGGTGAAGGATTGAATCATAGATTGTGTCCAAGGAATCTACAAGATAAGGAACAAATGAAACATGTTCCTTATGCTAGTGCAGTTGGGAGCTTGATGTACGCTATGATGTGTACAAGACCCAACATATGTTTTGCAATTGGAAAGGTAAGTAGATACTAATCTAATTCAGGTCAAGTACATTGGAAAGCCGTTAAGAGAATACTGGGGTATCTAAAGGGAACTGCTGATTATACGTTGAGTTATTAAGGAAATGATCTGTGACTCAAAGACTATTCTGATTCTGATTGGGGAGGAGATTTAGATGAAAAGAAATTTACATATGGATTTGTTTTCTTACTGAATAATGGTGCCATATGTTGGAGCAGTAAGAAACAAACGTGTATAACCTTGTCCACGATGGAAGCTGAGTTCGTGGCATTATTAATAGCAGTACAAGAATGTGTTTGGCTTAAGAGATTTTTGAATCATTTATATGTTATTGGGTATGTTGCAAATCCATTATTGGTTAACTGTGGTAGCCAAACAGCTATAACGTACACCAAAAATCCAAAATATCATGACAAGACTAAACGCATAAATACTGAATATAATTTTGTCAAGGATATGGTTGCACGAAAAGATGTGAACTTATAATACATATTTACGCATATAATAGTAGCAGATTCTATGACAAAGCCAATACCTAGAGATGTGTTTTGTGATCATGTAAAAATCTCTAGGACTACGTAGAGGTTGATGTACTGAATATTGTAATTTCCTTGAAGTGTTCACATTTAATGAATTTGTGTTTTTTTATTTATTTATCATTAATGCCTATGAAAATTTGTTTGACGTTTATGCATCTTAATGCTCAGTGTATTATATTAAATTGAGAAAGTATATCGGATAGATAAAAGATTTGTTCACTCACATGGATAATTGCCTATATTTACTATGTGATAAATAGAGATGTGACAGTTTTTAAGCTTATTATCTAGGTGATAATCGAAAGCTTAAGCTTAAAATATATATGTTGCCTTAACTAAGTGTCAAGATGATGACATGATATGTACTATGTCCGAAAGTAAAATATCCCACATATTTTACTTTATTTGTCTAAAATGTCATATGTGAGTTTTGATGAATTTTGTGAATGAGTAGATACGTGAACTCAAGTTAGATATTGGGTATATCTGAATTATCGTATGTACGGTATTGAAGGTGTAGACATATGCTCCATGGAAAATGAGTTAATACCGTAATATGTATTTCATACTACGTATGCATGAGACAACCAATAAGAGTGGCAAAAATTTGATCTAAACTTTTATCCCGTGTGTGACTCTTGAGAAAAATAGTTTCTCAATTTTAGTGCCCTCATGACTTTTACATATTTTTAAGATTTCTATTTAGTATTTGCTATATTAGAATATTGCCAATCGTCATAAGTTGATTCGATCTAATGGGACATTTCTAGAAAAGTAGCTGAACTGAAATTGAGAGTTTGAATGAAAGAGAAAGATCGAATTTGGAGAATCACATTGTAGTTTTGTATTTACTGGTCAACCAATTATGATTATATTTGGGATAATCATAATTGTGAATACAATATATATCTATATATATAAAAGAATATAAATGTGATCGATCGATCTAGAGTACTGCATACTAAATCTACTCAAAGTGTGATGTCAATTGTGAATTGCTATATATTCCAAACAGATTTATAACAATGAGCTCTCAAAGTATGCTGGTCGCACGGATTATTCACCGGTATGAACATTACAAAAGGTAAAGAGATCCTGTTTAGCCCACCATGTGCAAGTGGGAGATGATGATTTTATTTATTTGTATGATGATGGGCTTAAGGCCCGTTCCGCCCATGTTGGGCCTAAAAGCCCCGTCCGCAAGATAAGGGCCCATGGAAGAACGGCTGCAATGTGAAAGGTTGCGTTGTTTAGATACAAGGGGTTATGACTTTTGGGGAACGTATTACGTTGAAGAGTTACGTCTCTTGGAGGAGACATATTTAAGAGAAAAAAGAAAAGTGAGGAACGTACCTTTTCAACGTACGTCAGTCTCTCTCTCCCTCAAAAGAAGAAAACAAAAAAGAATACGCTCTGTTTTTCTCTCCCTAATCTCAACAGCAAGCTCCTCGGTAGAAAGGGATCAGTTTTTTCTTTCTCAAATCAACGTTGGTGTTTAATCTGTGGACGATAAGGTACGCTTAATTCCGTGGTGTGTCTTTGATCGGCGATACATGTTTGTTTATGGGCTCGTCTTCCACATTCGTTTTAGGGGTTTGATTTAGTGTCGAATCCGTTTTAGGGAATCGGTAATTCCCAACAGAAATGAACCCATTTGCGCTGTCTCGCTAGTCACTACTCTCCCGCACCCAACTATAAGTATTTAAAACTTGTTAGAGAATGATGATTTTGTGATTTTAAGGTGATTTCTGGGGGTGAGCGGTTTCGAGGTTGGTCTACCTTCCGGGTTTACTTACCCCGGACCCTATCTTGTATACCCAAAGCTTGGAACTTATGGGATAAGACAATTTTAGGGTCTATCTGGGAATTGGCTGGAGACAAACTCCCCTAGACTTGGTTTGTGCATTTCATCAAACTTGTGGTATCCAGTTTCATGAAGGGGTTTATATTCAAAGCAAGCGAGAGATTATCGTCTATATTATCGACAAACATGTTAACATACTAAGAATCACCAAAGTAACATCAAACTTGATCGGAGTTTAACTAGGGAAGTTGCCAACTTAAAAACATTTAACGTGAAGGAGAGAACACAAAGGACCCCAACAGCCAAAAGGACCTCATGGATTTTGAGAATTCTCCCAAAATGTCTTACAAAGGCAAAAAGAAGAAAAATCAGTGCTACCTGACATGGAGTCCAAAGCCAACAAATCTAACCAACCTGCCAAAGTAAACCATTCATGAGCATTTTTCGTCAGAATCTAATGAACAACCCATCACAGGGAACGGATGGCATAGAATGAAAAACCAAACCTGGAAGACACATCAACATAGTACCCAAAAAGCAGACTGATGTCGGGATCAACGGTGTGAACTCGGGTGTTGCTAGTGATGTTATACGCGTCGTCGAGGGGGACGTTGAGATCGACCCTCACGTACGTCCTTTCAAATCGGCCTCCTTCAGAGATCCGACGCTCTTCTTCGTCGCCAATTCTGCAGATCAAAATTCCTGAACACGCAAGGCTCAGTCAAAGACTGAAGAAGATACTTCGAAGTGCACAGACAGAGCAAGCTGGAGAGGGTGGAGTTAGTGATGCAAAACCTCAACAGTGAACGAAGGTACGGTAAGGAGAACAAGAGGGAGAGGAGATCAAGCAAATTCAACCACGAGCCTCTGTCGTTGTCAAGCAATATGATTTCTATTAATCATCGTCAAACTGTCGAAATCGAGCCGCCAGAGTGAAGATCTGGGATAGTTATGGAGGAGATGCTGTGCTGAGAGAAGCAATTGAGAGAGGGATTATATATACCTAGGGCTTCTAACTTTTGCTTGGTTTAATCATTACCGATATACATCAATATTATATATACAGACACATATATGTTTAGCCCCATCTTTAAAATATTGAGTTAATATCACAAAAAAATCCAAAACTATCTACTTTAATATAAATATTCCGATTTTTTTTTAAACTAAAAACCTTAAATTTGCTCACTCTAACACAAATATTCTGATTTTTTATATCATAAAATATCCCGAACTTATAATATTTGTGTGATTATGAATAGGTTTAGAGTTTTTGTGAACACGAAAAATTTAAAAGATTTGTGTCTCAGATAACATAATTTGAGAGTTTTTTTTTTGGTCTTATTTGCACTAAAATAATGTGTGTATATGTTTGGCCACATCTTTGTCCTCGTTTTCTACGTGGATGTACAAACACAACATGGGTTTGAGTCGTGTCGTTTTGATTAGTTGCACCTTTGTCAAAATCTTATGTCACATTAACATAGTTACATTGTTAAATAATATTTATATTATGTCATGTATTGACGTGATATAATCGAATCAATTAAGTGATTTCGATTTTCGAAATACATATGATAATAATGACAACAATAATAATAGTAACGATGAACCTCGAGGGGTTGAATTTGCAGGGTGAGAGACAGGCTCGGGCGTGTAAGTCCACATGGCGAGTTCGATCCCTTTTCCGCTGAGCGCTACCGATTCTTGGGGCCATCTGCTCGGGCAAAACTCTTGACTTGATTAGGCCACGAAGCGGTAGAGAGTTCATGGATCCCAAGGATTAATTGGGTAAATTCTTGACCAGGCCCGTCAGAAAACAGAAAAAAGATAGTAACAATAAAGAACTCAATGACTCATTATAATTATGTCACCTCATATAAGTGTCTATTGTTACATATTTCTCTTTAATACTTGATGTTTCCTGTTTTTGAGGAGTTGGTGGCCTGGAAGGGAGTATTGCATATTAGCCAATGGCCCATAGATATAGGCCCAACGTGTAATTCCAGCACTTCACGGTGAATTACATTCATTTAACTAAACTTGGATGTGTGTGATTACTATATTTGTCACCTACTAATTAAAGGTCCCAGTGGAAAAAATTTCTCCCTATTAGAAATTAGAACATCGTAGCCCCTAATGAAATATCTATATTACGTGCGTTTGGATTGGTGTTACTTGAGCCTTTGGTCGATCAGACTTAGCCCAAAAGAAGAGCTGAAATTTTAATTCCGTCCAAGTTCGTCGAACTTTCAAGAAGTTCAAAACCCTAACACTCGTAGTATTTTGATATTAAAACAAATCATGCATCTTTATCAAAAACATGAAAAATGTCATAGCTTTCCTTGTCCCTAATTGAAAGAGAGTTTATGGGTTATAAAGATAGACACAACCGGCAATTATCATTTTACTATAGGTTTGCATGTAGATAATGCCAATATTGTCGTATGCAAATAGGAACCAGGACAGAAAACAAAGTCTTTCATTTCATTTCAGTTGTACAACCGAATTAATTGAAGGACTTTACTTCATTCAGAAATGGAGGAAGCATTGCGCATAAAGAAAAATATCAAATTACACTATTTAGACAAAACCTCGTCCAACAACTTCTCCATATTCATGGAAGATGACCCTTTTTCACCAACTGCTTCTTCCGCCGCTTTCTTCCACTCCATAGCCTTGCTTCTCATTTTCTTCCCCACCTCTGCTTCCATCAACTCCCTCACAAGCCTTTCCACTTCATCTCTATTCACATTGCTATCAATCTCCAATCCAAGCCCCCAATCATCGCATATATACTTGCAATTTGTCAGTTGGTCTCCAAAGCACGGCCAACACAACATCGGAACTCCAGCTGACAAGCTCTCAATGGTCGAGTTCCAGCCACAGTGCGTTAAAAAACCTCCGATTGAAGGGTGGCACAACACTCTCTCTTGCGGGCACCATCCAGAAAAAAGCCCTCTCTCTCTTGTTTTCTCAACAAACTCTCCAGGAAGAGTTGTTGTGTCTCCTTCCACTGCGTCAGGCCTCAAGACCCACAAGAAACTCTGATTGCTATTGGCCAATCCCATCGCAAATTCAATCAACTATTGGCGCGTCATGAAAGCTACACTCCCAACACTCACATAGATCACGGACTTGGGCTCCTTTGAGTCCAACCACTGGAGGCACTCGTTGTGCTCTTCCAGCATATTGCACTTGTTGGGAATAACGGATCCCCGAAAACCGGATTCGACACCGAATCGAACCCTACTTCGTAAAGCACACCACTCCTTTGAAGAAGAGGAAGAAATTATGATCCAATATCAATTTGCCTTGAAAACAGGCGTCGTCGCGTTGAGCGTTTGGAAGAAAAGAGAGCGTTTTTCTTTTCTTTTTCTTTGGAGGAGAGAGGGAGAGGAACGTACGTACGTTCTGATTTCCCAAGCTCTTCCATACCTTTCCCTATCCACGGGCCCTATTCCCGATGGGCCTTAAGCCCATCTCATAAATCCATCAGCACTCAATGTGCTTTGACACAGACAACTTTTCTCGATTGAGTCGATCGATCATTAAGTGGAGTGGTCCAATAGCATAAGCCCTTGGGATCATTGAGGAGAGGGCTTGTAGCACATCCGGCTCAAGCGCCTTGAAAGTGTGGACAATGGTTGCTGCGGCAACACTGGTCTTGTCGACGGTGTCAACGATTAAGTTGAACAAGGTATCACTGGAGCCAACGAGTTGGAAGAAGAAAGGCATGTCGCGCAACCTCATATTTTTCATTCCTGGGATCCAATTGATAGGGGTGTTCCCATACTCGTTCATTCGTTGGGATTCATCTGCATGCACACATATCCATGCAACTTCATAAAATCAGAACGAATATAATTACGGCAACTTTTTCTCATTTTTGAATGCATTCTAAGTAATAAATGACATACAAAAATTTAGGGAAAACTATCAAAAAAATCTTAAACCTATTATACTGAAGTCAATTTAGTCATTAATCTTTTAATTTGGCGAATTTAGTTCGAAACATTTGACAATTTGCTTATATAATCCTTCAGGCTAATTTTGTTCAAATACCACTAACATGGATGCGTATTGTCTTACGTGACGCAGTTTATGCGGTATGGTTTGCGTCGACGTCGACAAAGTAGGTACAAGAGCAAAGCATCCCCTATTAGACTTTGACATTAGATTAGGAGCCCGGATGTACATTGAGCATCATTCGACTAATCATATCAAGTGTGGCAGTTCTCACGTCCATCATGTATTGTGTAATCACGGAAGAAACGCATATGAGTTCCGAAGGATGGCCTTAAAAAGATGGAATACATGGCGATTCAAATTTAGGCCTTAAGCAAAGGAGGAGGAGAAACGTGCATCCCTTTGGGTTAATATGGGGAAAAGTGCCAAAAAAGTCCTAAACCTTTTGTATTTGTGCCGATTTAGTCCTAAACTACTTTTTTTGGTGCCGATTTAGTCCTAAACCTTTGTACGTTGTGCCAATTCAGTCCTTTCCGGCTAATTTTGGTCGGATTTTGCTGATTAGATCTTAAATGCCCGGCCGACGTACTGATCGGCGATGTAGACACATTTTAATAATATTTTAATTTTTTTGAATTTTTTTCTTTTTCTTTTATTTATTTATTTTTTTCATTTTATTTTTTTCATTTTTTTTCTCCTCTTCTTCCTCCAGCCGGTCGCCAGACACGACCGGCCAGAGGCGACGGCCAGCGAGGGCGGGGTGAGCCGCCCTCGCCGGCCACCTCGCGGGAGAGGGTCGAGCCTCGCGCTGGGCGGCGAGGCGAGAGGTCGAGCCTCCAGCCTTGCCGGCCATGGGCGAGGCTCACCCTTGCCGGATCTGGCGAGGTCTAGCCTCGCTGGCCATGGGCGAGGCTCAACCCTCGCCGGCTGGCGAGGTGGGAGGCCCGAGAGTGAGATCTGAACTGTGAGAGAGAAAAAAAGCCATGAGGGAGGGCAGATTCGAAGAGAGAGGGAGACCCCAGCCGCGTGAGGCCTCCGCCGCCCGACGCCTCCTGTTGCTACCGTGGTCTCACTTGTTGCCTCCCCGTCGACCAGCCACAAGCCCTGCCATGCTGAGCTTGCTATTGCCGTTACCCCGATGCAGATCTGCCGCCGTTCTTATGCCCGGAGCTTGACGGAAGCTGCTGTTGTTCCTCCCCGATGTTGGGTGCGCCGTCCTACCTGCCGCCCAGCACGAGGCTCGACCCTCACTGCAAGGTGGCCGGCGGGCAGTCGCCTCCGGTCGGTTGCCGAGGTCTGGCGACCGGCTAGAAAGAAGAAGAGGAGAAGAAAAAAAAAAGAAAAAGAAAAACAGAAAACGAAAAAATAAATAAATAAAAGAAAAAATATTCAAAAATATTAAAATATTATTAAAATGTGTCCACATCAGTGCCGATCATGCCACATCAACCGGTCGGCGTCCAGTCAGCAAAATCCGGCTAAAATTGGCCGGAAAGGACTGAATTGGCACAACGTACAAAAGTTTAGGACTAAATCGGCACCAAAAAAAAGTTTAAGACTAAATTGGCACAAAGACAAAAGGTTTAGAACTTTTTTGGCACTTTTCCCGGTTAATATGTATGCTGTTAACTTATAGAAAAACATGTTTTACCTGTGAGCGATGCAACACCGTTTTCTCCGAGGGCTCGCAATTGTTTCATTGCCATGAGGGCAGAACTGGGCACAGGGAAGAAGTGTATGAGCGGAATCCCAAATTTCGAAGCCGCGGGACTTGTCACGAGTGTCATGAAACCATCCGAGATGATGCAAGTCACCGGAGGGACACTCGGGTTTGAGCCCAGGCTCGATACAAGATCGTTGATGGGGCTGACCATATAGTTCCTGGTCGATTCGCAGAGCATCTTGATGTCCTGTATCGCATCCAAGTCCGAAGGAGGAAGACCATCGGGGATTGTCAGGAACTGAAAGTCGCTCAGCATTCCATCCGTGAACTCGGGGCCTCGAGCCCTGGCGAGCCGCCGGTGGTTGAACTCGGTGTTGACGAAGGAGATGTGGAAGCCCTTGTGATGGAGGAGCTTTGCTAGCTTGAGCATGGCGCCGATGTGGCTTTGTGCAGGGAAGGGAATGCAAACTGCGTGTGGCTTCGTGGCCGATTCGAATCTGGCGGAACCCATTTGTTTCTTCTCACTAGAGGATGATGACTCCAATGACATTTCAAGATGAGTTCAACTGGGCTTTGTTTTAGCAATCATGGAGTTGAGCTTCCCTCCTTATATAACTTTGTCAACCTTTTTTGTCCTTATTTTGTGCGTATATTTCCAAGTATGGCACCGCATTATAAGATGTCACATATAGTTTGATTTCATCTCCTCGTTTCTTTTGTCACCTATTAAAGAAAGATAATCGGGTAATGTATGTTTTAGTTGATGCGTCGGCCTGATATCGTCGATTTTTGTATAATTATTCACCTATTCTTCAGTTAATATATCCATATTGATATGATATTGTCAAGCCAATCAAGTATGCTCGTTATAGACTTCTTGTATCTCTTATTGAGTGACTTGTAATAATGTTGTGTCAGTATATTATATAATCTACACCATTTAAGTCAGATTTTTTTCTTAATTGATACCTGATTGGCTATTTTGTTGGGGTAGAAGTAATCTATATTGGCGTTGCGAATTTGCCAGTGGCTGATCGATACAAGTCGACCATGCAAGAATTGATAGGGACAACTCATTCCACCGGGACCACATGACTAAGTAACAAGCCAATTTCGTCCCCAGAAAATGACATATCTGTTCACTAACTCATTTCAAAAGTCACGCCGAATGAAGTAGCACTATAAGAAAGCCCAAATCTACTAATTGACGATAAAATTCTTGACCGCATGTCATTTTCTCCTTGGCGGCATTCGGAGACACCAACAAAATTACATTAGCACTTTTCTTGTTTCTTCCTCTTCTCAATTGATTAATTATCCTATAATATTAAGGTACCCATGCGAGACATATTAGAGAAGTCCCACATGAAGAATTTAGTGAATTACTAGAGCAAATGGCATGTAATCTAGTCACTCCATATCTCATCGACTCAAACTTTTAGCATGGTCAATATTGAATGGATAGATCATGTTATATCCTGATGTGAGAATTCATTAAAATACTGTAATTGGCCGATAAGTGACCTGATTTGGAAGAGGCCAATTGCATAAATCTCAAGGATCACTGAGGCGAGAGCATGCGATATGTCTGGCTTGAGTGCTTCGGAAGGGTGGCTGATGGTCCCCGTGGCCTCGACTGCGAACTTGATAACGGCATAGCAGAGCCATTGATTCTATGGAAGTTGGGCAAGTCACCGGAGCCTCACATTTCTCTTTCTCGGGATGCGGTGGATAAGGTTGTCCCCATGGCCATATGCATGCTTGTAGATCACAAGATCCGGGAATCCTAATTCGGTTTCTCATGCGGCGTAAGAGCGTCTATAATTCATTCGTCACACAATCCTCCTTGGCTGCCATTGATACGAGTAGTTTTAATTTGAAACATTGATCAATCATCGAAATCAATAATGATCGACATGGCTTGTCTAAAACAAGATTACATCGTGGCTGTGTTTAATATTAGTTCCATTGCAGTATCCGATGATATTTGGCACGTTTGAAGTAACAAATTTCTTCTCATGTCATCTCGCCGGACGATACGATGGAATTCAGTAAGCTGTTAGCTGGGTTCACTCCTATATGGAGGAAGCCCAATGAGTTCAAACTCAAAAAGGGCTTGCGCCTATATAATAAGTTATATGAGAAAATAAGGTTTCTCACTATCTATATAAAGAGGTAAAGCGGCGATAAAAGGAAACAAGAATGAATAAAAAAAAGCGAAAAATCAAAAGTTTGGGGCGAATATCGATTTACATTAAGTTGGTGTCGGAAGTCGATTCGTGGTCCGATTGAGCTGAAATTTTGTCAGCATGTTCGTGGCGCAATTTTATTGAACCTGAATGGTTTTATTTTTGTTTGAAGCTCCATACATAAGGTTTTTCGTGGATTGATTAAAACCTACGTTTTTTGTCAGATTTATTCTTGATCTCTTGTGAAGTTCATGTGTATTACCAAGAATTATGTTCTTGAGGTGTTTCCTGCTATGTACCTCTAGTATTTGCTAGAGAAGAACAATTTTATTGATAGTGAAGATTTTCAGGTGGACTCCAGTCCCGTGGTTTTTTATCTCCTCACATCAAGGAGGTTTTTCCACGTAAAAAAAATCGTTGTGTTCGCGTGCTTGGTATTTATTTTACTCTACTATATCGATTCCTATTAGGTTTACACAAGCCGTTGCGTTGATTCGATATTGTTCGAATTGTTACCGTTCTCCCATCAGAGTGGTATCAGAGCATCAGGTTATTGCTTGATTTTTCTGCCTTGTGTTAAACAATGGAAACGAATATGAGTAGAATGGTTACGCTGAATGGTTCGAATTATCATATCTGGAAAGGGAAGATGGAAGATCTTTTATATGTGAAAGATTTTTATTTGCCTGTATTTGCTGAGAAGAAATCAGAGAATAAAACTGATGCTAAATGGTCTGTATTTCATCGTCAAATATGTGGTTATATCAGGCAGTGGGTAGATGATAATGTTTTGAACCATATTATTGAGGAAACACATGCACGCAGTTTATGGGATAAGCTTGAATAGTTATATGCTCGAAAGACTAGGAATAATAAGTTATTTTTGATAAAATAGATGATGGCTCTGAGATATCATGATAGTACTCGTTTGACTGATCATTTAAATTCTTTTCAAGGAATTATAAATCAGTTGGCTGCAATGGGAATCAAGTTTGATGATGAGATACAAGCATTATGGTTGCTTGGTACGTTGCCAGACTCATGGGAGACGTTCCAAACATCTTTGTCTAATTCTGCCCTGGATGGTATAATTACCATGGATTTAGCCAAGAGTAGTATTTTGAATGAAGAGATGAGAAGGAGACACAGGGATTGTCCTTTTCACATTCTGATGCCTTGGTTGTTGAGAAAAGGGGGAGAAGTGAGTCTCGAGATCTGAGAAATATAGATAAAAGTCGAGACAAAAGCAGAAGTAAGTATAATAAATTTGTTAATGTTGAGTGCCATTATTGTCATTAAAAGGGACATATTCAGAGGTTTTGTCGCCAGTTAAAAAGGGAGAAACAAAAGGAGAAAGGTAAAGAGAAGATAAGTGATAATGACAGTGATGACAATCATGTAGTTGAACTTAAAGAAGACTTTCTCACTATTTTTTATGGTGATGTGGTGAATTTTGTTTCTCATGAGACCAGTTGGGTAATTGATAGTGGTGCATCCGTCCATGCTATATCTCGTAGGGATTTCTTTACATCATACAGGTCAGGTGACTTCGGATATGTGAAGATGAGAAACAATGGACTAGCTCAAGCTGTAGGCATCGGTGATGTGTGCCTAGAAACCAGCAATGACACAAGGTTAGTATTGAATATTGTTAAACATATACCTGATATCTGCTTGAATTTGATTTCTACAGACAAATTGGATGATGAGGGGTATTGCAAAGGTTCTCTTGTTGTGGCTAGAGGTTAAAAATATTCTTTTTTTTTTTTTTTTTGATGACCCAGGGAACCTCCGAACGCCGGGGGCCCCCACCGCTGACCCCCAAGCGCAGGTAAGACGCGCGTTATGCATTGAAGCATCGCTTCCACGGAGGTTCGAACCCTTCCCCCTGCGTTTGGGGTACCAAGCCCTAACCAACGCTTCCACCGCGGGCGGTGGTGTTAAAAATATTCTTCGTTATATATTATGCAGGCAAAGTTGTCCACAGACAAAATTAATGCAGTAGATAGCGAAGATGCAGCTGAGTTATGGCATAAGAGGTTCAGTCACATCATTGAGAAGGGTTTGTCAATATTGGCTAAGAAGAAGCTCCTTTTAGGATTGAAAAGTTCAGCACTAAAGAAGTGTGCTCACAGTTTAACAGGAAAACAGAACAAAGTTACATTTAAAAGCTCCCCTCCTTTAAGAAAGTCAGGTATATTGGATTTAGTACATTCTCATGTTTGCGGTCCTATGAAAACAAAATCACTTGGTGGCTCTCTTTATTTGTTACCTTCATAGATGATTTTTCAAGGAAAATTTGGATTTATACCTTGAAAACTAAAAATCAAGTGTTAGATGCTTTTATGCAATTTCAAGCTTCACGTGAGAGATAGACTGGAAAGAAATTAAAATGCATCAGAACTGATAACGATGGAGAGTATATTGGACCTTTTGATGAATACTGCAGACAACAAGGTATTCGACATCAAAAGACACCTCCCAAGACGCCTCAGTTAAATGGCTTAGTTGAGAGAATGAACAAAACATTGGTTAAAATGGTAAGATGCTTATTTTCACAGTCAAAGCTACCTGGATCCTTTTGGGGTGAGGCTTTAAGTATAGTTGTGCATATATTAAATCTTACTCCATGCGTTCCTTCGGAGTTTGATGTTCCTAATAGAGTTTGGACAGGTAAAGAAGTTTCTTATGATTATTTGTGTGTATTTGGGTGCAAAGCATTTGTGCATGTTCCCAAAGATGAGAGGTCTAAACTTGATGTGAAAACACGACAGTGCATATTTATTGGTTATGGACAGGATATGCTTGGCTACAAATTTTATGATCCACTTGAAAAGAAAATTGTAAGAAGTAGAGATGTTGCGTTTATGGAAGATCAAACAATATAGGATATTGAGAAAGTGGAGATGATTTCAGCACCATAGGTTAGTGATAATCTGGTTGATTTAGATCCAGTTCCTCTTACAAATATCCCTACACAGGTTGATGAAGAGCAGCAGAAAGTCAATGTTCCAAATAACGCACATGTTCCTGAACATGTTGAAATAGATAATACTATTCCTGAACCAGAGGCTCAATTAGATGTTCCACTGGATGTTCCAGTCCGGAGATCCATTAGAGACCGACGACCTTCCACCAGGTATTCTGAAGATGAGTATGTATTATTGACTGGTGCAGGTGAATCAGAGTGCTATGTAGAAGCAATAGAAGATGAGTACAAAAGCAATTGGTTCGATGCTATGCGAGATGAGATGCAGTCACTTTATGATAATCATACTTTTGAGTTCGTGAAGTTACCTAAATGTAAAAGAGCTTTGAAGAACAAGTGGGTATATAGGTTGAAGCAAGATGAACATACTTTACAATCACGGTACAAAGCTAGATTGGTTGTTAAGGGATTCAGTCAGAGAAAGGGTATTAATTTTGATGATATATTTTCTCCGGTAGTAAAAATGTCTTCTATCCGCGTGGTACTAGGCTTGGCAGCTAGCCTAGATTTAGAAATTGAGCAAATGGATGTTAAAACAACCTTCCTACATTGTGACTTGGAGGAAGAGATATACATGGAACAACTTGGGGGTTTCAAAGTGAAAGGGAAAAAAGATTATGTGTGCAAATTGAAGAAAAGTCTCTATGACCTAAAACAAGCACCAAGATAATGGTATAAGCAATTTGCATCAGTTATGATAGAACATGGTTATAAGAAGACTTCCTTGGATAACTGTGTGTTTGTCCAAAAATTTTCTGATGGTGACTTTATTATTCTCTTGCTTTATGTTGATGATATGTTGATTATTGGCAGGAATGCTTCAAGAAGTGAGTTATTGAAGAAACAATTGAGCAAGTCTTTTGCCATAAAAGACTTGGGCTCGGCGAGGCAAATTCTTGGCATTAGAATTACCCGAGACAGAGATGCTAAGAATTTATTTTTGTTGCAAGAGAAATATATCGAGAAGATCCTTCAAAAATTTTATATGGACAAGGCTAAAGTGGTTAGTACTCCTCTTGCTACCCACTTTAAGTTAAATATGATGCAAAGTCCTACGACTGATAAATAGAAGAAAGATATGGAAAGTGTTCTATATGCTTTAGCTCTAGGAAGTTTAATGTATGCGATGGTATGTACACGCCCAGACTTGGCGCATGCAGTTGGCGTTGTTAGTCTCTATTTGTCAAATCCAGGTAGAGAGCACTGGAATGCAGTGAAGTGGATTATGAGGTATCTTCGGGGAACTTCAAATTTGAAACTCAGTTTCGGGATTGGGAAACTTGAGTTAGTTGGATACATAGATTCCGATTTGGCATGAGATATTGATACTCGTAAATCTACTTCTGGTTATTTGATTTCTTTTGCGGGTGTAGCTGTATCATGGAAGTCAAGATTGCAGAAGTGTGTTGCACTTTCTACAACCGAAACTGAATTTATAGTAGTGACCGAAGCTAGTAAAGAGATGCTATGGATGAAGAAGTTCTTAGAAGAACTTGGGTTCAAGCAAAATAGGTATGTGCTATTTTGTGATAATCAAAGCGCAATTCATCTTGGTAAGAATTCATTTTTTCATTCTAGATCGAAACATATTGATGTTAGATATCATTGGATAAGGGATGTTCAAGATGAAAAGTTGTTGGAACTTGAGAAAATTCATACGGATCATAATTTCTTCGATATGATGACGAAGACTCTACCAAGAGAGAAGCTTGAACATTGCCGTTTGATAGTAGGGATGGTGAATCCCTCCACATTGTCGTGATGGGGAGATTTGTTAGTTGGGTTCACTCCTATGTGGAGGAAGCTCAATGAGTTGCAAGCCCAAAAAGGGCTTGAACCCATATAATAAGTTATATGAGGAAATAGGGTTTCTCACTATCTATATAAAAAGGTAGCAGTAGAAAAGGAAAGAGAAAAAGAGAAAGCAGAAAATCTGGGGTTTATGGCGATATCTGATTTACATCAAGCTGGTGTCGGAGGTCGATACGTGATCCGATTGAGCTGAAATTTTGTCAGCATGTTCATGGCGCAATTTTATCGAATCTGAACGGTTTGATTTTCGTTTAAAGTTCCATACATCAGGTTTTTCGTGGATTGATCAAAATCTACGTGTTTGGTCAGATTTATCCTTGATCTCTTGTGAAATTCATGTGTATTGCCAAAAATTATGTTCTTGAGGTGTTTGTTGCTATGTACCTCTAGTATTTGCTAGAGAAGAACAATTTTATTGATAGTGAAGATTTTCAGTGGAACTCCGGTTCCGTAGTTTTTTTTTTTTTGGTAAAGGTCCGTAGTTTTTTATCTCCTCACATCGAGGAGGTTTTTCCACGTAAAAAAAAAAAATCGTTTTGTGTTCGCGTGCTTGGTATTTATTTTACTCTACTATATCGATTTCTACTAGGTTTACACAAGAGGGGAGATTATTTATTCCACTGCGTTGATTCGATATTGTTCGAATTGTTACTGTTCTCCCATCATAAGCTTCTGTCGCCTTCCAGGACAAATATGAGTTTGTCATCATTGATGGATAGTAACGAGAAAAGGCTGGACTATTTTGGGAGGTAGTAGCAACATCACTTTCGTGGGCAACAAAACAGCGAATCTTGCATGATGCGGAGGGGGCACAACTCAGTTACGCAACTGCAGCAACGTCTCATTCACAGAGAGCCACGTGATATCGACTATTGACGAGTAATCCCTAATCGGTACTCTAATATTGATTTACAAGATTGATTTAATTATAGCTTGATGCGACAAAATGCTTGCCCAACGAGATGATCAGAGAGAGCAATAGAGAGAAATTTCCATCGTTTTTCGTTTCTAGACTTTCATGTAATATTTGTTAATTATAATGTAAGAACACGCAATATTTCGACACATTTCTTCACAGACGAAGAAGCATAGAGACGGTTATGGATCACGTGGCCGTTTGCATAAATGGTAATAGCGTGTCGTCCTCCCGTGTCTTCAGAATGCGGAGGAGGCGCCGAAGCGGATGGATGGGCGGAACAAGGTGGGGCCACCACCATTCTTGAGGAAGACGTTCGAGATGGCGGAGGACCGGAGAAGGACTCCGTGGTGTAGTGGAGCGATGTGGTTGGGGATCAGCACAAGTTCTCGAAGGACCTCTCGCCCGAATACTCCAAGCACTGCAACTTTTCTGGCTTCATTCGCCAGTTCTCGAAGGACCTCTCGCCCAAAAGAGTTGTTGGCATTCTTTTTTTTTGGTACCCAGGGAACCTCCATGCACTATTTCGTAGCGGAATAAACCCTGAAAGAGCTGGAGAGTCACAACTACCCTTTCTGCCCCAGGCAAGTTGTGGGTTCCTTTTTAACAAGGTAGACGACGCAGAGATTTGAACTCCAGACCTCTCGTTATTGGCATCTTTTGCTTCCGGTCAAGGGGTGAGGATTGAGCTGGGAGCATGAGCATAACAATGTTTCGTAGCGGAATAAACCCTGAAAGAGCTGGAGAGTCACAACTACCCTTTCTGCCCCAGGCAAGTTGTGGGTTCCTTTTTAACAAGGTAGACGACGCAGAGATTTGAACTCCAGACCTCTCGTTATTGGCATCTTTTGCTTCCGGTCAAGGGGTGAGGATTGAGCTGGGAGCATGAGCATAACAATGTTTCGTAGCGGAATAAACCCTGAAAGAGCCGGAGAGTCACAACTACCCTTTCTGTCCCAGGCAAGTCGTGGGTTCCTTTTTAACAAGGCAGACGACGCAAAGATTCGAACTCCAGACCTCTCGTTATTGGCATCTTTTGCTTCTGGTCAAGGGGTGAGGATTGAGCTGGTAGCATGAGCATAACAATGGCATGTAGTGTGAGACCATAAGAAAATTTGATGCGAAGCCGGACGGTCACAAGAAAATTGTTCAAAAAATCAAACCTATTTTATTTTTACTAATTCCATCATGAATATTTTAATTGTGCCAATTCAATTTCAAACATTCTCACATTTTTCTAATTGAGTATATCAAGTCAATTTTTGCCAAAAATAATTGATGTGGATGCTAGCCATATTACGTGGTATCACCAAAACTAATGTGAAAGGTTTTTAATAATATTTTAATAATATTTTGAATTTTTTATTATTTATTTTTTTCTTTTCTTTTCTTTGTTCTTTTTCTACAACTCTAGCCAGTCAGGTTGCCACTCACCTAGATCAAGACAAGGATCCTTGGATTTTGTCGACCGAAGTTGTAAAAAAAGTAAGCTAAAAAAGAAAAAAATTAAAAAAATTGTGAAAAAATATTAAAATATTATTAGAAATTGTCGATTTGAGCATCGGTCATGTCACGTAGAATGGCCAGCGTTCTCATAAGTTGTTTCCGATCAAAATTGGTCAAATTGACTCAATTGGTAAAATGTAAAAAATTTAGGAACTAATTGGCAAATTAAAATGTTGATGATTGAATTGGTAAAAGTATAATATGTTTAGAACAACTTTCCTAGAGTTCTTATTGAGAAAATATTAGGTAAATTCTGGACCAAGACCGTCATAAAACAGAAAAGAGATAGTAACAATAAAGAACTCAATGACTCATTATAATTATGTCACCTCATATAAGTGTCTAATGTTACATATTTATCTTTAAGACTTAATGTTCCCTGTTTTTGAGGAATTGGTGGCCTGGAAGGGAGTATTGCATATTAGCCAATGGCCCATAGATATAGACCCGACGTGTAATTCCAGCACTTCACGGTGAATTACATTCATTTAACTAAAGTTGTACGTGATTACTATATTTGTCACCTACTAATTAAAGGTCAGAGTGGAAAAAATTTCTCCCTATTAGAAATTAGAACATCGTAGCCCCTAATGAAATATCTATATTACGTGCATTTGGATTGGTGTTGCTTGAGCCTTTGGTCGATCAGACTTAGCCCAAAAGAAGAGCTGAAATTTTAATTCCGTCCAAGTGAACTTTCAAGAAGTTTGAAACCCTAACACTCGTAGTATTTTGCTATTAAAACAAATCATGCATATGTATCAAAAACATGAAAAATGTTATATCTTTCTTCATCCCTAATTGAAAGAGTTTATGGGTTATAAAGATAGACACAACCGGCAATTATCGTTTTACTATAGGTTTGCATGTAGAGAATGCTAATATTGTCGTATGCAAATAGGAATCGGGATAGAAAATATAGTCTTTCATTTCATTTTAGTCGTACAATTGAATTAATTGAATGACTTTATTTCAATCAGAAATGGAGGTGTTGACATTTAGTTTTGGCGACTCTAAAGAAATAAAATAAAAATTGCATCAAAGTAAATAAAATGAAAAACATGGGAAAATCATGAATGGAAGTTGAAAATTCTGAAGAATATTTAAATCTTGATAAATGCGGAAGCAATTCTCGATCAAAGATCAAGAGTTAGGAAATCAAGTATTTTGAAAAAAGGAAATTTGTCAATTGGTCTCCAAAGCGCGGCCAACACAACATCGGAACTCCAGCCGACAAGCTCTCAATGTGACGACCCGAGCGGCGGTGCGCGGGGAGGAGGGATGGCGGTGTGTCCGCGCCTCGGTCCCCGGACGTGCGCAAGGAAGGGGTCCTCTCCCTCTTGTCCCACATCGCTTAGGGGGGGAGTCCAGGGCCAATTTATAATGGCTTGGGCCCCTTAACTAGTGTAACGCGTTTTAAAGCCGTGAGAACTCAGTGTCCAAAGCGGACAATATTACACAGTGGGCCCGGGTCGTTACAAATGGTATCAGAGCCGACTCCCGACAGCGTGTGGGGCCACAGCGAGGACGCTGTGCTCCCAAGGGGGGGAGAGTGTGACGACCCGAGCGGCGGTGCGCGGGGAGGAGGGATGGCGGTGCGTCCGCGCCTCCGGTCCTCGGACGCACGCAAGGGAAGGGGAAGGGATTCCTCTCCCTCTTGTCCCACATCGCTTAGGGAGGGGTTCCTGGGAGCCTTTATAAGGCTTGGGTTCCTTTAATTGTGTGACGCGTTTTAAAGCCGTGAGGACTCAGTGTCCAAAGCGGACAATATCACACAAGTGGGACCCGGGATGTTACAAATGGGCTAGCCCAAGAAAACTTCTCACTTCTGTAACATTTGTTGGACGATTCCACTTAACAACTGCTTCGACCTTCTTTGGGTCCACTGATATGCCATCTTTCGAGATCACATGACCCAAGAATTCTATATGATCAAGCCAGAAGTCACACTTACTAAATTTGGCGTACAACTTCTTTTCATGTCCTTAACGATTGGCTTGGGAGGCTACTTGGGAACTCGAGGAGGAGGCAAGACACAAATACCCTCACTTGTTTCATGATTAAAGTACATGTAAATTTCGAGGACGAAATTTTTTTAAGGATGGTAGAATGTAATATTATGCAATAATGTAATATTATGTTAGTGGGCCCCAAAAGAAGAAACTGAAAAAGAAACCGAAAAGTTAGTAAAACAAAAAGGAGAGGGAGAGGGCTCGGCTAAATAGAAGCTGAGGGGTCCTCTACCAAAAAGAAAAGAAAGAAAAGAAGAAGAAGAAGAAGAAGAAGAAGAAGAGAAAGGGGGAAGAAAGGAAAGGAATCTTGGCACGTGCACGTCTCGGATGTCTCGCTAAGCTGACTCGACTCCATAACACAGCACCCGGTAAGAGATCAAGCCCTCGTTTGTCCGATTGAAGTAATTTTTGGATTTAGGATTTAAATTCGAAATTTTTGGAAAACTGAGCGGCGAAGTCTAATTTTGGAGTCGTTGAGCCACGTATTTTTGCAAGAATGGTAATTTAGGGTGTTGTGGAGCCGTGGGATTTTACGGATCGTGATTTGAGCTTATGGTTTGTCCGAAACAAAATTTCAAAGTTTCCCGCGCACAATGAACAGTACGCATCCAGCAGCTTTGGGCCCGTATTTGGTCATTTTTCGGCTTGATTTTGGGACGATCAAGTTGAGATTCTTGTGATATGTTTCAAGGGCTCTCTATTGAATATAAGTACGTTCGGATCGGAGTTCGGAAGAGAAAGTTAAGGCGCAATCAAGTTTTGCACTTAAATTTCGTCTGCGAATGGCTTGAACAATCGCTTTGGTTATGCGATTTGTTAGTGTGTAGAAGTCATTTTGTTAAAGTTAAGGCGTTATTTAGTTGTTTCATAGTAGAGGCAGAGTTTTATTAGATTTTAACATTTTTCTCGGTTATTTGTTAGGACCTTGAATTCGACAATACGAGTATCGTTCGTCGTTTGGTCGTCGACGACGAGGTGAGTGGTACTATATCTTCTTTGGTTTTATAAAATCATGTCTTGAAGTATATATATGTATATATATTGAATTGAGAAAGGCATTTTTATTGCATAAAAGCCAGATCGAGCAATTGCTACTCTTTGGTTGATTGTAAATATTTGAAAAGCATGTTATACAAGATTTGTGGAGAAACATATATGAAATTGATTTGTGGAAAGATTTATGATGATTTGAGAAACAAATATGAAAATGGATGATGGGCTATGTTGCAAAATGTTATTTGTTTGGTTTGAGATATTGATTTTTGGATTGGATTTGGTATTGGAGAATGGTTATTTATGCTCAATATGACTGTGAATCCGTGATGGGTTTTTGGGGTATGCATACCAGGTTTAGGATATCCTTCGGGCCTAGCCACCGGCTTTGTAGGTGGAGACCTTGCCAAGGGGAGAATCTTGGTCGCCTTGTCACAAGGCGTTGTGTCGTGACCATGGTTAGTTATTGAGCAAAAGATTGATCAATGGATAGACCGTTGATATGTGTTTTTGATGGAGATTATTCAATGTATTCGACCATTGATACTAAACTTTTGATAGCAATTTAAATGAGTTTTCCATATTAGTATAAAGTTTTGAAGATGAGAAATAGCTTTTATATAATTCGATATGTATTTTATATATTACATTGGCGTTATGAGATTTGGTATTAATTTGTATACATGCATAGGGGTTGTTCGATCTGCTTAGAAGATATGTACTACTCACTGAGCTGTGGTTGCTCATCCCATTCCTCCTTTAATCTTTTCAGGTTCCTCAGCTAGTGGCGAATAGAGCGAGTGCATAGTCAGTGGGAGCTTTTGGGGAGTTCTATTTTGTTTTTGGTATGGTTCAAGGAAGTGGTGCAAATAATATTTACTAGTAGTTGGATCGTCTAAGTTTTAAACATATATCTCTTTTTCTTTTGGTGGATTATAGAAACTCTGATGTTGCAACCAATTTGTTGGTTTATCGATATATATATATATATATATATATATATATATATATATATATGGTTTGAGATATATATAAGTTGATATCAGTTTATTGGTTGTATTTGAGGCTGCGTTCTTTGTAAAGAAGGACGGCCATGTCATTCCCATTCTTTGTGGTTTTGGGGTGTGACATTTTTGGTATCAGAGCGGGTGACCCAAAGAGGACAATATCATGGCTTGGGAGAGGGAAGGCCTGAGGGATGGCCCTCTGCCCCTGCGTGACGCGTTTCACACATGCTTCCGCTGTGCTGAGAACAAAGCCTTGAGGGAAAAGACCGTGGCTGGGATGGCGGTTCGTCCGCGCCAGGGTGGGTGATCCAAAGCGGACAATATCACACAGTGGGCTCGGGTCGTTACACTCAATGGTCGAGTTCCAGCCACAGTGCGTTAAAAAACCTCCGATTGAAGGGTGGCACAACACTCTCTCTTGCGGGCACCATCCAGAAAAAAACCCTCTCTCTCTTGTTTCCTCAACAAACGCTCTAAGAAGAGTCGTTGTGTCTCCTTCCACTGTGTCAGGCCTCAAGACCCACAAGAAACTCTGATTGCTATTAGCCAATCCCATTGCAAATTCAATTAACTGTTGGTGCGTCATGAAAGCTATACTTCCAAAACTCACATAGATCACAGACTTGGGCTCCTTTGAGTCCAACCACAGGAGGCACTCATTGTGCTCTTCCAACAGATTGCACTCAATGTGCTTTGACGCAAACAACTTTTCTCGATTGAGTTGATCAATCATTAAGTGGAGTGGTCCGATAGCATAAGCCCTTGGGATCATTGAGGAGAGCGCTTGTAGCACATCTGGCTCAAGCGCCTCGAAAGTGTGGACAATGGTTGCTGCAGCATCACCGGTCTTGTCGAGGGTGTCAATGATAAAGTTGAACAAGGTATCATCGGAGCCAGCGATTCGGAAGAAGAAAGGCATGTCGCGCAACCTCATATTTTTCATTCCTGGGATCCAGTTGATAGGGGTGTTCCCATACTCGTTCATCCGTTGGGATTCATCTGCATGCAGGCATATCCATGCAACATCCTTAAATCAGAACAAATCTAATTATGGTGACTTTTTCTCATTTTTGAATGCCTTCTAAGTAACAAATGACATACAATGCAAGTCTAAGAAATTTACGGAAAGCTATTAAAAAAAATCTTAAACCTATTATACTGATGTCAATTTAGTCATTAATTTTTTAAATTGGTGAATTTAGTTCGAAACATTTGACGATTTGCCTATATAATCTTTTAGGCTAATTTTGTTCAAAAACCACTAACATGGATGCGTATTGTCTTACATGGTACGGTTTATGCGGTACAGTTTGCGTTGACGTCGACAAAGTAGGTACAAGAGCAAAGCATCCCCTATTAGACTTTGACACTAGATTAGGAGCCCGGATGTCCATTGAGCATCATTCGACTAATCACATCAAGTGTGGCAGTTCTCACGTCCCTCACGTATCATGTAATCACGGAAGAAACGCATATGAGTTCCGAAGGATGGCCTTAAAACGATGGAATACATGGCGATTCAAACTTGGGCCTTAAGCAAAGGAGGAGGAGAAACGTGCATCCCTTTGGGCTAATATGTATGTTGTTAACTAATAGAAAAACATGTTTTACCGGTGAGCGATGCAACACCGTTTTCTCCGAGGGCTCGCAATTGTTTCAATGCCATGAGGGCAGAACTGGGCACAGGGAAGAAGTGTATGAGCGGAATCCCAAATTTCGAAGCCGCGGGACTTGTCACGAGTGTCATGAAAGCATCCGAGATGATGCAAGTCACCGGAGGGACACTCGGGTTCGAGCCCAGGCTCGATACAAGATGGTTGATGGGGCTGACCATATAGTTCCTGGTCGATTCGCAGAGCATCTTGAGTTCCTGTATCGCATCCAAGTCCGAAGGAGGAAGACCATCGGGGATTGTCAGGAACTGAAAGTCGCTCAGCATTCCATCCGTGAACTCGGGGCCTCGAGCCCTGGCGAGCCGCCGGTGGTTGAACTCGGTGTTGACGAAAGAGATGTGGAAGCCCTTGTGATGGAGGAGCTTTGCTAGCTTGAGCATGGCGCCAATGTGGCTTTGTGCAGGGCTGGGAATGCAGACTGCGTGTGGCTTTGTGGCCGATTCGATTTCAGCGGAGCCCATTTTTCTTCTCCCTAGAGAATGAGGACTCTGGTTTATAGACTACATTTTTCTCATTTTTTAGCAATCATGGAGTTGAGCTTCCCTCCTTATATAACTTTGTCAACCTTTTTTGTCCTTATTTTGTGCGTATATTTCCAAGTATGGCACCACATTATAAGATGTCACATATAGTTTGATTTCATCTCCTCTTTTCTTTTGTCACCTCTTAAAGAAAGATAATCGCGTAATGTATGTTTTAGTTGATGCGTTGGCCATGATATCGTCAAATTTTGTGTAATTATTCACCTATCCTTCAGTTAATATATCCATATTGATATGATATTGTCAAGCCGATCAAGTATGCTCGTTATAGACTACTTGTATCTCTTATCGAGTGACTTGTAAGTGATATTGTGTCAGTATATTGTATAATCTACACCATTTATGTCAGATTTTTTTTCTTAATTGATACCTCATTGGCTATTTTGTTGGGGTAGAAGTAATTCATATTGGTGTTGCAAATTTGTCGATGGCTGATCGATACAAGTCGACCACGCAATATTCAATAGGGACGACTCATTCCACCGGGACCACATGACTAAGTAACAAGCCAATTTGGTCCTAAAAAAATGACATATTTGTTCACTAACTCATTTCAAAAGCCACGCCGAATGAAGTAGCATTGTAAGAAAGCCCAAATCTACTAATTGACGACAAAATTCTTGACCGCATGTCATTTTCTCCTTGGCGGCATTCGGAGATACCAACAAAATTACATTAGCACTTTTCTTGCTTCTTCCTCTTCTCAATTGATTAATTATCCTCTAATATTAAGGTACCCATGCGAGACATATTAGAGAAGTCCCACATGAAGAATTTAGTGAATTACTAGAGCAAATGGCATGTAATCTAGTCGCTCCATATCTCATCGACTCAAACTTTTAGCATGGTCAATATTGAATGGATAGATCATGTTCTATGCTGATGTGAGAATTCATTAAGATATTGTAATTGGCCGATAAGTGACCTGATTTGGAAGAGGCCAATTGCATAAATCTTAGGGATCACTAAGGCGAGAGCGCGCGATATGTCTGGCTCGAGTGCTTTGGAAGGGTGGATGATGGTCCCCGTGGCCTCGACTGCGAACTTGATAACGGCATAGCAGAGCCATTGATTCTATGGAAGTTGGGCAAGTCACCGGAGCCTCACATTTCTCTTTCTAGGGATGCAGTCGATAAGGTTGTCCCCATGGCCGTCTGCATGCTTGCGGATCACAAGATCCGGGAATCCTAATTTGGTTTCTCATGTGGCGTAAGAGCGTGTGCAATTCATTCGTCACACAATCCACCTCGGCTGCCATTGATACGAGTAGTTTTAATTTGAAACATTGATCAATCATCGAAATCAATAATGATCGACATGGCTTGTCTAAAACAAGATTACGTCGTGGCTGTGTTTAATATTAGTTCTATTGCAGTATCCGATGATATTTGGCACGTTTGAAGTAACAAATTTCTTCTGACGTCGGGTCGCCGGACGATAAGATGGAATTCAGTAAGCTTCTGTCGCCTTCCAGGACAAATATGAGTTTGTCGTCATTGATGGATAGTAACCAGAAAAGGCTGGAATATTTTGGGAGGTAGTAGCAACATCACTTTCGTGGGCAGCAAAACAGCGAATCTTGCATGATGCGGAGGGGGCACAACTCAGTTACGCAACTGCAGCAACGTCTCATTCACAGAGAGCCACGATATCGACTATTGACGAGTAATCCCTAATCGGTACTCTAAAATTGATTTACAAGATTGACTTAATTATAGCTTGATTCGACAAAATGCTTGCCCAACTAGATGATCAGAGAGAGCAATAGAGAGAAATTTCCATCGTTTTTCTTTTCTAGACTTTCATGTAATATTTGTTAATTATAATGTAAGAACACGCAATATTTCGACACATTTCTTCACAGACAAAGAAGCATAGAGACGGTGATGGATCACGTGGCCGTTTGCATCAATGGTAATAGCGTGTCGTCCTCCCGTGTCTTCAGAATGCGGAGGAGGCGCCGAAGCCGATGGAGGGGCTGAACAAGGTGGGGCCACCACCATTCTTGAAGAAGACGTTCGAGATGGCGGAGGACCGGAGAAGGACTCCGTGGTGTAGTGGAGCGATGTGGTTGGGGAGGAGCACAAGTTCTCGAAGGACCTCTCGCCCGAATACTCCAAGCACTGCAACTTTTCTGGCTTCATTCGCCAGTTCTCGAAGGACCTCTCGCCCAAAAGAGTTGTTGGCATTTTTTTTTTTTTTTTTTTTTTTTTTTTTTTAACCTCCGTGCACTGCTTCGTGGCGGAATAAACCCTGGAGGAGCAGGAGAGTCACAACTACCCTTTCTGCCCTAGGCAAGTCGTGGGTTCCTTTCCAACAAGGCAGACGATGCAGAGATTCGAACTCTAGACCTCTCGTTGTTGGCATCTTTTGGTTCCGGTCAAGGGGTGAGGATTGAGCTGGGAGCATGAGCATAACAATGGCACGTAGCATGAGACCACAAGAAAATTTGATGCGAAGCGGACGGTCACAAGAAAATTGTTCAAAAAATCAAACCTATTATATTTTTACTAATTCCATCATGAACATTTTAATTGTGCCAATTCAGTTTCAAACATTCTCACATTTTTTTAATTGAGTATATCAGGCTAATTTTGACCAAAAATAATTGATATGGATGCTAGCCATATTATGTGGTATCGCCAAAACTAATGTGAACGGTTTTTAATAATATTTTAATAAAAATTTGAATTTTTTTATTTTTTTGTTCTTTTCTTACAACTCTAGCCAATCAGGTTGCCACTCACCTAGATCAAGGCGAGGATCCTTGCATTTTGTTGACTAGAGTTGTAAAAAAATAAGCATAAAAAGAAAAAAAAAAAAAAATTCGTGAAAATATATTAATATATTATTAGAAATTGTCAATTTTAGCATCGGTCATGTCACGTAAAATGGTCAGCGTTCTCATCAGTTATTTCCGATCAAAATTGGTCAAATTGACTCAATTGGTAAGACGTAAAAAATTTAGGAACTAATTGACTAATTAAAATGTTAATAATTGAATTGGTAAATGTATAATAGGTTTAGGACAACTTTCCCAGAGTTCTTATTGAGAAAATATTAGGTAAATTCTGGACCAAGCCCGTCATAAAACAGAAAAGAGATGGTAACAATAAAGAACTCAATGACTCATTATAATTATGTCACCTCATATAAGTGTCTAATGTTACATATTTATCTTTAAGACTTAATGTTCCCTGTTTTTGAGGAGTTGGTGGCCTGGAAGGGAGTATTGCATATTAGCCAATGGCCCATAGATATAGGCCCAACGTGCAATTCCAGCACTTCACGGTGAATTACATTCATTTAACTAAAGTTGTACGTGTGTGATTACTATATTTGTCACCTACTAATTAAAGGTCCGAGTGGAAAAAATTTCTCCCTATTAGAAATTAGAACATCATAGCCCCTAATGAAATATCTATATTACGTGCGTTTGGATTGGTGTTGCTTGAGCCTTTGGTCGATCAGACTTAGCCCAAAAGAAGAGTTGAAATTTTAATCCCGTCAAAGTCGAACTTTCAGGAAGTTTGAAACCCTAACACTTGTGTAGTATTTTTCTATTAAAAAAAAATCATGCATATGTATCAAAAACATGAAAAATGTCATATTTTTCTTCGTCCCAGTCGCGACCTAATTTTTGAGTGCACTACCTAAAACTAGGTTAATGGACTACTAAGTTTTTTAAACTTAGCTCAGGCTTTCCAAGCTCATACCAAATCATGACTTAAGGTTCAATTATTTAACATGCAAATGATTAATATCTAGAAGTTGCCAGTAATCGGTTTAGTGTAAGTCGATTAGACACCTAAGTAAAAAAATGTGAGAATTATTTTACTTTTATGAATCAGAAACTAAAGGTACAGTGACTTGGTTACACGACATTTCTTTAATGTCATTTCGGTACCATTTCTTTTTAATTTTTAAAAATGTTTTTTTTTGCAGGCAGCTGATTTATTTTAACCTAAATTAGTATCATGCAAAAAGTGACTACACAGATGCTCAAATATTCAATAAATAAATTGCATCACATAAAGCAAACGATTTTTTGGGTTTTCTTGAAAATTAGAATTATTTTATAAAAATGCATTTTTTTTTTAACTAAATGACTTAATCTTATTAATATGTAGATTCTAATTAAATGGGCCTATTATGCAAACTAGTTATTATGCACCTCATGACCTAACTTCACTAATGAACAAATTCTGATTAAATGATCTTATTATGCAAACTAGTTAACATACCCCTAGTATTTTTGTATTTTTATTTATTGAAATTTGGAATTAATAAAAACCTTAATTAAATATCTAAAAAGGGATAATTTTCTAATTTATTCTAGGGATTAATTTGACTTAAACCCTATCCTATCTTAGAAAACTATTTTAAAGAAAAAAATGAGATTTGAGATGTGCGAACATTATCTAAAACCCTATTTAAAAAAAAAAGTTATTTATGTTCAACCCTAACTTATTTTTACCAATGCAATCCTAAAAATGTGATCCTAAGAAAATTCTAATTTATTAAACGTACATGTCTGATTTACTAAACCTATATGCTCATGCATAATTTTGATTTTTGATTTTTTTAGTTTTTTTATATAAAAGATAATTAATTATTAAATAAATATTAAATCTAAGCTATCAACAAAATAAATAATTAAAATAATCGAAAAAATAACCTGTTATCTCACAAGTCAAATTAACGATTATTCTAACCCTAATCATCACGACAAAGAGATCAAAATAATTAAAAATTTGATCCGAAGTCTTATGTATCAAATTAATAATTACAATGATTTAACAATTAAAATTCTACCAAAATGCCCAAAAATTCATATAATTAAAAAAAATGGTCAAATGTCTTACGGATCAAATTAATAATTTGGACAAAATTCGAATGGATAATGTCAAAATATGCATAAAATGAACACTCATCCAATGTTACAACTTAAGCAATAATAACAAAACTTAAAAAAATAAACAAATAAATAAAAATAGAATAAATAAAAAATGAACCACCTAAGATGGGGACTCAAGAGCAGCGACGCACGATGGCTTCGGTGAATGGGTGAAGCGCGAGCGGAGCGGAGGCAACGCGGACTGAAGTGCGGCTCGCTGCTGGCGGGTGTTTGGGCAAGGACGGCGTTCGCCGCGGCTGCAAGTCGCACGGGCTTCGCAGGTGAGGAGGAGTCACGGGTTGGTGACGGGCGGAAGTGCAGATCACCGAAGGAGGAGCGCTGGGCTGACGTGAGAGCCGAGCGAGGGGCTACAGTCCGGCGGTGGTGTGCGGCGCTCGAGCAGTTGCGGGCTGCCGGTGCAGGGCTCGCCGGCAGGAGGAGGGCGACGGGCGGCCTGCTGCGTGGTTTGCTGGAGGCGCGCGGGTCGTCGGGTGGTGGGAGAGTGATGCTCAGCGCTGGCGTCGGCAGAAGCGCGTTCGGAGCGGGACTCAGGAGGAGGGAGACGTGCGGTCGTCGACGCTCAGGGCTGCAGCAGCGGTGCGTCGGCGACGGGCTTCTGCAGAAGGGGCAGGTAGAGGCGAGCAGGACGCGGGCTTCGGAGGCGTGGCGTCGGGGGTGCCGGCGCGGCGTCCGGTGATTGAATATGGGCGGCGAAGGGAGAACAGCAGCAGCGGAGGCGTCGTGCAGAGCAACAGCAGCGGTGGTGAGCGTCAGGGTCGTCACAGCCGCAACGGGCGTCGGGCGTCGACTGAATCGCGACGCAGGCTGAACGTCGGGGGGTCTGGTATCCGGTGCTGCGGCGCTCGTGGGTTGCGAAGGGGGTCGCCGGAGGTGCTGTTGCGGGTGTCAGGCACCGGAGCAGCGGCGGCGTGCGGCAGTTCGGGCAGCAGGGGGAGTCACCGGAGGAGGAATAGCAGTGGGCGAGGATGCCCACGCGAAGAAGAACCTGTTTGCTTTTTTCTTTTTTTTTTCTTTTTCTCTCTCTCCCTACTGCTGGTCTCTCGCACGTCTCTTCCTTTGCTGTTGCTGACTTTTTCTTCTGTTCCTTGCAGCCTGTCAGAAAGGAAGGACGAAAGCTTCCTGGACGGGAAAGAGGGGAGGGGGCTTCTTCCTCTTTTTCCTTTTTCATGAAATTCTTCCTTTCTTTTTATTTTTTTGCACAAATTTTCCTCTCGAATTTTTTCCAATTCCCCCCCTCGGTCACGAAAATTGTTGCTCGTTTTATAGTGATTCTGAAAACCCCAATTCATGGCAATTTTCGAGCTTCCTATTTCCATTGCCTTAATCCATGGTCTTTAAATTAGAACAAAATTTTGTAATCAACTTGATTTTTCCTTGGATGTTTCAATTCTTTTCCTTTTATCAAACTCATTGCTTTTTTTATTCACCAAATTTATTTGATCGAGAATTTGCTTCCACGTTTATTATGATTTGAATATTCATTGTAGCAAGAATGATTAATCAGAATTTTCACATTCCATTTATAATCAAATCAGATTGATCCTCCCATTATTTTCCTTTTATTTGCTCTGATGCAATTTTTCTCTCCTTTTTTTAGGGGTTAAAATTTATCTCTAATTTTTATGCAAAAACTAAATGATTGGGCCACAAAAATTTATGTGTCAACAATCCCTAATTAAAAGAGAGTTTATGGGTTATAAAGATAGACACAACCGGCAATTATCGTTTTACTATAGGTTTGTACGTAGATAATGCCAATATTGTCGTATGCAAATAGGAATCGGGACAACAAATAGTCTTTCATTTCATTTTAGTTGTACAATTGAATTAATTGAAATACTTTACTTTAATCAGAAATGGAGGTGTTGACACTTAATTTTGGCGATCTTAAAGAAATAAAATAAAAATCACATTAGAGCAAATAAAAGGAAAAACACGGGAAAATCACGAATGGAAGTTGAAAATTCTAAAGAATATTCAAATTTTGATAAATGCGGAAGCAATTCCTGATCGAAGATCAAGAATTACGAAATCAAGTAAATAAAAAGCAAGAATTTTGATAAAAAGGAAAGAATCAAAGCATTTGAAAAAAAATTGAGCTGATTGTGAAATTATACTTCTGACGTGTGCAGTCCACGAATTAAGGCAATAGAGGAAGTTCGAAAATTGCCATCAAAAGTAGCCCTTTGGAATCACTACGAAAGAGGGCCACAATTTTCTTGAAAGGGGAAGAGAATTAAAAGAAAAAGACAGAGAATTCTTTACGTTCATTAGGGAAAAGTTCAAAAGAAAAGAAGCTTTCTTTTCTCTGACAAGAGCAGAGAAAATAAAGAAGTCAGCAGAGAGGTACGACAGACAGACGTGAGGGGACGTAAGGTAGAGAGAGAGAGAAAAAAAAAAAAAAGAAAGGGAAAAAACGAAAACAGAAGAAGAGAGAACTTCTTCGCAACGACCGCCGTGCTGCTGCCACCGTCACCACCCCTAAGCCGTGAACCAGCTGCAGCAGCCCGCCACCGCCCAGCAGCCCAGACCACCTCCGCCATTGTCCGCTCTGCCGCGCCGGAACGTCGACCCCCTGCCACTGCCGCTCCTGCGCCTGCGCGACCTGCAGCCGCCGCGAACGCCGTCCCTTCCCGCTCACCACCGCGCCTGCACGTCCGTGCCTGCACGTCCGTGCCTGCACCTCCGCCCAACGCCAGCAGCCCGCGCCCGACGCCAGCGTCCCGGACACCGACGCCGTCGACTGCACCTCCGCTCGACGTCCCGCGCCTGCGCTGCCCTCCGCCCGGCGCCCGACGCCCTCGCTTGCCCGCAGCGCCCTGCTGTCGCCGCCGGTCACTGCTGCCCTCAGACGCCCAACAGCCCACGGCTGCGCTGCCCTCCGCCCGAGCGCCACCCAGCCGACGTCTGCAGCTCCACCGTCCGGCGCCTCAGCCCGCGACCTGCTCGCCCGTCGCCACTGTTGGTCCGGCCACCCGTCCCCGCGACTCCGGCTACCCCCGTCGCGCTGCTGATCCTCGCTGAGTCCCCATCTTAGGTAGTTTATTTTTTTATTATTATTATTATTATTATTATTATTATTATTATTATTATTATTTATTTTTAATTTCACCAAGTTTCGTTATTATTGTTTAAGTTGGAACATGGGGGTCAATGTTAGTTATTTGAATATTTTAGACATGATCCATAGAATATTGTTGTCCAAAAATTATTGTAATTATTAATTTTATCTGCAAGACGTCTGATTATTTTTTAATTATATTGATTTTTTTGGGCATTTTCATAATATTTTGATTCTTAAATCATTATAATTATTAATTTGATCTGTAAGACGTCGGATTATTCTTTTTAATTATATTGATTTTTTTGGTCATTTTCATAGTATTTTGATTCTTAAATCATTATAATTATTAATTGGGTTAATACCCTAAAAAACCCCAAACTAAGTACACCCGTGACAAATTTACCCCAAATTATTTTTTTGACCATAAAAACTCCAAACCTAAGTACATACATACAGATCTCTACCCTCCGTTAAAAGTTCGATTTTTCCGTTAATTTTGCTTTGACGCGTGGTTCTTGGCGTGGCAAACCATGTAGAAATTCATAAGTTTAATACCATTAAAAATCCCAAACTGGTATATTTATGACAAATTTATCCCAAACTCGTATATTTATGACAAATTTACCCCAAGCCGATATATTTACGACAAATTTACTCTAAATTAATTTTTTTGATCATAAAAAACCTAAATTGGTACACATGCGGCACATTTACCATCTTTCAATTTTCCCAAATTTGACTAAGTTGTGATGTCTAATTAATTTTATTTTCTAGATTACTCTAACATTGCCTTCATATCATTAATACTTGATTTTTTTTATTGGAATCATTATTAGAAAACTATTCAAAGGCTACCAAATGTGCACTTCATTCTTGTGCCGGGAAGATGCCCATTAACTAAAAGATGCATAGATCGCTTAGCACATATACAAAAGAATCATACTCAAAGCACACCTGAAATTAGCGACAAACATAAGTGATTTTGGTTCCGGCATTTCAACGAGCATGTGATGTACGAGTCACTCATACCATTCACATGCAAGTTCCATGTTAAAATTTTGACACTTACAATTCAAGGTAGAAAAGACTACGTAACGCTAATAAGGACCAGCAAAGTAAGAGTGATATGTAAGCGTACAAACAGATTGAGGACAAGTAGTAAACCATGTGGGGCTGAGACATAGAAACATAAAGCCAAGTTTGTTACAAACCAAAAACGAGTGAAGCAATCACAATATGTGCACTTCTTTTGTATATGTGCGCAAGCGATCTGTCCATCTTTTAGTTAATGGGCATCCTCTCGGCACAAGAATGAAGTGCACATTTGGTAGTCTTTGAATATTTTCTAATAATGATTCCAATAAAAAAGAAAAAAAAAAATCAAGTATTAATGATATGGAGGCAACGTTAGAGTAATCCGGAAAATAAAATTTATTGGACATCACAACTCTGTCAAATTTGGGAAAATTGAAAGATGGTAAATGTGCCGCACGTGTACCAATTTAGGTTTTTTATGATCAAAAAAATTAATTAGAGTAAATCTGTTGTAAATATATCAGTTTGGGGTAAATTTGTCATAAATATACTAGTTTGGGGTAAATTTGTCATAAATATACCAGTTTGGGTTTTTAATGGTATTAAACTTATGAATTTCCACTTGGTTTGCCACGTCAGCAACCACGTCAGCAAAATTAACGGAAAAATCGAACGGAAGCTAACAGAGGGTAGATCTGTCACGTATGTACCAGGTTTGGGGTTTTTGGTGGTCAAAAAAATAGTTTGGGGTAAATTTGTCACAGGTAGTGTACCGGTTTGGGGTTTTTTAGGGTATTAACCCTTATTAATTTGATCCGTAAGATTTCAGATCAAATTTTTAATTATTTTGAACTTTCCTATATGTTGTGATGTTTAGGGTTAAAATAATCGGTAATTTAATCCGTGAAATAACATATTATTTTTTTCGATTGTTTTAATTTTTCATTTGATGAATATCTTGATTGGTTTAGATATAATGTTTATTTGATAATTCCTTGTCTTGGAAAAAATTAAAAAAAAATTAAATCTTGCATCATAACATGATGATTTTATAAATTAGGATTGCATTTTTAATTTGCACGTTTAGATAATTTTTGGAATAGATTAGGATTGGATTTAAATAATTTTTTTAGATAAGGGCTTAGATAGTGCTTGCACATTTTAATAATCTCATTTAAAAAATAATTTTCTAAGATAGGGTAGGGTTAAGTCAAAATGAACCCCTAAAACATTTTAGAAAGTTATTCATTTTAGACATTTTAATAAGTATT
Organism: Eucalyptus polyanthemos subsp. polyanthemos; assembly: GCA_017140185.1. Lineage (NCBI taxonomy): Eukaryota > Viridiplantae > Streptophyta > Magnoliopsida > Myrtales > Myrtaceae > Eucalyptus > Eucalyptus polyanthemos. Next base: position 47,870,876 of record CM029462.1, read on the forward strand.
ACGAATTTTAATAAAATAATACAAAAAATATTAGGTGCATGTCAAATAATTTGCATGTTAGGGTCATTTAATTAGAAATTTCTTGTTAGTAAAATTAGATCGCATAGTTTAAATGCGTATTTTATAGTAAAGTCTTGATTTCAAGATAAGATAAAATTCCAAAAAACTAGTTACTTGCTTTAGTGTGTTGAATTCCCTTAGTGCAACTTATTTTATTTATTGAATGTTTAATGATGGTTGAACGTTTATATGATCACCCAATTGCATGATAGTGATTCAGGTTAAAATAAATCCAAGCTGCCTATAAAGACATTTTTGAAAATAAAAGAAGCAGTACCGAAATGGTATTAGAAAAATCTAGTGTAACCAAATCTTTGTATCCATAATTTCTAGTTCGTAGGACTAAACTGATTAGTGGTAACTCTTAGATAAAATTCATTTAAAAAAAACTTAAACCTTAAGTCGCGAATTGGTATGAACTTGGGAGAGTCCGAGCTAAGTCTAGGTTTAGTAGTCCATTAACCGAACCCCTAGGTGGTTCAACTTGCTTCGGGGAGGTCGCGATAGGAGGAAACATTACACATAAAGAAAAATATCAAATTACACTATTTAGACAAAACCTCGTCTAGCAACTTCTCCATATTCATGGAAGATGACCCTCTTTCACCAACCGCTTCTTTCGCCACCTTTTTCCATTCCATAGCCTTGCTTCTCAATTTCTTCCCCACCTCTGCTTCCATCAACTCCCTCACAAGCCTTTCCACTTCATCTCTATTCACATTGCTATCAATCTCCAATCCAACCGCCCAATCATCACATATATACTTGCAATTTGTCAGTTGGTCTCCAAAGCACGGCCAACACAACATCGGAACTCCAGCTGACAAGCTCTCAATGGTCGAGTTCCAACCACAGTGCGTTAAAAAACCTCCGATTGAAGGGTGGCACAACACTCTCTCTTGCGGGCACCATCCAGAAAAAAACCCTCTCTCTCTTGTTTCCTCAACAAACTCTTTAGGAAGAGTCATTGTGTCTCCTTCCACTGCGTCAGGTCTCAAGACCCACAAGAAACTCTGATTGCTATTAGCCAATCCCATCGCAAATTCAATTAATTGTTGTCGCGTCATGAAAGCTATACTCCCAAAACTCACATAGATCACAGACTTGGGCTCCTTTGAGTCCAACCATTGGAGGCACTCATTGTGCTCTTCCAACAGATTGCACTCAATGTGCTTTGACGCAAACAACTTTTCTCGATTGAGTCGATCAATCATTAAGTGGAGTGGTCCAATAGCATAAGCCCTTGGGATCATTGAGGAGAGGGCTTGTAGCACATCTGGCTCAAGCGCCTCGAAAGTGTGGACAATGGTTGCTGCAGCATCACCGGTCTTGTCGAGGGTGTCAACGATAAAGTTGAACAAGGTATCATCGGAGCTAGCGATTCGGAAGAAGAAAGGCATGTCGCGCAATCTCATATTTTTCATTCCTGGGATCCAGTTGATAGGGGTGTTCCCATACCCGTTCATCCGTTGGGATTCATCTGCATGCATGCATATCCATGCAACATCCTTAAATCAGAACAAATCTAATTATGGTGACTTTTTCTCATTTTTGAATGCATTCTAAGTAACAAATGACATACAATGCAAGTCTAAGAAATTTACGGAAAGCTATTAAAAAAAAATCTTAAACTTATTATACTTATGTCAATTTAGTCATTAATATTTTAAATCGGTGAATTTAGTTCGAAACATTTGACGATTTGCCTATATAATCTTTTAGGCTAATTTTGTTCAAAAACCACTAACATGGATGCATATTGTCTTACGTGGCACGGTTTATGTGGTATGGTTTGCGTTGACGTCGACAAAGTAGGTACAAGAGCAAAGCATCCCCTATTAGACTTTGACATTAGATTAGGAGCCCGGATGTCCATTGAGCATCATTCGACTAATCATATCAAGTGTGGCAGTTCTCACGTCCATCACGTATTCCGAAGGATGGCCTTAAAAAGATGGAATACATGGCGATTCAAATTTGGGCCTTAAGCAAAGGAGGAGGAGAAACGTGCATCCCTTTGGGTTAATATGTATGTTGTTAACTAATAGAAAAACATGTTTTACCTGTGAGCGATGCAACACCGTTTTCTCCGAGGGCTCGCAATTGTTTCATTGCCATGAGGGCAGAACTGGGCACAGGGAAGAAGTGTATGAGCGGAATCCCAAATTTCGAAGCCACGGGACTTGTCACGAGTGTCATGAAACCATCCGAGATGATGCAAGTCACCGGAGGGACACTCGGGTTCGAGCCCAGGCTCGATACAAGATCGTTGATGGGGCTGACCATATAGTTCCTGGTCGATTCGCAGAGCATCTTGATGTCCTGTATCGCATCCAAGTCCGAAGGAGGAAGACCATCGGGGATTGTCAGGAACTGAAAGTCGCTCAGCATTCCATCCGTGAACTCGGGGCCTCGAGCCCTGGCGAGCCGCCGGTGGTTGAACTCGGTGTTGACGAAGGAGATATGGAAGCCCTTGTGATGGAGGAGCTTTGCTAGCTTGAGCATGGCGCCGATGTGGCTTTGTGCAGGGAAGGGAATGCAAACTGCGTGTGGCTTTGTGGCCGATTCGAATCCGGCGGAACCCATTTGTTTCTTCTCGCTAGAGGATGATGACTCCAATGACATTTCAAGATGAGTTCAACTGGGCTTTGTTTTAGCAAATCATCGAGTTGAGCTTCCCTCCTTATATAACTTTGTCAACCTTTGTTGTCCTTATTTTGTGGGTATTATTTCCAAGTATGGCACCACATTATAAGATGTCAAATATAGTTTGATTTCATCTCCTCGTTTCTTTTGTCACCTATTAAAGAAAGATAATCGGGTAATGTATGCTTTAGTTGATGCGTTGGCCATGATATCGTCGAATTTTGTATAATTATTCACCTATTCTTCAGTTAATATATCCATATTGATATGATATTGTCAAGCCGATCAAGTATGCTCGTTATAGACTACTTGTATTTCTTATCGAGTGACTTGTAAGTGATATTGTGTCAGTATATTGTATAATCTACACCATTTATGTCAGATTTTTTTCTTAATTGATACCCGATTATCTACACCATTTATGTCAGATTTTTTTCTTAATTGATACCCGATTGGCTATTTTGTTGGGGGTAGAAGTAATCAATATTGGCGTTGCAAATTTGTCGATGGCTGATCGATACAAGTGGACCACGCAATATTTGATAGGGACAACTCATTCCACCGGGACCACATGACTAAGTAACAAGCCAATTTGGTCCCCAGAAAATGACATATTTGTTCACTAACTCATTTCAAAAGTCACGCGAAATGAAGTAGCATTGTAAGAAAGCCCAAATCTAGTAATTGACGATAAAATTCTTGACCGAACGTCATTTTCTCGTAGGCGGCATTCGAAGACACCAACAAAATTGCATGAGCACTTTTCTTGCTTCTTCCTCTTCTCAATTGATTAATTATTCTATAATATTGATTAATTATTCTATAATATTAAGGTAGCCATGCGAGACATATTAGAGAAGTCCCATGTGAAGAATTTAGTGTATTACTAGAGCAAATGGCATGTAATCTAGTCGCTTCCATATCTCATTGACTCAAACTTTTAGCATGGTCAATATTGAATGGATAGATCATGTTATATGCTGATGTGAGAATTCATTAAAATACTGTAATTGGCCGATAAGTGACCTGATTTGGAAGAGGCCAATTGCATAAATCTTAGGGATCACTGAGGCGAGAGCATGCGATATGTCTGGCTTGAGTGCTTCGGAAGGGTGGCTGATGGTCCCCGTGGCCCCGACTGCGAACTTGATAACGGCATAGCAGAGCCATTGATTCTATGGAAGTTGGGCAAGTCACCGGAGCCTCACATTTCTCTTTCTCGGGATGCAGTGGATAAGGTTGTCCCCATGGCCGTCTGCATGCTTGTGGATCACAAGATCCGGGAATCCTAATTTGGTTTCTGATGCGGCGTAAGAGCGTGTGTAATTCATTCGTCACACAATCCACCTCGGCTGCCATTGATACGAGTATTTTTAATTTGAAACATTGATCAATCATCGAAATCAATAATGATCGACATGGCTTGTCTAAAACAAGATTACGTCGTGGCTGTGTATTTAATATTAGTTCCATTGCAGTATCCGATGATATTTTGCTCGTTTGAAGTAACAAATTTCTTCTCACGTCGGCTGGCCCGACGATACGATGGAATTCAGTAAGCTTCTGTCGCCTTCCAGGACAAATATGAGTATGTCGTCATTGATGGATAGTAACGAGAAAAGGCTGGACTATTTTGGGAGGTAGTAGCAACATCACTTTCGTGGGCAGCAAAACAGCGAATCTTGCATGATGCGGAGGGGGCACAACTCAGTTACGCAACTGCAGCGACGTCTCATTCACAAAGAGCCACGTAATATCGACTATTGACGAGTAATCCCTAATCGGTACTCTAAAATCGATTTACAAGATTGACTTAATTATAGCTTGATGCGACCAATATTGGAACCAAAAGAATGACAATACTTATTTCAACAACAAAATGGTTGCCCAACCAGATGATTAGAGAGAGCTATTAGAGAGAAATTTCCATCGTTTTTCTTTTCTAGACTTCATGTAATATTTGTTAATTATAATGTAAGAACACGCAATATTTCGACACATTTCTTCACAGACGAAGAAGCATAGAGACGGTGATGGATTACGTGGCCGTTTGCATCAATGGTAATAGCGTGTCGTCCTCCCGTGTCTTCAGAATGCGGAGGAGGCGCCGAAGCCGATGGAGGGGCTGAACAAGGTGGGGCCACCGCCATTCTTGAAGAAGACGTTCGAGATGGCGGGGGACCGGAGAAGGACTCCGTGGTGTAGTGGAGCGATGTGGTTGGGGATCAGCACAAGTTCTCGAAGGACCTCTCGCCCGAATACTCCAAGCACTGCAACTTTTCTGGCTTCATTCGCCAGTTCTCGAAGGACCTCTCGCCCAAAAGAGTTGTTGGCATATTTTGCTTCCGGTTAAGGGTGAGGATTGAGCTGGGAGCGTTAGCGTAACAATGGCACGTAGCGTGAGACCATAAGAAAATTTGATGCGAAGCCGGACGGTCACAAGAAACTTGTTCAAAAAATCAAACCTATTTTATCTTTACCAATTCTATCATGAACATTTTAATTGTGCCAATTGAGTTTAAAATTTTTTTCACATTTTTCTCATTGAGTATATCAAGCCAATTTTGGCTAGAAATCACTAATGTGGATGCTAGCTATCTTACATGGTATCGCAAACACTAACATGAATAGTTTTTAATAATATTTCAATAAAAATTTCAATTTTTTTTTTTTTTCTTTGTTCTTTTTTAACAACTCTAGCCAGTCAAGTCTCCAGCCACAAATGAGGGTTGGACAGCTAAAAGCCTCTATGCCCTCACCTAGATCAAGGCGAGGATCCTTGCCTTTTGCCGACCAGAGTTGTAAAAAAAAAAAAAAACTAAAAAAGAAAAAAAGTTGTGAAGAAATATAATATTATTAAAAATTATTTATGTCGATCGGTTATGTCACGTAGGATGGCCAGCATTCTTGTCAGTTGTTTTCAATCAAAATTGGTCAAATTGACTCAATTGACAAAATGTAAAAATTTAAGAACTAGTTGGCACAATTAAAATGTTAATGATTGAATTGGTAAATGTACAATAGGTTTAGAACAACTTTCCCAAAGTTCCTATTTGAGAAAATATTAGGTATTGCAGTAGTCTCATGTGAATGATTGTAGCAAAGAATGGTTTTGTGAGGAAAGGATTTAAAAAAAAAATAATTGCAATTTCTCCTTTGTGCAAAGCAATTGGAAAATGCCAATATGTCAGCTTTAAGAGTGTCAAATGGGTGAGTTGGTTCGAAAATAATTCTATCCAAATTGACTCATCTGACCCACTAATTCAGTGATGCATACTAAACTGGACTTAACTCAAGATCCATTTCAAGCAATTCTAGTCATTAAATTGTGGTATTTGAAGAATGGGCTACTCCATCGATCGGCTTGTTGAGTTAGCTCGGGAGCTCGGGGGTCTAATTATGGGTGGGGGTGTGAAAGTAGTGGTGAAAGGCTATATATATCATGAAATGGGTTTGAGCTTTGGTTTTTGGTTTAATATAAATGATGAATTTTAATGTATTGGGCTTGATCAGACAATGAATCAATCCATTCATGGCGTATGTGTCCCTCGGTATCGAGCTCAAGTATGTCTCTACTCATGGGCTTAGTTCATTCGCCATCTCTGGGAATGATGAAGTGGTATCTCCTCTTCCGACACCGCATAGGTGACTCCAACCTTCAAAGCCCCACAACACACTCATAGCAAACCAGTAAATTGCAAATTCAGAAATCAAGAGGCAAAACTCAAAACCTTTCCCCAAACAGGTTTGAGGGCTTTAAATCAATGTCGCAAAATGCTCCAGAAAAGAATAAAAAAAAAACCTACTCAAAGAACAAGATTCAGAAAAGCCACAAAAACTCCAACCCGCAAGTAAAAGGAATCCGAAAGGTAGAAACCGCCATCAATGCTCAAAGAGCCACGAACATATAACTTTTTAGAAATTGATCAAGAAAACCAACTTAACGACGCATCTGCAACCGCTGAAGAAGGGCCGCGAGGAGGTTGGACGTCCTCCTTGACGGAGATAGCGGGGGAAGGCGATGTCGCCTGCTGGCACCACAAACGAAGTCGGTTTGTGACGTGGGGCTGCCGTCGATGAAATTACCATTTACACCTGTTTTGCCACGTCGGCCGTGCATAAATCCACTCATTGATCGCCACGTGACCATAATAGGCCAACTTTTTAAATCTTTTCTCTTTTCTCTCTCCCCCATTGCACCCTCTCTTTCTCCCTCCAACCCTCTCCTTCGCCGGCACAGCCTGAACCCGACCTCTGCGCCTCCCTTCTCGTCACCACCAGAGGAGTTGCGTCGCTCGTGAGCCAGTCGTCCATGGCTAGCTAGTGAGATTTTAAAAAGAATCCCTTCTTTGTCCATGGTGAATGGGAAAGATGGATACATAAAGAGATCAAGAGTATGCCCGAACAATGCCAACGATGGCCGTGGATGAGCATTGGCGTGCTCGTGTGCGAGTCATCCATGGGTGGCTGGTGACACTGCAATCCACGGCCACAAGCGTTGTCCATGACCTCAAAAGACGAAAAAAGGCGGGGTGAGGGGGGGAAGAAAATAGTGAGAGAAGAGAGAGTACAATGAAGAAGAGAGAAAAGATCTAAAAATTGGGCTTATTATGACCGTGTGGCGATCAAGAAGCGGATTTATACATGGCCCACTTGGCAAAACAAGTGTATCAAATATTTTCTCCTGTCATTGACGACGGCGTAATCTTGAGGCTAGGTGCATTCTTCGATGAAGCAGCAAACATTGTTGTGGAAGGGGCCTGAGGTGGGAGATGAATAAGAAGAAGAAGATGTGTTGCGGCTGACCTGCTTACTGAGAGGGATTTGTGGGGAATAACGGATCCCCGAAAACCGGATTCGATACCGAATCGAACCCCTAAATCAATGCGGAAGACGAAGCCCAGGAAAACACGCATCACCGATTGTAAAGCACACCACGGATTCAAGCGTACCTTGTTAGCCACAGATTAAACACCAACGCTGAAGAAGAGGAAGAAATTTTGGCCTCGTTCGATCCGATGACGCCTTGAAGGAAGAAGGAAAGTGCCGTTTGCTTACTGTTTCCTTTTGAAGGGGAGAGAGCGCGCGGGAGAAGAGAAGACATACGTTAAAATGCAAAACGTTGTCTTCTCTCTCTCTCTCCTTCCTTTTATACCTATCTCCTTCCACGGGCCCTATTCCCGTGGGCCGGGCCTTTTGGGCCCAACTTGAGTGGCCATCTCATAAATCCATCATCTCCCACTCGCACATGGTGATGCAAAACCAACATGGGCGGACATGCCCTACTCAGCCCCATCAGAGAAAAATCCATCATAGACTCTCACTTAACATGGTGGGCCGAACATAATCATCTTTTCCTCTCTTCAAAATTCATACCGGTGAATAATCCGTGCGACCAGCATACTTTGAGAGCTCGTTGCCATAAATCTGTTAGGAATATACAGCAGCTCATAATGGGCATCACATCCTGAGTAGATTTAGTATGCAGTACCCTAGATCGATCGATCACATTTATATCTCTCTTGATCTTTTTTAAATAATGATATATATATATATATATATATATATATATATATATATATATATTGTATTCACAATTATGATTATCACAAAGACAGTCATAATTGGTTAACCGGTGAATACAAAACTACAATGTGATTCTCCAAAAACGATCTTCCTCTTTCCTTCAAACTCTCAATTTCAGTCCAGCTTGCTTTTCTAGAAATGCCCCATTAGATCGAATCAAACTCATGACCATTGGCAACATCCTAAGATAGTAAACACTAAATAGAAATCTTGAGCATAAGTAAGAGTCATGAGGGGACTAAGAAATTGAGGAACTCTCTTCCTCAAGAGTCTCACACGACATAAAAGTTGAGATCAAACTTTTGCCACTCTTATTGGTCGTCTCATGCATACGTAGTATGAAATACATATTACAGTATTAACTCCTTTCCCATGGAGCGTATGTCTACACTTTTCAATATCGTACAGATGATAGTTCAGACATACCCAATGTCTAACTTGAGTTCACATATCTACTCATTCATAAAATTCATTAGAACTCACATATGGCATCTTAGACAGATAAAGTAAAATATGTGGGGTATTTCACTTTCGGACATAGTAAGTATTATATCCTCATCTTAACACTCAGTTAAGGCGACATACGTGTTTTAAGCTTGAGCTCTAGATTATCACCTAAATAATAAGCTTAAAAACAGTCTCATCTCTATTTATCACACAAGAAATGAGGTGATTACCCGTGTGAGTGGGCTAATCTTATATCTGTCTGACATACTTCTCAACTTAAAGTAATGCACTAAGCATTAAGATGCACAAGGATTAAACAAAGATTCATAGGCATTAATGATGAAAACACAAATTCATCAAATTGTGAACATTTAGGGAAATTACAATATTCAGTACATCAGTCTCTACACAATCCTAGAGATTTCATGTGACCACAAAACACATCTCTAGGTATTGGCTTTGTCATAGGATCTGCTACCATTCTATGCATAATATGTACTCTAAGTTTACATCTTTTCGTGCAACCATATCCTTGACAAGATTATACTTGGTATCTATAGGTTTGGTCTTGCCATGATATTTTGGATCTTTGGTATACGCTTTTTGCTGCTTGGCTACCACAGTTAACCAACAATAAATCTGCAGTACTTCTAATAACATCTAAATGATCCAAAAATCTCTTAAGCCAAACACTCTCTTACACTGCTGCTGATAATGCCACGAACTCAACTTACATCGTGGACAAGGCTATACACTTTTGTTTCTTACTGCTCCAACATATGGTGCCATTATTCGGTAAGAAAACAAATCCAGAGGTAGATTTTCTTTCATTTAAATCTCCTCCCCAATCAGTATTAGAATAGCCTTTGAGTTGCAGATCTTTTCCTTAATAACTCAACGTATAATCAGTAGTCCCATTTTAGATACCTTAGTATTCTCTTAACGACTTTCCAATGTGCTTGACCTGGATTGGATTGGTATCTGGTCACCATTCCGACTGCAAAGCATATGTCGGGTGTTGTACACATCATAGCATACACCAAGCTCCCAATAGCACTAGCATAAGGAACATGTTTCGTTTGTTCATTCTCTTGTGGAGTCCTTGGACACAGACTATGGCTCAATCTTTCACCTTTTTGCAATAGGAGTGTCTATGTGTTTACAGTCTTGTATATGAAATCGTTCAAGAACTTTATTTATATAGGTTTCTTGCGAAAGAGACAACGATCTCTTCAAAACGATCTCTTGAAGTCTTAACTCCAAGAATGTATGCAGCCTCACCCATATCCTTCATCTCAAAGTTAGAAGACAACTATCTCTTGACAGTATTAACCAACTCCATATTGCTTCCGGCAATTAGTGTATCATCAACATATAATGATATGATCACAAATTGATCATTGGATCTATTGATATATGCACAATGATCCTCATCTATCATTGTAAAGTCATATGCCATTATGGCATTATGAAAACGTATATATCATTGGCTTGACGATTGCTTAAGGCCATATATCGACCCCCAAAGTTGACATACATTTTCTTCTTGGCCTTTCACTATGAAACCAACAGGTTGTTCCATATATGTTCATTCCTCTAATTCTTTATTGAAGAAAGCAGTCTTTACATCCATTTGATGTAACTCAAGATCCATACTAGTCACTATTGCCAGAATAATGCGAATCAAGGTAAATCTCACTACAGGAGAAAATGTATTTTCATAATCAATTTCTTTCTGGTGATTATACCCCTTCGCCACAAGGCGAGCCTTATGCCTTTCTATTAAGCCATCAGCCTTTCGCTTTATTTAGAGAACTTGCTTGTTCCTATAACTCTACGTCCTTTTGGAAGATCAACCAGTTCCCAGACTTGGTTTGATTTCATTGACTCCATTTCCTCTTTCATTGCATGAATCCATTTTTCCTTATTAGGGCAGTTTAGAGCCTCATTAATATCTCTTGGCTCATCCTCATCTTGTGGAGCAACCATAAAAGTTTCCCTTTCAATGTCAAAACATTGACGGGGAATACTTTGTCGATTTGTTCACCGTATGGGAGATTGTACACTTAACACATCATTCCCCATCATGCTCCCACTTGGATTAGGTAATGATGATGTCGTCACATCAGGTGGTTGCAATTAAGAATGAGTTGAATGCAATTCATTACATCTCATATTACTCCCACTTGAACGAACTCCATTGACATCATTATCTTGATCCAAGGTTTCAAATAGGGAGTTATTTTCCCTTATTTTGCCCCTTTTAGAAAATTCATCCACTAAGGATGTGACATCCCGTGATTCAAATTCAGTTATACTCCCACTTTCCTGCTCACCTATGAACACATACCTTTTTGAGTGTTCGCAGTATTTCATGAAAATACTCTTATTTTCTTTGGGACCCAATTTCCCAAACTTATGAGAGGACTCATGAATATAGGCAGCACAACCCCATGGCTTAAGAAAACTTAAGTCCGGTTTTCTAACTGTCCATAACTCATATGAAGTGGAAATAACTGATTTGGAAGGCATCCGGTTAAGTATATTGGCAGCAGTTAACAACGCATCACTCCAAAAAGTGATAGGTAAGTTAGCATGCGTCATCTTGGACCTAACCATTCCAGTAGGGTTTTGTTTATTCTCTCTGCAACATCATTTTGTTGAGGAGTATATGGAATAGACAACTATCTTTCTATTCCTTTTTCATCACATAATTTTCTGAACTTATCAGATAAATATTCTCAACCTCGATCGGATCTAAATACCTTTATTTTCTTGTATAATTGATTTTCTACCAGGTTCATAAACCTTCTGAAACAACTTATGCTTCAGATTAATGAGAAATCAAATGGACATATCCGACTCGAGTATAATCATCTATAAAAAAGTGATGAAATAAACAGCCCATTACCTTCCTCTCACATTCATTGAACCACAGATGTCCAAATGGATTAAATGCCGAGGAAATTAAGCTCTTTTACCTTTTCCAAATGGTCTTCTTGTTATTTTCCCTACTAGGCAATGCTCACATATGGACAAATCAACTTTTTCAATATTGCCCAACAAGCCCTTTTTGGCTAATCTTTTCATATGTTGTTGGCCCATATGACCAAGTCAAGCATGCCATCATATTCACATCATTATCATATAAGATAGAAGACGTGAAACAAGGGGATAACATATTGACATCATCACAATCAACATTTAGTACAATAAAACCATCTAGAAAGTGACCACAACCATAGTAGTTTGTATCTAAACACAAATCTACACATTTATTATGGAAGTTCATACCAAAACCAAGCTTAACCAACACTAAGACAGACACTTAAATTTCGACGAATCTCTGGAGCATATAGAACATCAAGGTACGTCAACCACTCATGTTCTATTGGTCGGTGCCAATTCTTTTACATCAGCTCTAGAGTTGTTTCCAATATGGATCCACTCAGTTCCAGTTGGTACTCGTCGGAATTCCACAAAGGATCCTCAATGCTTTGCTACATAGTCTGTCGCTCATGAATCTACATTCCACAAAGGATTGGATTCAGCCTATAATGTAGAACTTGACACATAAGCAAAGTTCTCAAATGTACAAGAGGTGCATTCCTTCTTTGGCTCACAACAGTCGCGAGCATAGTGACTTCTCTTGTCACAATTGTAACACATCACTCTCGACATTTTCTTCACTTGAGGACGTTTTCTTCTCTTGTGTTGGTTAACTCTTGATTTCTTGCAATAAGGGCTTGATCCTTTGCATTCCCACATATTGAATGAATCAATACGCTTGCGCTTAGAGCACAAAGCCCTTTCTGAGCTAGAACCAGCATAGCAAATGTCTATTTTTGGCTCAAATACCGTTAGACGGTCCTCTACTAACTCAAGGTGGTGCACGACACCCTCAATATCTTCCATAATGTGGTCAAGAGCTTCTAGTGCTTCTTGCTTTTCCAGCACATATTGAATCTTCATATTCAATATTTTACAATTATTGCCGTTCATATCAGCAATTACATTCTTAGTTGCTGAACTATCGTTCTGAACACATCCGACATACATGCACGAATAATTAATGCTTATCATTTATGCATCCCTATTTGCATAGACCCATCATATTAATAAATAATTTCAAGTAAGGCTTCAGAATCAAAAGGTCACTATGTTTCCAATCATCCTCCAAAAATCCTAACTTAAAATTATTATTAATATAATTATCTTATGCAAATAAATTCTATGAAGTTACAAAAAAACTTCTATTACTACCCACAACTAATTACCCACAGCAACCAACAATAATAGAAAATAACAGATAATTGACATACAATTAAAAACAATAATGCTTTCAATTAACACAATTAGGTAGTAATCATTACATAATCAATCAAAGAAATAAATAGGGAATGTCCCTTCTAATCTATTAGTCAACTCATTTGAGAAAACTGAAGGCACATTTGCCAACTATGGAAAAACTTTTGGAGAGCTTTCATGTCGCCTCCAAGGCGCATTCACTCGGCGCCATGTGGCGCTTAATCTAAGGGTTGAAGTTTTGGCCAACTCAATCCTATAGTGCTCTCTCACAAAAGATTCCACCAGCCTCCTATAACCCGGGACCACGTTGACCTTCCATAGCCGATCCAGCACTGCTTGCCATTCAGGTGGAAGAGTATTCATCAAAGCCGGCACCTTATGAAAATCAAGCATAAGATAAGCATTCCAGATGATTTCCTATATCATCTGATTGACCCTGACCACATGTGATACTAAATCACCGTCATGCCACCGATAATCAGCTAACTCTGTCATCAGCCTCTTAAGTCTTGCATTTCCCTCGTTCGTTCTCGGGATTGCAGGTATCCTTGCATAACGCATCATAGTTCCCGCAACAAATGCAGAATTAAAAATGGATCACTTATAATCCATAATTAATATAAGAGAAAATACATAATTTTCCAAAATTCATGCAACAAATGCAGAATTAAAAATATATTACTTATGATCCACATAGGCATGACTGAAAAAAAAAAAACAAATTCCTTTTTTTTTTTTTTTTTTTTTTTTTTTTTTTTTTTTTGGTCAACGGTCGGTCAACGGTCAACGGTCGTCGGTCAACGGTCAACGGGTCGGGTCAGCAGGGCGCGCGCATCGGAGGATCGGTCGGGCCGGTCGAATCGGCCGTGACGGTTGGACGAACCGACCGCACGTGCCGCGCGCGTGCGCTGGCTGACGTCACGCAGACGTCAGCCGGCACGTGCCTCGCGCGTGCGCTGGCTGACGTCACGCAGACGTCAGCCGGCACGTGCCTCGCGTGTGAACGTGCTGACGTCATGCAGACGTCAGCCGCACGTGCGCGGCATGCGCCTGGCTGATCGGGTCGGGTCGGGTCGCCGGCCGGCCAACCGTCGTCGGCGCTGACGTCATTAATGACGTCATCCCCGACGGTTATCGACTGTTAGTGACGTTAGCACGCGTCGGTCCGTGGACCGGCGCGTGCCGGTTCGCTGGCCGCCGGCGCGCACGTGCCGGTTCGCTGGCCGCCGGCGCGCACGTGCCGGTTCGCCACCGGCGTGTGTGGCACACGCGATGGCAAAGCCAGCGCTTCTAGGCGCGTCGCGCCCACGCGCAGCGCCTTCCGGCCGCGCGTGTGGGCACGTGCGGCGGTGCCTGGCGGCGATCGACACATCGCCGAACTCGTCTCGACGTCGCGCTTCTCCCAGTGCCTTCAGAATTTGATTTCGACTTACGAAAACTCAGAAAAAAGGCCGAAAAGCGCTTGGGTGTCATGATTTTTGCCCAGTTCCGTACGGCCGAAGTGATTTCGCGAAAAATCAATCAAAAACATCAAAATTGATTGGGAAAAACGTGAACTAAGGCTCTGATACCAATGTGGGGAATAACGGATCCCTGAAAACCGAATTCAACACCGAATCGAACCCCTAAATCAATGCGGAAGATGAAGCCCGGGAAAACACGCATCACCGATCGTAAAGCACACCACGGATTCGAGCGTACCTTGTTAGCCACAGATTAAACACCAACGTTGAAGAAGAGGAAGAAATTCTGGCCCCGTTCGATCCGATGACGCCTTGAAGGAAGAAGGAAAGTGCCGTTTGCTTACTGTTTCCTTTTGAAGGGGAGAGAGCGCGCGGGAGAAGAGAAGACGTACGTTAAAATGCAAAATGTTGTCTTCTCTCTCTCTCTCCTCCCTTTTATACCTATCTCCTTCCACGGGCCATATTCCCGTGGGCCGGGCCTTTTGGGCCCAACTTGAGCGGCCATCTCATAAATCCATCAGGATTATAATAGACTCACTAAAACCTGTCTGTTTTGAGCTTTTCACTTTAGAACCTACAAAGACCTGTGTTTAAAATTTAAAGTGACCCATATATGACTCAATTAAATAAACGTGACTTAAAATATAGATTTGTGTCTTATTTTAATGGCTGTGATCACCTCTAGTACTATCTAGGTTCAATCTTTCCAACTCAACAAGAGACTCACTCGACATGTGCCATATTCTCCATGGCACTACTGAAGTACCTAATATTTGGTTGAGTATTGCATGTACGTGTTGTAGATTAGCCAATGGCAGATAGATATAGGCCCGACGTGTAAATGCAACTCTTCATATGTCAATACAAATGCAATGATGTATCCCTCCGCATGGACCACAAGGTTCACGAGTTACTTTAGTCTCGAAAATTACACCTTATGGAACATCAATAATTCAATGTGCCAAATCATACCAAACGCCATGCTAGTACAATAGTAGATGAATGGGTTGGATTACATATCGTATGATATACAAAAGGCGGTTGGCCAAACTTTAGGAAAAATTGTCTACTTAGATGATCAAGTAGATCGAATCCAACTTCTGAGGTAACAAGTCCTTGTAGAAATCTGCCAATTTAAGAGAATGATTATATTTCTTTCTTTTCAAATTGGTATTATAAATATGAATATCATTCACATTTATTTCTACTTAAACTTATACATGACCCATTATCATAGAAAGTTTTCTATTGAGGAAAACATAGCGCATAAAGAAAAACAGCATATTACACTATTTAGACAAAACCTCGTTCAGCAACTTCTCCAAATTCATGGAAGATGACCCTTTTTCACCGACTGCTTCTTCTGCCATCTTCTTCCACTCCATGGCCTTGCGTCTCATTTTCTTCCCCACTTCTCCTTCCATCAACTCCCTGACAAGCCTCTCCACTTTATCTCTCTTCACATTACCATCCATCTCCAACCCAACCCCCCAATCATCACATATATACTTGCAATTTGTTGTTTGGTCTCCAAAGCACGGCCAGCACAGCATCGGAACTCCAGCCGACAAGCTCTCGATGGTCGAGTTCCATCCACAATGAGTCAAGAACCCTCCGATTGAAGGGTGGCATAGCACTCTCTCTTGTGGGCACCACCCAGATAAAAAGCCTCTCTCTCTTGTTTCCTCAACAAACTCTTTAGGAAGAGTCGTTGTGTCTTCATTCACTGCATTAGGCCTCAAGACCCACAAGAAACACTGATTGCTATTAGCCAGTCCAATCGCAAATTCAACCAATTGTTGGTGCGTCATGAACGCTATACTCCCAAAGTTCACATAGATCACAGACTTGGGCTCCTTCAAGTCCAACCAGCAAAGGCACTCATTGTGCTCTTCCAACAAATTGCACTCAATGTGTTTTGAGGTGAACGATTTTTCTCGAGCGATTTGATCAATAATTAAGTGGAGTGGTCCAACCACATAAACCCTTGGGATCATTGAGGAGAGCGCGTGTAGCACATCCGGCTCAAGTGCCTCGAAGGTGTGGACAATGGTTGCTGTGGCATCAATGGTCTTGTTGCCAGTGTCAGCGCTAAAGTTGAATAAGGTGTTATCGGAGCCAGTGATTCGGAAGAAGTGAGGAATGTCGCGTAGCCTCATGTTCTTCATTCCCGGGATCCAGTCAATAGGGGTGTTCCCATAACCGTTCATCAATTGGGATTCATCTGCATGCATGCATATCGATGCAAAATCATCAAATGACAACAAATCTAATTATAGTGACTTTTTCTCATTTTTTAATGCATTCTAAGTCACAAATCACATACAATGCAAGTCTACAAAAAATTTGAGGGAAAATTACCAAAAAAGAGGTCCTGAACATAGTGTATGATGCTAATTTGGTCATAAAAATTTTAATTTAACCAATTTAATCTGAAACATTTTGATGATTTGAGAATGTAGTTCTCTCGGCCAACTTTGGCAAAAAATTACTAACATAAACACAGGCTGTCCTACATGGAATGACCTGTATTGACATGGACAATTTTTAAAATTTTTACAAAATTTTCTAAATTTGTTTTGATTTTTTCTTTCCTTTTTATTTTATTCTCTTTCTTTCATTCGTTTATCGTAGGCCAATGACCGTCGCCGGTGCTATGAGAGCTGCAGAGCCCTTGCTGACCACAGCGAGGGGTTGCGGTCCCTCGTCAAATCTAGGGCAAGTGAGGGCAAGCCCTTGCCTATTGTTGGCAACCTCCGCAAGCGAAAGGAAATAAGGAAAATAATAAAATTAAAGGAAAAAGGAAAAAAATGAAGAAATTTTTCTAAAATTTGCTTAAGTTGCCTATGTCAGTTAGCATTATCATGTAGGACAATCATCATCTACATTAGCGATTTTCGGCCAAAATTGGCCTAAATCACTATATTAACAAATCGCTAAAATGTTTACTATATTGACCAAATTAAAATATCTAGGATTGAATAAGCATTCAGTTAATATGTTTAGTTTTATTTTTTTTAATTATCCCCAGAGATCTAATCCATCGATTTGCGCTCTTCATGTGTGATCAAAGGCATTCATATAATGGTAGATGATCTGACCGAAAAATTAATTCCCGGGAGAATGGAATAATATGAATTCCTCGTCAAGTAAAGTCTAATAATAGAATGATGAACGCATAAAAGCAAGTGAACTCTTCGGAAAATGCAATACCGACAACGATGAAACCTATATCTATGTTGTTTAAATTAATAGAAACTCAAACGCGTTTTACCTGTGAGTGCTGCAAGACCGTTTTCTCCCAGGGCTCGCAAGTGTTTCACCGCCATGAGGGCACAACCCGCTATAGTGAACAAGTGTATGAGCGGAATCCCATATTTCGAAGCCGCGGGACTCGTCGCGAACGTCATGAAACCGTCCGAGACGATGCAAGTCACGGGAGGAACACTTGGGTTCGAGCCCAGGCTTGATACGAGATCGCTGAAGGGGCCGGCCATATAGTTTCTTCTGGAGTCGCAGAGCATCGAGATGTCCTGCATCGCATCTGCATCCGAAGGAGGAAGACCATCGGGGATTGTCAGGAACTCAAAGCTGCTCGGCGTTCCGCTGGCGAAGTCGAGGCCTTGGGCTCGGGCGAGCCGTCGGTGGTTGAACTCGGTGTTGACGAAGGAGATGTGGAAGCCCTTGTGATGGAGGAGCTTTGCCAGCTTGAGCATGGCCCCGATGTGGCTTTGTGCAGGGCTTGGAATGCAAACCGCGTGGGGCTTTGTGGCCGACTCGAATCCAGCGGAATCCATTTGTTTCTTCTCACTAGATGAGTTTAAATCGGCTTGGTTTAGCTATCGAGTTGAGCTTCCTTTTATATCTTCGCTCAAATTTGTCCTCATTTTGTGTGTATATTTCCGAGTATGGCACCACATTATAACTTCTCATATTACCGCCCCCCCCCCCCTTTTCCAAATTAAGGTATGATATGATTTAAGTAAGGCGTCTGATATTCTTTTTTTCAGTTAATGTATATGTATCTATATTGATTAAGTATTCTTTTTACAAACAGCGCATTTCTTATCGAGTGATCTACAAGTGACATCATGTTAGTATATCACAAGATGTACTTTTTGAACTAATCTTTTTTAATTGATATACGATTGGCTATTTTGGGGTAGAAATATTCCATATTGATGTTGAGAATTAGCCTCCCTCCACGGGGACCACCGGAGTAAGTAACAAGTCAATTTGGTCCCCATGAAATGACCTATTTGTTTGTTGAGCGATCTTCAAAAGCCACGCCGAGTGAAATAACGTTGTAAGAAAAGCCAAATCTACTAATTGAAAATAATTCTAGACCACGCATCATTTTCTCCTAGGCGGCATTCGGTGACACCGACAAAATGACATAAGACCTCTTTTCAATTGCTTAATCAATATATAGTATTAAGGCACCCATCTGAGAGATATTAGAGAAGTCCCATGTCGAGAATTTGGTATATTACTAGAGCAGATGGCATATAATTTAATTGCTTCCTATCTCATTGACTGAAACTTTTAGCATGATTAATATTGAATAGATAGATCACGTTCAAATGGGCTACAGCAATATATTAATTCTAGTTTCAATACACAGATATGAAAATTCATTAAAATCTTGTAAATAGTCGACCTGATTAACCAGTAATTTTAGTTTGAAACATTGATCGGTCATCAAAATCAATAATGATCCATATGGCTCGTCTAAAACAAGATTATGTCGGCCGTGTATTTAGTATTAGTTCCATTATAGTATCCGGTGATAATTTGATCGTTTGAAGTAACAAATATCTTCTCACGTCAGCTCGCCGGACGATACGATGACAGCTTCTGTCGTCGTCACCTTTTGTATAGTAACCAGAAAACGCTCGACTAGGAATCTTGTGTAGTGCAGAGATGTCCAACTCAGTCACGCAACAGCAGCAATGTCTCAATCAAAGAGAGCTACGTGACACTGACTCGCTGGAGCCAACGCTGGCGTCTAGGCTCTACCGTCATTTTCAGCTAGCTGTTTCTGTGGAAAATATAGGAGTTGCTGGGCATTTTCTTGTTTGGGTAGTGGGGGTGAGGATTGAGCTGGAAGTGCGAGGGCAACATGGCACGTAGTGTGAGCCCTTAGAGAAGTTAGATGCGAAGCCGGAAAGGCACGCCGCCCCAGTCGAGAAAAATATTAGGTACTGCGGTAGTCCAATGGGAAAGATTGCTGCAGAAGATGGTTTTGTGGGGGAAAGATTTTGAGTAAAAATAATTTACAATTTCTCATTCGTGCGAAGCTCAGAAAAGGCCAAAATGCTAGCTCTAGGCTCATCAAATGTATAGGCCAATTAAAAAAAAAAATTTCAATCTAAATTGACTCATCTAACTGTTTAGACCCATTTATATGTGATGGTTTTAATTATTTAATGTGATGGGCCTAAGTTGGCCCGTCCGCCCATGTTGGGCCTAAAAGCCTGACCCATAAAATTAGGGCCCATGGATGGAGGGATACGTTGAAGAATTGTAACTTTTGGGGGAACGTCTTTTGTTGAAGAGACACGTCTTTTGGAAAAGACGTATTTAAAGGGAGAAAAGAAAAAGAAAATGTACCTTTTGGATGTACGTACACTTTTCTTTTCCCCTCTCCCAAAACAAACGTAAGTTTTCTCCCTTTTGAACCAACAGTATGCTCTTTGATAGACCGGGATCAGATTTTTCCTCGAACTTTAATATTGGTGTTTAATTTGTAGACAATAAGGTACGCTCGATTATGTAGTGTAACTTTTGATCGGTGATACATGTTATTCCTGGGCTCGTCTTCCGCATTTGTTTTAGGGGTTCGATTTAGTGTCGAATTCAGTTTTTGGGAATCCGATATTTCCAACATTGGTATCAGAACCGTAGTTCTTGTTTCCCGATTCTTTTCCATGTTTTTCCTGACCCTTTTCATGTTTATGGATGATTTCTTATTAATTTTCGTGAAATTAATCAGCCGACACCGATCGGGGTGGAAAAATCCCGACACCTGAGCACTATTTATCCATTTTTTTTTTGAGTTTTTGTAAGTCGAAATCGATTTCTGATGGCATTGGATGGAAGGTCTCGTCGAGATGAGCGCGATGAGTGGCAGAACGCCGCCGGATGCGCCCCCATGCGCAGCCGGAACGAATAGGAGTGCACGTGCCGATCCGCAGGGCAGGTGCATGCATTGCACGCGCGCGCGCACAGCCGACGTGCGCACGTGCGACACAGGTGCGCGTGTACTGTCCCTAACGCGTGCGAGGCACGCGCCAGCTGACGTCATCGTGACGTCAGCTGCCCACGCATGCTGCACGTGCCGGTTGGTTTGCCTGACCGGTCCGACTGGCCCGACCGGTCCGACCCGGCTCGTCCGGCTCGACCTGCCCGTTTGACCCGACCGACTGTTGACCTCGACTCAACGACCGTCGACCGTTGACTTTTGACTTTGACCGTTGACCAAAAAAAAAAAAGGGAAAAAGAATCTGTTTCTTTTTCAATTATGTCTATGTGGGTTATAAGTAATCTATTTTTTTTTATTCTGCATTTGTTGCATGAATCATGGAAAATTATGTATTTTCCCTTATGTTCATTATGGATTATAAGTGATTCATTTTTGTTCTGCATTTGTTACAGGAACTATGATACGTTATGCACGAATACCTGCATTCTCGAGAACGGACGAAAGAAATGCAAGACTTAAAAGGCTGATGACCGAGCTAACTAATTATCGGTGACATGACGGTGATTTAGTATCACATGTTGTTATGGTCAATAAGATAATACAGGAAATCATCTGGAATGGTTATCTTATGCCGGATTTTGAGAATGTGTCGGCCTTGATGAACACTCTTCCACCTGAATGGCAAGTAGTGTTAGATCGCTTATGGGAGGTCAACGTGGTCTCGGGTTATAGGAGGCTAGTAGTAGCTTTTGTAAGAGAGTATTATAGGATTGAGTTAACTAAAACTTCAACCCTTAGATTGAGCGCCACATGGCGCAGAGTGAATGAACCTTGGAGGCGACATGAAAGCTCTCCAAAAGTTTTTTTATGGTTAACAAATGTGCCTTCAGATTTCTTAGATACTTTGATTGATAGATTAGTATGGACTTTCTCTATTTATTTCTTAGATTAGTTTGAGATGTTTTTGGTGTAAATATCTCTTTCTATATTGATATTTTCCTCTGTATATATTACTTAGTGTAGTGGATAGATGTATTATGTGAAAGCATTATTATTTTATTGGATGTCAAATATTATTTGCTTTCTGTTGTTGTTGACTGCTGTGGGTAGTTCATAGAAGTTTTTGTAACTTCATAGAATTTACTTTGCATAAGACAATTATATTAATAATAATTTTAAGTTGGGATTTTTGGAGGATGATTGGAAACATAGTGACATTTTGATTATGAAATCTTACTTGAAATTGTTCATTGATATGATGGGTCTGTACAAAGTGGATGTATAAATTATAGACATTAATTATTCGTGCATATATCTTTGATGCGTTCAAATCGATGGTTTCAGCAACTAAGAACGTAATTGCTGATATGAACGGCAATAATTGTGAAATATTGAATATGTATATTCAATATGTGTTGGAAAAACAAGAAGCACTAGAAACTCTTGACCATGTTATGGAAGATCTTAAGGATGTTGTGCGCCACCTTGAGCTATAAGAGGACTGCTTAACGGCATTTGAGCCGAAAATAGATATTCGCAATGCTGGTTCTAGCTCAGAAAGGGCTTTGAGCTCTAAGCGCAAGCATATTGATTCGTTCAATATGTGGGAATGCAAAGGATCAAGTCCTTATTGCAAGAAATCAAGAGTTAACCAACACAAGAGAGGAAAACGTCCTCAAGTGAAGAAAATGTCAAGGGTGAGGTGTTACAATTGTGATAAGAAACTGTTGTGAGCCGAAAAAGGTAAACACCTCTTGTACATTTGAGAACTTTGCTTATGTGTTAAGTTCTGTATTATTGGTTGAATCTAGTCCTTTGTGGACTGT
Organism: Eucalyptus polyanthemos subsp. polyanthemos; assembly: GCA_017140185.1. Lineage (NCBI taxonomy): Eukaryota > Viridiplantae > Streptophyta > Magnoliopsida > Myrtales > Myrtaceae > Eucalyptus > Eucalyptus polyanthemos. The sequence goes on from CM029462.1 coordinate 47,893,417, forward strand.
TGATTCAGGAGTAACAGACCATGTAGCGAAGGATGGAGGATCCTTCATAGAATTCCGACGAGTACCAACTGAAATTAAGTGGATCTATGTAGGAAATAACTCTAGAGCTGAAGTTAAAAGGCTTGGCACCTGCCAATTGAACATCCGTGGTGGACGCACCTTCTTCCTACATGATGTTCTATTTGCTCCAGAGATTTGTCAAAATTTAGTGTCTGTTTTTTGTGTTAGTTAAGCTTGATTTTAGTGTGAAATTTTGTAATAGCGGTGTAGATTTGTATTTAGATACAAATTACAATGGTTGTAGTCATTTTCTGGATGTTTTATTGTACTAAATGTTGATTGTGGTGATGTCAATATTTGTTATTCACTTTTCACGTTTTCTACTTTATATGATAATGATGTGAAGGTGTGGCATGCTAGACTTGGTCATATTGGCCAACAACGTATGAATAGACTAGCCAAAGATGGCTTGTTGGGCAATATTGAAAAAATCGATTTGCTCATATGTGAGCATTGCCTAGTAGGGAAAACGACAATGAAACCATTTGGAAAAGGTAAAAGAGCTGAATTTCCTCTGCATTTAATCCATTCTGACATCTGTGGTCCAATGAATGTGAGAGGAAGGCATGCGACTGTTTATTTCATCACTTTTATAAATGATTATACTCGATTCGGATATGTCTATTTGATTTCTCATAAATCTGAAGTATTAAGTTGTTTCAAAAGGTTTATAAACTTGGTAGAAAATAATTAGACAAGAAAATAAAAGTATTGAGATTCGATCGAGGTCGAGAATATTTATCTAATGAGTTCAGAAAATTATGTGATGAAAAATGAATAGAAAGATAATTGTTTATTCCATATACTTCTCAACAAAATGGTGTTGCGGAGAGAAGAAACAAAACCCTATTGGAAATGGTTAGATTTATGATGGCGCATGCAAACTTACCTATTACCCTTTGGAGTGATGCGTTGTTAATTGCAGCCTATATACTTAACCGAATGTCTTCCAAATCAGTTACTTCTACTTCATATGAGTTATGGACATGTAGAAAACCAGACTTAAATTTCTTAAGCCATGGAGTTGTGCTGCCTATACTCATGAGTTCTCTCACAAGTTTGGGAAATTGGGTCATAGGGGAAAGAATAGTATTTTCATAAGATACTCTGAACACTCGAAAGGGTAAGTGTTCATAGGCGAGTAGGAAAGTGAGAACCCACTTGTTCCTAATAGCTTTGCGTCCTTTTGGAAGATCAACTAGTTCTCAAACTTGGTTTGACTTCATTGACTCAATCTCCTCTTCCATTGCATGAATCCATTTTTCCTTACTAGGGCAATTTAGAGCCTCATTAACATTTCTTGGTTTATCCTCATATTGCGGAGCAATCATAAAAGTTTCCCCTTCAATATCATAACGTCGAAGGGGAATACTTTTGCGACTTGTTCGCCGTATGGGAGATTGTACACTGTGCACATCATTCCCCATTATGCTCCCACTAGGATTAGATAATGATGATGTCGTTTCATCATGTGGTTGTAATTGATAATGAGTTGAATTTAATTCATCACTTCTCATGTTACTCCCACTTGGACAAACTCCACTAATATCATTATCTTGATCTAAGGTTTCAAATAGGGAGTAATCTTCCCATATTTCGCCATTCTTAGGAAATTCATCCTCTAAGAATGTAATATCCCGCGATTCTAATTCATTTATACTCTCACTTCTAGAAATGTTAATGAGGCTCTAAATTGCCCTAGTAAGGAAAAATTGATTCATGCAATGGAAGAGGAGATTGAGTCAATGAAGTCAAATCAAGTTTGAGAACTAGTTGATCTTCCAAAAGGACGCAAAGCTATTGGGAACAAGTGGGTTCTCAAAATAAAGCGAAAAGCTGATGGCTCGATAGAAAGGCATAAGACTCGCCTTGTGGCGAAGGGGTATAACCAACATGAATGAATTGATTATGAAGAAACATTTTCTCCTGTAGTGAGATTTACCTCGATTTGCATTATTTTGGCAATAGTGGCTAGTATGGATCTTGAGTTACATCAAATAGATGTAAATACTACTTTCATCAATGGAGAATCAGAAGAAGAAATATACGTGGAATAACCTGCTGGTTTCATTAAAGAAGGTCAAGAAGGAAATGTATGTCGACTTTTGAGATCGATATACGGCCTTAAGTAGTCATTGAGACAATGGTATATATATTTTTATAATACCATAATGGTATATGATTTTACAATGATAGATGAGGATCATTGTGTATATATCAAAAGATCCAAATATCAATTTGTGATCATATCACTATATGTTGATGATATACTAATTGCCAGAAGCAATATGGAGTTTGTTAATACTGTCAAGAGTTGGTTGTCTTCCAACTTTGAGATGAAGGGTATGGGTGAGGCTGCATACATTCTTGGAGTTAAGATTTCAAGAGATCGTTCAAAGAGATCGTTATCTCTTTTGTAAGAAACATACATCAGTAATGTTCTTGAACGATTTCATATGCAAGATTGTAAACCCATAGATACTCTTATTGCAAAAGGTGAATGATTGAGCCATAGACTGTGTCCAAGGACTCCAAAAGAGAAGGAACAAATGAAACATGTTACTTATGCTAGTGCTATTGGGAGCTTGATGTACGCTATGATATGTACAAGACCTAACATATGTTTTGCAATTGGAATGGTGAGTAGATACCAATCCAATCCAGGTCAAACATATTTGAAAGCCGTTAAGAGAATACTGAGGTATCTAAAGGGAATTGCTGATTATACGCTGAGTTATCAAGGAAAGGATCTGCGACTTTAAGGCTATTATGATGCTGATTGAGGAAGAGATTTAGATGAAAGGAAATCTACCTCTAAGTTTGTTTTCTTACTGAATAATGGCGCCATATATTGAAGCAGTAAGAAACAAACGTGTATAGCCTTGTCCATGATGGAAGCTGAGTTCGTGACATTATCAGCAGTAATACAAGAAGATATTTGGCTTAAGAGATTTTTGGATCATTTATGTGTCATTGGAAGTGCTGTAAATCCATTATTGGTTAACTATGATAGCTAAGCAGTTATAGCGTACACCAAAGATCCAAAATATCATGGCAAGACCAAACATATAAATACCAAGTATAACTTTGTCAAAGATATGGTTGCACAAAAGGATGTGAACTTACAGTACATATTTACGGATATAATGGTAACAGATCTTATGATAAAGCCAATACCTAGAGATGTGTTTTGTGGTCATGTGAAATCTTTAGGATTACGTAGAGTTTGATGTACTGGATATTATAATTTCCCTGAGTTGTTCACATTTATGAACTAGTGTTGTTTCATTATTAATGCCTATGAATCTTTGTTTGATCTTTATGTATCTTAATGCTTAGTGCATTACTTTAAGTTGATAAAGTATGTCGGACAGATAAAAGATTAGCCCACTCACATGGGTAATCGCCTCTATTTACTGTGTGATAAAATAGATATGAGACTGTTTTAAGCTTATTATCTAGGTGATAATTGAGAGCTCAGGCTTAAAATATATTTGTCGCCTTAACTGGGTGTTAAGATGAGAACATAATATTTACTATGTCCGAAAGTAAAATAACCCACATATTTTACTTTATTTGTTTATGATGCCATATGTCAGTTTCGATGAATTTTGTGAATGAGTAGATATGTGAACTCAAGTTAGACATTAGGTAAATCTGAACTATCATCTTTACGGTATTGAAAAGTGTAGACATACGTTCTATGGGAAATGAGTTAATACCGTAATACATATTTCATATTACGTATGCATGAAACAATCAATAAGAGTGTCAAAAGTTTGATATTAACTTTTTTGTCATGTGAGACTCTTGAGGAAAAGAATTCCTCAATTTTAGTGTCCTCATGACTTTTACTTATTCTCAAGATTTCTATTTAGTGTTTACTATCTTAGGATGTTGCCAATGGTCATGAGTTGATTCGATTTAATAAGACATTTCTAGAAAAGCAAGCTAAACTGAAATTGAGAGTTTGAAGGAAAGAGGAAGATCGAATTTGAAGAATCACATTGTAGTTTTGTATTCACTAGTTAACCAATTATGACTGTTTTTGGGATAATCATAATTGTGAATACAATATATATATATATATATATATATATATATATCATTGTTTAAAAGAGATTAAGAGAGATATAAATGTGATCGATAGATTTAGGTACTGCATACTAAATCTACTCAGAGTGTGATGCCCATTATGAGCTACTATATATTCCTAATAGATGTATGGCAACGAGCTCTCAAAGTATGTTGGTCGCACGGATTATTCACCGGTATGAATGTTGAAGAGAGGTAAAGATGATATTGTTCGGCCCATCATGTGCGAGTGGGAGATGATGGTTTTAATTATTTAATGTGATGAGCCTATGTTGGCCCGTCCGTCTATGTTGGGCCTAAAAGCCTGGCCCACAAAATTAGAGCCCATGGATGGAGGGATACGTTGAAGAGTTGTAACTTTTGGGGGGACGTCTTTTGTTGAAGGGATACGTCTTTTGGAGAAGACGTATTTAAGGGGAGAAAAGAAAAAGAAAATGTACCTTTTGGATGTACGTACGCTTTTATTTTCCCCTCTCCCAAAACCAACGTAAGTTTTCTCCCTTTTGAACCAACAATAGGCTCTTTGGTAGACCGGGATTAGATTCTTCCTCGAATTTCAAAGTTGGTGTTTAATCTGTGGACAATAAGGTACGCTCGATTATGTAGTGTGACTATCAATCGGTGATACATGTTATTCCTGGGCTCGTCTTCCGCATTCGTTTTAGGGGTTCGATTTAGTGTCGAATCCGGTTTTTGGGAATCCGATATTCCCAACAATATGCAATATAAATTTAGTGATCCATACCCTACCTAATCTGATTTGGTATCCAATTTGAGCAATTTTTCTCTTTGAATTATTATCTTTGAATAATGAGCTACTCCATGGTCGAGTTAGTGAGAGAGACCAGGAGTCTAGTTATAATTGAGGTGTGGAGATAGGGGTGAAAGTCCAGCTTGGGCTATCTTTATAACATGAAACGGGTTCGGATTTTGATTTTTGGTTTAATATAGATGAAAATTTTTAATGTATTGGGCTCACATATGTCTCCGTGTTACGTGTTACCCATTGAAGAACGCCCTGTCATTAATCCAAAAGAGCAAGAAACTAGAAAAGCCACAAACACACCAACTTGCAAACAAGAAGAATCCAAAAAGTAGAAATCGCGATCAATGCTCAAACAACCATGAAATTAAAACTTTCTAAAAATTGATCAAGAAAACCAACTCAACGGCGCATCTACAACTGTCGCAGAAGGGCTGCGAGGAGCTCCGGACGTCCTCCTCAACGGAGTAGGGGGGGAGGACAACCCGGGGTCACCGCTGATGAAGTCGGTCCGCAGTGTGGGGCTGCCTCGACTGCGTAATCTTGAGACTGGAGGCATTCTCGGATGAAGCTGTGGACATTGTCATGGAAGGGGCCGTAGGTGGGAGATGAAGAAGAAGAAGGTGGGCTCCCCCTAACTTGTTTATTGAGTGAATTTGTAATAAAACTTTCTGTTTTCGGCTTGTCATTTTACAACTCATTAAAACCTATATTTAGAGTTTAAAGTGATTCAAATATGATCCTCTTAAATAAATTTGGATTAAAATATAAATTTGTGACTCATTTTTACAATCCTAATTAGCTCTAGTACTACTTACGCACAATCTTTCTAGTCAACATGGGACTTACTTGACACGTGTTGTATTCTCAATGGCATGAACCACGATAACATGATGCTATTGAAGTACGTTATATTTTCTCGAGTATTGCATGTAGGTGTGGCAGATTGGCCAATGGCTGATAGATGTAGGCCCAACATGTAAATGCAGTGCAACCCTCCATGTGTCGGTACATGTGCAATAATATCTCACTCCGCACAGTCCACATGGTTCACGAGTGACTTTTGTCCCTGTCGTGACCAAATTTTCTGGTGTAAACTACTTAGGGTTTGGCTAATGGATTGTTAAGCCTAAACTTAACTCAAGCTCTCTCAAGCCCATATTAATCCGCGACTTAGGTTTAAATTCTTAACATGCAGATAGATTTTATCTAGGAGTCGCCACTAATCTATTTTTTGGTGGATCGATTAGAAACCCAAGTAATACTTTACTTCTACGAACCGGAGATTTATGAATTCGGGGACTTGATTACGTTAGATTTCTCTAACGCCCTTTCGGTACCTTTCTCTTTTATTTTGAAAAATGTTTGGCAAGCAGCTTGAATTAACTTTAGGCTATTTCCCTAACATGTGAGGCAATCATGCGGGTATGCAATCTACCAATTTAACACCCAAGAAAGCAAATAATTAAAAAATACAGGACTTACCTCGTACAAATGAAAACATCTACGTTGTTAGTTTAGAATTCACATAAGCAGTCCTAAATATGATTTCTAATTAACACGCAATTTCTTTTTTTTTTTGTTTTCACTTAATTAATGAGAATCATGCTTTATGCAATGCATGCCACTAATTTAACATAAAATGATATGACTTGGCAACATGACTTAGCTATATGATCTAAGCGATATGACATAAATAAGCATGTAGTCTATCCTAAGCATGAGATGGATTTATTCTAAATTTTTGTATTTTCCATGAGATTCGAAATTAAAGAAATGCAACACTTAAATATGCAATCTAAATTAATCTAATGACCTAATTCTAATGATGGCCAATTTCTAATTAAATGAACGTAACAAAAATCACCAAATGACGTGCATTGTATGAACCTAATTCTATATGACGTGCATATGATTTTTATTTTCCTAGTAAACACACGATCTATGTAATGACGTGCAAAGAATGTCATGATTCTAATTTTTTTTATGAAATTCGAAATTGCCAAATAATTGAACGTGTAATTCAAATTTAAAACTAACATCCTAAATGAATGTATTTTTTGGATTTTTATTTTAAAAAATTCGAAATAAAATCTCTATTTTAAATATGCAAGATAACCCTAAAACAAGAAATATTCTAAAATGCATCTAATTTGAGTATATATATATATATTGGGCTTTTCCTTTATGGAAGCAATCAAATAAAGGCATCAAAAATATCACAGCAACAAATCAAGCAAGATATCATCCACGTCCATTTAATTTTGGGAAATAAATTGATGAATTGTATCCCGCACATGAGATCGGATTGGCCAATTTTTAAATAAAATCACGAATCGTATCTCGAGCGTGAGATTGGATTGGTGATTTTTCTGTGCGATTGCGAGTCGTATTTCAAGCGTGAAATCGGACTATCAATCGTATACACGTTGTGAAATTATGAAGGTTTCCCAATTCATGAGGGATCAAGAGATCTTGGATACGACAATACGATCAAACATTCAAAGAAAGATTGCTATATCACAAATTAGATAGACATATATGAAATCAAATTAATCGAGAGTCTTACCTAATTCACGATATCACGTGGGTGACATTTCCAAATTTGGACGGATGATGGGTCACGGGAATCACAGTGAGGAAGATTGACGATCCGTAGCATGCACGGTCGCTCGGTAATCGTCGGACGCATTCCACAAGACCGAGTACTGAGAACTTCAGCTTCTTTTCACTTTGCTATCGAGCTTCGCCTTTTTAAAAAAGCTGGAGCAAAACAGGACATATTTCACCGCTTCTTTTGCATTGGAAACGCCCTCACGTGCCCATTGAAGAATCTAGTGTAAGTTGAGTTGTTTAGAGAATCATTAAAGCAGTTGCGGTGGGTTCAAGACTTGCTAATGGATGACTCGATTAATTGCCTCTAGATGGACGTCGGGGCAGCCGTGGGAGATGACCGATGCTCACGGAGACACCTGCAAACACGAATACTGTGAATTCAAGGAACGACGTCGCTTGGCTTGTGGTAAAACTCGCTGGCTGCCGGGGCGGTGACTGGATTCAGTCAAGGAAGACCTGCAATAATAAAAATTCAAACGGGAGCAAAATAACTGGATCGGTGGAGGTCTCGGGCACGTCAAGGACGCCTGGAAAATTTTCTCTCATTCCATGTTGATCTCCAAGCATCGCCAAGTGGAGCTTTGTTAGAGCCGCCAAAATCTGAACGTCGTGAGCTTTTAACCTTCGTCATCGGAGGATCATTGGCGTGTGATCATCGTCGAAGGTCGCACCTCGGCTGGACAGCAAATTGTCATGGGTTCTCGGTGGTGAAGGCTTCTCGACAAGGAAGCGTTGACTATTTATTTTCTGAAATTTGTACGGCGCCACGGACCAAACTCTTCATGTTATCCTTGCCCAAAAATATCCCTTTGCTTGCATGAAATAAACTCACAAAAATCTCACTTCTGGACAACACCCAGAAGAAGACAAATCCACCACTTGGGCTTATTTCACCAAAATCTTGGTACTTGTTTTGCCTTCGGACTTCGGGGCAACGAGAGATGCAGCTCGGACCTCAGGCTCGCGAGCGGTGGCCACAAAAATCTGGCGTGACTTTCACGTATGTGGAGAGATATTGGCCTTGCTGGACATCGGCGAATCCATCAGGCATAGATGGAACTCCACAGGAGTCTCGGTGGCTCTAAAATATGATGAAAGTGACTCAGACGATCCTGAGTTGTGTTGGTGAGGAGCTTGCCGAGACCGCTGGACACTCCTGGGAGCTCGGCCTGAGGTGCGTCGCTGGTGGCAGGACTCTTGATGGATCAGCAATAGCGACGTGAGGGTAGGCGTAGTGTTGAGGCTACGTGAGGATTGTGGAGATAACAAGGTCACGGCCGCGAAAGGGACTTGGCCGTGACTTCTCGTCATTCTCTTTTTTCTCAGTGTGTGTGCGAAGCCTCCCCCTACATACGGCCGTGTGTATCATATATGTGGCCTCCCCCGAAACCCTACACAAGTAATCTTTTTATAGGCTAAAGATTAGGGTTTTAATTTCTTTTTCAAATCAACATCCGCGAAGATTTCTTTTCCGCACGCAATATCACTTTTTATTTTCCGCACATCTTCTAGATTTCCTTTGCAAAAATGAATAATTTTTATTGATATTTCAAAAATTGCAATATGATTTTTTCAAGTACGGGCTTGGGCCAAATTCTTCTTCTTGACTTAGTCTGGCTTGTCAACTTAAAACTCAGAACCACAAAATCAAACCCATTTATTACCGACCCAATGTAAATTAAAATAAATGCACATAAAACTATATGCTATGCAATTAATTAATTAAATAATATATATTTTTTAGGGGTTAAAATTAATCCCTAATTTTTTAATGTGATAAATGATTAAATGAGTCGCCAAAATTTAGGTGTCAACAGCCCCAAAAATTACACCATATGGAATATTAATCATTCAATATGCCAAATCATACCAAACGCTATGCTAGTACAATAGATAAATTTGTTAGATTATATATTGTGTGATATACTGAAAGTACTTGGCCTATCTTTAGGAAAAATTATATACTCAAATGACCAAGTCAATTGGATCCAACTTCTTACGTAACAAATCTATGTTGAAATTTGCTGATTTAGAAAAAGGGTTATAATTCTTTCTTCTTCATGTTGGTGATATAAATATGAATATCACTTATATTTATTTTAACTAAAGTTTGTACATGAGCTATTCTCATAGAAAATCTTATATTGGGGAAACATAGTGCATTCAGAAAAACATTACATTACATTATTGAGACAAAACCTCATCCATTAACTTGTCCAAATTGATGGAAGATGAAACTTTTTCACCGACTGCTTCTTTCGCCCACCATCTTCTTCCACTCCACGGCCTTACTTCTCATTTTCTTCCTCACCTCTCCTTCCATCAACCCCCTCACAAGCCTCCCCAATTCATCTCTCTTCACATCATTGTCAATCTCCAAGCCAACCTCGAAGTCATCACATATATTTTTGCAATTCATCATTTGGTCTTCGAAGCATGACCAAAACAGCATCGGAACTTCAGCCGACAAGCTCTCAATGGTTGAGTTCTAGCCACAGTGCGTCAAAGAACCTTTTGATTGAAGGATGACACTATTAGGATGCACGTATGAGTTGTGTTAGAAAATTCCACATTGAATAAGTGGTGTGTTGTGGAGTAGGTAATATATTTTAATTGTCCCATAACTCATTGTCTTAAGCTTTTAAGTGAAGGTAGGTTCAACTAGATATGTTGATGGGCTCGAGCTTGAGCTACCTCTTGGAGATCTCAGTGAGTAAAGATATCAGGCTTCTACTGCGCACTCCCAACAAATTGTATTAGAGTCAATGGCTGATTGGTAGCTCACTCTCAATGAGTATCGGTGTTTAGTAAATATCTCAAGGAGTGAATTTGGTGATCAACATAGTTTCCGGGCTAGTGGGTGCTGTCGTGTAGCAATGCGAGCCCGATGGCTTCATGGTTTGGTTTGGATAAAAAGACTAGGGATGAAGTTGGATGTTGATGGAGATTCAACTTGAGATAAGATGATGTAGAAAGGTACCTAGATTAAGGGATAGTGGACCTAACACTAAATCTCATACGTGAGGGGAATTAATATATCTTAGTTAGCATATAATTTATTGGTTTAAGTTTTTGAGTGAAAGTGAGTCTAGTTAGATATGTTGACGGGCTTAGGCTCTCGCTTCCTTTTGGAGATCTCCCCGGGTGAAGGATTCAGGCTTCTCCTGCACACTCCCAGCAAGCACAACACTCTCCCTTGAGGGCATCATCCAGATAAAAAGCCTCTCTCCCCTGTTTTCTCAACAAACTCTCTAGGAAGAATCGTGGTGTCTCCATTCACTAAGTAAGGCCTAAAGACACAAGAGATGCTGATTGTTAATCCCATCACAAATTCTATACTTCCACCGTTCACATAGATAATGGACTTGCACTTTTTTGAGTCCAATTATTGGAGGCACTCATGTCCTTTCAAGAGATTGCGCTCAATGTACTTTGAGGCGAATGATTCATCTCGAGCAATTTAATCGATCATAAAATGAAGTGGTCTGATTGCGTAAACCCTAGGGATCATTGAAGAGAGGCCACATAGCAAATCCGACTCAAGTGCCTTGAAGTTATGGACGATGGTCGTCATGGCATTGTCTGTCCAGTCAATAGCATATAGAACTTATAGTGGGGTCTTGAAAAATAAGTAATTTCAGCTGGGCCTTTATCCTTTAGCTGTGAAGTTGAATAAGGTGTCGTCAAAGCCAGTATTCGGAAAAAGTTGGGCAAGTCACACAGTCTCATGTTTATCATTCTTGGTATCCAGTCGATAGGGTGGTTCCCATACCCATTCATCAGTTAGGATTCATCTGCATGCATGCGTATCCATGCAAAATCAGCAAATAATAACAAATTAAATTACGGTGCTTTTCCTCCTTTCTGAATGCATACTAAGTCATAAATCATTGTTAGGGAAATCCCTTATGATGTTTTGAAGATGACAAAATAAATCAAAGGCTACTAACATGTTTGATGGTTGAGTAATAGACCATGCGAGATAATAGAACATGTAAAGGATATTATCAAAGTCGAAAGATGGCCGAAGACTGAACGTAACATATGTCCGGAGTATATTCTGAAGATTTCCAGACTTCGTGTCAAAGTCGAAGACTCGTCGACTCAAGACTCATATTGTAAAGTCTACGAGACCCAGATTGTAAAGTCTCAAGACTCATATCGTAAAGTCTACGAGACTCGACTTTACATCCAGTTCGATGAATCGTAACTCAAGCCCAATCATACAACGGCTAGTGATCTGGTTTAGATTCCACATCAAGATTGATTTGATTGATTCAATCTAATTGATTGACGATTGGATCTTGAAGACAAGAATTTTCTATATGAAGAAGCTTTACTTATGGAAACCAAGATTTCGTTTGTATGGGCGATCGGAATCAATTTGGGATTCTACCTTTGTCACTCAACGGCTACCAAATCTTCTAGATACGAGCTGTCCAATGGGTATATTGGAAGACGATTCTCCGGGATGCTGTCCAACGGCTAGTTTGGAAGTGGAGGAGTATTTAAGGAGGTGAAGGACCGATGAGCAAGTAAGAGACGGAGCGTAGAATTTATAATTCCAAAGTCTGAGCGACGTTCGATTATACACTTGTCTTTGGAGAGCTTAAACGTTTGTAATCGTGAGAGAAATACCAAAAGAGTGACTTAGTGAGATAGTGTGATCTACTAAGTGTTTGCACTCGAAGTTGTAATCTCTTATTGATTGCATAGTGGAATCCAGCCAAGAAGGCTGTTATCGTGGGAGAGTGGACGTAGACTTGGATTAAGCCGAACCACTATAAATCTTGTGTTCTTATTCTCTTCCCTAACTCCTTTATTTTGTTCATACTAGCACTCTCAATTGGTATCAGAGCCAAGTGCTCGGTTTATAAAAGTGTTTTTACTTTTGAGCTAAAGATTCTTTATGGCTAGTATGTTGGCACCAGGACTTATGGAAGGGCAAAGCAACACAAGGCCACCATATTTTGATGGAAAGGAATACGACGTATGGAAGAACAAAATGAAAGCATTCCTAAGATCCAGAGATCTCTTACAATGGGATGTTGTGGAAAGAGGAATCAATCCCATTGCTGCGTCCACATCAAAAAAGAATAGCAAAGACAAAGAAAGCAAACCCCCCGCTCCTATGTCTCGGATGGAGATGTCCAAAAGAGAAGCGCTTGATGCGAAAGCAATTTATTCTTTATATTGCGCTTTATCTCTTGCTGAATATAACAGAATTTCTTCATGTGAAACATCAAAAGAAGTTTGGGATAAACTTCATGTTACATATGAAGGGACCGATCGTGTAAAAGAGACAAAAGTAAACTTCTTGCTTGGCCAATATGAATCCTTCAAGATGAAGCAAGGAGAGTCAATTGGAGATATGTTTAGCCGTTTTACAGAAATTGTAAATGGTTTAGCATATCAAGGTCAGCAAATTTCTGCCCCGATGAAGGTCAACAAACTCTTGCGAGGTCTCTCAAAAGATTGGAATCATGTCAAGACCTCAATCCGGGAGACTCGAGAGGATTATGCCACTCTCCGTTGATGAATTAATTGGCACTCTTCAATCCTATGAAGTGGAACAACTTAATGACGAAGATCCCGAAGGTAAGAAGTCCATTGCTTTAATATCTAATGCTGTTTTTGATGAAACAGACTCAGAAAATGACATGGACGATGAAGAACTTGCCTTTATGGTCGAGAAATTTAAAAAGTTGAGTAGAAAAGGAAGGAAATTCGATGGAAGAAGTCAATACAAGCATAATGGCCAGAAAAGAATCATGAAAGAAGATGATGATCAAGAAAATATATGCTTGATGGCACATTCAAAATCAAAGTCTGATTCAGAACCAGACTCAGAATACGATGAGGAAATCAAGGAGAATTCTCGACTTAGGCAACAAGATCTTTCTCAAGTCTGGAGACCTATATAGAAAAATTGGATAAAAGCAACATATTCTGCTAACTCTCATGGACCCAAGAAAAAATGGGTACCAAAGAAAAGATAAGTTATTTTTGCAGGATATAAAGAAGAAAGAAAAAAGAGGATTTGGTAAGGAATTTTTTTATTCTCAATTTGATTTGGGCAATAATTCTCATTATGCTTTATATTTGATATATCCTTGGTTGATTGAGATTTTATAATGATCATATTTTGCTTTATGGAAGAAAGAATCGTATGATTTATTTTTGTGATTTGTGAGTTAAGATTTGATTTAGTACGTGTGATTATTTGAGATAATTCAGATTATTTGGTTTAATTTTATGCTCTCAAATTGTCATATTTTGCAAAGTAAAAATCCGATTCTACGTTATACTAATTTTGCAAGATATTTTTTTTGGATATTCAAGGATTTTATTCTCTCTAATTTATTGTACTATGACTAAGTGAGAATTTATTTTTCAAAATATCATTGTGCATAAAATTCTTTCTTTGAATACTTTATTACGATGAATTAAGAAAGAATATTTGATTATGGAGATTTTCTATTTCACTCTAACGTCATGGAAGGATCCAAATTGATGGATACCAAAAAGGGAAATGAGTTGATTGCAGGAAATTCAATAAGGCAAGAATGATTACAAATCTACGCAGATTTTGGTGCAATCAGAAAATATCTCTTGCGACAATTGCAACAATTGTTTCTATTCGCAAATATTGTCATGATCACAGGGGGAGAAATCAAATCCAAAAGAAAAGAAAAAGAATCGTGATCATCTCAAAAAGGCAACAAATTGAGGGGGAGCTTTGATCAATTATGGAAAAATCTTTTTGGATTGATCGTGATCTTATTATGGATGAAATGAAAGGTAAATGTGTCAGAATTTGTTCAAAAAATCCGGTTAGTGCATCTTTTATTACCTTTTGTCATTAACAAATCTCTTACTGATATTATCATTTTATTATGACAAAAATGGTACGTGCAAGTTATGATGCATCCGTGATTTTTATTGGATATTTGCTGATATGATCGAAGTGAGCTATATTGCATATCTTTAATATTCGATAAAAGCTGATTTTTGGAAATTGTGATTCATGCAAAATATTTGTTATCATTCTCTACGTGAATCTAGTATTATCACTTTTTGATTATGATAAAAAGGGGGAGAATATATGAATATGCATATGTGTTGATTTGTTGATTAATATTATCTATGGCATAATATTGAGCTGCGATTATTTTTCTATATATTCTTATGCTCAATCTATTTGTTATCTTCTAATATCCTTTGATTTAAAAGTATGTTTACAAATCTGCATATTCAGAGATTGTTTTGTCATCATCAAAAATGGGGAGATTGTTAGGGAAATCCCTTATGATGTTTTGAAGATGACAAAATAAATCAAAGGCTACTAACATGTTTGATGGTTGAGTAATAGACCATGCAGATAATAGAACATGTAAATGATATTATCAAAGTCAGAAGATGGCCAGAAGACTGAACGTAACATATGTCCAGAGTATATTCTGAAGATTTCCAGACTTCTGTGTCAAAGTCTGAAGACTGTCAGACTCAAGACTCATATTGTAAAGTCTACAGACCCAGATTGTAAAGTCTCAAGACTCATATCGTAAAGTCTACAGACTCAGACTTTACATCCAGATTCGATGAATCGTAACTCAAGCCCAATCATACAACGGCTAGTGATCTGGTTTAGATTCCACATCAAGATTGATTTGATTGATTCAATCTAATTGATTGACGATTGGATCTTGAAGACAAGAATTTTCTATACGAAGAAGCTTTACTTATGGAAACCAAGATTTCGTTTGTATGGGCGATCGGAATCAATTTGGGATTCTACCTTTGTCACTCAACGGCTACCAAATCTTCTAGATACGAGCTGTCCAATGGGTATATTGGAAGACGATTCTCCGGGATGCTGTCCAACGGCTAGTTTGGAAGTGGAGGAGTATTTAAGGAGGTGAAGGACCGATGAGCAAGTAAGAGACGGAGCGTAGAATTTATAATTCCAAAGTCTGAGCGACATTCGATTATACACTTGTCTTTGGAGAGCTTAAACGTTTGTAATCGTGAGAGAAATACCAAAAGAGTGACTTAGTGAGATAGTGTGATCTACTAAGTGTTTGCACTCGAAGTTGTAATCTCTTGTTGATTGCATAGTGGAATCTAGCCAAGAAGGCTGTTATCGTGGGAGAGTGGACGTAGGCTTGGATTAAGCCGAACCACTATAAATCTTGTGTTCTTATTCTCTTCCCTAACTCCTTTATTTTGTTCATACTAGCACTCTCAATCATAAGCTATGCAAATTTGGTAGATATAGTCTATAGATTGGTGCTCTTCGTACGTGTTCACCGACATGCAAATGATCGCAGATGATTTGGCTAAGAATATATTTCTAGGAGATAGGCATAACATGCAATTCGTCATCAAGTGAAGTCTAATAGGATGATGATATCCTTAAGTAAGTGAACTCTTCAGAAAATGTGACAGGAATAACGATAAAACCTATTATATAAGGGGAATCTAAGACTTTATGCATGATGCATATGGAAATTGTAAAAGGAAGAATATCTAGGTTCTAGTTAGGTAGGAGTTATTTAGCTCGCTTACTTTGTATGACAAAGTACGATCCACTGTCGCGCTCGAAGTCAAGATTATCAATACATATGCGGAGTAGACACAAGAGCAAAGGTTCCCTTATTATAGGATCCAATTGATATATGCATTTACCTAAAGTATTGTGGACTTTTTGAGCATAGTATCCTACTGATCCAATTAGGTGTGGCAGTCTTCCATCCCACACGAATCGGGTAATTAGTAGAGAGTTGGAGATAGATTTCTGGTCCTAGGAGTGGCCTAAAGAGAGGCAAATGTGGTGATTTGAACCTAGGCCTTGAGTGAGGAGACCAACATGTATCCTCTAGCTGCGTTTGGCAATCATGATAAAGTTTATCCAATCTTGCATTTGATGCCTGCTCAAAATATGGTAAAGTCAGATATAAGGGAAATATAGACCGGATAAAATTATCTCATGTGAGAAAATAAATGTGAATATGATTTTTAATATTCATAGTAGGAAAGTTATTTTTCTCAAATAACAAATTTCTTAAATTAACAATATTAAAATTATATTTCAATTTTAAGTAATATTTGAATTCTAATACAAGAAATTCAAAATAACAAAAAAATAACATTTTAGTTATTTTAATTCACTCTTATTTTTATTTTAATATTCGAATTTAATTCAATTATATAAATTCAATATATAAATATATATTTATATTGATTACATATTTTAGGTATATTAGTACATTTTTACAATTTAAGAAAATTTTATGAGAGAATGATGGAAAGGGAAGGAAGAAATAAATAAAAAGAGAGAGGAAAATAAAATAAAATAAAATAAGAAAATAAAAATAAAGTAGGCAATAATGTTGCGAGAGATTAAACTATTTTCATTTGTAAATTTTATATATTTATTTATACTAATATGCCATTTACATAATATAAATATATCCGTCTTTATTACTATAATCGCTAAATAGTAGATATGATATAGCAAAACCCCTATATTTTGATACTATATTTTATCCAGTTCTATTCTTGTTAAAAATCCGGACAATCAAACATAGTTTTTGAGTTAATATATAATCTTGTTAAGTAATAGAAACTTAAGCATTTTTTCTCTGCCAACTCCAACATTACTTTTATCCGTCACCTGCGAGTAGCGTAAGACCGTTTCCCTGAGGACTGGCAAGTGTTTCCTTGCCATGAGAGCAGAAGCGGATATAGAGAACGAGCATATGAGAGGAATCCCATATCTCGAAGCCACAGGACTCATCGTAAACGTCATGAAACCATCCGAGACGATGCAAGTCACCGGAGGGAGGCTCTTATTCAAGCCCAGGCTCAAAATGAGATCCCCAAATTGGCCGGCAATATCGTTTCTTGTGGAGTCGCAGAGCATCGAGATGTCCTGTATCGCATCTGCGTCCAAAGGAGGAAGACCATCGGAGATTGTCAGGAGCCGAAAGTCGGTCGGTGTTCCGGTTGCAAAGTCAGGGCCTCTGGCTCTGGTGAGCCGTCAGTGGTTGACGAAGGAGATGTGGAAGCCCTTTTGATGGAGGAGCTTTGCTAGCTTGAGCATGGCGCCGATGTGGCTCTGTGCAGGGCTGGAATGCAAACTGCGTGTGGCTTTGTGGCCGATTCGAATCTAGCGGAACTCATTTGTTTCTTCTCACTAGAGTGTCGACTCAAAACGACTTTTTAAGATGAGTTCAACTCGGCTTGGTTTAACTATCATCGAGTTGAACTTCCTTCCTTATATAACTTCGTAATCTCTTTTGTCCTCATTTTATGCGTAAATTTCCAAGTATGACACCAGTGGTGAAGACTCATTCTATATGGATCATATGATTAAGGCTCCATTTATTTTGCAAAAAATGAATGATTTGACCAAATATTTTCCTAAAAATGATTATTTATATCGTTTACGAAAATGAATGAATGAAAATTATATTTATTGTAGGCGAAAATATTTTCACATGATATATATATTTATATTTACAAAATATATATATATATATTTACAAGACAAATGGAACCTAAATAATAAGCCAATTTTGTCCCCATGCAAATGACCTATGTGTTCACTAAATAATCTTCAAAAGATTAGTGGCATTGTAAGAAACCCTATGTCCGCTAACTAACAAAAACAATTCTTGGCTCGCACCTCATTTTCCCCTACCCGGAATTTGGAGGTATCATAAAATTACATAAGCCCTTTATATCGTTGGCGTCGGCGAGGCCAGGCCAGCCAGCTCGCCTTTGGCTAGTTGTCGGCCGAATTCGTGGCCGGTGGCCGGCTAAAGAAGAGGAAGAAGAAAAGAGAAAAGAGAAAAAGAAAATTAAAAATTAAAAATAATTAATTTTTTTAAAATAAAAAATAAATATTTTAAAATTATAAAAATATATATTGATTTTTATATATAAAATCATTTTCAATACCATTTAATATAAATGGGTTTTTAGGTATGGGTATGGGTCGGGTAAGGTATGGGTAAAAAAATTTGCACTACAATAAATGGGTTATAAACGGGTTAAATGGGTCGATTTGGGTCAGACCATTTATGACCCGACCCAAACCTGACCCGACCCACCTGTTTAACGGGTCTAGTCTCACGGCGTGCATCGGATGTATTGTAGACAGTGCCAATCGTGTTGCATACCAATAACAGCTTTCTTTACCAGCCAGGATGGAAAGCACACTCTTCTATTTGATTTGAGTCGTGCAATTCAATAAATTAAAGGACTTTACTTCAATGACAAACGGAGGAAACATAGCGCATAAAAATAATAATATCAAATTACACTACTTAAACAAAACCTCGTCCAGTAACTTGTCCAAATTCTGGGAAGATGACCCTTTTTCACTGGTCGCTTTTTCTGCCATCTTCTTCCACTCCATGGCCTTGCGTCTCATTTTCTTCCCCACCTCTCCTTCCATCAACTCCCTCACAAGCCTCTCCACTTCATCTCTCTTCACATTACTATCCATCTCCAACCCAACCCCCCAATCATCACATATATACTTGCAATTCATCGGTTGGTCTGAGAAGCATGGCCAACACAGCATCGGAACTCCAGCGGACAAGCTCTCGATGGTCGAGTTCCAGCCACAGTGCGTCAAGAAACCTCCAATTGAAGGATGGCACAGCACTCTCTCTTGCGGGCACCATCCAGATAAAAAACCCCTCTCTCTTGTTTCCTCAACAAACTCTATAGGAAGAGTTGCTTTCTCTCCTTTCACTGTGTCAGGCCTCAAGATCCACAAGAAATAGTGATTGCTATTGGCCAATCCCATCGCAAATTCAACCAACTGTTGATGCGTAATGAAGGCTACACTCCCAAAGTTCACATAGATCACGGACTTTGGCTCCTTCAAGTCCAGCCACTGGAGGCACTCATTGTGCTCTTCCAACAAATTGCACTCAATGTGCTTCAAGGCAAATGATTTTTCTTGAGTGATTCGATCGATCATTAAGTGAAGTGGTCCGACCGCATAAACCCTTGGGATCATTGAGGAGAGGGCATGTAGCACATCCGGCTCAAGCACCTCAAAGGTGTGGACAATGGTTGCTATGGCGTTATCAGTGCTATCACCGATGTTGGCGCTGGAGTTGAACATGGTGTCATCGGAGCCGGTGATTCGGAAGAAGTGAGGCATGTCACGCAGCCTCACGTTTTTCATTCCCGGGATCCAGTCGATAGGGGTGCTCCCATGCCCGTTCATCAATTGGGATTCATCTGCATGCATGCCAAAATCATCAAATGGCGACAAATCTAATTACAGTGATTTTTCTCATTTTTGAATGCATTCTAAGTCACAAATCACATACAATGCAAGTCTTCGAAATTTAGGGAAAATTACCAAAAAAGTCATAAAGATATTGTATGGATGTCAATTTAGTTCTAAAAGTTTCAATTTGGCCAAAAATTATTGAAATGAATGCCAGCGTCCTATGTGGAACGGCTTGTACTAACCGAAAAATTAATTTCCAGCGATTTGCTCTCTTCATGTGCGATCAAAGGCATTCATAAAATGGTAGATGATCTGACCGAAAAGTTAATTTCCAGGAGAATGGAATAATATGTAATTCCTCGTCAAGTGAAATACAATAAATAGAATGATGAATGCATAAAGGAAGTGAACTCTACGGAAACCGCAATAATGATAACGATAATACCTATATCTATATATATGTTGCTTAAATTAATAGAAACTCAAACGTGTTTTACCTGTGAGTGGTGCAAGACCGTTTTCTCTTAGGGCTCGCAATTGTTTCAGCGCCATGATGGCAGAACCGGGCATAGGGAACAAGTGTATGAGCGGAATCCCAAATTTCGAAGACGCGGGACTCGTCACGAACGTCATGAAACTATCCGAGACGATGCAAGTCACGGAAGGGACACTTGGTTCGAGCCCAAGCTCGATACGAGATCACTGATGGGGCCAGCCATATAGTTCCTCATTGAGTCGCCGAGTTTCTGGAAGTCCTGTATCGCATCTGCGTCCGAAGGAGGAAGACCATCTGGGATCGTCAGGAACTGAAAGTCGCTTGGCGTTCCACTTGCGAACTCAGGGCCTCGGGCCCTGGCAAGCCGTCGGTGGTTGAACTCGGTGTTGACGAAAGAGATTTGGAAGCCCTTGTGATGGAGGAGCTTTGCTAGCTTGAGCATGGCGCCGATGTGGCTTTGTACAGGGCAGGGAATGCAAACTGCGTGTGGCTTTGTGGCCAATTCGAATCCGGCGGATCCCATTTGTTTCTTCTCACTAGAGGACGATGACTCCAATGACATTTCAAGATGAGTTGAACTCGGCTTGGTTTAACGATCACTGAGGTGAGCTTCCTTCCTTATATAACTTCGTCAACTTTTTGTCCTTACTTTGTGCGTAAATTTCCAAGGATGGCCTCACATAACAACTTGTCCAATTTAGTTTGATTTCCATCTTCCTCGTTTCTTTTTCCCCTAGGGAATATATGATTTAATTAATACGATCTACCTTTTATACTAGTTTTTTTTTTTTTAACTGATATCCCATTAACTATTTTGTAGGGACTGGCGCTTAGAATTAGCCTCCTTTCCACAGGGACCCCACGACTTGAGTAACGAGCCAGTTCGGTCCCGACCAATCAGTTCCCGTTTTCGTGGGTAGCAAGTTAAGGAATCTTGCATAATACAGAGGGAGGGCGCAACTCAGTCAACGGGACTGCAGCGATGTCTCTCCCATTCAAAGACGGCCGCATGATGTTTGGCTGTTGACGAGTAAACCCTTAAGTTAAAATACTAGATTGACTTCGTCAACATTTTGTCCTTAAGTATGGCGTCGCATTATAAGTTGTCGAGTGTAGTTTGATTTCCATCTGCTTTTCGTTTTCCCCAAAAAATTGTATGATTTCGGTAATACTATCTACCTTTTATGCTAGTTTTTTTTTTTTTTTAATAAATTGATATCCGATTGATTATTTTGTAGGGGTAGAAAAGTTCCATATTGGCGTCGAGAATTTGCCTCCTTCCACATGGACCACATGACTTGAGCAACAGAACCAAATTGGCCCCCCACCTATCAGTTCCCGCCAAATAAAATAACATTGTGAGAAACCCCAAATTTTACTAATTGAGAAGACGAGGTCTTTAGAATTAGTTCCTCACGGTATCCGATGATATTTTGGCTTGTTTGAAGATCAATACCTGTATTCTCCGAATAGTGCCATATTTTCGTCGATTCATAATTGCACGGAACTTCATCTTACTAGTCTTTTGCTTAGTGGGTTACCGACATGGATGATGTTCATCACTTGAAATTCACCTATTAGAAGCATGGTTTAAGGAAAACAATGGGAAGAGGACAGACAATATAGCCAATACTAAGTAACATTTAATTTAAGATGCCGATGCATCATTCCAGTCTAAAACTGTATTTATTATATTATTAGAAATGATGTAGTCAATGTGGATTTCCATGTGAGAGATAATATGTATAAGATCACGATAAAAGATATATTCATATTTATTAAGTTGTCTCTTGGAGTTTACGCCGGATTTTATTCAAAGTGGATTCAAATTCTATCGTGTAGATCTATCCCCAAATTAAATGAAAATATAAGATTGTAAAATTTGTTAATTATAATATAAGTACCCGCACTATTTCAACACATTTCTTCATAGACGAAGAAGCACGGAGACGGTGATGGATCACGTGGCCGTCTGGAACAATGGTAAAATAATGTGTCGTCCCGTTCTTCGGCATGCGGAGGGGGCGGCTCGATGGAGGGGCTGAACGAGGTTGGGCCACCGCCATTCTTGAAGAAGACATTCGAGAAGGGGGAGGACCGGAGACGGACTCTGTGGCGACGCGGAGCGATGACCGAGATAGCTTCGTCGTAGGGGACCAGCACGAGTTCTGGACGGAATTCTTGCCCTAATACTTCAAGCACCGGAAATTGTCTAGCTTCATTCACCACTTCTCGAAGGACCTCTCGCCCAGAAGAGAGACCACAGGAAAATTTGATGCGAAGCTCGAGACTCACGAGAAAATTGTTGAAAAAATCAAACATAGTTTACTTTTATCAACTCGGTCTTAAACATTTTATTACATTTTATCAATTGAATCTATTCAATCAATTTTGACCAGAAATTTTTGTTGCAATGTGACCACCTCGAGGCCCAAATAGATGGGAGAAAAGCTCGGGTTTAAGGATATTTGACCATGAGAGTTTCCTCATGGTTTGTATTCCAAAAGACATCATCAGCATGCCTTTTAGAACGAACCATTGTAAGTTCCCTTATAGAAGGTCATGAGCTCTCCAAAGCTCGTACCCAGTGTGACAGTGGAGGGTGTCGTGATCCGTACCCACACGGGTGACACGCCTCAGAAGATGAGGCCGGGTGTGGATATCGAATTTCAAGGTATTTTTACAATAGTAACCCTCCTATTTGTTGGGAAAAATATTTGTGGAGAACGCCTAGAAATTTTTTCCTGATACTATTTCCGTGAAAATTAAATAGGATAAAATACTAACTGAAAGCAATAAAGATGAATAATAAATAACACCAGAATTTTAACGTGGAAAACCCTCCACGGCGAAGGGAAAAACCACGGGACCGTAGTCCACTTCAAACTTCCACTATGATAAATAATGTGATACAACTTCACCCAAATGTGGATCTCTCTCTGTCTTCAATTTGTGGATCTGAACCTCTCACAAATTGGATAACTCACTCAAAGATGACTCTTTTTCTTGGAAGAAGAAAACTGTTTCTTCCGCTACGCTGTTATGATATTCTTGCTTTTGTGTAACCTCTTCTCCGCTGAGGATGACTCCTATTCATAAGAGCAAATACAATCCCAAATAGGAATTATACGATACAAAATCACATAGATTTATCTCCTAATCTCTCGTGATTTTGTATATATGAGAATATCACTTTGATTTCTTTTCCAATCTCCCTTGATTTTCTAGATGTGGAAAATCACGTTGATTTATCTCCCCATCTCTTTTGATATTTTTTTCTCCTTTTTTTTTTCTTTTACACACTCACTACTATACATATTCTACTGTAGATATACATAATTGCATTGGCCTCTCCAATTGGGAGTGACCTACTCAACAAATCTCCCCCTCACAAGCAATTTGGAAAAGGTCTCAAACCTGCAAAAGTTCGACATTCTTGCATCTTCACTGTAGATAGAGATTTTGTCATCATATCTGAGCCGTTGTTGTCAGTGTGTATCTTCTTTAGTTGTAGGGCTTTTTCTTCCAACACATCACGTATCCAATGATATCTAACGTCAATGTGTTTGGATATGGAGTGGAAAATTGCATTTTTGCTGAGGTGTATTGCGCTTTGACTATCTGAATACAAGATATACTCCTCTTGGTTGTGGCCCACTTCTTGTAGAAACTTTTTCATCCACAAGAGTTCTTTACATGCTTCCGTTATCACAATATACTCCGCTTCAGCAGTAGATAGGGCAACACATTTTTGTAGTCGAGATTGCCATGAAACTGCTCCCCCTGCAAAAGTCATTAGATATCCCGATGTAGACTTTCTTGAGTCCACGTCCCCTGCCATGTTTGAATCCGAAAAACCTTCTAACACAGTTTTACCATCACCAAAACATATGTAGTTATTAGATGTACCACGAAGATACCTGAATATCCATTTGACTGCTGCCCAATGTTCCTTACCAGGATTAGATAGAAATCTACTTACCACACCAACTGCATAGGCGATATCAGGCATCGTGCATACCATCGCATACATTAGACTGCCAACTGCCGATGCATAAGGGACTTTTTCCATTTCCTTCTTTTCTGTCTCACCTTTTGGGCACTGCTCTAAACTGAGTTTGAAATGATTTGCAAGTGGAGAACAAACTGCTTTGGAGTTATTCATATTAAATCTTTCAAGAACTTTATTAACATACCGTTCTTGAGATAACCAGAGTTTACAATTCTGCTTGTCTTGCAAGATTTCCATCCCAAGAATTTGTTTTGCGGGTCCCAAATCCTTCATCGCAAAGCACTTGCTCAATTCCTTCTTTAAGTTGTTGATCTTGCTTTTATCTTGGCCAACAATTAGCATGTCATCAACGTAAAGCAAAAGAATGAGAAAATTACCATCAGTAAATTTCTTGACGAAAACGCAGTGATCAGCAGTGGTTTTGTTGAATCCATTTTCTTTGATGAAGGAATCGAATTTTATGTACCACTGTCTTGGTGCCTACTTGAGCCCATAAAGACTCTTCCTCAATTTACACACAAGATTTTCTTTGCCTTTGATTTTGAAACCTTCTGGCTGATCCATGTAGATCTCCTCATTTAGATCTCCATGTAAAAACACGGTCTTCACGTCAAGTTGCTCGATCTCCAAGTTCAAGCTTGTTGCCAGGCCAAGGATAACTCGGATAGATGACATTTTAACTACAGGAGAAAATATCTCATCGAAGTCGATATCTTTCTTCTGAGCGAATCCCTTCACAACCAACCTTGCTTTGTATCGTGGCTGTGAGTTACCTTCTTCAGTCTTTAGTCTGAACACCCACTTGTTTTTTAGAGCTTTTCTTCCCTGTGGCAACTTGACTAAATCATAAGTATGATTTTCGTCTAAGGATTTCATCTCCTCCTGCATAGCTTTTAACCACTCCTCTTTATGCTCGTGGTATATAGCTTCTTGGTAGTTCTCTGGTTCTCCCCCGTCAGTGAGCATCACATACTCATTGGGAGAATATTTACGACTAGATTGTTGTTCACGAGTTGATCTCCTCAATTGAGGTTCTGATGGGACCTGTTCAACAATTGGTTCAAGTTCAGTTGAAGTAGTCATACCTTCAATTCTAGATTCAGCTTGCTTGTTGATAGGAGGAGCTACTGGGCCAAGATCAATTGGGTATTCATCTGTTGATGGAGATTTCTCGTGCTTCTCGAAGTCCTCGATTGTCTGATCTTCAAGAAATACCACATCCCTGCTTCTGACTATTTTTTGGTTAATGGGATCCCAGAGTCTGTAGTCGAATTCTTCATGTGTGTACCCCAAAAAAATACATTGCTTTGATTTCCCATCAAGCTTTGATCTCTCATCCCTTGGAATGTGAACAAATGCTCTACAGCCGAACACCTTCAAGTGGCCATAAGAAATATTCTTACCAGTCCAGACACTTTGTGGTACATCACCGTTAAGTGGAGCTGAAGGTGATAGGTTGATTAAATCAACCGCCGCTCTCATTGCCTCACCCCAAAAGTGGTTTGGCAGCTTTGCGTTGGAAAGCATACATCTGATTCTTTCACATATGGTTCTATTTATCCGCTCTGCGACACCGTTGTGTTGAGGTGTTTTTGGTACGGATCTTTCTAGTTTGATCCCAAGGTTTTTGCAATAATCTTCAAAAGGTCCTCGGTATTCACCACCGTTGTCAGAGCGTATACACTTCAATCGCTTGCCTGTTTCTCTTTCAACCTTCGTATGAAATTGCTTGAAGATTTCTTGCACTTGATCTTTAGTTTTCAAGGCAAATGCCCACACCTTTCTAGAGTGGTCATCAATAAATGTTACAAAATAAAGCGCACTTCCAAGTGTCCTAGTTTGCATTGTTCATACATCAGTATGTATCAGATCTAAAATTTCAGCTTTTCTAGATGGTGGGGAATTGTGAAATGCTACTCTATGTTGTTTTCCCATAATGCAGTCGACACAAGTATTCAATGGTGTACCTTTTATTCCGGGTAGAAGTTGCTTTCTTGTGAGAATCTTAAGTCCTTTCTCACTCATGTGTCCGAGTCGCTTATGCCATAACTCGGTGGTGACTCCTTTTCTGGTTACATTCACCTCTCCTCCACACGGCTTGAATTGTGTGATATAGAGAGAGTTAGTCTTTTCTCCTTTGGCTATCACCAAATTACCTTTGGCGAGCTTCCATTTTCCATCACTAAAGAAATTGATGTAGCCTTCGTCATCAAGCTTGCCGGCAGATATAAGATTGTGGCGTATGTCCGGAACATGTCTCACATCTTTGAGTAGTAGCCTACATCCAACATTAGTCTCCAAATAAATATTACCCATACCAATAATTTTGGACGTACCTTCGTTTCCCATCTTTACGAGTCCAAAATCACTAGTGGTGTAAGAAGTAAAAAGATCTTGACGAGCTGTGACATGGTAGGATGCGCCAGAATCAACTACCCATGTCGAATCTTGGGATGCAAGATTAATGGAATCATCACTTTGAATAATGATCACGTCATCCGCAATATTCGCAGTGTCATTCGTCTTGTTCTCGTTAACTTTGTTGACATTATGACTTTTTGATTTTTCTGCCTTTAGCTTTCTACATTCTCGGATGAAGTGTCCTAGTTTACCACAATGATGGCACTTCTTGTCTCGTTTGAAGTTGGATTGGGACCTTCCTCGTTGCTGATTCCGGAAGTTTCGGCTTTTGCTTCTCCCTCTCTGTTCTTGATTTTCTTGTCGATTAATGACAAGAGCCTCGGACGCAGGGTTGACTCCACTCTCTTTTCGCCGGAATTCTTCATTCAACATTCTATCTTTTACCACATCCATGGTAAGCTTGCCATCAGGAGCCGAGTTGCTGACCAACACAACAAGTGTGTCCCAGCTATTTGGCAAAGAGCTAAGTAGCAGTAATGCCTGCAATTCATCATCTAATGTCATCTTCATAGAATTGAGTTGGTCTACTATACCTTGGAACTCGCTCATGTGTTCTGAGACACTGCTCCCATCTTTGTATTTTAGATTCACGAGCTGCCGCAAGTGATTTGCTTTATTTTGCGCTGTTGTTCTTGCGTACATCTTCTCTAATTTTTGCCAAAGAACACTAGCATCATGTTCATTAGCAAAATTTTGAAAAATACTCTTATCAATCCATTGTCGGATTTGAGAGCACACTTCCGATTGAGCACCATCCATTCGCTATCAGACATTGTCGTTGGTTTGCCACCAGAAGATGATGCCAATTTGGCTTCTGCTACAGGATCTGACTCCTCGGACGCTGGTATTGGTACCTCCGTAGGTATCACAATTGGCCTCCAAAGATCTTTAATGTATATCAGATCCTCCATCTTTGGTTTCCAGATTGCATAATTGAATGCAGTCAATTTTATCATGTTGCCAAAATTTTCCTCATTTAATTATGCACAGAAAAATAATAAATACAACGACCTCGCTCTGATACCACTTGTTGGGAAAAATATTTGTGGAGAACGCCTAGAAAATTTTTCCCGATACTATTTTTGTGAAAATTAAATAGGATAAAATACTAACTGAAAGCAGTAAAGATGAATAATAAATAACACCAGAATTTTAACGTGGAAAACCCTCCAAGGCGAAGGGAAAAACCACGGGACCGTAGTCCACTTCAAACTTCCACTATGATAAATAATGGGATACAACTTCACCCAAAGGTGGATCTCTCTCTGTCTTTAATTTGTGGATCTGAACCTCTCACAAATTGGATAACTCACTCAAAGATGACTCTTTTTCTTGGAAGAAGAAAACCGTTTCTTCCGCTACGTTGCTATGATATTCTTGCTTTTGTGTAACCTCTTCTCCGCTGAGGATGACTCCTATTCATAAGAGCAAATACAATCCCAAATAGGAATTATACGATACAAAATCACATAGATTTATCTCCTAATCTCTCGTGATTTTGTATATATGAGAATATCACTATGATTTCTTTTCCAATCTCCCTTGATTTTCTAGATGTGGAAAATCACGTTGATTTATCTCCCCATCTCTTTTGATATATTTTTTTTCTCCTTTTTTTTTTCTTTTTCTTTTACACACTCACTACTATACATATTCTACTATAGATATACATAATTGCATTGGCCTCTCCAATTGGGAGTGACCTACTCAACACTATTAGTACTCGTCACTTTATCCATTAGGAACTTTCCACAATGAGTATGCTAGACCATAGTGAACTTGTCGAGGCCGATACCCCTTACGACAGGTTTAATTAATGTTCGATCTAATTATTTGTCAACCTAATAAAGATGGGAGTTGCCACTAGCCTCGTTTTTGGAAGATTGGCTAGAAAACCCAATCGATGGTTGGGAATTGTCCTTTGATTTTTGGGCAATTAGATATCTAGGTTTGCGGACTTGGGTTATGATAATATTTTTATTAGTGTCATTTCGGTACCTAAAACTATGTCACGTTACGTAAGGTGTCCATACATTTCTTTTTACTTTTTTTGGGATTGATGAACCTAAACTAAATGATCATGTGTGGATAGTTGTTTTCATGCAATTCTATATCTATGAGATAGAAAAGAAAGCACACAATTAAATTTAAAGATGAGACGATAAGTAAACAACCACACAAGAAAAAAAGAAAGTGGTAAATCTAACATGCTACCCTAAAGCTCAAAAGAAATAAAAGGAAAGAAAAGAACCCGTAACTCATCGGGTGTTTATACAAATGAAGCCACCCGAAACATATATCAAGGATGAACGATACAATGTCTTGGTTGGATAGGACATCAACCTTCCTTCGTCTTCAAGTCTTGAGGGATCTCCACCTCTAAGGATCTAATATAATTCTAATCTAAAGCTAGAACTAGGTACATACAAGGGAAAAAAATAATCATTCATGACAAAACAATAAAAAAAAACACAAAAAAACAATCAAGAACGGCCAAACAAATGAAATCATATGCACAAATGAACAATTAGGGCCTTGGGGTTGGCCTTTGCAATTAGTGCATCGGTCTTTCTAGACATCTACCCAATTTCATTTTTATGACTTATAGCAATTAGTGATCATTTGTGTTTTCGCATAGTCACCAATGCTTATAAATCCCTAGGACATGATCTAGGCGAATCCCAAGATTTACCAATGAAATCAAGCATCGCACCTAACATATATCGAGTATGAATGATACAATGTCATAGTCAAATAGGACATCAACCTTTCATTGTCTTCAAGTCTTCAGGGATCTCTACCTCCAAGGATCTAATCTAATTTTAATTCAAAACTAGAACTAGGTATAAACAATGGAAAGAAACAATTGTTCATGACAAAACAATCAAAAACACAAGGAGCAATCAAGAATGACCCAACAAGTGAAATCATACGCACAAATGAACAATTAGGGCACCGGGGTTGGCCTTTGCAATTCATGCGTCGGTCTTTCTAGACATCTACTCAATTTCATTTTTATGACTTACATCCATTAGTGACCATTTGTATTCTCGCATGGTCATTAACCTTTATAAATCCCTAGAACATGTTCTAGGTGAATTCCAAGATTTACCCACGAAATCAAGCATCGCACCTGAACATACATCTAAGATCCACATGCATCAACAAGAATTAAACATACAAGCAAGCCCTCGGGCCTTTTTTTTTTTTAAACAATCAAACAATTTTAGTGAGCTAATGGCGGATCACTTATTCAATAAGCAAGCGCCAATTACAATCACGGGCATGTCTAACAAATGAGCGGTTTCATGTATGTGTGTAGTTCATGTGATGCTTCAAAAGGTCTAGATATGTTTGAAATGTTGAGAAAGGAAAACAAGACATTTGCACAGAGGAACATCTCGGCTATTGAACGCATTTCGTTGCCAAAGCTAGTTTGGGACTTGCATATCATACACTTATAGACATCACAAGTCTTTTAAATGCGGTTTAAACCTTGACTATCTCGATATCAAATCAAGCATTTGAAATATTCTAAAACATTTAATGTCGGAAGCATCACATATATTGAAGCCATTTTGATATGCAAAATCGACCTTTCAAATCAATGTTGAAGAAAATGCCATCAAATGTTTAATTTCATTAAGATGAATCTTAATTCCACATGCGAGGCGTCCTAAAAAATCTAGATAGACAATCACAATAAGGATTTACAACAAAACATCACATATAAGACAAAAAAAAAAAAATTCAAGAAAATTGAAAATGACCCATTGATGATTTGTCCTTAGGAAAATTACATGACGTGCATGACATCACAAGGAACAAATTTCATTCAGAAAGTTTTCTGAAACTGGCCATGCAAGTATTTATAAAAATTCAACGAAGTTCAATATCGCATCAGAAATTTCACAAAACAGTGGGGCAAAGTACCATTACAAGATTTAACCTATCAAATAGAGTTTGAAATATACAAAATTTCACCGTAACATAGTCCAAAGAGTGACTAACAAATTTTGTTAGAGGTTCAACTCAAGAAACCCTATTGAAATAATCACACAAAATAGCAAGAGACTAACTAAACAGGGGTAAAATAGGGGTTCTAAATTTATCCTAAGTCAATTCTAACATAATTTGGAAAAATGGAAAAAGGGTCAAATGGTAACCAAATTGCACAAAATCAACGGCATTGGAAAGATCTAGACAAATCTTATAACTTTTTGGTGCTCTTCGTACGTGTTCAATGACATGCAAATGATCGCAGATGATTTGGCTAAGAATATATTTCTAGGAGATAGGCATAACATGCAATTCGTCATCAAGTGAAGTCTAATAGGATGATGATATCCTTAAGTGGACTCTTCAGAAAATGTGATAGGAATAACGATAAAACCTATTATATAAGGGGAATCTAAGACTTTTGCATGATGCATATGGAAATTGTAAAAGGAAGAATATCTAGGTTCTAGTTAGGCAGGAGTTAATTAGCTCGCTTACTTTGTATGATGAAGTACGATCCACTGTCGCGCTCGAAGTCAAGATTATCAATACATATGCGGAGTAGACACAAGAGCAAAGCTTCCCTTATTATAGGATCCAATTGATATATGCACTTACCTAAAGTATTGTGGAATTTTTGAGCATATTATCCAACTGATCCAATTAGGTGTGGCAGTCTTCCATCCCACACGCATCGGATGATTAGTAGAGAGTTGGAGACAGAATTCTGGTCCTAGGAGTGGCCTAAAGAGAGGCAAATGTGGTGATGTGAACCTAGGCCTTGAGTGAGGAGACCAAGATGTATCCTCTGGCTGCATTTGGCAATCATGATAAAGTTTATCCAATCCTGCATTTGATGTATGCTCAAAACATGGTAAAGTCAGATATAAGGGAAATATAGACCGGATAAAATTATCATGTGAGAGGATAAATGTGAATACGATTTTTAATATTCATAGTAGGAAAGTTATTTTTCTCAAATAACAAATTTCTTAAATTAACAATATTAAAATTACATTTCAATTTAAGTAATATTTGAATTCTAATACAAGAAATTCAAAATAACAAAAAAAATAACAATTTAGTTATTTTAATTCACTCTTATTTTTATTTGTATATTCGAATTTAATTCAATTATATAAATTAAATATAGAAATATATATTTATATTGATTACATATTTTAGGTATATTAGTACATTTTTACATATTGGGGTGCGGGATGCTCGGCCAGGGAGTGTAAATGCCAGAAGCCCTGTTGGAGGTTTCTGCCCGAAGGGAATGCCTCGTGATGCTAGTTGGGATGTGAGATGCCTGGAATGTGGGGGGGGGGGTGGATGTCCGGTGGCCTGGGAGGCTGAATGCCGGAAGCCTCAAAGGTCTTTGCCTGAGGGGATGATGAAATTGATGATTTGAGAAATGGGTGATGTTGTGATCAAATTGAAAGCAAAAAGTGGAAATTAAACCATGGCATGATATGCATGATGATATGCATGATAATGATGGTGACGGTGATGATATGTGATGTGAGATAATGATGATCACCCATGGCATGATATGCATGACGATATGCATGATGATGATGGTGATGGTGACGATGATGATATGTGATGTGAAATAATGATGATCACCCATGGCATGACATGCATGATGATGATGATGATGATGATGATGATGATGATGATGATATGTGATGTGAAATAATGATGATCACCCATGGCATGACATGCATGATATGCATAATGATGATAATGATGATGATATATGATATGGCATGCTAATATGCATGATGATATGCATATATGTGTGATATGATGATGTCATGATGATGATGACATGTGTATGGTATGATGGTGTCATGTATATGATGATGATGACATGTGTGTGATATAATAATGTCATGATGATGATGATATGAGTATGACACGATGATACACATGTATGTGTTATGACTGTGGTGATGATGCATGATAGTATATGCATGGCTTCAAGATAAGTAACGCCTACAATGCATGTATGATTTGCATGATGCATTGAGTTGTTATTGGATTCCTTTACCTACTGAGTGGTTGTACTCACCCGTTTTGGAGACCAACATTTCAGATTAGTAGATGGTTTGAGCGGTTGGATATGACCGTGAGGAGAAGGATAGCAAAGGAGGGAACCTATGAACGCCGACACTGATCGATGGACTTTAAGTATTCAACTATTGGAGAAGATATCGGTCATCCTTTGAAGTGTAGCCGAGTATAGAAAACTACGGCATTTTGATGTACCGACTAAAGATGTCCATTTGCTCTATGTAAATAAACGTGTTCGGCTTTAACTTATATAAGATGTTTAGTAGGTGTGCATCATTTTCTGAATATAGGGAATGGAGTTTGTTGGATGTGCTTCCGTATATCATCCATATCATCATGCATGTCATGCCATGGGTGATCATAATTATTTCACATCACATATCATCATCATCACCATCATCATCATGCATATCATCATGCATATCATGCCATGGTTTAATTTTCACTTTTAGCTTTCAATTTGATCACCACATCACCCATTCCTCAAATCATCAATTTCATCATCCCCTCGGGCAAAGACCTCCGAGGCTTTCGGCATTCAGCCTCCCAAGCCACCGGGCATCTGGCTTCCCACATTCCGGGCATCTTGCATCCCAATTGGCATCACGAGGCATTCCCTTCGGGCAAAAACCTTCGA
Organism: Eucalyptus polyanthemos subsp. polyanthemos; assembly: GCA_017140185.1. Lineage (NCBI taxonomy): Eukaryota > Viridiplantae > Streptophyta > Magnoliopsida > Myrtales > Myrtaceae > Eucalyptus > Eucalyptus polyanthemos. The sequence goes on from CM029462.1 coordinate 47,926,854, forward strand.
CAGGGCTTCCGGAATTATGTATCGACATACCACCAGACCTCCCCTGGAATTACGTACCGTATACCACCGGGCATCCCGACACTCCCGGGGCCATCCGACAATGCATCTCTATACATTCCGGGCATCATCATACCACCACAACCACCCCCACTCACTTATCATTATCCATGTTTACCAATTTCGATCTTAATTTAATATGTCATATGACGTGACATCAAACAAGTCATACTTGGCATGGAATTCACACATGCATCCCAATTTAATGTCATACATATACCAAGACTTTATCACATATGCATCTCGATTCCATGTCATACATATACCAAGATTTTATCACACATGCAACATAAATTAATTAAATGGGATCTATGGCCAATCTGAACCAAATGAATGGTATTATATTTTAGGCTTGAATTTATGTTGCAATGAATGCATAGTGAATGTCTTTGTTGGACTGAACCAAATGAGTTATTGGTGGTGTTGATTTTGATGGTTCTAGGCTTGAATTGGTGGTGACAAAGGTATAGAGATTACACCAGTAGTTTTGGTGGGATATCATGAAGATAGACTTAGCTAAACACGTTTCCTAGCGTTTAACATGCCAGCAAGTGAAAGTCTACTAGCCTAAATAATGCATTGCCATTGTTGTCTGATGTAGTGCAATTAGATTGGAAACACTTGAGTTTGGATGTTTTCAAAACTCTAAGATTTTGCACGTAAATTACTTTGAAAATCTTAAGGTCGGGACTGAGTTTGATGACTTGCCGATGCGTTGACTTCGGTATTTCAAGAAAGGTTTAGGATTTTGGTATTTCAAAGTTTTTAGTTTCAAAAATCTTTATGACAGGACCAATATTATCGACTTGCCAACTATGATTTTCAATACTTCAAGAAATGCTTATGGTTTTTGGAGAAAATTATCACATATACATTCCAAGTTTTGAACTTCAATCAAAGCAGATTTTGATTGTGAGCTGTTTTAGAAAATCTCTTGAATTTCGTCAAAATTTATGAGTACTTTGTGACACCGTGCCCAAATGTTTTAAGAAATGTTTTCTATTTTAAAGATTTCTGAACTTTTTATAGAAAACATTCCTACCCATTGGAGTTGGGATTGAGATTGGAATTTGCCAACGTATCGATTTAAATTTTACTAAGGTTTTTGATAAAGTATTTTATTTCGTGCCGTGATGCAAGTGCGACTCAAGGCTTTACACATGGATTTCGAAAAACATTTGAAATTTAAACGTGATCATGGATTTTATGGAATTGGTATCATGCTTTGATTTTGTGAATTGGTTTCAACGATATGGGGTTTACCTATTTTCAAAGACTAGTAATGTTATATTGTTATGTCTTTGAAATCCCTATTTTACATTATTTGATATCATGAGGTGGAATTTTCAAGAACTCAAAGGATTTTCCACATTGGTGATTTGAAAACGTTTTGACATGGAAATGACATATGATTTCAAAGCTTGCTGTTGTCGTTGAATGCTTTTGAAAACCTCGGTTTGTATTGTTTGATTTCATGAAGGAAGATTCTCAAGCATTCAAAAGAAATTTCAGATGTGGTTATTGTTTTAAAACTGTTTATGATGTTGAGATAAATTAAGATATGTTAAGAGCTTGCATCCTTGACTTAAGAGGAAGTATCAGCCCGATCTAGGACACATACTCGATCATGAAGCTATCAAAGTGGATGAGAAAGTGAGGATAAGATGAATGAAAAGTATCCCTATTTGTTTCAAGAAGGTGGGAGTGGTGTTTGAATTTCGAGGACAAAATTCTCTAAGGAGGGGAGAATTGTGGCATCCCAAAATTCAAAGTCAAGCCATAAGGTGTGTTAAAGTTTCTAATTAGGTGATAAAAAAATTTCCATGGCTTATGCTTTAGCCATTAGTCTTTTAATTAGATGATTTGTGCATGTGATTGTGAAAATTTAAAATTGATAGATTAATAATCTATGCTTGGCCATGCACTAAATTTCAATAAACAAGATGTCCCATGACGTTGGCCAAGATGAAAATTGAAAATTGAAAATATTTATAGAAAGGAATTTAAAAAAAAAAAAAAGAGGAAAAGCCAATTTTTAGGTTGGGCCTTAGGCCCATTGGCCTAAGATTTTAATGGGCCAAGTTAGCCGGCCCAATAGAGGCCCAAAAGGAGTGGTCGACCGGCCCAATAGAAGCCCAAGCCCAAATTCAAAAATCCAATAAGACAAGTGGCACTAGACTCTCATGCATTGGCTGGTTTGTAGGCAAGTAATCATGAGGATTTGGGGGTATAAGAGGGAAGAGAGAGAGAGGGTGGCCGGATTTTCTCATTTGGCCGAGAGAGAAGGTGAGAGAGAGGGGGAGCGGCCGAGAGAGAGAGGAGGAGGAACCGCCGTCCGTCCGCCGTGTGCTGCCGTGTTCGCCGCCCTACGCCGTCGACTGATCTAGAGGCAAGTGGGAGTCCTCTAGCTTCTCTTGCATGTTTGTTTGTTGCTTGCATGTTGAATCTTTGAGTGTTTAAGTGAGAAAAACCGAAGCATGAATGATGTATGTTGAATGGTATGGCTGTTCGTGTTCGGATCGTGTGAGTTAGAAACTTGTTTGAGCTTGCATGTGTGTTTGGAGTCAGATTTTGGCTTTGATTTCTTCATGAAAGTTGTAGCTAACATCTTTTACTACAACATACTAAAATTTCGTGGAAAATGATGGATATTTGAGGGGTTAAAGTCTCATCCTACGGAGACCTCAGATCTGGAGAGTTTTTACTGACCTTTTGCTGGATTCGTGATTGCATGTTGTTTTGTGATGAGAATCTCACTTTGATTTCTTCATGAAAGTTGTAGGGAACATCTTAAAATACAACATACTCAAATGTGAAGTGAAATGAACAAGTATAGTCTTGTAAATCGACTAGATCTTGAAGATGATGATTCTGGTGATGTATTCCGAGACACCCGAGACTTCAAGGACCTAAATGATGACTATATTATGGTTATTTGACCTAGATATCGGCATGAAAATTTTAAAGGAAATCTTGATGTAGAACATATCCAAATTTCAGAGAAAATGAAAGAGTATAGGTAGGTGAAATCTCAATATTTCGGAGATGGGTACACTGGACGATGTGGTAATAGATCCAGAAGCTTCGCGAGACTGTATAAAATAATCTAAAAATAATATGGCTTGGAGTTCTTCATAAAAGTTGTATGAAAATTTCTTGGCTATAACTCGGTAAAATTTGGTAATTTTTGGAGGCCGTATGGATATTTTAATCGAATTTCTTCGGAAACCGTGCATTCTGGTTTCATCCGAAAATTATATGATATTTTGTGAAAATTGGGAAATTGTGTGAAATGCTATTTGGCCATGTATTTTGTATGAAATTATCATCCTATTGGCTTGTTTAATATTTGCTGTAATTTTTATAATTTTGGGAATTTGTTGATATTAAATTTATGGAAATGACAAAAGTTGGAATTTAAATAAATAAATAAATAAATAAAAGAAAAGATAAATAAAATAAAATAGATTATTTTATTGGCCATAAATTCCATTAAATTTATCTTGTTGCATGTATGATAAGGTCTTGATGTATGCATGACATTGATTTGACATACATGTATGAATTCCATGCCAAGTATGACTTGTTTGATGTCACGTCATATGCTATGCTAAATTAAGACTGAAATTGAAAATGTGGATAATGGTAAATGAGAAGGTGGTTGTGGTGGATGATGATATGCGTTGGGTAATTCAGCTCATGGGGTTTCAATTGTCTAGATGCATATGCTACAACCTTGCCATGCTGCATCAAAACACACCCTAGTCCTTTGTGAGATGCATCACTATACACTGTAAAACCATCAAGTCTAGTAGGTATAGTCAGAATTGGAGCCGAAGTCAATTTCCTTTTGAGCTCCTGAAAACTCCTTTCACATTCTCCATTCCATTCAAATTTCACATTCTTTCGGGTCAGTTTAGTTAGAGGTCCTGCCAGTCGTGAAAATCCTTCAATGAACCTTCTATAATAAGTAGCTAGTCCTAAGAAACTTCGTATTTCAGTGGGTGTCGTTGGTCTCGGCCAATTTACTACCATTTCAACTTTTGCTGGGTCTACTGCAATTCAAATCACTTGTCATCATCATCGTCATCCCCAGACAGATGGTCAATCAAAAAGAGTGATCCATATATTAGAGGATATGTTAAGGGCTTATGCAATCGATTTTAAAGGAAATTGGGATGAAAGATTGCATTTGGTAGAGTTTGCCTATAACAATAGCTTTTAGAAAAGTATAGGCATGGCTCCTTATGAAGCATTATATGGAAGGAGATGTAGGACTCCTATCTGTTGGAGTGAAGTAGGTGAAAGGAAGTTGACAGGACCTGAACTAGTACAAGTTACCGCTGAGGCTGTTGAAAATTATTAGAGAAAGACTTAGAACAGCTCAAAGTAGATAGAAAGGCTACACAGATAGGCGTAGAAGGCCTTTGAAATTTAGTGTAGGAGACCATGTATTCCTTAAGGTATCTCCAATGAAAGGGATATCTCGATTTGGGATGAAGGGTAAGTTAAGCCCTAGATTTGTTGGACATTTTGAAATTCTCGAGAGGATAGGGGATGTAGCTTATCGTTTAGCGTTACCTCCTAAGTTAGAAAACCTGCACGATGTGTTTCATGTATCGATGTTGAGGAAGTACCAGCCGGATCCTGGTCACATACTCGATCATGAAGCCATCAAAGTGGATGAGAGAGTAAGGTACATTGAAGAGCCTGTGTAGATATTGGACCGAAAGGAGCAAATTCTTAGGACCAAGAAGATCCCATTGGTTAAGGTATTATGGCGACATCATGATATGGAGGAAGCCACATGGGAAAGTGAGGATCAGATGAAGGAAAAGTACCCTTACTTATTTCAAGAAGGCGCGAGTGGTGTTTGAATTTTGAGGACGAAATTCTCTAAGGAGGGGAGAATTGTGGCATCCCAAAATTCAAAGTCAAGCCATAAGGTGTGTTAAAGTTTTTAATTAGGTGATAAAAATTTCCATGGCTTATGCTTTAGCCATTAGTCTTTTAATTAGATGATTTGTGCATATGATTGTGAAAATTTAAATTTGATAGATTAATAGTTTATGTTTGGCCATGTACTTTATAAAGTAAATTTCAATAAACAAGATGCCCCAAGACTTTGGCCAAGATGAAAATTGAAATTGAAAAATATTAATAGAAGAATTTCAAAAAAAAAAAAAAAAAAAGAGGGTAAAAATTCGATTGGGCCTTAAGCCCAAGAGTGGAACTTTAATGGGCCAAGTTGGCCGGCCCATTGAAGCCCACAAGTGGGCTGCCGTCGAGCAAGGGGGAGGGCCAAGAGTGGCCGGATGGCCCAAGCCCAAGAAGCCCAAACCCAATTCAAAATTCAATAAGACAAGTGGCAAAGGAGAATGCCATGCATTGGTTGGTTTGTAGGCAAGTAATCATGAGGATTTGGGGGTATAAGAAGGAAGAGAGAGAGGGTGGCCGGCCATTTGCTCGCCCAAGGAGAGAGAGAGAGAGAGAGAGAGAGAGAGAGAGAGAGAGAGAGAGAGAGAGAGAGAGAGAGAGAGAGAGGGAGAGTGGCCGAGAGGGAGGAGGAGCCAAGGAGGAGTCGTCACCGTCTGACCGCCGTGTTTGCCGCCGTGTGCCGCCGATTCGTGTAGTCTAGAGGCAAGTGGGAGTCCTCTAGCTTCTCTTGCATGCTTGTATGTTGTTTGCATGTTAGATTTTGGGCGTTTAAGTGAGAAAAACCGAGGTATGGTTGGCTTGTTTTTAAATCGCATGACTGTTCTTGCTCGGACCGTGTGAGTCAGAAACTTGTTTGAGATTTTTTTGTGTGTTTAGAGTCCGATTTTGGCTTCGATTTCTTCATGAAAGTTGTATCTAACATCTTGAACTACAACATAATGAAATTTCGTGGAAAATGATGGAGATTTGAGGGGTTAAAGTCTTATTCTACGGAGACCTCAGATCTGGAGAGTTTTTACTGACCTCTTGCTGGATTTGTGATTGCATGTTGGTTTATGATGGGAATCTCACTTCTATTTCTTCATGAAAGTTGTAGGGAACATCTTAAAATACAACATACTCAAATTTGAAGTTAAATGAACAAGTATAGCCTAGTAAATCGATTAGATATTGTAGACGGTGATTCTGGTGATGTATTTCGAGATACCCGAGATTTCAAGGACTTAAATGATGACTATATTCTGGTTATTTGACTTAGATCTCTTCATGAAAATTGTAGAGGATATCTTTATGTATAACATATCCAAATTTCATAGAAAACGAAAGAGAATAGGTAGGTGAAATCTTAATATTTCGGTGATGTGTACACTGGACGATGCGGTAATGGGTCCAGAAGTTTCGTGAGGTTGTATAAATTAATATAAAAATAATTTGGCTTGGAGTTCTTCATGAAAGTTGTACGAAAATTTCTTGGCTATCAGTCTGTAAAATTTCATAATTTTTGGAGGCCGTATGGATATTTTAATCGAATTTCTTCAGAAACTGTGCATTCTGGTTTTATCCGAATATTATGTGTTGTTTTGTGGAAATTGTGAAATTGTGTGAAATTCAATTTGGCCACGAATTTTTGCATGTAATCCTATTGGTTTGTAATTGCTTGAATTTTTATAATTTTGGGAATTTGTTGATATTAAATTTATGGAAATGACAAAAGAAGTTGGAATTTAAATAAATAAAATAGATTACTTTATTGGCCATAAATTCCATTAAATTTATCTTGTTGCATGTATGATAAGGTCTTGATGTATGCATGACATTGAATTGAGGTGCATGTGTGAATCCTATGCCAAGTATGGCTTGTGTGATGTCACGACATATGCCATGTTAAAATGAGATCAAAATATTGGTAAACATGGATGATGGTAAATGAGGAGATAGTTGTGGTGGAGGATGAGGCCGGAATGTATAGAGATGCATTGCCGGATTTCCTTGGGAGATTCAGGATGCCCGGAACGTGGGGGTGCCGGAAGCCCTGTCGGAGGTTTCTGCTCGAAGGGAATGCCTCGCGATGCCAGGATTGAGGTGCGGGATGCCCGGCTAGGGAGTGTAAATGCCGGAAGCCCTGTTGGAGGTTTCTGCCCGAAGGGAATGCCTCGTGATGCTAGTTGAGATGCGAGATGCCCGGAATGTGGGGGGCCGGATGCCCGGTGGCCTGGGAGGCTGAATGCCGGAAGCCTCGGAGGTTTTTGCCCGAGGGGATGATGAAATTGATGATTTGAGGAATGGGTGATGTGGTGATCAAATCGAAAGCTAAAAGTGGAAATTAAACTATGATATGATATGCATGATGATATGCATGATGATGATGATGATATGGGATGTTGCCGCCGCCACCGCTTGATGCACTGGGTTGGGTGTGAGACCCATGCGCGGCGAGTAGGAGCTGGATCCTTTTTGGGAATAGTTAGCCGACACTGATGATGGGGAATTGTTGCATGTGAAATGTAGAGGATCAAGGGTTCTTTTTGAGGTTTTAGGCTAGACATGGCTGAGTCCTAGCTTTTCCTTTTTGATGTACCGACCCAAGAGTAGTCCCATCTTGAAAATATATGTAAATAAAGTGTCGTGGCTTGTTTATAAAAATTATGGTGATTAGTGGTGTGTATTTGTATCATGGTTGGTAGGGGGAGAGATGGTGATGTTTTAATTTGCTTCCGCTAATGAGTCGCATTGGGACCATTTTGTTTATAAAAAAAAAAAATGTGTCTATGAATTAGGACGCTTCTTCAAAGGAGGAAGGTAATAAGGTGTAACATTGGCGCTGGTGACGACTTGCGAAGGGTTCGGGGTGTCAAAGCCGTGCTTTTTGGTATGAGAGAATGATGGAAAGAGAAGAAAGAAATAAATAAAAAGAGAGAGAAAATAAAATAAAATAAAATAAAAAAATAAAAATAAAGTAGGCAATAATGTTGCGAGAGATTAAACTATTTTCATTTGTAAATTTTATATATTTATTTATACTAATATGCCATTTACATAATATAGATATATTTGTCTTTATTACTATAATCGCTAAATAGTAGATATGATATAGCAAAACCCCTATATTTCATACTGTATTTTATCCAGTTCTATTTTAGTTAAAAATCCGGACAATCAAACATAGCTTTTGAGTTAATATATAATCTTGTTAAGTAATAGAAACTTAAACATTTTTTCTCTGCCAACTCCAACATTACTTTTATCCGTCACCTGCGAGTAGCGTAAGACCGTTTCCCTGAGGACTGGCTAGTGTTTCCGCGCCATGAGAGCAGAAACGGATATAGAGAACGAGCATGTGAGAGGAATCCCATATCTCGAAGCCATAGGACTCATCGTAAACGTCATGAAACCATCCGAGACGATGCAAGTCACCGGAGGGAGGCTCTTATTCAAGCCCAGGCTCAAAATGAGATCCCCAAATTGGCCGGCAATATCGTTTCTTGGGGAGTCGCAGATCATCGAGATGTCCTGTATCGCATCTGCGTCAAAGGAGGAAGACCATCGGAGATTGTCAGGAGCCGAAAGTCGGTCGGCGTTCCGGTCGCAAAGTCAGGGCCTCGGGCTCTGGTGAGCCTTCAGTGGTTGACGAAGGAGATGTGGAAGCCCTTTTGATGGAGGAGCTTTGCTAGCTTGAGCATGGCGCCGATGTGGCTCTGTGCAGGGCTGGGAATGCAAACTGCGTGTGGCTTTGTGGCCGATTCGAATCTAGCGGAACCCATTTGTTTCTTCTCACTAGAGTGTCGACTCAAAACGACTTTTTAAGATGAGTTCAACTCGGCTTGGTTTAACTATCATCGAGTTGAACTTCCTTCCTTATATAACTTCGTAATCTCTTTTGTCCTCATTTTATGCGTAAATTTCCAAGTATGACACCACATTATAAGTTCTCATATTTAGTTTGATATCATCACCATGTTTCAGAAAAGTTATTCTTACTTCCAATTAATGTAAACATTATCCATATTATATTGTCAAGCCGATTAACTATTCTCGCTTAGAAACTATGCATGTTTCTTCTCGAGTGACTTGTGATACCATGTTAGTATAACACGTGATTTACCTTACATTCTAGAATCTTTCTTTAATCGATACCCAATTGTCTATTTTGTAAAAGTAGAAATATGCCATATTGGCGTGGAGAATTAGCCAATGGCTGATCGATATAAGTCGACCATGCAATGTTCAATGGTGAAGACTCATTCTATATGGATCATATGATTAAGGCTCCATTTATTTTGCAAAAAATGAATGATTTGACCAAATATTTTCCTAAAAATGATTATTTATATCGTTTACGAAAATGAATGAATGAAAATTATATTCATTTTAGGTGAAAATATTTTCACATGATATATATATATACAAAACAAATGGAACCTAAATAATAAGCCAATTTTGTCCCCATGCAAATGACCTATCTGTTCACTAAATAATCTTCAAAAGATTAGTGGCATTGTAAGAAACCCTATGTCTGCTAACTGACAAAAACAATTCTTGGCTCGCACCTCATTTTCCCCTACCCGGAATTCGGAGGTATCATAAAATTACATAAGCCCTTTATATCGTTTCGACCTCTTCTCAATCGATTAATTAGCATTTACAATATTTCCGTGGCAATGCCGAGATCCAGCATCACCAAATCCATGAGTGTGGTATAATGTTATTGAGAATAATAAGGTGCCCCTGCGAAAGGTGATATAAAAGTCTCACGGCGTGCATCGGATGTATTGTAGACAGTGCCAATCGTGTTGCATACCAGTAACAGCTTTCTTTACCAGCCAGGATGGAAAGCACACTCTTCTATTTGATTTGAGTCGTGCAATTCAATAAATTAAAGGACTTTACTTCAATGACAAACGGAGGAAACATAGCGCATAAAAAAAATAATATCAAATTAAACTACTTAAACAAAACCTCGTCCAGTAACTTGTCCAAATTCTGGGAAGATGACCCTTTTTCACTGGCCGCTTTTTCTGCCATCTTCTTCCACTCCATGGCCTTGCGTCTCATTTTCTTCCCCACCTCTCCTTCCATCAACTCCCTCACAAGCCTCTCCACTTCATCTCTCTTCACATTACTATCCATCTCCAACCCAACCCCCCAATCATCACATATATACTTGCAATTCATCGGTTGGTCTGAGAAGCATGGCCAACACAGCATCGGAACTCCAGCCGACAAGCTCTCGATGGTCGAGTTCCAGCCACAGTGCGTCAAGAAACCTCCAATTGAAGGATGGCACAGCACTCTCTCTTGCGGGCACCATCCAGATAAAAAACCTCTCTCTCTTGTTTCCTCAACAAACTCTATAGGAAGAGTTGCTTTCTCTCCTTTCACTGTGTCAGGCCTCAAGATCCACAAGAAATAGTGATTGCTATTGGCCAATCCCATCGCAAATTCAACCAACTGTTGATGCGTAATGAAGGCTACACTCCCAAAGTTCACATAGATCACGGACTTTGGCTCCTTCAAGTCCAGCCACTGGAGGCACTCATTGTGCTCTTCCAACAAATTGCACTCAATGTGCTTCAAGGCAAATGATTTTTCTTGAGTGATTCGATCGATCATTAAGTGAAGTGGTCCGACCGCATAAACCCTTGGGATCATTGAGGAGAGGGCATGTAGCACATCCGGCTCAAGCACCTCAAAGGTGTGGACAATGGTTGCTATGGCGTTATCGGTGCTATCACCGATGTCGGCGCTGGAGTTGAACATGGTGTCATCGGAGCCGGTGATTCGGAAGAAGTGAGGCATGTCGCGCAGCCTCACGTTTTTCATTCCCGGGATCCAGTCGATAGGGGTGTTCCCATGCCCGTTCATCAATTGGGATTCATCTGCATGCATGCAAAAATCATCAAATGGCGACAAATCTAATTACAGTGATTTTTCTCATTTTTTGAATGCATTCTAAGTCACAAATCACATACAATGCAAGTCTTCGAAATTTAGGGAAAATTACCAAAAAAATCATAAAGATATTGTATGGATGTCAATTTAGTTCTAAAAGTTTCAATTTGGCCAAAAATTATTGAAATGAATGCCAACGTCCTATGTGGAACGGCTTGTACTAACAGAAAAATTAATTTCCAGCGATTTGCTCTCTTCATGTGCGATCAAAGGCATTCATAAAATGGTAGATGATCTGACTGAAAAGTTAATTTCCAGGAGAATGGAATAATATGTAATTCCTCGTCAAGTGAAATACAATAAATAGAATGATGAATGCATAAAGGAAGTGAACTCTACGGAAACCGCAATAATGATAACGATAATACCTATATCTATATATATGTTGCTTAAATTAATAGAAACTCAAACGTGTTTTACCTGTGAGTGGTGCAAGACCGTTTTCTCTTAGGGCTCGCAATTGTTTCAGCGCCATGATGGCAGAACCGGGCATAGGGAACAAGTGTATGAGCGGAATCCCAAATTTCGAAGACGCGGGACTCGTCACGAACGTCATGAAACTATCCGAGACGATGCAAGTCACGGAAGGGACACTTGGGTTCGAGCCCAAGCTCGATACGAGATCACTGATGGGGCCAGCCATATAGTTCCTCATTGAGTCGCCGAGTTTCTGGAAGTCCTGTATCGCATCTGCGTCCGAAGGAGGAAGACCATCTGGGATCGTCAGGAACTGAAAGTCGCTTGGCGTTCCACTTGCGAACTCAGGGCCTCGGGCCCTGGCAAGCCGTCGGTGGTTGAACTCGGTGTTGACGAAGGAGATGTGGAAGCCCTTGTGATGGAGGAGCTTTGCTAGCTTGAGCATGGCGCCGATGTGGCTTTGTACAGGGCAGGGAATGCAAACTGCGTGTGGCTTTGTGGCCAATTCGAATCCGGCGGATCCCATTTGTTTCTTCTCACTAGAGGACGATGACTCCAATGACATTTCAAGATGAGTTGAACTCGGCTTGGTTTAACGATCACTGAGGTGAGCTTCCTTCCTTATATAACTTCGTCAACTTTTTGTCCTTACTTTGTGCGTAAATTTCCAAGGATGGCCTCACATAACAACTTGTCCAATTTAGTTTGATTTCCATCTTCCTCGTTTCTTTTTCCCCAAGGAAATATATGATTTAATTAATACGATCTACCTTTTATACTAGTTTTTTTTTTTTAACTGATATCCCATTAACTATTTTGTAGGGACTGGCGCTTAGAATTAGCCTCCTTTCCACAGGGACCCCACGACTTGAGTAACGAGCCAGTTCGGTCCCGACCAATCAGTTCCCGTTTTCGTGGGTAGCAAGTTAAGGAATCTTGCATAATACAGAGGGAGGGCGCAACTCAGTCAACGGGACTGCAGCGATGTCTCTCCCATTCAAAGACGGCCGCATGATGTTTGGCTGTTGACGAGTAAACCCTTAAGTTAAAATACTAGATTGACTTCGTCAACATTTTGTCCTTAAGTATGGCGTCGCATTATAAGTTGTCGAGTGTAGTTTGATTTCCATCTCCTTTTCGTTTTCCCCAAAAAATTGTATGATTTCGGTAATACTATCTACCTTTTATGCTAGTTTTTTTTTTTTTTTTTATAAATTGATATCCGATTGATTATTTTGTAGGGGTAGAAAAGTTCCATATTGGCGTCGAGAATTTGCCTCCTTCCACATGGACCACATGACTTGAGCAACAGAACCAAATTGGCCCCCACCTATCAGTTCCCGCCAAATAAAATAACATTGTAAGAAACCCCAAATTTTACTAATTGAGAAGACTAGGTCTTTAGAATTAGTTCCTCACGGTATCCGAAGATATTTTGGCTTGTTTGAAGATCAATAACTGTATTCTCCGAATAGTGCCATATTTTCGTCGATTCATAATTGCACGGAACTTCATCTTACTAGTCTTTTGCTTAGTGGGTTACCGACATGGATGATGTTCATCACTTGAAATTCACCTATTAGAAGCATGGTTTAAGGAAAACAATGGGAAGAGGACAGACAATATAGCCAATACTAAGTAACATTTAATTTAAGATGCCGATGCATCATTCCAGTCTAAAACTGTATTTATTATATTACTAGAAATGATGTAGTCAATGTGGATTTCCATGTGAGAGATAATATGTATAAGATCACGATAAAAGATATATTCATATTTATTAAGTTGTCTCTTGGAGTTTACGCCGGATTTTATTCAAAGTGGATTCAAATTCTATCGTGTAGATCTATCCCCAAATTAAATGAAAATATAAGATTGTAAAATTTGTTAATTATAATATAAGTACCCGCAATATTTCAACACATTTCTTCATAGACGAAGAAGCACGGAGACGGTGATGGATCACGTGGCCGTCTGGAACAATGGTAAAATAATGTGTCGTCCCGTTCTTCGGCATGCGGAGGGGGCGGCTCGATGGAGGGGCTGAACGAGGTGGGGCCACCGCCATTCTTGAAGAAGACATTCGAGAAGGGGGAGGACCGGAGACGGACTCTGTGGCGACGTGGAGCGATGACCGAGATAGCTTCGTCGTAGGGGACCAGCACGAGTTCTGGACGGACTTCTTGCCCTAATACTTCAAGCACCGGAAATTGTCTAGCTTCATTCACCACTTCTCGAAGGACCTCTCGCCCAGAAGAGAGACCATAGGAAAATTTGATGCGAAGCTCGAGACTCACGAGAAAATTGTTGAAAAAATCAAACATAGTTTACTTTTACCAACTCGGTCTTAAACATTTTAATTGTGTCAATTAATTTCTTTTTTTTTTTAACATTTTATCAATTGAATCTATTCAATCAATTTTGACCAGAAATTTTTGTTGCGATGTGACCACCTCGAGGCCCAAATAGATGGGAGAAAAGCCCGGGTTTAAGGATATTTGACCATGAGAGTTTCCTCATGGTTTGTATTCCAAAAGACATCATCAGCATGCCTTTTAGAACGAACCATTGTAAGTTCCCTTATAGATGGTCATGAGCTCTCCAAAGCTCGTACCCAGTGTGACAATGGAGGGTGTCGTGATCCGTACCCACCAGGCGACACGCCTCAGAAGATGAGACCGGGTGTGGATATCGAATTTCAAGGTATTTTTACAATGGTAACCCTCCTATTAGTACTCGTCACTTTATCCATTAGGAACTTTCCACAATGAGTATGCTAGACCATAGTGAACTTGTCGAGGCCGATACCCCTTACGACAGGTTTAATTAATGTTCGATCTAATTATTTGTCAACCTAATAAAGATGGGAGTTGCCACTAGCCTCGTTTTTGGAAGATTGGCTAGAAAACCCAATCGATGGTCGGGAATTGTCCTTTGATTTTTGGGCAATTAGATATCTAGGTTTATGCGGACTTGGGTTATGATAATATTTTTATTAGTGTCATTTCGGTACCTAAAACTATGTCACGTTACGTAAGGTGTCCATACATTTCTTTTTACTTTTTTTTGGGATTGATGAACCTAAACTAAATGATCATGTGAGGATAGTTGTTTTCATGCAATTCTATATCTATGAGATAGAAAAGAAAGCACACAATTAAATTTAAAGATGAGACGATAAGTAAACAACCAAGCAAGAAAAAAAGAAAGTGGTAAATCTAACATGTTACCCTAAAGCTCAAAAGAAATAAAAGGAAAGAAAAGAACCCATAACTCATCGGGTGTTTATACAAATGAAGCCACCCGAAACATATATCAAGGATGAACGATACAATGTCATGGTTGGATAGGACATCAACCTTCCTTCGTCTTCAAGTCTTGAGGGATCTCCACCTCTAAGGATCTAATATAATTCTAATCTAAAGCTAGAACTAGGTACATACAAGGGAAAAAAATAATCATTCATGACAAAACAATAAAAAAAAAAAAAACACACAAAAAAACAATCAAGAACGGCCAAACAAATGAAATCATATGCACAAATGAAAAATTAGGGCCTTGGGGTCGGCCTTTGCAATTAGTGCATCGGTCTTTCTAGACATCTACCCAATTTCATTTTTATGACTTATAGCAATTAGTGATCATTTGTGTTTTCGCATAGTCACCAATGCTTATAAATCCCTAGGACATGATCTAGGTGAATCCCAAGATTTACCAATGAAATCAAGCATCGCACCTAACATATATCGAGTATGAATGATACAATGTCATAGTCAAATAGGACATCAACCTTTCATTGTCTTCAAGTCTTCGGGGATCTCTACCTCCAAGGATCTAATCTAATTTTAATTCAAAACTAGAACTAGGTATAAACAATGGAAAGAAACAATTGTTCATGACAAAACAATCAAAAACACAAGGAGCAATCAAGAATGACCCAACAAGTGAAATCATACGCACAAATGAACAATTAGGGCACCGGGTTGGCCTTTGCAATTCATGCGTCGGTCTTTCTAGACATCTACTCAATTTCATTTTTATGACTTACATCCATTAGTGACCATTTGTATTCTCGCATGGTCATTAACCTTTATAAATCCCTAGAACATGTTCTAGGTGAATTCCAAGATTTACCCACGAAATCAAGCATCGCACCTGAACATACATCTAAGATCCACATGCATCAACAAGAATTAAACATACAGGCAAGCCCTCGGGCCTTTTTTTTTTTTTAAACAATCAAACAATTTTAGTGAGCTAATGGCGGATCACTTATTCAATAAGCAAGCGCCAATTACAATCACGGGCATGTCTAACAAATGAGCGGTTTCATGTATGTGTGTAGCTCATGTGATGCTTCAAAAGGTCTAGATATGTTTGAAATGTTGAGAAAGGAAAACAAGACATTTGCACAGAGGAACATCTCGGCTATTGAACGCATTTCGTTGCCAAAGCTAGTTTGGGACTTGCATATCATACACTTATAGACATCACAAGTCTTTTAAATGCGGTTTAAACCTTGACTATCTAGATATCAAATCAAGCATTTGAAATATTCTAAAACATTTAATGTCGGAAGCATCACATATATGAAGCCATTTTGATATGCAAAATTGACCTTTCAAATCAATGTTGAAGAAAATGCCATCAAAAGTTAATTTCATTTATTGAAATGTTCAATCAATGAGAATTAGGAAATTTGGAATGGATTTCATGAAGATGATGAATCTTAATTCCACACACAAGGCGTCCAAAAAAAACTAGATAGACAATCACAATAAGGATTTACAACAAACATCACGGATAAGACAAAAAAAAAATCAAGAAAATTCAAAAGGATCCATTGATGATTTGTCCTTAAGAAAATTACACAACGTGCATGACATCACAAGGAACAAATTTCATTAGGAAAGTTTTCTGAAACAGGCCACACAAGTATTTATAAAAATTCAATGAAGTTCAATATCGCATCAGAAATTTCACAAAACAGCGGGGCAAAGTACCATTACGAGATTTTACCTATCAAATAGAGTCTGAAAAATAAAAAATTTCACCATAACGTAGTGCAAAGAGTGACAAACAAAGTTTGTTAGGGGTTCAACTCAAGAATCCCTACTGAAATAATCACACAAAATAGCAAAAAACTAACTAAACAGGGGTAAAATGGGGATTTAAATTTATTCTAAGTCAGAATTCTAACCTAATTTGGAAAAATGGAAAAAGGGTCAAATGGTAACCAAATTGCACAAAATCAACGGCATTGGAAAGATCTAGACAAATCTTATAAATTTTTGGAAGGTTTCAAATTCAATCAGGTCAATTCAATGTTCGAAAATCAATATTTGTAAAAATGCGTATGTTAGCTACTTACTAAAACAGAACAAGGTTTGTGATGAGAAGTTCAAAAGATCATTTAAACAATGCATGAATGGCATGAAATTCACATATGATGAAGAATTGAATGTGACAATGATTTGGGTAAAACATCTAACCCTAGGTTGAGATGTGAAAGAAACATACAAGTCATTGACATCGCGATATGACTTAGAACTAAAATGGCGTGCTTAATTATATATAATTGCAACTAGCCAAATTAATGCATGATGTTCACACGATGTTCAATTATGACATATCATATATGAAGACGAAGCTTGTAATGCACACTTCAAAAGTGGAGAGGCATTGATGCATGATCCGGTCTTTAAGAGACTTAAACAAGTGTGTTTTAGTGACTTCATGATAAGCCCCTAAACAATTTCAAACATCATAGAACATGCTTGACTTCGATTACCTAAAGACGTTTGAAAAATCTAATGAAAAATTCTATATGTGGAGTGCAAAATGACAAATATTTTTCATTTAGACATCAAAGCCTACTTAAGATCACACAAATCTAGATGAAAATAGTAAAACAGATGCTTGTTATGGAATGTCTTAATTGTAACAGAACCCTAATGCACTTGAGCATGCAATTGGTATACTAAATGATGATCAAATCATGTGAATCATACATTGTTAGAACAGACACGACATGTATTTCAAGTCTTATGAAGATCATGAAGCCAAATGGACTCATCTACAAGCTTAATTTCACAAAAATGCAACTCGGATCAGTGCAGAAAAAACAACATATGGTTGGTTCTTAGCAATTTTAGCTTACAAAAACACGTTCGAAAATTCCAAATATATATATGTATATGTATATGCAATTTAGAACAAATCTCAGGAAGAAAATTTTTCTAGAATCTGACACAAAAATTAACATGAAAATAAAAAAATTCAGAAATCAAAACAAGTCAAAACACAAAATTAATCTAAAACTATTGCAGAATTGATTGATTTTTGAAGTGTTTTTCAAGGAACAAATGACTTCTATTTGAGGTATGTGACCTATCAAATTGAAGGTGCTGAAGTCTGTTTTCTAAGTCTAGAAAGGATTGAAGTCAAAAAAGCTTGTCTAGGACCTCAATCAAACCAAAACAATAAGCTACACACAAAGGTAGGAAAATTGTAAATCAACACTAATCACATTCAAAAAATCTCGCCTTATCGAATTCGAGTTCGAGAATACGAACCTTCTTGCGTTTATCATCTATTTTGACGCAATTAGACAAAATGGCCTTTGCTAGAGCAAGATCAAGGCTTTAAGGATCAGATCAGACCACCTATGGAATGCCTAGGAGCTGGCTGGACCACTGGTTTGACCTAGAACCAAACTAGTCCAATCGAATTGGCCTTGAAGCATTAGTGAAAGGTGAGGTTGTCAAGATGCTCTAGTTATTGATCCTCCAAACCCCGACCACGCCTAAGTTGGGGATGGACCTAGGGGTAGATTGGGGAACATTGGCTCCTCACATGATTAGTGCCGGCCTCCAATCAAGGGAAAGAAAGAGCCGGTCTACTCATTGACGTAGGCATTGGTGCTTGATGCTGAGCCCACCATGTTTCAGATGATGCATAAGGAAGCAGAAGTGATGGACACCCTAGGGCAACCAAGTGGCAAATTCGATTACTATGTAAAGTATTCAGCTCCTTCCAGCTCCTACTTCGACCCACGGGATATCATTCCAGATGGATGGGGTGGCATAGATGATCCCGCACTTCCAAAGATTGAGAGCTCAGATGACACACTTGAAGAAATGACTGAATTGTTCATCGACAAAGCTCGAGAGTAGAAGAATTTTAATTATTTGCACACTCCTCTGCGGAGGAGTCTTTATTGCTTTCTATATTTGCATATTTGCATTTTCAATTCTAGGATTTCCCTTATTTCAATAATGTAATTTGTTTTTCATCCAATAAAATACATGGAGATTTTCGTGTTTTAAGGGCATGTTGAAGTACACCAAACTAGCCCTGTGATGAAATCCTACCAAAAAGAAAACGGCAAGGAGCTAATTCTGAAGGCTGGGCTTCTTCATGTTCCCTTGAAAATTTTTTCAAAATGAAATAATTTTCCAGCATGCATCTAATTTACCTTGTTTATTTCATTTAATTATTTGCTTTATGTTTCAGGTGCAGCCCTGCGCATATTTAAGGAACCTCTATGAGCTCCCTTGCAAAGAGGGGCAAGACACAGACACTTAACAGCTTTGACTTTATAATTTGATGTGCAAGAATAGAGCATGTCATTTTTGTCATTATAGGATGCTTTCATATGATATTATGCAATTCGTCAATTCCACTTGAAATTTATCAAAATGATAATTTAGTGAAGAATGTTGAGTTACTTGAACATGCTAAATGATGCTAAATGAGGCATGAAAGGCAAGCCTTATCCCATACACAGTCCCTTGTCTATACACTGTGAGGTGAGTATGGAAACGTTTTGTGTTTCAAGGTGATGAGTTTTCTTGCAAGAAGTACGGCAGCTGAAATGACGAGAGGCGGTTCATTTGTCTGTCCCAAACACTACAGATAATCCATTGCTTAACCCTTTTGAGCCCAAATACTTGAAGAATTTCTTTCATATTACCCCTGTCAAGGACCACCCCACATCGGGGTAAATGGAGGTAAGTTGACATTAAAGGAGAGTGAAATGGATAGAAATTTTCTTGCTCTCACTTGCATCAATCTTCAAGTCATGCTATTACATTAAATTCATGTGGTAATTTAAGTGCCTTAGGATGACGAAGAGTGTTTCTTTCACTATCCTACACACTTATATCCTTTGCATAGCCCACTTGAGCCTGCAATTTCATTTCTTTAAACCCAGTTGGTGATCATCCCTTACACTGGGGCAAGGCAAGAGACAGATGAAGACCTTTGAAGGTTCGAGTGTCATTTAAAATATACTTGACACACGCATTGTGCGCAAGAACTAAAATCAAAATAGAACTAAGGGGCATGAAAAAGCAGTGTGCCTGGTAAAAGCAAGGCCAATGCCCATGAAAAGAAAAGAGAAATGACTGATGAATTGGGGGGCATGAAAAAAGCGGCGTGCCTGATCGATGCCCATCATCAAAGAAAATGATTTTAAAAGAAAAAAAAATGTTGAGAAAAGATCTCTAGTTGAACAATTATTGGCATAAAGTGATAAACTCTTGAGCCGATAAAGAAATTTGTCAAGAAGACGATCCGTGGCGAAGAAAACTGGTGGTAATGTCAAGATGATCACCAACTCTTACCCATTACACACATCTTTGAGCCTAACGATCCTTTCGTTTCTCAAACCCAAGAGCCAAGCCTATGTTACGTCCCTTACAAAGTCTCTTCAGATTAGGGCATTTGAATTAACATAGGAATTCACATGTTTTAAGCATTGCTCGAAGAAGTGCAAGCAATATTATTTCTTTCTCATTTTGCAGGGTTCTTGACTTGTAAACCCGGAGATGATTACAAAATTGTTCTTTCAATTGCTTTGACTCAAAGAATCCCTTTGTTAAGCCATTGACCAAGCCCACATTACAGTACCTGTTAAAGACCTCTCAGATTGGTAAGGTCGTACTGATTGCAAGAAAATTCGAACTCTTGTCGACAAGATGATGATAAGATTGAGTGATATATTCCTGCATCAATGGTCGAGACAAATAACCCCTCCTAAATGAGAGTGAGTGAAAAAGTCTTTCACACCAAAAGTGTCTCATTTAGCATGTTCAAGATATTCACAGCTCAGTGAAAATTGTCTTGATAATTTTTCCTTGTGGAAGTTTTGAAAAAGCCATAATGTATGGACCTTCATTGAATTTAAAAAAAAAATGAAATGAATTTTTCCTCAAAGACCAAAGGATTTGTCTTTGAAGCCCTGAGTTTGTTCAGTTATCTTGGTGCTTGATGAGAATTCCAAGTACCAATTTATAAAATGTTTTCAAATGTCTAGTTTGAATTCCAGATATTTGAACCCTTAAATGCTTGATGTGACTTCCAAGTGTTTGTCTTTCCAAACATCTGATGTGATTTCCAGATGTTTAGTAAAATATTTTCAAATGTCTAGTGTGAACTCAAGATATTTGAAGCTTTAAATGCTTGATGTGACTTCCAAGTATTTGTCTTTTTGAGCGTCTGATGTGATTTCCAGATGTTTAGAATTTTTAAGTACTTGATGCAATTTCCAAGTGCTTAGGACTTGATGAGAGTCCCAAATCCCCCAAAGATTTTTCTTCAGATTCAATCTGATTAAGGCGATCGAAGAATGGTTCGGGTCCTGGTAAGTTGATCTCTGTTGCAAGGCTGGGCGACCGAAGAATGGTTCGGGTCCTAGCCAAGCAAAACCTCGTTTAGGCGACCGTAGAATGGTACGGGTCCTCGACAACACCTATTCCCTATTTAGGCGATCGTAGAATGGTATGGGTCCTAGAAAGTGAATCCTGTTTAGGCGACCGTAGAATGGTACGGGTCCTAAACAAAACCTATTTCCCTATTCAGGCGACCGTAGAATGGTACGGGTCTTGGAAGGTAAATCTCCGTTTAGGCGACCGTAGAATGGTACGGGTCCTGGGAAAGCAGTCTCTTTGTAAAGTTATGTTACTATTTTAGGCGATCGTAGAATTGTACGGGTCCTGGACATGTAACATTTGTTGGAGAAATCTTTCCAGAATATTTTGAAGCTGACAAAACGTTTCTATCAGTCTAAGTCTGGATATTTGGAGACCGACAGTTTAAAGTCTGAAGACTTTGTTTTCTCGAGACTCAAGACTCAAGACTCAAGACTCAAGACTCAAAACTTAAGACTCAAGACTCAAGACTTAAGTCTATTCTCACTGACAGTCTTTCTAATCCAGTGACGAAGGAAATCTAAAGCCGAGGTATATGGTTGAGGATTCGATCCTATCCTCTCGGAATAGATTCTTTGGTTGGATAATCATTTCGGATTCTTTAATTCTTATCTAAGATCGATTGAAGATCCGATGGTCGACGAAATAATCTTGGAATGTTCTATTCTTGGAAACCAAGATCCCGATTGTATGGGCGAACAGATTGATGGGCTATCATCGATTCCTTAAATAGCTCGGATGATCTTCTTGATTGATTCCGTCCAACGGGTAGATTGGAGGAATTCCTTTGGTAAGTGCCAACGGCTATGATGGCATAAAGGAGTATAAAAGGAAGACGTTCTAGTTGTTTTAAGTGTGTGATCGATAGAGAAATTCCAGAGTCTGAAGAACCTTGATTGTTAGTTGAGACTGTTCGAGCGAAATTGTATACACAGAGAGTGTTTGTACTTGGTGATACCTTGAGTAAGTGTGGTAGATCATCTACGCCAAGAAATCAAGGAAGATCAACACTGTAACAGCTCTTTGATTATAGTGGAATCCAGCCAATCGGCTGTCAGTGTAGAAGAGTGGACATAGGCTTGGATCAAGCCGAACCACTATAAACCGAGTGTTTAATTCTCTCTTTCCTTGCTCAGTCTTACATTGATTATTATTCTTTGCAAATCCTTCATCTGTCTAAGTATTGCGCAAGTATACAGAAATTATCAAGAAAAATCTTTGTATACCTATTCACCCCCCTCTAGGTACTCATACTAGCAATATCAATTGGTATCAGAGCCCGTGTTCTTACTTTGTTTGAAGTGTTTTACTTCAGAGTAAAAGATCCATGGCTAGTATGCTAGCACCAGGGCTGATGGAAGGGCAAAGCAATACCAGACCACCCTACTTTGACGGAAAGGATTACAACATCTGGAAGAACGAGATGAAAGCTTTCCTACGATCCAAGGATCCTCTGGAATGGGATGTTGTGGAAAGAGGAATCACTCCTGCTGTTGCATCAGTCTCTGAAAGAAGGAAAGACACTATTGAAACCAGCGGAATGGCTCAGGAAGAGATAAACAAGAGACAAGCACTCGATGCAAAAGCAATTTACTCTTTATATTGTGCTTTATCTCCAACTGAATATAACAGAATATCTTCTTGTGTTACAAAAAGAAGTATGGGATAGATTACACATCACCTATGAAGGGACAAGATCGAGTGAAGGAGACCAGAATTAACATTCTCCTCGGTCAATATGAGGCCTTCAAAATGAAACCAGGAGAATCTATAACGACATGTTTAGTCATTTTACGAGATATTGTCAATGGTCTTGAGAACCAAGGACAAAAATTTCTGATCCCATGAAGGTGAACAAGCTTCTGCGTGGACTCTCCAAGAATTGGAATCATATAAAGACTTCAATAAGAGAGACACAAAGAATCATGCCATTATCTCGTAGACGAGCTAATTGGAACTCTTCGGTCTTACGAAGTGGAACGAATTAATGAAGACGAAGATCCAAGAGGTAAGAAATCTATTGCACTAAAATCAAATGATGATTCGATGATGCAGATTCTGAAGATGATATGGATGATGAGGAGCTCGCCCTCATGATAAGAAGATTCAAGAAAGTGAATAGAAAAGGCGAAGGTTCAACCCAAAGAAACAAAGTTTTCGAGAGACAATGAGACCAAGTCTGTTGATGATGAGGAACCAAACAAAGATGTAGTTTGCTTCGAATGTAAGAAGAAGGGACACATCGACCCAACCGTCCTCTTCGAAAAGAAAAGAGGAAAAGCCGAGAAGTTTCGAAAGGCTCTCAAAGCCGAAACACGGAGTGATACGAAATGTGAAGAAAGTGATAATGAATATGCCAACATATGTTTGATGGCACATTCGACTCGGACTCGGTCTGGATCGGACTCGAATGTGAATTTGAGGTAAGTGATTTTAAAATTCCTGTCAAAGTCACTAAATATATTGATGAACTGTGTTTCAGTCTTAAGACTTCTCTCAAAAGGATTTCCGAACTTAAAAAGGAAAACTCAATTCTGAAACAAAAGGAAGTTACTTTAGAAGAGAGAGTTAAAAGTCTAGACCTAAATGTTTCTGCTCTTAAAGAAAAAGAAGATGATCTTTTGAAAGAAAATGTTTTCTTAAAAACGGACTTATCAAATATTTCAAAGAAGTTTTCGATAGGGTCGGAAAAACTTGAAAAAGTTCTTTCAGTCCAAAGACCCTACTTTAATAAGTCTCGGTCTAGGTATGACAAATGGAAACAATCCCCTTGATTGATTTTCCAAAAGTAAAAGAAAGAATTAAGAAAAGACCGTCAAAAGAGGCTTACAAAAATCATTTCAAGAAAGTCTTTGTAAAGTCTCGTAGGTCGAAATGCTCTAAGATGTTCAAAATGTAACATCAAGATCATTTTGAAAAAGACCGTCCTATGGTTTGGAAACTGTTAAGAAAGTATGGCCTAATAATGCTTATCTTACTAACATCAAAGGACCCAAGAAAATTTGGGTACCAAAGAAAGCTTGAGACTCTCTTTTGAATGCGAGTCTCCATCAAGAAAAAGATAAAATGGTATCTTGACAGCGGATGCTCAAGACACATGACAGAGACTCAAAATGCTTCGTAAAGCTTGTTCAAGTAAACGGCGGAAATGTTTCATTTGGAGGAAACAGCAAAGGAAGCATCGTGGGATTTGGAACTGTGAGAATTGAAAATCTCACAATAAGCAATGTTTCTCTAGTAGAAGGACTCAACTATAACCTTCTCAGCATTAGCCAACTGTGTGATACTGGTTTCAAGATCTCCTTTCAAGAAGGAATTTGCTATGGAATTAGTAAAGACTCTACTGAGTCTTTCATGGGTCGAAGACATGGAAACATCTACCTCTTAGACATGAAAATGAATGAATCTCAATGTCTAATTTCAATCCAAGATGAAGCAAGCTTATGGCACAGAAAGCTTGGCCATGTCAATATAAAGCAATTAGCCAAAATCTCATCAAAGCAAACTTGTTCGAGGTCTACCCAAATTACCATATCAAAAGTCCGATCCATGCACACCCTGTGTTATGGGAAAACAGGTAAGAAATTCATTTAAACCAATAAATCATGTCTCTACTAATCATGTACTACAGTTGCTGCATATGGATCTCTTCGGACCAACCAGAACTCAGAGTATTGGAGGTAAGAAATATTGCCTAGTAATTGTGGATGATTTCTTTCGCTTTACTTGGGTATATTTTCTTGCAAATAAGTCAGAAACCTTTTTGTACTTTGAGAAGTTTGCTAAAAAGGTTCAAAATGAAAAATGATGTGCTATTTCAAGTATAAGAACATATCATGGAGGAGAATTTGAAAATCAAGATTTCACAAAATTGTGTGATGAATCTGGTTTTAAACATGTATTCTCTTCTCCATACACTCCTCAGCAAAATGGAGTTGTGGAAAGAAAGAATAGATCTCTTCAAGAAATGGCTAGAACACTTTTAATTGAAAGCAAAATTTCTTCACGGTTTTGGGCTGAAGCTGTTTCAACAGCATGCTATATTATAAATAGAGTCTTTCTAAGACCTATTCTTGAGAAAACCCCGTATGAATTATTCAAAGGTAAGAAGCCTATTGTTTCATACTTTCATGTGTTTGGTTGCAAATGCTTTATTTTGAAAAATGCAAATGATCGAGTTGGTAAGTTTGAAGAAAGATCAGATGAAGGCATCTTCCTTGGATACTCCACATCAAGCAAAGCCTACAGAGTCTATAACAAGAAAAGCCAGTCTGTGGAGGAATCAATGAATGTCAAATTCCAAGACTCCACACAAGATGAATCCAGCCAGATTCAGCATGAAGAGTCTGAACCTGCTCTAGACCTTCCAAAGTCTTCAACTCAAGAAGCATCTCAGACTCAGGAAGTCCAACATCAAGATGCTCATGAAGATTCAAATAAAGAAAGAGATCATCAACCAGGCAAATCAACTAGTAACTGGAAGCACAAATCCAGTCATCCTAAAGATCTCATTATTGGCGAAATTAATGAAGGAATTCGCACCAAATCCAAAAGACGTGAAGAGTCTAGTGCTGTCGCTCTCATCTCTGAAATTGAACCAAAAAGCATAGAAGAAGCTTTATCTGATGAAAGTTGGATCGAAGCTATGCAAGAAGAGCTCGAACAGTTCAACATTAACGATGTCCGGGAATTGACATCTAAACCAAAAGGTAAAACTGTTATTGGAGCTAAATGGGTATTCGGAACAAGATGAACGAAGAAGGAAAAGTCGTACGAAATAAAGCAAGACTCGTGGCCAAAGGATATACGCAAGAAGAAGGAATAGATTATGACGAGACTTACGCACCAAAGAGCAAGGTTAGAAGCTATTCGTCTATTACTTGCGTTTGCTTGTTACAAAAATTTCAGGTTATTCCAAATGGACGTCAAAAGTGCTTTCCTAAATGGATTTATCCAAGAGGAAGTTTATGTGGAACAACCGCACTGGATTTGAAGACCCAAAGAAGCGACTCGGTCTTGACTGAAAAATGCTCGTATGGTCTAAAGCAAGCACCTCGAGCTTGGTACGACAGACTAAGTAAGTTCTTATTACAGAACGGATTTGTCAAAGGTAAAGTAGATACTACTCTGTTCATCAAAAAGGAAAACAAAAGTTTCTTACTCGTTCAAATATATGTTGATGACATTATTTTTGGATCATCTAATGAAAGTCTTTGCAAGAAATTTTCTAAGTCTATGCGGGATGAGTTTGAAATGAGTATGATGGGAGAATTAACATTCTTTCTTGGCCTTCAAATAAAGCAATTGAAGGAAGGAACTTTTATCTTCCAAGAAAAATATGCTAATGATCTTGTCAAAAGATTTGGATTGGAAAATTGCAAGAAGACCGACATACCAATGTCAAGTTCCTTGAAGATAGACAAAGATGAAGAAGGGAAGAAAGTTGATCAAAAGCTGTATAGAAGCATGATCGGTTCACTTCTTTATCTTACGCTTCTAGACCGATATTTTGTTGAGTGTTTGCATCTGTGCTAGGTTTCAATCAGATCCTAGAGAATCACATCTCATTGCCGTGAAACGTATTATCAAATACGTTGCCTCATCTTCAAGCATCGGTCTTTGGTATCCAAAGAGGGAAGACTTTAATCTTCTAGGATACTCAGATGCAGATCTGGCCGGTTGCAGAGTCGATAGAAAGAGCACTTCTGGAACTTGTCAACTGCTTGGAAACAGGACAGTGTCTTGGTTCTCAAGGAAGCAAAGCACTGTAGCTCTCTCAACGACAGAAGCAGAGTATGTAGCTCTTGGAAGCTCAGCTTTCGCAAATTCTCGGATAAAACAACAGCTACAAGACTTTGGCATTGAAGACTCATGCACGAAAATCAGATGTGACAACACCAGCGCGATCAATCTCACCAAAAATCCAATCCTTCATTCAAGAGCAAAGCATATTGAGATTCGACATCACTTCATTAGAGATCATATTCAAAATGGAGAAATCTCGATTCAATTTGTTGATTCAAAAAGTCAACTAGCGGATATATTCACAAAGCCTTTGGAGAAAAATCAATTCGACTTTATCCGCTCAAGACTCAATATTTTGAAGCTTGAAGAAGTTAAAGTCTAGAGACTCACCATCTCTGAGACTCTGGTCTCTCAGACTTTAAATCATGAGACTCAATCATTCTTGGATAAAGACTGTAAGTTGCTATTTTATCTCGAAAAGGTACGTTCTTTCATTCAGATATAATTCGTGTGAAATTTGAAAACTTGTCTTTTTCAAGGAATTAATTTTGCGCAGTTATTGATTTTGAAAAGAAGTGTTCGTACACTTTCCTTGTACCGATTAAACTTCTCTTTTCAAATCCGAGGTATATATATATACAGTCTTTCTTCGCCCAATTTTCAAAACCCTAAAAGGCACTCTCCTCCCGATCTTGTTTCTACTTCTTGTTCGTCGTCGAGAAAGTGGTCATTTTTCTTGGGAAGAGCAAGTGAAGGAATCTTCCAATAGACAAAGAAAGATGTCGTCTTCGAGGAAATCATCAAGAATCGCAAAGGGGACCACAAAGAATGGAGAAGGGACCGACTCACTTCGATCTTACGAGGAAGAAGACTTATCAAGTCGAGACAAAGTCCGATTCGCTCTCCTCCATGTCATTCATCACCTCCCGCCCCACAAGGTGCAAGTCAACATCTGGAAGAAGAGATAATCGAGGAAGCCGACCCGAAGAGTCCAAAGACCCTCCTTTATCTATAAGCTTTATCGTGCGTTGAAAAGCTCCGGTTCTTCATTAAAATATATAGATGACTTTCTTAAGGACAAAAATTATGGGAATGAGTATCTTTTTCTGCGGAGAATGGAGGAATTGGAAATTGCTCCGAAAGGAAGGGCAGAGGAGGCTCTTTGCGAACATTCCCGAGACCCTCGTTTGCCAGACAAAATCTGATTGACGGGAACGATGACGACAAAATGTTCCTTGAATTTAAACCCGAATGGGTGTGGCAGCAAAGGTGAAAGGAAATCGGATGGATTTGTTTAAATCCAAGGATCGGGAAAAAGTGTATTTCAATTGTTGAAAAGAGGGGTGATAAACCCTATAAGTGTCGATTTTGACTTCCCGGACACCATCAACGTGAACTTAAGAGAAAAGTTGAATTTGCTTCAACTTGAGACTTTTTGCTCTGACTCTACGGATGGGTATGCTCAACTGACCGCTTATTTCTATTCAAATCTTAGCTTTTTGGATGCGAATAGAATTTCATTCAGTGTTCGAGACCAAGTCTACGTGGTAGATGTGAATATGTTGGCGGACATAGTTGGAGTTGAACGGGGACGCTATCTCCCAATCAAAGTCTCACCGCGTCGTACTACTCGGATCTTGTCAAAGATAGGGACGTAGAGAAGAAAATTACCTATTCCAGGATGAATGCCATCAACATTGTGCTTCATAAGATTGTGATCAACCGTCTCGCACCGAAGTCTACGTCAAAGACTTCGTGTCTCTTTCGAAGCAAAGTTGATGTACGCGATCAACTCAGGACGAAAGTTTTCTCTCCCGCACACTATTCTCTTCCATATGTACAGAGCAATGTCAAAAGACAAAGGACAATTGCCTTATCCTGGTCTGGTGACCAAGATCTTCAGACATCTGAACATTGAACCGCCACATACATTTTGTGTTCGACCGTGTGATAAGATGGTGGTAGGGTTGAAAATGTTAATGAAGATGCGTTTGCAAGAACTCTCCAAGGCAATGGAGAAATTCAAAGTGAAATCTCCAGTTCAGTCTGCCTCAAAGAGAAAAGGAAAAGAGGTCATTGGTGCTCCATCGAAAAAGAAGAAAAGAACTCTCATCCTTGAGGATGAAGATGAAGATGAAGATGAAAATGATGAAGATCCCACTATCCAAGCACTGACAAGAACAAGACGTTCTGTGTCTCATCCGACAGATCTTCAGAAGAACAGAGAAGAAGAAGAACAGAGAGAGAAGGAGAAAGAAGATGAAGAAGAAGGAGAAGAAGAAAAAGAAAAGTCTGCTGATAAATCTGGAGAGAAGGGAAATCAAAAGCATGATCATCACTCTTCCCCTTTCGATGTCCTAGAGACAGGGGGAGTTAGCGAGCAAGAGAGGTCTACACCTCATGCTGCTGTCAGTGAAGATCTAAGACAATCTCCAGAAGACCCAGAAGAAGTTCAGGTCTCTCAATTGCCTGAAGAAGGTGATACGTCGATTCCAAATCTGCCAGACCATACAGAAGCGCCATCGTCTGCATACACACCATCTGAGAAAGCCAATGCCAGTACACAGACGGATGATTCTGCAGATCTTCGTAGCATCATGAATATTCTTCGGAAATGCGTAGCCGATATATGTTCTCGGGATCGTGAAATCCAAGCTTTGAAGAATGCTTTGGACAAGCATCTTCGCCTCTGGAGGATAAATTCAAAGACCTCGCTCGCAACTTCAAGCCACCGCTAAGGGAGAAGAGGTAGCTCATCGAGAGAAGACCCGAAGAAGCTCGAAGGAGTAGTCCATCCATTGGGGATTTCCGGATCGTGCGCATTCCCAGCGGAGCATGACTCCTTTCTCACCCTTTTCAATGCCGACAAAAAGGGGGAGAACCAATTTGAACCAACATCTTTTAAAAACTTTGACTTTTGTGGTTATGTTTATTTTTTAGTATGACTTGAGAACTTGAACTTGGGTGTGAACTGGACTCAATTGATCAGGATTATGATGCTTGACTGGTTGCATTTATTCAAGTGTTGTTATATGGTGTTTCTCATGAAAGACTAACCAATTTTCTGTGGATGCAGAGTCTCGGTTGTTTTATTAATCTTTATGAGTTAGCCATATTGCTTGAGAAATGTTTTGCGAGTCAAAGTTGTTCAAATCTTCAAGAAAGTTTTGTCACCATCAAAAATGGGGAGATTGTTGGAGAAATCTTTCCGTAATATTTTGAAGCCGACAAAACGTTTCTATCGCCTAAGTCTGGATATTTGGAGACCGACGCTTTAAAGTCGAAGACTTTGTTTTCTCGAGACTCAAGACTCAAGACTCAAGACTCAAGACTCAAAACTTAAGACTCAAGACTCAAGACTTAAGTCTATTCTCACCGACGCTCTTTTCTAATCCAAAGTGACGAAGGAAATCTAAAGCCGAGGTATATGGTTGAGGATTCGATCCTATCCTCTCGGAATAGATTCTTTGGTTGGATAATCATTTCGGATTCTTTAATTCTTATCTAAGATCGATTGAAGATCCGATGGTCGACGAAATAATCTTGGAATGTTCTATTCTTGGAAACCAAGATCCCGATTGTATGGGCGAACAGATTGATGGGCTATCATCGAGATTCCTTAAATAGCTCGGATGATCTTCTTGATTGATTCCGTCCAACGGGTAGATTGGAGGAATTCCTTTGGTAAGTGCCAACGGCTATGATGGCATAAAGGAGTATAAAAGGAAGACGTTCTAGTTGTTTTAAGTGTGTGATCGATAGAGAAATTCCAGAGTCTGAAGAACCTTGATTGTTAGTTGAGACTGTTCGAGCGAAATTGTATACACAGAGAGTGTTTGTACTTGGTGATACCTTGAGTAAGTGTGGTAGATCATCTACGCCAAGAAATCAAGGAAGATCAACACTGTAACAGCTCTTTGATTATAGTGGAATCCAGCCAATCGGCTGTCAGTGTAGAAGAGTGGACATAGGCTTGGATCAAGCCGAACCACTATAAACCGAGTGTTTAATTCTCTCTTTCCTGGTGGTCTACCTCCACTCAGCCGCGAAGCCACCGAGCCGCATCGGTCATGTCACCAGCACTGCCTCACACCGGTGACCCGCGACCCCCACTGCACACCACTCGAACCTCCGTCTTAGCAGCTCGCCTCCTGCTCGCTCGGTGGCCGAAGCCCGCCGTACCCGATGCCTGCGCCTTGCTTCCGGTGACCCGCGAGCTCGAACGCCTCCAGTGCTCGTGTGTAGCTCCGCTCGCCGATCTCCCTGTTCTCGCCGTGCTCGACGCTGCGGCACTTGACAACAGCAACTCCGAATTGCCGGATCTCGCCGGAGCTCCGCACCTTCGCAACGTCCGACCGCGACACCTCTGTTCCGCCGGTTGTCCCTGCTGCCCGTCTGCCGCCCCGTTCCTGCCGGTCCGCCTTCGCTGAAGTTCCCTTTGCCAGACCAACGACCGTTGGCTCCTCGGTGACTAGCCGCACGAGCTGCCGAGCTTTTCTTTTGGAAGCAAAGGAAAAACAAAAACAAAAACAAAAACAAAAGAAAAAGAGAAAAGCAAATTAGGTAGTTTGTTTTTCTTTATTTTATTATTTATTCATTTTAAATTTTGTTATTATTGTTTAAGTTAGAATATGGTTTGTCAATATTAATATTTGTGCATTTTGTAGGCATTATACGTAAGGATTTTGTCCGAACGTATTGTAATTATTAATTTGATCCGAGAGACATCGGATCAATTTTTTAATTATATTAAGTTTCAGGCTTTTTGATGATATTTTGGTTGTTAAATCAATGTAATTATTAATTTGATCCGTAAGACTTCGGATTAGATTTTTAATTATTTTGAACTATTTGTCGTGATAATTAGGTTTAAAATAATTGTTAATTTGACCTGTGAGACAACGGGTTATTTTTTCGGTTATTTTAATCATTTGTTTATTGAATATCTTGATTGTTTAGATTTAATGTTTAGTCCGATAATTACTTGTTTTGGAAAAACACTAAAACACTAAAAAAATCAAAAAATCAAGAATCAAAATCTTGCATCAAAACATGTAGGTTTAATAAATCGACATGTAGGATTAGGTTTATGAAATTTTCATCATCTAGTAATTATTGCTAAGTTCATTTAGTTAGAAATTGCTCGTCATTAGAATTAGGTCATTTAATTAATTTAAATTGCATTTCTTTAATTTTGAATTTCATGAAAAATACAAAAACATAGAATAAACTCATTTCATGCTTTAGGATAGATTGCATGCTTATTCATGTTATATACTTTAGGTCATATTGCCACGTCATATCATTTCCTTGGTTAGTTAATAAATTAGTTTATAATTGATCATATTTCATGTCATCATTGTTAGTGTAGGTTGCATATGTGTAATAAAAAAAATCATTAAAAAATCATAAAAGGAACATGCATATAGAATTACGACGTCATACATCTCATATCATACAGCATATGCATATTTAGGGTTATGTAAATTAGATTGCATACATATTGTAATGATTTAAATTATGTCACATGAATTGCATCTCATATGTCATTAAAGTAAAACTCATGCATATCAAATTTAAATTAAGATTGCACATAATTAATATTTTTTAAAAGAAAAAGAAAAGTAGGTGTCCCATCATTTAGAAATCCTGTTTAGGACATGCATTTTATTAGCATTTATTTATTTATTTGAATGTTATTTTATTGATTGTGCACCTGCATGACCACCATTTGCATGTTAGTAACTTAGATTAAAATTAATCAACATTGTCTGCTAAATATTTTTGAAATTAAAATAAAAGGTACCGAAAGGGCGTTAGACTAATCTAGCGTAATCATGTCCCCGGATTTATTGAATCTCTGGTTCGTAAAAATAAAGTATTCTCCCATACTTTATTTGGGTTTCTAATCAAACCCTAATTGATTAGTGGCGGCTCCAAATTGAATTGAAATTGCATGTTTAAATGAGTTAATTTCTATCAAGTTGCGATTGGTAGGACTTGGGAGGGTTCGTGCCAAGTTTTCGGACTTAGTAATCCATTAACCTAAACTTTAGGATTGCCCTGAAAATTTAGGTCGCAACAACAATTTAGAACAAATCTCAGGAAGAAAAATTTTCTAGAATCGACACAAAAATTAACATGAAAATAAAAAAAATTCAGAAATCAAAACAAGTCAAAACACAAAATTAATCTAAAACTATTGCAGAATTGATTGATTTCTGAAGTGTTTTTCAAGGAACAAATGACTTCTATTCGAGGTATGTGACCTATCAAATTGAAGGTGCTGAAGTCTGTTTTCTATGTCTAGAAAGGATTGAAGTCAAAAAAGCTTGTCTAGGACCTCAATCAAACCAAAACAATAAGCTACACACAAAGGTAGGAAAATTGTAAATCAACACTAATCACATTCAAAAAATCTCGCCTTATCGAATTTGAGTTCGAGAATACAAACCTTCTTGTGTTTATCATCCATTTTTGACGCAATTAGACAAAATGGCCTTTGCTAGAGCAAGATCAAGGCTTTAAGGATCAGATCAGACCACCTATGGAATGCCTAGGAGCTGGCTGGACCACTGGTTTGACCTGGAACCAAACTAGTCCAATCGAATTGGCCTTGAAGCATTAGTGAAAGGTGAGGTTGTCAAGATGCTCTAGTTATTGATCCTCCAAACCCCGACCACGCCTAAGTTGGGGATGGACCTAGGGGTAGATCGGGGAACATTGGCTCCTCACATGATTAGTGCCGGCCTCCAATCAAGGGAAAGAAAGAGCCGGTCTACTCATTGACGTAGGCATTGGTGCTTGAGGCCTTGGAAATGGATTGCTGAGACTAAGGGAAGCCACAATCAACTCCGGAGAGAGAGAGAGAGAGAGAGAGAGAGAGAGAGAGGGATGTCGGAGGTGCTGGAGATAGTGGCAAGGCCGTCGGTGTGGGTGCGTATGCCGACGAGCAGTGGTTGTGTGCGAAGGAGGGAAGAGAGAGAGAGAGAGAGAGAGAGAGAGAGAGAGAGAGAGAGAGAGATAATTCTAATTTTAGTGAGAGAATTATTTGCAAAAAATGAGGCCACCTGAAAATTGGAGGGAAAATCCTTATATACTAACCCCAAATCGATGAATCTTGGCTATCAGTTTGATCCAACAGTGAAAAACTTGATTTAATAGCCAAATTAAATTTTTAAAAGGCCACACACTTACGATGTGTCTTAGGACTAATCGGGTGGCATTGATTTGCAAAAATTGAGATTTAAAATGAGAATTGTACTTAATGGCCTAATTAGGGGTTAAATTTCAAATTCTTGAAATTCAAACTTTAATCTACATAATTTGAGAAATGTAAAGGCATGAGGATAAAGTTCACATGATGAGGATCCGGAATCAACTACTAGAGGTCTAGAATCGACTGGCAAGAGGTTGAATTAGCTTGCCTCGCCGGCGGCTAATCGGGCTAGTCAAATTGATTCACATTGTTTTGAACAGTTCTTAATTGGTTTAGGCCAATGTGGGTTCAAAATTTATGCAATTTGGTCTTTCAAAAGAAAACTTATCCAATTTGAAGAGAAATTGTCTAATTTTAATCAAATTAAACCAATTAAACCCCGTAGATGCAATTTATAGGCTTTTTATTGACTTAATTGAATGATTATTGTGAAAACAACCAGCATAAACCATGGGTACATATAATCGAGCATTATAAGCTAAAACAATCAATTTTGCAATTCTTTGCTCAAAATTGCAAATTAATTGAAATTGAATTCAATTAATACTGCAATAACCTATTTAACTAATTACTCATACTTAGGATAACCTAACGCATTCAAATTGACCTTGAATTAAAGTGACGAGACTTAGGTCAAAAATGAATCGAGGTCTAATATGAAAATTGGACCTTGGTTCATGAAATTGAACCATAGTCTTGAATGAGTTAATCTAAATTTCTTCAATTGAAGCTTAATTATTTGATTTTCCTAAAGCAAAATCCCTCAAATTGAGAAATTCTCATGTGAATTTCTCAAAATGGACTTTGGATTTAGACTTATCTTAAGAAAATGAGTTGAAAACAATCATCTATTCGTGACTTATGAAGAATTGATTTTGATCTCCTAATTAATGCTTAAAATGGCAATTCATCCTTCAACATGGCCTTTCCTGAAATTGAATGAATGAGAGGATTAGAAATAGTCCTTAGACCAAATGTCGTAAAAGGAACTATACCTAATTATGGCTAAAAAAAGTAATTTCATTTTTATTCATTTAGAGCCTAAAATCGAAAAATTCGAAAATCAAAACTCTTAATCGAATTTTGTGAAATTTTCGACACAAAAGTCAAATTGACACTAAAATAAAGTATTTTGAAGACTTTTTTTTTTTCAATTTTTTGGTCAATGATTTAATCAAAATCAACAATTTAGTTGACTTTTTGTAAAAGATTTATTTTTGAGTCAATGACTTTTAATCTTTTTGGGCGAAAAACAACTTTTGATCTAGGGTTGACTTTTTTGAATTGACTTATGGTGAAAGGATTGACCAAAAAATCAACCCAAAAGTTAACCGTTTGAGTTTTTGGGTTTTTATTCAAAATGGCTAAGAAATTTCTTAAAAGTGATTATGGAAAAGAAAGAAATGAAAAACAGGACTTTTTTCGGTTGAGAAATGGGTTTCATGGCGATCGGAAGTCCTAATTTCGAGTTTGTTTACCTTTTTGACGATTCGACTAAAAATTAAATATCAACAACTGCCCCATGAAGTTCGAAGAGGTTCCACTCAAAGACAAATTGATACTTGCAATTTTTATTCAACTCCACTTTGCAAGGGGAAATGATGAAAGGAAAATAACATTTGGTCAGGAACATTCTCGAAAACTTACCTTCATTCGTTGAAAGTGTTTGGACTCATGCTTGCAATTTTTTTCTCCATCTCTCTTGTGGAATGGAATTAATGCACTAAAATTATTAAGAAAAAAGAATGGATTAAGGATGACCATTAACCTAAGGATAGGGTTTAAAGATAACCTAGAACATAAAGTCAAAATTTATGAGAATAACCTTGAACTTAAAAGACAAGGTTTAAGATTTACCAAGAATTTAAGGGAAAGGGGTAATGGTTTAGAAGAACTAAAAACCAAAAACAAAGCATATGGTTTAGGTTGACCAAAAATAGGAAACAAAGAATATGGTTTAGGCTGACCAAAAATTAGAAATAAATGGTATGGTTAAGGTTGACCAAAAACCAGATATAAGAGTTGACCAAAAACCAATTCACTAGGGAACATATATTTTAAAAAAGAATTTTGAGATTGCTTGAAGGCTAATCTTGCAGAATCATTCAATCATATCTTGGTAAATGATACCAATTATGAAATTCGTTTGGAAATGATTTTAACTAAATGAAATTTGATTAACCATTTAAGGGTAAGACCAAATATGCCAAATTGGAAATAATCTAATCAATGAGGTTTTTAACATTGGCTCTCAAGAATGGCTTTTATTCCCATCTTTTGATGTGGGAAAGCTATTCAATTCTCATTGGAGAGGTCTCACATAACCCATGTCACAATGAACACAAATTCTTTGATCAAAAGGTTTTTGAAAGGACCGTAATGTTAGTTTGACAATGGGTTTACACAATGGGTATTAACTTTGAGGCCAAGAAAATAATATTCAATCAATATGTTCATCAAGTTTACAAGTCAAGGACTTTGAAGACAAGATAAGGTAGGATTGCTTCCACTCCTAGCGGTAGCTCTTATGCAAAATTCTTAATTCAACTCAAACTATCTCAATCGAAAAAGACTTCAGATAAGGATTGTAATGTTGGTTCAGGTGAGACTTTGAAAGATTTGAAATTTTTCAAACATTAAGGATATAAAAGTGAGTGATTATCTTGGCATCATTACCATCACACAACTTTTCAGAATTCCAACTCTTGAAAATTGAACCTTAATTCATAGAATTGAATCATAGTCTTGAATGGGTCAATATAAATTAATTCAATCGAAACTCAATTGTTTGACTTTCCTATATTCAAGAGAGCGAAATCCCTTAAATTGAGAAATTCTAATGTGAATTTCTCAAAACAAACCCTAGATTTAGATATATCTTAAGAAAATGAATGGAAAACAATCGTCTCTTCACGACTTTTGAAGAATCTATTTTGATCTCATAATTATAGCTTAAAATAGCAATTTGACCTTCAACATGGCAATTCCCGAAATTTAATGAACGAGAGGATTAGAAATAGTCCTTAGACCAAATGTCATAAAATGGACTACACCTAATTATGACTAAAACAAATGTAATTTATTTTTTGTCCATTTAGAACCTAGAATCAAAAAATTCTGAAAACAAGGTTCTTAATCGAATTTTGTGAAATTTTTAGCACAAAAGTCAAATTGACACTAAAAAAAATGAAGATTTTTTTTTTTTTTTTGGGTTAATATCCTGAAAAACCCTAAACTAGTATACCTGTGACAAATTTACCCCAAACTATTTTTTTGACCACCAAAAACCCTAAACTTGTATACTTTTGACAAATTTATCCAAAACTAGGTACACTTATGACAAATTTATCCCATGTTAGTTTCCGTTAAATTTTACTGTCAAATTATTAAGTTGAATGACACGTAATAGTTTACTAGTATACTAGTTTGTGATTTTACTCTTCGTTTGTCACAATTTACAATTCTTGTGATTTTTTTGTAGTATTAATCCAATTTAATTGAGGGTTTATTTGTCACAAATGTATTAATTTGGAGTTTTTGGTGGTTGAATAAATTAGTTTTGGGTAAAATTGTCATAAATGTATCAGTTTAGCGTTTTTTTATGGTCAGTCGGGTAAATTTGTTCTGAGTGTACCGGTTTGGAGTTTTTCATGGTAAAAAAATAGTTTTGAGTAAATTTGTCCCATATGTACCAGTTTAGGGTTTTTAAAGATATTAACCCCATTTTTTTTTTCAAATTTTGGTCAAAGATTTGACCAAAAGTCAGCTATTTAATTGACTTTTTCCTAAAAGATTGATGTTTAAATCAAATCTTTAAATTTTTGAAAAATCAATTTGACAAAAGTAAAATTCAGGCTATTTAGCATCTTTTTGGTTGAGAAACAAATTTTTGATATGAGGTTGAGTTTTGGTCAAAGATTTGACAAAAAAGTCAATCAAAAAGCCAATCGTTTAACTTTTTGGGTTTTTATTGAAAATGTTTTGGAAATTCCTGAAAAGTGATTATGCAAAAAAAAAAAAAAAAACAAGATTTTTTTTCTCGAGAAATGGGTTTCATTGGGTCGGAAGCCCTAATCTCAATTTTTTTTCACATTTTTGACATGTCAACTAAGAATCAGATGTCAACAATCTTTTATGTGGATACTGGCTATTTTATGTAGCATCGCTAGAGATAACATAAATAATTTTTTAATAATATTTTCAAAAAAATTCAATTTTTTTTCCTTTTGTTCTTTTCTTTTCATTATTCTTTTTTTTTTTTTACAACTCTAGCCGATGAAGTCACCAGCCACTAGTGAGGAGCAAATGGGTGAGAGCCTCCGCACCCTCGCCAAGATCAAAGTAAGGGTCAAATCCCTCACCCGTTACCGGCTAGAGTTGTAAAAAAAAAAAAAAGTAAAGCAAAAAGGAAAATTTTAAAAATTCGAAGAAATATTAAAATATTATTTAAAATTGTCCATGTTAGCGTTGATCATGTCACATAGGACGCACAATGTCCACGTTAGCGATCTCCAATCAAAATTTGACCGAGTGCAATCAATTGGCAAAAATGTAAAAAGAATAATGACTCAATCAACACAATTAAAATATTAAAAATTGAATTGGCAAAAAATACAATAGGTTTAGGATAATTTTCCTAAAGAGTCATAGTCCCTATCGAGAAATTATTAGGTATTGCCATAGTCCTATAGGAAAGATTGCATCAGAAGATGGTTTTGTGATGAAAGGATTTGAATAAAAATAACTTGTAATTTCTCCTTCGTGCAGAGCTGTAGGAAAAGGCCGAAATGTCAGCTTTAGGCCTATGAGAGGAGTAAGTCAGATTGCAAATAATCAGACTCAAATTGACTCATCTGACCTATTCATATGCAATACAAATTTAATGATTCATACTTAATCTGACTTGACTTGGGATCCATTTCAAGCAAATTGTCTCTTTAGATCGTGGTCTTTGAAGAATAGGTTACTCCATTGATCGGGTTGTTGAGTTAACGAGGGAGCTCTGAGGTTTGGTTATGGGCGGGGATGTGAAGGTAACGGCAAAAGTCTGGCACAGGCTATCTATATTATGAAACGGGTTTGGGTGTGGGTTTTCGTTTAATATAGATGATGAATTTAATATATTGGGCTTGGCGAGACAATGAATCGGTCCATTTATGACAAATGGGTCCCTTAGTGTCGAGCTAAGTATGTCTCCGCTCATGGGTTTAGCTCATTCGCGACTGGGAATGATGAAGTGGCATCTCCTCTTTAGATACCACGAGGTGACTCCAACCTTCGAAGCCCAACAATACACACATCGAAACCAGTAAATTGCAAATTCAAAAATCAAGAAACGAAACTCAAAATTTTTCGCCGAACATGTTCGAGGGCCTAATATCCTCCACAAAGCCAGACCAAGAATAAATTGGAAAACGAAATCAATGTCGCAAAAAACTCAAAAAACCCTATTCAAAGAACAAGAATTCAGAAGAGCCACAAAAACTTCAACCCACAAACAAAGGGAAAATTACCAAAACAGTTTTAAACCTATTACAATCTTTCTAATTCTGTCATAAACTGTTTTGCCAGTTCAATCCTAAAAATTTTGCAATTATGTTAATTTAGTCCATTTAGCCATTTTTGGTTAGCCGACCAATGCTGACATGGACAATTTTTTAATAATATTTATTTTTGTAATATTTTTTTCTTCACTTCCTTCTCCTTCCTCCAACCAGTCACCGCCAGTAATCGGCCAAAGGAAGGGCTGGCGAAGGACTTCACTGGCCTTAGGGAAGCCTGGCCGTGGCTTGGCAACCTCACCCAAGCCACCAGCTGGGTTGGTGAGGGTTGCCAATGGCTGGGTGAGGCTTACCCTCATCAAATTTGGCAATGGTCGAGCCTTGCTAGCCATGAGGATGCTCAATCTAGCCAAATCTTGCAAGGCTCGGCTTCGTCTAGCCATGGCAAAGCTACCACTACCCAAGGCCGGCGAGGTTGACCTCATAAGTTCTCACCTTTGGCTGGCCGGTGAGAGGAAGGAGGGGGAGGAAAGAGGAGGGAAAAAAAAAAAAAAAAAAAACATGATTAAATTTTGAAATAAAATATTATTAAAAAATTATTTATGTCAACGTCGACCGGCCAAAATTGGGTGGAGAGGAGGTCAATCAAAGAAACATATGTTAATTAATTTAACCAAAGATACAACTAATCACCATGTTTGTATAATGGATTGAATTGGCACAATTGTAAAAAATTTGGAATTGAATTGACCGGAAAAAAAAAAAGATTTCGAACTAAATGCAATAGGTTTGAGACTGTTTGGTAATTTTTCCCACAAACAAAAGGAATTCAAAAAGTAAAAACTGTGATCAATGCTCAAATGGCCATGAAATCATAACTTTCTAGAAATTGATCAAGAAAACCAACTCAACGACCTATCTACAATTGTCGCAAAAGGGCCACAAGGAGCTCTGGACGTCCTATCCAACGTAGTAGAGGGGAAGACAACATCGCCTACTGGGGTCACCGCGAACAAAGTGAGTCCATGACGTGGGGCTGCTGTCGGAGAAAACATTATGTGCACCTGTTTTGCCACATGGGTCGTGCATAAATCCACTCATTGATCACCATGTGGCCATAATGGGCCCACTTTTCAAATCTTTTCTCTCCCCTCCACCTCACCCCCACCACACCCCCCCCCCCCCCCCCACCTTGCCCCCTCTCTCCTTCTCCCTCTAGCCCTCTCCTTCACCAGCATGGGGCGCCAACATTCACTTGCCCTCTCCCTAACCTGAGCTTGACCTCTGCGCCTCCCCCATCATCACCACTGATGGAGTCATGTCACTCATGAGCTAGTCGTTCATGGCTGCCTAGTGAGATTTTTCAAAAGAATCCCTTCTTCGTCCATGGTGGAAAGAAAAGATGGATACACAGGAGATCAATAGCATGCTCGAACGATGCTGACAATGACCATAGATGAGCGTGGGCATCTCATGACTCTAAGGGAGAAAGAAAAGATCTAAAAAGTGGACTTATTATGGTCATGTCGCGATCAATGAGTGAACATATGCACAGCCCATGTGGTAAAACCAGTGTACCTAATATATCCTTTTGCCATCAATAATGTCGTAGTCTTGAGGCTATGCACATTTTCGGATGAAGCAACAGACATCATCGTGGAAGGAGTTTAAGGTGAAGAAGAAGAAGATGTGTTGTGGTTGACCTGTTTACTAAGTGGATAATAGACTCACTTAAACTCTTCTATTTTGAGCTTTTCACTTTAGAACCCCACTAAGACCAGTATTTAAAATTTAAAGTGATTCATATATGATCCACTTAAGCAAATTTGACTTAAAATATGAATTTGTGACTTATTTTAATAGCCATGATCGGCTCTAGTACTACCTAGGTTCAATCTTTCCGATTTGACAAGAGACTCACTTGACATGTGTCATATCTCCATGGCACAAGGCACAATGACATGGCACTACTAGCATGCCTAATATTTTGTCTAGAATTGCATGTAGGTTTTTTAAATTGGCCAATTGCTAATAGATATAGGCCTAACATGTAAATGCAACCCTTCATATGTCGGTACACATGCAATGATATCTCACTCTGCATGGACCACAAGGTTCACTAGTTACATTTGTCTTAAAATTTACACTCGATGGAACATCAATCATTCAATGTGCCAAATCATACCAAACACCATGCTTGTGCAATGGATGAATGAGTCGGATGTATGATATACATAAGGCAATTGGCCAAACTTTAGGAAAAAATGTATACTTAATAATCTGGTAGATCAAATCCAACTTATGAGGTAACAAGTCCTTATCAAAATTTGCCAATTTAAGGGAGGATTATATTTCTTTCCTTTTAGATTGGTGTTTCAAATATGAATATCAATCATATTTATTTTTACTTAAATTGATACATAAGTCATTCTCATAGAAAGTCCTCTATTGAGGAAAACATAGTGCATACAGAAAAATATCACATTATACTATTTAGACAAAACCTTGTCCAGCAACTTGTCCAAATTCGTAAAAGACGAACCGTTTTCATCGACTGCTTCTTCTGCCATCTTCTTCCACTCCATGGCCTTGTGTCGCATTTTCTTCCCCACCTCTCCTTCCATCAATTCCCTCACAAGCCTCTCCACCTCATCTCTCTTCACATTACCATCCATCTTCAACCCAACCCCCCAATCATCACATATATACTTACAGTTCGTTGGTTGGTCTCCAAAGCACGGCCAACACAACATCGGAACTCCAGCTGACAAGCTCTCGATGGTCGAGTTCCAACCACAATGAGTCAAGAACCCTCCAATTGAAGGGTGGCATAACACTCTCTCTTGTGGGCACCACCCAGATAAAAAGCCTCTCTCTCTTGTTTCCTCAACAAA
Organism: Eucalyptus polyanthemos subsp. polyanthemos; assembly: GCA_017140185.1. Lineage (NCBI taxonomy): Eukaryota > Viridiplantae > Streptophyta > Magnoliopsida > Myrtales > Myrtaceae > Eucalyptus > Eucalyptus polyanthemos. The sequence continues at coordinate 47,969,287 of CM029462.1, forward strand.
CTCTTCAGGAAGAGTCGTTGTGTCTTCGTTCACCGCATCAGGCCTCAAGACCCATAAGAAACACTGATTGCTATTAGCCAGTCCCATCGCAAATTCAACCAATTGTTGGTGCGTCATGAACGCTATACTCCCAAAGTTCACATAGATCACAGACTTGGGCTCCTTCGAGTCCAACCAGCAAAGACATTCGTTGTGCTCTTCCAACAGATTGCACTCTATGTGCTTTGAGGTGAATACTTTTTCTTGAGCAATTCGATTGATCATTAGGTGGAGTGGTCCCACCGCATAAACCCTTGGAATCATTGAGGAGAGGGCGTGTAGCACATCCGGCTCAAGCGCCTCAAAGGTGTGGATAATGGTCATCGTGGCGTCATCAGTCTTGTGGCCGTTGTCAGCGGTGAAGTTTAATAAAGTGTCATCGGAGCCAGAGATTCGGAAGAAGTGAGGCATGTCGCACAGCCTCATGTTTTTCATTCCTGGGATCCAGTCAATGGGGGTGTTCCCATACCCATTCATCAATTGGGATTCATCTGCATGCATGCATATCCATGCAAAAATCATCAAATGGCAACAAATTTAATTACGGTGACTTTTGTTTTTAATTTTTTTGAAGGCATTCTAAGTCACAAATGGCATACAATGCAAGTCTTTGAAATTTAGGGAAAATTATCACAAAAAAAAAATTCATAAACATTTTAATTTGGCCAATTTAGTTCGAATTCTTTTGACGATTTGCCAATGTAGTTCTCCTAGCCAATTTTGGTAAAAAATCACCAACGTAGACACTAGCCATCCTACATGGAATGGCCTATTCTAAGATGGACAATTTTTGAAATGTTTTTAAAAATTTATAAATATGCTTCATTTTTTTCTTTAGTTTATTTTTTTTCTTTCTTTCATTTATTGTGGGCCGACAACCCTTGCTAGCACCATGAGGGCCGCAAAGCCCTTGCCAACCACAATGAGGGGCCGCATCCCTCGCCAAATCAAAGCCGGGTGAGGGCATCGTGAACATCCGCTGACAAAGGGAAATAACAGAAAGAATATATATATAGAAAATTAAAGAAAAACTGAAGTAAAAAATTCGCAAATTTTTTAAAAACTTGTGCAAGTTGTCAATGTCATCATCAATTTAACCACACAGAACAGCTAGCCTCTACATCAGTGATTTTCAACCAAAAATTGGCATGAAGTAGTACATTAGTAAATTATTAAAAGGTTTGCTATCTTGACTAAATTAAATTGTTTAGGATTGAATTGACATCTTATAATATGTTTAGAGACTTTTAAAAAAAAAAAATTATCCCTGGAGATCTAATCCATCGATTTGTGCTGTTCATGTGTGATCAAAGGCATTCATATAATGGTAGATGATCTGACCGAAAAGTTAGTTTCCAGGAGAATTGAATAATATGTAATTCCTCGTCAAGTGAAGTATTATAGTATGATGAATGCATGAAGTAAGTGTACTCCTCGTAAAATGCAATACCGATAACGATAAAACTTATACAAGGGGAATTTAATAGAAACTCAAACGTGTTTTACCTGTGAGTGGTGCGAGACCGTTTTCTTCCAGGGCCCGCAATTGTTTCACCGCCATAAGGGCACAACCGGGTATAGGGAACAGGTGTATGAGAGGAATCCCAAATTTCGAAGCCGCGGGACTCGTCGTAAACGCCATGAAACCGTCCGAGACGATGCAAGTCACCGGAGGGAGACTCGGGTTCGAGCCCAGGCTCGATACAAGATCGGCAAAGGGGCCGGCCATATAGTTCCTCATCGAGTCACAGAGCATCTGCATGTCCTGTATCGCATCCGCTTCCGAAGGAGGAAGACCATCCGGGATCGTCAGGAACTGAAAGTCGCTCAGCGTTCCGTTTGCGAATTCAGGGCCTCGGGCCTTAGCGAGACGCTGGTGGTTGAACTCGGTGTTGACGAAGGAGATGTGGAAGCCCTTGTGATGGAGGAGCTTTGCTAACTTGAGCATGGCGCCGATGTGGCTTTGTGCAGGGCAGGGAATGCAAACTGCGTGTGGCTTTGTGGCCGATTCGAATCTAGTGGAACCCATTGGTTTCTTCTCACCAGAGGATGATGGCTCCAATGACATTTCAGGATGAGTTGAACTCGGCTTTGTTTAGTGATCATTGAGTTGAGCTTCCCTCCTTATGTAGCATCGTCAACATTTTGTCCTCGAGTACGGCGTCGCATTATAAGTTGGCAAGTTTAGTTTGATTTCCATCTCCTTGTTTCTTTTTCCCCAAGGAAATGTATGATTTAAGTAATACTATCTACCTTCTATACTAGTTTTTTTTTTCAATTGATATCCGATTGATTATTTTGTAGGGCTCGAAATATTCCATATTGGCGTTGAGAATTGGCCTCCTTCCACGTGGACCACATGACTTGAGCAACAAAGCCAATTTGGTCCCCCACCTATCAGTTCCCCCCGAATAAAGTAACATTGTAAGAAACCCCAAATCTTACTAACTGACAAGATTAGGTCGGCTGTGTAGTTTGAACTAGTTCCGTCACAGTGTTCAATGATATTTTGGTTTTTTGAAGCGACAATTTTCTTCTCACTCTCAACTATTTAGGGATGAATTCGCATCATCGCCTTTCGTGGGTAGCAAGTTAAGGAATCTGGCATAATGCAGTGGAGGGGGGCGGGGCAACTCAGTCAACGCAACTGCAGCCATGTCTCTCTCATTCAAAGACAGCCGCATGATGTTTGGCTGTTGACGAGTAAACCCTTAAGTTAAAATACTAGATTGACTTCGTCAACATTTTGTCCTTAAGTATGGCGTCGCATTATAAGTTGTCGAGTGTAGTTTGATTTCCATCTCCTTTTCGTTTTCCCCAAGGAAATGTATGATTTCGGTAATACTATCTACCTTTTATGCTAGTTTTTTTTTTTAATTGATATCCGATTGACTATTTTGTAGGGGTAGAAAAGTTCCATATTGGCGTCGAGAATTCGCCTCCTTCCACATGGACCACATCACTTGAGCAACATAACCAAATTGACCCCCCACCTATCAGTTCCCGCCAAATAAAATAACATTGTAAGAAACCCCAAATTTTACTAATTGAGAAGACTAGGTCTTTAGAATTAGTTCCTCACGGTATCCGATGATATTTTGGATTGTTTGAAGATCAATACCTGTATTCTCCGAATGGTGCCATATTTTCGTCGATTCATAATTGCATGGAACTTCATCTTACTAGTCTTTTGCTTAGTGGGTTACCGACATGGATGATGTTCATCACTTGAAATTCACCTATTGGAAGCATGGTTTAAGGAAAACAATGGGAAGAGGACAGACAATATAGCCAATACTAAGTAACATTTAATTTAAGATGCCGATGCATCATTCGAGTCTAAAACTGTATTTATTATATTATTAGAAATGATGTAGTCAATGTGGATTTCCATGTGAGAGATAATATGTATAAGATCACGATAAAAGATATATTCATATTTATTAAGTTGTCTCTTGGAGTTTACGCCGTTATTCAAAGTGGATTCAAATTCTATTGTGTAGATCTATCCCCAAATTAAATGAAAATATAAGATTGTAAAATTTGTTAATTATAATATAAGTACCCGCAATATTTCAACACATTTCTTCATAGACGAAGAAGCACGGAGACGGTGATGGATCACGTGGCCGTCTGGAACAATGGTAAAATAATGTGTCGTCCCGTTCTTCGGCATGCGGATGGGGGCGGCTCGATGGAGGGGCTGAACGAGGTTGGGCCACCGCCATTCTTGAAGAAGACATTCGAGAAGGGGGAGGACCGGAGACGGACTCTGTGGCGACGTGGAGCGATGACCGAGATAGCTTCGTCGTAGGGGACCAGCACGAGTTCTGGACGGACTTCTTGCCCTAATACTTCAAGCACCGGAAATTGTCTAGCTTCATTCACCACTTCTCGAAGGACCTCTCGCCCAGAAGAGAGACCATAGGAAAATTTGATGCGAAGCTCGAGACTCACGAGAAAATTGTTGAAAAAATCAAACATAGTTTACTTTTATCAACTCGGTCTTAAACATTTTAATTACATTTAATTTCTTTTTTTTTTTTTATTTTATCAATTGAATCTATTCAATCAATTTTGACCAGAAATTTTTGTTGCGATGTGACCACCTCGAGGCCCAAATAGATGGGAGAAAAGCTCGGGTTTAAGGATATTTGACCATGAGAGTTTCCTCATGGTTCGTATTCCAAAAGACATCATCAGCATGCCTTTTAGAACGAACCATTGTAAGTTCCCTTATAGATGGTCATGAGCTCTCCAAAGCTCGTACCCAGTGTGACAGTGGAGGGTGTCGTGATCCGTACCCACACGGGCGACACGCCTCAGAAGATGAGGCCGGGTGTGGATATCGAATTTCAAGGTATTTTTACAATGGTAACCCTCCTATTTGTTGGGAAAAATATTTGTGGAGAACGCCTAGAAAATTTTTCCCGATACTATTTCTGTGAAAATTAAATAGGATAAAATACTAACTGAAAGCAGTAAAGATGAATAATAAATAACACCAGAATTTTAACGTGGAAAACCCTCCAAGGCGAAGGGAAAAACCACGGGACCGTAGTCCACTTCAAACTTCCACTATGATAAATAATGTGATACAACTTCACCCAAAGGTGGATCTCTCTCTGTCTTCAATTTGTGGATCTGAACCTCTCACAAATTGGATAACTCACTCAAAGATGACTCTTTTTCTTGGAAGAAGAAAACTGTTTCTTCCGCTACGCTGTTATGATATTCTTGCTTTTGTGTAACCTCTTCTCCGCTGAGGAGGACTCCTATTTATAAGAGCAAATACAATCCCAAATAGGAATTATACGATACAAAATCACATAGATTTATCTCCTAATCTCTCGTGATTTTGTATATATGAGAATATCACTTTGATTTCTCTTCCAATCTCCCTTGATTTTCTAGATGTGGAAAATCACGTTGATTTATCTCCCCATCTCTTTTGATATTTTTTTTCTCCTTTTTTTTTTCTTTTACACACTCACTACTATACATATTCTACTGCAGATATACATAATTGCATTGGCCTCTCCAATTGGGAGTGACCTACTCAACAAATCTCCCCCTCATGAGCAATTTGGAGAAGGTCTCAAACCTGCAAAAGTTCGACAGGCTTGCATCTTCACTGTAGATAGAGATTTTGTCATCATATCTGAGCCGTTGTTGTCAGTGTGTATCTTCTTTAGTTGTAGGGCTTTTTCTTCCAACACATCACGTATCCAATGATATCTGACGTCAATGTGTTTGGATCTGGAGTGGAAAGTTGCATTTTTGCTGAGGTGTATTGCGCTTTGACTATCTGAATACAAGATATACTCCTATTGGTTGTGGCCCACTTCTTGTAGAAACTTTTTCATCCACAAGAGTTCTTTACATGCTTCCGTTATCGCAATATACTCCGCTTCAGCAGTAGATAGGGCAACACATTTTTGTAGTCGAGATTGCCATGAAACTGCTCCCCCTACAAAAGTCATTAGATATCCCAATGTAGACTTTCTTGAGTCCACGTCCCCTACCATGTCTGAATCCGAAAAACCTTCTAACACAGTTTTACCATCACCAAAACATATGCAGTTATTAGATGTACCACGAAGATACCTGAATATTCATTTGACCGCTGCCCAATGTTCCTTACTAGGATTAGATAGAAATCTACTTACCACACCAACTGCATAGGCGATATCAGGCCTCGTACATACCATCGCGTACATTAGACTACCAACTGCCGATGCATAAGGGACTTTTTCCATTTCCTTCTTTTCTGTCTCACCTTTTGGGCATTGCTCTAAACTGAGTTTGAAATGATTTGCAAGTGCAGAACAAACTGCTTTGGAGTTATTCATATTAAATCTTTCAAGAACTTTATTAACATACCGTTCTTGAGATAACCAGAGTTTACGATTCTGCCTGTCTCGCAAGATTTCCATTCCAAGAATTTGTTTTGCGGGTCCCAAATCCTTCATCGCAAAGCACTTGCTCAATTCCTTCTTTAAGTTGTTGATCTTGCTTTTATCCTGGCCAACAATTAGCATGTCATCAACGTAAAGCAAAAGAATGAGAAAATTACCATCAGTAAATTTCTTGACGAAAACGCAGTGATCAACGGTGGTTTTGTTGAACCCATTTTCTTTGATGAAGGAATCGAATTTTATGTACCACTGTCTTGGTGCCTGCTTGAGCCCATAAAGACTCTTCCTCAATTTACACACAAGATTTTCTTTGCCTTTGATTTTGAAACCTTCTGGCTGATCCATGTAGATCTCCTCATTTAGATCTCCACGTAAAAACGCGGTCTTCACGTCAAGTTGCTCGATCTCCAAGTTCAAGCTTGTTGCCAGGCCAAGGATAACATGGATAGATGACATTTTAACTACAAGAGAAAATATCTCATCGAAGTCGATATCTTTCTTCTGAGCGAATCCCTTCACAACCAACCTTGCTTTGTATCGTGGCTGTGAGTTACCTTCTTCAGTCTTTAGTCTGAACACCCATTTGTTTTTGAGAGCTTTTCTTCCCTATGGCAACTTGACTAAATCATAAGTATGATTTTCGTCTAAGGATTTCATCTCCTCATGCATAGCTTTTAACCACTCCTCTTTATGCTCGTGGTATATAGCTTCTTGGTAGTTCTCTGGTTCTCCCCCGTCAGTGAGCATCACATACTCATTGGGAGAATATCTACGACTAGATTGTCGTTCACGAGTTGATCTCCTCAATTGAGGTTCTGATGGGACCTGTTCAACAATTGGTTCAAGTTCAGTTGAAGTAGTCATACCTTCAATTCTAGATTCAACTTGCTTGTTGATAGGAGGAGCTACTGGGCCAAGATCAATTGGGTATTCATCTGTTGATGGAGATTTCTCGTGCTTCTCGAAGTCCTCCATTGTCTGATCTTCAAGAAATACCACATCCCTGCTTCTGACTATTTTCTGGTTAATGGGATCCCAGAGTCTGTAGCCGAATTCTTCATGTGCGTACCCTTAAAAAATACATTGCTTTGATTTCCCATCAAGCTTTGATCTCTCATCCCTTGGAATGTGAACAAATGCTCTACAGCCGAACACCTTCAAGTGGCCATAAGAAATATTCTTACCAGTCCAGACACTTTGTGGTACATCACCGTTAAGTAGAGCTGAAGGTGATAGTTTGATTAAATCAACCGCCGTTCTCATTGCCTCACCCCAAAAGTGGTTTGGCAGCTTTGCGTTGGAGAGCATACATCTGATTCTTTCACATATGGTTCTATTTATCCGCTCTGCGACACCGTTGTGTTGAGGTGTTTTTGGTACGGATCTTTCTAGTTTGATCCCAAGGTTTTTGCAATAATCTTCAAAAGGTCCTCGGTATTCACCACCGTTGTCAGAGCGTACACACTTCAATCGCTTGCCTGTTTCTCTTTCAACCTTCGTATGAAATTGCTTGAAGATTTCCTGCACATGATCTTTAGTTTTCAAGGCAAATGCCCACACCTTTCTAGAGTGGTCATCAATAAATGTTACAAAATAAAGCGCACCTCCAAGTGTCCTAGTTTGCATTGTGCATACATCAGTATGTATCAGATCTAAAATTTCAGCTTTTCTAGATGGTGGGGAATTGTGAAATGCTACTCTATGTTGTTTTCCCATAATGCAGTCGACACAAGTATTCAACGGTGTACCTTTTATTCCGGGTAGAAGTTGCTTTCTAGTGAGAATCTTAAGTCCTTTCTCACTCATGTGTCCGAGTCGCTTATGCCATAACTCGGTGGTGACTCCTTTTCCGGTTACATTCACCTCTCCTCCACACGGCTTGAATTGTGTGATATAGAGAGAGTTAGTCTTTTCTCCTTTGGCTATCACCAAATTACCTTTGGTGAGCTTCCATTTTCCATCACTAAAGAAATTGATGTAGCCTTCGTCATCAAGCTTGCCGACAGATATAAGATTGTGGCGTATGTCCGGAACATGTCTCACATCTTTGAGTAGTAGCCTACATCCAACATTAGTCTCTAAATAAATATTACCCATACCAATAATTTTGGACGTACCTTCATTTCCCATCTTTACGAGTCCAAAATCACCAGTGGTGTAAGAAGTAAAAAGATCTTGACGAGCCGTGACATGGTAGGATGCGCCAGAATCAACTACCCATGTCGAATCTTGGGATGCAAGATTAATGGAATCATCACTTTGAATAATGATCACCTCATCCGCAATATTCGCAGTGTCATTCATCCGGTTCTCGTTAACTTTGTTGACATTATGACTTTTTTATTTTTCCGCCTTTAGCTTTCTGCATTCTTGGATGAAGTGTCCCAGTTTACCACAATGATGGCACTTCTTGTCTCGTTTGAAGTTGGATTGGGACCTTCCTCGTTGCTGATTCCGGAAGTTTCGGCTTTTGCTTCTCCCTCTCTGTTCTTGATTTTCTTGTCGATTAATGACAAGAGCCTCGGACGCAGGGTTGACTCCACTCTCTTTTCGCCGGAATTCTTCATTCAACATTCTATCTTTTACCACGTCCATGGTAAGCTTGCCATCAGGAGCCGAGTTGCTGACCGACACAACAAGTGTGTCCCAGCTATTTGGCAAAGAGCTAAGTAGCAGTAATGCCTGCAATTCATCATCTAATGTCATCTTCATAGAATTGAGTTGGTCTACTATACCTTGGAACTCGCTCATGTGTTCCGAGACACTGCTCCCATCTTTGTATTTTAGATTCACGAGCCGCCGCATGTGATTTGCTTTATTTTGCGCCGTTGTTCTTGCGTACATCTTCTCTAATTTTTGCCAAAGAACACCAGCATCATGTTCATTAGCAAAATTTTGAAAATAACTCTTATCAATCCATTGTCGGATTTGAGCGGCACACTTCTGATTGAGCACCATCCATTCGCTATCAGACATTGTCGTTGGTTTGCCACCAGAAGATGATGCCAATTTGGCTTCCGCTACAAGATCTAACTCCTCGGACACTGGTACTGGTACCTCCGTAGGTATCACAATTGGCCTCCAAAGATCTTTAATGTATAGCAGATCCTCCATCTTTGGTTTCCAGATTGCATAATTGAATGCAATCAATTTTATCATGTTGCCAAAATTTTCCTCATTTAATTCTGCACAGAAAAATAATAAATACAGCAACCTCGCTCTGATACCACTTGTTGGGAAAAATATTTGTGGAGAACGCCTAGAAAATTTTTCCCGATACTATTTCTGTGAAAATTAAATAGGATAAAATACTAACTGAAAGCAGTAAAGATGAATAATAAATAACACCAGAATTTTAACGTGGAAAACCCTCCAAGGCGAAGGAAAAACCACGGGACCGTAGTCCACTTCAAACTTCCACTATGATAAATAATGGGATACAACTTCACCCAAAGGTGGATCTCTCTCTGTCTTCAATTTGTGGATCTGAACCTCTCACAAATTGGATAACTCACTCAAAGATGACTCTTTTTCTTGGAAGAAGAAAACTGTTTCTTCCGCTACGCTGCTATGATATTCTTGCTTTTGTGTAACCTCTTCTCCGCTGAGGAGGACTCCTATTCATAAGAGCAAATACAATCCCAAATAGGAATTATACGATACAAAATCACGTAGATTTATCTCCTAATCTCTCGTGATTTTGTATATATGAGAATATCACTTTGATTTCTTTTCCAATCTCCCTTGATTTTCTAGATGTGGGAAATCACGTTGATTTATCTCCCCATCTCTTTTGATATTTTTTTCTCCTTTTTTTTTCTTTTTCTTTTACACACTCACTACTATACATATTCTACTGCAGATATACATAATTGCATTGGCCTCTCCAATTGGGAGTGACCTACTCAACACTATTAGTACTCGTCACTTTATCCATTAGGAACTTTCCACAATGAGTATGCTAGACCATAGTGAACTTGTCGAGGCCGATACCCCTTACGACAGGTTTAATTAATGTTTGATCTAATTATTTGTCAACCTAATAAAGATGGGAGTTGCCACTAGCCTCGTTTTTGGAAGATTGGCTAGAAAATCCAATCGATGGTCGGGAATTGTCCTTTGATTTTTGGGCAATTAGATATCTAGGTTTGCGGACTTGGGTTATGATAATATTTTTATTAGTGTCATTTCGGTACCTAAAACTATGTCATGTTACGTAAGGTGTCCATACATTTCTTTTTACTTTTTTTGGGATTGATGAACCTAAACTAAATGATCATGTGTGGATAGTTGTTTTCATGCAATTCTATATCTATGAGATAGAAAAGAAAGCACACAATTAAATTTAAAGATGAGACGATAAGTAAACAACCAAGCAAGAAAAAAAGAAAGTGGTAAATCTAACATGCTACCCTAAAGCTCAAAAGAAATAAAAGGAAAGAAAAGAACCCGTAACTCATCGGGTGTTTATACAAATGAAGCCACCCGAAACATATATCAAGGATGAACGATACAATGTCATGGTTGGATAGGACATCAACCTTCCTTCGTCTTCAAGTCTTGAGGGATCTCCACCTCTAAGGATCTAATATAATTCTAATCTAAAGCTAGAACTAGGTACATACAAGGGAAAAAAATAATCATTCATGACAAAACAATAAAAAAAAAACACAAAAAAAAACAATCAAGAACGGCCAAACAAATGAAATCATATGCACAAATGAACAATTAGGGCCTTGGGGTCGGCCTTTGCAATTAGTGCATCGGTCTTTCTAGACATCTACCCAATTTCATTTTTATGACTTATAGCAATTAGTGATCATTTGTGTTTTCGCATAGTCACCAATGCTTATAAATCCCTAGGACATGATCTAGGTGAATCCCAAGATTTACCAATGAAATCAAGCATCGCACCTAACATATATCGAGTATGAATGATACAATGTCATAGTCAAATAGGACATCAACCTTTCATTGTCTTCAAGTCTTCAGGGATCTCTACCTCCAAGGATCTAATCTAATTTTAATTCAAAACTAGAACTAGGTATAAACAATGGAAAGAAACAATTGTTCATGACAAAACAATCAAAAACACAAGGAGCAATCAAGAATGACCCAACAAGTGAAATCATACGCACAAATGAACAATTAGGGCACCGGGGTTGGCCTTTGCAATTCATGCGTCGGTCTTTCTAGACATCTACTCAATTTCATTTTTATGACTTACATCCATTAGTGACCATTTGTATTCTCGCATGGTCATTAACCTTTATAAATCCCTAGAACATGTTCTAGGTGAATTCCAAGATTTACCCACGAAATCAAGCATCGCACCTGAACATACATCTAAGATCCACATGCATCAACAAGAATTAAACATACAAGCAAGCCCTCGGCCTTTTTTTTTTTTTTTAAACAATCAAACAATTTTAGTGAGCTAATGGCGGATCACTTATTCAATAAGCAAGCGCCAATTACAATCACGGGCATGTCTAACAAATGAGCGGTTTCATGTATGTGTGTAGTTCATGTGATGCTTCAAAAGGTCTAGATATGTTTGAAATGTTGAGAAAGGAAAACAAGACATTTGCACAGAGGAACATCTCGGCTATTGAACGCATTTCGTTGCCAAAGCTAGTTTGGGACTTGCATATCATACACTTATAGACATCACAAGTCTTTTAAATGTGGTTTAAACCTTGACTATCTCGATATCAAATCAAGCATTTGAAATATTCTAAAACATTTAATGTCGGAAGCATCACATATATTGAAGCCATTTTGATATGCAAAATCGACCTTTCAAATCAATGTTGAAGAAAATGCCATCAAATGTTTAATTTCATTAAGATGAATCTTAATTCCACATGCGAGGCGTCCTAAAAAATCTAGATAGACAATCACAATAAGGATTTACAACAAAACATCACATATAAGACAAAAAAAAAAATCAAGAAAATTGAAAATGACCCATTGATGATTTGTCCTTAGGAAAATTACACAATGTGCATGACATCACAAGGAACAAATTTCATTCAGAAAGTTTTCTGAAACGGGCCATGCAAGTATTTATAAAAATTCAACGAAGTTCAATATCGCATCAGAAATTTCACAAAACAGTGGGGCAAAGTACCATTACAAGATTTAACCTATCAAATAGAGTTTGAAATATACAAAATTTCACCGTAACATAGTCCAAAGAGTGACTAACAAATTTTGTTAGAGGTTCAACTCAAGAATCCCTATTGAAATAATCACACAAAATAGCAAGAGACTAACTAAACAAGGGTAAAATAGGGGTTCTAAATTTATCCTAAGTCAGAATTCTAACATAATTTGGAAAAATGGAAAAAGGGTCAAATGGTAACCAAATTGCACAAAATCAACGCATTGGAAAGATCTAGACAAATCTTATAACTTTTTGGTGCTCTTCGTACGTGTTCAACGACATGCAAATGATCGCAGATGATTTGGCTAAGAATATATTTCTAGGAGATAGGCATAACATGCAATTCGTCATCAAGTGAAGTCTAATAGGATGATGATATCCTTAAGTAAGTGAACTCTTCAGAAAATGTGATAGGAATAATGATAAAACCTATTATATAAGGGGAATCTAAGACTTTATGCATGATGCATATGGAAATTGTAAAAGGAAGAATATCTAGGTTCTAGTTAGGGAGGAGTTAATTAGCTCGCTTACTTTGTATGACGAAGTACGATCCACTGTCGCGCTCGAAGTCAAGATTATCAATACATATGCGGAGTAGACACAAGAGAAAAGCTTCCCTTATTATAGGATCCAATTGATATATGCATTTACCTAAAGTATTGTGGAATTTTTGAGCATATTATCCAACTGATCCAATTAGGTGTGGCAGTCTTCCATCCCACACGCATCGGATAATTAGTAGAGAGTTGGAGACAGATTTCTGGTCCTAGGAGTGGCCTAAAGAGAGGCAAATGTGGTGATGTGAACCTAGGCCTTGAGTGAGGAGACCAAGATGTATCCTCTGGCTGCATTTGGCAATCATGATAAAGTTTATCCAATCCTACATTTGATGTCCGCTCAAAACATGGTAAAGTCAGATATAAGGGAAATATAGACCGGATAAAATTATCTCATGTGAGAGGATAAATGTGAATACGATTTTTAATATTCATAGTAGGAAAGTTATTTTTCTCAAATAACAAATTTCTTAAATTAACAATATTAAAATTACATTTCAATTTAAGTAATATTTGAATTCTAATACAAGAAATTCAAAATAACAAAAAAATAACAATTTAGTTATTTTAATTCACTTTTATTTTTATTTGTATATTCGAATTTAATTCAATTATATAAATTCAATATATAAATATTTATTTATATTGATTACATATTTTAGGTATATTAGTACATTTTTACATATTGGGGTGCGGGATGCCCGGCCAGGGAGTGTAAATGCCAGAAGCCCTGTCGGAGGTTTCTGCCCGAAGGGAATGCCTCGTGATGCTAGTTGGGATGCGAGATGCCTGGAATGTGGGGGGGGTGGATGCCCGGTGGCCTGGGAGGCTGAATGCCGGAAGCCTCAAAGGTCTTTGCCCGAGGGGATGATGAAATTGATGATTTGAGAAATGGGTGATGTGGTGATCAAATTGAAAGCAAAAAGTGGAAATTAAACCATGGCATGATATGCATGATGATATGCATGATAATGATGGTGACGATGATGATATGTGATGTGAGATAATGATGATCACCCATGGCATGATATGCATGATGATATGCATGATGATGATGGTGACGATGATGATATGTGATGTGAAATAATGATGATCACCCATGGCATGACATGCATGATGATGATGATGATGATGATATGTGATGTGAAATAATGATGATCACCCATGGCATGACATGCATGATATGCATGATGATGATAATGATGATGATATATGATATGGCATGCTAATATGCATGATGATGATGATATATGACATGATATGATGATGATATATGATATGGCATGATGATATGCATATATGTGTGATATGATGATGTCATGATGATGATGACATGTGTGATATGATGATGTCATGAAGATGATGACATGTGTGATATGATGATGTCATGATGATGATGATGACATGTGTATGGTATGATGGTGTCATGTATATGATGATGATGACATGTGTGTGATATAATAATGTCATGATGACGATGATATGAGTATGACACGATGATACACATGTATGTGTTATGACTGTGGTGATGATGCATGATAGTATATGCATGGCTTCAAGGTAAGTAATGCCTGCAATGCATGTATGATTTGCATGATGCATTGAGTTGTTATTGGATTCCTTTACCTGCCGAGTGGTTGTACTCACCCCTTTTGGAGACCAACATTTCAGATTAGTAGATGGTTTGAGCGGTTGGATATGATTGTGAGGAGAATGATAGCAAAGGAGGGAACCTATGAACACCGACACTGATCGATGGACTTTAAGTATTCAACTGTTGGAGAAGATGTCGGTCATCCTTTGAAGTGTAGCCGAGTATAGAAAACTACGGCATTTTGATGTACCAACTAAAGATGTCCATATGCTCTATGTAAATAAACGTGTTCGGCTTTAACTTATATAAGATGTTTAGTAGGTGTGCATCGTTTTCTGAATATAGGGAAGGGAGTTTGTTGGATGTGCTTCCGTATATCATGCATATCATCATGCATGTCATGCCATGGGTGATCATCATTATTTCACATCACATATCATCATCATCACCATCATCATCATGCATATCATCATGCATATCATGCCATGGTTTAATTTCCACTTTTAACTTTCAATTTGATCACCACATCACCCATTCCTCAAATCATCAATTTCATCATCCCCTCGGGTAAAGACCTCCGAGGCTTCCGACATTCAGCCTCCCAAGCCACCGAGCATCCGGCCCCCCACATTCCGGGCATCTCGCATCCCAACTGGCATCACGAGGCATTCTCTTCGAGCAAAAACCTCCGACAGGGCTTCCGGAATTATGTACCGACATACCACCAGACCTCCCATGGAATTACGTACCGTATACCACCGGGCATCCCGACACTCCCGGGGCCATCCGGCAATGCATCTCTATACATTCTGGGCATCATCATACCACCACAACCACCCCCTCACTTATCATTATCCATGTTTACCAATTTCGATCTTAATTTAGCATGTCATATGACGTGACATCAAACAAGTCATACTTGGCATGGAATTCACACATACATCCCAATTTAATGTCATACATATACCAAGACTTTATCACACATGCATCTCGATTCAATGTCATACATATACCAAGACTTTATCACACATGCAATATAAACTAATTAAATGGGATCTATGGCCAATCTAAACCAAATGAATGGTATTATATTTTAGGCTTGAATTTATGTTGCAGTGAATGCATAGTGAATTTCTTTGTTGGACTGAACCAAATGAGTTATTGGTGGTGTTGATTTTGATGGTTCTAGGCTTGAATTGGTGGTGACAAAGGTATAGAGATTACACCAATAGTTTTGGTGGGATAGCATGAAGACAGACTTAGCTAAACACGTTTCCTAGCGTTTAACATGCCAGCAAGTGAAAGTCTACTAACCTATATAATGCATTGCCATTGTTGTCTGATGTAGTGCAATTAGATTGGAAACACTTGAGTTTGGATGTTTTCAAAGCTCTAAGATTTTGCATGTAAATTACTTTGAAAATCTTAAGGTCGGGACTGAGTTTGATGACTCGCCGATGCGTTGATTTCGGTATTTCAAGAAAGGTTTAGGATTTTGGTATTTCAAAGTTTTTAGTTTCAAAAATCTTTACGACAGGACCAATATTATCGACTTGCCAAACTATGATTTTCAATACTTCAAGAAATGCTTATGGTTTTTGGAGAAAATTATCACCTGTACATTCCAAGTTTTGAACTTCAATCGAAAAGCAGATTTTGATTGTGAGCTGTTTTAGAAAATCTCTTGAATTTCGTCAAAATTTATGAGTATTGTGACACCATGCCCAAATGTTTTAAGAAATGTTTTCTATTTTAAAGATTTCTGAACTTTTTATAGAAAACATTCCTACCCATTGGAGTTGGGATTGAGATTGGAATTTGCCAACGTATCGATTTAAATTTTACTAAGGTTTTTGATAAAGTATTTTATTTCGTGCCGTGATGCAAGTGCGACTCAAGGCTTTACACATGGATTTCGAAAAACATTTGAAATTTAAACGTGATCATGGATTTTATGGAATTGGTATCATGCTTTGATTTTGTGAATTGGTTTCAACAATATGGGGTTTACCTATTTTCAAAGACTAGTAATGTTATATTGTTGTGTCTTTGAAATCCCTATTTTACATTATTTGATATCATGAGGTGGAATTTTCAAGAACTCAAAGGATTTTCCACATTGGTGATTTGAAAACGTTTTGACATGGAAATGACATATGATTTCAAAGCTTGTTGTTGTCGTTGAATGCTTTTGAAAACCTCGGTTTGTATTGTTTGATTTCATGAAGGAAGATTCTCAAGCATTCAAAAGAAATTTCAAATGTGGTTATTGTTTTAAAACTGTTTATGATGTTGAGATAAATTAAGATATGTTAAGAGCTTGCATCCTTGACTTAAGAGGAAGTATCAGCCCGATCTAGGACACATACTCGATCATGAAGCTATCAAAGTGGATGAGAAAGTGAGGATCAAATGAATGAAAAGTATCCCTATTTGTTTCAAGAAGGTGGGAGTGGTGTTTGAATTTCGAGGACGAAATTCTCTAAGGAGGGGAGAATTGTGGCATCCCAAAATTCAAAGTCAAGCCATAAGGTGTGTTAAAGTTTCTAATTAGGTGATAAAAAATTTTCCATGGCTTATGCTTTAGCCATTAGTCTTTTAATTAGATGATTTGTGCATGTGATTGTGAAAATTTAAAATTGATAGATTAATAATCTATGCTTGGCCATGCACTAAATTTCAATAAACAAGATGTCCCAAGACTTTGGCCAAGATGAAAATTGAAAATTGAAAATATTTATAGAAAGGAATTTCAAAAAAAAAAAAAAAAAAAAAAAAGAGAGGAAAAGCCAATTTTTAGGTTGGGCCTTAGGCCCATTGGCCTAAGATTTTAATGGGCCAAGTTAGCTGGCCCAATAGAGGCCCAAAAGGAGTGGTCGACCGGCCCAATAGAAGCCCAAGCCCAAATTCAAAAATCCAATAGGACAAGTGGCACTAGACTCTCATGCATTGGCTGGTTTGTAGGCAAGTAATCATGAGGATTTGGGGTTATAAGAGGGAAGAGAGGGAGAGGGTGGCCGGATTTTCTCATTTGGCCGAGAGAGAAGGTGAGAGAGAGAGGGGGAGCGGCCGAGAGAGAGAGGAGGAGGAACCGCCATCCGTCCGCCGTGTGCTGCCGTGTTCGCCGCCCTACGCCGTCGACTGATCTAGAGGCAAGTGGGAGTCCTCTAGCTTCTCTTGCATGTTTGTTTGTTGCTTGCATGTTAAATCTTTGAGTGTTTAAGTGAGAAAAACCGAAGCATGAATGATGTATGTTGAATGGTATGGCTGTTCGTGTTCGGATCGTGTGAGTCAGAAACTTGTTTGAGCTTGCATGTGTGTTTGGAGTCCGATTTTGGCTTCGATTTCTTCATGAAAGTTGTAGCTAACATCTTTTACTACAACATACTAAAATTTCGTGGAAAATTATGGATATTTGAGGGGTTAAAGTCTCATCCTACGGAGACCTCAGATCTGGAGAGTTTTTACTGACATTTTGCTGGATTCGTGATTGCATGTTGTTTTGTGATGAGAATCTCACTTTGATTTCTTCATGAAAGTTGTAGGGAACATCTTAAAATACAACATAATCAAATGTGAAGTGAAATGAACAAGTATAGCCTTGTAAATCGACTAGATCTTGAAGACGATGATTCTGGTGATGTATTCCGAGACACCCGAGACTTCAAGGACCTAAATGATGACTATATTATGGTTATTTGACCTAGATATATCTTCATGAAACTTGTAAAGGACATCTTGATGTAGAACATATCCAAATTTCAGAGAAAACGAAAGAGAATAGGTAGGTGAAATCTCAATATTTCGGAGATGGGTACACTGGACGATGCGGTAATAGATCCAGAAGCTTCGCGAGACTGTATAAAATAATCTAAAAATAATATGGCTTGGAGTTCTTCATGAAAGTTGTACGAAAATGTCTTGGCTATAACTCGGTAAAATTTCGTAATTTTTGGAGGCCGTATGGATATTTTAATCGAATTTCTTCGGAAACCGTGCATTCTGGTTTCATCAGAAAATTATATGATATTTTGTGAAAATTGGGAAATTGTGTGAAATGCTATTTGGCCATGTATTTTGTATGAAATTATCATCCTATTGGCTTGTTTAATATTTGCTGTAATTTTTATAATTTTGGGAATTTGTCGATATTAAATTTATGGAAATGACAAAAGTTGGAATTTAAATAAATAAATAAATAAATAAAAAGATAAATAAAATAAAATAGATTATTTTATTGGCCATAAATTCCATTAAATTTATCTTGTTGCATGTATGATAAGGTCTTGATGTATGCATGACATTGATTTGACATACATGTATGAATTCCATGCCAAGTATGACTTGTTTGATGTCACGTCATATGCCATGCTAAATTAAGACTGAAATTGAAAACGTGGATAATGGTAAATGAGAAGGTGGTTGTGGTGGATGATGATATGCGTTGGGTAATTCAGCTCATGGGGTTTCAATTGTCTGGATGCATAGACTACAACCTTGCCATGCTGCATCAAAACACACCCTAGTCCTTTGTGAGATGCATCACTATACACTATAAAACCATCAGGTCCAGTAGGTATAGTCAGAATTGGAGCCGAAGTCAATTTCCTTTTGAGCTCCTAAAAAATCCTTTCACATTCTCCATTCCATTCAAATTTCACATTCTTTCAGGTCAGTTTAGTTAGAGGTCCTGCTAGTCGTGAAAATCCTTCAATGAACCTTCTATAATAAGTAGCCAGTCCTAAGAAACTTCGTATTTCAGTGGGTGTCGTTGGTCTCGGCCAATTTACTACCATTTCAACTTTTGCTGGGTCTACTGCAATTCAAATCACATATCATCATCATCGTCATCCCCAGACAGATGGTCAATCAGAAAGAGTGATCCAGATATTAGAGGATATGTTAAGGGCTTATGCAATCGATTTTAAAGGAAATTGGGATGAAAGATTGCATTTGGTAGAGTTTGCCTATAACAATAGCTTTTAGAAAAGTATAGGCATGGCTCCTTATGAAGCATTATATGGAAGGAGATGTAGGACTCCTGTCTGTTGGAGTGAAGTAGGTGAAAGGAAGTTGACAGGACCTGAACTAGTACAAGTTACCGTTGAGGCTATTGAAAATTATTAGAGAAAGACTTAGAACAGCTCAGAGTAGATAGAAAGGCTACGCAGATAGGCGTAGAAAGCCTTTGAAATTTAGTGTAGGAGACCATGTATTCCTTAAGGTATCTCTAATGAAAGGGATATCTCGATTTGGGATGAAGGGTAAGTTAAGCCTAGATTTGTTGGACATTTTGAAATTCTCGAGAGGATAGGCGATGTAGCTTATCATTTAGCGTTACCTCCTAAGTTAGAAAATCTGCACGATGTGTTTCATGTATCGATGTTGAGGAAGTACCAGCCAGATCCTGGTCACATACTCAATCATGAAGCCATCAAAATGGATGAGAGAGTAAGGTACATTGAAGAGCCTGTGTAGATATTGGACCGAAAGGAGCAAATTCTTAGGACCAAGAAGATCCCATTGGTTAAGGTATTATGGCGACATCATGATATGGAGGAAGCCACATGGGAAAGTGAGGATCAGATGAAGGAAAAGTACCCTTACTTATTTCAAGAAGGCGCGAGTGGTGTTTGAATTTTGAGGATGAAATTCTCTAAGGAGGGGAGAATTGTGGCATCCCAAAATTCAAAGTCAAGCCATAAGGTGTGTTAAAGTTTTTAATTAGGTGATAAAAATTTCCATGGCTTATGCTTTAGCCATTAGTCTTTTAATTAGATGATTTGTGCATATGATTGTGAAAATTTAAATTTGATAGATTAATAGTTTATGCTTGGCCATGTACTTTATAAAGTAAATTTCAATAAACAAGATGCCCCAAGACTTTGGCCAAGATAAAAATTGAAATTGAAAAATATTAATAGAAGAATTTCAAAAAAAAAAAAAAAGAGGGTAAAAATTCGATTGGGCCTTAAGCCCAAGAGTGGAACTTTAATGGGCCAAGTTGGCCAGCCCATTGAAGCCCACAAGTGGGCTGCCGTCGAGCAAGGGGGAGGGCCAAGAGTGGCCGGATGGCCCAAGCCCAAGAAGCCCAAACCCAATTCAAAATTCAATAAGACAAGTGGCAAAGGAGAAGGCCATTCATTGGTTGGTTTGTAGGCAAGTAATCATGAGGATTTGGGGGTATAAGAAGGAAGAGAGAGAGGGTGGCCGGCCATTTGCTCACCCAAGGAGAGAGAGAGAGAGAGAGAGAGAGAGAGAGAGAGAGTGCGAGAGAGAGAGAGATCGTGCGAGAGAGAGGGAGAGTGGCTGAGAGGGAGGAGGAGCCAAGGAGGAGTCGTCGCCGTCCGACCGCCGTGTTCGCCGCCGTGTGCCGCCGATTCGTGTAGTCTAGAGGCAAGTGGGAGTCCTCTAGCTTCTCTTGCATGCTTGTATGTTGTTTGCATGTTATATTTTGGGCGTTTAAGTGAGAAAAACCGAGGTATGGTTGGCTTGTTTTTAAATCGCATGACTGTTCTTGCTCGGACCGTGTGAGTCAGAAACTTGTTTGAGATTTTTTGTGTGTTTAGAGCCAGATTTTGGCTTTTATTTCTGCATGAAAGTTGTAGCTAACATCTTGAAATACAACATACTGAAATTTCGTGGAAAATGATGGATATTTGAGGGGTTAAAGTCTTATTCTACGGAGACCTCAGATCTGGAGAGTTTTTACTGACCTCTTGCTGGATTTGTGATTGCATGTTGGTTTGTGATGGGAATCTCACTTTTATTTCTTCATAAAAGTTGTAGGGAACATATTAAAATAAAAAATACTCAAATTTGAAGTTAAATGAACAAGTATAGCCTAGTAAATCGATTAGATATTGTAGATGGTGATTCTGGTGATGTATTTCGAGATACCCGAGATTTCAAGGACCTAAATGATGACTATATTCTGGTTATTTGACTTAGATCTCTTCATGAAAATTGTAGAGGATATCTTGATGTATAACATATCCAAATTTCATAGAAAACTAAAGAGAATAGGTAGGTGAAATCTCAATATTTCGGTGATGTGTACACTGGACGATGCGGTAATGGGTCCAGAAGCTTCGTGAGGTTTTATAAATTAATATAAAAATAATTTGGCTTGGAGTTCTTCATGAAAGTTGTACGAAAATTTCTTGGTTATCACTCTGTAAAATTTCATAATTTTTGGAGGCCGTATGGATATTTTAATCGAATTTCTTCAGAAACTATGCATTCTGGTTTTATCCGAATATTATGTGTTGTTTTGTGGAAATTGTGAAATTGTGTGAAATTCAATTTGGCCACGGATTTTTGCATGTAATCCTATTGGTTTGTAATTGCTTGAATTTTTATAATTTTGGGAATTTGTTGATATTAAATTTATGGAAATGACAAAAAAAAGTTGGAATTTAAATAAATAAATAAATAAAATAGATTACTTTATTGGCCATAAATTCCATTAAATTTATCTTGTTGCATGTATGATAAGGTCTTGATGTATGCATGACATTGAATTGAGGTGTATGTGTGAATCCTATGCCAAGTATGACTTGTGTGATGTCACGACATATGCCATGTTAAAATGAGATCAAAATATTGGTAAACATGGATGATGGTAAATGAGGAGATAGTTGTGGTGGAGGATGAGGCCGGAATGTATAGAGATGCATTGCCGGATTTCCCTGGGAGATTCAGGATGCTCGGAACGTGGGGGTGCTGGAAGTCCTGTCGGAGGTTTCTGCCCGAATGGAATGCCTCGCGATGCCAGGATTGAGGTGCGGGATGCCCGGCCAGGGAGTATAAATGCCGGAAGCCCTGTTGGAGGTTTCTACCCGAAGGGAATGTCTCGTGATGCTAGTTGAGATGTGAGATGCCCGAAATGTGGGGGGCCGGATGCCCGGTGGCCTGGGAGGCTGAATGCCGGAAGCCTCGGAGGTTTTTGCCCGAGGGGATGATGAAATTGATGATTTGAGGAATGGGTGATGTGGTGATCAAATCGAAAGCTAAAAGTGGAAATTAAACTATGATATGATATGCATGATGATATGCATGATCATGATGATGATATGGGATGTTGCCGCCGCCACCGCCTGATGCACCGGGTTGGGTGTGAGACCCATGCGCGACGAGTAGGAGCTGGATCCTTTTTGGGAATAGTTAGCCGACACTGATGATGGGGAATTGTTGCACGTGAAATGTAGAGGATCAATGGTTCTTTTTGAGGTTTTAGGCTGGACATGGCTGAGTCCTAGCTTTTCCTTTTTGATGTACCGACCCAAGAGTAGTCCCATCTTGAAAATATATGTAAATAAAGTGTCGTGGCTTGTTTATAAAAATTATGGTGATTAGTGGTGTGTATTTGTATCATTGTTGGTAGGGGGAGAGATGGTGATGTTTTAATTTGCTTCCGCTAATGAGTCGTGCTGGGACCGTTTTGTTTATAAAAAAAAAAATATGTCTATGAATTAGGACGCTTCTTCAAAGGAGGAAGGTAATAAGGTGTAACATTGGCGCTGGTGACGACCTGCGAAGGGTTCGGGGTGTCACAGCCGCGCTTTTTGGTATGAGAGAATGATGGAAATGGAAGAAAGAAATAAATAAAAAGAGAGAGGAAAATAAAAAATAAAATAAAATAAGAAAATAAAAATAAAGTAGGCAATAATGTCGCGAGAGATTAAACTATTTTCATTTGTAAATAGATATATTTGTCTTTATTACTATAATCGCTAAATAGTAGATATGATATAGCAAAACCCCTATATTTCATACTGTATTTTATCCAGTTCTATTTTAGTTAAAAATTCGGACAATCAAACATAGCTTTTGAGTTAATATATAATCTTGTTAAGTAATAGAAACTTAAACATTTTTTCTCTGCCAACTCCAACATTACTTTTATCCGTCACCTGCGAGTAGCGTAAGACCGTTTCCCTGAGGACTGGCTAGTGTTTCCGCGCCATGAGAGTAGAAATGGATATAGAGAACGAGCATGTGAGAGGAATCCCATATCTCGAAGCCACAGACTCATCGTAAACGTCATGAAACCATCCGAGACGATGCAAGTCACCGGAGGGAGGCTCTTATTCAAGCCCATGCCCAAAATGAGATCCCCAAATTGGCCGGCAATATCATTTCTTGGGGAGTCGCAGAGCATCGAGATGTCATGGTAACCCTCCCATTAGTACTCGCTCTTCATGGATGGCATCACCTCATTCATTAGGAACTTTCCACAATGAGTATGCTAGACTATAGTGAATCTCGTTGAGCCTATACCCCTCACGACAAGTAAACAACCAAGTAAGCAAAAAAGAAAGTGGTAAATCTAACACGCAATTCTAAAGCTCAAAGAAAATAAAAGGAAAGAAAACAGTCTGCAACTTATCAGGTGTTTATACAAATGAAGTGACCCGAAACATATATTGAGGATGAATGATATAATGTCATGGTCGGATAGGGCATCGACCTTCCGTCGTCTTCAAATCTTGAGGGATCTCCACCTCCAAGGATTTAGTCTAATTTTAATCTAAAACTAGGACTAGGTACATACAAGGGAAAAACAGAATCATTCATGACAAAACAATCAAAAACACAAGGAGCACTCAAGAACGGCCAAACAAATGAAATCATATGCACAAATGAACAATTAGGGCCTCGGGGTTGGCCTTTGCAATTCGTGCATCGGTCATTCTAGATACATCTACCTAATTTCATTTTTATGACTTATATCCATTAGTGACCATTTGTGTTCTCGCATGGTTACCAACGCTTATAAATCCCTAGGACATGTTATAGGTGAATCCCAAGATTTACCAACAAAATTAGGCATCGCACTTAACATACATCGAGGATGAATGATACAATGTCACAGTCAGAGAGGACATCAACCTTCATCATCTTCAAGTCTTCAAGAATCTCTACCTCCAAGGATCTAATCTAATTTTAATCTAAAACTAGAACTAGGTATAAACAATGGAAAGAAACAATTGTCATGACAAAACAATAAAAAACACAAGGAGCAATCAAGAATGACCAAACAAATGAAATCATATGCGCAAATAAACAATTAGGACCTCGGGGTCGGCCTTCGCAATCCGCATGTAGGTCCTTCTAGACATCTACTCCATTTCATTTTTATGACTTATAGTCATTAGTGACCATTTGTGTTCTCGCATGGTCATTAACGTTTATAAATCCCTAGAGCATGTTCTAGGTGAATTCTAAGATTTACCCATGAAATCAAGCATCGCACCTAAACATACTTCTAACATCCACATGCGTCAACAAGAATTAAACATGCAGGCAAGCCCTCAGGCCTTATTTTCCAAACAATCAAACAATTTTAGAGAGCCAACGATGGATCACTTATTCAATAAGCAAGCGCCAATTACAATCACAGGCATTTCTAACAAATAGAGCAATTTCATGTATGTGTGTGGTTCATGTGATGCTTCAAAATGTTTGGATGTGTTTGAAACATTGAGAAAGGAAAACAAGACATTTACGCAGAGAAACATCTTGGTTATGAAATGCATTTAATTGCCAAGGCTAGTCTGGGACTTGCATATCATGCACTCATAAACATCACAAGTATTTTAAATATGGTCTAAATCTTGACTATCTTGATATCAAATCAAGCATTTAAAATATTCTAAAATATTTAATGTCGAAAGCATCACATGTACTAAAGCCATTTTGATATGCAAAATTGACCTTTCAAATCAATGTTGAAGAAAATGCCATCAAAAGTTCATTTTATTTATTGAAAATTGTCAATCAAAATTCAGTGATCCATACTCTACCCAATCTGATTTTGGATCCAATTTGAGCAATTTTGTTGGAGAAATCCTCTTGAAGTATTTTGAATCTGAAAAAACGTTTCCATCAGTCTAGTCTGAAGGTTTGCAGACTCTGCCATTTAAAGTCTGAAGACCTTCGGACAGCCAGACTCAAGACTCAAAGTCTATCATCATTGACAGTCTCTAATCCGTTGAAGAAAGGTTACCTAGAACTGGATGTTTTGTTAAGGGCTTGACCTTATCAACCGGAGAAGATCTCGTGGCTGGAATAGACACAACGGAATTCTTTGATTGATCGAGATTGACTCGAAGATTAAGGAATCGATGATTGCCTAAATATTCTTGGAATGTTCTACTTATGGAAACCGAGATCCTGATTGTATAGGCGAACAGGATTGATGGGCTATCAACACGTTCCTTTAATAGCCGAATGATCTTCCTAATTGATTCCGTCTAACGGGTAGATTGGAGGAATTCCTTTGGTAAGTGCCAATGGGTATGATGACATAAAGGAGTATATAAGGAAGATATTCTAAGTTGTTGAGGTGTGCGCGATAGAAGAATTTCAAAGTCCGAAGCTCATTGTTGTTTAGAAAATTACTTTGAGCGAATACTTGTACACAAAAGAGAGTCTATATTTGTGAGAAACCTTGAGGAGGTGTGATAAAAACATCTACACTGTGGAATCAAGGAAAAGCTGAGCTGTAACTTCTCTTTTGTTCATAGTGAAATCCAGCCGGTGGGCTGTTAGTACGGAAGAGTGGACGTACACTTGGAATAAGCCGAACCACTATAAAACCTGTGTTCAATCTTCTCTCCCTCACTCTTTTTACTTTGATCGTAAATCATTTTGTGAACTCCTTTCTATCAGTTGCCTAGAATCGCTTCCGTATCTCGATAAATTGTTTGTGCACCTATACACCCCCCTCTAGGTGATTATACTAGCTATCTCAATTGGTATCAGAGCACGTATACTCACTTTGTTTAAAGTGTTTTACTTCAGAGTAAAAGATCCATGGCTAGTATGTTGGCTCCAGGGCTGGTAGAAGGGCAAAGCAACACCAGACCGCCTTACTTTGATGGAAAGGACTACAACATATGGAAGAACAAGATGAAGGCATTCTTAAGATCAAAGGATCCTCTGGAATGGGACGTTGTAGAAAAAGGAATCATTCCTAAAGCTGCATCTGTCTTAGAAAGAGGAAAGGATAGTGTTGAGTCCAGCGAAATGAGTCAGGAAGAGATAATCAAGAGACAAGCTCTTGATGCAAAAGCAATTTACTCTTTATATTGTGCTTTATCACCTATTGAATATAACATAATATCTTCTTATGATACAACCAAAGAAGTCTAGGATAAATTACACATTACCTATGAAGGAACCGATCAAGTGAAAGAAACAAGAATCAACATTCTTCTCGGTCAATACGAAGCCTTCAGAATGAAACCAGGAGAATCTATAATTGACATGTTTAGTCGTTTTACAGAAATCGTGAATGGTCTTGAAAATCAAGGTCAACCAATTTCTAATCCCATGAAAGTAAACAAGCTACTGCGTGGACTCTCCAAGGATTGGAATCACATTAAGACCTCAATCAGAGAGACTTAAAGAATCATGCCACTGTCTGTCGATGAGCTGGTTGGGACCCTTTAGTCTTATGAAGTGGAATGAATCAATGAAGACGAAGATCCCAAAGGTAAGAAATCGATTGCATTAAAATCTAATGATGATTCTGATGTAATAGATTCTGAAGACGACATGGATGATGAAGAACTTGCTCTCATGATAAGAAGATTCAGAAAGCTGAATAAAAAAGGAAGAAGATTCAATTCAAGGAAACAAAGTTTTCAAAAGCAATAGACCAAGTCTGCTGAAGATGATGAATCAAACAAAGATGTAGTCTGCTTTGAATGCAAGAAAAATGGACACATCAGACCCAACTGTCCTCTTCTGAGGAAGAAGAAATGAAAAACTGAAAGGTATCGAAAGGCTCTCAAAGCTGAAACCTGGAGTGATACGGAGTGTAAAGATAGTGATGATGATTATGCCAACACATGTCTAATGGCACAATCAGACTCGAATCAAACTCCGAGACGATTCGGACTCAGAAAGTGAATTCGAGGTAAGTAATTTCAAAATCCCTATCAAAGTTTCAAAATACATTGATGAATTATGTTTTAGTCTTAAGACTTCTCTTAAAAGAATTTATGAACTTAAAAAGGAAAATTCTGCTTTAAAACTACAAGAGAATGTTTTGAAAGAAAAAGTGAAATGCTTAGACCGGGATGTTTCTTCTCTCAAAGAAAGTGAAGATAATCTTTTGAAAGAAAATGCATTTTTGAAAAATGATATTTCAAATATTTCCAAAAGATTTTCTCTAGGATCTGAAAACTGGAGAAAATACTTTTTGTTCAAAGACCTTATTTCAATAAATCTGGTTTAGGAATGACTTGCTGAAACCATTCCTTTAATCGATTTTCCTAAAGTAAAAGAAAGAATTAAACAAAGACCAACAAGAAATGCTTACAAAAACCATTTTGAAAGGACCTTTGTAAAACCAGTAGGTCGCAATGCTCTTAGATGTTCAAAATGCAATAGTGTAGATCATTTTGAGAAAGAATGTCCTATGGCTTGGAAACCTGTCAATAAAGTCTGGGCAAAAATCGTATATCAAACTAACTCAAAAGGACCCAAGAAAATATGGGTACCAAAGAAAACTTGAGTTTCTTTTTAAATGCAGGTCACTACCAAGAGAAAGGTGAAATGGTACCTGGATTGTGGATGCTCGAGACACATGACAGGAGATTCAAATTGTTTCATAAAGCTTGTTCAAGTGAATGGTGGAAAAGACTCATTTGGAGGAAACAACAAAGGAAAAATAGTGGGATTTGGAACTGTAATGATTGGGAACCTCACAATAAGCAATGTTTCTTTAGTTAAAGGGCTCAATTACAATCTGCTCAGTATCAGTCAACTTTGTGATGCCGGTTTCAAAATCAACTTTCAAGAGGGTATTTGTTCAGGAACCAGTAAAGACTCTACTCAGTCTTTCATGGGTCGAAGACATGGAAATATCTACCTCTTAGACGTGAAACCAAATGAATCGCAATGTCTAATCTCAATCCAAGACGAAGAGAACTTATGGCACAAAAAGCTTGGGCATATCAATATGAAGCAGATAGCCAAAATCTTAGCAAAGAAGCTTGTTCGTGGTCTACCTAATTTATCATACCAAAAGTCTGATCTATGTACACCATGTATATCGGGAAAACATGTAAGAAATTCCTTTAAGCCAATAAATCAAGTTTCGACTAATCGTGTACTGCAGCTCTTGCATATGGATCTCTTCGGACCAACAAGAACGCAGAGCACTGGAGGTAAGAAATATTGCCTAGTAATTGTGGATGACTACTCACGATTTACATGGGTATATTTCTTGGCAAGTAAATCTGAAACTTTTTCTTACTTTGAAAAATTTGCTAAGAAAGTTCAAAATGAAAAGGGGTATGTTATTTCAAGCATAAAAACAGACCATGGATGTGAATTTGAAAATCAAGATTTTGCTAAATTTTGTGACGAATCTGGTTTACAACATTTGTTCTCTTCTCCATATACTCCAGAGCAAAATGGAGTTGTGGAAAGGAAGAATAGATCTCTTCAAGAAATGGCCAGAACTCTCTTAATTGAAAGCAATATTTCTTTACGGTTTTGGGCTGAAGCAGTTTCAACATCATGTTATATTATCAATAGAGTTTTTCTAAGGCCTATTCTAGAAAAAACCCCCTATGAATTATTCAAAGAAAAGAAGCCTATTGTTTCATATTTTCATGTATTTGGATGTAAATGTTTCATATTGAAAAATGCAAATGATCGAGTTGGTAAGTTTGAAGAAAAGTCAGATGAAGGCATCTTCCTTGGATATTCAACCACAAGCAAAGCGTACAGAGTCTACAACAAGAAGACTCAAACTGTGGAAGAATCAATGAATGTAAAATTTCAAGATTCTATATAAAATGAATCTATTCAAACTCATTTTGAAGAGACTGAATCTGCTCCAGACGCTACAAAGTCTAATTCTCAAGAAGCAGCTCAGACTTTGAAGGACCAAAGAACAAGTGATCGTTGAAGATTCTAGTGAAGGAAGTGATCATCAATCTGATAAATTAACCAACAACTGGAAACATAAGTCCAGTCATCCCAAAGATCTTATTATTGGCGACATTAATGAAGGAATCTGCACAAGATCCAAAAGGCGAGAAGAGTCTAGTGTTGTGGTTCTTATTTCTGAAATAGAACCCAGGAGCATAGAAGAAGCTTTATCCGATGAAAGCTGGATTGAAGCTATGCAAGAAGAACTCAGACAATTTAGAGTTAATGATGTCTGGGAGCTGACTCCTAAACCAAAAGGTAAATCAATCGTTGGAGCTAAATGGGTTTTTAGGAACAAGATGGATGAGAAAGGAAAAGTCATAAGAAACAAGGCTAGACTCGTGGCCAAGGGATACACACAAGAAGAAGGGATCGACTATGACGAGACTTATGCACCGGTAGCAAGGTTAGAAGCAATTCGTTTATTACTTGCATTTGCTTGTTATAAAAATTTCAGGTTATTTCAAATGGACGTCAAAAGTGCTTTCCTAAACGGTTTCATCCGTGAGGAAGTCTATGTGGAACAACCACCAGGGTTTGAAGACTCAAAGAAACCAGACTCAGTATTCAGACTCAAAAAGGCCTTGTATGGCTTAAAGCAAGCACCTCGAGCTTGATACGACAGATTAAGTAAGTTTTTAATTCGAAATGGATTTGTTAAAGGTAAAGTAGACACTACCCTTTTTATTAAAAGAGAAAGCAAAAGCTTTTTACTTGTTCAAATATATGTGGATGATATTATTTTTGGATCTTCTAATGAAAGTCTGTGCAAGAAATTCTCTAAGATTATGCAGGATGAATTTGAAATGAGCATGATGGGTGAGTTAACCTTCTTTCTCGGACTCCAAGTGAAACAATTGGAGGAAGGAACCTTCATTCATCAAGAAAAATATGCAAATGATCTTGTCAAAAAATTTGGACTGGACAATTGCAAAAAGGCTGACATACCAATGTCAAGTTCCTTGAAGATAGACAAAGATGAAGAAGGAAAGAAAGTCGATCAAAAGCTATACAGGAGTATCATCGGATCACTTCTTTATCTTACTGCTTCTAGACCTGACATTCTGTTTAGTGTTTGCATTTGTGCCAGATTTCAATCAGACCCAAAAGAATCTCATTTGAATGTTGCGAAGCGTATTATCAAGTATATTTCATCAACATCAAGCTTTGGTCTCTGGTATCAAAAAATGGGAGACTTTACTCTTCTTGGATATTCAGACGCAGACCTTGCTGGATGCAGAGTCGATAGAAAGAGCACCTCGGGTACTTGTCAACTACTTGGAGGCAGGACAATGTCTTGGTTTTCAAGAAAGCAAAGTACAGTAGCTCTCTCTATAGCAGAAGCAGAGTATATAGCTCTCGGAAGCTATTGTTCACAAATTTTGTGGATAAAACAACAGCTAAGAGACTTTGAAATTGAAGACTCATGCACGAAGATTAATTGCGACAACACCAGCGCTATAAATCTCACCAAAAATCCGATTCTCCACTTAAGAGCAAAGCACATAGAGATTCGACATCACTTTATAAGAGACCATGTTCAAAATGGAGATGTTTTAATTCAATTTGTTGACTCAAAGAATCAACTGGCGGATATATTCACAAAGCCTTTGGAGAGAAATCAATTTGAGTCTATCCGTTCCAGACTCAACATCTTGAGGTATGAGGAAATCAAAGTCTAGAGACTTTCAGACTCAGACATACAAGACTTTAAATTAGTCTTGGTACAACCGTCAGACTGCAAGTTAGTCTCTCTTTCTCTCTCTCTCTCGAATCTTATCTTGAAGAGGTACGATCGTCAGACTGTGTTTAAATTGTTGCTATATTTAATCGACGAAATTACTGCATCGTTTCATTTTCAAAAAGGAAGTTATTTTTGAAATGACTATTTTTGCGGAAAAAGACAGTTATGTTGAAAAGGCGTCTTTTTATTTTCCTTTGTGATGCTTCGTTTATCTTTCTTTTTAAACCGATCGTGTAATGTTGATTGCTCTTCACTTCACTCTCAAAAACCCTAGAAAGCATCGATCCTCCATTCCCGTTTTCTTCCCTTGTTTAATCTTCGAAAAACTTGTCATCTTTCTTGAGAAAGTCAAACAAGGAATCTTCCAAAAACTAAGAAAGATGTCGTTTTCAAGAAAGTCTTCGAGAATCGCAAGTAGGGGACCACGGCGAATGAGTGAGGGGCCTACGCACTTCGATCTCACTGAAGAAGATGTGGCTCTAGAACAGCAATCGAGCCCACAACATTCTCAGCAGCGTCACTCTCCTCCATCTAGCCCTCAAGGCATTGATCATCAACAAGAAGAAGAAATCATCGAGGATGCAGACCCTGTAAGAGTTCAAAAGCCCGCTTCTATTTATAAGTTGTATTGTGCCTTAAAAGCAATGCGTACTCCCTTGAAATATGTCAATGATTTTATTAAAGAGAAGGGATATGGAAATGAATACATCTTTCTGTGAAGAATGGAAAGTTTGGGAATTGCTCGTAAAGGGTTGGCTGATGAAACTCTTGCGAACATCCCGAGTAATCCTCGTGATTGGGGACCAAATCCTGTAGATGGAAATGATGATGACAAATTGTACAGTCAATTTCAACCGAGAATGGGTATTGCGGCTGAAAGTCGAGGAAAAAGAGGAGATTTGTTCAGATCGAAGGAACAAAGGGATTTGTACTCGAAATTACTGAAGCGTGGGGTAATAAACCCTAGGAGTGTGGATTTTGATTTTCTGGATGTTATAAATGTGAACTTGAGGGAAAAGTTCGGTTATCTTCAACTTGAAAAGTTCTGCTTCGACACTACAGAGGCCTATGCTGAACTAACCGCATATTTCTATTCAAATCTTAGCTTTTTAGATGCGAATAGATTTTCCTTCAGTGTCAAAGATCAAGACTATGTTGTGGATATGGATATGCTGGTAGATGTGTTGGGAGTCGAGAGGGGAAGATATCAACCGATCAAAGTTTCTATTGCTTGTGCTACATTGGAACTTGTCAAGGACAGGAGAACAGAGGAAAAGATTTCCTACCTAAGGATGAATGCATTCAACATCTTGCTGCACAAGATTGTGATCAATTGCCTTCGACCAAAATCAACTTCCAAAACTGATGTTTCAAGTTCAGAGGCAAAGCTGATGTATGCCATTCTCACTGAGAAAAGGTTTTCTCTTCCTCACACTGTTATGTTTCATATGTATAGAGCCATGATGAAGGACATAGGCCAACTTCCTTACCCAAGTCTTGTGACAAAGTTATTCAGACATCTGAATATTCAGCCTCCGCAAATCTTTTGTGTTCGATCATGCGATCATATGGTGGTAGGACTGAAAATGATGACCAAGATGCGTCTGAAAGAATTGAACAAGGCATTGGAGAAATTCAAGAAGAAGACTCCACTCAAAGCTCATCAACCCTCTTCTTCATCAAAGCGGAAAGGAAAGGAGCCCTTGGTTGCTTCAAAACCGAAAAGAAGAGCTCTTATTATTGAAGATGAAGATGATGATGAAAATCTCACAATCTTTGCAATGGCTTTGAAGAACTTAAGTCGTCCTGTTCCAGGGAAAGAATCGGAACAAATGGTGAAAGAAATAGAGATGAAGGAAGCAGAGGAGAAGGAAGCAGAGGAGAAGGAAGAAGAAGAAAGAGAAGCTGAGAAGGAAAGAGTTGAGACAAAAGAAGAAGAAAGAGGAGAAGAAGGAGAACCTGACGAACACTCTTCTCCACCTGTAGGCATGGAAACAAGGGGGAGATCAAGAGAAAAGAGGGAAGTCCTCATATCCTGACGTAAGTGAAGGAGTCAGTCGCTCACCTGCAGACCCAGAAGACGTTTATGCCTCTCAATTTCCAGAAGAAGGTCATGAAATTTCATCGCCAAACCTACGAGATTATGCTGATCTACCATCGTCTGCATTTACTCCATCAGATTGAGCCGAAGCAAGTACTCAAACTGATAATGCAGCATATTTTCGTAGAATCATGGATATTCTCTTGGAGATGCGAGGTCAAATTTATGCCTTGGGATGCGAGGTTCAAAACTTGCAAACTGCGGGTCAAGTTTCTTCATGTTCATTGACTGATAAAATCCAAGCCCTCACCGTTCAGAATCAGGCCAATGCCAAGGGTGAGGAGATCGCGCAACTGAAGGAAGACTTGAAAAGGCTGAAAGGCATCGTTCAGTCTATGGGAGATTTCCAACTTGTCCGCGTTCCCAAGCAATCTTGACTTTATTCCATTTTCATCTCAACCTTTTTAATGCTGACAAAAAGGGGGAAAGATGCAAGATTTGAACATTTTGACTTTTAATCGTGTGGTTTGTTGGACTGGTTGTTTGATTTTGTGGATTGTTTGACTTTGTTTTTGTGTCTGGATGAGAATTGAACTAGACTTGGACTTAACTGCTTTTATTAACTATCATTGGTATCTTATGGATGTCTTTATCACTTATTAGACTAACATATTTTCTGTGGTTGCAGATTCTAGTGTTATTCATTTAGCCATTTATCTCTATAAGATATGCATATGTGTTTGAGAAATGTTTTGCAGGTCAAAGTTGTCCAAATCTGCAGAAAAGTTTTGTCACCATAAAAAAATGGGAGATTGTTGGAGAAATCCTCATGAAGTATTTTGAAGCTGACAAAACATTTCCATCAGTCTAGTCTGAAAGTTTGCAGACTTTGCCATTTAAAGTCTGAAGACCTCCGGACAGCTAGACTCAAGACTCAAAGTCTATCCTCATTGACTGTCTCTAATCCGTTGAAGAAAGGTTACCCAGAACTGGATGTTTTGTTAAGGGCTTGACCTTATCAACTGGAGAAGATCTCGTGGCTGGAATAGATACAACGGAATTCTTTGATTGATCGAGATTGACTCGAAGATTAAGGAATCGATGATTGCCTAAATATTCTTGGAATGTTCTACTTATGGAAACTGAGATCCTGATTGTATGGGCGAACAAGATTGATGGGCTATCGACACATTTCTTTAATAGCCGAATGATCTTCCTAATTGATTCCGTCCAACGGGTAGATTGGAGGAATTCCTTTGGTAAGTGCCAACGGGTATGATGGCATAAAGGAGTATATAAGGAAGACGTTCTAAGTTGTTGAGGTGTGTGTGATAGAAGAATTTCAAAGTCTAAAGCTCCTTGTTGTTTAGAAAATTACTTTGAGTGAATACTTGTACACAAAAGAGAGTCTATATTTGTGAGAAACCTTGAGGAGGTGTGATAAAAACATCTACACTGTGGAATCAAGAAAAAGCTGAGCTGTAACTTCTCTTTTGTTCATAGTGAAATCCAGCCGGTGGGCTGTCAGTGCGGAAGAGTGGATGTAGGCTTGGAATAAGCCGAACCACTATAAAACCTGTGTTCAATCTTCTCTCCCTCATTCTCTTTACTTTGATTATAAATCATTTTGTGAACTCTTTTCTATCGGTTGCCTAGAATCGCTTCCGTATCTCGATAAATTGTTTGTGCACCTATTCACCCCCCTCTAGGTGCTTATACTAGCTATCTCAAATTTTTCTCTTCAAATCACTATCTTTGAATAATGAGCTACTCCATGGTCGAGTTAGTGAGAGAGATTAGGAGTCTAGTTATAAATGAGGTGTGGAGATATGGGAGAAAGTCCAGCTTGGGCTATCTTTATAACATGAAATGGGTTCGGACTTTGGTTTTTGGTTTAATATAGACGAAAAATTTTAATGTATTGGGCTCGCATATGTCTCCGTGTTACGTGTTACCCACTGAAGAGCGCCCTGTCATTAATCCAAAAGAACAAGAATCTAGAAAAGCCACAAACGCACCAACCTGCAAACAAAAAGAATCCGAAAAGTAGAAATCGCGGTCATGCTCAAAACAGCCACGAAATTAAAACTTTCTAGAAGTTGATCAAGAAAACCGACTCAATGGCGCATCTACAACCGTCGCAGAAGGGCTGCTAGGAGCTCCGGACGTCCTCCTCAAGAGGAGGAAGACAACCCAGGGTCACAGCTGACGAAGTCGGTCCGCAGTGTGGGGCTGCCGTTGACGACTGCGTAATCTTGAGACTGGGGGCATTCTCGGATGAAGCGGTGGGCATTGTCATGGAAGGGGCCGTAGGTGGGAGATGAAGAAGAAGAAGGTGGGCTCCCCCTAGCCTGTTTATTGAGTGAACTTATAATAAAAACTTATCTGTTTTTGGCTTGTCATTTTACAACTCATTAAAACCTATATTAAAATTTTAAAGTGACTCAAATATGCCTCTCTTAAATAAATTTGGATTAAAATATAAAATTTGTCTCATTTTTACAATCCTAATTATCTCTAGTACTACTCACGCACAATCTTTTCTAGTCAACATGGGACTTACTTGACACGTGTTGTATTCTCAATGGCATGAACCATGATAACACGATACTATTGAAGTACGTTATATTTTCTCGAGTATTGCATGTAGGTGTGGCAGATTGGCCAATGGCTGATAGATGTAGGCCCAACATGTAAATGCAGTGCAACCCTCCATGCGTCGGTACATGTGCAATAATGTCTCACTCCGCACAGTTCACATGGTTCACGAGTTACTTTCGTCCCAAAATTACACCTTATGGAATATTAATCATTCAATATGCTAGATCATACCAAACGCTATGCTAGTAAAACAGATAAATTTGTTAGATTATATATCGTGTGATATATAGAAAGTACTTGGCCTAGCTTTAGGAAAAATTATATACTCAAATGACCAAGTCAATCAAATCCAACTTCTTTGTAACAAATCTATATTGAAATTTGCTGATTTAAGAAAGGGGTTATAAGTCTTTCTTCTTCATGTTGGTGATATAATATGAATATCACTTATATTTACTTTTACTAAAGTTTGTACATGAGCAATTCTCATAGACAATCTTATATTGGCAAAAACATACTGCATTCAAAAAAACATTACATTACACTATTGAGACAAAACCTCATCCATCAACTTGTCCAAATTGATGAAGATGAAACTTTTTCACCAACTGCTTCTTTTGCCTACCACCTTCTTCCACCATGGCCTTACTTCTCATTTTCTTCCTCACCTCTCCTTCCATCAACTCCCTAACAAGCCTCCCCAATTCATCTCTCTTCACATCATTGTCAATCTCCAACCCAACCCCCAAGTCATCACATATATTTTTGCAATTCATTGTTTGATCTCCGAAGCATGGCCAACACAGCACCAGAACTTCAGCTAACAAGCTCTCAATGGTCGAGTTCTAGCTACAGTGCATCAAAGAACCCTTTGATTGAACGGTGACACTATTAGGATGCACATGTGAGTTGTGCTAGAGAATTCCACATTGGATAAGTGGTGTTGTGTGGAGTAATTAATATATTTTAATTTGCCCATAACTTATTGGCTTAAGTTTTTAAGTGAAGGTGGGTCCAACTAATATGTTGATGGGTTCGGGCTTGGGCTACCTCTTGGAGATCTTCATGAGTGAAGGCATTGAGCTTCTACTACGCACTACTACTGAATGATATTAGAGTCAATGGTTGATTGGTGGCTCACTCTCAATGATTTAGTTGTACAGACCTACGTCCACGGGAAGAGCATCAGCGAATTTCACTATAAATCAAGCAATACAAGGAGATTACACACTCAAGTCACTTAAATATTCTCTTGGTGTTTCCCAAACCCAAATTACACCAAATACACAAATCTTTCTTGGATATAAATCACGAATAAGTTTTAGCGCACGAGAAACACAAAGACCCGCTATCAAGCACCCAGCGCCTACGAACGTATCTCTCAAACAGAGAACACCCACGACACTCAAAGTAAACGGCATTGCTTCAAGATGTGGCTTCTTGCTTCGGGGCGTGTGACTTCTCACGGCTCGTACATTCAGCAGCCCTTCTACGTAGGTTTTGGTAGGCACTCTCCAACAATGAAGAAACCCTTTTATACGTGTGCCCAAAGTCGAGGGCCCACCACCGTTGGCTTCTTATGTGTGAGGATTCTTTCCTCTTTTATTTGCGTGTGTGCGTGTGTGCCCAGAGTCAACACTTTGACTCTGGGCCCACCACTTCTTCAACGTGCAGAGAACTTCTTTCCCTTTAATTCAATCGGCTTCGCAGATGAGGAAATTCGCATCTTCAATACGTGTGCCCACTTGGGCCCATGGCCTGATTCTCTCTTCAGTGATGTCTCACACAGGTAAGCTAAAGAACCCCTCCTATTTTCTTTATTGACAAATTTGGTTTCCGAATTCAAACTCGAGTCATATTTAACAAACTCTTCCAAAAATGTGATAGGAATAATGATAAAACCTATTATATAAGGGGAATTTAAGACTTTATGCATGATGCATATGGAAACTGTAAAAGGAAGAATATCTAGGTTCTACTTAGACAGGAGTTAATTAGCTCGCTTCCTCTATATGACGAAGTGCGAACCACTGGCGCGCTCGAAGTAAAGATTATCAATACATATGTGAAGTAGACACAAGAGCAAAGCTTCCCTTATTATTGGAGCCAATTGATATATGCATTTACCCAAAGTATTGTGGACTTTTTTAGCACAGTATTCGACTAATCCAATTGGGTGTGGCAGTCTTCCATCCCACATGCATCAGGTAATTAGTGGAGAGTCAGAAACAGATTTCTGCTCCTAGGAGTGGCCTAAAGAGAGGCAAATGCGGTGATGTGAACCTAGGCCTTGAGTGAGAAGACCAACATGTACCAAGATAAAATTTATCAAATCCTGTATTTGATGCCTGCTTAAAACATGATAAAGTTAGATATAAGAGGAATATAGATCGGATAAAATTATTTCATGGGAGAGGATATATGTGAATATGATTTTTAAAATTCATAATAGGAAAGTTATTTTTCTCAAATAACAAATTTCTTAAATTAACAATATTAAAATTACATTTCAATTTAAGTAATGTTTGAGTTCTAATATAAGAAATTAAAAAAAAAAAAAAAAACAATTTAGTTATTTTAATTTACTCTTATTTTTATTTGTATATTCGAATTTAATTCTATTATATAAATTCAATATATAAATATATATTTATATCGATTAAATATTTTAGGTATATTAGTACATTTTTACTATTTAAGAAATTTTTATTAGAGAATGATGGAAAGGGAAGAAAGAAATAAATAAAAAGAGAGAGGAAAATAAAATAAAATAAAAAAATAAGCAAATAAAAATAAAGTAGGCAAGAATTTTACGAGAGATTTAAACTATTTTCGTTTGTAAATTTTATTTATTTATTTATACTAATATGCTATTGATATAATGTAAATATATCCGACTTTATTATTATAATCGCTAAACAGTAAATAGGATATAACAAAATCCCTATATTTCATATCATATTCTATCAAGTTGTATTTTAGTTAAAAATCCAGACAATCAAACGTAACTTTTGGGTTAATATATAATCTTGTTAAGTAATAGAAACTTAAACATTTTTTGTCCGTCACCTCGAGGAGCGTAAGACCGTTTCCCTGAGGACTGGCAAGTATTTCCGCGCCATGAGAGCAGAAGCGGATATAGAGAACGAGTATATGAGAGGATTGCCTTATCTCGAAGCCACAGGACTCATCGTAAACATCATGAAACCATCCGAGACGACGCAAGTCACCGGAGGGAGGCTCCGATTCAAGCCCAGGCTCAAAACGAGATCGCCAAATTGGCCGACAATATCGTTTCTTGTGAAGTCGCAGAGCATCGAGATGTCCTGTATCGCATCTGCGTCCAAAGGAGGAAGACCATCGGAGATTGTCAGGAGCCGAAAGTCACTCGGTGTTCCGGTCGCAAAGTCAGGGCCTCGGGCTCTGGCGAGCCGTCAGTGGTTGACGAAGGAGATGTGGAAGCCCTTTTGATGGAGGAGCTTTGCTAGCTTGAGCATGGCCCCGCTGTGGCTCTGTGCAGGGCTGGGAATGCAAACTGCGTGTGGCTTTGTGGCCGATTCGAATCTAGCGGAACCCATTTATTTCTTCTCACTAGAGAGTGAAGACTCAAAACGACTTTTTAAGATGAGTTCAACTCGGCTTGGTTTAACTATCATTGAGTTGAGCTTCCCTCCTTATATAACTTGGTAATCTCTTTTGTCCTCATTTTATGCGTAAATTTCCAAGTATGGCACCACATTATAAGTTCTCATATTTAGTTTGATTTCATCACCATGTTTCAGAAAAATTATTCTTACTTCCAATTAATGTAAACATTATCCATATTATATTGTCAAGCCGATTAACTGTTCTCGCTTAGAAACTATGCATGTTTCTTCTCGAGTGACTTGTAAGTGATGCCATGTTAGTATAACATGTGATTTACCTTACATACTATAATCTTTCTTTAATCGATGCCCAATTGTCTATTTTGTAAAGTAGAAATATGCCATATTGGCGTGGAGAATTAGCCAATGGCTGATCAATATAAGTTGACCATGCAACGTTCAATGGTGACGACTCATTCTTCATGGATCATATGATTAAGGCTCCGTTTATCTCGTAAAAAATGAATAATTTGACAAAATATTTTTCTAAAAATGATTGCTTATATCATTTATGAAAATGAATGAATAAAAACTATATTCATTGTAGGCGAAAATGTTTTTCACGTCATTTTTTATTTTACAAAACAAATGGCACCTAAATAATAATCCAATTTTGTCCCCATGCAAATGACCTATCTGTTCACTAAGGGCCTGTTTGGCAAATTTTGTTTTTGTTTCCCATAACAAAAATTTCTGTTCTTTTGTTTTGAGGAACAAAAAAAGAACAGAAACACGTTTGGTAAAACTTTTGTTTCCGGAAGCAAAAAAAAATTATTTTTTTTGTTCCTAGGAACAATTCGGAGAAACAATTTTTATTTCTTCTCTTTATTTTCTTCTTCTTCTTCCTTTTGGCTAGTCGCCGACCTTGGCCATGGCTGGTGCCGGCCACCAGCCAAATGAGGGCTGGTGACCTCGCCGGAGCATCGCAGGCCCCTAGAGATGCCGAGCCACAATGAGGCTTGTTGGCCTAAGCCTCGCTATGGTTGGGTGAGGCTCGGCCTCGCTTGGGCTACGTGAGCTCAAACTCGCCCAGCCCAAGCCAAGGCCAGGCCGACCTTGTGTTGCTTGGGCAAGGCCGACCTCGCATCGCTTGGGTGAGGTCGAGCCTCGTTGGTGGCCACCAACGCCATCGGTGAGGCTTGACCTTGCCCAAATCTAGTGAGGCCGAGCCTCGCGGTGGCCTAGCGAGGCTTCGGCGAGCTTGCCAAAGCTCACCCAGTCGGTCACCAGCCGCCGTCATGGCCGGTGGTTAGCCACAAAGAGAAAGAAGGAAAGAAAAAAGAAAGAAGAAAAAAAGGAAAAATATAATAAAAATATTGAAAAATTAAAAGAAACAACAAAATTATACAAATTTACCAAACGCATTTCTATTCCCAAAATATAAATTTTTTGAAGTTACCAAGTGCGTTCTTATACTCAGAAATTATTCTTGGGAACATAAACAAAACAAAAAAAACTATTTCTGTTCAAAAGTTGTTCTCCGGAACAGAAACGTTACCAAACGCACCCTAAATGATCTTCAAAAGATGAGATAGCATTGTAAGAAACCCTATATCTGCTAATTGACAAAAACAATTCTTGACTCTCACCTCATTTTCCCCTACCCGGCATTCGGAGGTATCAAGAAAATTACACAAGCCCTTTATACCGTTTCGACCTCTTCTCAATCGATTAATTAGCATCTACAATATTTCCGTGGCAATGCCGAGATCCAGCATCACCAAATTCATGAGTGTGGTATAATGTTATTGAGAATAATAAGGTGCCCCCGCGAAAGGTGATACAAAATTCTCACGGCGTGCGTCGGATGTATTGTAGACAGTGCCAATCGTGTTGCATACCAATAAGAGCTTTCTTTACCAGCCAGGATGGAAAACACACTCTTCTATTTGATTTGAGTCGTGCAATTCAATCAATTAAAGGACTTTAC
This sequence comes from Eucalyptus polyanthemos subsp. polyanthemos, assembly GCA_017140185.1. Classification (NCBI taxonomy): domain Eukaryota; kingdom Viridiplantae; phylum Streptophyta; class Magnoliopsida; order Myrtales; family Myrtaceae; genus Eucalyptus; species Eucalyptus polyanthemos. The sequence continues at coordinate 48,010,485 of CM029462.1, forward strand.
TTCAATGACAAACGGAGGAAACATAGCGCATAAAAAAAGTATGAAATTACACTACTTAAACAAAACCTCGTCCAGCAACTTGTCCAAATTCTGGGAAGATGACCCTTTTTCACCAGCTGCTTCTTCTGCCATCTTCTTCCACTCCATAGCCTTACGTCTCATTTTCTTCCCCACCTCTCCTTCCATCAACTCCCTCACAAGCCTCTCCACTTCATCTCTCTTCACCTTACTATCCATCTCCAACCCAACCCCCCAATCATCACATATATACTTGCAATTCATCGGTTGGTCTGAGAAGCATGGCCAGCACAGCATCGGAACTCCGGCCGACAAGCTTTCGATGGTCGAGTTCCAGCCACAGTGCGTCAAGAAACCTCCAATTGAAGGATGGCTCAGCACTCTCTCTTGCGGGCACCATCCAGATAAAAAACCTCTCTCTCTTGTTTCCTCAACAAACTCTATAGGAAGAGTTGCTTTGTCTCCATTCACTGTGTCAGGCCTCAAGACCCACAAGAAATAGTGATTGCTATTGGCTAGTCCCATCGCAAATTCAGTCAACTGTTGATGTGTAATGGATGCCATACTCCCAAAGTTCACATAGATCACAGACTTTGGCTCCTTCAAGTCCAACCACCGGAGGCACTCGTTGTGCTCTTCCAACAAATTGCAGTCAATGTGCTTCAAGGCAAATGATTTTTCTCGAGCGATTCGATCGATCATTAGGTGAAGTGGTCCGACCGCATAAACCCTTGGGATCATTGAGGAGAGGGCATGTAGCACATCCGGTTCAAGCACCTCAAAGGTGTGGACAATGGTCGCTGAGGCGTTACTGGTGCCGTCACCAATGTCGGCACTATAGTTGAACAAGGTGTCATCGGAGCCAGTGATTCGGAAGAAGTGAGGCATGTCGCGCAGCCTCACATTTTTCATTCCCGGGATCCAGTCGATAGGGGTGTTCCCATACCCGTTCATCAATTGGGATTCATCTGCATGCATGCAAAAATCATCAAATGGCAACAAATCTAATTACGGTGACTTTTCTCATTTTTGAATGCATTCTAAGTCACAAATCACATACAATGCAAGTCTTCCAAATTTAGGGAAAATTACCAAAAAAGTTATAAATATTTTGTATGAATGCCAATTTAGTTCTAAATTTTTCAATTTAACCAAAAATTATTGAAATGGATGCTAGCGTCCTATGTGGAATGGCTTGTACTAACTGAAAAATTAATTTCCAGCGATTTACTCTCTTCATGTGCGATCAAAGGCATTCATAAAATGGTAGATGATCTGACCAAAAAGTTAATTTCCATGAGAATGGAATAATATGTAATTCCTCGTCAAGTGAAATACAATAATAGAATGATGAAAGCATAAAGTAAGTGAACTCTTCGGAAACCGCAATAATGATAACGATAATACCTATATATATGTTGCTTAAATTAATAGAAACTCAAACGTGTTTTACCTGTGAGTGGTGCAAAACCGTTTTCTCTTAGGGCTCGCAATTGTTTCAGCGCCATGATGGCAGAACCGGGCATAGGGAACAAGTGTATGAGCGGAATCCCTAATTTCGAAGACGCAGGACTCGTCACGTACGTCATGAAATTGTCCGAGACGATGCAAGTCACCGGAGGGACACTTGGGTTCGAGCCCAAGCTCGATATGAGATCACCGATGGGGCCAGCCATATAGTTCTTCATTGAGTCGCTGAGTTGCTGGAAGTCCTGTATCGCATCTGCGTCCGAAGGAGGAAGACCATCCGGGATCGTCAGGAACTGAAAGTCACTTGGCGTTCCACTTGCGAACTCAGGGCCTCGGGCCCTGGTGAGCCGTCGGTGGATGAACTCGGTGTTGACGAAGGAGATGTGGAAGCCCTTGTGATGGAGGAGCTTTGCTAGCTTGAGCATGGCGCCGATGTGGCTTTGTCCAGGGCAGGGAATGCAAACTGCGTGTGGCTTTGTGGCCAATTCGAATCCGGCGTATCCCATTTGCTTCTTCTCACTAGAGGACGATGACTCCAATGACATTTCTAGATGAGTTGACCTCGGCTTGGTTTAACGATCACTGAGGTGAGCTTCCCTCCTTATATAACTTCGTCAACTTTTTGTCCTTACTTTGTTCGTAAATTTCCAAGTATGGCCTCACATAACAACTTGTCCAATTTAGTTTGATTTCCATCTTCCTCGTTTCTTTTTCCCCAAGGAAATGTATGATTTAAGTAATGTGATCCACCTTTTATACTAGTTTTTTTTTTTTTTAATTGATATCCCATTGACTATTTTCTAGGGGACTGGCGCTTAGAATTAGCCTCCTTTCCACAGGGACCCCACCACTTGACGGTCCCGACCAATCAGTTCTCGCTTTCGTGGGTAGCAAGTAAAGGAATCTTGCATAATGCAGAGGGAGTGCGCAACTCAGTCAACGCGACTGCAGCGATGTCTCTGCCATTCAAAGGCAGCCGCATGACTTGAGTAACAAGCCAATTCGGTCCCGACCAATCTGTTCCCGCTTTCGTGGGTAGCAAGTGAAGGAATCTTGCATAATGCAGAGGGAGTGCGCCAACGCAACCGCAGCGATGCGTCTGCCATTCAAAGACAGGCGCATGATGTTTGACTGTTGACGAGTAAACCCTTACGTTGAAAATATAAGATTGTAATATTTGTTTATTATAATATAAGTACCCGCAATATTTCAACACATTTCTTCATAGACGAGTAAGCACGGAGACGGTGATGGATCACGTGGCCGTCTGGAACAATGGTAAAATAATGTGTGGTCCCGTTCTTCGGCATGCGGAGGGGGCGGCTCGATGGAGGGGCTGAACGAGGTGGGGCCACCGACCGGAGACGGACTCTGTGGCGACGTGGAGCGATGACCGAGATAGCTTCGTCGTAGGGGACAAGCACGAGTTCTGGAAGGACTTCTTGCCCTAATACTTCAAGCACCGGAAATTGTCTAGCTTCATTCACCACTTCTCGAAGGACCTCTTCCCAGAAGAGAGACCATAGGAAAATTTGATCCGAAGCTCGAGACTCACGAGAAAATTGTTGAAAAAATCAAACATAGTTTACTTTTACCAACTTGGTCTTAAACATTTTAATTGTGTCAATTAATTTTTATTTTTATTTTTACATTTTATCAATTGGATCTATCCAATCAATTTTGACTAGAAATTTTTGTTGCGATGTGACCACCTCAAGGCCCAAATAAATGGGAGAAAAGCTCAGGTTTAAGGATATTTGACTATGAGAGTTTCCTCATGGTTCGTATTCCAAAAGACATCATGAGCATGCCTTTCGGAACAAACCATTGTAAGCTCCCTTATAGATGGTCATGAGCTCTCCTAAGCTTGTACCCAACGAAACGGTGGAGGGGTGTCGTGATCCGTACCCACACGGGTGACATGCCTCAGATGAGGAGGTCGGGTGTGGATATCGAATTTCAAGGTATTTTTACCATGGTAACCCTTCTATTAGTACTCGTCACTTTATCCATTAGGAACTTTCCACAATGAGTATGCTAGACCATAGTGAACTTGTTGAGGCCGATACCCCTTACGACAGGTTTAATTAATATTTGATCTAATTATTTGTCAACCTAATAAAGATGGGAGTTGCCACTAGCCTCATTTTTTGAAGATTGGCTAGAAAACCCAATCGATGGTCGGGAATTGTCATTTGATTTTTGCGCAACTAGATATCTAGGTTTGCGGACTTGGGTTATGATAATATTTTTATTAGTGTCATTTTGGTACCTAAAAGTATGTCGCATTACCTAAGGTGTCCATACATTTATTTTTTTACTTTTTTGGGATTGATGAACCTAAACTAAATGATCATGTTTGGATAGTTGTTTTCATGCAATTCTATATCTATGAGATAGAAAAGAAAGCACACAATTAAATTTAAAGATGAGACGATAAGTAAACAACCTAGCAAGAAAAAAAGAAAGTGGTAAATCTAACACGCTACCTAAAGCTCAAAAGAAATAAAAAGAAAGAAAAGAACCTGTAACTCATCGGGTGTTTATACAAATGAAGCCACCCAAAACATATATCAAGGATGAACGATACAATGTCATGGTTGGATAGGACATCAACCTTCCTTCGTCTTCAAGTCTTGAGGGATCTCCACCTCTAAGGATCTAATATAATTCTAATCTAAAGCTAGAACTAGGTACATACAAGGGAAAAAAAAATCATTCATGACAAAACAATAAATAAAAAAAAAACGAAAAAAAAAACAATCAAGAACGGCCAAACAAATGAAATCATATGCACAAATGAACAATTAGGGCCTCGGGGTCGGCCTTTGCAATTAATGCATCGGTCTTTCTAGACATCTACCCAATTTCATTTTTATGACTTATAGCAATTAGTGATCATTTGTGTTTTCGCATAGTCACCAATGCTTATAAATCCCTAGGACATTATCTAGGTGAATCCCAAGATTTACCAATGAAATCAAGTATCGCACCTAACATATATCAAGGATGAATGATACAATGTCATAGCCAAATAGGACATCAACCTTTTGTTGTCTTCAAGTCTTCAAGGATCTCTACCTCCAAGGATCTAATCTAATTTTAATTCAAAACTAGAACTAGGTATAAACAATGGAAAGAAACAACTGTTCATGACAAACAATCAAAAACACAAGGAGCAATCAAGAATGACCCAAAAGTGAAATCATATGCAAAAATGAACAATTAGGGCATTGGGGTCGGCCTTTGCAATTCATGCGTCGGTCTTTCTAGACATCTACTCAATTTCATTTTTATGACTTACAACCATTAGTGACCATTTGTATTCTCGCATGGTCATTAACCTTTATAAATCCCTAGAACATGTTCTAGGTGAATTCCAAGATTTACCCATGAAATCAAGCATCACACCTAAACATACATCTAACATCCACATGCATCAACAAGAATTAAACATACAAGCAAGCCCTCGGGCCTATTTTTTTTTTTTTAAACAATCAAACAATTTTAGTGAGCTAATGGCGAATCACTTATTCAATAAGCAAGCGTCAATTACAATCACGAGCATTTCTAACAAATGGAGCAGTTTCATGTATGTGGGTAGTTCTTGTGATGCTTCAAAAGGTCTAGATATGTTTGAAACGTTGAGAAAGGAAAACAAGACATTTGCACAGAGGAACATCTCTGCTATTGAATGCATTTAGTTGCCAAAGCTAGTTTGGGACTTGTATATCATGCATTTATAGACATCACAAGTCTTTTAAATACGGTTTAAACCTTGACTATCTCGATATCAATTAAGCATTTGAAATATTCTAAAATATTTAATGTTGGAAGCATCACATATACCGAAGCCATTTTGATATGCAAAATCGACCTTTCAAATCAATGTTGAAGAAAATGCCATCAAAAGTTTAATTTCATTTATTGAAATTTTCAATCGATGAGAATTAGGGAATTTGGAATGGATTTCATGAAGATGATGAATCTTAATTCCACATGCAAGGCGTCCTAAAAAATCTAGATAGACAATCACAATAAGGATTTACAACAAGACATCACATATAGCACAAAAAAAAATCAAGAAAATTGAAAATGACCCATTGATGATTTGTCCTTAGGAAAATGCATGACATCACAAGGAACGAATTTCATTAAGAAAGTTTTCTAAAACAGGCCACGCAAGTATTTATAAAAATTCAACGAAGTTCAATATCGCATCAGAAATTTCACAAAACGGTGGGGCAAAGTACCATTACAAGATTTAACCTATCAAATAGAGTCTGAAATATACAAAATTTCACTGTAACGTAGTCCAAAGAGTGACTAACAAAGTTTGTTAGGGGCTCAACTCAAGAATCCCTACTGAAATAATCACAAAAAATAGCAAAAGACTAACTAAACAGGGGTAAAATAGGGTTCTAAATTTATCCTAAGAATTCTAACCTAATTTGGAAAAATGGAAAAAAAAAAAAAAGGGTCAAATGGTAACCAAATTGCACAAATCAACGGCATTGGAAAGATCTAGACAAATCTTATAACTTTTTGAAAGGTTTCAAATTCAATCAGGTCAATTCAATGTTCGAAAAACAATACTTGTAAAAATGCATATGTTAGCCACTTACAAAAACAGAACACGGTTTGTGTTTAGAAGTTCAAAAGATCATTTAAACAATGCATGAATGGCATCAAATTCGCATACGGCGAAGAATTGGATGTGACAATGATTTGGGTAAAACATCTAACCCTAGGTCGAGATGTGAATGAAACATATGAGTCATTGACATCGCAATATGACTTGGAACTAAAATGACATGCTTAATGATTTTCAATTGCAACTAGCCAAATTAATGCATGACGTTCACATACCAAACGATGTTCAATTATGACATATCATATATGAAGACGAAGCTTGTAATGCACACTTCAAAAGTGGAGAAGGCATTGATGCATGATCCGGTCTTTCAGAGACTTAAACAAGTGTGTTTTAGTGACTTCATGATAAGCCCCTAAACAATTACAAACATCATAGAACATGCTTGCTTTTGATTACCTATTGACATTTGAAAAATCTAACGAAAAATTCTATATGTGGAATGCAAAATGAAAAATATTTTCCATTGAGACATAAAGCCTACTTAAGATCACATAAATCTAGATGAAAATAGTAAAACAGATGCATGTTATGGAATGTCTTAATTGTAACAGAACTGTTGACACCTATTTTTAGTAAATCTAGGAAAATAAGGAAAATAAAAATTGCATTGGAACAAATAAAAGGAAAAAATAAAAAAATGGGGGAAATTTATTTAATTGATTATGCATGGAAATTTAAAATTATGATGATCATTCGGATTTCGTTAAATGCATAAGTAATTTAAAAATCAAGCGAATAAGAGGCAAGAATTTCGCAAAATGGAAGAAATCTGGGCCGGATCGAGCTTATTGCGAAATCACATTCCGATTTGCGGGCTTGATTTAATGCAACAGAAGGTGGAAAGTCAAAAGTTGCTATAAAAATGGCCATCTGAAAATCACTATAAAAGGAGCCATAATTTTCGTGAGCCGAAGAGGGATTCGGAGGAGAGATTGAGAGCAAAAAAGGTTTCGGAGAAAAAATTCGTGAAAGAATCGTGCAAAAAAGGAGAAGCCTCGTCCATCTCCGGTCAACAAAAGGGGTCATTTCCCTTCTTCTCTGACAGGCTGCCAAGGAAAAAGGGAAAAGTCAGCAAAGCTACAGTGAGGGAGACGTAAAGGGGACGTGCGAACAGAGAGTGAGAAAAGAGAGCAGAGGAGAGAGAAAAAAAAAAAAGTAAAAAGAAGAGTTTACTGTTTCTCTTCTTCGGTGAGCCCCTCGCCAATCCTCAACGACGCCGGAGCTCCGAAGCTTGCCGCTCCCGACCTCGCTGTGCCACCGCGCCGCTCGCCTCAGCCCAGCACCCGGTGCCTCCGACGCCCGCACCTTCCTGCCGCCGCACCTCAGCCCGTGCCGTTCCGCTCGACGCCGCTGGTTGCCGTGCCAAACACTTGCAACGTCGTCACCGCCCCTGCCCTCAGCATCACCAGTAGCCCCGTCACCACCTAGCTTCGCCGGAGCTCCGACCGTGATGCCCTCACCATCGATCCGAGCCACCCCTGGTCGAACCCCACGGCTGCAAGTCCTGTTTTTAAAAAAAAAATCAAATTAGGTAGATTTACATTATTTTATTATGCAGATTTATTTTATCTATATTTTATTTATTTCTTGTTTTCCTTTAGCTGAAATGTTTTCCTATGCATATTTAGAAATTAAGACATGCCACATGATTCGCAACCGCACCTGAATTTTTTATTTCATCTATAAGACTTTAGATGAAATAATTAATTAAGCGGGAATAAAATTGATATTTTGATATTTAAGGCTTAAGATTAATTTATTGATTTTACTAGCGAAACATTGTCCCTCGATCTGAATAATGTATGATATCTTTGGTTTGGTTTGTCTTGATTGCTTTGTTTATTTTGAAAGATGTTTGAATTAGAATATTGCATCATTTAGGGTTATCTTGCATGTTTAGGATAGGAGTTTTATTATTTCAAAATTTAAAAAAATATAAAAATTAAAATTAAATATAAAAAAAATCAAATCAATCAATTTAGGTTGCTAGATTTCAAATTGAGTTGCATGTTTAATTATTTGGCAGTTATAAATTTCGAAAATTAATAAAACAATAAAAAAAATCATCATACACTTGTCATGTAGAATTAGGGCATATTTTGCATGTCATTGCATATTAGGGTTAAATTGCACTTAGTTTAATTTAGATAATTTTTTTAATTTATTATAAGTTTAGGTTTTTTTTAGATATATTGCATTTTAGGATTATTTAGGTTAAGATAATATTTTAGTTTAAATTAGGATTTGGCTTAATCTAATTCCTAATATAAATTAAATAGGATCTTAATCTAGCTAGATAATTTTCACATTTAACCTAATTTCGAATTTCATAAAAAATACAAAAATTGACTTAGGATAAATTAATTTTAACCCTTTAGGATGAATTGCATTTTTTTTTTAAAATGTTATTGCATGTTATTTAGAATTAGATTCATGAAATGCATGCCATTTAGTGATCATTGCTAGGTTCATTTAATTAGAAATTGCATGTCATTAGAATTAGGTCATTTAGTTAATATTGCATTGCTTATTGCATGATTTTCATTAATTAAGTGAAAACAAAAAGAAATTGCGTGTTAATTAAAAACCGTATCCAGGGTTGTTGATGTGTTTTTTTAACCTAACATTGCAGATGCTTTCGTTGATTTGAGGTAAGTTTTTACAATTTATTTATTGTTTATCTGGGTGTTAAATTGGTGGATTGCGCACCCGCATGATCATCTCACATGTTAGAAAAATATATTTAAAATCAATTTAAGCTCCGCAAAAACATTTTTTGAAAATAAAAGAATGGTACCGAAAGGGCATTAGAGAAATCTAGTGTAACCAAGTCCCCGTACCCATAGTCTCTGGTTCGTAGGAGTAAAATAAATCTCATTTATTTTACTTAGGTGTCTAATCTACCTACCATAAACCGATTAGTGGCGACTCCTAGTTAATAATCTTTTGCATGTTAAATGTTTAAACCTTAAGTCGCGAATTGGTATGGGCTTGGGAGAGCCTGAGCTAAGTTTAAAGACTTAGCAGTCCATTAACCTAGTTTTAGGTGATGCACCCGAAATTTAGGTCGCGACAAGAACCCTAACGTACTTGAGCATGCAATTGGTATACTAAATGATGATCAAATCATGTGAATTATATATTATTAGAACACACACGACATGTATTTCAAGTCTTACGAAGATCATGAAACCAAATTGACTCATCTACAAGCTCAATTTCACAAAAATGCAACTCGGATCAGTGCAGGGCAGAACAACATATGGTTGGTCCTAGGTGATTTTAGCTTACCAAAACACCTTCGAAAAATCATATATATACATATGTTATACTCAAGGCAATTTAGAACAAATCTCATGAAGAAAATTTTTCTAGAATCCGACACAAAAATTAACATGAAAATAGAAAATTCAAAAATCGAAACAAGTCAAAACACAAAATTAATCTAAAATTATTGCAGAATTGACTAATTTCCAAAGTGTTTTTCAAGGAACAAACGACATTTGTTTGAGGCATGCGACCTATCAAATTGAAGGTGTTGAAGCCAGTTTTCTAAGTGTAGAAAGGATTGAAGTCAAAAAAGCTTGTCTTGGACCTTAGTCAAACCAAAACAATAAGCTACTCACAAATGTACGAAAATTATAAATCAACACTAATCACATTCAAACAATCTCGAGTTCATCCTCAATGAACTTCAAACTCAGAAAATCATCAAATAACTTCATCAACATCTTGGATCTAAACTTAAATCCTAACCCCGATTGGATATGCCGATCTAGCCTTATCGAATTCAAGTTCGAGAATACCAACCTTCTTGTGTTTATCTTCTATTTTTGACGCAATTAGACAAAATTGCCTTTGCTAGAGCAAGATCAAGGCTTCAAGGATCATATTAGACCACCTATGGAATGCCTAGGAGCTGGCTGGACCGTTGGTATGATCTGGAACCAAACTAGCTCAATCGGATTGGCCTTGAAGCATTAGTGAAAGGTGAGGTTGCCGAGATACTTTGGTGATTGATCCTCCAAACCCTGACCACGCCTAAGTTGGGAATGGACCTAAGGGTAGATCGGGGAACATTGGCTTCTCACATGATTAGTGCTGGCCACCAATCAAGGGAGAGAAAGAGTCGATCTACTCATCGATGTAGGCATCAGTGCTTGAGGCCTTGGAAATAGATCTCTGAATCGGAGGATTGGGTGATCGCTGAGACAGAGGGAAGCCTCAATCAACTCTAGGAGAGAGAGAGAGAGAGAGAGAGAGGACATTGGAGGTGGTGGAGATAGTAGTGTTGACACCTAAATTTTAACGGCCCGTTTAGTCATTAAAAATTAGGGTTTAATTTTATCAAAAAAAAAAAAATATATATATATATTAATTATATTAATTATATATAGATTTAGGTGCATTTTATTTTAATTGACATTTTATTTATTTGGACCGGTGCGGATGAGTTCAAATTGATCGGACTAAGCCCATAAAGACTACAAGTTAGCCCGAGCTCATTTTCTGAAATTGAGATTTGAAATGAGGATTTTTGAAATTTAAGAAAATCAGGTTACAATCTTATCTTTAAAAATCAGTAGAAGATATTCGGGAGATAAAGAAAAGGATTTTTCGTGATCGTAGGGGTTATAAGCAATCTTCGTAAGGAATGAAATATTTACAAAAAATTGCATTTTGTTTTCCTTATATAAAGAGTGCACGGAAAAAGTTAAAGGGGCTTTTCTAGGGTTTTCTTTTGGTCGACCAAGGAAGAAAAACAAAAAGTGAAAAGTGAAGATAAAAAAACAGAAGAAAAGTACAATTGGCAGGGGGTGAGGAGACGTTTACTGTTCATCGTCTTCCTCACCCTTGCTGCCTGAGTTTGCAACCGGACGCCATCCTGACGATCGCCGGCACCGGCTCCTCTCCGCTCGTTCCCCGCAAAGCCGCCGATCTGTTGCCGGAGCTGAAAATCGAAACCAGCGCCCCTCCTCTGCCCAGATCTGCTCAACGCCTCTGCTCGAGTTCGAAGCCGGTCGCCGCACCTCGTCAACCGAGCGACTGATCGTCGCCGCGCCGATCTCCCTCACCGAGCCCCTACTGCTGCCTTGCTATAGTCGCTCCATCGCCTGCAAGCTCGTACTGCAGCTGCTATCCAGAGGCTGAGATCTGCCCACCGCCGTGCTCCGCTTGTTCTCGTTCGCCATCGCCGCCCCGATCTCGCGTCACCGCCACACCAGCGCTGCTGCCACGCCAGATCCGGATGCCCGAGCACCAGCGCCCCTCGCCGCGCCTCTGTCACTGCCAGAGCCGGACCCGAGCCGGATCGCTGCTCTTTCCGACTCAACACGCTTGCAGCACCCCTATTGACGAAGCCCTTGCCGTACCCGATCTCGCCGTCGCCCCTGCACGCACTCGAGCTCCCCTTCGACCCAACAACCAAACGGCGCCACTGGAGCTTGCACAGCCGCTCTGCCGCCACGCCGGTTGCCGCCCTTTGCTAGAAGCCCTGACGACAGCCCTCTGCTTCGACGCCTAGCGAGCACTGCACCACCACATCGATCCGTGAAGCACCCCGCCATCCTCTGCCCGAGCTTTTCGCCAGCGCCGTGCCTGCAACTCTCCGACCCGCCGCCAGTTTGCCCTCGCCGGAGCTCCGACCGGCAGTGACCGGCTCCCCTTGGAGATCCACAGCTGTGCGTGGAAAGGAAGAAAGAAAAAAAAAACAGAAAAGACAAAAAAATCAGATTAGGTAGTTTTTTTTTTTATTTTATCTTTATTATTTTTATATAGTTTATAGTTTGTTTTTTTATATAGTTTTTTGTAGTGTAATTATTCATTGATACATGATTGAGATTTTAACATGAAAAAGGTTCCTCAAGCTAGGGATTGACAGTCCGATTTTCGCGTCCGAAATCCGACTCGCAATCCCTTACAAAAATCGACAATCTAATCTCAAATCCGAAATTCGATTTGCGATTAAATTTAAAATTGGCTAACCCGATCTCATGCGCGAGATATGGTTTGTCAATTTTCAGATATCAATCTCATCTTGTTTGATTTGCTTGTTATCGAGTTGGTTGAGTCAATTGAATTTTTAAATAAAAATCCAAAAAAGAAAGTGCATTCATTTAGGTTGTTAGTTTTTTATTTGAATTGCATGTTAATTATGTATTAGTTTTAATTTCAAAATTAATATAAAAACACAAAAAAAAAATTATCATGCATACGTCATGTAGAATTAGGGCATCCTTGGCATGTCATGACATATTAGAATAAAATTGCATATTAGGTTTAGATTGATTTTTGTATCTTAGGTTAGAGTTTGCTAGGTTAAGACAGTATCTTAGTTTAAATTAGGATTTAGTCTGACCCAATCCCTAATATAAGCTAGATAGAATTTATATCTAGATAGTTACGTTTTGCATTTCATAAAAACAATAAAATTTGTCTTAGGATAATTTAGTTGTAATTTCTAGGATAGATTGCATTTTTTAGAATAGAAAAATCATTTGCACGTCATTATATGTTAGGGTTGCATGTTTATCAATTATAGGTAGATAATATCTCCTAGATAAATTGCATGTTTTGTTAGGAAAATAAAAATGCCCATGTCATACAGAATTAGGTCCATGAAATGCACGTCATTTAGTGATTATTGTTAGGTTCATTTCTAATTGTCAGAACATATGCCCGTCTTTAAATTGCATGTTGCATGTCATTTTAATAAATAATTTTGTCACGCATTGATTGCACGTCATATTAAGTCATTTTGGTTAATTTAAATTGCATATTTAATTATTAATTTTAGTTGAAATAATTTTTTTTTTTTTTTTTTTTTTTTGATGACCCACCCTGCGTCATCGCATTGCATTGCGTAAACATTAGGATTAAGTCATTTTGGTTAATTTAAATTGCATATTTAATTATTGCATGTTCATTAAGAAATCAAAAAAAAATTCTTATTCGTTCATATAGTTTAAGACATATTGCCATGCCATATTATTTCATATTAGATTAGAAGCATTGCATTGCATATGGACTATATTTTCATTGAAAAAGAGAAAACAAAAATTGAGTAATTGTTTGTTAATTAGAAATCATATCTAGGGTTGTTGATATGGATTTTAATTTAACACCGCAGATGCTTTCGTTGCTTTAAGGTATGTTTTTGCAATTTATTTATTGTTTTTCTTGGGTGTTAAATTGGTGGATTGCGCACCCGCATGAACACCTCAAATGTTAGGGAACTAGTTTAAAATCAATTCAAGTTGCTTGCAAAACCTTTCTTTCAAAAATAAAAGAAATGGTACCGGAAGGGCGTTAGAGAAATCTAGCGTAATCAAGTCCCCGTATCCAAATCTCTGGTTCATAAGAGTAAAGTGAATCTCCCGTTAATTTACTTGGGTTTCTAATCGACCCACCAAAAATAGATTAATGGCGACTCCTAATTGAAAATCAATTGCATGTTAAGAAACTTAAACCTAAGTCGCGAATTGGTATGGGTTTGGGAAAGCCCGAGTTAAGTCTAGGCTTAACAATTCATTAGCCAAACTCTAGGTGGTCCAAACCTCGAAAAATTTGGGTCGCGACAAGTAGCAATGCCGTCAATGTGGGTGCGTATGCCAATGAGCAGTGGTTGTGTGTGAAGGAGGGAAGAGAGAGAGAGAGAGAGAGAGAGAGAATTCTAATTTTAGTGAGAGAATTATTTGCAAAAAATGATGCCACCTGAAAATTGGAGGGAAAATCCTTTTATACTAACCTTAAATCAATGAATCTTGGCCGTCGATTTGATCCAAATTGTCAAAAACTTGATTTAATAGCCAAATTTAATTTTTAAAAGGCCACACACTTACGATGTGTCTTAGGACTAATCGGGTGGCATTTATTTGCAAAAATTGAGATTTAAAATTAGAATTGTACTTAATGGCCTAATTAGGGGTTAAATTTCAAATTCTTGAAATTCAAACTTTAATCTACAAAATTTGAGAAATGTAAGGGCATGAGGATAAAGGGTGCGTTTGGGAAGACTTTTGGGGAAAGTCCTTGAGAAAATGCAAAGATCTTTGAGTCAAAGATGTTTTTCAAAATGCAAAGTGTGTTTGGTAAATTTATTTGTGAAAGTCAATTGTGAAGTATACTTGTGCAAAATAGTGTTTGGGTAAATTAAATTTGTAAAATGCTTTTATTATTAAAAAAAAGGAAAGTTGGCTGGTCAAGGCTTCGCCGGTGACCGCCGGCCAAAGCTTCGCCGGTTACCGCCGGCCAGGCTTCGCGCCGGCGAAGGGTAGGCGATCCGGCGAGGGTCGCGGCGACCCTCGCCGCGCCGTCGCGCAACCCACCGCGCCGCGAAGGTCACCCCGAGGTCGCGGAGGATCTGGGTCGCGGCGAGGTCCTTGGTCACGGCGAGGTGGGTTGCCGCGACCTCCGGCGACCTCTGCGACCCAGATCTGGGTCGCTGGGTCGTCGCGACCTCCGGCGACCTCCGCGACCCAGATCTGGGTCGCGGCGAGGTCGTGGGTCGCCGGAGGTCGCCGGAGGTCGCGGCAACCGACCTCGCCGTGACCTAGGCAACCGACGCGACCCAGATCTGGGTCGCGCGCCTGATCGGCGACGGTCGCTGGGGTGCGGCGACGGTTGCCGGCCTCTCTCCAACCCCTTGCCGACCCATCGCCACCTCGCCGGCCGAGTCGCCACCTCACCTGCTGACATCCGAGAATTCTCGACGAAGAGGAAGATTGAACAGTGCGATGAACAGTAGAGAGGGAAACAAATGCAAAGCCAAAGCTGAAAGCCCAAGGCACCCCAAGGGCTGCCTTGGGCTTTCAGCCTTCAGAAGGCTGGCTTTGGCTCAATGGGGCTTCTAAAATTTTTGCCAAACACCTGATATTTGGCCAAAAGGCCTTTAGGTGTCTAAAGACACTTGGGAAAGCTGTTCCCAAACGCAGCCAAAGTTCACATGATGAGGATCTTGGAATCGGCTTGCAAGAGGCCGAATTAGCCTACCTCGCCGGCGGCTAGTTGAGCTGGTCAAATCAATTCACATTGATTTGAACAATTCTTAACTAATTTAGGCTAGTTCTTGGCTGGACAGTCGCTGTGGGTTCAAAATTTATACAATTTGGTCTTTCAAAAGAAAACTTATCCAATTTGAAGAGAAATTGTCTAATTTTAATAACATCAAACCAATTAAACCCCATAAATGCAATTTATGGGTTTTTTTATTGACTTAATTGAATGATTATTGTGAAAACAACCAACCTAAACCATGGGTACATATAATCGAGCATTATAAGCTAAAACAAGCAATTTTGCAATTCTTCGCTCAAAATTGCAAATGAATTGAAATTGAATTCAACTAATACTGTAATAACCAATTTAATTAATTACTCGTACTTAGGATAACCTAATGCATTTGAATTGACCTTGAATTAAAGTGACGAGACTTAGGTAAAAAATGAATCGAGGTCTAATATGAAAATCGAACCTCGGTTCATGAAATTGAACCATAGTCTTGAATGAGTTAATCTAAATTTCTTCAATTGAAGCTTAATTATTTGATTTTCCTATAGCGAAATCCCTCAAATTGAGAAATTATCATGTGAATTTCTCAAAATGGACTTTGGATTTAGACTTATATTAAGAAAATGAGTTGAAAAAATCATCTATTCACAACTTATGAAGAATCGATTTTGATCTCCTAATTAATGCTTAAAATGGCAATTCACCCTTCAACATGGCTTTTCCCAAAATTGAATGAATGAGAGAATTAGAAATAGTCCTTAGACCAAATGTCGTACAAGGAGCTATACCTAGTTATGGCTAAAAAAAAGTAATTTTATTTTGATCGATTTAGAACCTAAAATTGATAAATTCGAAAAAAAAAATTCTTAATTGAATTTTGTAAAATTTTTGACGCAAAAGTCAAATTGACACTAAAATAAAGTATTTTGAAGAATTTTTTTTTCAATTTTTTGGTCAATGATTTAATAAAAAATCAACCATTCAATTGACTTTTTCTAAAAGATTGATTTTTGAGTCAAATTTTTAAATTTTTTAAAAATCAATTTGACAAAAGTGAAATTAAGGTTATTTAATATCTTTTTGGGTGAAAAACAACTTTTGATCTAGGGTTGACTTTTTTTAATTGACTTTTGGTGAAAGGATCGACCAAAAAAATCAACCCAAAGTTAACCATTTGAGTTTTTGGGTTTTTATTGAAAATTGCTAAGAAATTTCTTAAAAGTGATAATGGAAAAGAAAGAAATGAAAAACGAGACTTTTTTTTTTTTTTATCGAAAAATGGGTTTCTTCACGATCGAAGTCCTAATTTCGGGTTTGTTTACCTTTTTGACGATTCGACTAAAAATTAGATATTAACAACTGCCCCATGAAGTTCAAAGAGGTTCCACTCAAAGATAAATTGATACTTGCAATTTTTAGTTGACTCCACTTTGCAAAGGGAAAAGATGAAAGGAAAATAACATTTGGTTAGGAATATTTTGAACACTTACCTTCGTTCGTTGAAAGTGTTTGGACTCATGCTTACAATTTTTTTCTCCATCTCTCGTGGAATGGAATGAATGCACTAAAATTATTAAGAAAAAAGAATGGTTTAAGGATGACCACTAACCTAAGGATAGGGTTTAAAGATAACCTAGAACAAAAAGTCAAAATTTATGAGAATAACCTAGAACTTAAAGGATGAGATTTAAGATTTACCAAGAATTTAAGGGAAAGGGGTATGGTTTAGAAGAACTAAAAACCAAAAACAAAAGATATGGTTTAGGTTGACCAAAATTAGGAAACAAAGAATATGGTTTAGGCTGACCAAAAATTAGAAATAAATGGTATGGTTAAGGCTGACCAAAAACCAGATATAAGAGTTGACCAAAGAATTTTGAGATTGCTTGAAGGCTAATCTTGTGGAATCATTCAAACATATCTTGGTAAATGATACAAATTATGAAATTCCTTAGGAAAGGATTTTAACTAAATGAAGTTTGATTAACCATTTAAGGGTAAGATCAAATATGCCAAATTGGAAATAATCTAATCAATGAGGTCTTTCACATTGGCTCTCAAGAATGGCTTTTATTCCCATCTCTTGATGTGGGAAAGCTAATTCTCACCGAAGAGGTCTCACATAACCCATGTCACAATGAATACAAATTAATTGAGCAAAAGGTTTTTGAAAGGACTGTAATGTTAGTTTGGCAATGGGTTTACACAATGGGTATTCACTTTGAGGCCAAGAAAAGAATATTCAATCAATATGTTCATCAAGTTTACAAGTCAAGGACTTTGAAGACAAGATAAGGTAGGATTGCTTCCACTCCTTCTAGCGGTAGCTCTTATGCAAAATTCTTACTTTAACTCAAACTATCTCAATCGAAAAAGACTTCAGACATGGGTTGTAATGTTGGTTCAGGTGAGACTTTGAAAGGTTTGAAATTTTTCAAACATTAAGGATATAAAAGTGAGTGATTATCTTGGCATCATTACCATCACACAACTTTTCAAATTCCGACTCTTGAAAATTGAACCTTAATTCATAAAATCGAATCATAGTCTTGAATGAGTCAATATAAATTTATTCAATTGAAACTTAATTGTTTGACTTTCCTATATTCAAGAGAGCGAAATCCCTCAAATTGAGAAATTCTCATATGAATTTCTCAAAACGAACCCTAGATTTAGATAGATCTCAAGAAAATGAGTGGAAAACAATTGTCTATTCGTGACTTTTGAAGAATCTATTTTGACCTCATAATTATAGCTTAAAATGGCAATTCGCCCTTCAACATGGCAATTCGTGAAATTGAATGAATGAGAGGATTAGAAATAGTCCTTAGACCAAATGTTGTAAAATGAACTACACCTAATTATGACTAAAAAAAATGTAACTATATTTTTTGTTGATTTAGAACCTAGAACTGAAAAATTCGGAAAACAAGGTTCTTAATTGAATTTTGTGAAATTTTTAACACAAAAGTCAAATTGACACTAAAACAAATGAAGATTTTTTTTTTTTTTTTATCTTTTTGGGTTAATATTCTGAAAAACATCTAACTAGTACACATGTGACAAATTTACCATAAAACATTTTTTTAACCACTAAAAACCCCAAACCGGTACACCTTTGACAAATTTACCCAAAACTGGTATAGTTGTAACAAATTTATCACATGTTAGTTTCTGTTAAATTTTACTATCAAATTATTAAGTTGAATAACACGTGATAGCTGACCAGTATACTAGTTTGGGATTTTGCTCTCCGTTTGTCACAATTTACCATTTTTTGTGATTTTTTTTTTAGTATTAATCCAATTTAATAGAGGGTTTATTTGTCATAAACGTACTAGTTTAGAGTTTTTGGTGATTGAATAATTTAATTTTGGGTAAAATTGTCATAAATGTACTAGTTTAGGGTTTTTTTTTTATGGTTAGTCAGGGTAAATTTGTTCAAAGTGTACCGATTTGGGGATTTTCATGGTAAAATATATATATAATTTTGGGTAAATTTGTCACATGTGTACTGGTTTAGGGTTTTTCAAGATGTTAACCCTATTTTTTTTTTCAATTTTTGGTCTAAGGTTTGACCAAAAGTCAACTATTTAATTGACTTTTTTTTTTCTAAAAGATTGATTTTTAAATCAAATCTTTAAATTTTTGAAAAATCAATTTGACAAAAGTAAAATTAAGGCTATTTAGCATCTTTTTGGTTGAGAAACAAATTTTTGATATGAGGTTGAATTTTGGTCAAAGATTTGACAAAAAAGTCAATCAAAAAGCCAATCATTTAACTTTTTGGGTTTTTATTGAAATTTTTTTGGAAATTCCTGAAAATTGATAATGCAAAAGAAAGAAATAAAAAAAAAGAAATTTTCTCAAGAAATGGGTTTCATCGGGTCGGAAGCCCTAATCTCAATTTTTTCACATTTTTGACACGTCAACTAAAAATTATATGTCCTTTACCAAAAAAACTAAAAATCAGATGTCAACAATCTTTTATGTGAATACTAGCTATTTTATGTAGCATCACTAGAGCTAACATAAATAATTTTTAATAATATTTAAAAAAATCAAATTTTTTTTTTTTCCTTTTGTTCTTTTCTTTTCATTATTCTTTTTTTACAAATCTAGCCGGTGAAGTCACCAGCCACTAGTGAGGACCAAACGGGTGAGAGCCTCTGCACCCTCACCAAGATCAAAGTAAGGGTCAAATCCCTCACCCATCACCAGCTAGAGTTGTAAAAAAAAAAAAAAAAAGTAAAGCAAAAAGGAAAATTTTAAAAATTCGAAGCAATATTAAAATATTATTTAAAATTGTCCATGTTAGTGTCGATCATGTCACATAAGACAGCCAACCTCCACATTAGCGATCTCCAATCAAAATTTGACCTAATGCAATCAATTGGCAAAAACGTAAAAGGAATAAGGACTCAATCAACACAACTAAAATATTAAAAATTGAATTTGCAAAAAATACAATAGGTTTAGGATAATTTTCCTAAAGAGTCATAGTCCCTATCAAGAAATTATTAGGTATTGCCATAGTCCTATGGGAAAGATTGCATCAAAAGATGGCTTTGCTATGAAAGGATTTGAATAAAAATAACTTATAATTTCTCCTTCGTGTAGAGCTATAGGAAAAGGCCAACATGTCAACTTTAGGCCTATGAGAGGAGTAAGTCGGATTGCAAATAATCATACTCAAATTGACTCATCTGACCTATTCATATGCAATACAAATTCAATGATCCATACTTAATCGGACTTAACTTGGGATTCATTTCAAGCAAATTTTCTCTTTAGATCGTGGTCTTTGAAGAATAGGTTACTCCATTGATCGGGTTCTTGAGTTAACGAGGGAGCTCTGAGGTTTGGTTATGGGCAAGGATGTGAAGGTAACGGCGAAAGTCTGGCACAAGCTATCTATATTATGAAACGGATTTGGGTGTGGGTTCTCGTTTAATATAGATGATGAATTTAATATATTGGGCTTGATGAGACAATGAATCGGCCCATTTATGACGAATGGGTCCCTTAGTGTCGAGCTAAGTATGTCTCCGCTCATGGGTTTAGCTCATTCGCGACTGGGAATGATGAAGTGGCATCTCCTCTTTAGATACCACGAGGTGACTCCAACCTTCGAAGCCCAACAATACACTCATTGGAAACAGTAAATTGCAAATTCAAAATTCAAGAAACGAAACTCAGAATTTTTCGCCGAACATGTTCGAGGGCCTAAAATCCTCCACAAATCCGGACCAATAATAAATTGGAAAACGAAATCAATGTCGCAAAAAACTAAAAAAACCCTATTCAAAGAACAAGAATTCATAAGAGCCACAAAAACTTCAACCCACAAACAAAGGGAAAATTACCAAAACAGTCCAAAACCTATTATAATTTTTCCAATTCTGTCATAAATCTTTTTGCCAATTCAATACTATAACTTTTGCAATTATGTTAATTTAGTTCATTTAGCCATTTTTGGTCAAATGACTAACGTTGATGTGGATAATTTTTTAATAATATTTAATTTTTTTTGAAATTTTTATTTAATATTTTTTCTTCACTTCCTTCTCCTCCCTCCAACCAGTCACCACCAGTAATCGGCCAAAGGAAGGGCTAGCGAAGGACTTCACTAGCCTTGGGGAAGCTTGGCCGTGGCTTGGCAACCTCACCCAAGCCGCCAACTAGGTTGGCGAGGGTTGCTGATGGCTAGGTGAGGCTTACCCTCATCAAATTTGGCAATGGTCGAGCCTCGCTAGCCATGAGGATGCTCGATCTTGCCAAATCCGGCAAGGCTCAGCTTCGTCTAGCCATGGCGAAGCTACCACCTACCCAAGGCCGGCGAGGCTGACCTCATCAGTGCTCACCTTTGGCTGGCCGGCTAGAGGAAGGAGGGAGGAGGAAGGAGGAGGGAAAAAAAAGAATAGGAAAAAAAGAAAACATGATAAAAATTTGAAATAAAATATTATTAAAACATTGTTCATGTCAGCATCGGCCAGCCAAAATTGGGTGGAGAGGAGGTCAATCAAATAAATAGATGTTAATTAATTTAACCAAAGATCCAACTAATCACCACGTTTGTATAATGGATTGAATTGGCACAATTGTAAAAAGTTTGGGATTGAATTGACTATAAAAAAAAAAAAAGATTTATAACTGAATGCAATAGGTTTGGGACTGTTTGGTAATTTTCCCCACAAACAAAAGGAATTCAAAAAATAAAAACCGTGATCAATGCTCAAATAGCCATGAAATCATAACTTTCTAGGAATTGATAAAGAAAACAAACTCAACGACCTATCTACAATTGTCGCAAAAGGGCCACAAGGAGCTCCGGACGTCCTATCCAACGGAGTAGAGGGGAAGACAACATCGCCTACTGGGGTCACCGCGAACGAAGTCAGTCCACGACGTGGGGCTGTTGTCGGAGAAAACATTATGTGCACCTGTTTTGCCACATGGGTCGTGCATAAATCCACTCATTGATCACCATGTGGCCATAATGGGCCCACTTTTCAATTCTTTTCTCTCCCCTCCCCTCCCCCCCCTCTCTCCTTCTCCCTCTAGCCCTCTCCTTCACCAGCATGGGGCGCCAACATTCACTTGCCCCCTCCTTAACCTGAGCTTGACCTCTGCGCCTCCCCCATCATCACCACTGATGGAGTCATGTCACTCATGAGCTAGTCATTCATGGCTGCCTAGTGAGATTTTTCAAAAGAATCCCTTCTTCGTCCATGGTGGAAGGAAAAGATGGATACACATGAGATCAATAGCATGCTCGAATGATGCTGATGATGACCATAGATGAGCGTGGGCATCTCGTGACTCTAAGGGAGAGAGAAAAGATCTAAAAAGTGGACTTATTATGGTCATGTCGCGATCAATGAGTGAACATATGCATGGCCCACGTGGTAAAACCAGTGTACCTAATATTTCCTTTTGCCATCAACAATGTCGTAGTCTTGAGGCTAGGCACATTTTTGGATGAAGCAACCGACATCATCGAGGAAGGGGTTTAAGGTGAAGAAGAAGAAGATGTGTTGTGGTTGACCTATTTACTAAGTGGATAATAGACTCACTAAAACTCTTCTATTTTGAGCTTTTCACTTTAGAACCCACTAAGACCAGTATTTAAAATTTAAAGTGATTCATATATGATCCAGTTAAGCAAATTTGACTTAAAATATGAATTTGTGACTTTTTTTAATAGTCATGATATGCTCTAGTACTACCTAGGTTCAATCTTTCCAATTTGACAAGAGACTCACTTGACATGTGTCATATCTCCATGGCACAAGGCACAATGACATGGCACTACTAGCATGCCTAATATTTTGTCTAGAATTGCATGTAGGTTTTTTAAATTGGCCAATCGCTAGTAGATATAGGCCTAACATGTAAATGCAACCCTTCATATGTCGGTACACATGCAATGATATCTCACTCCACATGGACCACAAGGTTCACTAGTTACATTTGTCTAAAAAATTACACTTGATGGAACATCAATCATTCAATGTGCCAAATCATACCGAACACCATGCTTATGCAATGGATGAATGAGTCGGATGTATGATATACATAAGGCAATTGGCCAAACTTTAGGAAAAAATGTATACTTAATAATCTGGTAGATCAAAGCCAACTTATGAGGTAACAAGTCTTTATCAAAATTTGCCAATTTAAGAGAGGATTATATTTCTTTCTTTTCATATTGGTGTTTCAAATATGAATATTAATCATATTTATTTTTACTTAAATTGATACATAAGTCATTATCATAGAAAGTCCTATATTGAGGAAAACATAGTGCATACAGAAAAATATCACATTATACTATTTAGACAAAACCTTGTCCAGCAACTTGTCCAAATTCGTAAAAGACGAACCGTTTTCATCGACTGCTTCTTTTGCCATCTTCTTCCACTCCATGGCCTTGTGTCGCATTTTCTTCCCCACCTCTCCTTCCATCAATTCCCTCACAAGCCTCTCCACTTCATCTCTCTTCATATTACCATCCATCTTCAACCCAACCCCCCAATCATCACATATATACTTACAGTTTGTTGGTTGGTCTCCAAAGTGTTGGAGAAATCTTTCCAGAATAATTTGAAGTTGACAAAACGTTTCTATCAGTCTAGTCTGGATATTTGCAGACCGTCTGTTTAAAGTCTGAAGACTTTCTGATCACCAGACTCAGCACTCAAGACTCAAGACTTAAGACTCAAGACTATTCTCATTGACAATCTTTCTGATCCAGTGACGAAGGAAATTCAGAGCCGAAGTATGTGGTTGAGGATTTAATCCTATCTTCTGGAGAAGATCTCTTGGTTGGATAAAAATATTGGATTCTTTTATTTGTATCTAGATCAATTGAAGATCCGGTGGTCGACGAAATATTCTTGGAATGTTCTATTCTTGGAAACCAAGATCCCGATTGTATGGGCGAACATGATTGATGGGCTATCGTCGGGCTCCTTTAATAGCTCGAATGATCTTCTTAATTGATTCCGTCCAACGGGTAGATTGGAGGAATTCATTTGGTAAGTGCCAACGGTATGATGGCATAAAGGAGTATAAAAAGGAAGACGTTCTAGTTGTGTTAGTAACATGATCGATAGAGAAATTCCAGAGTCTGAAGCACCTTGATTATTAGTTGATACAGTTTGAGTGAAATTGTATACACAGAGAGTGTCTATACCTGGTGATACCTTGAGCGAGTGTGGTAGATCATCTACACCTAGAAATCAAGGAAGATCAACGCTGTAACATCTCTTTGTTCATAGTGGAATCCAACCAATTGGCTGTCAGTGCAGAAGAGTGGACGTAGGCTTGAATCAAGCCGAACCACTATAAACCGCGTGTTCAATTCTCTCTTTCCTTTACTCAGTCTTACGTTGATTATTATTTGTCGCAATTCCTTCAACTGTCTAAGTATTGTGCAATCATCAAGAAAAATCTTTTATATACCTATTCACCCCCTCTAGGTACTCGTACTAGCTATATCAATTGGTATCAGAGCTCGTGTTCTTACTTTATTTGAAGTATTTTACTTCGTAGTAAAAGATCAATGGCTAGTATGCTAGCACCAGGGTTGGTGGAAGGGCAAAGCAATACCAGACCACCCTATTTTGATGGAAATGATTACAACATCTGGAAGAACAAGATGAAAGCTTTCCTACGATCAAAGGATCCTCTGGAATGGGACGTTGTGGAAAAGGAATCACTCCTACTTTCTGCATCGATCTGCGAAAGAGGGAAAGAAATTGAAACCAGCGGAATGACTCAGGAAGAGATAAACAAGAGACAAGCACTCGATGCAAAAACAATTTACTCTTTATATTGTGCTTTATCACCAACTGAATATAACAGAATATCTTCTTGTGTTACAACAAAAGAAGTATGGGACAGATTACATATCACCTATGAAGGAACAGATCGAGTGAAGGAGACCAGAATTAACATTCTCCTCGGTCAATATGAAGCCTTCAAAATGAAACCAGGAGAATCTATAATTGACATGTTTAGTCGTTTTACAGATATTGTCAATGGTCTTGAGAACCAAGGACAAAAAATTTCTGATCCCATGAAGGTGAACAAGCTACTGCGTGGACTCTCCAAGGATTGGAATCATATAAAGACTTCACTAAGAGAGACGCAAAGAATTATGCCACTATCTGTCGACAAGCTGATTGGAACTCTTCAGTCTTATGAAGTGGAACGAATTAATGAAGACGAAGATCCAAGAGGTAAGAAATCCATTGCATTAAAATCAAATGATGATTCAGATGATACAGATTCAGGAGATGATCTGGACGATGAGGAGCTTGCTCTTATGATAAGAAAATTCAGAAAATTGAATAGAAAAGGAAGAAGGTTCAACTCAAAGAAACAAAGTTTCCAAAGACAGCAGACCAAGTCTGTTGATGATGAGGAACCAAACAAAGATGTAGTTTGCTTCGAATGCAAGAAAAAGGGACACATCAGACCCAACTGTCATCTTCTGAAGAAGAAAAGAGGAAAAGCTGAAAAGTTTCGAAAAGCTCTCAAAGCCGAAACCTAGGAGTGATACGAGTGTGAAAAAAGTGATAATGAATATGCCAACATATGTTTGATGGCACATTCGGACTCGGACTCAGTTGGATCGACTCGGACAGTGAATTTGAGGTAAGTGATGTTAAAATTCCTATCAAGGTCTCTAAATACATTGATGAACTGTGTTTTAGTCTTAAGACTTCTCTCACAAGAATTTCCGAACTTAAAAAGGAAAACTCAGCTCTAAAACAGAAGGAAAATATTTTAGAAGAAAGAGTTAAAAGTTTAGACTTGAATGTTTCTACTCTTAAAGAAAAATGAGATAATCTTTTGAAAGAAAATGCTTTTTTAAAAACTGACTTATCAAATATTTCAAAGAAATTTTTGATAGGATCCGAAAATCTTGAAAAAGTTATTTCAGTTCAAAGACCTTACTTCAATAAGTCTGGTCTAGGTATGACAGCAGAAACAATTCCCTTGATTGATTTTCCTAAAGTAAAATAAAGAATTAAGAAAAGACCGTCGAGAGAGACTTACAAAAATCATTTCAAGAAAGTTTTTGTAAAGTCTGTAGGTCGAAATGCTCTAAGGTGTTCAAAGTGTAACAGTCAGGATCACTTTGAAAAAGAGTGTCCTATGGTTTGGAAGCCTGTTAAGAAAGTATGGCCTAACAATGTTTATCCTACTAACACCAAAGGACCCAAGAAAATTTGGGTACCAAAGAAAGCTTGAGACTCTCTTTTAAATGCAGGTCTCCATCAAGAAAAAGGTAAAGTGGTATCTTGACAGCGGATGTTCAAGACACATGACAAGAGACTCAAATTGCTTCATAAAACTTGTTCAAGTAAATGGTGGAAATGTTTCATTTGGAGTTAACGGCAAAGGAAGCATTGTGGGATTTGGAACTGTGAAAATTGGAAATCTCACAATAAGCAATGTCTCTCTAGTGGAAAGACTCAACTATAACCTTCTCAAAGATTAGCCAATTGTGTGATACTGGTTTCAAGATCTCCTTTCAAGAAGGAATATGCTCGGAATCGCAAAAGACTCCACTCGCTCTTTCATGGGTCGAAGACATGGAAATATCTACCTCTTAGACATGAATCTAAATGAATCGCAATGCCTAATCTCAATTCAAGATGAAGCAAGCTTATGGCACAGAAAGCTTGGTCATGTCAACATGAAGCAATTAGCTAAAATCTCATCAAAGCAGCTTGTTCGAGGTCTACCCAAATTACCATACCAAAAGTCCGATCCATGCACACCATGTATTATGGGAAAGCAGGTAAGAAATTCATTTAAGCCAATAAATCATGTCTCTACTAATCATGTACTACAGTTGCTGCATATGGATCTCTTTGGACCAACCAGAACCTAGAGCATTGGAGGTAAGAAATACTGCCTAGTAATTGTGGACGATTACTCCCGTTTTACTTGGGTATTTTTCCTTGCAAGTAAGTCAGAAACCTTCTCGTATTTTGAAAAATTTGCTAAAAATGTTCAAAATGAAAAATGATGTGTTATCTCAAGTATAATAACAGATCATTGAGGTGAATTTGAAAATCAAGATTTTACAAAATTGTGTGATGAATCTGGATTTAAGCATGTGTTCTCCTCTCCATACACTCCTTAGCAAAATGGAATTGTGGAAAGAAAGAATAGATCTCTTCAAGAAATGGCTAGAACTCTTTTAATTGAAAGTAAAATTTCTTCACGTTTTTGGGCTGAAGCTGTTTCAACAGCATGCTATATCATCAATAGAGTCTTCCTAAGACCTATTCTAGAGAAAACCCCTTATGAATTATTCAAAGGTAAGAAGCCCATTGTTTCATACTTTCATGTGTTCGGTTGCAAATGCTTTATATTGAAAAATGCAAAAGATCGAGTGGGTAAGTTTGAAAAAGATCGATGAAGGCATCTTCCTTGGATATTCTACATCAAGCAAAGCCTACGAGTCTATAACAAGAAGAGCCAATTTGTGGAATGAGTCAATGAATGTCAAATTTAAAGACTCTACGCAAGATGAATCCATCGGACTCGGATGAAGAGTCTCGAGCCTGCTCCGACCTTCCAAAGCTTACAACTCAAGAAGTATCTCGACTGGAAGACCATCATCAAGATGTTCATGAAGATTCAAATAAAGAAAGAGATCATCATCCGAGACAAATCAACCAAGAATCGGAAGCATAAGTCCAAATCATCCTAAAGATCTCATTATTGGCGAAATTAATGAAGGAATTCGCACCAGATCCAAAAGACGTGAAGAGTTTAGTGCTGTGGCTCTCATTTCTGAAATTGAACCAAAAAGCATAGAAGAAACTTTATCTAGATGAAAGCTGGATCGAAGCTATGCAAGAAGAGTTCAGACAATTCAACATTAATGATGTCTTGGAATTGACATCTAAACCGAAAGGTAAAACTGTTATTGGAGCCAAATGGGTGTTCAGAAGAAGGAATAGACTATGATGAGACTTACGCTCCTGTAGAAAGGTTAGAAGCTATCCGACTATTACTTGCGTTTGCTTTGTTATAAGAATTTCAGGTTATTCCAAATGGACGTCAAAAGTGCTTTCCTAAATGGATTTATCCAAGAGGAAGTATATGTGGAACAACCACCTGGGTTTGAAGACCCAAAGAAGCCAGACTCAGTCTTCAGACAAAAAGGCCTTGTATGGTTTAAAACAAGCACCTCGAGCTTGGTACGACAAACTAAATAAGTTCTTATTATAGAATGGTTTTGACAAAGGTAAAGTAGATACTACTTTATTTATCAAAAATGAAAACAAAAGCTTTTTACTTGTTCAAATATATGTGGATGATATTATTTTTGGATCCTCTAATGAAAGTCTATGCAAGAAATTTTCTAAGTCTATGCAGGATGAGTTTGAAATGAGTATGATGGGAGAATTAACATTCTTTCTTGGTCTTCAAGTAAAGCAATTGAAGGAAGGAACTTTCATTTACCAAGAAAAATATGCTAATGATCTTGTCAAAAGGTTTGGACTGGAAAATTGCAAAAAGACTGATATACCAATGTCAAGTTCTTTGAAGATAGACAAAGATGAAGAAGGGAAGAAAGTTGATCAAAAGCTGTACAAGAGCATCATTGGTTCACTTTTTTATCTTACTGCTTCTAGACCTGACATTTTGTTGAGTGTTTGCATATGTGCTAGGTTTCAATCAGATCCTAGAGAATCCCATCTCAGGGCTGCAAAACGTATCATTTAATACGTTGCTTCATCTTCAAGCATCGGTCTTTGGTATCCTAAGAAGGGAAACTTTAATCTTCTGGGATATTCAGACCTAGATCTGGCCAGCTGTAGAGTCGATAGAAAGAGTACTTCAGGAACTTGCCAGTTGCTTAGAAGCAGAACAGTGTCTTGGTTTTCAAGGAAACAAAGCACTGTGGCTCTCTCAACAATAGAAGTAGAGTATGTAGCTCTTGGAAGCTGCTGTTCGCAAATTCTATGGATAAAACAACAGCTACAAGACTTTGGGATTGAAGACTCATGCACAGAAATCAAATGTGACAACACCAGCGCAATCAATCTCACCAAAAATCCAATCCTTCATTCAAGAGCAAAGCATATAGAGATTCGACATCACTTCATTAGAGATCATATTCAAAATGGAGAAATCTCGATTCAATTTGTTGATTCAAAAAGTCAACTAGCGGATATATTCACAAAGCCTTTGGAGAAAAATCAATTTGATTTTATCCGTTCCAAACTCAACATTTTGAAGCTCAAAGAAGTTAAAGTCTAGAGACTCTCCAACCCTCAGACTCTAATCTCTTAGACTCTAAATCCTCAGACTCAGACATTGATGGCTATAGATTGTAAGTTGCTATTTTATCTAAACTCGAAAAGGTATGATCTTTCGTTCAGTTATTTTATAGTCTCCGTGAAAAACGAAATCTTGTCTTTTCAAAAGGATTAATTTTGGTAGTTATTGATTTTAAAAAGAAGTGTTCGTACACTTTCCTTGTGCCGATTGTTTCAAAACTGAGTTATATATATACAGTTTTCTTTTTCATCAAATCTTCAAAACCCTAAAAGGCATTCTCCTCCCAATCCGGATTCTACTTCGTGTTCATCTTCGAGAAAGTTGTCATCTTTTCTTGGGAAAGCAAGTAAATGAATCTTTCAGCGACAAGGAAGGATGTCTTCTTCGAGGAAGTCTTCAAGAATCGCGAACAGGGGACCACAGAGAATGAAGGAGGGACCTACCCATTTCGATCTCACCGAAGAGGAAGAATTATCGAGTCAGCAACAGAGCCCGATTCACTCTCCACAACGTCACTCAACGCCATCTACCCCACAATATGCGGGTCAACAACCGGAGGAAGAGATAATCGAGGACGCAGACCCTGTAAGAGTCCAAAAACCCTATTTTATTTACAAACTCTACTGTGCGTTGAAAAGTACTGGGACTCCATTGAAATACGTGGATGATTTTCTTAAAGACAAGAATTATGGGAATGAGTATATCTTTCTGAGAAAAATGGAGGATTTGGGAATTGCTCCCAAGGGAAAGGCTGAGGAAGCACTTGCGAACATTCCAAGTGACCCTCGTATGTCGGGACCTAATTCGACTGAAGGAAACGATGATGATAAAATGTTCAGTGATTTTCAACCTAGAATGGGTATTGCTGCGAAGGTGAAGGGAAAGAGGATGGAGTTATTTAAATCAAAGGAATAGGAGAATGTGTTCTTCAGACTGTTGAAACGAGGGGTGATAAACCCTAGGAGTGTTGATTTCGATTTCTTGGATGTCGTTAATGTGAACTTAAGGGAGAAGTTCAATCTACTTCAACTTGAACAATTTTTCACCGATACCACAGACGGTTATGCGCAATTGACATCATATTTCTATTTGAATCTCAGCTTTTTAGATGCGAATAGAATATCATTCAGTGTTCGAGACTGGGATTATGTGGTAGACATGGACATGTTGGCGGACATAATTGGAGTTGAACAAGGACGTTATCAACCAATCAAAGTCTCAGTTGCTCATGCCTCAATGGAACTTGTCAAAGATAGAAATATAGAGGGAAGAATCATCTATTCAAGGATGCGTGCCATCAATATTGTGCTGCACAAATTTGTGATCAATTGCATTAGGCCCAAGTCTACATCAAAGACTGATGTGTCTAATTCCGAGGCAAAATTGATGTACGCAATCAACTCAGGAAAGAAGTTCTCTCTCCCTCACACTATTCTCTTTCACATGTACAGAGCAATGTCGAAGGACAAGGGACAATTGCCTTACCCGGTCCGGTGACCAAGATCTTCGACACATGAATATTGAACCGCCACATACACTTTGTGTTCGACCGTGCGATAAGATGGTGGTAGGTTTGAAGATGTTGACGAAGATGCGTCGAAAGAACTTTCTAAGGCAATGGAGAAATTCGAGTGAAGACTCCGATGCACTCTACTTCAAAGAGAAAAGGGAAGGAGGCCATTGGTGCCTCATCCAAAAAGAAGAAAACTCTCATCTTGGAGGATGAAGATGAGGAGGAAGATCTCACAATCACTGCCTTGATAAGGACCAGACGTTCTGTACCTCAATCGACAGAACTTCAGAAGAAATAGAGAGACTAGAAGAGGAGCAAGCCAAGAACAGAGAAGAAGAAGAGCAGAGAGAAAAGGAGAAAGAAGCTGAAGAAGAAGGAGAAAAAGAGAAAGAAAAGTCTGCAGCTGAATCTGGAGAGAAGGGGAATCAAGACACAGAAGAGTATGTTCATCACTCTTCCCCTTTTGATGTCCTAGAGACAGGGGGAGTTGGCGAGCAAGAAAGGTCCACACCTCATGCTGCCAATAGTGAAGGTCTAAGACAATCTCTAGCAGATCCAGAAGAGTTTCAGGCTTCTCAATTGCCTGAAGAAGGACACGATACATCAACACCAAATCTGCAAGATTATACAGAAGCACCATCGTCTGCATTCACTCCATCTGAGAAAGCAAATGCAAGTACACAGACGGGCAATTCTGCAGATTTTCGTTGTATTCTAGATGTTCTTCTGGAAATGCGGGGCCAAATCTATGCTCTGGACTGTGAAATTCAAGCCATGAAGAATGCTGGACAAGCATCTTCAGTTACCCTGGAGGACAAAATGAAAGACCTAGCTCTACAACTTCAAGCCAATGCCAAAGGAGAGGAGGTAGCTCATCTAAAGGAAGACTTGAAGAGGCTAGAAAGCATAGTCCAGTCGATGGGAGATTTCTAGATCGTGCGCATTCCCAAGCGGACCTGACGCTTTTCTCACCTTTTTAATGATGACAAAAAGGGGGAGAATTGCAATTTGAACGAACTTTAAACTGAACTTTGACTTTAAATTTGTGATTGAATGTGTCTATTTTTTTTTTTTAGTATGACTTGAGTGAACTTGGGTGTGAATTGAATTTGACTGAAATAGACTTGACTTTGATGCTTGACTATTTGCATATGGTATTACTCATGAAAGACTAACCAATTTTCTGTGGATGCAGAGTCTGGTTGTTTTATTAATCTTTATGAGATAGCCATATTGCTTGAGAAATGTTTTTGTAGGTCAAAGTTGTTCAAATCTACAGGAAAGTTTTGTCACCATAAAAAAGGGGGAGATTGTTGGAGAAATCTTTCCAGAATATTTTGAAGCTGACAAAACGTTTCTATCAGTCTAGTCTGGATATTTGCAGACCGTCTGTTTAAAGTCTGAAGACTTTCTAATCACCAAACTCAGCACTCAAGACTCAAGACTTAAGACTCAAGACTATTCTCATTGACAGTCTTTCTAATCCAGTGACGAAGGAAATCCAGAGCCGAAGTATGTGGTTGAGGATTTAATCCTATCCTCTGGAGAAGATCTCTTGGTTGGATAAAAATATCGGATTCTTTTATTTGTATCTAGATCAATTGAAGATCCGGTGGTCGACGAAATATTCTTGGAATGTTCTATTCTTGGAAACCAAGATCCTGATTGTATGGGCGAACATGATTGATGGGCTATCGTCAGGTTCCTTTAATAGCTCGAATGATCTTCTTAATTGATTCCGTCCAACGGGTAGATTGGAGGAATTCCTTTGGTAAATGCCAACGGTATGATGGCATAAAGGAGTATAAAAAGGAAGACGTTCTAGTTGTGTTAGTAACGTGATCGATAGAGAAATTCCAGAGTCTGAAGCACCTTGATTATTAGTTGATACAGTTTGAGTGAAATTGTATACACAGAGAGTGTCTATACTTGGTGATACCTTGAGCGAGTGTGGTAGATCATTGTTGACACCTAAATTTTGGCGATCCGTTTATCACATTAAAAAATCAGGGATTAATTTTAACCCCTAAAAAAAAAAAAAAATTAATTCCATAACATATGGTCATTAGAAGCATATTTCATTTAATTGCATATTTGTTAGGCCGCGGTGAATGGATTTTGGTGAATGGCTTTGAATATTCAAGCCAACAAGAGCATTAAACTGTGGATAAGTCGATAATTCCTCCATGGTGATTGATATTACATGGGTGTCCTAAATTGTTAAAAGTCAATTAAGAAATTTCCAGCATATTGGCACCGACATATTAGTGCATTTAAGGGAACGAATGCAAAGGAAGGATAGTGTGTAAGCGGCCACCGATTCGAACATAGAGAAGCCCATCCACGTGAAGGAAAATTATGCGCTTTCCCATTATTCGGTCAACGTGGGGAGCAAGGAATTGACCAGCATTATTTTAAGAGGAAAGATACGAGCATATGCACAAAGGAAATTCGGAAGATCAGCATGAGAGGGGAATGTTGGGCACGTCCTGCATTGCGGGCATGGATTTGCGAAAAATATATATATCGGCATTCGATCAATAAAGAGGAAAGGAAAGAAAATATATTTCAACGCATGCCCAGAAGGAAACAGAATATGCTTTCTTTCCTCATTGGTTTACGCCCTTTCAATATAAATTGACTCATTACGGGACAAAAGGGGGATTTCGGAGCAATACACGAGAGAACACGAGAGAGAGAGAGTTGAGGTTTTCTTCTTGAGAGTGAGTCTTCGTAGCTGCAATTGGGGTCTACCAGCTTCACGATTCAGCGTTGCAACGGACGCCGCTGACTTTTGCTGGTGTCGCCCTCCACTGATCCGAGTGGTGCCGAGATTCATCCTTTTGGGCCGTCATCTCCAGCTGCATCTGTGACGCCGAAGCTTTTATCCCAACGTTGTTGCTGACTTTGTTGCGACGTCTAGGCCATGCATGTCATACCTTCTCCCTACCGCAGTGATCAATGAAGTCTAGCGATTCAATCCCTGCGAAGCCACATCTCGCGCTTTCTTGACGTGAGTTGGACCAGCGTACAAATAGCAAGCAACGGCCGTTATTCGCATCTTGTACTCCACGACGCCCCGGCTACTGTTCAGAACCGTTCCTTAGTCGAAGCAAACACCACAGCAAGCTGTCCTTGCGCCATCACATTGAGCCCCTATCGTGATTCACGAGCCACCGTTCGAAGGCTAAATTTGGAAGCAAATATTTGGGATAGGTAAGAATTTTGTCTACGTTAATTTCTGAAAATTTTGTTTCCTTATTTGATATACTCATTGGTGCACGTGATGGAAATTCCCAATATGCCATGATATTCGCAACACGATTAGCCTTTTAAATTGGGAAATCCTCCTAATTTCACAACGTACATATGATTGACGGTCCGATTTCACGCTCGAAATACGACCCGCAATCGTACGGAAAATCACCAATCCGATCTCACGCTCGAGATATGATTCGTGATTTTATTTAAAAATTGGCCAATCCGATCTCATGCGCGAGATATGATTCGTCAATTTAGTTCCCAAAGTTAAATGGACGTGGATGATGTCTTGCTTGATTTGGTGCCATGTTGTTCTTGATGCTTTATTTGTTTGCTCCCGTAAAAAGAAAAAAAATATTTGAGTTAGATTAGATGCATGTTAGGATGTTACTTGTTTTAGATTACTTTGCATGTCTAGAATAGGAAATTTATTTATTTCGAATTTTTGAAAAAATTAAAAATACAAAAAATTAGGATGTTAGATTTCTGCTTCACTAGTCTAAATTGCATGTTTAACTATTTGGCAATTATTAATTTCGAATTTAAAAAAAAAGGGAAAAAAAGGAAAAACACAAAAAAGGTCATTATGCATATGTCATGTAAAATTAGGGCATTCTTTGCACGTCATTGCATGTTAAGATTGCATGTTATAGGTTTAGATAATTTCTCCTAAATAGATTGCATGCTTATTAGGAAAATAAAAATCATGTGCACGTCATATAGAATTAGTTTCATACAATGCACGTCATTTAGTGATTTTTGTTAGATGCATTTAATTAGAAATTGCCCGTCATTAGAATTAGGTCATTAGATTAATTTAGATTGCATATTTAAGTGTTACATTTCTTTAATTTCGAATCTCATAGAAAATACAAAAAAATTATTTAGAATAAATCATCTCATGCTTAGGATAGACTACATGCTTAGTTATATCATATTGCTTAGGTCATATAGTAAGTCATGTTGCTATGTCATATTATTTCATGTTAAATTAGTGGCATGCATTGCATATTGCATGATTTTCATTAATTAAGTGAAAACAAAACAAAATTGCGTGTTAATTAGAAATCATATTTAGGACTGGCGATGTGAATTCTGAACTAACAACGCAGATGCTTTCGTTGCTATGAGGTAAGTCCCCGCAATCTATTCATTTGCTTTCTTGAGTGTTAAATTGGTGGTTTGCGCACCTGCATAGTCACCTCACATGTTAAGGAATTAAAATCAATTCAAGTTGCTTGCCAAACAATTTTTTCAAAATAAAAGATAAAGGTACCGAAAGGGCATTAGAGAAATCTAGTGTAACCAAGTCCCCGTACCCATGATCTCTGGTTCGTAGGAGTAAAGTAAATCTCCCATTACTTTACTTGGGTTCCTAATCGACCCACCAAAAATAGATTAGTGGCGACTCCTAATTGAAAATCAATTGCATGTTAAAAACTCGAATCTAAGTCGCGAATTGGTATGGGCTTGGGAGAGCCCGAGTTAAATTTAGGCTTAACAATCCATTAGCCAAACCCTAGGTGGTTCACACCCCGAAAATATTGGTCACGACAGTTTGGCGACTCCGCTAGGGACTTGAGTTAAAACTCTTAGTGGACTTAGGCCAATTTTTCTTTTCTTTTGAAAAATGTTTTTGTTTGGCAACGAGGATCCCAGGTACGTCCCTAACATTTAAGGTGTTAAATGTTTTTGCAGGATGGGAGGTATAAGGGGAAGTGTTTGCCAACCTTTGTTTTGTAGGGAGGTGTAGGAATGTATGGTTTATTTTCATATATGAAGTGTTGCTTGATATAAAATGTTGTGCATGCCTTGCATCTAGCACTACACTATTGCACACACAACCTGCCGCCGGACCTGGGCCGCATTAGGATCATCTAGGATGGTATTGAGATGTTTGCCACTCTGACCGCATGCTCGCGGTACGAGTCACCCATCTCAATCCCGAAGTTTCTTTCATGGTGTCAAGAGTACCCACCTCGGTCCGCATGCTCGTGACCCGGGTCGGCTCTTTGACCAAGCCGGAGTCATGAGGACCCGACATAGTCCACAAGCTCGTGGCTAGTCCGATCATCCTTGTGGCTTCACTTTGATAAGCCTTATAGAGTAGAAATCGAGTCACTTACCATGCACATGTCTATGTGATTGCCCATCATTGGTAAAGTAAGTTCTCTAAATTTTTTGCCTTTGCAATTTACTTACTTTATCGCATTATTTTGTCGGTCCATGGCATTAGGATTGTCCTGAGTCTTGATCAATATACAATGGGGACACCAGACATTCGAATTATTTTCCCTCCAAGGGAAGAGCTTAGCACTTGGTGGGACAAGTTAGATCAAGATGGCCGTCAGTTTGTAGAGTCACATATTGGTCGACTGCTTCCACTGCTGCGTATCAACATCCATGTCGGCCTCGTCCAAGCACTCGCCCACTGTTGGTGCCCCGAGACTTCTACTTTTATCTTCGGCGGTAAGCATGAGCTCACTCCCACCTTGGAAGAGTATAGCATTGCCATAGGAAAATCCTTGAAAGCTGAATTGATTAGTCCGCCTATCGGAATAGATCCTGTTATGACCTTATCTGATTTTCTGAGAATTAAGGAAGACGATTTAAGAAAGGTTTTAAAGGCTAACCGCAATGCATGTCCTTTATCTTTTCTGAAACAATGTTTTGAGAAAGGCACTTCATCTCAAATGCGAAGGATTTTCCTTTTAGCCTTCTTTGGGTTTATAGTTTTTCCTTACTTTTGCAAGAATGCTATTAACCCCTTGATCGCTCAATTAGTTAAACAAGTATTGGAAGGAAAGAATTTTATAAACACTATTCTAACTGAAACTTTCCTTTCCCTCACTCGTTTTAAAGGAGGCGGTGATAAGACTTTCCATTCCTCTCCCGAACTTTTGCAAATTTGGTTTCTTTCACATATAAAAGGGTTTGGTGGTCTAATGACTATACATGATGTTAGTAATTCCAATCACCCTATTATGAGATTTGAGAACAATAAAAAACATGCACCGGACTATCATTATTCTAGGTGGCTAGCTTTCATGAAAAAACCAACTTCCAATGGTTTTCATGGCATGCCAAATGGTTCCAAGTTTGGGTAGCGAGACTCTCGTGTGGAGGAGTTGGCCCAATCCCTCTATTGGGATTCACTGGAGCATTGGAGTACTATCCAACTAGGGTGACTCGTCAGTATCAAGTCGTGCAAGAGCTTCCCCCAGCGTTACAAACAGAGCCATTCCAAGTCAGTTTTGTTGATGGAAGTCGAGGCCATGAAGATTCCATTCTCACTATCAAGTCGATGTGGGACATGTGCCGTCCACGAAAACTCAAATGGCCCGAAGAGGAGTTGGAAGGCAAGGAAATGAAGTACTATGCCTCGATTAAGTATATCCAACAACACAAGATTCCCGAGGAGCTGCTTCCAAAGATACCGGAGGCGCCGTTGAAGATCACCAATCAAGCTGAGAATAAACGCCTCAAAAGAGTTGCTGAAAAAGCTCAAGAGGAGAATAAACGATTGCGCCGAAGGGTGTCCCGAATGTATATTGATCAAGCCAAATGAAGTGCTTGAATCAATCTTGCTATTCTCATTTTTAGATTAATGTTTAGGGAGTTGGGGTCATTTACTTTCCTAGTTCGTTTGTTTAGGACATATCGAATTTCTAGGCTTGTCAAAAGCTCCATTGATGAATAAAATTTCTAGAGTATTGCCATGGATCGGCGTATTTTCATATGATACTTATTTGTGTTCATTTCTTAATTATTAGGTGATAACGGATCCTCCACGCTCTCCCATTATCACGCGATTAAGAGCAAGAATGGCCGAACAAACCGAAGTGCGTGATCGTGTCTCCGCTATGGAAGGCCAACTCCAACAGTTAGCTGCCTCTATGGAGCTTATAACAGCTCAACTTCAATCCCTCCAAGTGAATCCGGCTCCTGTACCCACTCTCCCTGAGATAGCCGTCCCGAAGCCGGCAAACAAGGCCCAAATGGGTGAGGATGACATGCCCGGGCTGGAAGATGATCCATTCTCGATCAATGTGGAAAATGTTAAGCTTGTCAACATCCCTAAGACGGAGCAGGATGAACGCTTGGCGAAAATGGAAGAAAAGTTGAAACAACCGCAGGAGTCACAGAGTTCACTCCCGTTCGACTTGTCCGTGTACGAGAAAGTCAAGATGCCAAAGAAATTCAAAATGCCAGATTTTGAGAAATACGATGGTACTTCTTGCCCAAAAGCTCATTTGCAGATGTACCACGTACGCATGGCCCAATATGTCAAGAACGAGCCTCTCATGATCCAATCATTCCATGCAAGTTTGACCGGGTCTGCACTAAATTGGTATGTCATGAAGAATGTGAACCTTCTCAACACTTGGAATGAAGTGGCTGACGCATTTCTCAAGCAATACAAGTTCAACATGGATATTGCACCTTCCCGAGAGGATCTTGAGAGGATGGAGAAAAAGAAGAGCGAGTCATTCAAAGAGTATGCCGTGAGATGGCGAAATTTGGCAGCTCAAATCACCCCTGAGCCTACTGACAAGGAGCTGATGAAGTTATTTATCAAAACTCTCCCATCTGAATTCCGTATCCGGATGGCCAGCACGTACGTTGAAAGCTTCAATCAGCTTATTTCTGTGGGGGAACAAATCGAGATAGGGATAAGGGAAGGATGGTTTACTGAACCATCAAATAGAAGATTCTCTGCCAAGAAAGAGAAGGAGCCTGCTGAAGATGTGAATATGGCTTATAGCCAAGAAAGTACCAATCACGCCCCGACTATCCAGATGAATCAAAGGCAACAAGCTGCCCAAGTAAGAAGACAGTTCACCCCTCTCCCTAGATCTCCATCCCAAGTGTTGGCAATCCTAAGAAAGAAAGGTTTGCTTACTAATGAGCCGAAGCGTCCTAATCGTGAAAGCATCCGAGGCTACGACCCGATGAAGAAGTGTGATTACCATAGCGGCGAATTGGGGCATTCAACTGATGAATGTTTCACTCTCAAGCATAAGATCCAAGACCTCCTGGACACGAAGGCCTTCTCATTTCAAACTGCTCGGCCGAACGTCCAAAAGAATCCACTACCAAAGCATGAGGGTACGGTCAATGCTATTCTGGATCCAGACGTTGAAGTCGAATCGAGTTACCACTCATTGGAGTTGGTGTCCACCATACATGCACCTCGAGACTCACCACCCACTCCTGAAGTTTCAAATGTTGCCCTTATGATGGGAAGGGTGACGATTGGGAATGGTTTTGTTCCTAGTACTGGCCTTGAAAGAAATGGTCAGAGTATTCAAAGTCCCAATGAAGTCCCTCAGAGGTCCGTGCTTTGCTGAATTAGGGTACCATGGAAGAGGTGGGGAAAGTTCTAGAGGAGGAAGGCAGGTAAGGCAGAACCCGCCAACTGACCAAGGGCAAGGAAGGCAAAACCCATCACCCCCGAACATTCGTGAGACATTCCCTAGCCCCCCGGTAATGATGCAGGATGAAGCAGAAATAATAGACACCCTAGGGCAGCCAAGCGGAAAATTCGACTATCTAGTGAAGTATTCGGCTCCTCCCGCTTTCTACATTGATCCCCGCGACATTGTCCCGAGATGGATGGGATGGCATAGATGATTCGACATCCCCGGAGACGGAAAACCCGAAGATGCATTGGAAGGAATCTCTAGTCTCTTCGATGATGTCTTCATAGGGACCATTGACGAAGGACCTCCGGAGAAGATGGGTTCTAGCCCACAAGAGTAACTCGTTTATTGCTTTCTCACATTCCCCTGCGAGGGAATTTTTATCACTTTCTAGGGCTTGTCTTTTATTTCTTTTTCTTCGCTTTCTTTTTAAGGCTTGAAAATCGCATTTGCATTCAATAAATGTAATTGATTGATGAATATCAATAAAATTGCAAGTTTTATTTTGGGGGCATGATGAGGTA
The DNA here is from genome assembly GCA_017140185.1 of Eucalyptus polyanthemos subsp. polyanthemos. Taxonomy (NCBI): domain Eukaryota; kingdom Viridiplantae; phylum Streptophyta; class Magnoliopsida; order Myrtales; family Myrtaceae; genus Eucalyptus; species Eucalyptus polyanthemos. The sequence continues at coordinate 48,050,178 of CM029462.1, forward strand.
TACCAAACTAGCCCGGTGATGATATCCAGCCAACAATAAAAAGAAAATATCATCCATGGAGAAATTCTGAGGCCTGGGCTTCATCATGCTTTCTCGTGTCAAAATGCTTCAAAAAAAAAATACTCTTCTAATTGCTTTTAAAAAAAATTCTTCAGAAAAAAAAATCTTTAAAAAAAAATGATTTACCCCGTTTGTCTTTTTGACCCATCTACATTATGCTTCAGAAACAGTCTTATAGCATGCAAAGGTATGAAAAGGATCCAATCCAATTCCAGATTCTGGGGGCAAGTTTGCTCCAAACTGCAACCACCCATATGTGGTGAAGAAGGTGCTTCCTGGAAGTGCCTTGATCCAAGCAGAGATGGGTGGTCGTGAGTTTTCCACTCCAGTTAATTCTGATACTATCAAGAAGTATTATCCATGATAGAATTTGCCATGTCTTGTCTTGAATTGCAAGTATTTTATGATGAATAAGATGCCTCAATCAGTTGAATTGTTCAAATTTGTCATAAATTTTGCATTCTTCTTCCTTAATGAATCGTGTGAGATAAATTGAATGTGTCAAATGAGATACCTTGGAATGATGAAAGGCAAGCCTTGTTCCATACACTACCCATACACTAATCCTCGGTGAGTTGTGTAAAAGAGTTTCATGCCCGCAAGGAAGAGGGTGATCTCACAAAGGGTACACTAACCAAGGTGACAAGAGGCAATTTCTTCTTCTACCCGAAACACTACAGGTATACCCATTGTTTAGCCCTTCGAGCCCACACACATGAAGAATTTTTTAATCATCCCTGTTAAGGATCATCCCACATTGGGACAAAGTTTGAAATGAATGAAAGGAATTTTCTTACTCACACTTGCATCAATCTTTGAGTGTTGCTTTCGCATTGTAACTCGTATGATAATTTAAAGTGCCTTAGGATGATGAAGAGCAGTCATTTCTCTATCCTACACACTGTTATCCATTGCATAGCCCACTTGAGCTTATGAATTCATTTCATATTAAACCCAGTTGGTGATCATCCCCCACACTGGGGCAAGACAAATACAGTCAAGTAGCATGAACAAGAATGCCGACAAAAATGGAGATTTTGTTCAAAAAAATGCAAAAATGGGGCATGAAAAAAGCAGTGTGCCTGGTAAAAGCAAGGCCGATGCCCAAAAAAAAAAAAAAAAAAAAATCAAATGCAATTAATGCAAATGAAAAGTCCCCAACAATGGAGAAGGAAAGTGGTGGAAATGTCAAGATGATCACCAACTTTGACCATCTAAACACTTTTTGAGCCTAATGATCATTTCATTTCATAACCCATGAACCAAGCCTACGTTACATCCCTTACGAAGTCTCTTCAGATTAGGGCACTTGAATTAACATAAGAGTTCATATGCTTGAAAGCATCGCTTGAAGAAGTGAGAGTAAGATAATTACTGCCTCATTTCACATATTGCTTGACTTGAAAATCCCAAGACAATTACGAAATGTCATTTTTCAAATAACCTCGACTCAAAAGAGTCCCTTTTGTTAAGCCGTTGACTAAGCCCACATTACGGTCCCTTTTAAAGACCTCTCAGATTGGTGAAGTCGTACCACTTGCAAGATTGCTCAGGCCCTTGTTTGGCATGACGATGGTGAGATAGAGTGATTGACAAAATCCTGCATCAAAGGTCAGGATGAAATTGCCGTTTTAATGAGAATGAGAGAAAAGTCCTTTCGGACTAAAGGATCCCTCATTTGACACATTCATGACACTCATGTGTTCAGGTGGTGCAAGATTAATGGAAATCATCATGAACCTCCATTATAATGATGCATATTTATGATTACAAATGCATGTTGCTTCTCCTACAACCATGTTTTGCGAGACGTATCCCCGAAGATCGGAGATATTACCAGGTAAGTATATCTCTATCTATACCTTGAATATTTGTCATTGCACAGGTATTCCCTTTTAAGCATACCGACACTCAATTGAGTTGTCCCCCAAAGATTTTTCCTCCGGATTCAATCTGATTAAGGCGACCGAAGAATGGTTCGGGTCCTGGTCGGATGATTTCTGCCGCAAGGTTGGGCGACCGAAGAATGGTTCGGGTCCTAGCCAAGCAAAACCTCAGTCTAGGAGACCGTAGAATGGTACGGGTCTTAGACAGCATTTATTGCTCTAACAAGCGATCGTAGAATGGTACGGGTCCTAGAAAAGCAATTTCCTCATTCAGGCGACCGTAGAATGGTACGGGTCCTGGAAAATAATTTTCTTCGTCGAGGCGACCGTAGAATGGTACGGGTCCTTGACAACACATATTCCTTATTCAGGCGACCGTAGAATGGTACGGGTCCTGGAAAATGAATCCTCGTTTAGGCGACCGTAGAATGGTACGGGTCCTAGACAAAACCTTTCTGTCATACTGGGCGACCGTAGAATGGTACGGGTCTTGGGAAAGCAGTTCCTTACAAAACCTTTCTGCCGTATTGGGCGACCGTAGAATGGTACGGGTCCTGAGAAAGCAGCTCCTTTCTGCCATACTGGGCGACCGTAGAATGGTACGGGTCCTGGGAAAGCAGCATCTTCACAAAGTCATGTTACTATTCTAGGCGACCGTAGAATGGTACGGGTCCTAGACAAGTAACACCCACTACCTCGAATTACTCTATCCTCCTCGAAGGTAAGTTATTCCAAGTAGGTTCATTTACATTTGCATTAGCATTTCCATGTATCATATGAATTGCATTTAAAAAAAAATAGGATTCATTTCCCAAAAAAAAAAAAAAAAAAAAAAAATCAAAAGTCATGTGCATGGTCAAAATTTAGGTCTCAATTTGTCTTTGAATGCAACCTCTACGAGCTCACCTTCAAAGAGGGGCAGCTGTTGACACCTAAATTTTGGCGATCCGTTTATCACATTAAAAAATCAGGGATTAATTTTAACCCCTAAAAAAAAAAAAAAAATTAATTCCATAACATATGGTCATTAGAAGCATATTTCATTTAATTGCATATTTGTTAGGCCGGCGGTGAATGGATTTTGGTGAATGGCTTTGAATATTCAAGCCAACAAGAGCATTAAACTGTGGATAAGTCGATAATTCCTCCATGGTGATTGATATTACATGGGTGTCCTAAATTGTTAAAAGTCAATTAAGAAATTTCCAGCATATTGGCACCGACATATTAGTGCATTTAAGGGAACGAATGCAAAGGAAGGACAGTGTGTAAGCGGCCACCGATCGAACATAGAGAAGCCCATCCACGTGAAGGAAAATTATGCGCTTTCCCATTATTCGGTCAACGTGGGGAGCAAGGAATTGACCAGCATTATTTTAAGAGGAAAGATACGAGCATATGCACAAAGGAAATTCGGAAGATCAGCATGAGAGGGGAATGTTGGGCACGTCCTGCATTGCGGGCATGGATTTGCGAAAAATATATATATCGGCATTCGATCAATAAAGAGGAAAGGAAAGAAAATATATTTCAACGCATGCCCAGAAGGAAACAGAATATGCTTTCTTTCCTCATTGGTTTACGCCCTTTCAATATAAATTGACTCATTACGGGACAAAAGGGGGGAATTTCGGAGCAATACACAGAGAACACACGAGAGAGAGAGAGTTGAGGTTTTCTTCTTGAGAGTGAGTCTTCGTAGCTGCAATTGGGGTCTACCAGCTTCACGATTCAGCGTTGCAACGGACGCCGCTGACTTTTGCTGGTGTCGCCCTCCACTGATCCGAGTGGTGCCGAGATTCATCCTTTTGGGCCGTCATCTCCAGCTGCATCTGTGACGCCGAAGCTTTTATCCCAACGTTGTTGCTGACTTTGTTGCGACGTCTAGGCCATGCATGTCATACCTTCTCCCTACCGCAGTGATCAATGAAGTCTAGCGATTCAATCCCTGCGAAGCCACATCTCGCGCTTTCTTGACGTGAGTTGGACCAGCGTACAAATAGCAAGCAACGGCCGTTATTCGCATCTTGTACTCCACGACGCCCCGGCTACTGTTCAGAACCGTTCCTTAGTCGAAGCAAACACCACAGCAAGCTGTCCTTGCGCCATCACATTGAGCCCCTATCGTGATTCACGAGCCACCGTTCGAAGGCTAAATTTGGAAGCAAATATTTGGGATAGGTAAGAATTTTGTCTACGTTAATTTCTGAAAATTTTGTTTCCTTATTTGATATACTCATTGGTGCACGTGATGGAAATTCCCAATATGCCATGATATTCGCAACACGATTAGCCTTTTAAATTGGGAAATCCTCCTAATTTCACAACGTACATATGATTGACGGTCCGATTTCACGCTCGAAATACGACCCGCATCGTACGGAAAATCACCAATCCGATCTCACGCTCGAGATATGATTCGTGATTTTATTTAAAAATTGGCCAATCCGATCTCATGCGCGAGATATGATTCGTCAATTTAGTTCCCAAAGTTAAATGGACGTGGATGATGTCTTGCTTGATTTGGTGCCATGTTGTTCTTGATGCTTTATTTGTTTGCTCCGTAAAAAGAAAAAAATATTTGAGTTAGATTAGATGCATGTTAGGATGTTACTTGTTTTAGATTACTTTGCATGTCTAGAATAGGAAATTTATTTATTTCGAATTTTTGAAAAAATTAAAAATACAAAAAATTAGGATGTTAGATTTCTGCTTCACTAGTCTAAATTGCATGTTTAACTATTTGGCAATTATTAATTTCGAATTTAAAAAAAAAAGGGAAAAAAGGAAAAACACAAAAAAGGTCATTATGCATATGTCATGTAAAATTAGGGCATTCTTTGCACGTCATTGCATGTTAAGATTGCATGTTATAGGTTTAGATAATTTCTCCTAAATAGATTGCATGCTTATTAGGAAAATAAAAATCATGTGCACGTCATATAGAATTAGTTTCATACAATGCACGTCATTTAGTGATTTTTGTTAGATGCATTTAATTAGAAATTGCCCGTCATTAGAATTAGGTCATTAGATTAATTTAGATTGCATATTTAAGTGTTACATTTCTTTAATTTCGAATCTCATAGAAAATACAAAAAAATTATTTAGAATAAATCATCTCATGCTTAGGATAGACTACATGCTTAGTTATATCATATTGCTTAGGTCATATAGTAAGTCATGTTGCTATGTCATATTATTTCATGTTAAATTAGTGGCATGCATTGCATATTGCATGATTTTCATTAATTAAGTGAAAACAAAACAAAATTGCGTGTTAATTAGAAATCATATTTAGGATCTGATGTGAATTCTGAACTAACAACGCAGATGCTTTCGTTGCTATGAGGTAAGTCCTGCAATCTATTCATTTGCTTTCTTGAGTGTTAAATTGGTGGTTTGCGCACCTGCATAGTCACCTCACATGTTAAGGAATTAAAATCAATTCAAGTTGCTTGCCAAACAATTTTTTCAAAATAAAAGATAAAGGTACCGAAAGGGCATTAGAGAAATCTAGTGTAACCAAGTCCCCGTACCCATGATCTCTGGTTCATAGGAGTAAAGTAAATCTCCCATTACTTTACTTGGGTTCCTAATCGACCCACCAAAAAATAGATTAGTGACGACTCCTAATTGAAAATCAATTGCATGTTAAAAACTCGAATCTAAGTCGCGAATTGGTATGGGCTTGGGAGAGCCCAAGTTAAGTTTAGGCTTAACAATCCATTAGCCAAACCCTAGGTGGTTCACACCCCGAAAATTTGGCCGCGACAATCATCTACACCTAGAGATCAAGGAAGATCAACGCTGTAACATCTCTTTGTTCATAGTGGAATCCAGCCAATTGGCTGTCAGTGCAGAAGAGTGGACGTAGGCTTGAATCAAGCCGAACCACTATAAACTGCTTGTTCAATTCTCTCTTTCCTTTACTCAGTCTTACGTTGATTATTATTTGTCGCAATTCCTTCAACTGTCTAAGTATTGTGCAATCATCAAGAAAAATCTTTTATATACCTATTCACCCCCCTCTAGGTACTCGTACTAGCTATATCACAAAGCATGGCCAACACAACATCGGAACTCCAGCCGACAAGCTCTCGATGGTCGAGTTCCAACCACAATGAGTCAAGAACCCTCCAATTGAAGGGTGGCATAACACTCTCTCTTGTGGGCACCACCCAGATAAAAAGCCTCTCTCTCTTGTTTCCTCAACAAACTCTTCAGGAAGAGTTGTTGTGTCTTCGTTCACCGCATCAGGCCTCAAGACCCATAAGAAACATTGATTGCTATTAGCCAGTCCCATTGCAAATTCAACCAATTGTTGGTGGGTCATAAACGCTATACTCCCAAAGTTCACATAGATCACAGTCTTGGGCTCCTTTGAGTCCAACCAGCAAAGGCATTCGTTGTGCTCTTCCAACAGATTGCACTCTATGTGCTTCGAGGTGAATACTTTTTCTTGAGCGATTCGATTGATCATTAGGTGGAGTGGTCCCACCGCATAAACCCTTGGAATCATTGAGGAGAGGGCGTGCAGCACATCCGGCTCAAGCGCCTCAAAGGTGTGGATAATGGTCATCGTGGCGTCATCGGTCTTGTGGCCGTTGTCAGCGGTGAAGTTTAATAAAGTATCATCGGAGCCAGAGATTCGGAAGAAGTGAGGCATGTCGCACAGCCTCATGTTTTTCATTCCCGGGATCCAGTCAATAGGGGTGTTCCCATACCCATTCATCAATTGGAATCATCTGCATGCATGTATATCCATGCAAAATCATCAAATGGCAACAAATTTAATTACGGTGACTTTTTTTTTTAATTTTTTTTTTTGAAGGCATTCTAAGTCACAAATGGCACACAATGCAGGTCTTTGAAATTTAGGGAAAATTATCACCAAAAAAAAAAGAAAAAGAAGTCAAACATTTTAATTTGGCCAATTTAGTTCGAATTCTTTTGACGATTTGCCAATGTAGTTCTCATGGCCAATTTTGGTAAAAAAGCACCAACGTGGACACTAGCCATCCTACATGGAACGGCCTATTCTAAGATGGACAATTTTTGAAATATTTTTAAAAATTTATAAATATGCTTCATTTTTTTCTTTAGTTTATCTTTTTTTCTTTCTTTCGTTTATTGTGGGCCGACAACCCTTGCTAGCACCATGAGGGCCGCAAAGCCCTTGCCAACCACAATGAGGGATTGCGTCCCTCGCCAAATCAAAGCCGGGTGAGGGCATCGTGAACATCCGCTGACAAAGGGAAATAACAAAAAGAATATATATAGAAAATTAAAGAAAAACTGAAGGAAAAAATTCGCAAATTTTTTAAAAACTTGCGTAAGTTGTCAATGTCATCATCAATTTAACCCCACATAATAGTTAGCCTCTACATAAGTGATTTTCAACCAAAATTGGCATGAAGTACTACATTAGTAAATTGTTAAAAGGTTCACTATCTTGACTAAATTAAATTGTTTAGGATTGAATTGACATCTTATAATATGTTTAGATACTTTTTTTAAAAAAAAATTATCCCTGGAGATCTAATCCATCGATTTGTGCTGTTCATGTGTGATCAAAGGCATTCATATAATGGTAGATGATCTGACCGAAAAGTTAGTTTCCAGGAGAATTGAATAATATGTAATTCCTCGTCAAGTGAAGTATGATAGTATGATGAATGCATGAAGTAAGTGAACTCTTCGTAAAATGCAATACCGATAACGATAAAACTTATACAAGGGGAATTTAATAGAAACTCAAACGTATTTTACCTGTGAGTGGTGCGAGACCGTTTTCTTCCAGGGCCCGCAATTGTTTCACCACCATAAGGGCACGACCGGGTATAGGGAACAGGTGTATGAGCGGAATCCCAAATTTCGAAGCCGCGGGACTCGTCGTAAACGCCATGAAACCGTCCGAGACGATGCAAATTACCGGAGGGAGACTCGGGTTCGAGCCCAGGCTCGATACAAGATCGCCAAAGCGGCCGGCCATATAGTTCCTCATCGAGTCACCGAGCATCTGCATGTCCTGTATTGCATCCGCTTCCGAAGGAGGAAGACCATCCGGGATCGTCAGGAATTGAAAGTCGCTCAGCGTTCCGTTTGCGAATTCAGGGCCTCGGGCCTTAGCGAGACGCTGGTGGTTGAACTCGGTGTTGACGAAGGAGATGTGGAAGCCCTTGTGATGGAGGAGCTTTGCTTACTTAAGCATGGCGCCGATGTGGCTTTGTGCAGGGCAGGGAATGCAAACTGCGTGTGGTTTTGTGGCCGATTCGAATCTAGTGGAACCCATTGGTTTCTTCTCACCAGAGGATGATGACTCCAATGACATTTCAGGATGAGATGAACTCGGCTTTGTTTAATGATCATTGAGTTGAGCTTCCCTCCTTATGTAACATCGTCGACATTTTGTCCTCAAGTATGGCGTCGCATTATAAGTTGGCAAGTTTAGTTTGATTTCCATCTCCTTGTTTCTTTTTCCCCAAGGAAATGTATGATTAAGTAATACTATCTAATAGTAGTTTTTTTTTTTTTTCAATTGATATCCGATTGATTATTTTGTAGGGGTAGAAAGATTCCATATTGGCGTTGAGAATTGGCCTCCTTCCACGTGGACCACATGACTTGAGCAACAAAGCCAATTTGGTCCCCCACCTATCAGTTCCCGCCGAATAAAATAACATTGTAAGAAACCCCAAATCTTACTAACTGACAAGATTAGGTCGGTCGTGTAGTTTGAACTAGTTCCGTCACAGTGTTCAATGATATTTTGGTTTGTTTGAAGCGACAATTTTCTTCTCACTCTCAACTATTTAGGGATGAATTCGCATCATCGCCTTTCGTGGGTAGCAAGTTAAGGAATCTGGCATAATGCAGAGGAGGGGGGCGGGGCAACTCAGTCAACGCAACTGCAGCTATGTCTCTCTCATTCAAAGAGAGCCGCATGATGTTTGACTGTTGTCGAGTAACCTCTAAAGTTAAAAGACAAGATTGACTTAATTATAGCTTGACGTGACAAACTATAGATTAGAAACCTAAAATGGTTTATATATAATGCTTGCCCAAACAAATGTGTTGGATAAAGTCGAGGAAGAAATGACTAATGTCTTGATCCACAACAAATGAATTTACCCCAGAATATGCGTTGAATCACCAACGAGTAATAAACAAATCTACAACTTCACGATAGTCCAAATACAATCACAAAGAAAATATTCACTTTCCACAGTATTAATATTCGACCATCTTCTAAAGATAGTAATGGAAACCTTTTGTATGTGTTATTCTGATAGAGAGGAAAACATTATTTTAACGTCTGTTCTTTTATTATGTAGGACTGCCTCCTCTAGGAAGTTATTTTAACTTCCCTTAAAGATAACCGTTCAAGCCTCTTCAAAAGGTGTCTCTCAAACACACCCCATTATAGGCAAAATTTGCTTCTTGTAAACACATCCCATTGAGGTAAATGGTGCCCCTCGGACACACCCTATCAGGGGCAAATCAACAAAATATAACAAAATGATCAAAGAGAGTTATCAAAGAGAAATTTCATCGTTTTCTAGACTTTCAGGTAACCTACGGCTATAATTGACTGCAAGTTGGAAGATTTGTTGTTGGAGGATCAATACCTGTATTCTCCGAAAGGTGCCATATCATTTACTGTAATGTGCCAATCATTGCAACTGCCTAGACACACAAGATTGTGTACGAGGAGACTACTACTACCAGTATTGGTAGAACTAATCTAGTCCTTTCCCCTTTAACAAAGATGAAAGGCTACTAGGAGCTTCGGTTGTTGAATCTCCTGGAAATGATCATTGTGGACCATAGTCAGTAGCTAAATGTAAATAAGGGGGTATGGAATACATATGGTGAGCTAAAAAGAAATAAAAGGAAAAATAGAGGTTTTTCTATCTGGAACTGAGAAAAAGAAAAGAGTTTTCTTTTTTTCTGTCAATTCCTAATCGCACGGAACTTCATCTAACTAGTCTTCTGCTTAGTGGGTTACTGATATGGATAATGTTGATCACTTGAAATTCACCGATTGGAAGCATGGTTTAAGAAAAATCACGGGTGGATGATACCAACGTGTCATTCGATTTAAAACTATATTTGTTATATTATTTGAGATGATGTAGCCAATGTGAACTTCCACGAGAGAAATAATACGCGTAAGTTCATGATGGAAGATATATTTATATTTATTAAATGGTCCCATGGAGTTTACGCCGGCTTTTATTCAAAGTGGATTCAAAGTCTCATATAGGTCTATCCTCCGATTTAAAGAAAATATAAGATTGTAATATATGTTAATTATAATATAAGTACCCGCAATATTTCGACACATTTCTTCACAGACCAAGAAGTATGGAGACATGATCAAAAAAAAAAAAAAAAAAGAAGTATGGAGACAATGATGGATGACGTGGCCGTTTGCAATAATGGTAATAACGTGTCGACCTCCTGTGTCTTCAGCAAGTGGAGTGGGGGCCGAAGCCAATGGCGGGGCTGAACGAGATGGCGGACGACCGGAGACGGATTCCGTGGTGTCGTAGGGCGATGATCGGATAGCTTCGTGATTGGGGGATCAGCACGAGTTCTCGAAGGACCTCTTGCCCAAATACTTCAAGCACTAGAACTTTTCTAGCTTCGTTCGCCAGTAAAAAAAAAAAAAAAGAAAAAGAAAAATATTTAAATAATGTTAAAAATTGTTCATGTCGGTATCAACCTTGTCATTTGAGACGGCAAGTATTCATATAAGTAATATCTGATTTATGACTTAATTAACAAAATGAAAATGTTTAGGATTGAATTGACAAAAGTAAAATTGATTTAGGACAATTTTCCTAGATATTCATAGTCTCAATCGAGAAAATATTAGGTATCGCAATAGTCCCATGGGAAAGATTGTAGCAGAAGATGATTTTGTGAGGAAAGGTTTGGAATAAAAATAATTTGCAATGTCTCCTTCGTGCATAGCTATAGGAAAAGGCCAACATGTCAGCTTTAGGCTTGCCAAATGAAGTCGCGTTAAAAATAATCCAAAATGATCCAACTCAAATTGACTCATCCGATCCATTTATATGCAATGTAAATCAATGATCCATACTCAACCCAACCCAAATTGGGATCCATTTAAATCGTGGTCTTTAAAGAATGAGCTACTCCATGGATTGGTTTGTTGAGTTAATGAGGGAGCTTTGGGGTCTGGTTATGGGCAGGGAAGTGAAGGTAGTAGTGAAAATTCGGCCCGGGCTGTCTATATATCATGAAACGGGTTTGGGCTTTGCTTTTTTTAATATTGATTATGAATTTAATTTATTGGGCTTGATGAGACGATGAATCGGTCCATTTTTTTACGTTTGTGTCCCTCAGTGTCGAGCTTAAGTATGTCTCCGCTCATGGATTTAGTTCATTCGCCATATATGGGAATGATGAAGTGGCATCTCCTCTTATAGACATCGCGAGGTGACCCCAACTTTCAAAGCCCAACAACACACCCATCGCAAACCAATAAATTGCAAATCTATAAATCAAGAAACAAAACTCAAAAATCTTTCCCCAAACACGTTCGAGGGCCTGAAATCCTCCACAAAGCCGGATCAAGAATAAATTGCAAAACGAAATCAATGTCGGAAAAAACTCAAAAAACCCTATTCAAAGAACAAGAATTCAGAAAAAACCACAAAAACTTCAACCCACAAACAAAAGGAATCCGAAAGGTAGAAACTGCGATCAATGCTCAACAGCCACGAAATTATTACTTTCTAGAAATTGATCAAGAAAACCCACACAATGACACATCTGCAACTGTCGCAAAAGGGCCGCGAGGAGCCCTGGACGTCCTCCTCGACGAAGTAGAGGAGGAAGACGACGTCTCCTGCCGGGGTCACAGCAGACGAAGTCAGTCAACGACGTGAACTGTCGTAAGAGAAAATATTACGTACACTCATTTTGCCATGTGGGCCGTGCATAAATCCACGTCGATCGTCACATGATCATAATGGGCCCCCCTTTCAAATCTTTTCTTTCTCTCCGTCTCCCTCCAGCCCTCTCCCTCACTAGCACGGGGCGCCAACGTTCACCTACCCTCTCGCTCACCTGAGCCCGACCTCCTCCTCCACTGTTGCCATTGACAAAGTCGCATCACTCGTGAGCTAGTCGTTCATGGCTGGCCGGCCGGTGAGACTTTTCAAAAGGATCCCTTCTTCATCCATGGTTGACGGGAAAGATGGACACATAGGGGATTAATGTGCCAAATCATACCAAATGCTATATGTTGGCCAAACTTTAGGAAAAACCGTATACTTAGATAACTTGGTAGTTCGGATCCAATTTATGAGGTAACAAGTCCTTGTTGAAATTTGTCAATTTTAGAGAAGGATTATATTTCTTTCTTTGTAGATTGGTGTTAGAAATATGAATATCAACCACATTTATTTTTACTTAAATTTATACATAAGCCATTATCATAAAAAGTCTTCTATTGAGGAAAGCATGGCGCATATAGAAAATCATCACATTGCACTATTCAGACAAAACCTCATTCAACAACTTGTCCAAATTCATGGAAGATGACCCTTTTTGGCCGACTACTTCTTCTACCATCTTCTTCCACTCCATGGCCTTGTGTCTCATTTTCTTCCCCACCTCTCCTTCCATCAACTCCCTCATGAACCTCTCCACTTTATCTCTCTTCACATTACCATCCATCTCCAACCCAACCCCCTAGTCATCAAATATATACTTGCAATTTGTTGTTTGGTCTCTGAAGCATAGCCAGCGCAACATTGGAACTCCAATCGACAAGCTCTCGATGGTCAAGTTCCATCCACTATGAGTCGAGAACCCTCCGATTGAAGGGTGGCACAACACTCTCTCTTGCGGGCACCACCCAGATAAAATGTCTCTCTCCCTTGTTTCCTCAACAAACTCTTCAGGAAGAGTTGTTGTCTTCATTCACTACATTAGGCCTCAAGATCCACAAGAAACACCGATTGCTGTTAGCTAGTCCCATTGCGAATTCAAGCAATTGTTGGTGTGTCATGAAGGCTATACTCCCAAAGTTCACATAGATCATAGACTTGGGCTCCTAGGAGTCCACCCAGCAAAGGCACTCATTGTGCTCTTCCAACAAATTGCACTCAATGTGCTTTGAGGCGAACAATTTTTCTCGAGCGATTTGATCAATAATTAAGTGGAGTGGTCCAACCACATAAACCCTTGGGATCATTGAGGAGAGGGCGTGTAGCACGTCCAGCTCAAGTGCCTCTAAGGTGTAGATAATGGTCGCCGTGGCATCAATGGTCTTGTTGCCGGTGTCAGCGCTGAAGTTGAATAAGGTGTCATCGGTGCCGGTGATTCGGAAGAAGTGAGGAATGTCGCGTAGCCTTATGTTTTTCATTCCCGGGATCCAGTTGATAGGGGTGTTCCCATAACCGTTCATCAATTGGGATTCATTCTGCATGCATGCATATCAATGCAAAATCATCAAATGGCAACAAATCTAATTACAGTGACTTTTTCTCATTATTCAATGCATTCTAAGTCACAAATCACATACAATGCAAGTCTTCAAAAAATTTAGGGGAAATTACCAAAAAGAAAGTCCTGAACATAGTTTATGATTCTAATTTAGTTCTAAACTTTTTAATTTGATCACATTTTAATGATTTGCCAATATAGTTCTCCCGGCCAACTTTGACAAAAAATTACTGACATAAACACCGGACATCCTATGCGGAATGACCTATATTGACATGGACAATTTTTGAAATTTTTAGAAAAATTTCTAAATTTGTTTTGATTTTTTCTTTCCTTTTTATTTTATTTTATTTCTTTCTTTCGTTCATCGTAGGCCAACAACCCTTGCTAGTGATACAAGAGCCACAGAGCCCTTGCCAACCACAGTGAGGGGTTGCGGTCTTTCCCCAAATCTAGGGCAAGTGAGGGCAAGCCCTTGCCTATTGCTGGCAACCTCCGCTTGTGGAAGGAAATAAGGAAAAGAATAAAATTAGAGGAAAAAGGAAAAAATTGCAGAAACTTTTATAAGAATTGCTTAAGTTGCCTATGTTAGCACCTAGTGCTATCACGTAGGACAGCTAGTATCCACATTAGCGATTTTCAACCAAAATTGACTTGAATCACTATATTAGCAAATTGTTAAAATGTTCATTATATTGACCAAATTAAAATATTTAGGATTGAATAAGCATCCATTTAATAAGTTTAGTTTTTTTTAAAAAAATTATTCCCAAAGATCTAATCTATCGATTTGCGCTCTTCATGTGCGATCAAAGGCATTTATATAATGGTAGATGATCTGACCGAAAAATTAATTTCCGGGAGAATGGAATAATATGAATACCTCGTCAAGTGAAGTCTAATAATAGAATGATGAATTCACAAAGCAAGTGAACTCTTCGGAAAATGCAATACCGATAACGATGAAACCTATATATATATATGTTGTTTAAATTAATAGAAACTCAAACGTGTTTTACCTGAGTGCTACAAGACCGTTTTTTTCCCAGGGCTCGCAAATGTTTTACCGCCATAAGGGCACAACCTGCTATAGTGAACAAGTGTATGAGCGGATTCCCATATTTCAAAGCCGCAGGACTCGTCGCAAACGTCCTGAAACCGTCCGAGACGAAGCAAGTCACAGGAGGAACACCTGGCTTCGAGTCCAGGTTCGATACGAGATCGCTGAAGGGGCCGGCCATATAGTCTCTCGTGGAGTCGCGAAGCATCGAGATGTCCTGTGTCGCATCTGCATCCGAAGGAGGAAGGCCATCGGGGGTTGTCAGGAACTGAAAGCTGCTCGGCGTTCCGCTCGTGAATTCAAGACCTTGGACTCAGGCGAGCCGTCGGTGGTTGAACTCAGTGTTGACGAAGGAGATGTGGAAGCCCTTGTGATGGAAGAGTTTTGCTAGCATCTTCGTCAAATTTGTCCTCATTTTGTGTGTATATTTCCAAGTATGGCACCACATTATAACTTCTCATATTAGCGCCGACCAAGCCCACAACCCCCCCCCCCCCCCCCCCCCCAAATTCCTCCTCCTCCTTTCCAAATTAAGGTATGGCTAAGGCGTCTGATATTCATTTTTTCAGTTAATGTATATGTATCTATATTGATTAAGTGTTCTTGTTTACAAACAACGCATCTCTTATCGAGTGATCTGTAAGTGACACTGTGTTAGTATATCACAAGATTTACCTTCTGAACTAATCTTTTTTAATTGATGTACGATTGCCTATTTTGGGGTAGAAATATTCCATATCGATGTTGAGAATTAGCCTCCCTCCACAGGGGCCACCGGAGTAAGTAACAAGTCAATTTGGTCCCCATGAAATGACCTATCCGTTCGTTGGGAGACCTTCGAAAGCCAAGCCGAGTGAAATAACGTTGTAAGAAACGCCAAATCTAATGATTGACAAAAAATTCTAGGCCACGCATCATTTTCTCCTAGGCGGCATTTGGTGACACCAACAAAATTAGATAAGACCTCTTTTCAATCGATTAATCAATACATAGTATTAAGGTACCCACGAGAGAGATATTAGAGAAGTCCCATGTGGAGAATTTGGTATATTACTAGAGCAGATGGCATATAATTTAATTGCTCCCTATCTCATTGACTGAAACTTTTACCATGATTAATATTGAATAGATAGATCATGTTCAAACAGGCTACATCAATATATTAATTCTAGTTTCAATACGCCAATATGAAAATTCATTAAAATCTTGTAAATATTCGACTTGATTAACCGGTAATTTTAGTTTGAAACATCAGTCGGTCATCAAAATCAATAATGATCGATATGGCCCGTCTAAAACAAGATTATGTCGGCCGTGTATTTAATATTAGTTCCATTATAGTATCCGGTGATAATTTGATCGTTTGAAGTAACAAATTTCTTCTCACGTCAACTCGCCGGACGATACGATGACGGCTTCTGTCGTCGTCACCTATGTACGTAACCAGAAAACGCTCGACTAGGGATGTCATCGTCACCTATGTAAATCACTTTCGTGGGTAGCAAAATCAAGGAATCTTGTGTAGTGCGGAGATGTCCAACTCAGTTACGCAACCGCAGAAATGTCTCAATCAAAATACAGACACGCAGGAGCCAACGCTGGCCTCTACCGTCATTTTCAGCTAGCTGTTACTGAGGAAAATATAAGAGTTGTTGGGCATTTTTTTGTTTTGGGTTGTGGGGTGAAGATTGAGCTGGAAGTCCGAGGGCAACATGGCATGTAGTGTGAGCCCTTAGAGAAGTTTGATGCGAAGCCGGACAGGCACGCAGCCCCAGTCGAGAAGAATATTAGGTACTGCGGTAGTCCAATGGGAAAGATTGCTGCAGAAGATGGTTTTGTGGGGGAAAGATTTTGAGTAAAAATAATTTGCGGTTTCTCATCCTTGCGAAGCTCGGACAAGGCCAAAATGCCAACGCTAGGCTCATCAAATGGATAGGCTAAATAAAAAAAAAAAAAAATGATCTATATTGACTCATATAACCTATTTAGACCCATTTATATGTAATATATATTCAGTGATCCATAGCCTACTAAATCTGATTTGGGATCCAATTTGAGCAATTTTTCTCTTTAAATTATTATCCTTGAATAATGAGCTACTCCATGGTCAAGTTACTGAGAGAGATCAGGAGTCTACTTATAATTGAGATGTGGATATAGGGGTGAAAGTCCAGCTTAGGCTATCTTTATAACATGAAACGGGTTCAAATTTTGGTTTTTGGTTTAATATAGACGATATTTTGATGTATTAGGCTCGCATATGTCTCCGTGTTACGTGTTACCCACTGAAGAGCCCCTTGTCATCAATCCAAAAGAACAAGAATCTAGAAAAGCCACAAACACACCAACCTGCAAACAAAAAGAATCCAAAAAAGTAGAAATGGCAGTCAATGCTCAAACAGCCATGAAATTAAAACTTTCTAGAAATTGATCAAGAAAACCGACTCAACGGCCCATCTACAACCGTCGCAGAAGGGCTGCGAGGAGCTCCGGACGTCCTCCTCAACGGAGTAGAGGGGGAAGACAACCCGGGGTCACCTTTGACGAAGTCGGTCCGCAGTGGGGGGCTGCCGTTGACGACTGCGTAATCTTGAGACTGGGGGCATTCTCGGATGAAGCGGTGGGCATTGTCATGGAAGGGGCCGTAGGTGGGAGATGAAGAAGAAGAAGGTGGGCTCCCCCTAACCTGTTTATTGAGTGAATTTATAATAAAACTTATCGGTTTTCGGCTTGTCATTTTACAACTCATTAAAACCTATATTTAAAATTTAAAGTGATTCAAATATGCCCCTCTTAAATAAATTTGGATTAAAATATAAAAATTTTACTCATTTTTACAATCCTAATTAGCTCTAGTACTACTTACGCACAATCTTTTCTAGTCAACATGGGACTTACTTGACACGTGTTGTATTCTCAATGGCATGAATCATGATAACATGATACTATTGAAGTACCTTATATTTTCTTGAGTATTGCATGTAGGTGTGGCGGATTGGCCAATGGCTGATAGATGTAGGCCCAACATGTAAATGCAGTGCAACCCTCCATGCGTTAGTACATGTTGTTGGAGAAATTTTCTTGAAGTGTTTTGAAGCTGACAAAACGTTTCCATCAGTCTAGTCTGAAGGCTTGCAGACTCTGTTATTTAAAGTCTGAAGACTTCCGGATAGCCAGACTCAAGACTCAAAGTCTATCCTCATTAACAGTCTCTAATCCGTTGAAGAAAGGTTATCCAGAACTGGATGTTTCATTAAGGATATGACCTTATCGACTGGAGAAGATCTCTTGGCCGGAAAAGACATAACAAAATTCTTTGATTGATCGAGATTGACTCGAAGATTAAGGATCCGATGATTGCCTAAATATTCTTGGAAGGTTCTACTTATGGAAACCGAGATCCTGATTGTATGGGCGAACAAGATTGATGGGCTATCTACACGTTCCTTTAATAGCTCGAATAATCTTCTTAATTGATTCCGTCCAAGGGGTAGATTGGAGGAATTCATTTGGTAAGTGCCAATGGGTATGATGGCGTAAAAGAGTATATAAGGAAGACGTTCTAAGTTGTTCGAGAAGTGCGCGATAGAAGAATTCCAAAGTCTGAAGCTCCTTGTTGTTTAGACAATTCCTTTAAGCGAAACTTTATATACAAAAGAGAGTCTATATTTGTCAGAAACCTTGAGGAGGTGTGGTAGAACATCTACACTGTGGAATCAAGGAAAAGCTATGCTGTAACTTCACTTTTGTTCATAGTGAAATCCAGCCGGTGGGCTGTCAGTGCGGAAGAATGGACGTAAGCTTGAAATAAGCTGAACCACTATAAATCTTGTGTTCAATTTTCTCTTCCTTACTCTCTTTACTTTGATCGTACTTCATTTTGTTAATCAATAGAGAATTTCCTTTCTATCGGTTGCCTAGAATCGCTTCCGTATCTCGATAAATTGTTTGTGCAACTATTCACCCCTCTCTAGGTGGTTATACTAGCTATATCACATGTGCAATAATGTCTCACTCCGCACGGTTCACATGGTTCACGAGTTACTTTTGTCCCAAAATTACACCTTATGAAATATTAATCATTCAATATGCCAGATCGTACCAAACGTTATGCTAGTACAACAGATAATTTTGTCAGATTATATAGTGTGTGATATACAAAAAGTACTTGGCCTAGCTTTAGGAAAAATTATATACTCAAATGACCAAGTCAATCGGATCCAACTTCTTACGTGACAAATCTATATTGAAATTTGCTGATTTAAGAAAGGGGTTATAAGTCTTTGTTCTTCATGTTGGTGATATAAATATGAATATCACTTATATTTATTTTAACTAAAGTTTGTACATGAGCGATTCTCATAGACAATCTTATATTGGGGAAAACACAGTGCATTTAGAAAAACATTACTTTACACTATTGAGACAAAACCTCATCCATAAACTTGTCCAAATTGATGGAAGATGAAACTTTTTCACCAACTGCTTTTTTGCCCGTCACCTTCTTCCACCATGGCCTTACTTCTCATTTTCTTCCTCACCTCTCCTTCCATCAACTCCCTCACAAGCCTCCTCAATTCATCTCTCTTCACATCATTGTCAATCTCCAACCCAACCCCCAAGTCATCACATATTTTTTTGCAATTCATCGTTTGGTCTCCAAAGCATGGCCAACACAACATCGGAAGTTCAGCTAATAAGCTCTCAACAATCGAGTTCCAGCCACAGTGCGTCAAAGAACCTTTTGATTGAAGGGTGACACTATTAGGATGCACGTGTGAGTTGTGCTAAAAAATTCCTCATTGGATAAGTGGTGATGTGTGGAGTAGTTAATATTTAATTGGACAATAACTCATTGGCTTAAGTTTTTAAATAAAGGTGGGTCCAACTAAATATGTTGATGGGCTTGGGCTTGAGCTACCTCTTGGAGATCTTTGCGAGTGAAGGTATCGGGTTTCTACTGCGCACTCCAACCAAATGATATTAGAGTCAGTGGGGCTCACTCTCAATGAGTATTAGTGTTTAGTAAATATATCAAGGAGTGAATCTGGTGATCAACATTGTTTCCGAGCTAGTGGGCGTTGTCATGTAGCAATGCGAGCCTGATGACATATTTCATGGTTTGGTTTGGATAAAAAGACTAGGGATGAAGTTGGACATTGATGGAGATTCAACTTGAGATAAGATGATGTAGAAAGGTACCTAGATTAAGGGATAGCGGACCTAACCCTAAATCTCATACGTGACGGGAATTAATATATCCTAGTTAGCCTATAATTTATTGGCTTAAATTTTTGAGTGAAAGTGAGTCCAGTTAGATATGTTGACGGGCTCAGGCTCCCGCTTCCTTTTGGAGATCTCCTAGGGTGAAGGTTTCATACTTATGTTGCACACTCCCATCAAGCACAACACTCTCTCTTGAGGGCATCATCCAGATAAAAAGCCTCTCCCCTGTTTTCTCAACAAACTCTCTAGGAAGAATCGTGGTGTCTCCATTCACTAAGTCAGGCCTGAAGATCCACAAGAGACATTGATTGCTATTAGTCAATCCCATCGCAAATTCTATACTTCCACCATTCACATCGTTAATGGACTTGCACTTTTTTGAGTCCAACCATTGGAGGCACTCATGTCCTTTGAAGAGATTGCACTCAATGTACTTTGAGATGAATGATTCATCTTGAGCAATTCAATCTATCACTAGATGAAGTGGTCTGATTGCGTAAACCCTAGGGATCATCGAAGAGAGGCCACATAGAAAATCCGACTCAAACGCCTCAAAGTTGTGGACGATGGTCGACACGGCATTGCCTGTCCAGTCAATAGCTTAGCTGTGAAGTTGAATAAGGTGTCGTCAAAGCCAGTATTGGGAAAAAGTTGGGCAAGTCACGCAGCCTCATGTTTTTCATTCTTCGTATCCAGTCGATAGGGTGGCTCCCATACCCATTATCAGTTGGGATTCATCTACATGCATGCGTATCCATGCAAAATCAGCAAATGATAACAAATTAAATTATGGTGCTTTTCCTCCTTTCTGAATGCATACTAAGTCACAATCATATGCTATGCAAATTTGGTAGATATAATCCATAGATTGGTGCTCTTCGTATGTGTTCAACGACATGCAAATGATTGCAGATGATCTGTTTAAGAATATATTTCTAGGAGATTGGCATAACATGCAATTCGTCATCAAGTGAAGTCTAATAGGATGATGATATCCTTAAGTAAGTGAACTCTTCGGAAAATGTGATAGGAATAACGATAAAACCTACTATATAAGGGGAATTTAAGACTTTATGCATGATGCATATGGAAACTGTAAAAGGAAGAATATCTAGGTTCTACTTAGACGGGAGTTAGTTAGCTCGCTTCCTCTGTATGACGAAGTGCGATCCACTGTCACGCTCAAAGTCAAAGATTATCAATACATATGCGGAGTAGACACAAGAGCAAAGCTTCCCTTATTATAGGAGCCAATTGATATATGCATTTACCCAAAGTATTGCAGACTTTTTGAGCACAGTATTTGACTGATTCAATTGGGTGTGGCATTCTTCCATCCCACACGCATTGGGTAATTAGTGGAGAGTCGGAAACATATTTCTGCTCCTAGGAGTGGCCTAAAGAGAGGAGAAAATATTGGGTGGTCCGGGATCTCCACGTTAGCGTGGTCCCCGGCCACTCACGAGGTGCCATGTGGAGGGGTGGGCCCATTTGATGTCTTCTGCGTCTTCTGCCTTCTTCCCCTCTCTCTCTCCTCTTCCTAGCTTGCCGAGCCCTCTCTCCTCCTAGCCTGCACACTCTCTCTCCTGTCAGAGCATTTATTGCGGTTTAAGCTTTTGTCTTTCTTTCTCAAACGAAGGAAATAGAAGCCCCGTTCGTTCCTCTGCCCCTCTCCATTTTTTTCCTTTCGAAAATTTGAATATGAAAATCTCTCTCTCCGCGCTCGTTTCTGCTCCGCCGTGCATCAAGCGGCCGTTCCCCTGCTGTCGCCAACGAACCACATTACGGCCGCCCCAACTCCGGTGCTCGCTCGCTTCTCTCTTCGGGCTCGTTGCTGCTCCGTCGTGTTCGTTCCGGCGTTCCCGGGATCGCAGATGCAGCAAGCGGAGGAGAAGCAGGCCTCTTCGAGCTCCCCTCAACGTCGGCGAGCGTCGCTCACCGAGCGAGAGCCCCACACAGCGGAAGGCTCGGAGGCGAGGTTGCTAGAGAAAAAAGATTGAGCCCCTCCGCCTCCGCTGGTCGATTCCATCGCCCCCCACCCTGACGCCGACGCCGCCGACGCTCCTCCGCCTCCCTCTCGCGACGTCCGCTCTGCTCTCTCTCTCCCCCTCCGCGAAGTCGTGCCTCTCTTCCAGCGAAACGCGACGCCAACGGCCCTCCACCTCCGCCTCCGCTGGTTCACTCCGTCGCCCTCGACTCCGACGCCGCCTCCTCCCCTAAACCCGACTCTGACGCCGACGCCCCTCCGCCTCCTTCTCGCGACCTCTAGTCCCCTTTTCTTCTTGTTCCCTCGCCCTTGGCCTCCAAATGCTGATGTTTCCGATAGCAGTAAGTTCTCCAAGGTAGTTGAGTATTTCCGGTTGGTGGGACGTGTAATGGCTAAAGCTCTTCAAGATGGACGGCTTTTGTGAAGAACTTTACGAACAGAAACAAAGATGGAGGCAATAGAGAGAGAGAGGGAGAGAGAGAATGTATATCTTCTGTTATATCAACTGACTTCATTGATTACAGTATATGAGAGTTTCTTCTTATATCTATTCTATTTCTCTTGATGAATCTGGTTTTCCCCAAGGTCTTTGAAGGAAAAGGTTAACTACTTAACGCAAAGAATAACCGAATACCGGTCATGACAGCTAAGATACAAAGAGAAGGAAAAACAGAGTAAATGAACAGAGTAGCGATTTTGGCCAACTTCGCAGCGTTTCTTCTTCAGCATTTCTTCATGCTATTTCTTGATCTCGTAGATCATCCTTCTTCCTTCCTTTCTTTATTTTTCACCGTAGATCTTCTTTGTTCTCGCACATTTCTCAAAGATCATCTATACTTCGGCTAGCTTTTGTTTTTGTTGTTGAGTAAGCTGCTGTCTTATTTTCCTAACATCCCCCCGCAAATTGGGCAAGGGTGAATAACCAATGCCCAATTTGAGCCGAAGAGAGGAGTGTGTTGGTTTAGATAGTGGCTTGGTAAAGATATCAGCAACTTGGTTCTGGCTAGGAACATATTTAACACACAAAGATCCAGATGCAACTTTTTCTCGGACAAAGTGGAAATCAATCTCAATATGTTTTGTACGAGCATGAAGTATAGGATTCGCTGTGAGAGATATTGCAGATTGATTGTCACAGAATAGTATGGTTGGTGAGTGAAGAGAAACTCTAATGTCTCGAGAACAAAAGAAATCCAGGTAAGATCACCGTTTCTTTGAGGCAAGAGCTCTATATTCAGCTTCAGTGGAGGACCGGGAAACAGTTGATTGTTTCTTAGCAGTCCATGAGATGAGATTAGAACCGAGGTAAGTACGGCTTGTGGTGGAACGTCTCGTTTGAAGACAGCCAGCCCAATCGCATCGAGAAGCCATATAATTGGAGAGAGCTGTGAGAGTGAAGTGACATACCGAGGTGAATTGTGCCTTTTACATATCGAAGAACTCGTTTTAGTTGAAGAAGATCTCCAATAGTGGGGTGTTGTAGTTTCGACATAGGAGATTTGTTGCAAAGGCAAGATCGAGTCCGGTAATAGTGAGATATTGTAGGCCTCCTACGAGACTTCGATAGTTCATGGGATTTGGAAGAAGAACAGATCTCTTTCAAGTATAACTCGGTTTAAGAGAGAGAGGTGTAGCAATAGGTTTACAAATCAATCATGTGTGCACGAGACAGGTAAGTCAAGAGCATACTTGGTTTGACATAAGAACAGTTCGGTAGGTGTTCGTGTGGCTTCAATTCCAAGAAAATAATGAAGCTGACCCAGATCTTTCATATGGAATTGAACACTGAGTGAATGAATAAGAGTCTGTAGCAATGATTCTGAGCTACCAGTGAGGATTATATCGTCTACATATAGAAGTAACAACATTGTCTCTTGTTCTTGATGAAGTATGAACAGAGATGGGTCAGTTGAACTGCAGAAAAAGCCAATCTCAAGTAAGAAATTGCTGAATTTATCATACCAGGCACGTGGTGCTTGCCGCAGTCCATAAAGTGACTTTTGAAGCAGACATACATATTGTGAATACTGTGGATGAACAAAACCAGGAGGTTGTTCCATGTACACAGTTTCATTCAAGGTGCCATGTAAGAAGGCGTTCTTGACATCAAGTTGGTGTATAGACCAATGTTGTACCATTGCTACAGAGAGAACAAGTCTAACCGTTGCATGTTTTATCACAGGACTAAAGGTTTCTGTGAAGTCGATTCCTTCTTCTTGATGAAATCCCTTGGCTACTAGACGAGCCTTTAATCGATCAAGATTACCAGTAGAAGTAAGTTTAGTCTTGAACACCCATTTGCAACCAATAACATTCATGTTATTCGTACGAGGAACCAATGACCAGGTTTGATTCTGGTGTAATGCACTCATTTCTTCTTGCATTGCCTTATACCATCCTGGATCTGCTAGAGCAGTTTTTAATGATTTTGGTTCTGAAGGAACTTGATATTGAGCAAGACATGCATATCGAGGATTAGCTTTAACTATACCAGATTTAGACCTGGTTTGCATGTGATGAGTAGGTTGTGTACCTTGTACAGGATGGATAGACTGTGTTTGTTCAATAGCTGGTTCTGTTACTGTCACTGTGGTGGTTCCAGATATATTCTCTTGTGGAGACATACTTTGAATAGGAGATGGAGCTTGATCATCTGATGAGACAGTTGTAGGTTCTATATGTTCTGCACAACCTTGCTCAGCTGGAACACACTTTGTTTGATGAGATGTTAAAGTATTGATAGGCTCTATACTTGGAGCTTGTAAGAATTTCTCTTCTTCTGTCCATAGTTTATACAGTTGTGTATATGTTGAGGACTATGTTGTCAGCCTTTTAGAGAAAGGGAAGAACTTCTCATCAAAAATTACATGTCGACTGATGTACACATGACCAGTAGTAGGTACCAAACATCGGTATCCTTTATGATGAGTGCTGTAACCAAGAAATACACAGGTAAGTGATCGTGGATCCAGCTTGTGTTGTGCATAGGGTCGAAGGCAGGGATAGCAAGCACACCCGAATACTCGAGATGATCATATCTTGGCTTAGACTTATATAGCTTGAGAAAGGAGATAGCATCCTTAACGTGGAGTAGGAAGTATATTGACGATATAGTTTGCTGTCATAAACGCATCAACCCAAAATTTTAATGGGACTTTTGCATGATATAACATAGCCAGACCAAGCTCAACTATATGTTGATGCTTTCTCTCAGGTATTCCATTCTGTTCGGGTGTATATGGACAAGAGATAAGTTGTTGAATGCCACAACTCTATAGGTGAGCTTTAAACTTGTGATTGACAAACTCTCCCCCACCATCGCATTGAAACCTCTTGATTTTGCAATTGTGCTGGTTTTCTACTAACTTCTGAAACCTAAGAAAGATATCATAGAAGTCTGATTTTAGTTTCAATGGATACATCCAGCTGAATCGAGAAAAGTTGTCAACAAAGATCACATAATACTTGAAATTCTGATAAGAGTTGACTGGAGAAGGTCCCCAGATGTCACAATGGACTTGTTCTAGAGGTTTATTCGCTACAGATCTTGACACAGGAAAGGGTAGAGCTGTGTTCTTAGCAAGCTGACAACTTCTACATATAGATTGTGATTCTGTATTACACTGGATCAACTTTTGATTCTTCAAATGCTTCAGGACATTTTGATTCGTATGAGCTAGCCTTTGATGCCATATGTTTTCTCCTGTGATCTTCTGTCTCTGAGTGAAGAACACCTCTGCAGCGCAAGGATCAATTCTGTATAGTCCTTTCTCCTTCTTCCCTATCATCCTGGTTATGTTGGTGGTGCTGTCCTTTATGTATACCCCAATTTTGTCAAAGACAAAAGAACAGGGATAATCATCGGTTAGTCTAGAGATTGAAAGAAGATTTTTCTTAATTGCTGGAACAATTAACACGTCTTTTAGAGGCAAGATAGAAGCAGCAGTATTTAGCATTGTATTCCCAATGTATTTCACAGGTAAACATGAACCGTTGCCAATCATTACCGTATCGGTACCAGCATTCTTAGAGAAGTTTTGGAGAATACCAAGATTTGCCGAAATGTGAGCGGTTGCTCCGATCGTCGGATACCATTCATTTCCATTAGTATCCTCAATGTGGAGTGCCGATAGAGCCGTAGGTATTTCTTCAGCTTGGTAAGAATTATCAAATCTATACCAGCGGTGCAATGCATCGTGACCTGGTTTTCTGCAGATCCGGCACTCCAGTCAGTGTTTGTTGTTGCTTTTTCCATCTGCATATCTTTGTGAAAAGTTAAGTTTGATGTAGGATACATCTTGGCTTCGTATACCTCTCGAGCTGAACTATTATATGGTCTCGAACCCCGACCGACTCAAGGTAGAGGGAGTATTGGCCTGGTTAAGATGTTGACTCCCTTGTTCATAGCTCGAGTTATTAGTTCTGTAATTCATATCTCTTCCAATCCTTCCAAAGTTGCTGTATCTGCTATTAAATGGTCTTCCTCTTCCAAAAATTCTTCCTCCACGACTATAACCCCTTGAATTTCCAAGATTGTTGCTTTGCTGTAATAAATTTCTATTAAACTCATCTTTGTGTATAGCTTCAGTCTTCCTTTGACCATAATAGGCTAGGTTTGGACTGAACTGACTTGAGGATTAGTTTTGCAGCCTTGATTCAAACCTTTCTAGATGAGAGATCACTTCATCATATTCCAGTTGAGGCTTTAAACAATAAATTGTTGTTTTAAAGCTCTCATACTCGGATCCCAAGCCTTCCAAAATGCCAAACAGTTTTGTTATGTCATCTACTGGTTTACCTATGGCATTTAATTGATCACATATTGTCTTGTACTCTCTGAGATATGTTGATAGAGTTCTATCACGTTTCTGACAAGCCTGCAATTTTCCTCTGAGTTCAAACTCCTTTGCCACAGATTTTTGGGTGAACCGATTAAGTAGAGTCTCCCAAAGTTCATAGGCTGTGTTTAAGCCAATTATTAGGCTAAGTATGTCTTCGGAAACAGCACCACTGATCCAAGAGGAGATGAGTTGATCCATTTTAATCCAGTCAATATAGTCAGGATTAGGGATATCGAGTGTTTGATCTCCTTCTTCTACCCGCAAGTGTTTTAGCGGCGGTGGAGTTTCTCCACTCACAAATCCAAACAGATCTTGACTTCTTAAAAATCTATGAAACTGAGCTTGCCATAGAAGGAAGTTGTTCTCAGTTAATCTGATCGTAACAAAGTTCGAGATGTTGACATGAATAGGAAAAGGATATCTCGAGCTTTTTGCTGCCATTCTACTTTCCAGATCTTTGAATACCACTTGTTTCGAATACAATCTTTACTGGTTTTTGCAGTATGATGCAGTAAATCGATTTCTAATGACAGAGATTTGAAGGAAGATGAAGAATATCGACTCACGGATCAACAAGGCTTCGATTCCTGACTCCAATCTGCTGTAGAATCAGCCATTTTTATGCAGATTTGAGATGATTTCTTCAGGATGATAGCTCTGATACCATGAAGAACTTTACGAACAGAAACAAAGATGGAGGCAATAGAGAGAGAGAGAGGGAGAGAGAGAATGTATATCTTCTGTTATATCAACTGACTTCATTGATTACAGTATATGAGAGTTTCTTCTTATATCTATTCTATTTCTCTTGATGAATCTGGTTTTCCCCAAGGTCTGTTGAAGGAAAAAGGTTAACTACTTAACTGCAAAGAATAACCGAATACCGGTCATGACAGCTAAGATACAAAGAGAAGGAAAAACAGAGTAAATGAACAGAGTAGCGATTTTGGCCAACTTCGCAGCGTTTCTTCTTCAGCATTTCTTCATGCTATTTCTTGATCTGTAGATCATCCTTCTTCCTTCCTTTCTTTATTTTTCACCGTAGATCTTCTTTGTTCTGCACATTTCTCAGCATCATCTATACTTCTGGCTAGCTTTTGTTTTTGTTGTTGAGTAAGCTGCTGTCTTATTTTCCTAACAGGACCTGCCAATGTCTCCAACGTTCTATAAGCTTGTGCTTGGACAAGTACGCACCTTCCTTATGACCTCTTTTGTGAAAGCTGCATTTTGCATAAAGTGATATAACTCTACTTCATTTGATCCAGGAGCTTGATTTGCGTGATATCATCTCTTTTGATGCCGAGGTTGGGAAGGTATAGGAAGAGTTGCATGCTCTTGTTTGCCGTAAACGATTTCTGGAATCAAGTAGTGACGACAATCGTGATGCAATTGCTGATTTACATTTTCGCAGGGCCCGAATTGAAGATCTCTGTTTCGATTTTACACTTCCTGGTTATCCGGACTATGTCCTGAAGTCAGGGGACGAAACTGTATGGCTTTGTGACTTACATTACTAATTGCGTATAGAGCTTTTGTTTTTTATTTGGAATTTATTTCCTTGTTATTTTTCAGGTTGACATAAATAACCTGGAGGAA
Source organism: Eucalyptus polyanthemos subsp. polyanthemos (assembly GCA_017140185.1). Classification (NCBI taxonomy): domain Eukaryota; kingdom Viridiplantae; phylum Streptophyta; class Magnoliopsida; order Myrtales; family Myrtaceae; genus Eucalyptus; species Eucalyptus polyanthemos. The sequence continues at coordinate 48,078,321 of CM029462.1, forward strand.
TACTTATCCTTGGTGGTTGATGCGACTGTCAAAACGGGAATTGCTCGACAGATGGGAGGCATTCAGAGCAGGGTTCAATCAGGTTAAGTGCCTTCATGGTCTTTGATGAAATAATTTCGTGTGCAATGAAACCATTGTGATAACTTCACCAACTTTGTTGCCTGAAACGGATAATCCTCTATTAAAAAAAGGTGTGATATGAAAACAAGAGGGCTTTAGGCCATACAGCTTTGATAAGAATGGCATAAAGTATTGTGCAGTTATACCAAACATCTTGATTTGATGATTCTGTCATGGCTTTATTCTTGCATGGCAACTCAGTTAACTCATGCTTTAAAACTAAAAATATAATGGTGAGCGTGATTCTCTTTTCTCGCTTTAGAATTGTACCTGATTTGCGGTATATGTTGGTCAGGTTTTTGACATCTCATCTCTACAAATATTTACTCCACATGAACTGGACTATCTGCCCTGCGGCTGTAGAGAGATGTGGGAGGTAAATTTGGCATTGGCATTGTCATCAAGCTTTACCAGACACTCGGCAAATGTATTTTAGTTGTCCATAGAAATTTTCCCAGGCAGAGACACTTGCAGAGCACATAAAATTTGATCATGGCTACACTGCTAAGAGCCCAGCAATTTTATATGTGTGTTTCTTCAGTAGATCTGGAGCTCTGTTTTGGTTGTGGTTATTGGCTTCTTAAAAGCTCACAGATTTTTTTTTGTTTGTTTGTTTTTAACAATAGTTACTTGAGATCATGGGATAGTTCACACCTGAGCAGCAGCGGGCCTTCTGCCAGTTTGTTACCGGGGCTCGAAGACTTCCTCCAGGTGGTCTGGCTGTACTGAATCCAAAGCTGACAATTGTGCATGATTAGATAACATGGATCCATATCGAAGGGGCACTCTTGATCTTTGCATTACTTCGTGAACTTGCCAAGTAGCATCAGATATGGATTTACAAGTACATTGTAGCATTTGGTGTAATTAGGCTCCTAGCTCATGTGGATATAGTGTCATTTGGAATTTTATGTGCATGCTTTTTCGATCTCTCATTTTTATGAAGATCTAGCTGCATGTGCTGATTTAGTTGTGGATCACCAAAGTAATACAAGCCGTAATAATTTTGTTCTCATTTGTGCAGCATTCTTCTACTGCCAGTACTGTACCAACTAATGGAACTGGTCCTTCAGAGTCGGCAGATGACGACTTGCCAAGCATGATGACTTGTGCTAATTACTTAAAACTTCCCCCATATTCTTCAAAGGTACCATATATAATTGTAGAAGTTCATTATTCTGTCTGTTCACTGTCATTAGTCATTTGCATCTATCGCTAACTATTTGCTGCAACTTAAACAGGAGATTATGTACAAGAAATTGCTTTACGCTATCAATGAAGGGCAAGGATCTTTTGATTTATCGTGAGATTTTAAGACTAACAAAAAGGTCTGTGTATATTAGAACATGGGGTCAATATCTGGTCTTTGATGATCTTGGTGTTGGAAGTAGCATCATGTTCTGCAGTTTTCCCAAGAAATGGCATCATTTTTTGTCCTAAATAGAGGCAATCCAAATGTCAGCTCTGTCATCCCATGTAAGGTTTTGCAGTCTTGGTTTGTTGGCAGCTTCTGTTTTTCTTGACAATTGTTGCTAAGTCTTTGCATCTTCTTTCAGATTTTGATTGGATTTTATTCAGGAAGCCTGGAGCTGTAAGGAGAGAATTTGAAGCCTACCATTTGTTTTTGCCCCCTTTCCATTTCAACTTGCTCTATTTAACTATCATACATGTATGTCATAAAAGATGGATTCGAAGGGAATAAGAAACGACAAAAATGGCTTTATCCTCTTCTATACCTACTTTCGATGTTTATTCTATTATTGCATAATCGAATGGAAGCGATTTCGTTCAATTGGTTTGCTCGTGGATGTGTGGCGTCTACATTTGTGGTTTCTAATGCAGAAAGAATATCTAGTTTGGTGGAACCATCCGTGCTAATTATGTTGGATGTTTTGCCAATTCATGTTCAAAAAATGTACTGTGGACGAGTTTGATCCTTGTGCCGACTGTTCTTTTCCAAGATGCTTTCATGGTAATGAAGAGAATATAAGCTGCTCGTAACCCCTCCGATGAGCCAGAAGACCTAGTCTTTAAAGGGACTTTGTGGTGTTGTGCTTGAACATGTTTGCATTAGGATATTGTCGGCATAGGGTTCATAAGTTCATCGTAGATGGTAGGCCTTTGAAGGAAGGTCACCCTGTAGAGGATGAAAATTTATTCATGTGTCGTGAAGAATTACAAATGTTAGCTAAGTAATGCTTTTAAAACCATCTGTAGAGGAAAATTATAGGCCACCCTGTGCTTCTAGTGGGAGCACTTGGCCTGGATAGCTAATGTCTTCATGATACTGGGACAGCCATCATTGCCCTTGTCGAAGAGCCCTTGCTCAATCGGAACCATGCAGCTAGTTTTTCCCAGGCAATGTTTCTCGACGATGTCCGTAGTTGAAGTTCCCGCATATGCCGTAAGGGTCGCCAAAGCTCGCAAACTCAATGGCCACAATCTTCTTGTGGTTGGCGCATCTCAAGTGTGCTGCCGTTTTCACTTCGTCCAAGACCATGCGGAAGTGGCTGTTCTTTCTTGCCCATGACTTCACACTGGGGGGATGGTTCTCGGTGATGTAACTGCAGATCGTGTCCCTGTCGACACTGAGGATCTCTATTGATTCAGGGTTGCCTCCATCTTTGTCCAGCACAACGAGTAGATTGTCAGTTGACTTTATGAAGGATCTTGGGATATGGTACCTGATAAAGCGAAGGGAAAACCGGATAAATCAAAATTGCGTTACATTTTACTTGGCGGTATCTTTCTTGGGTGAACTTTTGCAGGTACTTACTCCGACTGAGTTGCGGGAAAGGTAAGTGTACCAGTAGCGGCCAATGCTCTTGCCATTGACCCAAACTATTCCCTTGGTCATTTGAGGCAAGCGAATGGCGACGGGTTGATCCCCTTCTGGAGCATCGAAGTATGTCTGCAAAAGCAATGATCAGTAGGCGATTGCATTTATACAGTCTTATACATGACAATTGAGTTTTCAGACGATTCGAAAAGATGTAGCTAGTCAAATTTACACTGAATTCTCATGGGGCCTCTCCTCAGGAATTCAGAAACTAGCCAAGTGTTGATGGGATGCTAATGTTGGATCTATTGTCATATTCTCTGCATTTTACTAGTAAATTCCAATCTCACGATGACCTGAAGTGCAAAAATTCAGGATGCCATATCATGGTATGTTGTTAAAGAGAGATCATTTATGCCTTACCTTGTACCATGTAAGAGCACGCCCAACTCCCTTAGTAGCTTCCGTCCATTGCACTCGGTGCGACCCTGACTGTGTGTACACTCGGACCTTCTCTCCATCCAAGCCCACCTGCATCACAAATCCAATTTCATTTTGATCAGTATTATTTACGAAAACAGGATGGTTTGTCTACTTTCGGCGATGATGGTGGCGCTTTAGGTTGTTTGGAGCATTTCTGGAAGGGGGGGAAGTCCTCATCCACTCGGGACTCTTGGTCCATTACAAAGCCAAGAAACAACTAATCACGAGCCGCCTTTTTTCTAAGAGGATGGCCAGCAGAGCAAGAATCGAGTTAATCAAAGCCCCTCGAGCACGCCCCAGCCGATTGGTCAAACCAAAGCTGCAAACCCACCACAGAGAGAATCTAGTGTGTGAACAAAAACTAACACAGAACATTGAACCTTCCCAATATTAACATAACCCGACACCGAAACTTCAATCACAACATCGAATGAACTTGTGATATCACAGACTAATAGCATAATCAGAACAAGGAAACAACTAAAGTTCATCTTTTCAGCTTCCAAGGCACGACCGAACACTCTATTAGGCACAAGAGACGCACATCCCATTACGAACAACCTCCGCACCAGTGTAGCTTAATCTCAATCTCATGAAAAACGAACCTACCCATGATGCATCATCAAGCTAGAGTACACTTGCTCATCAACATGGAACAGAAATAAGAAAGAAGAATCCGTGACACCAGAAAGAGAGAGAGAGAGAGAGAGATGGACGATGTCTACCTGGCCGCGAAGGAGACGGAGACTCGGAGAGAGGTTGCTCGCGGGGTTGGCCCGTAAGGGCGCTCCGCAGAGGAAAGAGGGAGAGAGCGGAGCGGAGGTCGCGAGAGGGAGACGAAGGGGCGTCGGCGTTAGAGTCGGGGGCGACGGACTCCGACGCCGACGGAGGCAACCGGCGGAGGTGGAGGGTCGTCGGCGTCGCGTTTCGCGCACGGCACCAGCTTCTCCAGCAACCTCGCCTCCGAGCCTTCCGGTGTGTGGGGGTCTCGCTCGGCGGGCGACGCCCGCCGACGTTGAGGGGAGCCCGAAGAGGCCTGCTTCTCCTCCGCATGCTGCATCTGCGATCCCGGGAACGCCGAAACGAACGACGGAGCAGCAACGAGCCCGAAGAGAGAAGCGAGCGAGCACCGGAGTAGCAGCGGCCGTAATGTAGTTCGTCGGCGACGGCAGGGGAACGAGCGCGGAGAGAGAATTTCAGATTCAAAAATTCGAAAGGAAAGAAATGGAGAGGGACGTGCGTCCGAACGGCGTTTTCTTTCTCAAACGAAGGAAAGAGAAAAACGTCCACAATAAATGCTCTGACAAGAGAGAGAGAGCGTGCAGGCTAGGAGGAGAGAGGGCATCGGCAGGCTAGGAAGAGGAGGGAGAGGGGAAGAGGGCAGAAGTCACAAGTGGGGCCCACCCCTCCACATGGCATCTCGTGAGTGGCCGGGGACCACGCTGATGTGGAGGTCCCGGACCACCCAATATTTTCTCCTAAAGAGAGAGGCAAATGTGGTGATGTGAACCTAGGCCTTGAGTGAGAAGACCAACATGTATTATCTGGCTGCGTCTAGCAACCATGTTAAAATTTATCAAATCCTGCATTTGTTGCCTACTTAAAATATGGTAAAGTCAGATATAAGAAGAATATAGACCAGATAAAATTATCTCATGGAAGAAGATAAATATGAATATAGAAAAGTTATTTTTCTCAAATAACAAATTTCTTAAATTAACAATATTAAAATTACATTTCAATTTAAGTAATATTTGAATTCTAATATAAGAAATTCAAAATAACAAAAAATAACAATTTAGTTATTTCAATTTACTCTTATTTTTATTTGTATATTCGAATTTTATTCTATTATATAAATTCAATATATAAATATATATTTATATTGATTACATATTTTAGATATATTAGTACATTTTTACTATTTAAGAACATTTTATTGGAGAATGATGGAAAGGGAAGAAAGAAATAAATAAAAAGAGAGGAAAATAAAATAAAATAAGTAAGTAAAAATAAAGTAGGCAAGAATGTTACGAGAGATTTAAACCATTTTCGTTTGTAAATTTTTATTTATTTATTTATACTAATATGCAATTGATATAATATAAATATATCCGACTTTATTACTATAATCGCTGAACAATAGATAAGATATAATAAAACTCCTATATTTTATATCATATTCTATTCAGTTCTATTCTAGTTAAAAATCCGGACAATCAAACGTAACTTTTGGGTTAATATATAATCTCGTTAAGTAATAGAAACTTAAACATTTTTTCTCCGCCAATTCCAACATTATTTCTATCCGTCACCTACAAGTAGCGTAAGACCGTTTCCCTGAGGACTGGCAAGTGTTTCCGCGCAATGAGAGCAGAAGCGGATATAGAGAAAGAGTATATGAGAGGAATCCCATATCTCGAAGCCACAGTACTCATCGTAAACGTCATGAAACTATCCGAGACGATGCAAGTCACCGGAGGGGGGCTCCGATTCAAGCCCAGGCTCAAAATGAGATCACCAAATTGGCCGACAATATTGTTTCTTGTGGAGTCGCAGAGCATCGAGATGTCCTGTATCGCAATCGCGTCCGAAGGAGGAAGACCATCGGAGATTGTCAGGAGCCGAAAGTCGCTCGGTGTTCCGGTCGCAAAGTCAGGGCCTCGGGCACTGGCGAACTGTCAGTGGTTGACGAAGGAGATGTGGAAGCCCTTTTGATCGAGGAGCTTTGCTAGCTTGAGCAAGGCCCCGCTGTGGCTCTGTGCAGGGCTGGGAATGCAAACTGCGTGTGGCTTTGTGGCCGATCCGAATCTAGCAGAACCCATTTGTTTCTTCTCACTAGAGAGTGACGACTCAAAACGACTTTTTAAGATGAGTTCAACTCGGCTTGGTTTAACAATCATTGAGTTGAGCTTCCTTCCTTATATAACTTCGTAATCTCTTTTGTCCTCATTTTATGCGTAAATTTCCAAGTATGGCACCACATAATAAGTTCTCATATTTAGTTTGATTTCATCACCATGTTTCAGAAAAATTATTCTTACTTCTGATTAATGTAAATATTATCCATATTTTATTGTCAAGCCGATTAACTATTCTCACTTAGAAACTATGCATGTTTCTTCTCTAGTGACTTGTAAGTGATACCATGTTAGTATAACATGTGATTTACCTTACATACTAGAATCTTTCTTTAATCAATACCCAATTGTCTATTTTGTGGGGGTAGAAATATGCCATATTAGCGTGGAGAATTAGCCATTGGCTGATCAATATAAGTCGACCATGCAGTGTTCAATGGTGACAACTCATTCTACATGGATCATATGATTAAGGCTTCGTTTATTTCACAGAAAATGAATGATTTGACAAAACATTTTCCTAAAAATGATTACTTATATCATTTATGAAAATGAATGAATGAAAACTATATTCATTATAGGCGAAAATATTTTTCACATCATTTTTTCTTTTTACAGAACAAATGGAACCTAAATAATAAGCCAATTTTGTCCCCATGCAAATGGCCTATCTGTTCACTAAATGATCTTCAAAAGATGAGATAGCATTGTAAGAAACCCTATATCTCCTAACCGAAAAAAACAATTCTTGATTCGCACCTCATTTCCCCCACCCGGCATTCGGAGATATCAATAAAATTGCAGAAGCCCTTTCTATTGTTTCGACCTCGTCTCAATCGATTAATTAGCGTCTACAATATTTCTGTGGCAATGCCAAGATCCAGAATCACCAAATTCATGAGCGTGGTATAATGTTATTGAGATTAATAAGGTGCCCGTGCGAAAGGTGATAGAAAAGTCTCACGGCGTGCATCGGATGTATTGGAGACAGTGCCAATTGTGTTGCATACCAATAAGAGATTTTTTTACCAGCCTGGATGGAAAACACTCTTCTATTTGATTTGAGTCGTGCAATTCAATCAATTAAAGGACTTTACTTCAATGAAAAACGGAGGAAACAAAGCGCATAAAAAATAATAATATCAAATTACACTACTTAAACAAAACTTCATCCAGCAACTTGTCCAAATTCTGGGAAGATGACCCTTTTTCACCGGCCGCTTCTTCTGCCATCTTCTTCCACTCCATGGCCTTGTGTCTCATTTTCTTCCCCACCTCTCCTTCCATCACCTCCCTCACAAGCCTCTCCACTTCATCTCTCTTCACATTACTATCAATCTCCAACCCAACCTCCCAATCATCACATATATACTTGCAATTCATTGGTTGGTCTGAGAAGCATGGCCAACAAAGCATCGGAACTCCGGCTGACAAGCTCTCGATGGTCGAGTTCCAACCACAATGCGTCAAGAAACCTCCAATTGAAGGATGACACAACACTCTCTCTTGCGGGCACCATCCAGATAAAAAGCCTCTCTCTCTTGTTTCCTCAACAAACTCTATAGGAAGAGTCGCTTTGTCTCCATCCATTGTGTCAGGCCTCAAGACCCACAAGAAATAGTGATTGCTATTGGCTAGTCCCATCGCAAATTCAACCAACTGTTGGTGCGTAATGAACGCTATACTCCCAAAGTTCACATAGATAACAGACTTTGGCTCCTTCAAGTCCAACCATTGGAGGCACTCATTGTGCTCTTCCAATAGATTGCACTCAATGTGCTTCGAGGCAAATGATTTTTCTCGAGCGATTCGATCGATCATTAAGTGAAGTGGTCCGACCGCATAAACCCGTGGGATCATTGAGGAGAGGGCATGTAGCACATCTGGCTCAAGCACCTCAAAGGTGTGGAGAATGGTTGCCGTGGCGTTACTGGTGCTATCGCCGATGTCGGCGCTAGAGTTGAACAAGGTGTCATCGGAGCCAGTGATTCGGAAGAAGTGAGGCATGTCGCGCAGCCTCACGTTTTTCATTCCCGGGATCCAGTCGATAGGGGTGTTCCCATACCCGTTCATCAATTGCGATTCATCTGCATGCACGCAAAATCATCAAATGGCAAGAAATCTAATTACGGTGACTTTTCTCATTTTTGAATGGATTCTAAGTTGCAAATCACAAACAATGCAACTCTTCAAAATTTAGGGAAAATTATCAAAAAATTCATAAACATATTGTATTGATGCCAATTTAGTTCTAAATTTTTCAATTTGGCAAAATTTTTTTGATATGGATCCTATGTGGAACTGCTTGTACTGACCGAAAAATTAATTTCCAGCGGTTGCTCTCTTCATGTGCAATCAAAGGCATTCATAAAAGGGTAGATGATCTGACCGAAAAGTTAATTTCAGGAGAATGGAATAATATGTAATTCCTCGTCAAGTGAAGTACAATTATAGAATGATGAATGCCTAAACTAAGTGAACTGTTCGGAAAATGCAACAATGATAACGATAATACCTATATATATGTTGCTTAAATTAGTAGAAACTCAAACGTGTTTTACCTGTGAGTGGTGCAAGACCGTTTTCTCTTAGGGCTCGTAATTGTTTCAGCGCCATCATGGCAGAACCGGGCATAGGGAACAAGTGTATGAGCGGAATCCCAAATTTCGAAGACACGGGACTCGTCACGAACGTCATGAAACTGTCCGAGACGATGCAAGTCACCGGAGGGACACTTGGGTTCGAGCCCAAGCTCGATATGAGATCACCGATGGGGCCAGCCATATAGTTCTTAATTGAGTCACTGAGTTTCTGGAAGTCCTGTATCGCATCTTTGTCCGAAGGAGGAAGACCATCTGGGATCGTCAGGAACTGAAAGTCACTTGGCGTTCCACTTGCAAACTCAGGGCCTCGGGCCCTGGCGAGCCGTCGGTGGTTGAACTCGGTGTTGACGAAGGAGATATGAAAGCCCTTGTGATGGAGGAGCTTTGCTAGCTTGAGCATGGCGCCGATGTGGCTTTGTCCGGGGCAGGGAATGCAAACTGCGTGTGGCTTTGTGACCAATTCGAATCCGGCGGATCCCATTTGCTTCTTCTCACTAGAGGAAGATGACTCCAATGGCATTTCGATATGAGTTGAACTTGGCTTGGTTTAACGATCATTGAGGTGAGCTTCCCTCCTTATATAACTTCGTCAACTTTTTGTCCTTTGTGCTAAAATTTCCAAGTATGGACTCACATAACAACTTGTCAAATTTAGTTTGATTTCCATCTTCCTCGTTTCTTTTTCCCCAAGGAAATGTGTGATTTAAGTAATCCGATCCACCTTTTATACTAGATTTTTTTAATTGATATCCCCTTGACTTGGCGCTTAGAATTAGCCTCATTCCACAGGGACCCCATGACTTGAGTAACGAGCCAATTCAGTCCCGACCAATCAGTTCCCGCTTTCGTGGGTAGCAAGTTAAGGAATCTTGCATAATGCAGAGGGAGTGCGCAACTCAGTCAACACAACTGCAGCGATGTCTCTGCCATTCAAAGACGGCCGCATGATGTTTGACTGTTGACGAGTAAACCCTTAAGTTGAAATACTAGATTGACTTCGTCAACATTTTGTCCTTAAGTATGGCGTCGCATTATAAGTTGTCAAGTGCAGTTTGATTTCCATCTCCTTTTTCTTTTCCCCAAGGAAATGAATGATTTAAGTAATACTATCTACCTTTTATGCTAGTTTTTTTAATTATATTTTTATAATTGATATCCGATTGATTATTTTATAGGGGTAGAAATGTTCCATATTCGCCTCCTTCCACATGGACCACATGACTTGAGCAACAAAGCCAGATTGGCCCCCCACCTATCAGTTCCTGCCGAATAAAATAACATTGTAAGAAAACCCAAATTTTACTAATTGAGAAGACTAGGTCGGCTGTGTATTTAGAATTAGTTCCTCATGGTATTCGATGATATTTTGGCTCGTTTGAAGCGACAATTTTCTTCTCGTGCTCGACTGTTTAGGAATGAATTCGCGACATCACCTTTCAAGGGTAGCAAGTTAAGGAATCAGGCATAATGCAGAGAAGGGAAAAGAGGGGCCCCCGGGGGGGGGGCGCCGCGGGGGTGGGGTGTGTGGTTGGGGTTGCAACTCAGCCAACGCAACTGCAATTCTGTCTCTCTCGTTCAAAGAGAGCCGCATGATGTTTGACTATTGTCGAGTAACTCTAAAGTTGAAGTACAAGATTGACTTAATTGTAACTTGACGCGACAAACTATAGATTAGAAACCTAAACCTAAAATGGGTTATATACAATGCTTGCCCAAACGGACGTGCTGAATAAAGTCAAGGAAGAAATGACTAATGTCTTGATGCACAATGAATGAATTACTCCGGAATATATTTTGAATCAACAGTGAGTAATAGACGAATTTATAACTTTATGTGATCCGAATACAATCACAAGAAAAGTATTTATTTTCTACAGCGTTAATGTTGATTGTCTTTTAAAAGTAGTAATGGAAAACTTCTATATTTGTTATTCTGATAGAGAGGAAAATGTTGTTTCAACATCTGCTCTTTTATTGTGTAGGATTGCATCCTCTAGGAAGTTATTTTAACTTTCCTTAAAGATAACCGTTCACACCTCTTCAAAAGGTGCCTCTCAAATACACCCCATCATAGGCAAAAGGCGCTTCTTGTATACACATCCCATTAAGGCAAATGATGCCCCTCGAACTCAGCCTGTCATGGTCGAACTAACGAAATATAACAAAATGATCAAAGAGAGCTGTCAGAGTGAAATTTCATTGTTTTTCCAGACTTTCATGCAACCTATGATTATAATTAACTGCAAGGTGGAACAATTTTTGTTGGAAGATCAATACATGTATTCTCCGAATGGTGCCATATTTTCTTCAATTCATAATTTCACGGAACTTCATCTAACTAGTCTTTTGCTTAGTGGGTTACTGACACGGATAATGTTCATCACTTGAAATTCACCGATTGGAAGCATGGTTCAAGGAAAACCATGGGCAGAGGACAGACAATATAGCCAATACTAAGTAACATTTTATTTAAGATGCCGATACATCATTCGAGTCTGAAACTGTATTTATTATATTACTAGAATTGATGTAGTCAATGTGGATTCAAATTCTATCGTGTAGATCTATCCTCCAATTAAATGAAAATATAAGATTGTAATATTTGTTAATTATAATATAAGTACCCGCAATATTTCAACACATTTCTTCATAGACGAGTAAGCACGGAGACGGTGATGGATCACGTGGCCGTCTGGAACAATGGTAAAATAATGTGTCGTCCCGTTCTTCTTCGGCATGCGGAGGGGGCGGCTCGATGGAGGGGCTGAACGAGGTGGGGCCACCGCCATTCTTGAAGAAGACATTCGAGAAGGGGGAGGACCGGAGACGGACTCTGTGGTGACGTGGAGCGATGACCGAGATAGCTTAGTCGTAGGAGACCAGCACGAGTTCTGGAAGGACTTCTTGCTCGAATACTTCAAGCACTGGAAATTCATTCACCAGTTCTCGAAGGACCTCTCGCCCAGAAGAGAGACCATAGGAAAATTTGATGCCAAGCTGGAGACTCACGAGAAAATTATTGAAAAAATCAAACATATTTTACTTTTAACAATTCGGACTTAAACATTTTAATTGTGTCAATTAATTTTTAAATTTTTTTTTTTACATTTTATCAATTGAGTTTATCCGATCAATTTTGACCAGAAATATTTGTTGCGACATGACCACCTCAAGGCCCAAATAGATGGGAGAAAAGTCGGGTTTAAGGATACTTGACCATGAGAGTTTCTTCATGGTTCGAATTTCAAAAGACATCATCGCCTCGCATTTCAAAACGAACCATTGTAAGTTCCCTTACAGATGGTCGTGAGCTCTCCCAAGCTTGTACCCCACGTGACAGTAGAGGATGTCATGATCCGTACCCACACGGGCAACACGTCTTGGAGGAGGAGGTCAGGTGTGGATTTCGAATTTCAAGGTATTTTTACCATGGTAACCCTCCCATTAGTACTCGTCACTTTATCCATTAGGAACTTTCCATAGTGAGTATGCTAGACCATAGTGAACTTGTCGAGGCTGATACCCCTTACGACAGGTTTAATTAATATTCGGTCTAATTATTTGTCAACGTAATAAAGATGGGAGTTGCCACTAGCCACAAAAGATTAGCTAGAAAACCCAATTGATGGTCGGGAGTTGTCCTTTGATTTTTGCGCAATTAGATATCTAGGTTTGCGGACTTGGGTTATGATAATATTTCTATTAGTGTCATTTTGATACCAAACAGTATGTTGTGTTACCTAAGGTGTCCATTCATTTCTTTTTTACTTTTTTGGGATTGATGAACCTAAACTAAATGATCATGTGTGGATAGATGCTTTCATGCAATTCTATATCTATGAGATAGAAAATAAAGCACATAGTTCAATTTAAAGATGAGACAATAAGTAAACAACCAAGCAAGCAAAAAAGAAAGTGGTAAATCTAACATGCTACCCTAAAGCTCAAAAGAAATTAGAAGAAAGAAAAGAACCCGTAACTCATCGGGTGTTTATACAAATGAAGTGACCCGAAACATATATCAAGGATGAATGATACAATGTCGTGGTTGGATAGGACATCAACCTTCCTTCGTCTTCAAGTCTTGAGGGATCTCCACCTCTAATGATCTAATCTAATTCTAATCTAAAGCTAGAACTAGGTACATACAAGGGAAAAAAAATCATTCATGACAAAACGATAAAAAAACACACAAAAAAAAAAAACAATCAGGAATGGCCAAACAAATGAAATCATATGCACAAATGAACAATTAGGGCCTCGGGGTCAGCCTTTGCAATTAATGCATCGGTCTTTCTAGATAGCTACCTAATTTCATTTTTATGACTTATAGCAATTAGTGATCATTTGTGTTTTCGCATAGTCACCAATGCTTATAAATCCCTAGGACATGATCTAGGTGAATCCCAAGATTTACCAACGAAATCAAGCATTGCACCTAACATATATCGAGGATGAATGATACAATGTCATAGTCAAATAGGACATCAACCTTTCTTTGTCTTCAAGTCTTCAAGGATCTCTACCTCCAAGGATCTAATCTAATTTTAATTCAAAACTAGAACTACGTATAAACAATGGAAAGAAACAATTGTTCATGACAAAACAATCAAAAACACAAGGAGCAATCAAGAAACCCAACAAGTGAAATCATATGGACAAATGAACAAATAGGGCATTAGGGTCGGCCTTTGCAATTCTTGCGTCGGTCTTTCTAGACATCTACTCAATTTCATTTTTATGACTTACAGCCATTAGTGACCATTTGTATTCCCGCATGGTCATTAACCTTTATAAATCCCTAGAACATGTTCTAGGTGAATTCCAAGATTTACCCATGAAATCAAGCATCACACCTAAACATACATCTAACATCCACATGCGTATGCAAGAATTAAACATACAGGCAAGCCCTCAAGCCTTTTTTTTTTTTTTTAAACAATCAAACAATTTTAGTGAGCTAATGGCGGATCACTTATTCAATAAGCAAGCGCCAATTACAATCACGAGCATTTCTAACAAATGGAGCGGTTTCATGTATGTGTGTAGTTCATGTGCTGCTTCAAAAGGTCTAGATATGTTTGAAACATTGAGAAAGGAAAACGAGACAATTGCACAGAGGAACATCTCGGCTATTGAACACATTTAGTTGCCAAAGCTAGTTTGAGACTTGCATATCATGCACTTATAGACATTACAAGTCTTTTAAATACGGTCTAAACCTTGACTATCTCGATATCAAATCAAGCATTTGAAATATTCTAAAACATTTAATGTCAGAAGCATCACATATACCGAAGCCATTTTGGTATGCAAAATCGACCTTTCAAATCAATGTTGAAGAAAATGCCATCAAAAGTTAATTTCATTTATTAAAATTTTCAATCAATGAGAATTAGGGAATTTGGAATGGATTTCATGAAGATGATGAATCTTAATTCCACATGCAAGGTGTCCTAAAAAATCTAGATAGACAATCACAATAAGGATTTACAACAAAACATCACGGATAAGACAAAAAAAAATCAATAAAATTGAAAAGTACCCATTGATGATTTGTCCTTAAGAAAATTACACAGCGTGCATGACATCACAAGGAACAAATTTCATTAAGAAAGTCTTCTGAAACGGGCCACGCAAATATTTATAAAAATTCAATGAAGTTCAATATTGCATCAGAAATTTCCCATCTTTTGATGTGGGAAAGCTATTCAATTCTCACTGGAGAGGTCTCACATAACCCATGTCACAATGAATACAAATTCTTTGATCAAAAGGTTTTTGAAAGGACCGTAATGTTAGTTTGGCAATGGGTTTACACAATGGGTATTCACTTTGAGGCCAAGAAATTAATATTCAATCAATATGTTCATCAAGTTCACAAGTCAAGGACTTTGAAGACAAGATAAGGTAGGATTGCTTCCACTCCTAGCAATAGCTCTTATGCAAAATTCTTAATTCAACTCAAACTATCTCAATCGAAAAAGACTTCAGATAAGGATTGTAATGTTGGTTCGGATGAGACTTTGAAAGATTTGAAATTTTTCAAACATTAAGGATATAAAAGTGAGTGATTATCTTGGCATCATTACCATCACACAATTTTTCAGAATTCCGACTCTTGAAAATTGAACCTTAATTCATAAAATTGAATCATAGTCTTGAATGGGTCAATATAAATTCATTCAATTGAAACTCAATTGTTTGACTTTCCTATATTCAAGAGAGCGAAAGCCCTTAAATTGAGAAATTCTAATGTGAATTTCTCAAAACAAACCCTAGATTTAGATATATCTTAAGAAAATGAATGGAAAACAATCGTCTCTTCACGACTTTTGAAGAATCTATTTTGATCTCATAATTATAGCTTAAAATGGCAATTCGACCTTCAACATGGCAATTCCCAAAATTTAATGAACGAGAGGATTAGAAATAGTCCTTAGACCAAATGTCATAAAATGAACTACACCTAATTATGACTAAAACAAATGTAATTTATTTTTTGTCCATTTAGAACCTAGAATCGAAAAATTCTGAAAACAAGGTTCTTAATCGAATTTTGTGAAATTTTTAGCACAAAAGTCAAATTGACACTAAAAAAAAAAATGAAGATTTTTTATTTTTTTGGGTTAATGTCCTGAAAAACCCTAAACTAGTATACATGTGATAAATTTACCCCAAACTATTTTTTTAACCACCAAAAACTCCAAACTGGTACACTTTTGACAAATTTATCCCAAATTAGCACATTTATGACAAATTTATCCCATGTTAGTTTCCGTTAAATTTTATTGTCAAATTATTAAGTTGAATGACACATGATAGTTGACTAGTATACTAGTTTGTGATTTTACTCTCCGTTTGTCACAATTTACAATTGTTGTGATTTTTTTGTAGTATTAATCCAATTCAATTAAGGGTTTATTTGTTTATTTGTCACAAATGTATTAGTTTGGAGTTTTTGGTGGTTGAATAAATTAGTTTTGGATAAAATTGTCATAAATATACCAGTTTAGCGTTTTTTTATGGTTAGTCGAGGTAAACTTGTTCCGAGTGTACCAGTTTGGGGTTTTTCATGGTAAAAAAAAATAGTTTTGAATAAATTTGTCCCATATGTACCAGTTTAGGGTTTTTTAAGATATTAACCCCATTTTTTTTTTCAATTTTTGGTCAAAGATTTGACCAAAAGTCATCTATTTAATTGACTTTTTCCTAAAAGATTGATGTTTAAATCAAATCTTTAAATTTTTGAAAAATCAATTTGACAAAAGTAAAATTCAGGCTATTTAGCATCTTTTTGGTTGAGAAACAAATTTTTGATATGAGGTTGAGTTTTGGTCAAAGATTTGACAAAAAAAAGTCAATCAAAAAGCCAATCGCTTAACTTTTTGGGTTTTATTGAAAATGTTTTGGAAATTCCTGAAATTGATAATGCAAAAGAAATAAATAAAAAAACAAGATTTTTTTTCTCGAGAAATGGGTTTCATCAGGTCGGAAGCCCTAATCTCAATTTTTTTTTTTCACATTTTTGACACGTCAACTAAAAATCAGATGTCAACAATCTTTTATGTGGATACAGGCTATTTTATGTAGCATCGCTAGAGATAACATAAATAATTTTTAATAATATTTTCAAAAAATTCAATTTTTTTTTTCCTTTTGTTCTTTTCTTTTCATTATTCTTTTTTTTACAACTCTAGCCGATGAAGTCACCAGCCACTAGTGAGGACCAAACGGGTGAGAGCCTCCGCACCCTTGCCAAGATCAAAGTAAGGGTCAAATCCCTCACCCGTTACCGGCTAGAGTTGTAAAAAAAAAAAAAAGTAAAGCAAAAAGGAAAATTTTAAAAATTCGAAGAAATATTAAAATATTATTTAAAATTGTCCATGTTAGCATTGATCATGTCACATAGGACACCCAACGTCCACGTTAGCGATCTCCAATCAAAATTTGACCGAGTGCAATCAACTGGCAAAAACGTAAAAAGAATAATGACTCAATCAACACAATTAAAATATTAAAAATTGAATTGGCAAAAAATACAATAGGTTTAGGATAATTTTCCTAAAGAGTCATAGTCCCTATCGAGAAATTATTAGGTATTGCCATAGTCCTATAGGAAAGATTGCATTAGAAGATGGTTTTGCGATGAAAGGATTTGAATAAAAATAACTTGTAATTTCTCCTTCGTGCAAAGCTGTAGGAAAAGGCCAACATGTCAGCTTTAGGCCTATCAAAGGAGTAAGTCGGATTGCGAATAATCAGACTCAAATTGACTCATCTAACCTATTCATATGCAATACAAATTTAATGATTCATACTTAATCTGACTTGACTTGGGATCCATTTCAAGCAAATTGTCTCTTTAGATCGTGGTCTTCGAAGAATAGGTTACTCCATTGATCGGGTTGTTGAGTTAACGAGGGAGCTCTGAGGTTTGGTTATGGGCGGGGATGTGAAAGTAATGGCAAAAGTCTGGCACAGGCTATCTATATTATGAAACAGGTTTGGGTGTGGGTTTTCGTTTAATATAGATGATGAATTTAATATATTGGGCTTGACGAGACAATGAATCGGTCCATTTATGACAAATGGGTCCCTTAGTGTCGAGCTAAGTATGTCTCCGCTCATGGGTTTAGTTCATTCGCGACTGGGAATGATGAAGTGGCATCTCCTCTTTAGATACCACGAGGTGACTCCAACCTTCGAAGCCCAACAATACACTCATCGGAAACCAGTAAATTGCAAATTCAAAAATCAAGAAACGAAACTCAAATTTTTTTGCCAAACATGTTCAAGGGCCTAAAATCCTCCACAAAGCTGGACCAAGAATAAATTGGAAAACGAAATCGATGTTGCAAAAAACTCAAAAAAACCCTATTCAAAGAACAAGAATTAAGAAGAGCCACAAAAACTTCAACCCACAAACAAAGGGAAAATTACCAAAATAGTCATAAACCTATTACAATTTTTCCAATTTTGTCATAAACTTTTTGCAAGTTCAATCCTAAAACTTTTGCAATTATGTTAATTTAATCCATTTAGCCATTTTTGGTCAAACGACTAACTTGATGTGGATAATTCTTTTAATAATATTTAATTTTAAAAAAATTATTTAATATTTTTTCTTCACTTCCTTCTCCTCCCTCCAACCAGTCACCGCCAATAATCAGCCAAAGGAAGGGCTGGCAAAGGACTTCACTAGCCTTGGGGAAGCTTGGCCATGGCTTGGCAACCCCACCCAAGCCACCAACTGGGTTGGCGAGGGTTGCTGATGGCTGGGTGAGGCTTCCCCTTGTCAAATTTGGCAATGGTCGAGCCTCGCTAGCCATGAGGATGCTCAATCTTGCCAAATCCGGCAAGGCTTGGCTTCATCTAGCTATGGCGAAGCTACCACCTACCCAAGGCCGGTGAGGCTGACCTCATCAGTGCTCACATTTGGCTGGCTGGCTAGAGGAAGGAGGGAGGAGGAAGGAGGAGGGAAACAAAAAGAATAGGAAAAAAAGAAAACATGATAAAATTTTGAAATAAAATGTTATTAAAACATTGTTCATGTCAACGTCGGCCAGCCAAAATTGGGTGGAGAGGAGGTCAATCAAATAAATAGATGTTAATTAATTTAACCAAAGATCCAACTAATCACCATGTTTGTATAATGGATTGAATTAGCACAATTGTAAAAAGTTTGGGATTGAATTGACCAGAAAAAAAAAGATTTAGAACTGAATAAAATAGGTTTGGGACTGTTTGGTAATTTTCCCCACAAACAAAAGGAATTCAAAAGGTAAAAACCATGATCAATGCTCAAATAGCCATGAAATCATAACTTTCTAGGAATTGATCAAGAAAACCAACTCAACGACCTATCTACAATTGTCGCAAAAGGGCCACAAGGAGCTCCAGACGTCCTATCCAACGGAGTAGAGGGGAAGACAACATCGCCTACTGGGGTCACCGCGAACGAAGTCGGTCCACGACGTGGGGCTGCTGTCGAAGAAAACATTATGTGCACCTGTTTTGCCACATGGGTCGTGCATAAATCCACTCATAGATCACCATGTGGCCATAATGGGCCCACTTTTCAATTCTTTTCTCCCCCCCCACCTTGATCCCTCTCTCCTTCTCCCCCTAGCCCTCTCCTTCACCAGCATGGGGCGCCAACATTCACTTGCCCTCTCCTTAACCTGAGCTTCACCACTGCGCCTCCCCCATCATCACCACTGATGGAGTCATGTCACTCATGAGCTAGTCGTTCATGGCTGGCTAGTGAGATTTTTCAAAAGAATCCCTTCTTCGTCCATGGTGGAAGGAAAAGATGGATACACAGGAGATCAATAGCATGCTCGAACGATGCTGACAATGACCATAGATGAGCGTGGGCATCTTGTGACTCTAAGGGAGAGAGAAAAGATCTAAAAAGTGGACTTATTATGGTCATGTCACGATCAATGAGTGAACATATGCACGACCCACGTGGTAAAACCAGTGTACCTAATATTTCCTTTTGCCATCAACAATGTCGTAGTCTTGAGGCTAGGCACATTTTCGGATGAAGCAACAGACATCATCGCGGAAGGGGTTTAAGGTGAAGAAGAACAAGATGTGTTGTGGTTGACCTGTTTACTAAGTGGATAATAGACTCACTAAAATTCTTGTATTTTGAGCTTTTCACTTTAGAACCCACTAAGACCAGTATTTAAAATTTAAAGTGATTCATATATGATTCACTTAAGCAAATTTGACTTAAAATATGAATTTGTGACTTATTTTAATAGCCATGATCACCTCTGGTACTACCTAGGTTCAATCTTTCCAATTTGACAAGAGACTCACTTGACATGTGTCATATCTCCATGGCACAAGGCACAATGACATGGCACTACTAGCATGCCTAATATTTTGTCTAGAATTGCATGTAGGTTTTTTAAATTGGGCAATTGCTAATAGATATAGGCCTAGCATGTAAATGCAACCCTTCATATGTTGGCACACATGCAATGATATCTCACTATGCATGGACCACAAGGTTCACTAGTTACATTTGTCTAAAAAATTACACTTGATGGAACATCAATCATTCAATGTGCCAAATCATACCAAACGCCATGCTTGCGCAACGGATGAATGAGTCGGATGTATGATATACATAAGGCAATTGGCCAAACTTTAGGAAAAATTGTATACTTAATAATCTGGTAGATCATATCCAACCTATGAGGTAACAAGTCCTTATCAAAATTTGCCAAGTTAAGGGAGGATTATATTTCTTTCTTTTCAGATTGGTGTTTCAAATATGAATATCAATCATATTTATTTCTACTTAAATTGATACATAAGTATTATCATAGAAAGTCCTCTATTGAGGAAAACATAGGGCATACAGAAAAATATCACATTATACTATTTAGACAAAACCTTGTCCAGCAACTTGTCCAAATTTGTAAAAGACGAACCGTTTTCATCGACTGCTTCTTCTGCCATCTTCTTCCACTCCATGGCCTTGCGTCGCATTTTCTTCCCCACCTCTCCTTCCATCAACTCCCTCACAAGCCTCTCCACTTCATCTCTCTTTACATTACCATCCATCTTCAACCCAACCCCCCAATCATCACATATATACTTACAGTTTGTTGGTTGGTCTCCAAAGCACGGCCAACACAACATCGGAACTCCAGCCGACAAGCTCTCGATGGTCGAGTTCCAACCACAATGAGTCAAGAACCCTCCAATTGAAGGGTGGCATAACACTCTCTCTTGTGGGCACCACCCAGATAAAAAGCCTCTCTCTCTCGTTTCCTCAACAAACTCTTCAGGAAGAGTTGTTGTGTCTCCGTTCACCGCATCAGGCCTCAAGACCCATAAGAAACACTGATTGCTATTAGCCAGTCCCATCGCAAATTCAACCAATTGTTGGTGCGTCATGAATGCTATACTCCCAAAGTTCACATAGATCACAGACTTGGGCTCCTTCGATTCCAACCAGCAAAGGCATTCGTCATGCTCTTCTAACAGATTGCACTCTATGTGCTTCGAGGTGAATACTTTTTCTTGAGCAATTCGATTGATCATTAGGTGGAGTGGTCCCACCGCATAAACCCTTGGGATCATTGACGAGAGGGCGTGCAGCACATCCGGCTCAAGCGCCTCGAAGGTGTGGATAATGGTCATCGTGGCGTCATCGGTCTTGTGGCCGTTGTCAGCGGTGAAGTTCAATAAAGTGTCATCGGAGCCAGAGATTCGGAAGAAGTGAGGCATGTCGCATAGCCTCATGTTTTTCATTCCCGGGATCCAGTCGATAGGGGTGTTCCCATACCCATTCATCAATTGTGATTCATCTGCAAGCATGCATATCCATGCAAAATCATCAAATGGCAACAAATTTAATTACGGTGACTTTTTTTTTTTCATTTTTTTAAGACAATCTAAGTCACAAATGGCATACAATGCAAGTCTTTGAAATTTAGGGAAAATTATCAACAAAAAAAGTCATACACATTTTAATTTGGCGAATTTAGTTTGAATTCTTTTGACAATTTGCCAATGTAGTTCTCCCGGCCAATTTTGGTAAAAAAATCACCAATGTGGACACCGGCCGTCCTACGTGGAACGGCCTATTCTAAGATGGAAATTTTTTGAAATGTTTTTAAAAATTTAAAAGTTTGCTTCATTTTTTCTTTAGTTTATTTTCTTTCTTTCTTTCGTGTATTGTGGGCCGACAACCCTCGCCCAGCACCATGAGGGCCGCAAAGCCCTTGCTGACCACCATGAGGGGTCGCGTCCCTTGCCAAATCAAAGCCAGGTGAGGGCATCGTGAATATCTGTTGACACAGGGAAATAACAAAAAGAATATATATATAAAAATTAAAGAAAAAGTAAAGGAAAAAATTGCAAATTTTTTTAAAAATTGCATAAGTTGTCCACGTCATCATCAATTTAACCACACGGAACAATTAGCCTCTACATCAGTGATTTTCAACCAAAATTGGCATGAAGTACTACATTAGCAAATTGTTAAAAGATTCACTATCTTGACTAAATTAAATTGTTTAGGACTGAATTGATATCTTATAATATGTTTAGACACTTTTTAAATAAAAAAAATTATCCCTAGAGATTAATCCATCAATTTGCGCTGTTCATGTGTGATCAAAGGCATTCATATAATGGTAGATGATCTGACCGAAAATTTAGTTTCCAGGAGAATTGAATAATATGTAATTCCTCGTCAAGTGAAGTATGATAGTATGATGAATGCATGAAGTAAGTGAACTCTTCGTAAAATGCAATACCGATAACGATAAAACTTATACAAGGGGAATTTAATAGAAACTCAAACGTGTTTTACCTGTGAGTGGTGCGAGACCGTTTTCTTCCAGGGCCCGCAATTGTTTCACCGCCATAAGGGCACAACCGGGTATAGGGAACAGGTGTATGAGCGGAATCCCAAATTTCGAAGCCGCGGGACTCGTCGTAAACGCCATGAAACCGTCCGAGACGATGCAAGTCACCGGAGGGAGACTCGGGTTCGAGCCCAGGCTCGATACAAGATCGGCAAAGGGGCCGGCCATATAGTTCCTCATCGAGTCACCGAGCATCTGCATGTCCTGTATCGCATCCGCTTCCGAAGGAGGAAGACCATCCGGGATCGTCAGGAACTGAAAGTCGCTCAGCGTTCCGTTTGCGAATTCAGGGCCTCGGGCCTTAGCGAGACGCTGGTGGTTGAACTCGGTGTTGACGAAGGAGATGTGGAAGCCCTTGTGATGGAGGAGCTTTGCTAACTTGAGCATGGCGCCGATGTGGCTTTGTGCAGGGCAGGGAATGCAAACCGCGTGTGGCTTTGTGGCCGATTCGAATCTAGTGGAACCCATTGGTTTCTTCTCACCAGAGGATGATGACTCCAATGACATTTCAGGATGAGATGAACTCGGCTTTGTTTAATGATCATTGAGTTGAGCTTCCCTCCTTATGTAACATCGTCGACATTTTGTCCTCAAGTATGGCGTCGCATTATAAGTTGGCAAGTTTAGTTTGATTTCCATCTCCTTGTTTCTTTTTCCCCAAGGAAATGTATGATTTAAGTAATACTATCTACCTTCTATACTAGTTTTTTTTTTTTTTTTCAATTGATATCCGATTGATTATTTTGTAGGGGTAGAAATATTCCAGATTGGCGTTGAGAATTGGTCTCCTTCCACGTGGACCACATGACTTGAGCAACAAAGCCAATTTGGTCCCCCACCTATCAGTTCCCCCCGAATAAAATAACATTGTAAGAAACCCCAAATTTTACTAACTGACAAGACTAGGTCGGCTGTGTAGTTTGAATTAGTTCCGTCATAGTGTCCAATGATATTTTGGTTTGTTTGAAGTGACAATTTTCTTTTCACTCTCAACTATTTAGGGATGAATTCGCATCATCGCCTTTCGTGGGTAGCAAGTTAAGGAATCTGGCATAATGCAGAGGAGGGGGGCGGGGCAACTCAGTCAACGCAACTGCAGCTATGTCTCTCTCATTCAAAGAGAGCCGTATGCTGTTTGACTGTTGTCGAGTAACCTCTAAAGTTAAAAGACAAGATTGACTTAATTATAGCTTGACGCGACAAACTATAGATTAGAAACCTAAAATGGTTTATATATAATGCTTGCCCAAACAAATGTCTTGGATAAAGTCGAGGAAGAAATGACTAATGTCTTGATGCACAACAAATGAATTTACCCCAGAATATGCGTTGAATCACCAACGAGTAATAAATAAATCTACAACTCCACGATAGTCCAAATACAATCACAAAGAAAATATTCACTTTCCACATTGTTAATATTCGACCGTCTTCTAAAGATAGTAATGGAAACCTTTTGTATGTGTTATTCTGATAGAGAGGAAAACATTATTTTAACGTCTCTTCTTTTATTATGTAGGACTGCCTCCTCTGGGAAGTTATTTTAACTTCCCTTAAAGATAACCGTTCAAGCCTCTTCAAAAGGTGTCTCTCAAACACACCCCATTATAGGCAAAATGTGCTTCTTGTAAACAAATCCCGTTGAGGTAAATGGTGCCCCTCGGACACATCCTATCAGGGGCAAATCAACAAAATATAACAGAATGATCAAAGAGAGTTATCAAAGAGAAATTTCATCATTTTTCTAGACTTTCAGGTAACCTATGGCTATAATTGACTGCAAGTTGGAAGATTTGTTCTTGGAGGATCAATACCTGTATTCTCCGAAAGGTGCCATATCATTTACTGTAATAGACACACAAGATTGTCTGCGAGGAGACTACTACTACCAATATTGGTAGAACTGATCTAGTCCTTTCCCCTTTAACAAAGATGAAAGGCTACTAGGAGCTTCGGTTGTTGAATCTCGTGGAAATGACCATTGTGGACCATAGTCACTAGCTAGATATAAATAAGGGGGGTATGGAATACATATGGTGAGCTAAAAAAAATAAAAGGAAAAATAGAGGTTTTTCTATCCAAGACTCTTTATTTGGAACTGAGAAAAAAAAAAGAGTTTTCTTTTTTTCTGTCAATTCCTAATCGCACGGAACTTCATCTAACTACTCTTCTACTTAGTGGGTTACCAATATGGATAATGTTAATCACTTGAAATTCACCGATTGGAAGCATGTTTTAAGGAAAATCACGGGTGGACGATAGATAATATAGCCCATGCTAAGTAACATTTTATTTAAGATACCAACGTGTCATTCGATCTAAAACTATATTTGTTATATTATTTGAGATGATGTAGCCAATGTGAATTTCCACAAGAGAAATTATACGCGTAAGTTCATGATGGAAGATATATTTATATTTATTAAATGGTTACGCCAGCTTTTATTCAAAGTGGATTCAAAGTCTCATATAGATCTATCCTCCGATTTAAAGAAAATATAAGATTGTAATATATGTTAATTATAATATAAGTACCCGCAATATTTCGACGCATTTCTTCACAGACCAAGAAGAATGGAGACAGTGATGGATCACGTGGCCGTTTGCAATAATGGTAATAACGTGTCGACCTCCTGTGTCGGGGCCGAACGAGTGGGGGCACCGCCATTCTTGAAGAAGACATTCGAGATGGCGGGGGACCGGAGACGGACTCCGGGTGTCGTAGGGCGATGATCGGATAGCTTCGTGATTGGGGGGACCAGCACGAGTTCTCGAAGGACCTCTTGCCCAAATACTTCAAGCACTAGAACCTTTATAGCTTCATTCTTCACTAAAAAAGAAAAAAAAATATCTAAATAATATTAAAAATTATTCACGTCGGCATCAATCAAGTCATCTGAGACAACCAACGTTCACATTAGTAATATCCGATTTATGACTTAATTAATATAATGAAAATGTTTAAAATTGAATTGACGAAAGTAAAATTGATTTAGGACAATTTTCCCAGAGATTCATAGTCCTTATTGAAAAAATTAGGTATTGCAATAGTCCCATGGAAAAGATTGTAGCAAAAGATGATTTGTGAGGAACATGTCAGCTTTTTGGATAAATAAGAAAATTGTAATTTCTCCATCGTGCATACTTACAAGAAAAGGCCAACATGTCAGCTTTAGGCTTGCCAAATGAAGTCATGTAAAAAATAATCTAGCTCGAATTGACTCATATGCAGTGTAAATCAGTGGTCCATACTCAACCCAATCCGACTCAGGATCCATTTAAATTGTGGTCTTTGAAGAATTAGCTACTCCAGGGATCAGTTTGTTGAGTTAGTGAGGGAGCTTCGGGGTTTGGTTACGGGCGGGGAAGTGAAGGTAGTAGTGAAAGTCCGGCCCGGGCTGTCTATATATCATGAAATGGGTTTGGGCTTTGGTTTTTGTTTAATATAGATTATGAATTTAATTTATTGGGCTTGATGAGACGATGAATCGGCCCATTTTTTACGTATGAGTCCCTCACCGTGGAGCTTAAGTGTGTCTCCGCTCATGGATTTAGTTCATTCGCCATATATGGGAATGATAAAGTGGCATCTCCTTTTATAGACATCGCTAAGTGACCCCAACCTTCAAAGCCCAACAACACACCCATCGCATACCAGTAAATTGCAAATCCACAAATCAAGAAACAAAACTCAAAGTCTTTCCCCAAACACGTTCGAGGGCCTGAAATCCTCCACAAAGCTGGATCAAGAATAAATTGCAAAACGAAATCAATGTTGGATTAAACTCAAAAAAACCCTATTCGAAGAACAAGAATTCAGAAAAACCACAAAAACTTCAACCCACAAACAAAAGGAATCCAAAAGGTAGAAACTGCGATCAATGCTAAACAGCCACGAAATTATTACTTCCTAGAAGTTGATCAAGAAAACCCACACAAGGACGCATCTGCAACTGTCGCAAAAGGGCCGCGAGGAGCCTTGGATGTCTTCCTCAACGGAGTAGAGGGGGAAGTGACGTCTCCTGCCGAGGTCACAGCAGACGAAGGCAGTCCACCATGTGAACTGTTGTAAGAGAAAATATTGTGTATGTTAAAATATGTCTCAAGTTTGAGTCCAATGTGAAATTCTGAATATTCCGAATAGGATATGTTGTCGATGATCAAAATTGAGCAAAAAAGATCCGAAGATCAACTTCCCAAATTTGAATCTGCATTTGAGAGTCTAACCGCTAAAATTGAAAAGTCCAATTTTCACTTGGATTTGGATTTTATTTAAAATATATATAATATGTTTTGGATAAAATCGTTTAAAATAGGAAATAGAATCCTATGAGAAGCTGGCAAAAGAAATAAATGTCTTACTTATATATATAAACTTGTGGCCATAGATGAAAAAAGGTTGATCATGAAGAATTGGTCTTGAAGTGCCGTCTCGTTGTTGAGTGCTTGGGAGGGATTTTCTTTGTCATTATTGTTCGTGAATTACATCCAAGAAAATTTAGTGTTCAATCCAATTAAATCTTGTGATAAGATTTGCGTATAATTCCATCGTGAGATTAAAAAATTATTTCTTGAGGAATTTTGGGGACTAAACACAGTGTATTGTTGGGTGTGATTGGGGCTTGGGAAATACTGAGAGAGTATTTGAGTGACTTGAGTGTATAATCTCTTTGTATCGCTTGATCTATAGTGAAACTCACAGCTGCTCTCCTCATGAACGTAAGTCTTTATGACCGAACCACGTGTCCGATATATTTTATTCTTCTGTCTATATTATTGTTCGATCGCTCACTCTATCTCAACAGTGTAGACCCATTTTTCCATGTGGCGTGCATAAATCCACATTGATCATCATGTGATCATAATGGGCCCGCTTTTCAAATCTTTTCTCTTCCCCCCAGTACCCCCTTCTCTCCTTCTCCCTCTAGCCCTCTCCTTCACTAGCACGGGGCGCCAACGTTCACCTAGCCTCTCTCTAACCTGAGCCCGACGTCCTCCTCCATTGTTGCCACTGACGAAGTCGCATCACTCGTGAGCTAGTCGTTCATGGCTGGCCAATGAGAATTTTCAAAAGGGTCCCTTCTTCATCCATGGTTGACGGGAAAGACGGACACACAAGATTAATGTGCCAAATCATACCAAATGCTACTCTAGTGTGGAAGATGAATTGATTGGATTATGTTGGCCAAACTTTAGGAAAAACCGTACACTTAGATAACCTAGTAGATTGGATCCAATTTCTAAGGTAACAAGTCCTTGTTGAAATGTGTCAATTTTAGAGAAGGATTATATTTCTTTCTTTTTAGATTGGTGTTAGAAATATGAATATCAACCACATTTGTTTTTACTTAAATTTATACATAAGCCATTATCATAAAAAGTCTTCTATTGAGGAAAACATAGCGCATAAAGAAACATCACATAACACTATTCAGACAAAACCTCATTCAGCAACTTGTCCAAATTCATGGAAGATGACCCTTTTTCACAGACTGCAACTTCTACCATCTTCTTACACTCCATGGCCTTGCGTCTCATTTTCTTCCCCACCTCTCCTTCCATCAACTCCCGGATAAGCCTCTCCACTTCATCTCTCTTCACATTACTATCCATCTCCATACCAACCCCCCAATCATCACATATATACTTACAGTTCGTTGGTTGGTCTCCAAAGCATGGCCAACATAGCATTGGAACTCCGGCTGACAAGCTCTCAATGGTCGAGTTCCAGCCACAATGAGTCAAGAACCCTCCAATTGAAGGGTGGCACAACACTCTCTCTTGTGGGCACCACCCAGATAAAAAGCCTCTCTCTCTTGTTCCCTCAATAAACTCTTTGGGAAGAGTCGTTGTGTCTCCATCCACTACATCAGGTCTCAAGGCCCACAAAAAACACTAATTACTATTAGTCAGTCCCATTGCAAATTCAACCAATTGTTGTTGCGTCATGAATGCTATACTCCCAAAGTTCACATAGATCACAGAATTGGGCTCCTTCGAGTCTAACCAACAAAGGCACTTGTTGTGCTCTTCCAACAGATTGCACACAATGTGCTTCGAGACAAATACTTTTTCTTGAGTGATTCAATCAATCATTAGGTGAAGTGGTCCAACGGCATAAACCCTTGGGATCATTGTGGAGAGGACGTGTAGCACATCCGGCTCAAGCGCCTCGAAAGTGTGGACAATGGTCATTGTGGCGTCATCAGTCTTGTGGCCAATGTCAGTAATGAAGTTGAATAAAGTGTCATCGGAGCCAGAGATTTGGAAGTAGTGAATCATGTCACGCAGCCTCATGTTTTTCATTCCTTGGATCCAATCGATAGGGGTGTTCCCATACTCGTCATCAATTGGGATTCATCTGCATGCATGCATATCCAAGCAAAATCATCAAACGGCAACAAATCTAACTATCGAGAGTTTTTCTCATTTTTTGAAGTCATTCTAAGTCACAAATCACATACAATGCAAGTCTTCAAAATTTAGGAAAAATTACCAAAAGAGTTATAAACATATTGTATGGATGTCAATATAATCCGAGATGTTTTAATTTGGTCAATTTAATCCAAAACCTTTTGAAGATTTGCTAATGTAGTTTCCCAGCCAAATTTGGCAAAAAAATCACCAATGTGGACACTGGTCATCCTATGTGAAATAACTTGTATCGATGTTGACAATTTTTGAAATGTTTTAAAATTTCTAAATTTTGTTTTGATTATTTATTTCCTTTTTACTTTCTTTTCTTTTTTAAATTTGTTCTTTGTAGGCCGACAACCCTCGCAAGCACTACGAAGGCCGTAAAGCCCTTGCCGACCACAGCTAAGGGATGCAATCCCTGCCAAATCTAGGGTAGGTGAGGGTAACGTGGCCCTTACCTATGGCTAGAAACCTCTTCTAACAAAAGGAAAAAGAAAAAAATTAATTTAAATAAAAAAGAAGGAAAAAATTTAGAAATATTTCTTAAATTGCTTAAGTTGCTCATGTCAGTACCGGTTATATCACGTAAGACAATCGGCATCCACATCAACAATTTTTTGCCAAAATTGGCTTAAAATGTCAGGAATTACTGATTCCCTAAAATGGATCTGATACTAAATCGAACTACTAAAACGAATGCGGAAGACGAGCCCAGAAATAACATGTATCACTGATCAAAGACACACCACGGAATTGAGCGTACCTTATTGTCCATAGATTAAACACTAACGTTGATTTGAGGAAGAAAAACTAATCCCGTTCTACCGAGGAGCGTGCCGTTACTATTAGGGGAAGAAAAACATAGCGTACTGTTTCTTTCTATTTTCTTCTTTTTGAGGGAGAGAGAGAGTGAAAAGACATACATTCGTCTAAAGGGTGTGATCCCTTTTTCTTTTCTCTTTTACGTCTTCCCCAACAGATGTAACTCTTCAACGTGTAACATTTCCCCAAAAGACACAACCCCTCATATTTAATCAACGCAACCTTTCACATGGCAACTGTTCCTCCATAGGCCATTTTCTTGTGGGCCGGGCCCTCTAAGGCCCATCTACATAAATAAAACCATCATCTTTCACCCGCACATGGTGGGCTAAACAGGATCCTCTTTACCTCTCTACAATGTTTATATCGGTGAATAATCCATGCGATCGGCATACTTTGAAAGCTCGTTGCTATACATCTGTTAAGAATATATAGCAGCTCATAATTGGCATCATACTTTGAGTAGATTTAGTATGCAGTATTCTAGATCGATCGATCACATTTATATCTCTTTTGATCTCTTTTTAAACAATGATATATTATATTCACAATTATGATTATCCTAAAGACAGTCATAATTGGTCGACCAGTAAACACAAAACTAATATGTGATTCTCCAAATTCGATCTTCATCTTTCCTTCAAACTCTCAATTTCAGTTCAATTTGATTTTCTAGAAATGTCTCATTAGATCGAATCAATTCATGATCATTGACAACATCCTAAGATAACAAACACTAAATAGAAATTTTGAGAATAAGTAAGAGTCATGAGAGCACTAAATTGAGGAACTCTTTTTCTCAAAAGTCTCACACGGTATAAAAGTTGAGATCAAACTTTTACCACTCTTATTGGTCATCTCATACATACGTAGTATGAAATACGTATTACAGTATTAACTCCTTTATCATGGAGCGTATGTCTACACCATCAATACCGTATAGATGATAGTTCAGACATACATAATGTCTAACTTGAGTTTACATATCTACTCATTCACAGAATTCATCAGAACTCACATCTGGCATCATAGACAGATAAAGTAAAATATGTGGGTTATTTTACTTTCGAACATAGTAAATATTATGTCATCATCTTAATATTCAGTTAAGGTGACTCATGTATTTTAAGCTTGAGCTCTCGATTATCACCTAGATAATAAGCTTAAAAACCGTCTCATCTCTATTTATCACACAGTAGATAAAGGCAATTACCCGTGTGAGTGGGATAATCTTTTATCTGTCCGACATATTTTTTTTAACTTAATATAATGCACTGAGCATTAAGATGCATAAACGTCAAACAAAGATTCATAGGCATTAATGATGAAAAACACAAATTCATTAAAT
This sequence comes from Eucalyptus polyanthemos subsp. polyanthemos, assembly GCA_017140185.1. Classification (NCBI taxonomy): domain Eukaryota; kingdom Viridiplantae; phylum Streptophyta; class Magnoliopsida; order Myrtales; family Myrtaceae; genus Eucalyptus; species Eucalyptus polyanthemos. The sequence goes on from CM029462.1 coordinate 48,109,154, forward strand.
GTGAACACTTCAAGAAAATTACAATATTAAGGACATTTGCCTCTATGCAGTCCTAGAGATTTTACATAACCACAAAATACATTTCTAGGTATTGGTTTTGTCATAGGATCTGCTACCATTCTATGCGTAGATATGTACTGTAAGTTCACATTTTTTCGTGCAACCATATCTTGGACAAAATTATACTTGGTATCTATATGTTTGGTCTTACCATGATATTTTGGATATTTGGTGTACGCCATAGCTGCTTGGCTATCACAGTTAACCAATAATGGATTTGTAGCACTTTCAATAACACATAAATAATCCAAAAATCTCTTAAGCCAAACATCTTATTGTATTGCTGCTAATAATGCCACGAACTCAGCTTTCATCGTGAACAAGACTATACACATTTGTTTCTTACTGCTCCAACATATGGCGCCATTATTCAGTAAGAAAACAAACCTAGAGATAGATTTCCTTTCATTTAAATCTCCTCTCCAATCAGCATCATAATAGCTTTCGAGTCACAAATCCTTTAATTGATAACTCAGCGTATAATCAGTAGCTCCCTTTAGATACCTCAGTATTCTCTTATGGCTTTCCAATGTGCTTGACCTAGATTGGATTGGTATCTACTCACAATTTCAATTGCAAAGCATATGTTAGGTCTTGTACACATCATAGCATACATCAAGCTCCCAACAGCACTAGCATAAGGAACATGTTTCATTTGTTCCTTCTCTTGTAGAGTCCTTGGATACAGTCAATACCAATCATTCACCTTTTGCAATAGGAGTATCAATGTATTTACAATCTTGCATATAAAATCACTCAAGAACCTTATTTATGTATGTTTCTTGCGAAAGAGATAATGATCTCTTTGAACGATCTCTTGAAATCTTAACTCCAAGAATGTACGTAGCATCACCCATATCTTTCATCTCAAAGTTGGAAGATAACCAACTTTTCACGGTATTAATAAACTCCTTATTACTTCCAGCAATCAGTATATCATTAACATATAATAATATGGTCACAAATTGATCTTTGGATCTTTTGTTGTATACACAATGATCTTTGTTAATCATTGTAAAATCATATGCCATTATGGCATTATGAAAACATATATACCATTATCTCGATAATTGCTTAAGGCCATATATCAATCTCAAAAGTCTATATACCTTTTGTTCTTGACCTTTCATCATGAAACCAGCGGTTGTTCCATATATATTTCTTCCTTTAATTTTCTATTAAGGAAAACAGTCTTTACATCCATTTGATGTAATTCAAGATCCATACTTGCCACTATTGCCATAATAATGCGAATTGAGGTAAATCTCACTACAAAAGAAAATGTTTCTTCATAATCAATTTCTTCCTGTTGATTATACCCATTCGCCACAAGACGAGCCTTATGCCTTTCTATCGAGCCATTAGCTTTACGCTTTATTTTGAGAACCAACTTGTTCCCAATAACTTTGTCTCCTTTTGGAAGATCAACCAGTTCCCAAACTTGGTTTGACTTTATTGACTCTATTTCTTCTTCCATTGCATGAATCCATTTTTTCTTACTATGGCAATTTAGAGCATCATTAACATTTCTTTGATCATCTTTATCTTGTGGAGCAACCATGAAAGTTTCCCCTTTAATGTCAAAATGTCGACGGGGAATACTTTGTGACTTGTTCACCATATGGGAGATTGTACACTTTGCACATCATTCCCCATCATGCTCCCACTCGAATTAGATAATGACGATATCATCTCATCATGTGGTTGTAATTAATAGTGAATTGAATTAAATTCATCACTTCTCATGTTACTCTCATTTGGACGAACTCCATTAAATTCATTATCTTGATCCAAGGTTTCAAATAGGGAGTAATCCTCACCTATTTCACCATTCATAGGAAATTCATTCTCTAAGAATGTGATATTCCGTGATTCGAATTCAGTTATACTTCCACTTTCCTGCTCACCTATGAACACATACCATTTCGAGTGTTCAGAGTATCTTATGAAAATACTATTCTTTCCTTTGGGACCCAATTTCCCAAACTTGTGAGAGGGCTCATGAGTATAGGCAGCAAAACTCCATGGTTTAAGAACACCTAAGCCTAGTTTTCTGCCTGTCCATAACTCATATGGAGTGGAAGTAATTGATTTGGAAGGCACTCGGTTAAGTATGTAGGCAGCAGTTAACAATGCATCATTTCAAAAAGTGATAGGTAAATTAGTATGCACCATCATGAACTTAACAATTTCCAATAGTGTTCTGTTCCTTCTCTCCGCAACACTATTTTGTTGAGAAGTATATGGAATAGACAACTGTCATTCTATTCATTTTTCATCACATAATTTTCTGAACTCATTAGATAAATATTATCGACCTCAATCGGATCACAATACTTTTATTTTCTTATCTAATTGATTTTCTACCAAGTTCATAAACATTTTGAAACAACTCAATGCTTCGGATTTATGAGAAATCAAATAGACATATCTGAATCGAGTATAATCATCTATAAATGTGATGAAATAAACAGCCCCATGCCTTCCTCTCATATTTATCGGACCACAGACGTTAGAATGGATTAATTGCAAAGGAAATTCAGCTTTTTTATCTTTTCCAAATGGTTTTCTTGTTGTTTTCCCTACTAGGCAATGCTCACATATGGGCAAATCGATTTTTTCAATATTGCCTAACAAGCCCTCTTTGACTAGTCTATTCATACGTTATTGGCCAATATGATCAAGTCTAGCATGGCACATACTCACATCATTATTATATGAATTATGAGATGTGAAAAGGAAATAACAAACATTGGCATTATTATAGTCAACATTTAATACAATAAAACCATCTAGAAAATAACCACAACCATAGTAATTTGTATTCAAATACAAATCCACACCACTATTATGGAAATTCATATTAAAATCAAGTTTAACCAACACTAAAACAGACACTAAATTTCAACAAATCTCCGGAGCATACAACACATCATGTAGGAACAGAGTGCGTCCACCATGCATGTTCAATTGACAGATGCCAATTCCTTTTACTTCTGCTCTAGAGTTGCTTCCTAAATAGATCCACTTAGTTTTAATCGGTACTCGTTGGAATTCCACGAAGAATTCTCTATATTTCGCTACATGGTCTATCGCTCTTGAATTCACAATCCACAAAGGATCAGACTCAGTTAAGAATACAGAACTTGACACATAAGTAAAGTTTTGAAAAGTACAATGGGGTGTATACCTTCTTTAGCTCACGATAGTCGCGAGCATAGTGACCATTCTTGCCACAATTGTAATACTTCACAATTGTAATACTTCACCCTTGTAAGCTTCTTCATTCGATAACGCTTTCCTCTTTCATGTTGGACAAGCTTAGGTTTCTTCCCCGAAAGACTTGCTTCCTTGCCTTTCCTTTTATTGAACTAGTTAAGACGTTTGCGCTTAGAGTTCGAAGCTCCATGTGAGCTAGAACCAATATGATAAATTTCAATTTCCAGCTTAACTGCCAAGAACTCTTCTAGCTCAAGATAACGCACTGCATCCTCAAAGGTTTTGATATTTTTATTATGGGTCAGGTGCATCTTCATATGCTCCAAACTCTGAGGCAATGAATGGATCACTGCTTACACTTGCTGCTCATTAGTTAGGACATGGCCAGCATTTTTCAGCTCATTAATCATGTTTGACATATTTCTAAGGTTTTGCTTCATGGTATGATCATGAGGCTTCTTATAAGAGTCAAACCTAATAGTGAGTTGCCCCAGTCTGGTCACCGAAATATGACCAAATCTTAACTGTCAATGCTTTCCACATTTCCTTGGCATTCTCAAAATGCCTAAACTCTCGCATGACGTCATTTTCCATGCTACTCAGCAACATAATGCGAGCAAGAGAGTTCTTTCTTTTCCAAGCAGCAAATACATCCTTATCTCTCTTGTGTTATGCAGTGTTTCCTTTTTCAGGTTCTACCATGGTTAGGTTAAGAGCTTCTAGTGCCTCTTGCTCTTCCAACACATATTGGATTTTCATGTGTCATTTCATAGTTATCGCATCGAACTTTTCACCTTTGTTTAGCTCAGCAACTATACTCTTTGTGGCTGAAGCCATTTGATTTGAACATATTAGACATATATGCACGAATTACTAATGCCTATCATTTATGCATCCATTTTGCACAAAACCATTATATTAATGAATAATTTCAAGTAAGGTTTCAGAATCAAAAGATCACTATGTTTCCAATCATCATCCAAAATCCTAACTTGGAGTTATTATTAATATAACATTCTATGCAAAATAAATTCTTTGAAATTACAAAAATTTCTATGAACTACCCACAACAGTTAATAATAACAGAAAGCAAATAATATTTGATATCAAACAATGATATAATAATAATGCTTTCACATAATACAACTAACATATCAGTTGCCACACCAACAACAACTAGGTAGAAAACATTACATAAGATGTCCACAAAGCACACTAAATAAAGACCAGCCAAAACATCTAACACCAAATCAATATACGAACTAGGAAAGATTATCTTTTGTTCAATTTCTTGATCTTTTCCCTTGTAACAATCCATTAATAATTATCTATAAAAGCCATCACAATTCTCTTATACGAAGCAGCTCTATTGACTTCCCATAAGCAATTCAACACTCCTTGCTATTCTTATGGAAGAGTGTTCATGAAAAATTGCACCATCTCAGACTGTGGCATGTGACGACCATTTAATATGACATTTTGTATTTTTACGTTGACTTCAAGAATGTGATCAATTAAGTCACCAATCTCTTATCGATGATCAGTTAGCTCAGCTATCAACTTAAAAAGTCTTTCCTTTTGTTCATTGATAATTGCACGAATAGGTATGTGCAACTTAAGGAGAGGTATTATTCCTACAACAAATGCAGAACAAATAAGAGATTGCATATAATCCACATAGACTTAATTAGAAAAAGAAACACATTCCTTTTTTTTTTTGTGTGGTTAACGGTCAACGGTCAAAGTCAACGGTCAACGGTATCGGTCAACGATCGGCTAGGTCGAAGTCAACGGCGGTCGGGTCGGGCTAGTCGGACCGGATGGGCCGGGTGGACCGTTCGGCCCGGTCGGACAAATCGACCGGCACATGCCACGCTCGTGCCTAGATGACATCATGATGATGTCATCTGGCGGGTGCATGGCACGCCCCAGCACCCTGCACATGTGTCGCATGCGCCTGCGGGGGACCGCACGCGCCGATGACCCATTTTCATTTTGTCCGCACGTGGCGGCACGTCCGACGGCCTCTAACAGCGCTCGTTTTTCTCGTATCGATGAGAGCTTCAATCCTACACTTTTAGAAAAAAATTTCGACTTATAGAAAATCAAAAAACAGGGTGAACAATGTATGGGTGTCAGGATTGTCCATCCCCGATCTGCCGACAGTGGTGTTTAACGAAAATTCAATCCAAAGTTGATTCATAAAGATGAAAAAGGGTCGGGAAAACATGAAATACGGCTCTGATACCAATGTCGAGAATTATTGATTCCCTAAAATGGATTTGACATTAAATCGAACATCTAAAACGAATGTGGAAGACGAGCCTAGAAACAACATGTATCATTGATCAAAGACACACCATGGAATCGAGCATACCTTATTGTCTACAGATTAAACACCAATGTTGATTTAAGGAAGAAAAACTGATCCCGTTCTACCGAGGAGCGTGCTATTGCTATTAGGGGGAGAAAAACATAGCGTACTCTTTTTTTCTATTTTCTTCTTTTTGAGGGAGAGAGTGAAAAGGCGTACATCCGTCTAAAGGGTTTGATCCATTTTTCTTTTCTCTTTTACATCTCCCCCAACATACGTAACTCTTTTTTTTTTTTTTATGACCCGGGAACCCCCGTACAGCCGGCAACCAACGAGGTAAACCCGGGGTGATGCTAGCGAGGGACCCACCACCCCGATGTCACACTTAAGACACCAGATGGCTTGCCAGCCTCCCTTCAAATTGCGTTGAAGGGGCTTCGAACTCTGGATCTCTCGTTTGGAGGTCTGGAGCCTACCCAAAAGACGTAACCTTTAATGTGTAACGTTCTCCCAAAAGACACAACCCCTCATATCTAATCAACGCAACCTTTCACATTGCAATTGTTCCTCCATGGGCCATTTTCTTGCGGGCCGGGCTTTTGGGCCCAACATGGGCGGATAGGCCCTCTAAGGCCCATCTACATAAATAAAACCATTAGTATTGCAGTAGCAAATTGTTAAAAGAGTTATTGTATTAACCAAATTAAAATATCTAGGATTGAATTAGCATCCATATAGTATGTTCAGTTTTAAAAAAATTATCCTCGGAGATCTAATCCAATGATTTGCGCTCTTCGTGTGTGATCAAAGGCATTCATATAATGGTAGATGATCTGACCAAAAAATTAATTTCCGGGAGAATGGAATAATATGTAATTCCTCATCAAGTGAAGTATAATGGTATGATGAATGCATAAAGTAAGAGAACTCTTCGGAAAATGCAATACCGACAACGATATGAACCTACAAAAGGAGAATTTAAGACCTACATTCTGATCGAAGGCAAAGATTACTTATCCATCTGCGAACCAAAGCATCCATATTAGACTTTCACATTATGTTAGGAGCCGGGGATTCCTTTGAGCATCGTTGGACTAATCTAAATCGAGTGTGGCAGTTTCCCGTCCCTCACGTGTCGTGTAATCACTGAAAACACGCGCATGTGCTCCTAAGAATGGCCTTAAAAGAATGGAAATATGGTTATTCGAACCTAGGGCAGGCTCGATATGATCGATATGAGATCGCTAAAGGGGCCAACCGTATAGTTCCTCATCGAGTCTATGAGCATCGGCAAGTCCTGTATAGCATCCTCGTCCGAAGGAGGAAGACCATTTAGGATCGTCAGGAACTGAAAGTCGCTCAGCATTCCATTCACGAACTCGGGGCCCCGGGCCCTTACAAGCCGCCGGTGGTTGAACTCGGTGTTGACGAAGAAGATGTGGAAGCCCTTGTGATGGAGGAGCTTGGCTAGCTTGAGCGTGGCGCCGAAGTGGCTTTGTGCAGGGCTGGGAATGCAAACTGCATGTGGCTTTGTGGCCGATTCGGATCCAGTGGAACCCATCTGTTTCTTCTTACTATAGGATGATGATTCCAATAACCTTTCAAGATGAGTAGTGCCTTGCTTTAACGATCAATGAGTTGAGCTTCCCTCCTTATACAACTTCGTCAACTTTTTTTTTTTTTTTTTTTTTTTGGTAAGGAACTTCGTCAACTTTTTATCCTTAGCGTAAATTTCCAAGTATGGGTAGAAAAATTCCATATTGGCGTCGAGAATTAGCCTCCTTCCACGGGGACCAACACGACTTGAGTAACAAACCAATTTGGTCCCACTAGTGATCTTCAAAAGCCATGGTGAATGAAATAAGATCGATTGACAAAAAATTGTTGACCGCACATCATTTTCTCCTAGGTGGCGTATGGGGTTATCAATAAAGTGACATAAGCCCTTTTGTTGTTTCTACCTCTTCTCAAGTGATTGATTAATACCTAATATTAGGTACCTATGCAACTAATACCTAATATTAGATACCCATGTGAGAGATATTAGAGAAGTTCCATGTGGAGAATTTAGTATATTACCAGAGTAGATAATATATAATTTAGTTGCTCCATACTGAAAGTGCTAGTATGAACACCTAGAGGGGATGAATAAGTGTAAAAAAATAGATTTTGTAAAATGCAGTGAAAACCTTTACTTTTAACCTGAGTTTGAATAACAACAGACTTTTGAAACTAAGTTTGAAGAACAATAGACTTTGAGCGAGTTTAGATTTAGTAATTAAATAGAATTACAAATAAAATAAAGAGATTCAGGGAAGAGAATAAGAACAAAAGATTTATAGTGGTTTGGCTTTGATCAAGCCTACGTCCACTCTTCCACGCTAACAGCCTTCTAGTTGGATTTCACTGTACAATCAACAAGAGACTACAACTTTGAGTGCAAACACTTAGTAGTAGATCACAATATCTCACTAAGTCACTCTTTTGGTATTTCTCTCACTATCACAAATATTTAAGCTCACAAGAGACAAATGTGTAATCGAAGGTCAATCAGACTTTAGAATTATAAATTATACGCTCTGTCTCTTACTTGCTCATCGGTCCTTAATCTCTTTAAATACTCCTCCACTTCCAAACTAGCTGTTGGATGGTATCTTGAGCATCGTCTTCCAATCTATCCATTGGACACATCTGTATCTAGAATATATGGTAGCCGTTGAGTAACAAAAGTAGAATCCCAAATTGATTCTGTTCGTCCATACAAACAGAATCTTGGTTTATATAAATAGAGCTTCTTCATATAGAAAGTTCTTGTCTTCAAAATTCAATTGTCAATCAAATCAATCTTGATGTAAAATCCAAATTAGATCACTAGCCGTTATATGTTTGGGCTTATATTATGTTCTAACGAATCTGAATATAAAGTCTTAGAGCAATAGACTTTACAATTTGAGTCTGAGTACAATAGACTTTACAATCTGGGTCTGAACATAGTCTGCTTCTGAACAAATTTAGCTTTAAGGTCTAGACACAATTTAAATAAGTTCAGCTTCAGCATAGAGTCTGTTTCTAGTTCAGCTTTAGCATAAAGTCTGTCTTTTGGTTCTTCATTCACGTTCAGTCTAGAATTTGTCAGAGTGAGGAGACTTCTGATGTAAAACATACTTTGATACTAAAGTCTAGCAGTCTTTAGATTTTGACACAAAATATTGGAAATCTTCAGAATAGACTTTGAATAATATCATTTACATATTTTATCATCTGCATAGTCTGTTACTCAACCATTAAACACATTAATAGCCTTTGATTTATTTTGTTATCTTCAAAACATCATAAGGGATTTCCCAAACACATACCTCATTAACTCATACTTTTATCATGATCATAACATTATCAAATGGATAGACCATGTTCAAATGAGCTACAGTAGTGTATTATGTCTAGTTGCAACATGCTGATACAAAGATTCATTAAAATCTTGTAATTAGTCGAGAAGGTGATGTAACTAGTATAAACACCTAGAGGGGGTGAATATGTGTAAAAACAATTTCTCGAGATATGGAAGCAATACTAAGCAACCAATAGAAAGAAGATACTCTTTTTGCTCAACCAAAATGAATTACGACCAAAGTAAAGTAAAGAGTAGGGAAGAGAAGATTAAACGCAAGGTTTATAGTGGTTCGGCTTATCCTAAGCCTACATCCACTCTTCCACACTAACAGCCTATCGGCTGGATTCCACTACGAACAAAAGACATGTTACAGCACAGCTTTTGCTTGATTCCACAGTATAGATGTTCTACCACATTTCCTCAAGGTTTCTCACAAATATAAACTCTCTTTTGCGTACAAGTTTTTGCTCAAATGAATTGACTAAATAACAAGGAGCTTCAGACTTTGGAATTCTTCTATCGCGCACTTCTCGAACAACTTAGAACATCTTCCTTATATACTCATTTACGCCATCATACCAGTTGGCATTTACCAAAGGAATTCCTCCAATCTACCCGTTTGGACGGAATCAATTAGGAAGATCATTCGAGCTATTAAAGGAACATGACGATAGCCCATCAATCATGTTCGCCCATACAATCAGGATCTTGGTTTCCATAAGTAGAACCTTCCACGAATATTTCGCCAATCAACGGATCCTTAATCTTCGAATCAATCTCGATCAATCAAAAGGATTTCGTAATGTCATATCCAGCCAAGAGATCTTCTCCAGTCGATAAGGTCATATCCTTAATAAAACATCTAGTTCTGGATAGCCTTTCTTCAACGGATTAGAACTGTTAATGAGGATAGACTTTGAATCTTGAGTCTGGCTATCCGAAGGTATTCAGACTTTAAACAGCAGAGTCTGCAATCCTTCAGATTAGACTGATGGAAACGTTTTGTCAGCTTCAAAATATTTCAAGAAGATTTCTCCAATAGAAGGAACTCGGTTATTCAGTAGGTGGCGGAGGCCAATTGCATAAACCTTAGGACCATTGAGGCGAGAGCACATGGTATGTTTGCCTCGAGGGCTCCGGAAGGGTGGATGATGGACGCCATGGCCTTGATTGTGGACTTGATAACAGCATCGTAGCAGCCACTAATTCTATGCAAGTTGGGCAAGTCACGAAAGTCAAGAAAAATACCAAAAAAAAAAAAAAATTAAACCTATTGCATTAATATCATTTCAATCTTAAACATTTCAATTGAATTAATTTAGTCATAAACTTTTTCATATCATACCCATTAATTTAGTCTAGAAATTGCTAACTAGAACGATAGCTGTCTTGTGTGGCACAACCAACGCAGACACAAATAAATTTTTTATAATTTTATTTTTTCCTTTCCTTTTCTCTCGAGGGCCCCTCACCAGATCTGGTTCTGCCTCTGTAACACAAAAAACCACCAAAATTTCAGCAAGGGCTACAGTCAATGACCTTATCTGCAATTCTAGACTGGTTATCCATGGCCTTGTTGTTCTGCTGCATTTGCACGAAACTCAGCTCCAAGCCTCTGGCCATGACGTAATCTTCTTAATCAGCGAAACCTTCTTGGACAGTGACGCAGCTCTCACTCTTAGGACCACCGGCCCTAACTCCACACGCTCCACGCCTTCAAAAGACGCTACAACCTTCGTCCCCCTCATCGTCCACCTCAACTGAGGAGAAACCGCCATTGCCGCAAAGCGCCTCGGAACTCCCATGACTCTGTCCATTCTCCCGCTCACCTCGACGATTTCTTCTTCAAAATGCTGCCCGCTCACAGCATTAGGGTCGTCCGTAGGTCGTTGAAACTAAATGTGGACGACAAGGCCGCCCTTGCCCTTGCCCTTGCCCAGGTGTAGCTTGGTGAGGCCGACCCCAACCGATGGCCGGTCATGCTACGAGTGAAAAGAAAAGGGAAAGCAAAAAATAAATAAATAAATAAATAAAGGAAAAAAATAAAAATTATTAAAATATGTTGACATCAGCGCCGACTGTGCCACCTATGATGGTCGGCGTCCACAATAGCGATTTCCAACTTAAATTGGTCAAATAGATTGAATTGGTACTGATATGAAAAGATTTAAAACTAAATTGATTTAATTGAAAGGTCTAAGTTGGTTGTGTCATGTAGGACGTTCAGCTTCCACGATAGCAATTTCCAACCTAAATTGGTTGAATAGACTAAATTGATACTAATATGAAAAGAAATTGATTCAATTGAAAAGTTTACGCTGATTGTACCATGTACGACGATCGGCGTCCAGAATAATAATTTCTTATCTAAATTACTTGGATAGATGGAATTGGTACAAATATGAAAAAATGTATGATTAAATTGGTTTAATTAAAAGGTTTAGAACTAAATTAGTACAAATACAATGAATCTAACACTTTCTTTCTTCTTTTCCAACACGAAAGCATCACATCACTCTTTCTTGGGATGCACTCGATAAGCGGCCACACGCAAGCCAAATTGAGGATCACAAGTTAGAAGAATAAAAATTGGACTCTTTAGGCCTCCGCTGCCATAGTCATGAGCAGTTTTAGTTTGACACGTTGACCAATCGTGGAAATCGATAGTGACGGATATGACTCGTCTAAAACAAGATTACGTCGGCTATGTATATAATATTAGTCCCATGATAGTATACGATGACATTTTTTTCTCGTTTTAATTGACATATTTCTTCTCACGCTCGACTGTTCATGGAGGTATTCGCAACATCGCTTTGGTGGCTAGCAAGTGGAGAAATCCTTGCATAATGGTGCGATGTCTCTCTCATTCAAAGAGAAATGCATGATGTTGACTATTGACGAGTAAAACGCCGGCTAAATTTAATTTACAAGATTGACTTAATTATAGCTTGACGCGACAAACTATACACTAGAAAACTAAAATGGTTATATACAATGTCTGTCCAAATAGATGATTAGAGAGAGCTATCAGAGAGAAATTTTCATCTTTTTTTAAGACTTTCATGTAATATTTGTTAATTAATATATAAGTACACGCAACACTTCGGACACATTGCTTCAAAGATGAAAAAGCACAGAGACAGTGATGGATCACGCGGCCGTTTGCGACAATGGTAACAATTTGTCATCCTCCCGTTCTTCGACCTGCGGAGGGGGCGCCGAAGCCGAAGTCGAAGCCGATGGAGGGTCTGAACGAGGTGGGGTCACCGCCATTTTTGAAGAAGACATTCGAGATGGCGGAGGACCAAGACGGACTACGTGGCGTCGTGGAGCGATGATCGGGATAGCTTCGTGGTTAGGGACCAGCAGGAGTTCTCGAAGTACCTCTCGGCCAAAAGAGTCGTTCACGTTTTTTTGTTTTCGGTTAAGGGGCGCGGATTGAGCTAGGAGTGTGAGTTTAACAATGGCATGTAGAGGGAGACCGTAGGACAAATTGATACAAAGCCCGAGAGTCATGAGAAATTTTTTAAAAAAATCTTAAACTTATTATACTTTTACCAATTCATTCATAAATTAATTATACTAACTAAAAGTTCCAAATATGTTCACATTTTATCAATTGAATCTATCCAACTAATTTTGGTTAAAAATCACTAATATGAACATTGGTCATTTTATATGACATGACAAGCACTAACATGGACAATTTTTAATGATATTTACAACAAATCAAATTTTTCATTTGTTTTTCTTTTTCCTTTTTTCATTTCTTTTATTTGTTCTGTTTTTACAACTCTAGCTAGCAAAGTCACCAGACTGAGATCAAGGCGAGGGTTGAATCCCTAGCCAGCCAAAGCTGTTAAAAAAGGTAAAGTAAAAAAGGGAAAAATAAAAATAAAAATTCAAAAATATTAATATTATTTTAAAAAATTGTCCATGTTAACATCGGTTATGTCACATAAGACGGCCAACATCCTTAGTAGTGGTTTCCGATTAAAATTGATCAAATTGACTTAATTGACAAAATATAAAAAGATTTAGAACTCAAATGGCACAATTAAAATGTTTAATATTGAATTAGCAAAAGTATAATAAATTTATGGCAATTTTCCTGAGAGTCATAGTCCCTATGGAGAAAATATTAGGTATTGCACTAGTCCCATGGGAAAGATTGCAGCAAAAGATGGTTTTGTGAGGGGACGTTTTGAATAAAAATAATTTGCAATTTCTCATTCATGCAAACCTGTAGGAAAAGGCCAATATGTCAACTTTTGGCCTATCAAGTCGAAAAGTTGGGTCGAAAATTCACCAACCCAAATTGATTCATCCAACTCATTAATATGTAATCCAAATTTAGTGATTCATATTCAGCCCAACCCAACTCGGGATCTATTTCAAACAATTTCTCTTCAAATTGTGGTCTTTGAAATATGGGCAACTTCATGGCCCAATTGACAGGCCCAACCCCTCCTGCAAAAAAGAAACGCCCCGTAGGCCCACAGCCCAGACCAACTCTGGGCTATTGGCCCGTGGGGCAGAAGAGGCTGAGCAGTCCAGATTTGTGATCCGGCCCACCTCAGCCCGTGATCCCTGGTCCGCGATTGTCCAGTCGTGACCAAGGGATGCAGCGGTGGTGACGCAACTCAGGCAGCTCCGATCCAATCAAGCGAGGGGAGGCGAAGACTTCCAGCTAGTCGGCGGCGCCACTCTGGTGGCCGACCGACTTGGCCGGAGCTGTATGCGAGAGGGCGAAGATGGGATTTTCGGCTGGTTATTTCGTCGAGCGGGTGGAGTGCGCTAAGGATCCAAAGGAGTTTCAGCACGGCCGAGGTCCGAATGCGGACCCTGAGGACTAACGGATCACACTAAGATGTCAAGCAAGAAAATAGGGACGGGTAGGGGGGCCGGAGCTCACTTGAAACGGTCGAGGGAGCTCCGGCCAGCTCGGTACCACACACGCACACCAAGTGTTTGGCAAAATGCCTACCTGGGTTCCGAGGAGTTGGAGGCGGTTGCGAGGGTCGAGCGACTCGCTAGCGGCGGTAGGGTGTCCGCGGTAAGCCTCTCGAGCCTTCTCCCTTCTTTTTTCCCCCCGATTTTCCTCTGTTCCTCTCGGTTCTCTCCGTTGTGTTCAGTCCCTGATCTCCATTCCCTCCCGTCTTCTCTACTGAGTTTTTCCCCCTTCTCTGTCCTCCCTTTCCCTCCATTATGTCCTCCCTTTCCCTCGGTTTTTTGCTTTGCTCTTATCTCTCTGCTCCTACTCCTGTCTTTTCTTCTTTTGCAGTTCTTGCACGCAATGGACGGCGGGAGGGGGACGACCAGCTGTGAAGGGCCGGGCCAAGGGAGAAGAAAAAGGATGTGGGGCTGGGCCTAGCGCAGGGGAAAAAGAAAGGGAGACGGGTCGGGCCAAGGCCGGATCCGGCCCGACCCGACCCCTAAGTGTTTTTATCTTTTTTATCTTTTTTTTTTTTTTTTTTCTTTTTTGTTGTTTTGTTGTTTTTGTTTATTTGTTTTTGTTTGTTTAAAAATAAGTGTTAACAAGTAGGGATGAGCGGTTCCAGCTTTTGATTCTATTTCATCTGAACCCGGCAACCCGAACGTACGCTCGAGTATAGATTCCTCATTTTTTGGAACCTGGAAGTTGGAACCTACCTATCAAAATCGAGAACCTAGAACTTACCCTGTCACAGATTTCAGGCTCCAACAGGTCCTTTTTTCTTTTTGTCATTTTCAAATTTGAACTATAACATACGCGCATACTCTATGGTAACTTCCAACATCTTAGCAAACATATCAATGCCAATTGCCAAGAATTTGGACATACATAATCAAAACTAGAAGAACTAGAGAAGACTGACTAAGCGTTATAGAAGACTAACCTTATGCGACCAATGTTTAAGACGAGCTGTTGGCAATCTAAGACACCAATCCTCATACATATCGAGAACGTGGTGCATGATAGCCATCCTGCGTCTACCCTCTAATGCAGATATGAAAACAACAGTTATAGACTTCACCTGTTAAAAAGCCATGTCAACGACTCCAGCCAAGTTCCTCTCTTACTTAAAAACATGCTAGGGCATCAAACCATGTTTCATTAATGGCCCGTTCAACATTAGTCTACTTATAAGGACATTCTTCTTGTTTGATCTCCTAAAACAACACAGGAGTTACTGGTACTGCAATCTATGCCCAAAATACCAATTTATTGTTTGACCCATTGATTTTCCAATTGCTCACATAATTTCATAGATAACTATTTGTAAATGTAGCAAATCATCAATCTCGTTTCTAGAGAAATCTTTCAGCAGAATTATGAACGCAAGATTAGGGGCAACAATCTGCACAAGAAAGGCAAGTCGTCACAAACCCACTTTTTGATAGGTACGGCTCCAAGTGTTGCCCTCATTCAAAATTCAGTAAACAGATTATATAATCCCCAATCCCTCAGGACAGGATCCAAAAGCAGGCACGGCATCAAAGGCTCTTCTAGTTACAATAACAGCATTCCCATAGTCTTAAAAAAATGGCAAATACTTTTTAGGTACGAAACAGTTCTCAGTTTGGAATGTTCGATCAATATAATTTGATTCAACAAGCTTCAAGAGATGGGCAGCAACAAGGGACAAAGTCATGCAGCAAACTTGTTATGAGCATATCTTTTTTTCATCAAGTAGAAATCTATCCCGACACCCGCAGACAGAGGAAAAGGGCTACTAGAAAGGAGAACTGGAAATAGCATAATGAGCCATCACATAAGATGCGTGTGAAGAAAAAGGAGCATCACGGGAGGGACATCTATAAGAAAGGCAAACCCAGGGAATCAAAGTCTGGATTTCTTCAAGAACAGCTTTCATCACCTCTTCATATAGCATCGAGTTTTTCCCTCCAAGGACATCCTTCTTGTTGACAATCA
This sequence comes from Eucalyptus polyanthemos subsp. polyanthemos, assembly GCA_017140185.1. NCBI lineage: Eukaryota > Viridiplantae > Streptophyta > Magnoliopsida > Myrtales > Myrtaceae > Eucalyptus > Eucalyptus polyanthemos. The sequence goes on from CM029462.1 coordinate 48,125,057, forward strand.
CAACCAACCCATGTCCCTATACTACAGCTTGTCCGACTATGACCCTTTCGGCATGCTTCATGCTTCGTTGTGCTTCAGCAATCTAAAAAGGTAGGGGCAAAAAATGCATCAGTTCCAACAATTGAATCTATTTATGCAGAAGTACCAACTTTAGTTGAGCAGGTTACAAAAGGAAAATGAAATAAAAATTTCTAATAGGGGATGAAGCATTCGGATTTAAACCCACAAGATGCTGCCACTGGCATAATGATGCCATCAGAACTCCATCAATTTGAAATTGTTGGCTTAATGATATGGTACATCAAAACTCCATCAATTTCCAGCAAAATGATGCTACAAAATACAAATGGCAACTCAAAATTTGCTGCCAACAACTTGCTCATCCAGAATTTGAACTCCAAAAACAATGAAAATGACACCAGAGGGACTATAATCACTGAGCAATCTCGTACCCTTGGAGAGAAGGTCCATAAATCCAATTTCATCGAGCAAGCGGCGTCCAGTGCTAAGCAGGGACGTCGGTCGCTGGTCTTCGAGGCAACGGCGTCAGGCGTCGCGACTGCGGGTCCAAATCATCGGAGCAGGAGGCGGAGGCGCGAAGAACGGCGTCGTGGGTCAAAATTGGAGACCTAGTGACCAAAGGTGGTGGGTCGCGAGCGAAGACAGTGAAATCGACGTCGTCAGGGCTTCTGGCGTGAGCAGCAGCGGTGGGTCGCGAGCAGAGACAACAAAATCGGCGTCATCGGGGCTTTTGGCGCAAGCAAAGGCGGTGGGTTACGAGCGAAGACAACAGAATCAGCGTTGTCAGGGCTTCTAGCGCGAGCAGTGGTGGTGTGTCGCGAGCGAAGACAACAAAATCGACATCATCAAGGCTTCTGGCACGAGCAGCGGCAGTGGGTCGCAAGCGAAGACAACAAAATCAGCGTCGTCGAGACTTTTGGCGCGAGCAGAGGTGGTGGGTTGCGAGCGAAGACAAGCTCGACTCAGATCTGCCTGCATTAGGTAGTCGGCGACGGGCGTCAAGGCAGAGCACGGCAGCAACAAGCAGAGGCAGAACACGATAGCGACGAGTGTCGAGCGGCGACGGTTCGCGCGAGCAACGTCGACGACTGGCGTCCAACGGCAATGGCCTTGAGGGCGAGCGGTGTCCAGCGAGACTCTGAAAAAATGAAAGTGAAAGGGTCGGGAGTCTCGGGAGTCTCAAGGGAGGGGGGTTCCTTTTGGAACCCTAACCGGTTCCAAAACCGATTCCATGACCGGTTCTAGTTCCGATTCCACGATTGGGATCGCCGGTTCCTAGAAAAATGGAACCAGGAACTAGAACCGGTCCTTTAAGAACCGGAAACTGAATCCGAACCTCCGATTCGGTTCTCCGGTTCTCAATTCTACCCAGGAACCGTGCTCACCCCTATCAACAAGGATAATTTTCTTGGAGAGTCACAGTCCCTATTAAGAAAATATTAGGTATTGTAATAGTCCCATGGGAAAAATTGTAGTAGAAGATCATTTGGAAAAGTATCGAATAAATATAGTTTGAAATTTCTCCTTTGTGCATAACTACAAAGAAAGGCCAATATGCCAGCTTTAGGCTTGCCAAACGGGTAAGCCAAGTCAAAAATAATCCAACTCAAATTGACTCATCTGACCCATTTATATGCAATATGAATCAATGATCCATACTCAACCCAACCCAACTCGGGACTCATTTTAAGTAATGTTCATCTTTAAATTGTGATCTTTAAAGAATGAGCTACTCCATGGGCTTGTTGAGTGAGTGAGGCAGCTTATAGTTATGGAGAGGGGTGTGAAGGTAGTGCTGGAAGTCCGTCTCGGGCTATATATATCATGAAATGGGTTTTGGTTTTGGGTTTGGGTTTGGGTTTTGGGTTTAATATAATCAATGAATTTTATTGTATTGGGCTTGATCAGACAATGAATTGGTCCAATGACGTATGCGTCCCTCGGTGTCAAGCTTAAGCATGTCTCCGCTCATGAGTTTAGTTCATTCACCATCTCTGGGAATGATGAAGTGGTATCTCCTTCTTAGACACCACGAGGTGACTCCAACTTTGAAAGCTCAACAACTCATCACAAACCAGTAAATTGCAAATCCAGAAATCAAGAAACAAAACTCAAAATCTTTCCTCAAACACGTTCGAGGACCTGAAATCCTCCACAAAGATGGACCAAGAATAAATTGCAAAACGAAATCAATGTCATAAAGAACTCAAAAAAAAAAAAAAAAAAAAAAACCCTATTCAAAGAACAAGAATTCAGAAAAGCCACAAAAACTTCAAACCCGCAACAAAAGGAATCCAAAAGGTGGAAACCGCGATCAATGCTCAAACAGCTAAGGAATTATTACTTTCTAGAAATTGATCGAGAAAACCCACACAACGACGCATCTGCAACTACTGCAAAAGGGCCGCGAGGAGCTCTGGACGTCCTTCTCGACGGAGTAGAGGGGGAGGACCACGTCGCCTGCTGGGGTCACCGCAGACGAAGTCAGTCCACGACGTGGGGCTGCCGTCAGAGAAAATATTATGTACACCCGTTTTGCCATGTGGGCCGTGCATAAATCCACATCGATCATCACGTGGCCATAATGGTGCCTACTTTTCAAATCTTTTCTCTCCCCCGTTACCCCCTCTCTCCTTCTCCCTCCAGCCCTCTTCTTCACTGGCGGGCGCCAACGTTCACCTGCCCTCTCACAAGTGAGCGTCGGCATGCTCGTGGGTGAGTCAATAATGGCTGGCTAGTGACGCTGCAATCCACGGCCACAAGTGCCAAGCCTCAAAAGGGAAGAAAACAGTGAGAGAAGAGATAGCATAATGAAAGAGAGAAAAGATCTGAAAATTGGGCTCATTGTGGCCACAGAGCGACCGATGAGTGGAGGAGAAGAAGAAGAAGAAGAAGATGTGATGCGCTTGACTTTACTGAGTGGGTTTATAATAGACTCGCTAGACCCACTTAAACAAATTTGGCTTAAAATATGAATTTGTCACTAATTATAAGGGCCGGGATCAGCTCCAGTACTACTTAGGTTCACTCTTTCCAATTCAACGAGAGACTCACTTGGATTATGTATTGTATGATATATAGAGGCCAGTTGGCCCAACTTTAGGAAAAAATTATTTACTTAGATGATATGGTAGATCAGATCCAATTTCTGAGGTAACAAGTCCTCGTCAAAATCTACCAGGTTTAGAGAAGGATTATAGTTCTCTCTTTTGGGAATTCTGTTACAAATATGCATATCAATCGCATAAACTTTTACTTAAATTCATACATAAGCCATTATCATAGAAAATCTTCTACTAAGGAAAATAGCGCATACAGAAAAACATCACAATACACTACTTAGACAAAACCTCATCCACCAACTTGTCCAAATTCATGGAAGATGACCCTTTTTCACTGGATGCTGCTTCTGCCATCTTCTTCCACTCCATGGCCTTGTGTCTCATTTTCTTCCCCACCTCTCCTTCCATCAACTCCCTCACAAGCCTCTCCACTTCATCTCTCTTCACATTACCATCCATCTCCAAACCAACCCCCCAATCATCACATATATACTTGCAATTCGTCAATTGGTCTCCAAACCACGGCCAACATAGCATAGGAACTCCAGCTGACAAGCTCTCGATGGTCGAGTTCCAGCCACAATGCGTCAAGAAACCTCCAATTGAAGGGTGGCACAACACTCTCTCTTGGGGACACCACCCAGATAAAAAGCCTCTTTCTCTTGTTTCCTCAACAAACTCTTTAGGAAGAGTCGCTGTGTCTCCATTCACTAAGTCAGGTCTCAAGACCCACAAGAAACACTGATTGCTGTTAGCCAATCCCATAGCAAATTCAACCAATTGTTGGTGTGTTATGAATGCTACACTCCCAAAGTTCACATAGATTACGGACTTTGGCTCCTTCGAGGCCAACCACCAAAGGCACTCATTGTGCTCTTCCAACAAATTGCACTCAATGTGCTTCGAGGAAAATGATTTTTCTCGAGCAATTCGATCGATCATTAAGTGAAGTGGTCCGACCGCATAAACCCTTGGGATTATTGAGGAGAGGGCCTGGAGCACATCCGGCTCAAGTTCCTCGAAGGTGTGGACAATGGTCATTGTGGCGTCATCGGTCTTGCGGCCAGAATCAGCGATGAAGTTGAATAAAGTGTCATCAGAGCCAGAGCTTCGGAAGAAGTGAGGCATGTCGCATAGCCTCATGTTTTTCATTCCAGGGATCCAATCGATAGGGGTGTTCCCGTACCCGTTCGTCAATTGGGATTCATCTGCATGCATGCATAACCATGCAAAATCATCAAATGGCAACAACTGTAATTACAGTGAGTTCTTCTCATTTTTTAAGACATTCTAAGTCACAAATCACATACAATGCAATTCTTTGAAATTTAGGGAAAATTACCAAAAAGAGTCATAAACATATTGTAATCCAAAGCATTTTAATTTAGTCAATTTAATCCAGAACCTTTAGATGATTCATCAATGTAGTTCTCCAGCCAAGTTTGCCAAAAAAAATCACTAACGTAGACACCATTCGTCCTACACGAAACAACATGTATTGACGTGGACAATTTTTGAAAATTTTTAAAAATTTTCTGAAGTTTGCTTTGATTTTTTCTTTCATTTTTATTTTATTTTCTTTCTTTCATCTATTCATTATAGGCCGATGACCCTCACAGGCCCTACGAGGGCCATGAAGTCCTTGCCAACCACAACAAGGGGTTGCAGTCCCACCAAATCTAAGGCAGGTGAGGGCAACGTGGCCCTTACCCATGGCCAGCAACCTCCGCCAATGGAAGGAAATAAGAAAAAAGAAGGAAAAAAAATAGAAATTTTAAAATTGCTTAGGTTGCCCATGTTAGTACCGGTTGTACCACGTAGGACAGTTGCCATTCACATCAACAGCTTTCGGAAATTGGCTTAAAGTATTTTATTGGCAAACTATTAAAAGATTCACGATATTGACCAAATTAAAATTATTATGATTGAATTAACATCCATATAATACGTTTAGGTTTTAAAAATAATAATAATAATATCCCCGGAGATATAATCCATCAATTTGCGCTCTTCACGTGTGACCAAAGGCATTCATATAATGATAGATGATCTGACCGAAAATTTAATTTCCGGGAGAATGGAATAATATGTAATTCCTCGTCAAGTGAAGTCTAATACTAGAATGATGAATGCATAAAGTAATTGAACTCTTACCGAAAATGCAATACCGATAACGATAAAACCTACAAAAGGAGAATTTAAGACCCACGTATGACGAACTATGACTTGACTGTTCTGATCGAAGGCAAAGATTACTTATACATCTGTGGAGCAAAGCATCCCCTATTGTAGTAGGAGCCAGGGTGTCCTTTGAGCATCGTTCGACTAATCTTTATCGAGTGTGGCGGTTTCCCGTCCCTCACGTGTCGTTTAATCACACGCGCATGTGATCGTAAGAGTGGCCTTAAAAGAATGGACAACGTGATGATTCGAACCTTGGCCTTAAGCAGAGGAGGAGAACGTGCACCCCTTTGGGCTAATATATAAGTTGTTTAAATTAATAGAAACTCAAACGTGTCTTACCTGTGAGTGGCGCAAGACCCATTTCTCCCAGGGCTCGCAAATGTTTCACCGCCATGAGGGCACTACCGGATATGGTGAACAAGTGTATGAGCGGAATCCCATATTTCGAAGCTGTGGGACTCGTCGCGAACGTCATGAAACCATCCGAGACGACGCAAGTCACCGGAGGGACACTCGGGTTTGAGCCCAGGCTCAACATGAGATCCCCGAAGGGACCGGCCATATAGTTCCTCATCGAGTCGAAGAGCATCGGCAAGTCCTGTATCGCGTCCTCATCCGAAGGAGGAAGACCATCCGGGATCGACAGGAACTGAAAGTCCCTCAGCATTCCATTCGTGAACTCGGGGCCTTGGGCCCTGGCCAGCCGCCGGTGGTTGAACTCGGTGTTGACGAAGGAGATGTGGAAGCCCTTGTGATGGAGGAGCTTTGCTAGCTTGAGCATGGCACCGATGTGGCTTTGTGCAGGGAAGGGAATGCAAACTGCGTGTGGCTTTGTGGCCGATTCGAATCCGGCGGAACCCATTTGGTTCTTCTCACTAGAGAATGATGACTCCAATGACATTTCAAGATGAGTTGAACTCGGCTTGGTTTAACGATCATCGAGTTGAGCCTTCTTATATAACTTTGTCAAATTTTTGTCCTTACTTCGTGCGTAAATTTCCAAAAATGGGGTAGAAATATTCCATGCTGGCGTTGAGAATTAGCCTCTGTGGACCACATGTATTGAGTAACAAGCCAATTTAGTCCCACCTAGTTATCTTCAAAAGCCCGCCCCGCTGAATGGAAAAACATTGTAAGAAAAGTCAAATCTTACTGATTGACCAAAAACTGTCGACCGCACATCATTTTCTCCTAGGCGGCATAGGGATATCAATAAAATGGCATAAGCCCTTTTATCTTTTCTACCTCTACTCAAATTATTGATTAATACCTAGTATTAAGGCACCCTACGAATAGAAGTCACATAAGGAGAATTTAGTATATTACCAGAGCATACAATATATAATTTAATTGCTCCATATCTCATTGATTCAAACTTTTAACATGATTGTAACAATATTGAATGAATAGTTCAATGGAAAAGTCTAAAACTTAATTAGTATCGATATGATGAATTTAAGAATTTTTTTTTAATTATTCTCTCACAAAACCGTCACATCGCTCTTTCTTAGATGCACTCAATAAGGACACCCGGACCCCTGAAGTGCCAAAAGTTAGCACAAATAGACACTTATAGCCAAAAGCTACAAAAGTGACACTTAAATATTAAAATTGAAATAAAATGGATCACTTAAGTACCAATCCAGCCAAAATCCAGTCAAAATGCTGACGTGGTGATTTTCCGGCAAGTGCAAATAGCGTCATTTTGGTACGACGTGGTAAAAAATTAATATAGAAATTAATTAAATTAAATTTATTTAAATATTTTAAATATATATATTTTTTAAAAATATTTTAAAATAATATATATATATATATATATATATATACATTAAAAAGGGAGGGCCGCCGCCTCTCCCTTCTTTAATATTTTAAATAAACTTATTTTTTAAATTTAATTTAATTTTTAATATATTAATTTTTTACAGTTAGCACCAAAACAACGCCATTTTTGCATTGTCTAACCACATCAGCGTGTAAAACAATATCATTTTGCACTTATTTCGTTAGAAATTGCGCATGCCGGCATTTTGGCCGGATTGGCACTAAAGTGATTTATTTTGCTTCAATTTTGGTACTTAAATGTCACTTTCAAACATTTTGGCACTTAAGTATCTCTTTGTGCCAACTTTTAGCCCTTGAAGCAATATTTTGCCACTCGATAAGCATCCACCCGCATGCGGACTTGAGGAAAACAAGTTAGAGGAATCAAATTGGATTCTTAATGCGGGGTAAGAGCACGCGTTCGTTTGTCAAGCGAGCCACCTCCGGTGCCATTGTCATGAGTGGTTTTAGTTTGAAACATTGACCGATCGTCGAAATCGATAATGGCGGATATGGCTCGTCTAAAACAAAATCACGTCGGCTGTGTATTTAATAATAGTCCTGTGATGGCATCCGATGACATTTTTTTCTCGTTTGACTCCATAAATTTCTTCTCGCGCTCGACTGTTTATGGATGTATTCGCATCATCGCTTTCGTGAGTCAGCAAGTTAAGGAATTCTTGCATAATGCAGCCTTGTCTCTCTCATTCAAAGAGAAACGCATGATGTTGACTATTGACTATACTATTGACAGGTAAAACCTAACGGGGCCGCCAAAGTTGATTTACAAGATTTACTTCATTATAGCTAGAAGCGACAAAGAAACCTAAAATGGGTATATACGGTGTTTGCCCAAACAGAAGATTAAAGAGAGATATAAAAGAGAGATTCGCATCATTTTTCTAATCTTTCGAATTGACCGCATGTTGGAAGATTTGTTGGTGCTATATTTTCGTCAATTCCTAATTGCACGGAACTTCATCTGGCAACGCATGATGTTGATTATTGACTTGATTATTGACGGGTAAACCCTAACTGGCCCGCTAAAGTTGATTTACAAGATTTACTTCATTATAGCTAGAAGCGACAAAAAACCTAAAATGGGTATATACGGTGTTTGCCCAAACAGAAGATTAAAGAGAGATATAAAAGAGAGATTCGCATCATTTTTCTAATCTTTCGAATTGACCGCATGTTGGAAGATTTGTTGGTGCTATATTTTCGTCGATTCCTAATTGCAAGGAACTTCATCTGACAACGCATGATGTTGACTATTGACTTGATTATTGACGGGTAAACCCTAACTGGCCCGCTAAAGTTGATTTACAAGATTACTTCATTATAGCTAGAAGCGACAAAGAAACCTAAAATGGGTATATACGGTGTTTGCCCAAACGGAAGATTAAAGAGAGATATAAAAGAGAGATTCGCATCATTTTTCTAATCTTTCGAATTGACCGCATGTTGGAAGATTTGTCGGTGCTTTTGCGTTGAGTGCTAGTTGCACGGAACTTCATCTGACTAGTCTTCAACTTAGTAGGTTACCAATAATGTTTATCGCTCAAAATCCACGATTGGAAGCATGATTTAAGGAACACTGTGGGCGGACGGCAGAAAATATAGTCAATGTTAAATAACATTTTATTTTAAGATATCGATGCCGTATTCGAGTCTAAAACTGTATTCATTACATTATTCGAAATGATGTAGTGAATGTGGATTTTCACAAGAGAAATAATAAGCATAACATTACAATAGAAGATATATTCATATTTTTTAATGTGACCCTTGGAATTCATGTGGGAAGTGGATTCAAAGTCCATCACGTAAATCTATCCTCCGACTAAAAGAAAAGATAAGATTGTTATATTTGTTAATTATAATATAAGTACACGCAACATTTCGACACATTTCTTCACTGACAAAGAAGTAAGAGACGGGATCGTGTGGCTGTTTGCAACAATGGTAATGACGTGTTGTCTACCTGTTCTTCGGCATGCGGAGGGGGCGGCGAAGCCGATGGAGGGTCTGAACGAGGTGGGGCCACCGCCATTCTCAAAGACGACGTTCGAGATGGCGGAAGACCGAGACGGACTCCGTGGCGTCGTGGAGCGATGATCAGGATAGCCTCGTGGTCGAGGACCAGCACGAGTTCTCGAAGTACCTCTCCGCCCAAAAGAGTTGTTGGCGATTTTTGTTTTCGGTTAAGGGGGTGAGGATTGAGCTAGGAGTGTGAGCGTAACAATGGCATGTAGCGTGAGACCATAGGAAAATTTGATGCGAAGTGAGAGAGTCACAAGAAAATTATTTTAAAAATCTTAACTTACTGTATTTTTACTAATTCGATCATAAACATTTTAATTGTGTCGATTGAATCTTAAATCTTTTCACATTTTATAATTGAGTATATCTGATCAATTTTAGTTAGAAATCGCTGATGTGAACATTGGCCATTTTATGTAGTATGACCAATGCTAACTTAGACAATTTTTAAAATATTTTTATAAAAATTCGAATTTTTCATATTCTTTATATTACGCTTTATCTCTTGTTGAATATAACAGAATCTCTTCATGTGAAACAGCAAAAGAAGTTTGAGATAGACTTCATATTACATATGAAGGGACCGATTATGTAAGAGAGACAAAAGTAAACTTTCTTCTCGGCAAATATGAATCCTTCAAGATGAAGCAAGGAGAGTCGACTGGAGATATGTTCAACCGTTTTACAGAAATTGTAAATGGTTTAGCATATCAAGGTCAGCCAATTTCTTCTCCAATGAAGGTCAACAAACTCTTGCGAGGTCTCTCAAAAGATTGGAACCATGTCAAGACCTCAATCTGAGAGACTCAAAGGATTATGCCACTCTTCATTGATGAATTGATTGGCACTCTTCAATCCTATGAAGTGGAGCAACTCAACGATGAAGATCCCGAAGGTAAGAAGTCCATTGCTTTAATATCTAATGTTGTTTTTTATTAAACAGACTCAGAAATGACATGAACGATGACGAACTTGCCTTTATGGTCAAAAAATTCAAAAAGCTGAGTAGAAAATGAAGGAAATTCGATGGAAGAAAATACAAACAGAATGGCCAGAAAAGAACAATAAAATAAGATGATGAGCAAGGAAATATATGCTTGCTGTCACATTCAGAATCTGAGTCTGACTCAGACCCAAACTCAGAATCCGAGTCCGACTGCACCCAAACTCGAATCGAGTCGACTTAGACACGACTCAGAATCCGATGAGGAAATCGAGGTAAGTCATTTAGAAATTCCTGCCAAAGTTCAAAGTATATAAAGAAGCTTTGCTCAAATCTCAAATCTTTTCTTAAAAGGATCTCCAAACTTAAAAAGGAGAATTCTCGACTTAGGCAACATGATCTTTCTCAAAAAGAAAATTTTGAAATTTTGCAAAAAGATTTTCTACAATCAAGAGAAAGTCGAGACTTACTTGTTAAAGAAAATGATTCTTTGAAGAAAGAATTTTCAAATATTTCGACAAGATTTTCAAATGGATCAAAAACACTAAAGCATATCCTTTCTATACAAGTTCCTTACTATAATAAGTCGGGACTTGGTTTCAATAATGAAAATGATTCTCTAATTAATTTTCCTAAAGTCAAGGAGAGACTTAAACAAAGACCTCCAAAGACATTTTACAAAAATCATTTTCAAAAAGTGTTTGTAAAACCTATTGGTGGAAATGACGTCAAGTATTCAAATTGTGAAGATTCGGAACACTTTGAAAAAGATTGTTCTAAAGTCTGGAGACCTATTAAGAAAAATTGGAGAAAAGCAGCATACTCTACTAACTCTCATGGACCCAAGAAAAAATGGGTACCAAAGAAAAGATGAGTTATTTTTGCAGGAAATAAAGGAAGAGAAGAAAGAGAGTTTGGTAAGAAATTTTTTTTATTCTCAATTTGATTTGGCCAATAATTCTCATATTCGATATATCCTTGGTTGATTGAGATTTTATAATAATCATATTATCTAATTTGTTTTATTGAAGAAAGAATCGTGTGATTTATTATTCATGAATTGAGATTTGATATAATAAGTGTGATTATTTTTTGAGACAAATGAATTTATTTGGTTTGATTTTATACTCTAAGATTTTATCATATTTTGCCAAATAAAAATCTGTTTTACATGATATTAATTTATGATGCAAGATGTTTTTAGACACTCAAGGAATTTTATTCTCTCTGTTTTTATCATACTATGACCAAGTAAGAATTTATTTTTCAAAATATCATTGTGCATAATATTCTTTCTTTGAGTACTATGTTATGATGAATTAAGAAAGAATATTTGGTGATTATATATTTTGCTCTAACGTCATGGAAGGATCCAAATTGATGGATACCAAAAAGGGAAATGAGTTGATTGTAGGAAATTCTTTAAGGGAAGGATGATTGCGAATCTACGCAAATTTTGGTGCAATCAGAAAATATCTCCTGCGAAAATTGGTAGTGATATTTTTTAAATCAATGGTATATTTCTAACATATACCATGGGTAAGAGAATTTTTTTTTTATCCTACCTTGCAAATCTCTACGTGCATTTTGGATGATTATTTATTATATTGCGAATATCTTTTGTCATAAATATAAGGTATTGCAATTTTGGCACGTGACAGAAATATCTATTTTCCTTTTGCAAAATGCATATCTGAAATTTATGCTCAAGGAAATCTCTTTGATTTTGAAAGATATTACTGCATATTCATGGATATTCTTGCTATATTCTTAGAAGATATATTATATCTAGCAAGTTTGATCCGCAAATAAAATGATGATATTACATGACATTTTTGCAAAAATTATTATCTGTTATATAAGAATTTGCAGGTCACAAAAGAATCTTCCATATGGATTTTGGAAAGCTCAATCAAAAAATCATTGAGATTCTATACTATCTTCTGGAGGTTCAAAGATTCTATTCCTTGTGCAAAATTTTTGCTTATTGAGGAAATCCCTTATGCATCGTACAAAAAGTTGAATAGTTCTGAATTTTAATATTTGATAATTTTACATATGCTATTCAATTTATCTATCTAAAGAAAAGGGTATTATTTATCACGTGGATATTATTACAGCTTATTTGTGCAAAAAGTTTGTTAAGTTTATGCATATTGAATTTGAGAAGAGTTTGATTGGAGAAAATAAATTTTTGCTTCGAATTTCAAAATGCAAGTTATCATTGCAGATGTTATTTCTACAAAGGAAATACTGGAAAAATATTTTCTTCAATGTGCACGAGCAACAATTGTTTCTATTCGCAAATATTATCATGATCACGGGGGGAGAAATTAAATCCAAAAGAAAAGAAAAAGAATCGTGATCATCTCAAAAAGGCAACAAATTGATGAGGAGCTTTGATCAATTATGGAAAAACATTTTTGGATTGATCATGATGTTATTATGAATGGAAGAAAAGGTAAATGTGTCAGAATTTGTTAAAAAAAATCCGGTTAGTGCATCTTTTATTACCTTTTTTCATTAACAAATCTCTTACTGATATTATCATTATGACAAAAAGTATACGTGAATTTCATGATACATCTGTGATTTTTATTAGATTTTGCTGATATATATTATCGAAGTGAGCTATATTGCATATCTTTAATATTCGACTTGTTTTATAAAAGCTGATCTTTTTGGAAATTATATGTCATTTTATATTCTCTATGTGAATCTATTGTTATCGCTTTTTAATTATGACAAAAAGGGGGAGAACATATGAATTTGCATATGTACTGATTGATTGATATTATATTATCTATGGCATAATATTGAGTTGCGATTATTTTTCTATATTTTGTTATGCTCAATTTATTTTCTATCTTCTGATATCCTTTGATTTAAAAGTATGTTTACAAATCTGCATATTCAGAGATTGTTTTGTCATCATAAAAAAGGGGGAGATTGTTAGGGAAATCCCTTATGATGTTTTGAAGATAACAAAATAAATTAAAGACTACTAACATATTTAATGGTTAAGTAATAGACCATGCAGATAATAGAATATGTAAATGATATTGTCAAAGTCTGAAGACGGCCAGAAGACTGAACGTAACATATATCCGAAGTATATTATGAAGATTTCCAAACTTCTGTGTCAAAGTCTAAAGACTGCCAAACTTTAATATCAAAGTCTGTTCTACATCAAAAGTCTGCTCACTCTGACTAATTCCAAATTGAACGTGAATGATGAACCAGAAGACATACTTTATGCTGAAGCTAAACTAGGTACAGACCTTAAAACTAAATCTGTTCAGAAGCATAATATATTCAAACTCAGATTGTAAAGTCTATTGCTCTCAGACTTTACATCCAGAACTCGACAGAACGTATCTCAAGCCCAATCATATAACGGCTAGTGATCTGGTTTGGATTCCACATCAAGATTGATTTGATTGATTAAATTTATTTGATTGACGATTGGATCTTGAAGACAAGAACTTTCTATACAAAGAAGCTTTACTTATAGAAACCAAGATTTCGTTTGTATGGGCGATTGGAATCAATTTGGGATTTTACCTTTGTCACTCAACGGCTACCAAATCTTCTAGATACAGAGCTGTCCAATGGGTATATTGGAAGACGATTCTCCGGGATACTGCCCAACGGGTAGTTTGGAAGTGGAGGAGTATTTAAGGAGATCATGGACCAATAAGCAAGTAAGAGACGGAGCGTAGAATTTATAATTCCAAAGTCCGAGCGATCTTTGTTCATACACTTGCCTTTGGAGAACTTAAACATTTGTGATCGTAAGAGAAATACCAAAATAGTGACTTAGTGAGATAGTGTGATCTACTACTAAGTGTTTGCACTCAAAGTTGTAATCTCTTGTTAATTGCATAGTGGAATCCAGCCAAGAAGGCTGTTAGCATGGGAGAGTGAACGTAGGCTTGGATTAAGCCGAACCACTATAAATCTTGTGTTCTTATTCTCTTCCTTAACTCCTTTGTTTAAAGTTTATTTTATTCCGCATATATTTGCCAAGATTTATCTTAAACACCTATTCACCCCCCTCTAGGTGTTCATACTAGCACTCTCAAAGGTGACTCCAACCTTCAAAGCCCAACGACACTCCAGTCACAAACCAGTAATAAATTGCAAATGCAGATATCAAGAGACAAAACTCAAAATCTTTCCCCAAACATGTTGGAGGACCTAAAATCCTCAACAAAGCCAGACCAAGAATAAATTGCAAAACGAAATCAATGTCGCCAAGAACTCCCAAAAAAAAAAAAAAAACTATTCAAAGGACAAGGATTCAGAAAAGCCACAGAAACTTGAACCCCCAAACAGAATGAATCCAAAAGGTAGAAACCGCGGTCAATGCTCAAACAGCCACGAAATTATAACTTTCTAGACATTGATCTTGAAAATCGACTCAACAACGCATCTGCAACCGTCGCATAAGGGCCGCGAGGATCTCTGGACATCCTCCTCGACAGAGTAGAGAGGGAAGACAACGTCATTGCTGGGTGCATTCTCGGACGAAGTGGGGGATATTGTCGTGGAAGGGGCCTGAGGTGGGAGATGATGAAGAAGAAGGTGTGAAATGCCTGACCTGTGTACTGAGTGAGTTTATAATAGACTCACTAAAACTCATATGTTTTGAGATTTTCACTTTAGAACCAACTAAAACCTGCAATTGTAACTTATAGTGACCCATGTATGACTCACTTAAATAAATCTAGCTTAAAAGATAAATCGGTGACTTATTTTAACGGCGGTGATCAGCTCTAATACTACCTAGATTCAATCTTTCCAATTTAACAAGAGACTCACCTGATATGTGTTGTACTCTCCATGGCACAAAGCACAATGACATGACACTACTAAAGTACCTAATATTTTATTAAAGATGTATTTAGTAATCATTCTGCTCTTGAAAATAATTTCTAATAAAAAATTATTCTTTTTTATTCTACACCTATGAATAATTGCTAAGCATTTAAAAGACGCTTGATAATTGCCCAAAATTTCTATTCTCAAAATAGAAATACATTTGATACCTTCTTTTAGATTTCTAATTCAAACCATTTTCTTTTAATGTTTTAGTACTTTTCTCTTCTTCTTTTTCTTTTATTTCCCTTCTTCTTCAAGCTTTGGCCAGTCGCCGATCTCGGGATGATTGGCAACTGGCCAGACGAGGGCTAACAACCTCGTCAGAGCATTGTTGGCCCTTGGCGAGGCCACGCGTCGTCGACTAAGCCTTGCCTAGCCAAGCGAGGCTCGCGCTGATGGCTGGTGAGCCTCCAGTGAGCTTGCCAAACCTTGTCCAACCGATCGGCAACAACTGACGACAATGGACAGTAGTGGCGACAGCAACTGATGGCGACAACAATGGAAGAAGAAAGAAGGAAGAAGAACAAGAAAAGAAGAAGAGAAAAAAGAAATTTTAGTTGGCTTGTTTCTGGAATTATTCCCGAAAACAAGAAGCAACTTTTTTTACCTCTTGATTTTGTTCCAAATCTATTCTTAAGAATAAATTTGTTCTCAGGACCAAATAATATAACAAATGGAATTCTATTCCAAATCTATTCCTGAGAATAAAAAAATAGAATTGGTTACTATTTGGCAAATTGCCAAATGAGTCCTAAGTATTGCATGTTGATATAGCAAATTAGCCAATGATTGATAGATATAGACCCAATGTGTAAACGCAACCCTTCATATGTCGGTACACGTGCAATGATGTCTTACTCCGCACGCGTGCAATGATGTCTTACTCCGCACGAACCACATGGTTCACGAGTTACATTTGTCCCAAAAATTACACCTCATGGAATATCAATCATTCGATGTACCAAATCATGCCAAGCACATTGCTAGTACAACATATGAATGAGTTGGTTTATATCTTGTATAATGTACAAAAGGCAATTGGCCAAGCTTTAGTAAAAATTGTACTTAGATGACCAAGTCAAACAAATCCCACTTTCAAGGTAACAAGTCCTTGTTGAAATCTATCAATTTAAGGGAAGGATTATATTTCTTTCTTTCCAGATTGGTGTTATAAATATAAATATCACTCAGATTTATTTTTACTTAAATTCATACATCAGCGATTATCATAGAAAGTCTTCTATTAAAGAAATCAAAGCGCATATAGAAAAACATCACATTACACACTATTTAGACAAAACCTCATCCAGCAACTTGTCCAGATTCAAGGAAGATGACCCTTTTGCACCAATTGCTTCTTCCACCATCCTCTTCCACTCCATGGCCTTGCTTCTCATTTTCTTCCCCACCTCTCCTTCCATCAACTCCCTTACAAGCCTCTCCACTTCATCTCTCTTCACATTGCTGTCAATCTCCAACCCAGCCCCCCAATCATCACATATATACTTGTAGTTCGTCAGTTGGTCTCTGAAGCATGGCCAATACAACATTAGAACTTCGGCTGACAAGCTCTCGATGGTTGAGTTCCAATCACAGTGTCTCAAAATTCCTCCGATTGAAGGGTGGTACAACACTCTCTCTTGAGGGCATCACCCAGATAAAAAGCCTCTCTCCCTTGTTTCCTCAACAAACTCTTCAGGAAAAATGGCAATGTCTCCATTCGTTGAGTCAAGCGTCAAGACCCACAAGAAACATTGATTGCTATCAGCCAATCCCATCGCAAATTCAACCAACTGTGGGGGTGTCATGAAAGCTATATTTCCAAAGTTCACATAGATCATGGACTTGGGCTTCTTTGAGTCCAACCATTGGAGGCACCCATCGTGCTCTTCTAAGAGATTGCACTCAATGTGCTTTGGGACAATTCATCTCGAGCAATTCGATCAATCATTAGGTGGAGTGATCCAATTGTGCAAACCTTAGGGATCATTGAAGAGAGGGTGCAAAACACATCCGACTCAAGCACCTTAAAGGTGTGGACAATGGTCGCCGCGGCATCACCTGTCCTGTCAATAGCATCGGCTGTGAAGTTGGACGAGGTGTGGTCAGGGCCAGTGATTCGGAAAAAGTTGGGCAAGTCACGCAGCCTCATGTTCTTCATTACCGGAATCCAGCCGATAGGGTGTTCCCATATACATTCATCAATTGCGATTCGTTTGCATGCATGCATATCCATACAAAATCATAAAAAAACAAATTCAATTACGGTGCTTTTCCTCCTTACTGAATGCATACTAAGTCACAGATCATATGTCATGCAAGTCTTGGAGATATATTGCATAGATTTGTCAGCTAAATGTCAAATGTGTAAGCCGGGTCAAAAATAATCCTACCCAAACTGACTCGACCCATTTATATGTAATACAAATCAACGATCCATACTCAACCCAACTTGACTCAAGATCCATTTCAAGTAATGTTCATCTTTAAATCATGGTCTTTAAAGAATGAGCTACTCCACGTTGAGTTAGTGAGGGAGCTAAAGGGTATGGACAGGGGTGTGAAGGTGGTGGAGAAAGTCCGTCCCGGTATATATATATCATAAAATGGGTTTGGGTTTTCGTTTTTGGCTTAATATAGATGATGAATTTTAATGTATTGGGCTTGATCAAACAATTGGTGCATTTGTGATGGCTTTTGGGAAAAGCCTTTAGGAAAATGCAAAGACCTTTGAATTAAAGAGGTTTTTCAAAATGCAAACTGTATTTGGTAAATTGTACTTTGAAAGTCTATTTTGAAGTACCTTTAAGTAAAAGGTGTTTGGAAACATCATGTTTGCAAAAGGCTTTTGTTTTTCAAAAATTTTAAAGAGAGAGAGAGAGAGAGAGAGAGAGAGAGAGTTGGCTAGCCAAGAACTAGTCACCGGTGAGGAGCAGCTAGTCCGGCGAGGGCGGGCAATTCGATGCAGGCCGTCCGGCAGAGGTAGGCAATCCGACGAGGGTTGCGCAATGCTCGCCAGAGGGTCGCAGGTAACCGGATCTAAGGTCACAACCCATCTGGTTGCAGATCTGGTCGCCGCTCAATCCTCCGGCACCAAATTTGGTCGCGACTAGACCTGCGACCAGATGGCTCGAGCGGCCCCGGCGACCTCCGTGCGAAAGTCAAGGTGTGGCAGGCGACAGTCGCCGGCAAAGATCTGTGACCATATGGCTCATTGAGGGTCACACGACCCAAATCGACAAGGATCTGGGTCGCGGCAACTCAAATCTGAGCTGCCGCGGCCTAGATCTGGGCCGCCGTGGCTCACCAGGGGTTGGGCGACCCAGATCGGCGAGGATCTGGGTCACGGCGACTCAAATCTGAGGTCGCCGCCCAGATCTGAGCCGCAACATCCCAAATCAAGGCCGCCGCGACTCGCCGGGGCGGCCCATCGCCATGGTCGTTGAGTCACCGCAACTCACAAAGGGTCACGGCGAGCTCCGCGACTCGCGGAGGTCGCCCGACTCTCCGACGACGATCACCTAGGTTATCACAACCACGCCAATGTCCCTCTAGCAATCACCAGCCGCTCGCAATCAGGTAGAACGCCCGGAGAAGATGAGCAATGCTCCTACAAGGGCAAAAAATGGAATAACAAAAAATTCGTGAGGATGATTTCAGGAAAAAAAAATAATGAATAGTGCGTGGGCATGCCGAGAAAACTAAAAGCCCAAGGCAAGTCCTCACCTGCCTTGGGCTTTCAGCTTACAAAATGCCAGCTTTGCCAACAAGGGGCTTCCAAAGTTTTTCCCAAACACTCTTATTTTGGCCCAATGGGCTTTTGATGCCCAAAGCCCCTTCGAAAGCTTCTCCCAAATGCACCCAATGAATTGGTCCATTTATGACGTATGTGTCCCTAAAGTGTCGAGCTTAAGTATGTCTCTGCTCGTGAGTTTAGTTCATTCGCCATCTCTGGGAATGATGAAGTGGTATCTCCTCTCTAGACCCCACGAGGTGATTCCAACCTTCAAAGCCTAACAACACACCCATCACAAACCAGTAAATTGCAAATCCAAAAATCAAGAAACAAAACTCAAAATCTTTCCCCAAACACGTTCGAGGGCCTGAATCCTCCACAAAGCCGGAACAAGAATAAATTACAAAACGAAATCAATGTCGTAAAAAACTCAAAAAACCCTATTCAAAGAACAAGAATTCAGAAAAGCCACAAAAACTTCAACCCAAAAACAAAAGGAATCTGAAAGGTAGAAACCGTGATCAATGCTCAAAGAGCCACCAAAATTATTACTTTCTAGAAATTTATCAAGAAATCCCACACAACGACGCATCTGCAACAGTCGCAAAAGGGCCGCGAGGAGCTCCGGACGTCCTCGTCTACGGAGTAGGGGGGAAGGACCACGTCGCCTGCTGGGGTCACCACAGACGAAGTCAGTCCACGACGTGGGGCTGCTGTCAAAGAAAATATCATGTACACCCTTTTTGCCAGTTTTGGCATTTGGGCCGTGCAAAAATCCACATTAATCGTCACGTGGCCATAATGGTGCCCACTTTCCAAATCTTCTCTCTCCCCCGTCACCCCCTCTCTCCTTCTCCCTCCAGCCCCCTCCTTCACTGGCATATTGCGCCAACGTGCACCTGCCCTCTCCCTAACTTGAGCCCGACCTCTACGCCTCCTCCACTGTCGCCACTGATGGAGTCGCGTCACTTGTGAGCTAGTCGTCTATGGCTAGCCAGTGAGATTTTTCAAAAGAATCCCTTCTTCATCTATGGTTGAGGGAAAAGATGGATACACAGGGGATCAATAGCATGCCCAAACGATGCTGACCATAACCATGGATGAGCGTCGCAATGCTCATGATGAGTCAATAATGGCTGGCTGGTGACACTGCAATCCATGGCCACAAGTGTCATCCACGGCCTCAAAAGGCAAAAAAACTAAAGAAAACAGTGAGATGAGATAGAGTAACGGAGAAGAGAGAAAAGATCTTAAATTCGGGCTCATTATGGCCACGTAGCAATCAATGAGTGGACATATACACGGCTCACGTGGCAAAACTGTTGTACCTAATATTTTCTTCTACCGTCAGCGACGTCGTAATCTTGAGGCTAGGCGCATTCTTGGATGAAGCAATGGACATCATTGCAAGAGGGTCCTAAGGTGGGAAATGAAGAAGAAGAAGAATGGATGAAGCAACGGACATCATTGCAAGAGGGTCCTAAGGTGGGAAATGAAGAAGAAGAAGAAGAAGAAGAAGAAGAATGGATGAAGCAACGGACATCATTGCAAGAGGGGCCTCAGGTGGGAAATGACGCGATTGACCTGTTTACTGAGTAGGTTTATAATAGACTCATTAAAACTTTTCGGTTTTGGGCTTTTCACTTTACAACCCATTAAGACCTGTATTTAAATTTTAATGTGACTTGTATATGACCCACTTAAACAAATTTGGCTTAAAATATGAATTTGTGACTAATTATCAGCCTTGGTACTATCGAGGTTCAATCTTTCCAATTCAACAAAAGACTCACTTGACACATGTTGTATTCTCCGTGGCACTAACCACAATGACATGGCACAACTGAAGTACCTAATATCTTGCCTAATATCTTGTCGAGTATTGCACATAGGCTGTCGCAATCAAATTTTCAGGTGCACTACCTAAAATTAGGCTAATGGATTATTAAGTCTAACTTAACTCGAAGCTCTCCCAAATCCATACCAATTTGTGACTTAGGTTCAAATTCTTTAACATGCAAATGATTTTTCAATTAGGAATCGCCACTAATCTATTTTCGGTGGGTCGATTAGAAACCCAAGTAAAGTAACGGGAGATTTACTTTACTCCTACAAACCAAAATTGTGAGTTTGAAGACTTGATTACATCAGATTTCTCTAACGCTATTTCAGTACATTTCCCTTTTATTTTGAAAAAAATGTTTGGCAAACAGTTTGAATTAATTTTAATTTACTTCCCTAACATGTGAGGCGATTATGCGGTGCACAAACCAACAATTTAACACCCAAGAAACCAATGAATAAATTGCATGACTTACCTCATAACAACAAAAGTATTTACAATGTTAAATCAGAATTCACATCAACGGTCCTAAATATGATTTCTAATTAACACACAATCACTCAATTTTTGCTTTCACTTATTTAATGAAAATCATGATTTATGCAATGCATGTCACTAATCTAACATGAAATGATATGACATGGCAACATGACATAACTATATGATATAAATAAGCATGCGGCATATCTTGAAGCATGAAATGAATTTATTCTAAAATTTTTGTATTTTCCATGACATTCAAAATTAAAGAAATGCAACAATTAAATATGCAATCTAAATTAACCTAGTGACTTAATTCTAATGACGGGCAATTTCTAACTAAATGAATTTAGCAATAATCACTAGATGACGGGAATTTCATGAACCTAATCCTACATGACATGTGCATGATTTTTTTCCTTTTTGTATTTTTTATGAAAATTCGTAATTAAATTTAATAAAAATCAATAATCACTAGTGACTTAATGTTATCCATTCTAAATGCCTTCTAAACATGCATTTTTAAAAAAATCTAACTAACCTAGCATGCAATCAATTCTAATCTACATGGAATGCAAACGCAATTTTTTTTTTGTTTGTACTTTTGGGATAAACAAAACCATTGAAAGATAAATACAAAATCATCCATGGTCATCAAAGATGTTATCCATCATTCGAATTGAAATTCAAACTTGATTATTTCACTTATAAAATCAATAAATTGATCTTAAGCCTTAAAGATCAAAATATCAATTTTATTCCATGTGATTAATTATTCCATCTAAAGCCTTGTAGATGGAATAAAAAAATCACAAATCAGGCAATAAACCCTAACTGGAAATACACCTATCATTCAATTATGCACGTAAAATATTGAAGAGCATGTATTAGGCAATAAATATCCAAATCAAATTTATATAAGATAATTACCTAATTCCGCAAATGATATTATCAAAGTTGAACTCAACAAAATCAACTCAAGGATGACCAGTAATGGTTGGCGGGCAAGATTCGGTGCAATGTGCTTCTCGGTAAAGGATTGCTGCGATGGGGGTGTTTGTACAAGCAAGCGGGGATGGATGTTCACCAACAATGGACTCCCTCCCGCGTGAGGAATTATTATACTTCTCAGCAAGACCGAGGAAGCAGCGAAGCTCACGGTGTGGTAACTCTCGCTTGTGAAATCCACGCCTCGATAAAATTCACACGCGTGATGAAAGCCAACAAATCTGCAAGAAAGAAGAATCGTGGATTGGAGTAGCACTAGATTTGCTGGGCTTGGTAGGGACCAAAAGCCCACTAAGACTTCACTGTGGAGGCACTTGTGAATTTGCTGGATGTTGCTGAAGGTCACACCAAGTCACAATCTTCGCGGGTCAACCTGTAAATAATTCACCGAAGAGTTCAAAAAATTTGAGCCAGGTTTGGTGACATGTCAACCGGAGCCATGCACGATGAAACACAGCGCTGCAAACGCTGCAAGAGGTGAAAGAGAAAAGCTCCGTTGGAGGGGGTGACGCTCGATGGCTTCGGGGCACAACAAAATTATCGATATTGGCTCGAGCTGTCGCGGGATGAGGCAGCGGGCTCGATCATCGTCGCAGATAGTAGCAAGGATGTCGTAGGACGGCGTCACGAGGATCTCCTGGGTTTGTCGTGGGTGCGGCGCGGAGAAAGGCCTAGCTGCCTTTCTTTCTCGTGGCTTTTGTGTTGAGATTGTAGCCTCCTTTTGTGAGTGGCCGTCCAATTAAATCGTCAAATCGCACTCACTCACGAGGATGAGTGCAAACAACACCCGTTTCATCACCCTCTTCGGTCTTCAAGAGCGCTCACGAACTCTCTCTGTACATCTTGCCGTTCTCTCCGTATTGTGTAGCCATGTATTCAATATCATGTGGCCTCCTTAAAACCCCATGCAAACGATCTATTTATAGGCTAAGAATTAGGGTTTCAATTTTTTTCAAATCGATATCCACGAAAATTCTATTTTTCAAATGCAATATTCGTTTTGCCAAAACGCAATATTTGATTTTCCACTTGCCCAAATTTTAAATTCCTATTTTTCACAAGATAATTTTTTATCATTAATTGTTGGGCCAATTTGCTTGCTTCGTGGGTTTAGTTCGGCCTGTCAAGTTAAAGTTCAGAACCACTAATTCGAATACATCCATCACCAGTCCAAATAAATGCAAAACATGCAAACTAAAAAATAAATGCACCTAAATTTATATACTATGTAATTAATATTTTTTCAAGGATAAAATTAACCCATAATTTTCAATATAATAAATAAATAACCGGATCGCCAAAATTTAGGTGTCAACATAGGCGTTGCAAATTAGCCAATGGCTTATAGATATAGGCCCAACATGTAAATGCAACCTTCATATTAGGGGTGTAAACGGTTCGGTTCGGTTCGGTTTTTTTGAAAAACCGAACCGAACCGAACCGTTAGAAAAATCTTCCGAACCGAACCGAAACCGAACCGAACCGAATACGAACCGAACCGAAATTTCAGTTCGGTTCGGTTCGGTTCGGTTTTTCGGTTTTCGGTTTTTAGCCTTTGGTTTTCGGTTTTTGTTTTTTTTTTTCTATTAAACTTAGATTTCTCCACTTTTATTTCTCCATTTTTCTTTGTTGGTTCGGTTCAGTTCGGTTAACCGATAAAAACCGAACCGAACCGAAAACTTTCGGTTTTTAATGAAAACCGAACCGAAAAAACCGAATTTTTCGGTTCAATTCAGTTCGGTTTTCAGTTCGGTTCGGTTTTCGGTTCGGGAACTGACACCCCTACTTCATATGACAGTACATGTGCAATGATGTCTCACTCTGCACAAATCACATGGTTCACCAATTACATTTGACCATATATCACCCTGATGGAACATCAGTTAATCATTGTGCCAAATCATACCAAACACAATCGTAGGGTGGTAGATGAAATATATAGAAGGTGGTTGGCAAACTTTAGGAAAAATTGTATACTTAGATGATCTGGTAGATCGGATCCAATTTCTGAGGTAAAAATTCCTTGTCAAAATCTGCCAATTTTAGAGAATGATTATATTTCTTTCTTTTCATATTGCTGTTACAAATATGAATATCAATCACATTTATTTTTACTTAAATTAATACATAAGCCATTATCATAGAAAGTTATCTATGAGGAAAAGATAGCGCATACAGAAAAACATCACATTAAACTATTGAGACAAAACCTCGTCCAACAACTTGTCCAAATTCATGAAAGATGACCCTTTTTCACTGGATGCTGCTTCTGCCCTCTCTTTCCACTCCATGGCCTTGCGTCTCATTTTCTTCCCTACCTGTCCTTCCATCAACTCCCTCACAAGCCTCTCCACTTCATCTCTTTTCACATTAGCATCCATCTCCAAACCAACCCCCCAATCGTCACATATATACTTGCAATTCGTCAATTGGTCTGCAAAGCACGGCCAACATAGCATAGGAACCCCAGCCGACAAGCTCTCGATGGTCGAGTTCCAGCCACAGTGCGTCAAGAACCCTCCAATTGAAGGGTGGCACAACACCCTCTCTTGTGGGCACCACCCAGATAAAAAGCCTCTCTCTCTTGTTTCCTCAACAAACTCTTTAGGAAGAGTTGTCGTGTCTCCATTCACTGAGTCGGGCCTAAAGACCCACAAAAAACACTGATTGCTATTAGCCAGCCCCATCGCGAATTCAACCAATTGTTGGTGCGTCATGAATGCTATACTCCCAAAGTTCACATAGGTCACGGATTTGGGCTCCTTCGAGTCCAACCAACGAAGGCACTCATTGTGCTCTTCCAACAAATTGCACTCAATGTGCTTCGAGGCGAATACTTTTTCTCGAGCAATTTGATCAATCATTAGGTGGAGTGGTCCAACTGCATAAACCCTTGGGATCATTGAGGAGAGAGCGTGTAGCACATCCGGCTCAAGCGCCTCGAAGGTGTGGACAATGGTCATCGTGGCGTCATCGGTCCTATGGCCGGAATCGGCGGTGAAGTTCATTAAAGTGTCATCGGAGCCGGAGACTCGGAAGAAGTGAGGCATGTCACGCAACCTCATGTTTTTCATTCCAGGGATCCAATCGATAGGGGTGTTCCCATACCCATTCGTCAATTGGGATTCATCTGCATTCATGCATATCCATACAAAATCATCAAATGGCAAAAAATCTAATTACGGCAAGTTTTTCTCATTTTTTGAAGGCCTTCTAAGTCAAAAATCACATACAATGCAAGTCTTCAAAATTTGGGGAAAATTATCAAAAAGAGTCATAAACGTATTATATAGATGTCATTTTAATCTGAAACATTTTAATTTGGTCAATTTAATCCGAAACCTTTTAACGATTCGCCAAGTAGTTCTCCAGCCAACTTTAGCAAAAAATCACCGATGTAGACACCGGTTGTTCTACATGAAATGACCTATATCAATGCGGACAAACTTTGAAATTTTTTTTTAAAAATTTCTAAATTTTGTTTTGATTTTTTCTTTCCTTTTCATTTTATTTTCTTTCTTTCATCCGTTCATTGTAGGCCAACGACCCTCACAGGCACTACGAGGGCTATGAAGCCCTTGCCAACCATAGTGAGGGGTTGCGGTCCTCACCAAATCTGGGGCAAGTGAGGGCAACGTGGTCCTTGCCTATGGCCAGCAACCCCAGCCAATGGAAGGAAATAAGAAAATATATATAATTAAAGAAAAAAGAAGGAAAAAAATTTAGAAATATTTCTAAATTTTGAGATTATGGTAGGAGCCGGGGTGTCCTCTGAGCATCGTTTCGACTGATCTTTATCGAGTGTGGCAGTTTCCCGTCCCTCACGTGTTGTAATCACTGAAGACGCGCATGCGTTCGTAAGAATGGCCTTAAAAGAGTAAAAATGTGATGATTCGAACCTTGGCCTTAAGCAGAGAAGGAGAAACGTGCACCCCCTTGGGCTAATGAATAAGTTGTTAAAATTAATAGAAACTCAAACGTGTCTTACCTGTAAGCGGCGCAAGACCCTTTTCTCCCAGGGCTCGCACGTGTTTCACCGCCATGAGGGCACAACCGGGTATAGTGAACAAGTGTATGAGCGGAATCCCATATTTCGAAGCCACGGGACTCGTCGCGAACGTCATGAAACCGTCCGAAACGATGCAAGTCACCGGAGGGAGACTCGGGTTCGAGCCCAGGCTCAAGACGAGATCGCCGAAGGGACCGGCCATATTATTCCTCGTCGAGTTGATGAGCATCGGCAAGTCCTGTATCGCGTCCTCGTCCGAAGGAGGAAGACCATCCGGGATTGTCAGGAACTGAAAGTCGCTCAGCGTTCCATTCGTGAACTCGGGGCCTCGGGCCCTCACGAGCCGCCGGTGGTTGAACTCAGTGTTGACGAAGGAGATGTGGAAGCCCTTGTGATGGAGGAGCTTTGCTAGCTTGAGCATGGCGCCGATGTGGCTTTGTGCAGGGTAGGGAATGCAAACTGCGTGTGGCTTTGTGGCCGATTCGAATCCGGCGGAACCCATTTGTTTCTTCTCACTAGAGGAAGATGACTCCAACGACATTTCAAGATGGGTTGAACTCGGCTTGGTTTAACGATCATTGAGTTGAGCTTTCTTCTTATATAACTTCGTCAATTTTTTGTCTTCACTCTGGGCGTAAATTTCCAAGTAATTTTGGCGTTGAGAATTAGTCTCCTTCCAGATAGACCACATGACTTGAGTAACAAGCCAATTTAGTCCCACTCATTTGTCTTCAAGAGCCCCGCCAAATGAAAAACATTGAAAGAAACCCCAAAATCTTGCTAATTGACCAAAAACTGTTGACCGCACATCATTTTCTCCTAGGCGGCATACGAAGATATCAATAAAAATGACATGAGCCCTT
This sequence comes from Eucalyptus polyanthemos subsp. polyanthemos, assembly GCA_017140185.1. NCBI lineage: Eukaryota > Viridiplantae > Streptophyta > Magnoliopsida > Myrtales > Myrtaceae > Eucalyptus > Eucalyptus polyanthemos. The sequence goes on from CM029462.1 coordinate 48,151,957, forward strand.
TTTATCTTTTCTACCTCTAATCAAATGATTGATTAATACCTAGTACTAAGGTACCCGTGTGAGAGATATTATAGAAGCCCATGTGGAGAATTAAATATATTAATAGAGCATACAATACATAATTTAATTACTGCAACTTTTGTCATGATTGTAATAATATTGGATAAATAGTCTAATTGAAAAGTTTATGATTGAATTTGTGTTAATACAATGAATTTTAAACTTTTCTTATTTACTTTTTCCACGAAAGCATCCCATCTCTCTTTCTTGGATGCACTCAATAAGTGATCACCCGCATGAGGAATTGAGGAAAAAGTAAGAGAATTCAAAATTGGATTCTCAATGCGGTGTAAGAGCACGTGTAGTTTATTTGTCAAGGTTTTAGTTTGAAACATTCACCGATTGTCGAAGTCAATAATGACGAAAATAGCTCGTCTAAGACAAGATCACGTCGGCTGTGTGACATTTTTTTATCGTTTGAATCCAGAAATTTCTTCTCGCGCTCGACTGTTTATGGATGTGTTCGCATCATCGCCTTCGTGAAATTCGTGGGTAGCAAGGTTAAGAAATCCTTGCATAAAGCAGCGTTGTCTCTCTCATTCAAAAAGAAACACGTGATGTTGACTATTGACTTGACTATTGACGTGTAAACCCTAATTGGCCCGCTAAAGTTTAATTACAAGATTGGCTTCATTATAGCTTGAAGCGACAAATGATAGATTAGAAACTTAAAATGGGTATATACAATGCTTGCCCGAAAAGATGATTAGAGAGAGCCATCAGAGAGAAATTTTCATCATTTTTCTAGACTTTCAAACTGACTGCATAGTGGAAGATTTGTTGGCACTATATTTTCGTCCATTCCTAATTGCATGGAACTTCATCTAACTAGTCTTCTACTTAGTGGATTATCGATATGGATCAAGGGTGTACATAATCCGGGTGGGTGGTTCCTATCTTAGAACCGGGAATTGCCCACTAAGGATGAATTACAAAAAAACTAAAACCGGGAACCACCCATCGGATGTGTTCGCATCATCGCTCTCGCGAAATTCATGGGTCACAAGTTAAGAAATCCTTACATGAAACAGCGTTGCCTCTCTTATTCAAAGAGAAACGCGTGATGTTGACTATTGGCTTGAGCATGGCACCGATGTGGCTCTGTGCAGGGCTGGGAATGCAAACTGCATGTGGCTTCGCGGCTGATTCGGATCCAGCGGAATCCATTTGTTTCTTGTTGTTGAGGTTTCATGAATCATGTATAAGAAAAATTAACGAAATAAACGCAGCGGAAACAAAGATATATTTTACACATGATTCTCCTAAGGCGTTGTTCGTGCGTTTTAATCAAAAAAATCTAAACATAAAATGGAGTTAAACGAATTACCTCTCGAAGCGTGCTTTAAACAAGTCGGTTCGGATGTTCTACAGTTCGAGTCCCACAAGCGTCGGACCTCTAGTTCAGACACACCAACAACGAACGTCGAACGGAAGAGAGAATTTCGGATATTCACCACTTCAATCGTGCTAGCAATCACGTGGAAACAAACCGTCGTATCCTTGATGTATAATAGTCACGGCCCGAACAAGATAATGTTCTTCTTTCTTGCGTCACAAAGACTCAAGAACACGCACACACTTTGCTCTCTATTTTAGCAAAGCATCTTCTCTCTAAAAACACAAAAAACACACCCACCTTTTCTCTGTCTTTTTAACAAAATTGAGCACACCTCATCGCACCAATTTTTAACTCTTTTAAGGCATTTATTGGACGAGCACTTCACGGTTCAGCAACGGTTGCTGATCGTGGGATGAGCAACCGTTGCTGATCCTCACGATTATGCACGATTGTGCATAAACGGTCAGCAACCGCTGACCGTTCGTGCACAATTTCGTGCATGATGGTCAGCAGTTGCTGATCGTGCATGCTACGTGCATGATGGTCAGCAACTGCTGACCATCTCACAATGATTTTGTGCAAATCGTGCATGTGCACGATTTCGTGCACATGCACACTTTAATTAATTAACTAATAAAAGGATTAATTAAAATAACATAATCCTTAGCAGCTTTAGGGCATTTTTCTAACAATCTCCCACTTGCACTAAAGCCAATTTGTTTGGTATGTTAACATATATTTACTATGGGCATGCGTGTGCATCATATGCAAGTAGGCTCGTGACTTTGATACAAATTAAATTAAATCTCATTTAATTTAATTTCAAATCGACTCAATTCGATTGTACTAATTGCAAACACATTTGCAAAATATTTCTCTCTTATTCCACGTCATCCTAGTTGTTTATGGTGTGTGACATCCCTAGGTTCATCACTAAGCTAGTAGTAAGACTTGTACTAACACATTAGTACTTCCAAAAGAATTAATTGTCCCGATTAATCTTTTAGGTCCTACAAGCCACGATTGACATCTAGCAATATGTCATGGCTACCCAGATAGTGTGAATGCTTTAAGAACATAATGAACCTGTCAGTTTTGGCTACAGTGTAATTCAATCCCTCTGTCTTACTATGTCCCGATCAAACAAAGACCATGGAATATTTGTCAAGTCATTAATTTGATCATATGCACAAATCTAATTGACATGCATTTTATTCGAGACATAAACAATTTATTCTCGGTTACAACCCCGGCCGAGGATTTCAATGCAGTGTCACAATTAGATCGCATAGGACATCATTATCATACCTTGCATATAACAAGGAGACAGATTCCATATTGCGCACACGTGTAACTTCGTATATGAACAAACTATGACCATCAAGTATAAAGATGGATCGACGACCCGACATTATGTGCACCCGTGAACCATAGTTGTTCGATACACAAGTTAACACTGTGCCTCAGGTCTAAGGATTATTTACACAAGACCAAAACATGAACAATTAGACATTGACCACGCTAAAAGCTTCCATGTCGCTAATCGTTCCATATGCGTCACGTTCAGTGAATTTGTCTAATACAAACACCTGTGTTCTAACTCAAGCATCATAATACCCAATGACATGTGACTCATCATTCCCTTAAGTATCCAATACTTAATGGCGAAGTTAAGAACACACCGGTCTCAACAGGATTATTAATATCCACTTAATAATCCATCGACCGGGAACAATTTAAAGATTCAGTCTAACTATGAACCTGTCACATATATTCTTGACGTCTCAAGAATAGGTCTAGTTGCAACTGATCTTATGGAATCATTCATCAATATAAAATAATTGGACAAATGAATGAATAAATCATTGCCATTAATTAAATAATAATAATGAAAGTACAACTAAAATCCCTAATATGTAACTATTACATAGTAACTTTAGGGCATACATCCAACAATTTCCCAGTTACACTAAAGCCAATTTGTCTGGTACCTCAAACCCATTTTGTCAATATGTCTTTCAAAAGAAGACTGAGGTAAGGCCTTAGTGAAGGGATCTGCCACGTTTTCTGCTGAAGCAATTTTCTGCAAGGCGATATCACCTCTCCCAACAATTTCTCTGATGAGATGGAAGCGTCTCTCAATATGCTTGGACTTTTGGTGAGACCTTGGTTCCTTAGCTTGAACTATCGCCCCATTGTTGTCACAAAACAATGTGATCGGTTGCTCAATTGAAGGAACGACTCCAAGTTCTGAAATGAACTTCTTCATCCAAGCGGCTTCCTTTGCTGCTTCAGAAGCAGCTACATACTCTGCCTCAGTGGTGGAATCGGCAGTTATGCTTTGTTTGGAACTTTTCCAACTAACTGCACCACCATTGAATGTGAAGACAAACCCAGACGTAGACTTATAATCATTAGGATCCGATTGAAAATCAGAATCAGTATAAGCTACAACTTCAAATTCTCCTTCTCCATATATCAAGAATAAATCTTTAGTCCTTCGCAAGTACTTAAGAATATTCTTGACTGCTATCCAGTGCTCTTCTCCTGGATCAGACTGATATCTGCTAGTAATACTTACAGCATGCGCAATATCAGGTCTAGTACATAGCATAGCATACATTATGCTTCCAATAGCGGATGCATATGGTATCTTTGCCATCCGCTCTCTTTCTTCAGGAGTGTTGGGACACATCTCCTTAGAAAGACAGATCCCTTGCCTAAAAGGCAATAATCCTCTCTTGGAACATTGCATGTTAAACCGTGTTAACACTTTGTCTATGTACGTAGATTGTGAGAGGCCAATCAATCGTCTTGATCTATCTCTATAGATCTTGATACCTAAAATGTAGGTTGCCTCTCCTAAATCTTTCATGGAGAATTTCTGTGACAAGAATAGTTTTATCGATGATATCATTGGTACATCATTTCCAATCAAAAGTATATCATCGACATACAAAACCAGAAATGCAATTGCACTCCCACGATCTTCTTATATACACAAGGTTCATCCGGATTTTTGATGAAGCCAAACGATTTGACTACCTCATCAAAACGGATGTTCCAACTTCGGAGGCTTGTTTGAGTCCATAAATGGATCTCTTAAGCTTACACACCTTCCGTTTTTCACTATTGGGTTCAAAACCCGTGGCTGTTCCATATAGATGTCCTCATCGAGAAAACCATTTAGAAAAGCCGTTTTGACATCCATTTGGAATATCTCATAATCAAGGTGTGCAGCTATAGCCAACATAATCCGAATGGATTTTAGCATGGCCACAGTGAGAAAGTTTCGTCATAATCAATTCCTTCTTTTTGACGATATCCTTTCGCCACCAGCCGTGCTTTGTAAGTTCCAATTTGACCTTCAGCATTCATCTTCTTCTTGAAGATCCATTTACAGCCAATTGGTACAATACCATTAGGCAGGTCAGTCAAGGTCCATACCTCATTGGAATACATTGAATCCATTTCGGATTTCATGGCTTCTAGCCATTTACCAGAATCGATGTCCAACATCGCCTCCTCATAGGTTTTAGGATCACCGGGTTGATCACTATCATTCACAATGAATAATGGTTCAATATGATCAACCGAGTGTCTATAACGAGCAGGTGGGCGAGAAATTCTCGCACTTCTCCTAAGAGGTTGTGTATCAGAAGCTCCCACTGAATTAGAGATTGGTATCTGAACTCGGTTGTTTGATACTTCATTATTTTCTTCTTGTAAGACTATTTTCCGCCCAAAGACCACTTTCTTGGATGAACTGATTCTCCAAGAAAGAAGCATGCTTGCATACCAAAATTCTTTGGTCCGAATGAAAATAGAAATAATATCCAAGAGTTTCCTTTGGATATCCAATGAAGCGACCTTGTTCAGATCTTGCCTCCAATTTTTTCACTTTCAACTTTTTCACAAAAGCTGGACAACCCCAAATCTTAATATGATTAAGACTAGGTTTCCTACTATGCCATATCTTATAGGGCGTAGTTGGAACAGATTTGGATGGCACTCTATTCAGTATATATACAGTTGTCTCAAGGGCATATCCCCAAAGGGATCTTGGCAAATCGGTGTAACTCATCATAGATCGTACCATATCTAATAAAGTACGATTTCTTCGTTCAGATACACCATTATGTTCTGGAGTTCCAGGAGGTGTCCATTGTGATAAAATGCCATTCTCTTTAAGAAAGTCCAGGAATTCAGTACTAAGGTATTCACCTCCTCGATCCGATCGAAGAGCCTTAATACATTTTCCTATTTGTTTCTCAACTTCAGCCTTGAATTCCTTGAACTTTTCAAAGGATTCAGATTTATACTTCATGAGGTATAAATAACCATACCGTGACTGATCATCAGTGAAGGTAATGAAGTAATTATAACCACCTCTAGCAGATTCATTAATTGGTCCACATACATCTGTATGTATTAATCCTAATATGTTAGCAGCTCGCGCACTTTGTCCCACAAAATGCGCTTTGGTCATTTTTCCTAGAAGACATGCCTCACAAGTCGAGTATGACTCAAAATTTGAAGGATCAATGTATCCATAATTACTCAACTTGTTAATTCTGTCTTCTCCAATATGACCTAATCGGAGATGCCAAACATATTTTTTATTTGGACCGTCTCTAGGGCGTTTATTTGTTATGGCATTTATATCAATTCTATTTTGCTTATTGACATTGGTAATCGCATTACCGGACATTGTAATGGTATAAAGATTGTTGGTTAATGAACTAGAACCAACACATATTCTATTATGATAAATAGAACATACATCATCAGCAAAAGAAAATTCATAATTCTCTTTACCCAAACGAGGTACGTAGATGATGTTCCTAACAGCATTCTTATAATGCAAACAATTCTTTAAAACCATTACATGTCCAGAAGGGAAACATAAACGAAAAGTCCCTATAGCTAATGCAGCAACTCTTGCTCCATTGGCAAACGTCAGGACAATCTCATTTCACCCTAGCATCCTGCTTATTTCCAGATTCTGCAAAGACATACAAATATGTGAAGTTGCAGCAGAATCTAGAACCCATGAGCTGGATTCAGCACTAACCATAAGATTAGTTTCAATAAGCATAGACACCATACCTTCATAAGGTCGGTTCTTGGGCTTAACCTTCAAGCTCGCGAGGTACCTCTTACAGTTCCTCCTCCAATGCCCTTTGACACCACAATAATGACATTTCCCTTTATCAATTATGGGCTTTAGTTGCACAACAGGTTTGGCAGGCCTCTTCCATTTATTCTTCTTTAAAACAGTCTTACCCTTTGAAGAAGAAGCCTTAGCCATAGCCACTACATTTGGCCTTGTGTTATGCATTTCCTTCTCATAAACTACCAGCATGCTATGTAACTCCGCAAGAGTTTTATCCATCTTATGCATGTGGAAGTTTTGGACAAAACCAGAGAAGGAATCAGGTAAAGATTGGAGGATCAAATCCACAGTTAACTCATTATCCATAACGAGATTTAGCCTAGCCAATTCTTCAATGTGCCAGATCATTTTCAAAGCATGATCATTAATAGATGATCATTCAGCCATCCTCATACGGTACAATGCCTTAGATATCTCATATCTAGAGGTTCGACCATTCTCATCAAAGTATTCCTTTAAGTGCAAAATGATCGACCCAAAGCATCTTCCATAGATTCATACTTCTTCGTAATTCATTATTCATAGAAGCAAGCATATATGACCTAACTTTTAAGTCATCATCACGCCACTTATCATAAGTGACACGCTCCTCTTGGGTCCCACCCTCGGAAAGGAGGTTGGCATCTTTTCATCAAGCACATACCCAATTTTTTCTGAATTGAGAACAATTCTCAAATTCCTCACCCAGTCAGTGAAATTGGGTCCAGTCAAACAATTCTTGTCAAGTATAGAAGCGAGTGGGTTTGTGGTCACCATTTTCAGAGTAATAATATATATATCTGTTGCAAAAAATAAATTGTTAGCCGTTGTATCTTTCAAAGTAACTATTTCATTTTGGTCTTTAAATGAAATAGATCCTCCCACTAAATTTATCTTCGAATCCCATACTCCTTAAGATGGGAAGCGGTAATCTTTGTTGGGTAAAGATTACTAGTGGGGATTGGAGTCCCACCAGTCCAAAATCCACCTCACCTAACAGTTATTGGTGTCTTATGAACTTAGTGAGTGAACCAGCTTGTTCAACGCATCATATGCGAGTCCCAATCATAACTTCGGCCTCTAGACCATGAAAACCTCACCTAACAGTTATTGGCATCACAATCATAGTTAAGTCTAGCCCATCGTCTCATGCAAGTATTGAAAACACAAATGATTCCCTCACCTGACAGTTATTAGAAATCATTTGGCTCCAACCCCACAGCATCATATGCATAATGGAGTGGTCCAATATTATAAATAGTAATTAACCCCTATGTATCCATAACCGGTTAGTTAACCACTATAATATTGTATCAAACCACGACGATGGAAGGCCACGAGTTCGAAACCCGTTTTGACTTAATATTCTTTGTAAGGAGATTTGGGTCGTTATTAACGGTCTCACTTTGCACATTAACCGGTTTAACATGCACGATATCATAAACACAATAAATAAATAGATATCACATTAACATCTATCCTATCTCGGTGATCATGGAATTATGGTTCAATGGGTCTCGAGCCAAAGAGACCCATTTAGCCATTTTAATGTTTTAATTATATGGACCTGCTCTTCACCTTTTCTTCAATCTTTGAACTCTTTAAAGACCGGGCCCAAAGAGCTCACCGGTTTAATGGCTCCTCCAATGGCTCCTCCTCTCTTGTAGTATTTACATCAACAATTGAAATACTAAACTATACTAAAATTACATATCAAGAAATTAAAGTAAAAGAAAAGGAAGGACGCAGCCTCCATTTAATAATTACATCCCCAAAAAGAATACATGTAATCATCATACATTCATCCATACAACAATCACAACAATTAGGGATTTTTCCATGATCACCACCCTTCCTTACGAGCCATAAATTCAAAATTTAAAGCTCTGGAAGGCATGCATAAAATTCTGCATATCATTTGTAGAATATAAACACGAAGTACAACAAGTTATGGATTTTTGATTCAAAATTGATTTAGTTCTAATTTTTTGGTTAATTGATTAAATTTATCACATAAATTAATCAACTTCTATAGGCCACATAAAAGGTAAGAGAACCGATTCTCTTAACAAAATAAATTGGCCATTAGAACGCAAAAATATATTTGAACTACAAATCAATTAAACGCACGAAAAAGGCCTAAGGTTGGCTCTGATACCACTGTTGAGGTTTCATGAATCATGTATAAGAAAAATTAACGAAATAAACGCAGCGGAAACAAAGATATATTTTACACATGATTCTCTTAAGGCGTTGTTCGTGCGTTTTAATCAAAAAAATCTAAACATAAAATGGAGTTAAACGAATTACCTCTCGAAGCGTGCTTTAAACAAGTCGGTTCGGATGTTCTACAGTTCGAGTCCCACAAGCGTTGGACCTCTAGTTCAGACACACCAACAACGAACGTCGAACGGAAGAGAGAATTTCGGATATTCACCACTTCGATCGTGCTAGCAATCACGTGGAAACAAACCGTCGTATCCTTGATGTATAATAGTCACGGCCCGAACGAGATAATGTTCTTCTTTCTTGCGTCACAAAGACTCAAGAACACGCACACACTTTGCTCTCTATTTTAGCAAAGCATCTTCTCTCTAAAAACACAAAAAACACACCCACCTTTTCTCTGTCTTTTTAACAAAATTGAGCACACCTCGTCGCACCAATTTTTAACTCTTTTAAGGCATTTATTGGATGAGCACTTCACAGTTCAGCAACGGTTGCTGATCGTGGGATGAGCAACCGTTGCTGATCCTCACGATTATGCACGATTGTGCATAAACGGTCAGCAACCGCTGACCGTTCGTGCACAATTTCGTGCATGATGGTCAGCAGTTGCTGATCGTGCATGCTACGTGCATGATGGTCAGCAACTGCTGACCATCTCACACGATTTTGTGCAAATCGTGCATGTGCACGATTTCGTGCACATGCACACTTTAATTAATTAACTAATAAAAGGATTAATTAAAATAACATAATCCTTAGCAGCTTTAGGGCATTTTTCTAACACTTGTCACCAGAGGATGATGACTCCAATGACATTTCAAGATGAGTTGAACTCGGCTTGGTTTAACAATTACAGAGTTGAGCTTCCCTTGTTATACAACATCGTCAATTTTTTTGTCCTTTGTGCGTAAATTTCTAAGTATGGAAAACTCAAGAGAAGTTGTCACATTTAGTTTCATTTCATTGTTTCTTTTGTCCCCTAATTAAATAAAGATCACATACATAGACATTAGGTCCTGTTTGTTTTAGGTGACGCATATGTTTGTGAGGGTAGAAATATGCCATACTGGCGTTGAGAATTAGCCAATTGCTATTCAATATAAGTCGGCCACGTAATATTCAATAGCGACGATTGATTCGACACGGACCACACAATTAAAGCTTCATTTGTTTTGAGAAAAATAAATAATTTAGCAAAATATTTTTGAAAATTGATCACTCATAAATAAACGAATTAAAAATAATTATATCTTACACAAAAATATTTTTAAAATCATATATTTTTTGTGAAACAAATGAAGCCTAATTAATAGCCATTTTTGTCCCCATGCAAATGACCTATCTGTTTAAAAGCCACGCCGAATGAGATAGCATTGTAAGAAACCCCAAATCTGCCCGTTGACAAAAAATTCTTGACTCGCACCTCAGTTTCTCCTAGCCGGCATTTGAAGATATCAATAAAATTACATAAGCTCTTTCTGCTGTTTCGACTCTTCTGAATCGATTAATTAGCATCTACGATATTTTTGTGGAAATGCCTAGATCCAATATCACATAATTCAGAGTGAGATATAATCTTATTGAGAATATTAAAGTGCTCATGCGAGAGGTATTAGAGAAGCCTGAGGTTGTGCATTTGATATATTATAGAGCATATATTATCTAGTTACTCCATATTTCATTGGCTCGAACTTTTAACATGAGGATGACGAAGGAGAAAAAAACAATATGCAATATCACAACATAGCACGCTGATTTGATTAACTCTTGCAATTAATTAGACAGCTGATTTAGCCATTTTTATTCTTATGCGTGTGATGTAATATTTAAGTTTGGTGACCAGCTTACTTATACTGCTTGAGACATGTCAATCGTTATATTCATAGTTATAACATGTAATAATTTATATGTGAGTTGTTTTATAACAATTGCAATCTTTGATTATATCGATTCAAGTTGGTTGTTTCTATCAATACATCGTAGTTGCTGGCCAAACGTGTCGACAAATGATAGTCGCTATTAGGTGTTTAAATGATGCCAATCATTCAATTCATGAGCTATTCCGATTTCGTGTGGATCAATCCTGTTTTTGCATATAGTTTGTAAAAAGAAGTCTTGGTTTAAGGAATGAAAGAATTACTTTTGTGGATTTTTAATCTGATTTGTAAACCAATTCATTACTTATGACCTTCAATTAATATATCTAAATGATCAACTAATCATTTTCACTTTTCTTTACGCTTCATATTATCAAATATAATGTTTATGTAGTTAAGTAAACATTTAGAAGCTCAGTGTCCATGTAAAAGAGATGAGAATGTGCAGGTTTTCAACTGGCGATGCAATCATTGAAACCTGTTCTATCCAGCTCTCTAATTATACGTGGTTTGACTTGTTTTATCGCTCTTTTGGCTAGCACATAATTTTTTGCATGGATGGGGACTTTGTGAAAATAAGATTTGGCTGCCGGGCAGAATCTCAACTATGCAGTGTAACTTTGTCGCCAATTCTAAACTAGTGTGATGGAGCGGGGTGCTTGAAATGCTGTACTAGTATGGCTTCATAACAGAGAATCTGAACTAAAAGTTTCAGATGGCCTTATATTCTGTCCGCTGGAAGGCGGCTGATTTAACTTATATGCATTAGGACCATCAATTGCTTATCGTAATGGCTATTGAAGGCAATACCTTCTTTCTTCCCAATGAAAATCATAGGAAGAGTTGGTGAATAAACGAGAAATGACACGCAAAATGCCGTGCCTTCGATGGTGTGGAACCGTATGCATTTTCATCAATGGTCGACTTTTGATCATCTGAAGGGATATAAGAGAGGGTGGAAAGAGAGCCAATTGCCAGAATGAGGAGAGGGGGGACTAAAATTCTGGACCAGCCAAACTGAGCCATTCGAATGCTCAAATTCTGTAATGTGACAGATTGGGACGAGCTTGAGATTCAGCAATTCCCGTTTCTTATAGGATTTCCGAATTTCACTTTCTTAAAGGGACAACATGAAGAACTCTCTTGTTCTTGAAGTGCTCCAATTCAATTTTTGAAAATCCCCTTGTTCATTTTTTTTTTTGCGATGCTGACGGACGCATAAAACTCTCAGGAAATATGGACTGTCCAAGGCACACAGAAATGTCTCTCCAGGGTCAGGAACTTTTCGATTTGTTATACACTGCATTTCTTGCGTTTCCATTTTGGCCAATATTTCTTCTCGCAAACCATGTCCGTCTCTTCTAGTCGCTTGAATAGTCCACCGTCTAGTTGGCATCAATAACCTGCCCACTCGATCTTCCAAACGCATCCATCCATATCCTCTGAATTATCTTCTTCGAGAGTTTTGGAAGGCGGCAGTAGTTGAGCCTCGTTGCCTGAGCACGTTATCATAAGAGGAGTCAACACAAGTCCAGTTACCAAGGTAGGAATTATTGTTAAATGTATCGAACCGGCTCCCATGTGGAGTAGGAGAGGTATGATAGTTTCTCTAAGAGGTTTAAGAATGAGGGAGATGCCAAGCGTGCCAACTCCAGAGGAATCGCACCCTTGAACTTATTTGAAGAAAGGTCTAACCATTGAGCAACGCAAGATTCATCATTGATGAACCTACGGAACTGATGATGTTGCCAGAAACATTTAAAACTCGTAGCAAAATGAGCTTTTCCAATGGTTTCGGGGATCTCCATTTGGAAATTGCTATTAAACAAGCCAATGATTCTGAAGGCATTCCAAATCTTCGCCAGCTGGGGCTCCCTTCCTTTCAATGTCACTGTCGTGGAATCTGCGTATGAGCCGATAAGAGAATATAGCCCCCCTTACGCATGGGAAATACGTCCCTGTTATAAATAGCAGACCACCTTCTCCAGAATCTATGCCAATCTCCATAGTCTGACTTAAAATTAAGACGTACTTGGTAAGAAAACAACCGGTGGAGTAATTTAGAGGTCCGAGATTCTCAACTTGGGTAGGGGATGAGGAGTCCCTGGAGTCTTCTTCAAGCCAGAGAATTTATTTGACCCAAAAATCAGAACTTGCAATTGTGGAAGGGTCTCTAACCAAACTGGAAATGCATCCTCGATCTTGTTATCGCTGACATCTAGAAGTTTTAAGGATGATCGGGCCATGGACCTTGCAGTCGGTTTTGACTCAAACAGAGACTCCCCGAGCAAATATCTGGGCGACTGACGCAGTGTTTTTACCGTGGAACTAATGCAATCTGATGCTTATGGCAGGGAGACCTTGGAGGACACATCAGACGTGCGAATAAATCCACTCAAGCTGTTATTCCACGCGACCAGGACTTCAAGAAAGCTGCCTGGCAAACCAGAATTGGGATTTTTCTTGTGAAGTCGTTATTCAGAACTGAATTGAATACCGAAACAGGTGAGGGGAGTTGGAACACGTCCTTCAAACCTACTATGAGGTAGATAAACTAGCGTATTGTATGTACAGGCTTGCCTTCATGGTCTGAAAATTTTCAAATTGTGTACGGGGCAGGCTACCATTGAAGTCGTTTTTAGCAATGTTGAACAAATACAGCCAAGGAAATGGAGATTTCCTCCCGAGTTGATCTGTTCCTGTGGAACTTGTTTTCTCTCAGAAGAATTTCACCAAAGATCGAGTGAGTTTCCAGCCAATAAGGGAACAGGTCCTTTGTTTGGTTATAGCTAAGACCTAAAACGACTAACCGGGTCCGGTTGGTCATCGATTGCAGTAATGGCCCCAGAAGATGGTTCTTGCTCAAGTCTATTGTCCCGAGGTTGCTTAAGTTACTCAAGCACTGAGGTGTGGTGCCACTGCAATCTTTATCAGATAATTCTAGAACCTGAAGTGAACTCAGAAGACAAAAGAAGAAGAGACCTTTACAGGGAACTGGTCGTTTGAGACGCGTAACCACATCGTGGAAGATGGCTGGATGGGAAGCGTGCCTTAGGGGCGAGCACGGGTACCGGGTAGAACTAGGAACCGGAGAACCGGAACCGGAACCTCGGTTCGGTTCCCGGTTCTTAAAGGACCGGTTCTGGTTCCCAGTTCCATTTTTCCGGGAACCGGAACCGGAACCGGTCGCAGAACCGGTTTCAGAACCGATTAGGGTTCCAAAAGGAACCCCCCCTCCCCCGCTCGACGCTCCAAGCCTCCAAGTCCTCCGATTTCAGCTGTATCTTCCTCAGTCCTCCAATTTCAGCTGGACGCCACCGGACACCGCTCGCCCTCAAGGCCACCGCCGCCGGACGCCGCTGGACGCCAGTCCCCGATGTCGCTCGACGCCCGCATTCGCGACACCTAAGTCGTCGTTGCCCCGAAGACCCTGACTGACGTCCCTGCTCATTGCTCAGCGCCAGCCACCGTCGCCGAACGTCGCTCGACGCCCGTCGCTCTACTCAGCGCCGGCCACCGTCGCCGAACGCCGCTGGACGCCAATCCCCGACGTCGCTCGACTCCCGCATTCACGAATCGCGACACTTGAGTCCTGAGTCGTTGTTGCCTCGAAGACCCTGACCGACATCCCTGCTCGCGACCCACGCCGCTCGCGCCAGAAGCCCCGACGCCCCTGCTGCTGGGTCCTCCTCTACTCTACCGCTGCTGCAACTAGATGCCAGAAGCCACTGTTTCGGCTGCGATTTTGACCCACGACGCCTTTGCTGCTGTCTCCGCCTCTACTCCGACGACCCAACGCCAGCAATCGCGACGCCCATTTCGGAGCAACGGAAAACCACATCGCCAGAGCTCGCCGTAGATTTTCAGAGCTTCGGTCAAGCCTATTTCGCAAGAAATTAAGTTGTTCTTCACAGATTTGGTGTCGAAGATCAAACGAATAATGAGATTTCTTCTTCAAGCAGAGGAACAACTCTAACCAACGCTCTTCATCGTTGTCAATCGAGACCTCGATCCGCCAAACAAACCAGGTGCAAAATCTCACTCCAAACACTTTACTCTGTCTCTGTTTTGGCCAAGAAAGACTCGCTCGCTCGGTTAAGACTGTCAAAACCATACTGCTTAAGCTGTAAATATTGCTGATGATGGATGCAGCGTTGGCGTTGGGCATAGGGAAGTGCCCAGTCAATCAACTGGGCTTTTAAAGTACTATCTACTTGCTCCTGTAAACTTAGACTAAACCTGGAACGTTGTTCAACATTACCTACGTCTGTTGTGAGGTCCATTAGCAAGCTAAGGAACTTAGCTTCTTTGAATATCAAGTTCTGCAGCTTCGTGCAAGAGTTGCCAGGAGATATAGGTTCCTTGGAAGCTTTGAAAGAGCTTTACAATTTTGTCTTCATAATACATAAATGCATCAGCATTGTGATATAGTTCTATGCCTAAAGGGTTAAAGAGTTTCTTTTAAGTTAAGATAGTTGATAAAGAGTTCCTTTTATACTAAAGATGGGAAAGAGATAATTATGATTACTTAGAGTTTTGCTTGGTTTGATAACTTATCATAAAATAAGGGCATATTTGAATAAATATTGTGCATTTGTATTGATAATATGATATAGTCCTAAATTTGTGTATTGATTTGGTTTTTAGCAATTGCTTGCATATTCTATAACTCAATTCACATTATGTTTTGAATTTTCTAATTATATTATATTATTGTTGTGTAGTGCGAAATTAATGTATCAAGATAACACGTCAATGGAGGTGGAGGGACGTGAGGAGATGACTCCGGGTATGGAATTTGAGTTTTCTAGCAATGAAATTGAAGAAGATGCACCCCCTACCTTGAGTGCCACAAATAAGGTATCCGATTCTCATCATTCTCATTATAAGAAATATACATTTGAATGCTGGAATTATTATTCGAAAATCAGTGATAAGGATGGAAAAATATATCAAGTGAAATGCATTCATTATGGGTCCATGCTTAAGTACCGTGTTGCTAATGGTACTTCTGCAATGAGAAAGCACTTAAACACATGTAAGAGGTTTCCTCGTAATCTAGATAAGAGGCAGAAATTTTTTGTACCACGTAATGTCAACATGGCTGGCAAGGCAGGAGAAGATTCTAGTACTGGTAGCGTCTTATCGACATGGTCATTTAATCAAGAACGAGCTAGGCACATGCTTGCTCGGTTTATCATCCTTGATGAGCAACATTTTTCCTTGGTTGAGCGAGTTGGATTTCGTGAATATGTTACTGAGATACAGCATCTCTTCAAACATATATGACGTTTCACAGTGGCAAAAGATTGCATGAAGTTGTTTTTATGTGAAAGAACTTATTTAAAGAATTATTTTGGAAAAATTAATTCTAGGATCGCACTCACGACTGATACATGGAGTTCCAATCAAAATCTGAATTATTTGTGTCTCACTGCTCATTTTATTGATGAAAATTGGAAGTTGCATAAAAGAATCATCAACTTTGTGGTGATGCATAGTCACAGAGGTAAGGAGATTGGGAAAATGGTGGAGGTATGCATTGAGGAGTGGGGAATAGAAAAAAAAGGTGTCAACAATTACCGTAGATAATGCTAGTTCAAATGATGTTGCAATTGGCTATTTTAGGGATAAACTTTCCAAACAAAGGTAGTTGATCTTAGATGGTAGTGTTTTACACATGAGATGTATAGCTCATATATTAAATTTGATTGTGAGAGATGGCTTGACTACGGTACGTGACTCCATTGCACGTATCCGAAATATGGTTAGATATGTAAGGAGTTCTCCCACAAGAGCCCAAGGATTTAAATCTTGCATTGAGAGAGAAAAGATCACTTATAAGGGTTCAGTAGTTCTTGACGTTGCCACTAGATGGAACTCCACTTACCTCATGTTAGACACCGCCATAAAGTTCAGAAAAACTTTCGAAAGGATGGAAGATCACGATCCATCTTTTGTAAGTGAGCTAGATCATGAAACTCATAGGAATGATGATTGGGAAAATGCTATTGTTCTTTCGAATTTTCTAAAAGCATTCTATGATTCTACTAAGAAGATGTCTGGGACTTCATATGTTACTTCAAATGATTATTTTGAAGGGATAGCTATTTTATATAGATATTTGAAAGATGCGGTCAATGCTTCGGATCCTAAGCTTCAATCTATGGGTTTGAAAATGAAAGAAAAATTTGACAAATATTATAGAAGCTTTGATAAAGTGAATATTATGGTGTTGATTGCGGTTGTGTTAGGCCCTAGAGCCAAGTTAAATTATGTGAGATTCTTGTATGGACAAATTTATGATGATGAATTGAAGATTGAAGAGATGCATTGCAAGGTGAAGAATACATTGGAGCATTTGTATGAATTTTATGAGCAATATTCTCTTATTTCAAGTGATCAAGATTTCGGTGGTCATAATTTGGGTGCAAGTAGTAGTAGTTCCACTTCCCAACCCAATACGGGTGATAGTGAAGAACTAAAGATGTATGAAGCCCAAGATTGGAAGAAAATGTTTTTATACTCGAATGAACAAGGGCGCAATGATAACAAGTCCAAGCTTGATGAGTATTTTCAAGAAAAAAAATGAAAATGATCTTGGTCTTGACATTTTGATTTGGTGGAAGGCTAATGGTTCAAAATATAAGATTCTTTCTTTGATGGCTCGAGATATTTTGTCCATTCCTATAACGACCGTTGCTTCAGAGTCAACTTTTAGTACATCGGGTCGTGTACTTGATGGCTTTCGAAGTTCTTTAACTCCCAAAGTAGTGGAAGCTTTGATTTGTACTCAAGATTGGTTGAGGGCCGCTCGTGTACCGCTTGGTGATGAAGAGTGTATCGAGAACGCAGAACAATTTGAATTAGGTAAGTAATGTTTATATTTTTATATATTGTAATTCTTTTTGTATATTTGATAAGTGAATATTTTATTTAACCTCTTCTTTTTCTTTTTTCAAATATGGTTGGCCTTAATGCGGAGATTATTGTTGATAAATAGAGTTGGTGGTGTCGCAACTGCAATGGGTTTAGCGGTAGAGAATTCAAGCAAGGTTTGTTATTGGCTTTGTGCTGCTTTAATTATGTTGTCAAAGAGTGGTTGTTGTGATCTCATCATTGATAAGTTTAATGCATGGAAAAACATTGTTGTCAAAGAGTCTATGTTTTGTTTTATTGTTTTCATAGCTCTGAAAGTATATTTATGGCATGATTTTGATGTTAGAGGATCATTACGACAGTGCTGAAGAGTCCAATAATATGCGCGTATGTTATAATTTTTTTTTATTCATTTTTAGAACGTGTATGTTATAATTCAACTCTAAAAATGAATAATAATAAATAAAATAAATAAAATAAAAACTGTTGGCATTGGTATGTTTGCTAAGATGTGGGAAGTTACCGTGTAGTATACACGTACATTATAGTTTTTTTTGGTAACGTGCGCGCATGTTATAGTTTTTTTGATAATGTGCGCGCATGTTATAGTTTTTTTTTTTGATAACGTGCACGCACGTTATATTTATTTTTATTTTTTGATAACGTGCCCGCACGTTATATTTTTTTTGATAACGTGCGAGCACATTATAGTTTTTTTTTGTAACGTGCGCGTACGTTATATTTTCTTTTGGTAACGTACGCGTACGTTACATTTTTTTTTTTTTTGGTAACGTACGCATACGTTATATAGTTCAAATCTGAAAAAAAAAAAAAAAAACATGTTGGAACCTGGAACCGACCCTGGAACCTGTGACAGGGTAGGTTATAGGTTTTCGGTTTTGACGGGTAAGTTCCAGGTTCCTCATTTTGAGGAACTTGTACCCGATGGTAGGTTCCAAGTTCCAAACAGAACTGAACCGGAACCTGGAACCGCTCACCCCTAGCGTGCCTTGAATATGTCAAACTTCTTCCAAAGAACCACTGCAGACTTCCAGTAATCAAGTTGCCAAAAAGGTCCAGGTGATATAGCTAGTATAAGTACCTAGAGGAAGGTGAATAGGTATATAAAATATTTTTCTCAACAATTCCACAATACTAGACAGATTATATATTTGAGACAAACAATAATCAACGTAAGACTAAGAGAAGGAAAGAGAAAATTAAACACGCGGATTACGGTGGTTCAGCTTATTTCAAGCCTACGTCCACTCTTCTGCACTGACAGCCTATTGGCTGGATTCCACTATGAACAAAGAGATGTTACAACGTTGATCTTCCTTGATTTCTCGGTGTAGATGATCTATCACACTCGCTCAAGGTCTCACTAAGTATAAACACTCTCTGTGTATACAATTTCGCTTAGAATGTATTGACTAATAATCGAGGTGCTTCAGACTCTGGAATTTCTCTATCGATCGTGTTCTAAAATAACTAGAACGACTTCCTTTTATACTTCTTTATGCCATCATACCCGTTGGCACTTACCAAAGGAATTCCTCCAATCTACTTGTTGGATGGAATCAATTAAGAATATTATTCGAGCTATCAAAGGAACCTGACGATAACCCATCAATCATGTTCGCCCATACAATCAGGATCTTGGTTTCCAAGAATAGAACATTCCAAGAATATTTCGTCGACCATCGGATCTTCAAATGATCTAGATTACGTATAAAAGAATCCATTATTTTTGTCCAACCAAGAGATCTTCTCCAGAGGATGGGACTAAATCCTCGACCAAATACTTCGGCTCTGGGTTGCCTTCGTCATTGGATTAGAAAAACTGTTAATGAGAATAATCTTGAGTCTTAAGTCTTGAGTCTTGAGTGCTGAATCTGATGATCAGAAAGTCTTCAGACTTTAAACAGACGGTCTGCAAATATCCAGACTAGACTGATAGAAACGTTTTGTCAGCTTCAAAATATTCTAAAAAGATTTCTCCAACAATCGCCCCATTTTTTTATGGTGACAAAACTTTCCTGTAGATTTGAACAACTTTGACCTGCAAAAACATTTCTCAAACAATATGGCTATCTCATAAAGATTAATAAAACAACCAGACTCTGCATCCACAGAAAATTGATTAGTCTTTCATGAGTAATACCATATGACAACACTTTATATAAATGCAAACAGTCAAGCATTGAAATCTACACACAAGTCAGTCAAATTCAATTTCACACCCAAGTTCACTCAAGTCATACTCAAAAACAAACATTCAAACACTCAAAAGAAATTTAAAGTCAAAGTTTGAGTTCGTCCAAATTTGCAATTCTCCCCCTTTTTGTTATCATTAAAAAAAAAGTGAGAAAGGAGTCAGATCTACTTGGGAATGCGCACGATCTGGAAATCTCCCATCGACT
Organism: Eucalyptus polyanthemos subsp. polyanthemos; assembly: GCA_017140185.1. Lineage (NCBI taxonomy): Eukaryota > Viridiplantae > Streptophyta > Magnoliopsida > Myrtales > Myrtaceae > Eucalyptus > Eucalyptus polyanthemos. The sequence goes on from CM029462.1 coordinate 48,171,919, forward strand.
GGACTATGCCTTCTAGCCTCTTCAAGTCTTTCCTTAGTTGAGCTACCTCCTCTCCTTTGGCATTAGCTTGAATTTGTAGAGCGGGATCTTTCATTTTGTCCTCCAGGGTAACCGTAGATGCTTGTCCATCATTCTTTATGACTTGAATTTCACGGTCTAGAGAATAAATTTGGCCCTGCATTTCCAGAAGAACATCAAGAATACGACGAAAATCGACTGAATTGTCTGTCTGTGTACTTGCATTTTCTTTCTCGGATGGAGTGAATGCAGACGATGGAGCTTCTGTATAATCTTGCAGATTTGGTGTTGACGTATCATGTCCTTCTTCAGGCAATTGAGAAGCCTGAAACTCTTCTGGATCTGCTGGTGATTGTCTTAGACCTTCACTATTGGCAGCATGAGGTGTGGACCTTCCTTGCTCGCCAACTCCCCCTGTCTCTAGGACCTCAAATGGGGAAGAGTGATGATCATACTTTTCTGTATCTTGATTCCCCTTCTCTCCAGCTTCAGCTGCAGACTTTTCTTTCTCTTCTTCTCCTTCTTCTTCAGCTTCTTTCTCCTTCTCTTGCTGCTCTTCTTCCTCTTTGTTCTTGGCTTGCTCCTCTTCTTCTCTTTGTTTCTTCTGATGTTCTGTTGATTGAGGTACAGAACGTCTGGTCCTTATCAAGGCAAAGATTGTGAGATCTTCCTCTTCATCTTCATCCTCCAATATGAGAGTTCTCTTCTTTTTGGATGGGACACTAATGGCCTCCTTCCCTTTTCTCTTTGAAGCAAACAGTACTGGAGTCTTCACTCTGAATTTCTCCATTGCCTTGGAAAGTTCTTTCAGACGCATCTTCGTCAGCATCTTCAAACTTACCACCATTTTATCGCATGGTCGAACACAAAGCGTATGTGGCGGTTCAATATTCATGTGTCTGAAGATCTTGGTCACCAGACCTGGGTAAGGCAATTGGCCCTTGTCCTTCAACATTGCTCTGTACATGTGAAAGAGAATGGTGTGAGGGAGAGAGAACTTCTTCCCTGAGTTGATTGCGTACATCAATTTTGCCTCGGAATTAGACACGTCAGTCTTGGATGTAGACTTCGGCCTGATACAGTTGATCACAATTTTGTGAAGCAAGATATTGATGGCTCGCATCCTTGAATAGATAATTCTTCCCTCTGTATCCCTATCTTTGACAAGCTCCAATGAAGCACGAGCAATTGAGACTTTGATCGGTTGATAGCGTCCTCGTTCAACTTCAATTATGTCAGCCAACATGTCCACATCGATCACATAGTCCTGGTCTTGAACATTGAATGATATTCTATTCGCATCTAAAAAGCTAAGATTCGAATAAAAGTATGTTGTTAATTGCGCATAACTATCTGTGGTATCGGTGCAAAATTGCTCAAGTTGAAGCAGATTGAACTTCTCCCTTAAGTTCAACTTGATGGCATCCAAGAAATCAAAATCAACACTCCTAGGGTTTATCACCCCTCGTTTTAACATCTGAAGAACAGATTCTCCTATTCCTTCGATTTAAACAACTCCATTCTTTTCCCTTCACCTTTGCAATAATACCCATTTTAGGTTGAAATTCACTGAACATTTTATCATCATCGTTCCCATCAGTCGGATTCTGTCCCGATACACGAGGGTCACTTGGTATATTCGCAAGTGCTTCCTCAGCCTTTCCTTTGGGAGCAATTCCCAAATCCTCCATTTGTCGCAAAAATATATACTCATTCCCATAATTCTTATCCTTAAGGAAATCATCTACGTAATTCAGTGGAATCCCAGTGCTTTTCAACGCACAGTAAAGCTTGTAAATAAAATAGGGTTTTTGGACTCTTACAGGGTTTGCATCCTCGATTATTTCTTCCTCCGGTCGTTGACTCGCACCTTGTGGGGTAGATGATGTTGAGTGATGTTGTGGAGAGTGAATCGAGCTCTATTGCTGACTCGATAAATCTTCTTCTTCGGTTAGATCGAAATGGGTAGGCCCCTCCTTCATTCTCGGTGGTCCCCTCCTCGCGATTCTTGAAGACTTTCTCGAAGAAGACATCCTTCATTGTCGCTGAAAGATTCCTTTACTCGCTTTCCCAGGAAAAGATGACAACTTTCTCGAAGATGAACACGAAGTAGAGACAGGATTGGGAGGAGAATGTCTTTTAGGGTTTTGAAGATTAGGTGAAAAAGAAAACTGTATATATTTCACTCAGTTTAAAAAGGAAAGATCAATCGGCACGAGGAAAGTGTACAAACACCGCTTTTTTTAAAATCATTAACTGCCAAATAGAAGTTAATCCTTTTGAAAAGACAAGATTCTGTTTTTCACGGAAATTATAAATTAATTGAACGAAAGATTGTACCTTTTCGAGTTTAGATATAATATCAACTTACAGTCTATAGCCATGAATGTCTGAGTCTGACGGTTTAGAGTCTGAGAGTTGGAGAGTCTCTAGACTTTAACTTCCTCGAGCTTCAAAATGTTGAGTCTAGAACGGATAAAATCGAATTGATTTTTCTCCAAATACTTTGTGAATATATCCGCTAGTTGACTCTTTGAATCAACAAATTGAATCGAGATTTCTCCATTTTGAACATGATCTCTAATGAAATGATGTCGAATCTCTATATGCTTTGCTCTTGAATGAATGATTGGATTTTTTGTGAGATTGATTGCGCCGGTGTTGTCACATCTGATTTCTGTGCATGAGTCTTCAATTTCAAAGTTTTGTAGCTGTTGTTTTATCCATAGAATTTGCGAACAGCAACTTCCAAGAGCTACATACTCTACTTCTGTTGTTGAGAGAGCCACAGTGCTTTATTTCCTTGAAAACCAAGACATTATCCTGCTTCCAAGCAACTGGCAAATTCCTAAGGTACTCTTTCTATCGACTCTGCAACCAGCCAGATATGCGTCTGAATATCCCAGAAAATTAAAGTCCCCCGTCTTAGGATACCAAAGACCGATGCTTGAAGATGAAGCAACGTATTTAATAATACGTTTTGCAGCATTGAGATGGGATTCTCTAGGATCTGATTGAAACCTAGCACAAATGCAAACACTCAACAAAATGCCAGGTCTAGAAGTAGTAAGATAAAGAAGTGAACCAATGATGCTCCTGTACAACTTTTGATCAACTTTCTTCCCTTCTTCATCTTTGTCTATCTTCAAAGAACTTGACATTGGTATATCAGTCTTTTTGCAATTTTCCAATCGAAACCTTTTGACAAGATCATTAGCATATTTTTCTTGGTAAATGAAAGTTCCTTCCTTCAATTGCTTTACTTGAAGACCAAGAAAGAATGTTAATTCTCCCATCATACTCATTTCAAACTCATCCCGCATAGACTTAGAAAATTTCTTGCATAGACTTTCATTAGAGGATCCAAAAATAATATCATCCACATATATTTGAATAAGTAAAAAGCTTTTGTTTTCCTTTTTGATAAATAAAGTATTATCTACTTTACCTTTGACAAAACCATTCTGTATTAAGAACTTACTTAGTCTGTCGTACCAAGCTCGAGGTGCTTGCTTTAAACCATACAAGGCATTTTTCGCCTCAAAGACTGAGTTTGGCTTCTTTGGGTCTTCAAACCCAGGTGGTTGTTCCACATAAACTTCCTCATGGATAAATCCATTTAGGAAGGCACTTTTGACGTCCATTTGGAATAACCTGAAATTTTTATAACAAGCAAACGCAAGTAATAGTCGAATAGCTTCTAACCTTGCTACTGGAGCGTAAGTCTCATCATAATCTATTCATTCTTCTTGCGTATATCCTTTGGCCACGAGTCTTGCTTTATTTCGTATAACTTTTCCTTTTTCATTCATCTTGTTTCTGAACACACATTTGCCTCCAATAACAGTTGTACCTTTTGGTTTAGATGTCAATTCCCAGACATCATTAATGTTGAACTGTCTGAGCTCTTCTTGCATAGCTTCGATCCAGCTTTCATCAAATAAAGCTTCTTCTATGCTCTTTGGTTCAATTTCATAAATGAAAGCCACAGCACTAGACTCTTCACATCTTTTGGATCTAGTGCGAATTCCTTCATTAATTTCGTCGATAATGAGATCTTTGGGATGACTAGACTTATGTTTCCAATTACTGGTTGATGATTTCTTTCTTTATTTGAACCTTCATGAACAGCTTGATGTTGGTCTTCCAGAGTCTGAAATACTTCTTGAGTTGTAAGCTTTGGAAGATTTGGAGCAGGATCAGACTCTTCATAATGAGTCTGACTAGTTTTATATTGCGTAGACTCTTGAAATTTGACATTCATTGACTCCTCCACAGACTGGCTCTTCTTGTTATAGACTCTGTAGGCTTTGCTTGATGTAAAATATCCAAGGAATATGCCTTCATTTGATCTTTCTTCAAACTTACCAACTCGATCTTTTGCATTTTTCAATATAAAACATTTGCAATCGAACACATGAAAGTATGAAACAATGGGCTTCTTACCTTTGAATAACTCATAAGGGGTTTTCTCTAGAATAGGTCTTAGGAAGACTCTATTGATGATATAGCACGCTGTTGAAACAAACTTTTCAGCCCAAAATCGTGAAGAAATTTTACTTTCAATTAAAAGAGTTCTAGCCATTTCTTGAAGAGATCTATTCTTTCTTTCCACAACTCCATTTTGCTAAGGAGTATATGGAGAGGAGAACACATGCTTAAATCTAAATTCATCACACAATTTTGTAAAATATTGATTTTCAAATTCACCTCCATGATCCGTTCTTATACTTGAGACATATCATTTTTCATTTTGAACATTTTTAGCAAAATTTTCAAAATACGAGAAGGTTTCTGACTTACTTGCAAGGAAATATACCCAAGTAAAGCGGGAAAAATCGTCCACAATTACTAGGCAATATTTCTTACCTCCAATGCTCTGGGTTCTGGTTGGTCCAAAGAGATCCATATGCAGCAATTGTAGTACATGATTAGTAAAGACATGATTTATAGGCTTAAATGAATTTCATACCTGTTTTCCCATAATACATGGTGTGCATGGATCGAACTTTTGGAATAGTAATTTGGGTAGACCTCGAACAAGCTGCTTTGATGAGACTTTGGCTAATTGCTTCATGTTGACATGACCAAGCTTTCTGTGCCATAAGCTTGCTTCGTCTTGGATTGAGATTAGGCATTGCGATTCATTTGGTTTCACATCCAGAAGATAGATATTTCCATGTCTTCGACCCATGAAAGACTGAGTAGAGTCTCTACTGGTTCCAGAACATGTTCATTCTTGAAAGAAGATCTTAAAATCAGTGTCACACAATTGACTAATACTGAGAAGATTGTAATTGAGTCCTTCCACTAGGGAAACATTACTTATTGTGAGATTTCCATTTTCACAGTTCTAAATCCCACAATACTTCCTTTACTGTTTCCTCCAAAGAAAAATTTTTCACCATTTACTTGAACAAGCTTTATGAAGCAATTTGAGTCTCTTGTCATGTGTCTTGAACATCCGCTGTTTAGATATCACTTTACATTTTTCTTGACGGAGACCTACATTTAAAAAAGAGTCAAGTTTTTTTTGGTAACCAAATTTTCTTGGGTCCTTTGGTGTTAGTAAGATAAACAGTATTAGCCCATACTTTCTTAACATGTTTTCAAACCATAGGACACTCTTTTTCAAAGTGATCCGGACTGTTGCACTTTGAACACCTAAGGGCATTTCGACCTACAGACTTTATAAAAACTTTCTTGAAATGATTTTTGTAAGCCTCTCTCGATGGTCTTTTCTTAATTCTTTCTTTTACTTTAGGATAATCAATCAAGGGAATTGTTTCTGCTATCATGCCTAGACCAGACTTATTGAAGTAAGGTCTTTGAACTGAAAGAAATTTTTCAGGTTTTTCGAACCCTATCGAAAATTTCCTTTGAAATATTTGATAAGTCAGTTTTTAAAAAAGCATTTTCTTTCATAAGATTATCTTCTTTTTCTTTAAGAGTAGAAACATTCAAGTCTAAACTTTTAACTCTTTCTTCTAAAATGATTTCCTTTTGTTTTAGAGCTGAGTTTTCCTTTTTAAGTTCAGAAATTCTTTTGAGAGAAGTCTTAAGACTAAAACACAGTTCTTCAATGTATTTAGAGACTTTGACAGGAATTTTAAAATCACTTACCTCAAATTCACTGTCTGAGTCTGATCCAGAATCTGAGTCTGAGTCTAAATGTGCCATCAGACATAGGTTGGCATAGTCATTATCACTTTCTTCACACTCTGTATCACTCCAGGCTTCGGCTTTGAGAGCTTTTCGAAACTTTTCAGTTTTTCCTCTTTTCTTCTTCAGAAGAGGACAGTTGGGTCTGATGTGTCCATTTTTCTTACATTCGAAGCAAACTACATCTCTGTTTGGTTCCTCATCATCAACAGACTTGGTCTGCTGTCTTTAGAAACTTTGTTTCTTTGAGTTGAATCTTCTTCATTTTCTATTCAGTTTTCTGAATCTTCTTATCATGAGAGCAAGCTCCTCATCGTTCATATCATCTTCAGAATCTGTATCATCAGAATCATCATTTGATTTTAATGCAATGTATTTCTTACCTCTTGGATCTTCGTCTTCATTAATTCGTTCCATTTCATAAGACTGAAGAGTTCCAATCAGCTCATTCGACAGATAGTGGCATAATTCTTTACATCTCTCTTATTGAAGTCTTTATGTGATTCCAATCCTTGGAGAGTCCACGCAATAACTTGTTTACCTTCATAGGATCAGAAATTTTATGTCATTGATTCTCAAGACCATTGACAATATCTGTAAAACGGCTAAACATATCAGTTATAGATTTTCCTGATTTCATTTTGAAGGCTTCATATTGATCGAGGAGAATGTTAATTCTGGTTTCCTTCACTCAATATGTTCCTTCATAGGTGATATGTAATATGTCCCAAACTTCTTTTGCTGTAACACAAGAAGATATTATGTTATATTCAGTTGGTGACAAAGCACAATATAAAGAGTAAATTGCTTTTGCATCGAGTGCTTGTCTCTTGTCTATCTCTTCCTGAGTCATTCCGCTGGTCTCAACAATTTCTTTCCCTCTTTCAGAGACTGATGCAGCTGTAGGAGTAATTCCTTTTTCTACAACGTCCCATTCCAGAGGATCTTTTGATCGTAGGAAAGCTTTCATCTTGTTCTTCCAGATGTTGTAATCATTTCCATCAAAGTAGGGTGGTCTGGTATTGCTTTGCCCTTCCATCAGCCCTGGTGCTAACATACTAGCCATGGATTACGAGCTCTGATACCAATTGATATAGCTAGTATAAGTACCTAGAGAGGGATGAATAGATATATAAAATATTTTTCTCAACAATTCTACAATACTAGACAGATTATATATTTGAGACAAACAATAATTAACGTAAGACTGAGAGAAGGAAAGAGAAAATTAAACACGCGGATTATAGTGGTTCAGCTTATTTCAAACCTACGTCCACTCTTCTGCACTGACAGCCTATTGGCTGGATTCCGCTTTGAACAAAGAGATGTTACAACATTGATCTTCCTTGATTTCTCGGTGTAGATGATCTACCACACTCGCTCAAGGTCTCACTAAGTATAAACACTCTCTATGTATACAATTTCGCTTAGAATGTATTGACTAATAATCGAAGTGCTTCAGACTCTAGAATTTCTCTATCGATCATGTTCTAAGGTAACTAGAACGACTTCCTTTTATACTCCTTTATGCCATCATACCCGTTGACACTTACCAAAAGAATTCCTCCAATCTACCCGTTGGACGGAATCAATTAAGAAGATTATTCGAGCTATTAAAGGAACCTGACGATAGCCCATCAATCATGTTCGCCCATACAATCAGGATCTTGGTTTCCAAGAATAGAACATTCCAAGAATATTTCGTCAACCATCGGATCTTCAAACGATCTAGATTACGTATAAAAGAATCCATTATTTTTATCCAGCCAAGAGATCTTTTCCAGAGGATGGGACTAAATCCTCGACCAAATACTTCGGCTCTGGATTGCCTTCGTCACTGGATTAGAAAAACTGTCAATGAGAATAGTCTTGAGTCTTAAGTCTTGAGTCTTGAGTGCTGAGTCTGGTGATCCAAAAGTCTTCAGACTTTAAACAAACGGTCTGCAAATATCCAGACTAGACTGATAGAAACGTTTTGTCGGCTTCAAAATATTCTGGAAAGATTTCTCCAACACCAAGAACTCAAGGATGCTCTTTCCTGCCTCCTATATCCATCTTAAAAATTGATCAGCAATTTTGCTTCTGGCAAAGTCTAGAAAATTTAACTTCATTGAGCATTTCCGAGACCATTGGCAAGTGATGGGAACTGAAGTGAATTTGGTCGCTCTTTCCCAACAATTGGGAATCATTGTATGCAATGAAAAAGACTAAGATTTGGCTTTGGGAAAATTTGCGGTTTCACTGTGGCATCAAACTTGTTCACCCAAAGGTCTATTTGGACAAGCCACTCGAGGTTTGATCCTGAAGAAGGGATAAAACCAGAGAGGTCCCTTTTGGAGAGGTCCATATACATGAGTTGAGTGAGGATGCTGATCGAATCAGGTAACTCGCCTGATGTACTCTCAGGAAAGATCCAACGACAAGAGGAAATTACTCCAGTTTGACTACGAAGAGAAAAAAGCAGCCCTGCATTTGATTGTAGAGGAAGACGCTGGAGATTCGTCAAACTCAAACCATAATCTGGCAATGTAACTTGCAATAAAGCAATCACCAAGTCCCAGAGATGTCGACGTAGAATACATGTTCATTAAGGAGTCGGATGGTTTAGCAGACATGTTGACGAGATCCATGAAGAGTTCTCTTGTTTCTGTTTGTTTCTGGAGAAGCATCTTTAAAGAAAGAATCGACCAGTCTCAAACCGTAACTATTGTGAGACAGATCAAGCAATAGGAGTTTCATAAAGATGAGAAATCTCATGAGGGATGGCACCGGAGAGCACACAAGGAGAAAAGATGAGATGTGCGTGCTCTGAAACCAACCAAACATGGGCAGAATGTCAGAGCGACAAAATCGTTTCCAAAGAGATTGATCCTCTGGATAGCCCCTTGAAGCCAGCTGCAATTAATAAGGTCAATTCCGATCACATTACCCCACGTATGACAAGCAATTTTATCCGATGAGCAGCAATCGGTGCATTCTTCCACAATATCGCCTTTGAATAAGAAGGCATTGCTCCGGCGCACAAAAGAAGTAAGAAACATTTCTATCAAGGGGAAATGAGCTGCTGAACCGGAGCAAGGCATTGCTCTCGTCACTAAAGCAAAATGGCAAGGACGAAGATGGGGATGAGAAGATGCAGATACTGGGCATAAGATTACAGAGGAGACAGCACATTAGATACCGTCCTATCTTTCACATTCAAAATGCTAAATGAAGAGTCTGTACTTGAAGAGAAGATGCCGGTTCTTTTCTCTTGAGGATTTCCAGGAATCTTGATATTTTCAAACTACACGAACAGGGTTCAGGGATCCAATAATTCGTCAGGCTATTGAGAAATATTCATTACTGATCCTTATCTATTCAAGAATGTTCCCAACTAGAGTATCATTTGTTCTCTCTAAAGTTGATAATGAAGAAATCACTTCAATTTAGAAAAAAGAAGCAAAGACACAATCTCCGGCTTGAGCATCTTCTGGGCATGCCTCAAAAGTCATTTTCAGTTATGGTTAAGCAAGGAGGCAAGAAATGGCTCCAGTCACTGAGTTCTAGATGTGCAATATTGATTTTGATTATAATACAAAGTTCAATATTTGGTAGTATACAGAGATATAATCAAACATCTATGAACAGAGGCGCTTGTTCTTTCTCTATCATTTCAGGAACCAGATGCCAACTGATCACTCTGCATCCTATGCAATTAAACTTAGAGCAGATAAACTAAACTATGAGATACTACTTAATATATTTCGACTCCTCCCCTCTCACAGAGTCAAATTGTGGCCTACTGAGCTGAGCTTCATCTGATTTCGATCAGGAAATGACGGATTCATCTATTGGATAAGTTACTGGACATTCTTTGTCTTCAATCACTAGACATAAATTTCATGGAGCTCAACAAAAAGCTCAAGGAACCTTTGCCTCAGTTTGGTTCCGACAGCATTCCATGGAATCATGACTTCTCAGCGCCACCGGAATTCCACCCTGCTCTTTGGTGTCTCCAAAAAAAGAGTGGTTGCTTCAAATAAGATAACAGACTAAGGAATCGAAGTGTGATTTTCATTTTTTTTTTTTTATGGTGAAGGCAAAGGCCGAAAGTAGATTGATTAGCATGATCACGTTCAATTTGTTAAAAAAAAAGCTTGCAGTTTTGATTCCTTATTCATTATCAACACGTCAAGTGCAATCCAGAAATTGAAGCTCCTAGTCTTCCACTCAAAAGCAACAAATCATACTTCATAAATCAAATTAGCCGACAAGATCCCCTTCCAGTATTATGGTGAAACTGATACCATAAATACATGGACCATATAACACAAGGTTCGCCGATCTCACAACAATGAAAACTTCTAACCATAAACACTAAGCCAATCTCTAGCATTAGACCAACACGACGGTGAAACGTCACGGTTGGCTATCTACTTAATTCACATATTCCAAACACACTTTGGAGTCCTTATTCTACGGATCTCACGCAAGGACTTGGCACTACAAGAGGTGAGGATCACATAGATTAGCCAGCTATTTATCAGTGAAGGCTTTATTGGTTTTTTGGGCTTAAGGCCCATCCGCCCAAGTTGGGCCCAGGAAGCCCGATCCACGGGAATATGGCCCGTGGAAGGGGAGAGGTATAAAAGGGAGGAGAGAGAGAGAAAAAGGCACTGTTTTACAAAAGACGTACGTTTTCCTTTTTCCTCTCAACGTACTCTCCCTTTCTCTCCCGTTTTCTTCAAAAGAAAAACAGTGAAGCACATGAAATTTTTTTGCTTCCTCGGATCGAACAGGACCGTTTCTCTTCCTCCATCGACAACCGGTGTTTAAACTGTGGCTAAAAGGTACGCTCGAATCCGTGGTGTGCTTTAGGATCGGTGATGCATGTTGTTTTCCCGGGCTTCATCTTCCGCTTAATTTAGGGGTTCAATTCGGTGTCAAATCCAGTTTTCGAGGATCCGTTATTCCCAACATTGGTATCAGAGCCATGTTTCACGTTTTTCCCGATCAATTCTGATGTTTTTGATTGATTTTTCGCGAAATCCCTTCGGCCATATGGAACCGGGCCAAAATCCCGACTCCCGAGCGCTTATCGGCCTTTTTTCCGAGTTTTCGTAAGTAAAAATAAAATTGCAATTGCATAGGAAGAAGCGCGACGTCGAGACGAGTCCGGCGATGTGTCGACCGCCGCCGGGAGCCGCCGCACGCGCCCACACGCGCGGCCGGAAGGTGCTGCGCATGGGCGCGACGCGCCTGAAGCGCTGGCATTGGCCAGCGCGTGCGGCGCACGCGCCGGTCGACGAACCGGCATGTGCACGCCACCGGCGGGCGAACCGGCACGCGTCGGTCTGCGGATCGACGCATGATGTCACGTGATGACGTCACCGTGACGTCATCCAACGGTCGGTAACCATTCGGATGACGTCACCGATGACGTCATCACCGACGTCGTTTGCCGGATGGTCACCGGCCGGCGACCCGACCCACCGGAGACCAAGGCACATGGCAGGCACGTGCGGATGACGTCTGCGTGACGTCATCCCCCGCACGCGCGCGGCACGTGGGTCGGTCCGCGCGAGCAGTCAGACCGGCCTGACCGGCCCGACCGGTCCGACGACCGACGACCGTTGACCTCTAACCGTTGACCACGTTGACCATTGATTGACAACCGTTGACCCAAAAAAAAAAAAAAAGAGGAAAAGAATGTGTTTCTTTTTCAATTAAGTCTATGTGGATTATAATGTGATCCCTTATTTGTTCTGCATTTGTTGCAGGAACTATGCCTCCCCTAAGGTTGCGCACACCTATTCGCGAAGTTACCGATGAACAAAAGGATAGGCCGTCTGAGTTGATAGCTGAGCTGACTGATCATCGATGGGAAATTGATGACTTAATTGATCATGTCCTTGAAGTCAACAGGAAAATTCAACATGTCATATGGAATGGTCATCCTATGTCACAGTCAGAGATGGTGCGATTTTTCATAACCACTCTTCCACCTGAATGGCAAGATGTGTTGAATCGCATATGGGATGTCAACAGAGCCGCTTCCTATAAGAAAATTGTGATGGATTTTGTAAACGAATATTACTGTATTGTTTCAAGGGAAAAGATCAAGAAATTGAACAAAAGAGGATATTTCCCAGTTCGTGTGCTGACTTTGTGTTAGTTGTATTGGCTATTATATGTTAAGTGTGCTTTGTGGTTGATTACTACCTAATTGTGTTAATTGAAAGCATTACTGTTTTTTAATTGTATGTCAATTATCTGCTACTTTCTGTTATTGCTTTGGTTCTTTGTGGGTAATTAGTCATGGGTAGTTTTAGAAGTTTTTGTAGCTTCATAGAATTAATTTTGCATATGACAATCATATTAATGATAGTTTTAAGTTAGGATTTTTTGGAGGATGATTGGAAACGAAGTGACTTTTTGATTCTAAAGCCTTACTTGAAATTATTCATTAATATGATGAGTCTATGTAAATAGGGATGCATAAATGATAGGCATTAATAATTCGTGCATATTTGTTTGATTTGTTCGATCAATGGCTTCGCCACAAAGAGCATAGTTGCCGAGCTGAACAAAGGTGAAAAGCTCAATGGAGATAACTATGAGATTTGGCAAATGAAAATCCAAGTATGTCTTTGGAAGAGCAAGAAGCACTTGAGGCTCTTGTCATGACCATGGAAGAACTCCGAAGAGGGAACCACCGCACAAAGACAAAAGAAACAAAGAAGCTTTTTCTGCGTGGAAAAGAATGAACTATCTAGCTCGCATCACGTTGTTGAGCAACATGGAAAATAACGTCATGCGAGAGTTTCGGCGTTTTGATAATGCCAAGGAATTGTGGGAGGCATTGGCAGCTAAATATGGTCATACTTCGGTGACTAGACTGAGACAGCTCACTATCAGGTTTGACTCTTATAAGAAGCCTCATGGTCAGACCATGAAGCAACATCTTAGAAAGATGTCAAACATGATAACTGAGCTTAAAGATGCTGGCCATGTTCTCACAGATGAGCAGCAAGTGCAAGCAGTGATTCGTTCCTTGCCTCAAAGTTGGGAGCATATGAAGGTGCACCTAACTCATAATGAAAACATCAAAACCTTTGAGGATGCGATGCGTCATCTTGAGTTGGAAGAGGACCGCCTGTTGGCGGCTAAGCCGGATGCTGAACTCTATTATGCTGGTTCTAGCTCAAATGGAGCTTCGAGCTCCAAGCACAAGCGCCCTAACTAGTTTGATAAGGGGAAAGGCAAGGAAGAAGCAGGTTCTTCAGGGAAGAAACTCAAATTCAACCAACATGCAAGAGGGAAGCGTCCTCACATGAAAAAGCTTGCAAGGGTGAAATTCTACAACTGTGACAAGAAGGGTCATTATGCTCGCAACTGTCGTGAGCCAAAGAAGGTATGCACCCCTTGCACTTTTCATAACTTTGCTTATGTGTCGAGTTCTGTGTTCTTAACTGAGTCTAATCCTTTATGGACTGTGGATTCAGGAGCGACAGACCATGTAGCGAAGGATAGAGGATCCTTCATGGAATTCCGACGAGTACCAACTGGAACTAAGTGGATCTATGTGGGAAACAACTCCAGAGCTGAAGTGAAAGGCCGCCATGTTCCCAAAATACCTACCCCCACTGATGTGGACGAACATGGAAGGCAGAAGAAAACCCCTGCTGCTGAAGCTGTTCTAAACTGGCAATCAGAGACTTTGTTGGCACAAAACAATGCCTTTAAGGCTATTGATTCCAAGATTGGAAATGTGCAACAAGATCTCCGAAAATATGATGAAAGTACCAAGAAGATACTTACTGAGTTCCAGAAAAGGCTTCAAGCATTGGAATCAGGACAACAGCTTGGGTACCACTATCTTGAAAGTCCAAAACCAGAAATAGACAAACTCAAGAAGCAAATTCAACTTCTTGAAGTAGGAAGGTTTAGACCTTTCGATCCATTGGCACCTCCTGTTCAAACCGGGTATGTTTCCCCAACACCTCAAGTGTCTGTCTTTGCCAATATCCCAGAAGATTCTTCTAGAAAAGAAACAGATTTGCGAAGTCGCCTCAAAGCCTTGAAGAAGGAAAAGGGAAAAGAAAAGACACCACCTACAGAATCAAGCTCGATTGTTATAAGAGAAAGGCCAAACCAGATGATGTTATCAAATCCATTAGAATCCTTTCTGAAGGATTTGGGTAAGCAAGAAATTGACCCCATTACCCAACAACCTGAGCCTGATCCTGTCAAGCAGATTATGTTTTCCAAGCAAACTTCCTCCTCTTCATCAGATTCAGTATCTACTTATTCCTCTTCATCCTTTTCAGATCAACCAGTTGATTCCCCCCCTTCTGTTCCACCAAATTCACAAATATTCATGGCTGATACTTTTTCGGATTACGATATGCAATCAAACTATTCTGATCCAGAATTGGGACAGACAAGTAATCCCACCAGAAACAATTCAACCAGACATGTATCCATGCCATCCAAACAATTCTTCTCCATTGATGATATTCCCTATTCAAAATGGCCACACAGACTTGAAGAATTTCATACTTGGTTGAGTACACACCATCACCAACCATGATATGAATGATGTCCTTTACAATTTTGTTACAAGGTTCACAGAAGCCTTAAATTTTGGTGGCAATCACTCACGTATCACGGACCGCTTACGTTCCCGTTATCACCCGGTTTTATCATGCTCTTAATTTTCTATACCATGTTTTTGTGGGAACACCCGGAGATCTCAAAGAACTCAAAAGGAGGGAATTCTTTGAAAGAAGATGCTGCTCCCTTCAGAAAAAGCATCTTGATAAGCATTACCGACTAATGCTTCAGCTCTTTTACCAAATTGGCGCAGATCCAAACCTAAAACATGTCTTCCTCACTTCCATTCCAACAGAGCTCACCCAGATGGTGGAAAGATCTTTCTTTGGAAAGCAAAGAAGGATACAAGACGTTCCCTTGGGAGAAATCCAGCAAGAAATCCATCTATGCCTGGAAGAGTTATGCTTAAAGCGCCGAATGGTCCGAACATACATCACAAATGACAAGCGTCTTGAATTAGCCTCTCCCATCAAAAGTTAAAGATCAAATGTTCCAAACAGATTGTGATGGTACTTGCGGCCATTATTCCCGGAAGAATAAGCACTACAAGAAGTACTCGATTAAAAAATCCAAGCATGGCTCCAAGTATTTCCGAAAAAGAAGAAATGGAGATACCTACGCAAAAGAAAAGATCACACAGGCCATAAGAAGTCGAGCTGTTGCTACATTTGCAACAAGAAAGGACACTTTGCAAAAAATTGTCCTCAGGCGAAAAAAGGCCAGAATCATCTTATCGAAAGTGAAACAGGTATTTCTCTTGAAAATGATGATATTGAATCCTTATTTTCTGCTGATGAAGAGCCAACAGAACAGACTCTTTGTGTTATTCCCTTCTACCAAACTTCTAGTGAAACCGAGTCTGATGTATCAGAATCTGAAGATATTTTTCACATATCTCCCACACCTTCAGAACCAAATCCTGACATATTCTCAAGTCAAACTCACTGTCCCCACTTCCCTGTAAAAATCTTCACTTCAAAGTTCGCCAAACCTATCAACGTTATTGCCCTCATTGATACTGGAGCAAGTTCCTCCATTCTGGACACTAAAGTTTTGCCTGAAGAATATTGGACTCCTCATATCCGATACTTCAACTCCGCTTCTGGAGATACTTTTTCCACAAACGTCAGAACCACTTCAGTTACTATCCAGTTTTTTCCTGAGTGTTCCATAAAGGCAAAAATCTTTGGATCAAACCTACCCAATAAAGATTTGCTAATTGGGTGGGACATTATGACTCAAATCCCTCAACTCCGCATCATTCCCGGAAAGGGTCTTAGGTATAAAAATCATTTCTCCGAGTTTGTTGATATTCGGGAGACTCTTTTCCATCCAGATGAGTCTCGTTAGATCCAATCATGCAAAACCGTTAGAATCATGCTCGAGAATCTCACTCGAATTTGCTCAAAAATGTTCTCATCCTTTATGGGAAAATCCAGAATTCTTTGTTCGCCTCCCCTTCAAGAAAAATGAAGACATCAACCCAACAAAGGCGAGTCATCCGGAATGAAGCCGTAACACTTGGCTTTAGCTCAAAGAGAATGCTCGAGTTACCGCAACAAGGACTTATTGAAGTTTCGATTCTCAATGGGCTTGTGAAGCCTTTTATGTCAATAAGCGCGCTGAGCAAAACAGAGGGAAAATGAGACTGGTAATCAATTACCAACCTCTTAATCTTTTTCTCCAAGATGATAAGTTCCCCTTGCCATCCGGAGACTCCCTTTTTAGTGGTCTAACCAAGGCCCATATCTATTCCAAATTCGACCTCAAAGCCGGATTTTGGCAATTGGGAATCCATCCTGAAGACAGAACAAAAACAGGATTCTGTATCCCAAACCAGCACTTCCAATGGAAAGTTCTTCCTTTTGGCTTGAAGGTTGCCCCATCCCTTTTCCAAAAGGCCATGTGCCGTATTTTCCAACCCATTCTGTCAACTGCAGCAGTGTATATCGACGATATTCTGCTCTACAGCCCTGATGAACAAAGCCATTGCCAACTCCTTGAGAAATTTGCAGAAATCGTGAAAAGACATGGCATTATGCTTTCTCAAAGGAAAATGAATATTGCCCAGACAGAAATTGAATTTCTTGGTATGCACCTCAACAAAGGTACATACTATCCAGGGCCACACATAGCACAAGAATTATTGAAGTTTCCTGAAAAGGACTTCACGAAAAAACAAGTTCAGCAATTTCTTGGGATAATCAATTATCTCAGAGTTTTTGTCCCAAACATTGCAAAACTTCTGATTCCGTTACAGTCCATATTGAAAAAGAACTCCCCACCTTGGGGAAAGATCCAAACTGAAGCAGTTTCTGAACTTAAGGAGATTATGCAGAATCTCCCACCACTGCAAATACCATCAACAGGCAAAAGAATTCTTCAAACAGACGCCAGTGATGAATACTGGGCAGCCGTCCTATTTGAAGAAATTGATGGTAAGAAACACCCTTGTGCTTACAAAAGTGGAAAGTTTTCTCAAGCTAAAATGCATTACCACTCCACTTTTAAAGAAATCCTGGCAGTAAAAAATGGAATCAAGAAGTTTGAATTTCATCTCATCGGCCATCACTTCCTAGTTGAACTAGACATGGCATCTTTCCCTCGATGACCAAGTTTAAACGTAAGCGATTCCAAACCCCCAATTGCTTCGATGGGCTGAATGGTTTTCAAAATACTCTTTTGAAACCAAACATATTCCTGGGAAAAAGAATGTCCTTGCTGATTTCTTGTCAAGACCCAAAGCACCAACTGAGATCAACATGTACATCAAGAGGCCTGCCTTTCATATGCTCCATTATGGTGTCAAATACAAAATCGAGAAAATTAAAGACTCGCCAAGCCAGGCATATCCCCAGGAGATTATTCAGCAAATCCAGAATGACAGTCTTACTGAGAACATGGAGAATCTCATGTGGCAATGCCACACAGACCTTTTCAGATTCAATGGAGGTTCGATTCTTTATCCTTTCGAATTAAATTCAAATTATCCTTTCATTCATCCCCTAATCTGGAAGGAAGATGATTTCCCTGATCAGCTCAAAACGCTGTTATGGTACTTAACCAATAAGTACTTGATAGCCATTGAAATCCCCACCGAAGATTCATTGCCAATCTCACCAGGATATTCATGCTCGGGAGAAACATCGAAAAGGAATGTGATAGGAATCTTTTAGATTTTCTAAACTGGTTCTATCATCCCACCCGCTTGGAAACAAGACTTGGAAAGAGAACTGAGAACCATGACACCAAATCCCGAAGTTCACACCATCCCGTTCTTTAAACGTCCATGGAATTTCTTTAGAAATAATGGCGGTATTCTCGATGCACCACTCGAAATAGGAACCACAGCCTATAAACCTCATTCGAACAACCGAGAAGCCCGGATTCACAAATCTTATCCAAGATCTATTAGATTGTGTGAACATGAATATCGAGAACTCCAGAGAATCCTATGCCAGGAAAACAAGACCATTCCCGAAGACATCTGGAATAATGTACCCATTACGTGGGATCATTATGATCTAGCACCAGGAGCTAAGGAAGCACTCAGACAGTACAGACAAGCTGCATCTTCCCAAGAGCATGAAATGACAAATGAAGACGACATTGTCTAGTCCACTCAAGACCCCTATGCACGCTTTGGAGGTCCTTTGTCCCAGAACCCCTACGAACAGGGACCTTCGTCTTCATTCCAGCATATGGACCTATCCTACTATGCACAGCCCTCAAACTGGCCTCAACCAAGTTTTCCTGACAACACTACTGACGAAAACACAGACTGGGCAGCAGAAGAAGCATCCCATTGGGCTCATGAAGCGTCCTTATCCCAAAGGCTGAATCAAATTCTTTCTCCACGGGACCTTGAGGCTCTCCAGCAGAAGTATGAAGCACATCTCCTAGAAGACAATTCAGATGACGACTCAGTATGTAGCTACAATGCACGAGACGGACGAGACCGTTGAGTCCGTACATTTTCACTGTAGCAAAGTACTGTTCACTTTTACTGTAGCACTAGGCTAGGGAATGTACTGTTCACAGTACAGTTACTGTTCATAGTGTGCGAATAATTCCCTCCCGGAAAGTTCCGGTGCCTCTGTTTGTATCTGGACCCAAGAGTTGGTCCATGTGTGTCCTTATCTCTCTTTATCTGCCTATATAAGGCAGGGTTGTTGTATCGTTTTGGGCAGAGTCCCCTGAAGTAAAGTGTGCTTTGTGAAAAACCTCCATGGCTTTCTAAATCCCTCTTCTTCTCCAGCCTGGTAGGATCCTTCGAGAAATGCAGCTTGGGTAGATTAGAAACGTTTCCGTCCTGGCATCCTCTAAGTGTCTCTAAGCTCTGGATTAAAGGGCTGAGTGGTTTTCTGCTAAGAGGCTGTCCCTGAAGGACTTGAACGGGAGTTGTTCGCCCAATGTGGGATGCATACCTGCAGGAAATTTACTCTCCTTCCCTGATCCTAAGTCTAGGTCCATTTATGGCCAACTGAATATGCGTGGTGGACGCACTTTGTTCCTTCATGATGTGTTGTATGCTCCGGAGATTCGTCGGAATTTAGTGTTTGTATTAATGTTGGTTAAATTAGGTTTCAATATGAACTTCTGTAGTAGATGTGTGAATTTGTTTTTGGAGACAAATTACTATGGTTGTGGTTATTTTCTGGATGGTTTTATTGTATTAGATATTGATTATGTTAATGCTAATGTTAGTTATTCCCTTCTCACATCTCCTAATAAATATGATAATGATGTGAATGTGTGGCATGCTAGACTTGGTCACATTGGCCAACAGCGTATGAATAAACTAGCCAAAGAGGGCTTGTTGGGCAATATTGAAAAAGTCGATTTGTCCATATGTAAGCATTGCCTAGAATGGAAAACGACAAGGAAACCATTTGGAAAAGGAAAAAGAGCTGAATTTCCTCTGCATTTAATCCATTCTGATGTCTGTGGTCCAATGAATGTGAAAGGAAGACATGGGCCTGTTTATTTCATCACATTTATTGATGATTATACTCGATTCGGATATGTCTATTTGATTTCTCATAAGTCTGAAGCAATAAGTTATTTCAAAAGGTTTATGAACCTGGTAGAGAATCAATTAGATAAGAAAATAAAAGCATTGAGATCCGATCGAGGTCAAGTATATTTATCTGATGAGTTCAGAAAATTATGTGATAAAAAAGGAATAGAAAGACATTTGTCTATTCCGTACACTCCTCAACAAAATGGTGTTGCGGAAAGAAGAAACAGAACCCTACTGGAAATGGTTAGGTCCATGATGGCGCATGCTAACTTGCCTATCACCTTTTGGAGTGATGCATTGTTAACTGCTGCGTATATACTTAACCGGGTGCCTTCCAAATTAGTTGCTTCCACTCCATATGAGTTATGGACAGGTAGAAAACCGGACTTGAGTTTTCTTAAGCCATGGGGTTGTGCTGCCTATACACATGAGTCCTCTCACAAGTTTGGGAAATTGGGTCCCAGAGGAAAGAATAGTATTTTCATAAGATACTCGGAACACTCGAAAGGATATGTGTTCATTGGTGAGCAGGAAAGTGGGAGTGTAACTGAATTTGAATCACGAGATGTTACATTCTTAGAGAATGAGTTTCCTAAGAAGGGCAAAATAGGGGAAGATCACTCCCTATTTGAGACCTTGGATCAAGACAATGATATTAGTGGAGTTCATCCAAGTGGGAGCATAATAGGGAATGATGTGCAGAGTGTACAATCTCCCATACGGCGAACAAGTCGCCAAAGTATTCCCCGTCGACTTTTTGACATTGAAGGGGAAACTTTTATGGTTGCTCCACAAGATGAGAATGAGCCTAGAAATATCAATGAGGCTCTTAATTGCCCTAGTAAAGAAAAATGGATTCATGCAATGAAAGAGGAAATGGAGTCAATGAAATCAAACCAAGTCTGGGAACTGGTTGATCTTCCAAAAGGACGCAGAGCTATTGGGAACAAATGGGTTCTCAAAATAAAGTGAAAGGCTTATGGCTCGATTGAAAGGCATAAGGCCCGCCTTGTGGCGAAAGGGTATAATCAACAGGAAGGAATTGATTATGAAGATACGTTTTCTCTTGTAGTGAGATTTACCTCGATTCGCATTATTCTGGCAATAGTAGCTAGTCTGGATCTTGAGTTACATCAAATGGATGTAAAGACTACTTTCCTCAATGGAGAATTAGAGGAAGAAATATATATGGAACAACCTACTGGTTTCATAGTGAAAGGCCAAGAAGAAAAAGTATGTCGACTTTTGAGGTCGATATATGGTCTTAAGCAGTCATCAAGACAATGGTATATACGTTTTCATAATGCCATAGTGGCATATGATTTTACAATGATTGATGAAGATCATTGTGTATATATCAAAAGATCCAAGGATCAATTTGTGATCATATCATTATATGTTGATGATATATTGATTGCCGGAAGCAATATGGAGTTGGTTAATACTGTCAAAAGATAGTTGTCTTCTAACTTTGAGATGAAGGATATGGGTGAGGCTGCATACATTCTTGGAGTTAAGATTTCGAGAGATCGTTCAAAGAGATCGTTGTCTCTTTCGCAAGAAACCTATATAAATAAGGTTTTTGAACGATTTCGTATGCAAGACTGTAAACCCATAGACACTCCTATTGCAAAAGGTGAAGGATTGAGCCATAGACTGTGTCCAGGGATTCCACAAGAGAAGGAACAAATGAAACATGTTCCTTATGCTAGTGCTGTTGGGAGCTTGATGTATGCTATGATGTGTACAAGACCCGACATATGTTTTGCAGTTGGAATGGTGAGTAGATACCAATCCAATCCAGGTCCAACACATTGGAAGGCTGTCAAGAGAATACTGAGGTATCTGAAGGGAACTACTGATTTCAAGTTAAATTACCAAGGAAAGGATCTGCGACTTGAAGGCTATTCAGATGCTGATTGGGGAGGAAATTTAGATGAAAGAAAATCTACCTCTGGATTTGCTTTCTTACTGAACAATGGTGCCATATCATGGAGCAGTAAGAAGCAAACGTGCATAGCCTTGTCCACGATGGAAGCTGAGTTCGTGGCGTTATCAGCAGCTGTACAAGAGTTTGGCTTAAGAGATTTTTGGATCATTTAGGTGTTGATGAGAAAGCTGCAAATCCATTGTTGGTTAATTGTGATAACCAAGCAGCTATAGCGTACACCAAAGATCCAAAGTATCATGGCAAGACCAAACATATAGATACCAAGTATAACTTTGTAAAAGATATGGTTGCACGAAAGGATGTGAACTTACAAAGTACATATCTACGCATAGAATGGTAGCAGATCCTATGACAAAGCCAATACCTAGAGATGTGTTTTGTGGTCATGTAAAATCTCTAGGATTGCGTAGAGTCGATGTACTTGAATTGTAATTTCCCTGAGTTGTTCACATTTATGAAATTTTGTTTTTCATTGATTAATGCCTACGAATCTTTGTATGATCTTTATGCATCTTAATGCTCAGTACATTATTTTAAGTTGAGAAGTATGTTGGACAGGTATAAGATTAGCCCACTCACACGGGTAATCGCCTCTGTTTACTGTGTGATAAATAGAGATGAGACTATTTTTAAGCTTATTATCTAGGTGATAATCGAGAGCGCAAGCTTAAAATACGTATGTCGCCTTAACTGAGTGTTAAGATGAGAACATAATACTAAAGATGTCTGAAAGTAAAATACCCCACGCATTTTACTTTATCTGTCTAAGATGCCAGATGTGAGTTCTGATAAATTTTGTGAATAAGTAGATAGGTGAACTCAAGTTAGACATTGGGTATGTCTGAACTATCATATGTACGGTATTGAAAGGTGTAGACATACGCTCCATGGGAAAGGAGTTAATACCGTAATACGTATTTCATACTACGTATGCATGAGACGACCAATAAGAGTGGCAAAAAGTTTGATCTCAACTTTTATGACGTGTGAGACTCTTGAGGAAAAGAGTTCCTCAAATTTAAAGTCCCCTCAGGACTCTTACTTATTCTCAAGATTTCTATTTAGTGTTTGCTATCTTAGGGTGTTGCCAATGGTCATGAGATGATTCGATCTAATGGGACATTTCTAGAAAAGTAAGCTGAACTGAAATTGAGAGTTTGAGGGAAAGAGGAAGATCGATTTTGGAGAATCACATTTTTAGTTTTGTATTCACTGGTCAACCAATTATAACTGTCTTTGTGATAATTATAATTGTGAATACAATATATATATATATATCATGTTTAAAAGAGATCAAGGGAGATATAAATGTGATCGATCGATCTAGGGTACTGCATACTAAATCTACTCGGAGTGTGATGCCCATTATAAGCTGCTATATATTCCTAATAGATGTATAGCAACGAGCTCTCAAAGTATGCTGATCGCACGGATTATTCACCAGTATGAATGTTGAAGAGAGGTAAAGAGAATATTGTTTGGCCCACCATGTGCGAGTGGGAGATGAAGGCTTTATTGGTTTTTTGGGCTTAAGGCCCATCCGCCCAAGTTGGGCCCAGGAAGCCCGATCCACGGGAATATGGCCCGTGGAAGGGGAGAGGTATAAAAGGGAGGAGAGAGAGAGAAAAAAAGCACTATTTTACAAAAGACGTACGTTTTCCTTTTTCCTCTCAACGTACTCTCCCTTTCTCTCCCGTTTTCTTCAAAAGAAAAACAGTGAAGCACGTGAAATTTTTTTGCTTCCTCGGATCGAACAGGACCGTTTCTCTTCCTCCATCGACAACCGGTGTTTAATCTGTGGCTAAAAGGTACGCTCGAATCCGTGGTGTGCTTTAGGATCGGTGATGCGTGTTGTTTTCCCGGGCTTCGTCTTCCGCTTGATTTAGGGGTTCGATTCGGTGTCGAATCCAGTTTTCGGGGATCCGTTATTCCCAACAATCAGCATGCGAAGCCTACCACACGAATTAGATTAACGAGTGGACATTTACTTCCACGGTTCCGGTACAATGGACATGGCTTGTGGGGTGCTGTTAGTGCATGCTCCTGTGCTCTGGTTTAGCGGGCTTCCTGGGCCACCAGAGGATTCACTAAGAGTCCCATGAGACGGGCTGCTGGCCCCTGTAAACCCACCAGATGATGCGATCCTCGCTGTGCCTAGAAAAGGTTCGGCATGGTTCGCTTTTGATTCTTTGCGACCATCAGCGATGAAACTCCCCACGATCACCTAGAATGTTGAACATAGTGCACGCTTCAAATGTTTGCAACAATTGAGAAGACAAAAACCAAATTGAGACTATTTCCCCTAAAACTGACAACACGCACTAAGCCAAGCACAAGGTGAAATTTAAGACAAAGTTATGAGATGCTAGCAAACTCAAACCTCCGGTACTCAGCTAAATTGGAAAAAGATCTCACTCTTTACCCTTCATTGCCCTAATCTCAATTTTTTTCATATTTTTGACATGTCAACTAAAAATCATATGTCAACAATCTTTTATGTGGATACTGGCTATTTTATGTAGCATCGCTAGTGTGACATCCTGAAATTTGACCCCGTTTCGATAAAGTGAAATGTGCATATCGTCGGCGCGCCTATGGTCATTTTTCTCTGAGCTGATCACTCACGAGTTAACTAACTTATTGGGTGAAGCCGTTAAGGGATATATCCGCGGTAAAATCCCTAAAAGCTACCTAATTGGTTGGATTGGACTAAAATCGTGTCCGGTCGATTTTAATCATGAAATTTAATTCGGTTTTGGGAATCAAATATTTGGGCGTGTCACAATTCAATTTTAGGATCCAGTCTCATCGCTCATCAATTTATTGACAAGTCCGAAATTTCAATAAAGAAATTATCGGAAGAAATTCGAATGCCAAAAGAAAATAGAAAGGAAAAGGAAAAGAGAAAAGGAAAAATGCATAAAGGCATTATGCATTTTATTTTCCCTATTCTCTCTCTCTCCCCTTTTTTTCTTTCTCTCCCTTTTTCCTTTCCTTTTTCTCTTTTTCTCTCTTTTCTTTCTCTCTCCTCTCTCCCCTCCCCTCCCTCTCGTGCGAATTGTCCCCACCACCGAATACCCCTTTGCCAATTTCAAATTGGCTTCTTCTTCTTATTCTCTCTCTCTCTACTTTTGACCAGTCAAAGTTTCTTATACCTTCTCTCTCTCTCTCTCTCTCTCTCTCTCTCTCTCTCTCTCTCTCTCTCTCTCTTCTTCCCTCATCTCTCTCACGGAACCGACTCTCTTCTCCCTCTCTTCTCTCTTGTTCGTGAAAACCAAAAACGGAGGAAGGACAGCAGCTCGCCGCTCGTCCCGCCGCCGCACCGCGCCCGCGCCCGCACCCGCACCGCGCCCGTGCGCCCGCCGCCGTCTCGCCACTCGTCGCCCGCTGTAGCCCCTTCCCCGCGCGACCCAGCTGCTGTTCGCACCGACCAGCCACCGTCCGGCCACCTCCGGCTACCGCCTAGCCCCGCCAGACCACCCCCGCGACCCCTTCGCCCTCCGCCGGTCTTCCCCCGCCGCCCTAGCCGCAGGAACGGCTCCGTTCAGCCGCGACCAGCAAGACCCACGGAATGGGTTTCAGCACCTTCGGGCCCGTTTTTGGGCCGTTTCCCGGCCCCGAACCCAAGCCGTGCTTTGGCAACAATCGTTCCTCGCGTCGCCACCGTCGGATTGATCCGATTTGCGCACGATTTGGTGAGTAATCTCACTAATCCAGGATTAGTTGGCTAATTATGCTTAAGGTTGGTTTAGATTTAATTAATTATGATTAGGTTGTTAGATTAGAATAAATTAGCAATTATTATTCAATTGTGATGTGATTTAAATAAATTGATTGCACAATTAGCAAGTAGACGTGGTCTACTAATTATTGGAAGTATCTCGGGAATTTTCCGACCCCTAATCAGGCTTCAATTTGGCGATTCAGGCCTAAGTGGGATTTTTGGCATTTTAATATTAATTTTCGGAATTAAATTAAATAATTATTTATTTTCCGAAAATTCAAGGAAGATGGTTCGAAACCGGAAAATTATGCTGATGACCGTGGTGAAGTCCGTTTATTTAATCGGGCTTTAATTTGAGCTAAATTGAATTTTAATGTTAATTGTTTAATTTTCAAAATTTATTATTTAATTATTTATTTTTCGGAAATTAAGGTTGAGATGGCCAGTGACCGGAATATTATGCTGATGATCGTGGTGTGGCCCGTTTATTTAAATTAGCTTTATTTTGAGCTAAATGGAATTTTTAATAATTATTAATTAATTTTCGAAATTAATTAATTATTTATTTATTTTTCGGAAATTAAGAATTTGAAGGCCGACGACCGAAATTTCGTGCTGATCATCGTGGTGCAGTTCATTTATTTAATTGAGCTTTACTTTGTGCTGAAGTGAATTAATTGTGATTACAAGATTATTTTCCTGGGTTAATTAATTTGGAAAATTAATTGGAAAATAACCGGGTGTCGGTTGACAGCACCAAAAGTGTTTTGGTGGGCGCTAATTATGGTGGGATTTGTGGAATCGAAATCATTATATTTTGGCTAAAGCCAATAGTGTGCTAATGCACGATATTTTATCAATGATGATAAAATATGAAAAGAAATGATGTGTGATGTGGCTCGGCGATTATTACATCGCTTTGGCATGTAGGATGCCTTAGAGAATGCACGTAAATTGTTGGATAATTGATCATGCCTGTGTGGCGATAGATGATCATGCCCGTGTGCCGATAATTGATCATACCTGTGTGCCGATAATTGATCATGCCTGTGTGGCGATAATTGATCATGCCTGTGTGGCGGTAGTTGATCATGCCTGTGTGCCGATAATTGATCATGCCTGTGTGGCGATAATTGATCATGCCTGTGTGGTGATAGTTGATCATGCCTGTGTGGCAGTAGTTGATCATGTCTGTGTGGCGACAGTTGATCGTGCTTGTGTGGTGTAGATCGTGCCCGCATGGCCATAATTCTGTGTATCGAGTATCGTGCCCATGTGGCTGAAGGAAAGTGGAATGCCTACTAGAATGCACATAAAGTGTTTATTGTACATCACCTTGGCGAATAGACGCCCGAGAGCATTACTGTAGCTCTGTGACTGAGTGTACTATTGGGGATTATATGGTGTGGAGTGAGATGACCTAGAAATGGTCCAATTGACATGTAATCGACGATGTCGATTGATCATTGTTTTGATTTGATGTTGTGAATTGATTGACTGAGTGGAAATGACCGTGAGTGGTCTTGTTGGCTTGTAATCGAGTAGGTTGATTTGATCGATGCTTCGATCGGTGATATGATTGCTTGAGTGCCTATTGTAAATTGCACTGACTTGCAGGTGGGATCTGATGCTAAGGTACGTCTTCTGACCTGTGCGTGTTTAGGCAGTCTTTAGTATAACAGTTTACTAATCGGGCTTAGTGGGGTAGAACTCGCTGAGACGTAGTCTCATCCCGCTTGGGGAAAACATTTCGGATCCCGACGAGGAGCCGAGGAGGAGGAATTTGTGAATGAGAACTCGCAGGTGAAATTGAGGAAGTGAATGATCTGAGTGAAGAGGAATCAGAAGAAGATCAGGATGATCTCGAGTATGACTTAGACGAGTATTGAATCCCATCTCTTTGTGAACCCTTTTGTATATGTGTAGATAGAGTGAGATTCCCGGTTGCGAATAGTTTGTGAAGTGCTCGTCTAATGCCATGTATAAAGGTTTGGTTGTAAATTTCAATATGAAATATATAACCTGCTTTTCTATCCCATTGTTTTATTGTCTGGGGATTTATAATTGCTTCCGCATGTGCTTAAAGAATGAAAGGGTCGGCGATATATAGTCCTAGGATATCGCATTATAAAATCGACCAAGAGAAGGATGTGTGCGTGCCCAAGGATTGGGGCGTGACAGCTAGAGCTAACATAAATAATTTTTAATAATATTTTAAAAAAAAATCAATTTTTTTTTTTTATTTTTCCTTTTGTTCTTTTCTTTTCGTTATTCTTTTTTTTACAACTCTAACCGGTGAAGTCACCAGCCACTAGTGAGGACCAAACAGGTGAGAGCCTCCGCACCCTCGACAAGATCAAAGTAAGGGTCAAATCCCTCACCCGTCACCAACTAGAGTTGTAAAAAAAAAAAAAGGAAAGCAAAAAGGAAAATTTAAAAAATTCAAGAAATATTAAAATATTATTTAAAATTGTCCATGTTAGCGTCGATCATGTCACATAGGATGGCCAACATCCACGTTAGTGATCTCCAATCAAAATTTGAGCGAGTGCAATCAATTGGAAAAAGTAAAAAGAATAAGGACTCAATCAACACAATTAAAATATTAAAAATTGAATTGACAAAAAATACAATAGGTTTAGGATAATTTTCCTAAAGAGTCATAGTCCCTATCGAGAAATTATTAGGTATTGCCATAGCCTATGGGAAAGATTGCATCAGAAGATGGTTTTGCGATGAAAGGATTTGAATAAAAATAACTTGTAATTTCTCCTTCATGCAGAGCTATAGGAAAGGGCCAACATGTCAGCATCAAGCCTATGAGAGGAGTAAGTCGGATTGCAAATAATTAGACTCAAATTCACTCATATGACCTATTTGTATGCAATACAAATTCAATGATCCATACTTAATTTGACTTGACTTGGGATCCATTTCAAGCAAATTTTCTCATTAGATCGTGGTCTTTGAAGAATAATTTACTCCATTGATCAGGTTGTTGAGTTAACGAGGGAGCTCTGAGGTTTGGTTATGAGCAAGGATGTGAAGGTAAGGGCGAAAGTCTGGCACAAGCTATCTATATTATGAAATGGGTTTGGGTGTGGGTTCTCGTTTAATAGAGATGATGAATTTAATATATCGGGCTTGACGAGACAATGAATCGGCCCATTTATGACGAATGGGTCCCTTAGTGTCGAGCTAAGTATGTCTCAGCTCATGGATTCATATATGATCCACTTAAGCAAATTTGACTTAAAATATGAATTTGTGACTTATTTTAATAGCCATGATCAGCTCTAGTACTACGTAGGTTCAATCTTTCCAATTTGACAAGAGACTCACTTGACATGTGTCGTATCTCCATGGCACTACTAGCATGCCTAATATTTTGCCTAGTATTGCATGTAGGTTTTTTAAATTGGCCAATCGCTAATCCATATAGGCCTAACGTGTAAATGCAACCCTTCATATGTTGGTACACGTGCAATGATATCTCAATCCGCATGGACCACAAGGTTCACTAGTTACATTTGTCTAAAAAATTACACTTGATGGAACATCAATCATTCAAAGTGCCAAATCATACCAAACGCCATGCTTGTGCAACGGATGAATGAGTCGGATGTATGATATACAAAAGGCAATTGGCCAAACTTTAGGAAAAATTGTATACTTAATGATCTGGTAGATCAAATTCAACTTATGAGGTAACAAGTCCTTATCAAAATTCGCCAATTTAAGGGAGGATTATATTTCTTTCTTTTCAGATTGGTGTTTCAAATATAAATATCAATCATATTTATTTTTACTTAAATTGATACATAAGTCATTATCATAGAAAGTCCTCTATTGAGGAAAACATAGGGCATACAGAAAAATATCACATTATGCTATTTAGACAAAACCTCGTCCAACAACTTGTCCAAATTCATGAAAGAGGACCCTTTTTCACTAGATGCTGCTTCTGCCCTCTCTTTCCACTCCATAGCCTTGCGTCTCATTTTCTTCCCTACATGTCCTTCCATCAACTCCCTCACAAGCCTCTCCACTTCATCTCTCTTCACATTACCATCCATCTCCAAACCAACCCCCCAATCATCACATATATACTTGCGAATCGTCAGTTGGTCTCCAAAGCATGGCCAACATAGCATAGGAACCCCAGCCGACAAGCTCTCGATGGTCGAGTTCCAGCCACAGTGCATCAAGAACCCTCCAATTGAAGGGTGGCACAACACCTTCTCTTGCGGGCACCACCCAGATAAAAAGCCTCTCTCTCTTGTTTCCTCAACAAACTCTTTAGGAAGAGTTGTCGTGTCTCCATTCACTGCGTCAGGCCTCAAAACCCACAAGAAACATTGATTGCTATTAGCCAGCCCCATTGCGAATTCAACCAATTGTTGGTGCGTCATGAACGCTATACTCCCAAAGTTCACATAGATCACGGATTTGGGCTCCTTCGAGTCCAACCACTGAAGGCACTCATTGTGCTCTTCTAACAGATTGCACTCAATGTGCTTCGAGGCGAATACTTTTTCTTGAGCAATTCGATCAATCATTAGGTGGAGTGGTCCGACTGCATAAACCCTTGGGATCATTGAGGAGAGAGCATGTAGCACATCCGGCTCAAGCGCCTCAAAGGTGTGGACAATGGTCATCGTGGCATCATCGGTCTTATGGACGGAATCGGCGCTGAAGTTGATTAAAGTGTCATCAGAGCCGCAGACTCGGAAGAAGAGAGGCATGTCACGCAACCTCATGTTTTTCATTCCAGGGATCCAATCAATAGGGGTGTTCCCATACCCGTTCGCCAATTGGGATTCATCTGTATGCATGCATATCCATGCAAAATCATCAAATGGCAAAAAATCTAATTACAGCGAGTTTTTCTCACTTTTTTGAAAGCATTCTAAGTCAAAAATCACATACAATGCAAGTCTTCAAAATTTAGGGAAAATAATCAAAAAGAGTCATAAATGCATTATATGGATGTCAATTTAATCTAAAACGTTTTAATTTGGTCAATTTAATCCGAAACCTTTTGACAATTCATCAATGCAGTTCTCCCAACCAACTTTAGCGAAAAATCACTGATGTAGACACCGGCCGTTCTACATGAAATGATTATATATTTGTGGACAATTTTTGAAATTTTCTAAAAATTTTCTAAATTTTGTTTTGATTTTTTCTTCCCTTTTCATTTTATTTTCTTTCTTTCATCCATTCATTGTAGACCAACGATCCCTCACAAGCACTACGAGGGTTGTGAAGCCCTTGCCAACCATAGTGCGGGGTTGCGGTCCTCGCCAAATCTAGGACAAGTGAGGGCAATGTGGTCCTTGCCTATGGCCAGCAACCCCCGCCAATGGAAGGAAATAAGAAAAAAATAAAATTAAAGAAAAAAGAAGGAAAAAAATTTAGAAATATTTCTAAATTTTGACATTATGGTAGGAGCCGGGGTGTCCTCTGAGCATCGTTCGACTGATCTTTATCGAGTGTGGCAGTTTCCCGTCCCTCACGTGCTGTGTAATCACTGAAGACGCGTATGCGTTTGTAAGAATGGCCTTAAAAGAGTAGAAAATGTGATGATTCGAACCTTGGCCTTAAGCAGAGAAGGAGAAACATGCACCCCTTTGGGCTAATATATAAGTTGTTTAAATTAATAGAAACTCAAACGTGTCTTACCTGTGAGCGGCGCAAGACCCTTTTCTCCCAGGGCTCGCACGTGTTTCGTCGCCATGAGGGCACAACCGGGTATAGTGAACAAGTGTATGAGCGGAATCCCATAATTCGAAGCCACGGGACTCGTCGCGAGCGTCATGAAACCGTCCGAAACGATGCAAGTCACCGGAGGGAGACTCGGGTTCGAGCCCAGGCTCAAGACGAGATCGCCGAAGGGGCCGGCCATATCATTCCTCGTCGAGTTCATGAGCATCGGAAAGTCCTGCATCGCGTTCTCGTTCGAAGGAGGAAGACCATCCGGGATTGTCAGGAACTGAAAGTCGCTCAGCGTTCCATTCGTGAACTCGGGGCCTCGGGCCCTCACGAGCCGCCGGTGGTTGAACTCAGTGTTGACGAAGGAGATGTGGAAGCCCTTGTGATGGAGGAGCTTTGCTAGCTTGAGCATGGCGCCGATGTGGCTTTGTGCAGGGAAGGGAATGCAAACTGCGTGTGGCTTTGTGGCCGATTCGAATCCGGCGGAACCCATTTGTTTCTTCTCACTAGAGGATGATGACTCCAATGACATTTCAAGATGGGTTGAACTCGGCTTGGTTTAACGATCATTGAGTTGAGCTTTCTTCTTATATAACTTCGTCAATTTTTTGTCTTCACTCTGGGCGTAAATTTCCAAGTAATTTTGGCGTTGAGAATTAGCCTCCTTCCAGATAGACCACATGACTTGAGTAACAAGCCAATTTAGTCCCACTCATTTGTCTTCAAGAGCCCCACCAAATGAAAAACATTGAAAGAAACCCCAAAATCTTGCTAATTGACCAAAAACTGTTGACCGCACATCATTTTCTCCTAGGCGGCATACGGAGATATAAATAAAATGACATAAGCCCTTTTTATCTTTTCTACCTCTAATCAAATGATTGATTAATACCTAGTACTAAGGTACCCGTGTGAGAGATATTATAGAAGTCCCATGTGGAGAATTAAATATATTAATAGAGCATACGATACATAATTTAATTACTGCAACTTTTGTCATGATTGTAATAATATTGGATAAATAGTCTAATTGACAAGTTTATGACTGAATTTGTGTTAATACAATGAATTTTAAACTTTTCTTATTTACTTTTTCCACGAAAGCATCACATCTCTCTTTCTTGGATCCACTCAATAAGTGATCACCCGCATGAGGAATTGAGGAAAAAGTAAGAGAATTCAAAATTGGATTCTCAATGCGGTGTAAGAGCACGTGTAGTTTATTTGTCAAGCGACCCACCTCCGCTGCCATTGTCATGAGCAGTTTTAGTTTGAAACATCCACCGATTGTCGAAGTCAATAATGACGAAAATAGCTCGTCTAAGACAAGATCACGTCGGCTGTGTGACATTTTTTTATCGTTTGAATCCAGAAATTTCTTCTCGCGCTCGGCTGTTTATGGATGTGTTCGCATCATCGCCTTCGTGAAATTCGTGGGTAGCAGGTTAAGAAATCCTTGCATAAAGCAGCGTTGTCTCTCTCATTCAAAAAGAAACACGTGATGTTGACTATTGATTTGACTATTGACGTGTAAACCCTAATTGGCCCGCTAAAGTTTAATTACAAGATTGGCTTCATTATAGCTTGAAGCGACAAATGATAGATTAGAAACTTAAAATGGGTATATACAATGCTTGCCCGAAAAGATGATTAGAGAGAGCCATCAGAGAGAAATTTTCATCATTTTTCTAGACTTTTAAACTGACTGCATAATGGAAGATTTGTTGGCACTATATTTTCGTCCATTCCTAATTGCATGGAACTTCATCTAACTAGTCTTCTACTTAGTGGATTATCGATATGGATCAAGGGTGTACATAATCCGGGTGGGTGGTTCCTATCTTAGAACCGGGAATTGCCCACTAAGGATGAATTACAAAAAAACTAAAACCGGGAACCACCCATAGGATGTGTTCGCATCATCGCTCTCGCGAAATTCGTGGGTCACAAGTTAAGAAATCCTTACATGAAACTGCGTTGCCTCTCTTATTCAAAGAGAAACGCGTATGTTGACTATTGGCTTGAGCATGGCACCGATGTGGCTCTGTGCAGGGCTGGGAATGCAAACTGCATGTGGCTTCGCGGCTGATTCGGATCCAGCGGAATCCATTTGTTTCTTGTCACCAGAGGATGATGACTCCAATGACATTTCAAGATGAGTTGAACTCGGCTTGGTTTAACAATTACAGAGTTGAGCTTCCCTTGTTATACAACATCGTCAATTTTTTTGTCCTTTGTGCATAAATTTCTAAGTACGGCAAACTCAAGAGAAGTTGTCACATTTAGTTTCATTTCATCTCCTTGTTTCTTTTGTCCCCTAATTAAATAAAGATCACATACATAGACATTAGGTCATGTTTGTTTTAGGTGACGCATATTTTGTTCGAATTCTGAACAATTATTCTCATTTCCAATTAATGTAAACATATTCATATTATATCGTCAAGCTGATTAAGTATTTTCATTCATGGATTACATGCATTTCTTCTCGAGTGACTTGTAAGCGATACCGTGTTAGTATGTCACATGATCCACCTTACATACTAGATTTTCTTTCTTTCATTGATACCCAATTGGCTATTTTGTGAGGGTAGAAATATGCCATACTGGCATTGAGAATTAGTTAATTGCTGTTCAATATCAGTCGGCCATGTAATATTCAATAGCGACGACTCATTCGACACGGACCACACAAATAAATAAACGAATGAAAAATAATTTATCTTACACAAAAATATCTTTAGGTCATATATTTTTTTGTGAAAAAAATGAAGCCCAATTAATAAGCCATTTTTGTCCCCGTGCAAATGACCTATCTGTTCAAAAGCCACGCCGAATGAGATAGCATTGTAAGAAACCCCAAATCTACCAGTTGACAAAAAATTCTTGACTCGCACCTCGGTTTCTCCTAGCCCGCATTCGAAGATATCAATAAAATTACATAAGCTATTTGTTGGAGGTAATAGGTTTGAGAGAGAAGAAATAGTTGCTTGAATTATTACACCAAGAGACGTCAAGTTTGGAACGTTCAACAGTGTTACCTCCAGCATAGGGAAACCCTAGAGTTTTTATATGCACGTTATTAGGCTTCGGCCCATATGGACCCAAATAACCATGCTTTTACCTATTGGGCTTGTATGTGAACATATTATTTTGGACTATATTAATAATATATCCAACAATCTCCTCATATGTTCACCATACAGCACAATCCAATAAGTTGGTCAGTGTAATGTTCAAACAAACATGAATCATCCACATTCAGTCCAAGACAATTAACTCAGATCGGTCAAAGAGTATTCCAACAATAAAGTATTAAACTAAATCATCATGTGCAAACTAAATAAGTGAATTATTCTTATCATGAATTTGTTATGAGATTAAAAATCCATATCCCAAAATAAATCTCAGATTCAGTTCACAACCAATATATGCATATTAATCAAGTATAAGTAGGTCAGTCAAAATAGTCTAAGGCCTTACAAATATAAGAAACAAACATAATAATGTCCACAAAATAGAAATAGCAAAATGCAAGTCTCAAGTAAATGGACTTCATCAAAATAGGCAATAGCAGGTAAACTGTCAAGTCCTCACACGCTCTAAGTGATATATATTCATTCATCAAGTAGGTCATCCTAGTCAGGATCCCACTCATTAAGCTCTCCTCCATCTCTGCCATCCCCTGTAGAATGTCAAATATGAATTTTATATTATCATGAATTCAATCAATTGAATAAAAACTTAGCACCATTCCATCGGCGGAGAAGAACATATATTGATGTCATAAAGCATCATAATATCATGTCATAAGCATCAAGCCAGTTTCATAAATTATGAACAAGACCTAAACAATGTGATTTACAAAGAGCCATCAACTTAAGTTTATTTGTAGGAGAATAACTATTGTCTAGTTTCAAAGAACAAGACCAATAGTCAAGTCACTTACAACAACCTAGTCATGTAATATCAAGTTTCAATTAAGAACAAGACAAATAGGCTTCTTATGTAAACAATTGTTTCTATGTTTCAATTTGGAATGTCACAATTATTGATTCCTTAAAGTCAAATAATCTAGCATCAAGTTTGGAATGAGATCATTTAATCAAAAAGGATAGTCCAATCTAGTTGAATTGTATCATCAAGTTTGGAATGACACAATTTTTCCAGATAGAACATTTGAATTAGGTTAAAGTCATCTTCATCAAATTTGGAATAAGACAACTCACCCTCTTCAATTAGTCAGCAACTGTGAACATCAATGAAACATATAAATTGTGCTTATCATTGTAGACAATAAAGAAAGATTTGAAAATTCAAAACATAGGTAAGTAAATGGTAGTTAAGACTTGCCTATATAGTCTTTAACCCCAATTCCCCCACTGTTTTGAATAATCGATCTTTAGGCATACCTTTGGTGAGAGTATCGGCTATGTTATCCTTCGATCTCACATCGATCAAGGTGATAACCTATTGTTCTCTCAGATAATTCAACAACGCATGTCTCAATCTCACATGTCTTCTCTTTGAATTAAAGAGAGTATTCTTGACGACCTGGACAACTGCTCGATTATCACAAAATAGCCTTAAAGAATTAATCTTTAGCCGAGTCAAAGGAATATCCATAATCAGATTCTTTATCCACTCTGCCTCTTCACCGGCTGAGGCTAAAGCAAAAAGTTCCGATTCCATAGACGACAATGCAATACAAGTCTGTCGTTTGGATTTCCAAGTAATAGCAGCTCCACCCAAAGTGAATACATACCCACTAGTAGACTTACTATTTCCAATATCTGAGCACCATGACGCATCAAAATATCCATCCACAATTGGAGGATAACAAGAATAATAAAGCGCATAATCTTTAGTACCTTTAAGGTATCTCATTAGCCTATTAAGGGCATCCCAATGCTCTTTACTAGGATTACTAGTAAAACGACTCAGCATACCAACTATAAAGGCTATGTCAGGTCTAGTGCAACTTATAGCATACATGAGACTACCAATCAGTTTCGAGTACTTTAACTGATCCACGCCGGTCCCTTCATTAGGACTCAGTTTATTATTATAATCACATGGTGTCTCACTCAGTTTACACTTATCGTATCCCTAAGTATAAAGTAGTTGCTCAATATAATGAGTCTGGCTACGGGAGATGACTTGCCGTTCAAAGCTTACTTTCATACCAAGAATGGTATTAGCAATACCAAGATCTTTCATGTCAAATTCTTTAGCTAAAGTAGCTTTCACGTCACTCACTACAGAATGATCGAAACCAAGAATTAACATGTCATCAACATATAAGCAAATGATGACTATTTTATTTGACATAGAACGATGGTAAAGGCATTTATCTGAATAACTAGACTGAAAGCCATAACTCTTTACCACTTCATCAAATTTAAGATGCCACATCTTAAGTGCTTGTTTAAGACCATATAGAGATTTATTTAATTTACAAACTTTGTCCTCAAGACCTTTCATAACATATCCTTCTGGTTGTTCCATGTAAATTTCCTCATTTAAATCCCCATTTAAGAAAGCTATTTTTACATCTATTTGATGCACTACAAAGTGTTCAATAGATACCAAAGCAAGAAGAATTCTTATAGTTGATAGATGACACACAGGTGAATAGACATCAAAATAGTCTATTCCACTCTGTTGTTTATAGCCTTTAGCTACTAAGCGTGCTTTGTATCTAGCTATTGATCCATCACTATTCAGTTTCTTCTTCAACACCCATTTACAGCCTATAGCTTTAGCCCCTTTTGGCAAATTTACTAGCTGCCAAGTGTGATTCTGCAACAGATAGCTCATTTCATCATCTATGGCTTCTGC
Organism: Eucalyptus polyanthemos subsp. polyanthemos; assembly: GCA_017140185.1. Lineage (NCBI taxonomy): Eukaryota > Viridiplantae > Streptophyta > Magnoliopsida > Myrtales > Myrtaceae > Eucalyptus > Eucalyptus polyanthemos. Next base: position 48,208,951 of record CM029462.1, read on the forward strand.
CCACAGTAGAGATTCCCTAGATCTCATTGCTTCCTGATAGGAGAATGGATCATCCTCAAGATGGTAAGCAACGAAGTCTTCACCAAAACTTTTGGGAATTCTCTCTCTTGTAGATACTCTAACTGGAATTGGTTCAATAGCCAACTGTGTGGAATTAGTGTCAGAAGGGCCTACTTCAAATTCTACAGGAGATTTTGAAATCATATCTGTAGATCCAGAAACATTCAAGCCTTGATCTCTGATAAACTTGTTTTCAAAGAACACTGCATCTCTAGATTCTATCACTGTGTTAATAGATAGATCTAAAACCTATTTGCAGCGCTATCTTCTGCACTACCTAAATATACACAACTAATAGTTCTAGATCCCACCTTAGGCTTTTTAGGATCTGGTATACTTACATAAGCAATACAGCCCTAAGTCTTAAGAGTATCATATCTACAAGGGCACTTATGCCATATCTCATAAGGTGTCATGGACAACTTAGAGTGCGGCAACCTATTCAATATGTGATTAGCAGTTAGAACTACTTCTCCCCAGTAGGAGGAAGGCATGCCAGCTGTAAGTAACATAGAGTTTAACATTTCAGTTAACGTTCTATTCTTACGCTCTGCAACACCATTTGATTAGGGTGAATAAGGAGCAGTGGTTTCAAGTATTATACCTTTTGAAGCACAAAATTCCTTGAACCTTGACATAGTATATTCTCCTCCTCTATCACTCCTAAACCTCTTAATTTTCAAGTTGAGTTGATTTTCTACTCTAGACTTGAACATCTTAATTTTTCAAAAGCCTCATCTTTCGATTTCAACAAATAGACATGACAATATCTAGAAAAATCGTTTATGAATGTTATTAGATACTTCCGACCACATTTACTAATGTAATTTCTAAAATCACAAATGTCAAATGTATTAGCTCAAGAAGTTGTGTGCTTTTAGAAATCAATTTAAAGGGTTTTCTAGTAATTTTAGCCTGTGCACACACTTCACACTTATCAAATCGAATAGAAATATCTAATGGAATGTTATAAGTTTTAGCTAAATGTTGCATTTTCCTGTAATTCACATGTCCAAGTCTATTGTGTAGCAACTTTGGATCAATCAAAGTAGAATTCACATGGTTTATGCTATCAGCATTTAAACTCAACCTATACATACCATTAACCATGAATGCACAACCAAAATAATATGAGTTAACAGATAAAGTTACTCTACCATTCATAGTTGAAAAAGACATACCAGCTTTATCAAGTAAACTCATAGATATTACATTCTTCTTAAGTAAAGGTACTACTCTAACATGTTTCAGAGTTAGTAATTTACCTGAAGAAAGCACCAAATTTGCAGTTCCAGCATGAGTCACCTTTGCCTCATCACCATTGCAATTTTCCACAGTGTCTTTCACTTCTGTGACCTCAGTGAGTAAATTCTTGTCATTTGTAGCGTGACAAGTAGCACCACTGTTTCCATTCTTCATCATTCCAATAAAGGCTCGAGGCTCAGATCCTCTAATTAGCATATTGGCCTCATTATGTGGTGTGTCGTTATTTGGCTTTCTTGGCAACTTACACTCTGCTGCCCAATGACCTCATTTTCCACAATTATGGCACTTGCCCTTCTTCTTCTTTTTGAAGATAGTCTTTTTGGCCTCTAACTGTAAATAGGATTCACCTTTTGGTGACTTGGACTTTTTATGAGGTTTATTGGAGTGTGAAACTAAGTTGGCAACTGACTTTTGTTGTCCCACGTGTTCCAAACTCTTCCTAGTGATATTTTGATCCTCAATGTGAATATACCTCTTTAATTCATCCAAATCCCATCTCGTACCTTCAGCCTATGCATTTCAATCTTGAAAGAACTCCATTCTCGTTGCGCTTTACTCAACACAAGACCAACAAAGAGATTATCGGACATATCAGAATTATCATCTTTCAGCTTGTTTCTCATGTTCTCAAATTCAACTAACTGAGAGGTGATGCTTGAATTCATAGTGAATTTAAAGTCAAAGAATTTCTCCGCTATAAGGGTTTTAGATAACCCCTCTTGTTTTTGGAACTGAGCGTTCAAGTGATCCCATATCTCTTTCGCCGTCTTATACTCACTATAAGTCATAGCAAAATTAGGATTTAGAGAGTTCAGCAAGTAATCTCTATAAAAATCATCATCTTTGTTCCATTGATATTCATTCACATCTTCAGTGATAGATGTAAAATCGCTCAATACAAGATAGAATATGTCACGTTCTTTCATGCCAAATTGAACATGTAATTTCCAGCCATGAAATTCAGTAACATCAAAAGATTACAACTTTATAATATCATAGGAACTACGTTTTGCCATTTTAATCAAAGCAAAGTGTTAGAAAGAGTGCACCTTGAAGTCCTCAAAGCAACAAAGTTGAATAACTCCCCTAACCTTGATCAAACCGCTCTGTAGAAATGGAATTTGCCAAAACAAACCCCATAAAACAGATCCGGAGCGCCCAAAAACCTTAAGATGGACTGCCCTTGTTGCTGAAACTCGCTGAAAAATTCCGCCCCCGAAATTCGCTAGAAATTTCGTCCCCCAAAATTCGCTAGAAATTCAGATGGAAACTTTCAGGTGCCATAACTTCTCCGTCCAACCTCCGATTGACGCGAGTGACCACTCAAAACGTTCGTAGCGATGAGTAGATCAAAGCCCAAGTGGTTTCACCCTCTTAAATTGGCTATAATTTTTTGGTTTTTGAATCAAAGATTTCGGTCACCCGAATCTTCAAACTCAGATCCCGGCCAATATCACCGTCAAAATCGAAAGTAAATTACAGCCGCGAGTTCGTCTTAACGAAATCTTCAAGAACACATTTTACTCGCTCAAATCCAACACACGAATATAATACTTCAAGATTGTTGGAGGTAATAGGTTTGAGAGAGAAGAAATAGTTGCTTGAAGTATTACACCAAGAGATGTCAAGTTTGAAACGCTCAACAGTGTTACCTCCAACGTAGGGAAACCCTAGAGTTTTTATATGCACGTTATTGGGCTTCGGCCCATATGGACCCAAATAACCATGCTTTTACCTATTGGGCTTGTATGTGAACATATTATTTTGGACTATATTAATAATATATCCAACATTATTTCTGCTGTTTCAACTCTTCTCAATTGATTAATTAGCATCTACGATATTTTTGTGGAAATGCCTAGATCCAATATCACCTAATTCAGAGTGCGATATAATGTTAATGAGAATATTAAGGTGCTCATGTGAGAGGTATTAGAGAAGCCTATGGTTGTGCATTTGATATATTATAGCGCATATATTATCTAGTTACTCCATAATTCATTGGCTCGAACTTTTAACATGACTATGATGAAGGAGATAAAAACAATATGCAATATCACAACATAGCACGCTGATTTGATTAACTCTTGCAATTAATTAGACAGCTGATTTAGCCATTTTTATTCTTATGCGTGTGATGTAATATTTAAGTTAGATGACCAGCTTATTTATACTGCTTGAGACATGTCAATCGTTATATTCCTAGTTATAACATGTAATAATTTATATGTGAGTTGTTTTATATCAATTGCATATTAACAGATATTACTCTTCGATTATATCGATTCAAGTTGGTTGTTTCTATCAATACATCGTAGTTGCTGGCCAAACGTGTCGACAAATAATAGTCGCTATTAGGTGTTTAAATGATGCCAATCAGTCAATTCATTAGCTATTCCGATTTCGTGTGGATCAATCCTGTTTTTGCATATAGTTTGTAAAAAGAAGTCTTGGTTTAAGGAATGAAAGAATTACTTTTGTGGATTTTTAATCTGATTAGTAAACCAATTCATTACTTGTGACCTTCAATTAATATATCTAAATGATCAACTAATCCTTTTCACTTTTCTTTGTGCTTCATATTATCAAATATAATGTTTATGTAGTTAAGTAAACATTTAGAAGCTCAGTGTCCATGTAAAAGAGATGAGAAAGTGCAGGTTTTCAACTGGCGATGCAATCATTGAAACCTGTTCTATCCAGCTCTCTAATTATACGTCGTTTGACTTTTTTTATCGCTCTTTTGGCTAGCACATAATTTTTTGCATGGATTGGAACTTTGGGAAAATAAGATTTGGCTGCCGAGCAGCATCTCAACTATGCATTGTAACTTTGTCGCCAATTCTAAACTAGTGTGATGGAGCAGGGTGCTTGAAATGCTGTACTAGTATGGCTTCATAACAGAGAATCTGAATTAAAAGTTTCAGATGGCCTTATATCCCGTCCGCTGGAAGGCAGCTGATTTAACATATTTGCATTAGGACCATCAATTGCTTATCGTAATAGCTATTGAAGGCAATACCTTCTTCCCAATGAAAATCATAGGAAGAGTTGGTGGTATAAACGAGAAATGACGCGCAAAATGTCGTGCCTTCAACAATGTGGAACTGTATGCATTTTCATCAATGGTCGATATTTGATCATCTCAAGGGTTATAAGAGAGGATAGAAAGAAATGCCAATTGCCAGAATGAGGAGAGGGGGGACTAAAATTCTGGACCAGCCAAACTGAGCCATTCGAATGCTCAAATTCTGTAATGTGACAGATTGGGACGAGCTTGAGATTCAGCAATTCCCGTTTCTTATAGGATTTCCGAATTTCACTTTCTTAAAGGGATAACATGAAGAACTCTCTTGTTCTTGAAGTGCTCCAATTCAATTTTTGAAAATCCCCTTGTTCCTTTTTTTTTTTGCGATGCTGACGGACGCATAAAACTCTCAGGAAATAATGGACTGTCCAAGGCACACAGAAATGTCTCTCCAGGGTCAGCAACTTTTCGATTTGTTACACACTGCATTTCTTGCGTTTCCATTTTGGCCAATATTTCTTTTCACAAACCATGTCCGTCTCTTCTAGTCACTTGAAACACGACATGTCCTATAGATAGTCCACCGTCTAGTTGGCATCAATAACCTGCCCACTCGATCTTCCAAACGCATCCATCCATATCCTCTGAATTATCTTCTTCGAGAGTTTTGGAAGGCGGCAGTAGTTGAGCCTCGTTGCCTGAGCACGTTATCATAAGAGGAGTCAACACAAGTCCAGTTACCAAGGTAGGAATTATTGTTAAATGTATCGAACCGGCTCCCTTGTGGAGTAGGAGAGGTATGATAGTTTCTCTAAGAGGTTTAAGAATGAGGGAGATGCCAAGCGTACCAACTCCAGAGGAATCGCACCCTTGAACTTATTTGAAGAAAGGTCTAACCATTCAGCAACGCAAGATTCACCATTGATGAACCTACGGAACTAATGATGTTGCCAGAAACATTTAAAACTCGAAGCAAAATGAGTTTTTCCAACGGTTTCAGGGATCTCCATTTGGAAATTGCTATTAAACAAGCCAATGATTCTGAAGGCATTCCAAATCTTCGCCAGCTGGGGCTCCCTTCCTTTCAATGTCACTGTCGTGGAATCTGCGTATGAGCCGACAAGAGAATACAGCCCCCCTTACGCATGGGAAATACGTCCCTGTTATAAACAGTTAGACCACCTTGTCCAGAATCCATGTCCATCTCCATAGTCTGACTTAAAAATAAGAATTACTTGGTAGGAAAACAACTGGTGGAGTAATTTAGAGGTCCGAGATTCTAAACTTGGGTAAGGGATGATGAGTCCCTGGCGTCTTCTTCAAGCCAGAGAATTTATTTGACCCAAGAATCAGAACTTGCAATTGTGGAAGGGTCTCTAACCAAACTGGAAATGCTTCCTCGATCTTGTTCTCGCTGACATCTAGAAGTTTTAAGGATGATCGGGCCATGGACCTTGCAATCGATTTTGACTCAAACAAAGAGTCCCCGAGTTAATATTTGGGAGACTGACGCAGTATTTTTACCGTGGAACTAATGCAATCTGATGCTTATGGCAGGGAGACCTTGGAGGACACATCAGACGTGCGAATAGATCCACTCAAGCTGTTATTCCACGTGACCAATGTTAGGAAATCCCTTATGATGTTTTGAAAATGACAAAATAAATCAAAGCCTACTAACATGTTTAATGGTTAAGTAATAGACCATGCAGATGATAGAACAAGTAAAAAATATTGTCAAAGTCTGAAGACGGCCAGAAGACTGAACGTAACACATGTCCAAAGTATATTCTGAAGATTTCCAGACTTTTGTGTCAAAGTCTGAAGACTGCCAGACTTTAGTGTCAGAGTCCGTTCTACATCAGAAGTCTGCCAACTCTAACAAATTCCAAACTAAATGTGAATGAAAAACCAGAAGAAAGATTCTATATTAAAGTTGAACTTATTCAGACTGTGTCCAGACCTTAAAGTTAAATCTGTTCAGAAGTAGAATATGTTCAGACTCAAATTGTAAAATCTATTGCTCTCAAACTTTACATCCAAAACGAGATAGAACATAACACAAGCCCTAAATGTATAATGGCTAGTGATCTGGTTTGGATTCTACATCAAGATTAATTTGATTGACTCAATCTAATTGATTGACAAAGTAGATCTTGAAAAAAAAAAACTTTCTATACAGAGAAGCTCTACTTATAGAAACCAAGATTCTATTTGTATTGGCGATCAAAATCAATTTAGGATTTTACTTCTATCACTCAACAGCTACCAAATCTTCTAGATACAGATCTATCCAATAGGTAAATTGGAAGACGATCCTCTAGATACTATCCAACGGCTAATTTGGAAATGGAAGAATATTTAAGGAGATTAAGGACCGATAAGCAAGTAAAAGGTGAAGTGTAAAATTTATAATTCCAAAATTTGAGCGAACTTCGATCATATACTTGTCTTTAGGGAACTTAAACATCTGTGATAGCAAAAGAGTGACTTAGTGAGATGGTGAGATGGTGTGATCTACCACTGAGCGTTTGTACTCAAAGTTGTAGTATCTTGTTTGATTGCATAGTAGAATCCAGTTAGAAGGCTATTAGCGTGAAAAAGTGGACGTAGGCTTCATCTAAGCCGAACCACTATAAATTATGTGTTCTTATTTTCTTCCTTGAACTTTTTTATTTTGTTCGTAATTCTATTTAACTGTTAAAGTCTGATCTCGCTCAAAGTCTGTTATTCTTCAAACTAAGGTTTCAAAAGTCTGTTGTTCTTCAAACTCAAATTCAAAGCAAAATATTTTACTACGTTTCACAAAAATTTTCCTACACCTATTCACCCCCCTTTCTAGGTGTTCATACTAGCACTTTCAACTAAAACTTCAAGAAAATTGGGATTTTTCTTGTGAAGTCGTTATTTGGAACTGAATAGAATACCGAAACACGTGAGAGGAGTTGGAACACATCCTTCAAACCTACTATGAGGTAGATAAACTAGCGTATTGTCTGTACAAGCTTGCCTTCATGGTCTGAAAATTTTCAAATTGTGTTCAGGGCAGGCTACCATTGAAGTCGTTTGGAGCAATGTTGAACAAATATAGCCAAGGAAATGGAGATTTCCTCCCGAGTTGATCTATTCCCGTGGAACTTGTTTTCTCTCAGAGGAATTTCACCAAAGATTGAGTGAGTTTCCAGCCAATAAGGGAACAGGTCCTTTACTTGGTTATAACTAAGACCTATGAGAGTGCTAATATGAACACCTAGAGGGGGTGAATAGGTGTATAAAATAAACCTTGGCAAATATATGCAGAATAAAATAAATTTCGAGTAAAATAAAGGAGTTAGGAAAGAGAATAATAACACAAGATTTATAGTGGTTCGGCTTAATCCAAGCCTACGTCCACTCTCCCACAATAACAGCCTTCTTGGCTGGATTCCACTATGCAATCAACAAGAGATTACAACTTTGAGTGCAAACACTTAGTAAATCACACTATCTCACTAAGTCACTCTTTTGGTATTTCTCTCACGATCACAAACGTTTAAGTTCTCAAGAGACAAGTATATGATCGAAAGTCACTCAGACTTTGGAATTATAAATTCTACGCTCCGTCTCTTACTTACTCATCGGTCCATGATCTTCTTAAATATTCCTCCACTTCCAAACTACCCGTTGGACAGTATCCTAGAGAATCGTCTTCCAATATATCTATTGGACAGCTCTGTATCTAAAAGATTTGGTAGGCGTTGAGTGACAAAGGTAAAATCCCAAATTGATTTCGATCGCCCATACAAACGAAATATTGGTTTCCATAAGTAAAGCTTCTTCGTATAGAAAGTTCTTGTCTTCAAGATCCAATCGTCAATCAATTAGATTGAATCAATCAAATCAATTTTGATGTGGAATCCAAACCAGATCACTAGCCGTTATATGATTGGGCTTGAGTTACGATCTGTCGAGTCTTGATGTAAAGTCTGAGAGGAATAGACTTTACAATCTGAATCTGAGTGCGATAGACTTTGCAATCTGAGTCTGAACATATTATGCTTCTGAACAGACTTAGTTTTAAGGTCTGTACCCAGTTTAGCTTCAATATAGAGTTTGTTTTCTAGTTCAGCTTCAGCATAGAATCTGTCTTTTAATTCATCATTCACGTTCAGTCTAGAATTAGTCAGAGTTGACAGACTTCTGATGTAGAACAAACATTGACACTAAAGTCAGACTTTGAGTCTTGAGTCTGGCAATCTTCAAACTTTGAGTCTTGAGTCTAGCAATCTTCAGACTTTGAGTCTTGAGTCTGGCAATCTTCAAACTTTAACACAGAAGTCTGGAAATCTTCAAAATATACTCTAGACATATGTTACGTTCAATCTTCTGGCCGTCTTCTGACTTTGATAATATCATTTACATGTTCTATCATCTGCATGGTCTATTACTCAACCATCAAACATATTAGTAGCCTTTGATTTATTTTGTCATCTTCAAAATATCATAAGAGATTTCTTTAACAACCTAAAATGACTAACCGGGTCCAGTTGGTCATCGATTGCAGTAATGACCCCAAAAGATGGTTCTTGCTCAAGTCTACTGTCCCAAGGTTGCTTAAGTTACTCAAGCACTGAGGTGTGGTGCCACTGCAATCTTTATCAGATAATTCTAGAACCTGAAGTGAACTCAGAAGACAAAAGAAGAAGAGACCTTTACAAGGAACTGGTCGTTTGAGACGCGTAACCACATCGTGGAAGATGGCTAGATGGGAAGCGTGCCTTGAATATGTCAAACTTCTTCCAAAGAACCACTGCAGACTTTCCAGTAATCAAGTTGCCAAAAAGGTCCAAGAACTCCAGGATGCTCTTTCCTGCCTCCTATATCCATCTTAAAAATTGATCAGAAATTTTGCTTCTGGCAAAGTCTAGAAAAATTAACTTCATTGGGCATTTCCGAGACCATTGGCAAGTGACGGGAACTGAAGTGAATTTGGTCACTCTTTCCCAACAATTGGGAATTGTTGTATGCAATGAAAAAGACTGAGATATTGGCTTTGGGAAAATTTGCGGTTCCACCGTGGCGTCAAACTTGTTCGCCCAAAGGTCTATTTGGACAAGCCACTCGAGGTTTGATACCTGAAGAAGGGATTAAACCAGAGAGGTCCCTTTTGGAGAGGTCCATATACATGAGTTGAGTGAGGATGCTGATCGAATCAGGTAATTCGCCTGATGTACTCTCAGGAAAGATCCAACGACAAGAGGGAATTACTCCAGTTTGACTACGGAAGAGAAAAAAGCAGCCCTGCATTTGATTGTAAAGCGAGACTCTCGAGATTCGTCAAACTCAAACCATAATCTGGCAATGTAACTTGCAATAAAGCAATCACCGAGTCCCAGAGATGTCGACGTAGAAGACATGTTCATTAAGGAGTCGGATGGTGCAGCAGACATGTTGACGAGATCCATGAAGAGTCCTCTTGTTTCTGTTAGTTTCTAAAGGAAGCATCTTAAAAAAGAGAATCGACCAGTCCCAAACCGTAACCATTGTGAGACAGATCAAGCAATATGAATTTCATAAAGATGAGAAATCTCATGAGGGATGGCACCGGAGAGCACACAAGAAGAAAGGATGAGATGTGCGTGCTCTGAAACCAACCAATCATGGGCAGAATGTCAGAGCGACAAAATCGTTTCCAGAGAGATCCAATAATTCGTCAGGCTATCGTAAATATTCATTACTGATCCTTATCTGTTCAAGAATGTTCCCGACTAGAGTATCATTTGTTCTCTCTAAAGTTGATAATGAAGAAATCACTTCAATTTAGGAAAACGAAGCAAAGACGCCATCTCCGGCTTGGGCATCTTCTGGGCATGCCTCAAAAGTCATTTTCAGTTATGGTTAAGCAAGGAGGCAAGAAATGGCTCCAGTCACTGAGCTCTAGATGTGCAATATTGATTTTGATTATAATACAAAGTTCAATATTTGGTAGTATACAGAGATATAATCAAACATCTATGAACAGAGGCGCTTGTTCTTTCTCTATCATTTCAGGAACCAGATGCCAACTGATCACTCTGCATCTTATGCAATTAAACTTAGAGCAGATAAACTAAACTATGAGATACTACTTAATATATTTCGACTCCTCCCCTCTCACAGAGTCAAATTGTGGCCTACTGAGCTGAGCTTCATCTGATTTCGATCAGGAAATGACGGATTCATCTATTGGATAAGTTACTGGACATTCTTTGTCTTCAATCACTAGACATAAAGTTCATGGAGCTCAACAAAAAGCTCAAGGAACCTTTGCCTCAGTTTGGTTCCGACAGCATTCCATGAAATCATGACTTCTCAGCGCCACCGGAATTCCACCCTGCTCTTTGGTGTCTCCAAAAAAAGAGTGGTTGTTTCAAATAAGATAACAGACTAAGGAATCGAAGTGTGATTTTCATTTTTTTTATGGTGAAGGCAAAGGCCGAAAGTAGATTGATTAGCATGATCACGTTCAATTTGTTAAAAACAGCTTGCAGTTTTGATTCCTTTCTCATTATCAACACGTCAAGTGCAATCCAGAAACTGAAGCTCCAAGTCTTCCACTCAAAAGCAACAAATCAAACTTCATAAATCAAATTAGCCGACAAGAATCCCCTTCCAGTATTATGGTGAAACTGATACCATAAATACATGGACCATATAACACGAGGTTCGCCGATCTCACAACAATGAAAACTTCTAACCATAAACACTAAGCCAATCTCTAGCATTAGACCAACACGACGGTGAAACATCACGGTTGGCTATCTACTTAATTCACATATTCCAAACACACTTTGGAGCCCTTATTCTACGGATCTCACGCAAGGACTTGGCACTACAAGAGGTGAGGATCACATAGATTAGCCATCTATTTATCAGCATGCGAAGCCTACCACACGAATTAGATTAACGAGAGACATTTACTTCCACGGTACCGGTACAATGGACATGGCTTGTGGGGTGCTGTTAGTGCATGCTCCTGTGCTCTGGTTTAGTGGGCTTCCTGGGCCACCAGAGGATTCACTAAGAGTCCCATGAGACGGGCTGCTGGCCCCTGTAAACCCACCAGACGATGCGATCCTCGCTGTGCCTAGAAAAGCTTCTGCATGGTTCACTTTTGATTCTTTGCGACCATCAGCGATGAAACTCCCAACAATCACCTGGAATGTTGAACACAATGCACGCTTCAAATGTTTGCAGCAATTGAGAAGACAAAAATCAAATTGAGACTATTTCCCTAAAACTCACAACACGCACTAAGCCAAGCACAAGGTGAAATTTAAGACAAAGTTATGAGATGCTAGCAAACTCAAACCTCCAGTACTCAGCTAAATTGGAAAAAGATTTCACTCTTTACCCTACATTGCCCTCCAAACATCTTTTTCTCAGTACATCTTTAGTGTTGCTTCACCCAGATGTGGGCCAGACCAGATTGTAAGTTAATAAAGGATTTAGTGTAACTACTAGACTAAAATTTACTTTACAAAAATGCAAGGACGGAGTGACCACACGCACAGATAGACTCTGAATCCGAGGTTGTATAAGTTTCTCTCCTACATGCAAAGAAGCATACAAAGAGGAAAAAGAACCTGAACAGGGGAGGCAGCAGTTAGAAGACCCGCGACCCCTCCCCCTAAAACACGACCATCTGGCCCAGACAGAGATACACTTAAACCTCCAGTTCTGCTTCGGTGGCCATCACTTTCAGATAACAAAAATGAACCAGAGAGTGACAGTATTTCAAATCGCCCCTGCATTAAAAAAATAATCACAAAATGAGAGAAGCTGAATGCTGCAACAGATGTTTTATCACGAACACTTTGCACAAAAGTTCATACTTGTTCAACCCATACAAGAAAAAAAAAAGCCAGCAACAAAGTTTTCGGAATGCAAATGCCAACAGAAAGCAATACAGAAGGCTTATGCAGATGCTGCGCAAAGAGGTTTTAGATATAGATGGATTAGATGGCCAGAAGAAATGTTTGCCTATTTATAGCTATTCCTAAAAAGGGCCAAGGTGTATAGAGCAAAGTTGAACTTTGTTCGACCGGCATTTTCCATATGAATAATGATAGGTGTACTAAGATTAATTTGAGAAATCAATCTATAAACCAGTATGGCCAACTCCTGTTGGGTTACAACCATTTATTTAAGTACTCCCTCACAGTATGCTACATCACTCGATACCAACTCTGTAAACCAATCTTAGTACAACTGGCTTATATAATATAAGTTTTGACTATCAAAACAACCAAACCAGAAAACTTCGTGTTGAATTATCCGACTATCAACTTCTCCTGTTCGATGATGTGACCCACAATACTTCCTCCTCAACTCTCCAGCCATTATATGTGCTTGATTTCAGTTACTTGAACTGATTAGTACAATCAAATAATGTCCATCCTAAATCCCTAATGCTCTCCATGCACCAGAAAGAATATGCAGCTAGTTAGAGTATGATCCAAATGACGGTAGATAGTTGAAAAGGAAGAGGAAAGAAAGTATGCGATTCAACAGAATTTCAATGAAAAATTCCCACAAATCAGGATCTCTGTTTTCCTCTTGGACTAGCCGCAGACATTATTCTTTCTTCAAATCATTCCACTTCAAAAAATATTCTGTAAAAAATAGATGAGTAAATAAAAGTAAAACTTAAAAGGAGAGATTTCCTAGTCAGACAGAGCATTATTCGTTTTTTAATTACATGGGGACATATTATTTTAGATAAAGCCAATGGGTCCAGACGCTGACAACTCATTCCTCAAAAGTTTCATTATCAACTTCGAGATCAGGAGAGATTATATCAGTCTCACAAACCTCATAAGTTACAGTCCCACCAGATATCGCAGGTTGGCGAAGGGTCACATTCGATATGGCTCCATTAGCTGATAAAATGCAAACAGCTCGTGGACCATGTTGAGAAAATGACATTATTTTGGAAGAAACGTCCTGAAACACCACCTCACTAAATCAATTCAACCATGCAGAAAAATTTTGGATGTCAATAAACAGAAGCTTGACAGAAAAGCAATATCACTATCTATAGGCCAAATTTGCTTGCTTGACAGCAATGTTTTCTCATTCACATGCTTCTTGCAATTTTTACTGAGTAAACTCATGCTTTTTGGTCACATAAACTTTAGCATATTTCCAATTATCAATTTTTGCAGAGAAAGCTTCAACAATCCTATGGAAAAAGGAAAATGTCGTAAATATAACTCTATTCATCAATGTACATAATTCCACTCTTGTCATTAGGATCTTCTGGTATCATGCAGGTTAAAGAATTGGCTCAAAGCTAACCATTTACATTGTACTCAACAAGAAAAATTTCAAAGCATTAGTATTCAAAGAGCAGCACAAAGAAGACCGATTTGGAATTTAGTTGAAGACCAATCACAACATACTTGAATTAATTAGTTAGCATGTGAAATGGCCAGTCTTATACACGAACGTAATTCAGTAACTTCATGAAGGTTTTATCAAATTAAACCAGAAAATAGTCATGGTTTAAATGACATTATTCTGGAATCACTATTAAAAATTTCACAGAAAAGATGCAGCCCGTGAGAACATGAAAGGAGAATTAAAAGGGCCAAAGAGAACCTCTCCAGCTTTTACAGTGATCACATGTGGTGTAAATCCAATTCCAAGTGATCCTGCAAGAAGATTTTTTAATCAGTCAGTCAACTTATTCCCAGGCAAAACCATAAACAAGAAAGGTAGGTCATTATATTCTTCATACAAAAAAAGCATTTGAGAACTCTATTAATCAAAGCAGAAAAGAAATCATAAGCAATAAAATCTACATATAAAAAGGTATATAGCAATGAACAGTTCGAATATCTGGCCCCAGAAAAAAAAAAAGGAACATTCGAGATATGATTTGTTTTTAATATGCTACGCAATGAGAAATCATAAAAAGAGCATTGGGGGAAGAAGTCAAAATCTTCACAAAGCAAATTCCCCAACATTTAAAGTCGCGAAAACTAAAACCGCAGCTGCGACTGACCTCACCAAGTAAGCACAGGAATAACATAAGGCAAGGTCCACATAAACCGAAGACAGAAAAATGGAAAATTGCAGAACAAGAAATAAGGGGTACGGAAGTCATTCAACATAAAAGATCTGAAGTCAGACCCCAACAACAGATCCCCCCAAGTTGCAGCAGATACCAGCTTGCTTTCCCTTATTTAAAGACGTATCCCAGTGAAATGGTATCCACAAACGCACGCAAATGCACAGCACCATGAATCAACAACGACCAATCAGCCATTTGGTTAGCCAATCAGATACCCAAGTTTGGAAACCAGGAGAATTAGCATAAAAGAGAGACGCCACATGACTTCACACAGCTGATCCAGCACCACCAGACCAGACACCACCTTTTTCTCAAGAAGTTGCAAAAGTCACAAACCCAGATCCAGGGACAGGTTTGAACACCCATAGGCCCGTCAAAACGCATCTCTTGTTTTCCATTTACCTAAAGTCTCCAGCTGCCGTTTCTTGTTGCTAGAACCAGGAGGCCTCCCTCTCTTCTTGAACGAATTCGGAGATGCAGGCCCCGACCCGCCGCCCGCCGACGCCGCCCGCCGACGCCGGGGGAGCCACCACGGAAACCGGGTGGGGCGAGGAGAACCCCCCACCGGGCGGCGCCACCGTGCTCGGCGGGGCCGCCGGCGTGAGGCCCAGCGCAATCGTGCCGTCCGGCCCGTACTTTCTGGGCCTCCCTCTCTTTTTCTTCGCCGGCTCCGCGCCAACGTTCATGTTGATCCCGTGGGGCAGCGAGGCGGCAGGGCCGCCTCCGTCCGCCGAGGCGGCCTCCGCGGGACCGCCGTTCCCGGCGGCGGAGGGGGCCTTGTAGGAGGGTGAAGCCGCGACGGCGGCGGCGGGCTTGTACACAGCTGTCCCATCGGGGCTGAAGGCCAAGCGCATGTTCTGCACCACCGGCTGCGACGGCAGCGAAGCCTTCTGGAGACCCACCGGGAAGGGGTCTCCTCTGCTTGCGATGACTCCTGTCTCAGATCCTGACATTTTTGCCCTTCTAGGTTTACTTAATTCTCCATAAAAAAAACCCCTGCAACAAAAAATCTTCCCACGAGATCAGCCACAGAAAACGCTAAACCTTCGAGCTCAACTCCTCGAAAGCTCAAATTTTTAGCAGAATGGTAGCGAGAGAAAAGGCAATTCTTGAAGAAGACAGCTTTGCGAAGAAGAATTAGCATGTTTTGCTCCCTAAAGCCAAAAAACCTCCACTGCAAAAATGGGCCAAAAGCAGAAGACCTTCACTAACAACAACCGCGACCGAGATCAAAATTTTGGGAAAATCTAAACCCTAGAACCCCCAGAACTCCTAGATTTCGAGCGAAAATTCCTCGCGAAGATCCGAAGAAAAAAGTCACAAATTACTGCGAATTATCTCCAGAAATTACACGGCGTATTTTCTGACTCCCCCGGGGAAAGCAAAACCGAGCGATTTTCCGACATTGAGCAGTAGATCATGCGAGAAATTCTGGTTAAAAAATCGACAAAAACGAGGAAAGAAAACAATTTTCTGGAAAATATTTAATTTTTACGGAAATTAGGGCTTAAAAATGGCTTAAAAACACGGTTAAAAGGCAAATAATCGGGAAAAAAACACCAAAAATCCGCAAGAAACTCACCAACAAAATTGGCAAAAAAAAAAATACGCGCAGAGAGCGGGAGTCGCAGGAGAAGCAAAAATTCTAGGGTTAGAGAGTGGGGAAAGCGGAGAGGGCTTGCGAATGCTTTTTCTTTAAAGAAATGCGAGAATTCGAAGATATTTAGGCCCATTTTTTTATTCTTTATTTTTAAAATCGGAAAAGAAAATCGGTTTTCCCTTTTCATGCCCCTCCGTCTTACGGGCTTTATTGGAAAAAGCAGGGCCTATAATTTTGCTTTCCTCCGCCCAAAAAAAAGAGAGAGAGAGAGAGAGAAATAAAGAAAGAAAGAAAGAAAGAAGAAGAAATAATAATAAATTAATTTCTTTTCTCCTCTTTCTAACGCTCGAGTCAAACGACCGAGCTCGCTCTGTCAGGACGACCCGTGTCGAGGAGCAGCGGCGGGAAACAACGAAGAAGAAAGGGCATAGTAAGACAAATAATTCCCCAACTTTTAATTGGTCCCCCAGACTTTCAAATTATTTGAATGCGATGTCTAAATATTTGATTTATTTATATAATCACTAATTTTTTAGTAAATTTTCAAATTATTCATTGGATAGTATATCAAAATTTCAAAGACAATCATATCAAACAAATTGAAATTTTAGAGACGATATTTCATATTAAGTTACAGTTTGAAAATCATAACAAATAATCAAGAATTCTTGAGATTGCGTTACGTATTAAATCTTTATTTAAGCATCATCTATGTAATTTTATCGTATAGAGCCGAGGTAACTGTCGAGACAGAGACGGCGAGTAATGGAAGACCGGTGGGGCCCCCACCCGAAGCAGTGGCAATGTCGTAATTCTCGTCTTTCCTTTCCTTTAATGACGTTGCAGTGGTTTTTTTTTTTTTCCTTTTTTGACCTTACTTCTTTTTGGGGGTCCGTTACTTTTCGTTGCTTTTTCTAAAGGTTTCTCCTTTTCTTTTTTTATTAAGGACATTAATTATCCTCATCAAAGCGCTTTTTTACTGATCTCTTTTTCAGAAATCGCATAGTTGAAAAAAAAAATCTGGTGGTCGGTCAGTCCGCCTTTTTTTTTTTGGGTAGGTGGCAATTAAAGGCAGATCACCTAATTAAATCCGAGTTTTAGAGGCTAATCTCGCCGGGGAAATCCGGGGAATTTAGTTTGGAGTTTGGTAATCGGTCGGAGAGGATTTGAGAGCGACGCTCGCCGTGTGGGCCCTCCACCCCCCGGGGGGGGGAATTACCGCCATCTGGGTGGGCCCCGAGACATTGGGCCAGTGGGCCGTGCAGATGAATTTTAGGGGGCTGGCAAATCTCTTGATGAGACGCACAACTTTGCGAAAGAGATTAATTTTTCCTAAAGTGTCATAATTGTTATTCTTATTCAAAAGCCGACTTGTTGCTTTTAAAAGGGGCGCAGCTGGTTGGTGTAAAAAAAAAAAAAAATCATGGTAAATATCGGTAAATGCTCGGCGGTAAATCCGCATATAGCAGGCTTTAAAGCATATGTAGATATTCTCCTTTATCATGGAATATTTTATAGTAATTGGATCCTTACATGTATAATGACATCAATAATGTTCTTTTAAAGAAAAATATTTACATAAGACAGTGTACTTTTATCATATTGACTGTTATCTGGAAATTTCAAAGCACATTTTCTTTCTAAATCAAACATTTTATCTTATCATCCTTTGAAATCATCTCCATCCCACGACTCCTAGGATAAATGCACAACAAATATCATTTACTTCCTCGTCCCCATGCTCACATGAGCGACCAGAGTATCTTCCATTGACAGAGATAATCAATCAATAGAGGTATAAACGAATACAGGCAGAGAGTTGAAGGATAATTTGTGGGCAAAGACCGTAGCAAATCAAGGCCAAATAATCTTTTTTCTGCTTCGAATCTTGTCGGGCTTCCAGCACAATGCTTTCAGCTTCCATGAAATTCCTAACCTCTATCGTGCGTGGTGGCGCAAAAAAATGAACTTACTGAAAGTACAACAATGCATGACACCTAACGAATTCATACGTCCATTGGTTGCGAGAAAAGCCGCTTCCAGCATCCATGGATCCGCGCGCACCCGCTATGATACCGAGCACAAGCAGTCGTGAAGAGTAAAGATACCGTGCAGGAAGAGCGATGTGCGTCCCCGTGCTCCTCCCCGTAAGGAGCTCAAAACTACTTCGACATTGGATTCCTAATGAAGATGACTTGACTTCGACCTGAGCGGCATACCAGGAAAGCCAGGAAAACCATGAAACCAAGTTTCGGAAGCTCGAATTACAGCAGTGCCAAACAGTGAGTGAGCTAGAAAAGATCAACCATTGATAAATCAGGTAATGCAAGCACGACTCGCCTACCCTCAGGTTAATATCGGTTTCAGTACATGAGCTGCAATGTTAAATGACCAAAAGACTTCAGACGTAAGAATGGGTCATTGTTTCATCCCCCGAGCGACCGTCTATAAATAATTCCGACCAGGCTCTAAGTTTCGGTCTACTTTTCTTCGGGTAAGGATTTGAATCTATGACTAACAAGCCACATATGGGGAGGGAAGGACAATAAGGTTCAGGTAAAAATTCAAGACTGAAATTTCAAGCCTCCAAAAGAAAGAACTGTTTGAACTTGCAAGATGACTTGATTCAAGTGCACAGATAAGCATATCATGAACTGTACCTCTAAAATGCGACATTGACAATATGCGAGGCTAGATCAAATTCACCACTGCAAGTTCTGGTTCTGCTGCTCTCTGTCTCATCTGTATCAAAAGACAACCGCAAATCCTTTAGGAAAATGTGGGCATTGCACTCCTTAAGTGTCATATTCTGACACGAAAAATCGCTCACCTTTTGCCAATCCCTCACACAGCTGTCTGATCAAGATTCTCAAGACCACTGCCTTGAATAAATTGAGGAGTAGGAGCAGGCACCAACACTGGTGGCTGAGAATGAATAGGTGGAGGAATACCTGCCAAAAGAAATAAAACTTGACTTATCAGGTTTATGCATGCGCTCTCTTTTTTCCCATACTCATCCTGCTCTCTCTAGCAACAGGAATTTGGCTCAGACCGCAACTTCCTTTGAACTCCATTTCATTGACACATCTTGTCACAGATCGCAGACCAAACATGAACTTTTAGCCTATTTGCACTGCCCCAAAAAACCAGTCGGAGCCCATTATAACATCATTTCTCCATTATATGTTACGAAATTAATTGTCAATATGATTCCAACTTGATGACTGATGAAGAATGATATTCTGGCAAAAACCTTACCCACAGGGTATGATGCTTGGATTATCGCAGGCACAGATGAATTTGGTAATGCATATACACTGGGTCCACCGTACTGCACGATCTGATGCCCTGGTATTGCATACCTCTGAATTGTTGTATAACCATTACTGCTGAGAAGAAACGGGCCACACTGTCCGTAAGGGTTAAGACTTGCATTAACTGGCCTAGGATCTCCATACATCTGAAGGTACTGCTGACCCATATAAGGGTTGTACACACCCTAAGAGCATATATAAAGAAAAACAATCGAAATAAGACCACATGAGCTCAGCACACAGGAAGAAGATACAATCATACAACAAGAATTTCTTCCCAGCATTAAAGCAAAACAAATTTGAAATCTGGACTACTGAAAATGGGAAGTCCCTTACCGGTTGTGTGATGTATTCAGGCCCATATGCTGTACATCTGCATACACGCCACCAGAACTAACTAGTTCAATGATTATTAAAGACATCCTTGTTACAGGCAGGATATATAGAATGTAGATCCTATGCTCACACAACTAAATCAACAGAATCATGAACCCAAAAAGTCACAATCCCCTTACCACTGACCTCAAAACTTCATACAACAGTCCAAATAAACTAAATGAAACGATCGCATAAGAGGAATTTATGTTCCAAAAACAAAACAAACAAATGTTCTTATTCGAAGTTGACTTGGTCAAATTAAAATAAACCCCTTTAACACTTTCCCTGAGATGGGAACGTGAGAGCAATAGTTGTGATTCCTCCTTTCCCTTACACCGAAAAATAGGCAATCTAAAAGGTGCTCAAGTCAACTTTTCATCATGACTGATGTGTGAATAGAAAGAACTGTATAAGACAAAACCAATATAAGATCTCGCCAACTCCATAATTCTGCCAACTCTAAAGTGAATATTCAAGTTAAAGACGGGCGTAAGAGGAACTAACGTAAAGATAGCAGATGAAGTCATTTGATAAGTTACGAAACAGAGAAAATCCATAGAACTATCGAAATGTTAAGGTTATTCTCTTATCACAAAGCACAGATCAGGCTTCTTGCCTCTTCAACAAACATTGAGCCAGATCATATATCCTCAGCAACTACCAGTTTTTGCATTCCTGCAATTACCAATCGCACCGCGTCACAATGATGCAGTTTGGATAAAACAACCGTGAATCTAAGGAACCCAGAGCAATTCCCAAAGCATTTTAAGTTCCTATATAAGGCTGCATTCTGTGATCCGTAAATGCAAGAACTGCATAAACAAACAAGAAGCTGATAAAATGTTGTAGCTGCAGAGGATAGATGCCCATCTAATGACCAATAGAAGCTTTTCCCTAAAAACCTGTAAGATATTATAGAGACTATTTTCATTTTTTTGTAAATAAATGGCGTACCAATACTTGTTACTGACTGAAAGACAAGCCTAGCATCTCTGCTTCAGTAGATAAGCAAGTCTTTGTTTCTGTGAAAACTAACAATCCAGATATGGAAAGAGAAAGACTACGTGTTGTCGTTCAGAAAATCAGGCATGCGCCAAGATATCATTTTCAGAGTTCCAATAGGAGGAGAATGTGACGCAATCAAATAAGTTCGCATGTGAACACTTGACTTCCCCAGACATCAACATCCCGACCAGATCAAAGAAGCCTCCAAGTGAAGCCCCAGAATAACCGTATGGCATGGAGAACTTACCCATGAGGAGGGTATACATGTCCGTGTTGAAAGTTGTAAGAAACAGGCTGCTGGTAGCCAATCCTACCAAGATGAGTTCCTCCAGCGGCATGCACACCTCCACCATAGGCTGGCACAGGTCTTAAATGTCCTATGAATAGACACAATATGATTGATGAGGATCCATAGACTAACAGAAAAGGCAATCCATTAGTTAAAATACACAGATTGTTTTATCCAACTTTCTCTAACCATTGTCAAATTGTGAAGACCCCCAAAGAAAAAACCAACAAGGACTTTGTAGCATTAAGAATGCCAAGAAGGAAAACTTTGCATTTAAGGAATTACTCATTTCTAGAACCTAAATCACATAAAAAAAGAACATGTGTGCTGGCAGAAATCTCGGTTATCACTTAAGCAGAACTCTGCAACTAGAAGAATAGCAACCAGCCCTCTGGCCCGAAGGAAAGAAGAGACTGTGGATCAAGACTGCATAAAGACCGAGAACCCTTAGCTGATACATAAGCATAATTCACAGTTTCAGAATGACGAGCCGTGGGTAAGACAAATACCATTAAAGAGAGGCAGTTGAGGCCGTCCTAGAGATGCCAAATTGCAGTTTGTCCGCCTGCCATCGATAATTGGAGTCGGATCAGCACATGCTCTCCTGGCACTCTCGGGATCTCGGAAAGTCACCTACACCGTCAAGAGGAAAAAGAAGAGAAACCCAGTCATTCCCCAATTCAAATGAATAAAAAGGCAAGAAAGAAAGCATGTCTGTGGCCAGAAAAATACAAGTCTGCACTTCACAGAACCGAAACTAAGGCGATGACCGCTCTCAGGGATCTCGTCAATGCGCAGTTAATCCACTAAAACACTCGTTCCAGGACTTCCTTTGGAAACTTCCCACGGAAATTACTAATCCGATGAATCCAAACGCCAATTTTTCCCCTTTTTTCAAAGCACTCAATACTCCCATGATTTTGTGAAGCTTACTGAACAGAGTGCCCTTTCATATGATAGACGGGCCATACTAAAGAATCATTAACTTCATCCGAAGGCATATCCGATCCGATACAAATACAAAATGATCAACATATCCAAAAAGAAGAGAAATGAATCACTCACAAAACCGTAGCCTTTGGATCGTCCACTGTTCTTATCAGTGATCACAACAGCCTCCAAAATCTCACCAAACCGCTCGAAATGTCCGCGCAACGTCTCGCTCCGCGTCTCCCAAGCTAAACCCCCAATAAACACCTTCGTGTAAGTGGTATCTCCAAAGGGAGAGTACCCAAACTCGAGCTGAACACCACTCGGAACCGGCTGATACGCCATGAGCGAGCGAGCGAGCGAATGGTATATACAGGGCGAAACAGAGCAAGAAAAAGAAAAGAAAAGAGAAGGTCCAAAGGAGGAAGATTCTGGGGAAAATGCGAATTTTGCAGGTTGAGAAGAACTAAGCTCGTTGAATCTTGGAGAACAAATATAAACGAGCCCCTAGAACTCGTCAAGAGATGATGAGAAACATCAACGTGTTTATACAGAGAGGCGAAGGGGAAAGAGGGTACCACAATTATGACGAGTGGAGATGGTAAAAGCGCGAATGACAGACGAAGGAATCATGTCATGCTAAAAAGAGAAAGCCGGCTATGGAAAAAGCGGGAGATAGAAGAGGCCGAGGTCGGTGGTGGATTTGGACATGCACGGTGGCTGGTGGGGCTGGGCTGAGTGTAAAGTCGGTCGACTCTCTGAAATAATGCATGTATGGTGCGACCCAAGTGGACAAAATCAATCACGTAATCATTGAAATGAATACGTGACGCCATGTGCTTCCTAGGATGACGACTTGGGACTGTTGGACGTTTGCTTTACCACGGTCGACTTGAGGTCAACCGAATCTGCCATGTACAGCGTCGCAGATTACTGTTCGCCACACTTTTATCCTCCTTAAACAAGTTATGAAGTGGATTGACTAAAGATGCAGGGGTTTCTCGTGGAATGCAGGAGAAAGCAGAAGTTTCTTGGGGTGCTCCGTGCCAGCCCAAAAGTGAGGGAGGCCTTCATGACTTGTACTTTCTTTTTTTCGGTAAACATTAAGGTACAGGACTAAGAAAAATTGACATCTAAAGTCTACAATCCTAACTTCATCACTAAGTAAAACATAAGATAATTCTCTAAGAGGTTGCAAGTAGAATGTAGTATCTAATCATTTCGCAATTTTGGATATTAACAAACTGGTTGCCTTCCCAAAAATATGATGTATTTTAAACTTAAAATAAGAGCTCAATAGTCTTTCGATATCCTTAAACGGTACTAGTCTAGTGTTATTCACTATTCTTCCTTGGTTAAGATGTGATGATGTGTACTTTGAAGAATCTATGGAGGTTACTAATGCAATCTGTCTCCATAATCTGGGTTGCTTGGGTAAATGATTCGAATTGTTTCCATTTGGATAATTCTATCTAAAGAAGAAAGAACATAAGCTTGGATGAAATTACTCAATGCAAAATCTTTCTCACAACCGCACATTAAGTATTTGATAGGTAATGGCGACTATATTTCCTCGTGGCATGATTGGCAACCTCTGTGTCATCTGCGGTCGTTGCTCATAGGGTCATATATGACTGGTTTGGGCATTCATGCAAGATTATGTTCAGTTTTAAGTGGAATAAGTGACATTGGCCACCTGCTTGATTTGATGCCCTTGTATTCAGACTGGCTTATGCAGTGCTATTATACCTTGCTCTGAAGTTGGGGATTGTGTGGTGTTTACAGGATTTTCTAGTGATGATTTCTCTTCTGCTGATTGTTGGAATCTAGCTATGACGAAAAAGCATAAGGTTCCTTGCTAAAATTTGTTGTGGTTTTGTCCAAATGTACCAAGATTTGGCTTTATAGCCTAGTTGACTATCTCATATAGAATAGAAACTCTAATATGGTTAAAGGTGTAAGTTAGTGGATGACGCTTGCGTTTCCTGGGGTTTGGCTCCTGAATCAAGATCTCCTTTGTTCTTTGATAGCTCGTTTACGAAGACGGTCTGTAATCATTTTCTTTTGTCTTGCTGATGTTTATCGTGTTATTAGAGTTTGGAATACAGGGTTGGAACCTGTATTTGAAAGCCAATTCCTTCGCTGAGGCAATTCCTTAGCTGAGAAGTTGTTCAAATCGGCCTTGAGTGATGTTATGTGCTTCACTTGGAGAGAGAGGGGGTTTTCATGATAGCTTGCTCCTCAACTCAAGTAGATAGGGCGTTGGATAGCCCTCTTTTTGCTGTCGGTGTGAAGATGTCCATGTTGATTCAAGGAAAAAGCTCGAGCTGGATCCATCCGTCAAGGCCCTTTATGCAAGCTTGGGCTATTAAAGCTTTGTAAATCTTGTCATTTTTAATCATTCTTTTACTGGTCTCGTAATTCGTTAGAATGTTTCCGCCGGAGTTGCCAATTCTGGTTTCGTGTTGGACTTTCCCTGTTTTGTGCTAATAAAGGTGACTAATTTCCCAAAAAAAAATTTTAAAAAAAAAAAAAAACGTGCGTTCAAACTAGAATTTTTATGAGAATCAGATAAAGATACATGGGACGTGCACTTAAGAGAAACTAAATCTTTATGTGCATCACAAAACATTAATCATCAGATTCGGAGGTCTCCATGACTGAACTATGTTAAGAATTGGTGCCTAATCAATTGCGATGCTGGTGTGATGATGGAGGAGTTGGGTGATCCCCAAATCGTCCATTTTAAATGCATCCGCATGTTTTTATGATGAAGTCCAGCATGATTAAGGCCCACTTAATTGACTACACGGCAGCTTTCCCGTAGTGGATGCACTTAAAAAGCCTGGTGATCCGAAGATTGTACAACTCTCTGACCCACCTTTTCTTTTGTTTTTTCCCAAACTTTGCGTCCAAGTTTAAGCGGCGTCTATAATACTGTAACAACATCGTGTGTTGGTGGTCAATCTTGCTTCATTATTTTACGATGAAGTCTTGAGTTGTTGGGTTTTCTATGTGAATTTCACGAACTATGATTAGTTCAAAACCCGGCGTAAGTTGACATGCGATACAACAGTTGGATAAGTTAGTAATTGAAGCATTTTATTAGGGAATAATAGTAATGTCTGACATTGATGCATGAGCAGGCGGCTATATGGGCTTCACAGGTTCTGATTATTTAATTGATCTTGTGTATTTTAATTGCCAAGGTATCTGTTTGTCCCATGTTTCTGGTATGGTTCGCATCATCAGAGTCGTGAGATGGTAGTAATAATATTCTCTGAATCGCACTAGAATAATTGAGAAAGCATCTCCTTTCTTGGCGTGCATGACAGAGATTGTGGCATTAAAAGTGGCTTCGTTCACTGCACTGGAAGTGTTCCGTCCGAGGGGTTGAGCTGGTCTTGAGTAATCTGACTTGCCAGTAGCATCAAATCCTCAGCATGTCCTGTCCTAGGCTTTTTTGTGTCTTTGGCAATGCTCGATGATCACGTGAAATCAACTCCATCACCCAAACCATGTACTCAATTTATTCAATTTGAGAAGACAGGAGAAAAAAACACTTGTATATATTCAGGTTGATTCGACAAGCAATTCATCATTTAATTACTGAAACTAATGGGAGCCTGCTTCCAAATTTGTCTAGATGCCCATGAACTACTTCACTTAAAGATCCTTTATTCAGTAGGAGGACATAACTAAAGAAGCTCACAATGTGTGGATGATTTTTCATATCACATAATTTACAGATTATACACACTTATAAAGAGAAGGAAAAATACAATATTTGACAGAGCAAGAATCATGGAATACCAACTCATCTATAGTTGGTATGCTAAGATGAAAATCAAAAAGATATAAAAAAAAGATTTCATATTCAAAAAATAATATCGAAAAAGATTTCATATCTTAACACGCCCCCGCAAGATAGATGTTCCATCGAAAACGCCCATCTTGTCTCGTAATTGTATTGTCCGCAGCCTTGATAACGGTTTCGTGAGAATGTTGGCAAGTTGATCATGGGTGAAAATATGAGAGACTCGCATCTTGCCAGCTTTAACAAATTCCCGAACGAAATGGTAATCTATCTCAATGTGTTTCATGCGGGAATGGAAGACGGGATTTGCACAAACATAAGTAGCACCTATGTTGTCGCAATACAAGCTTGGTGCCGTGTCCATGTGAATGCCAAGTTCTTGAAGCAAAGATTTTACCCAAATGAGTTCCGCCGAGGCCATGGCAATGGCTCGATATTTTGCTTCAGTAGACGACCGTGTAACCGATCGTTGCTTTTGAGAACTCCAAGAGATAGGATTGGCTCCTATATAAATCACAAAACCCGAAGTAGATGTGAGATCATCAATGTTACCTGCCCAACCTACATCGGTGTAGGCATGAAGCACAAGTTGTGTGTCGCGTCGCAAGTGCAACCCATGGAATAATGTTCCCTTATGATAGCATAAAAGCCTTTTTGTAGCTGTCCAATGGGTTGTGGTTGGCTTATGCATGAATTGAGATAGCTTGTTTACTGCAAAACCAAGATCCGGGCGAGTGATGTTAAGGTACTGAAGTGCGCCAATAAGGCTTCGAAATTCTGTAGCATTGGCTGGTGATTGTTTGTCATGAACCGAAAGAGATTGACCCATGGCTAATGGTGTCGCTACCTCTTTTGCATCTCTCATTTTGAAGCGCTCAAGTAGCTCTCTTATGTATTTATGTTGAGAAAGAAGTAAACCAGTCTTTGTAGGAATGACTTCAATTCCCAAAAAGAAATGCAGTGGCCCCAAGTCTTTAATTGAGAACCGATTAGAGAGAGTGTTGATGAAGTTCAAAACAAACTTTTGGTTACTTCCTATGATAATGAGATCATCCACGTACACTAAAAAATAGGCTTGAACACCACCATGATTGTAAATGAATAGCGAACTATCATTCTTTGAATTGACAAATGAATTTGTGAGGATGAATGAACTTAACTCATTATACCAAGCTCGTGGAGCCTGCTTTAACCCATATATGGCTTTGCGAAGTTTGCAAATGTGTGTTGGTTTTTCTTGGTCTTTAAAGCCAGGCGGTTGCGACATATAAACCTCATCCTGAAGAGTGCCTTGGAGGAAGGCATTGTTGACATCCATTTGTCTCAATGTCCATCCACGCATTAAAGCCAATGATAAAACCACCCAAATAGTATTTGGTTTGATGACCGGGCTAAATGTAATGGTGTAATCAAGGCCCGGTCGTTGGTGAAAACCTTTGGCCACAAGACGTGCCTTGTACCTCTCAATACTGCCGTCCACACGTCTTTTTATTCGATAAACCCATTTGCAACCTACAACATTCAAAGATGGATCAAAAGGTATTAGTTCCCAAGTCCCGTCACGAATAAGGGCATTGATATCAACCGACATTGCTTCACGCCATTGAGGATCGCACATAGATTGTATAATTCCCGTTGGTTCTATAGTCGGTGGAAGTGGATGTTTGGTGATGATGTGGTTGAGTTTTTTGGGCTTGAAAATATTATTTTGGGATCTAGTGGTCATGTTGTGAGTTCTTGGAGGTGGATTTTTGGGGGTTGATGTTTGGTCACTATTGATAGTGACAATTGGGTTTTCAAGAAGTGGCATTTGTGGGGATTGATGTGAGGGTTGGAAAGTCGATGAGGATGTAGCACGGGATGGAATGTTGCTTCGAGGGGGCACCTGTGCATATGGTCCAATGTTTGACACTAAAACAGGAAGTGAAACAGTAGGTGGAGGAAATGAACTTTGAGGGGTTGACAAGACACTTTTAGTATTGAGAAATGTTTGGTACGGAAATGTGTTTTCTTCGAACACAACATGACGTGAGATATAAAAATGATTATTTTGTGGATCAAAACATTTATATGCACTTTGTGACAATAAATACCCTAAAAATATACATTGTCGAGAGCGAGACATAAGTTTATTTGTATTGTATGGACGTAACCATGGATAGCAAAGACAACCAAATGTGTGAAGTTTTTTTATAATTGGGAGCCATTTGGAATAATGTTTGAAATTGTGAATGCATATTTAGAACAGGTGTTGGCAAACAATTAATGAGGTATGTAGCAGTTTGAAACGCATATGACCAAAAAGAATGAGGTAGATTTGCTTTGTGTAATAGGGCAAGTCCGGTTTCAACTATGTGTCGATGTTTTCTTTCTACAGCGCCATTGTGTTCTAATGTGTGTGGCGGTGTAGTTAGATGGAAAATTTCATGTTTTGCAAGAAAAAGTTTCAAGTTTTGAAATTATCCACCACCATTTGAGTATAAATTTCGAATGGCGACAGAAAATTGTTTTTCAACCAAACTTTTAAATTGTTCAAAAATTTGAATAACATCTGATTTTTTTCTTATAGGATAAAGCCAAGTGTCTTTCGTATAGTGGTCGACATATATAAGATAGTAACGGAAACCATCAATTGAAGCAGTTGACACAGGACCCCAAACATCGGAAAAAATAATATCAAGTGAAAAATGACTTACAAGAGTTGATACCCCAAATGAAAGTTTGTGACTCTTATTGCACTGACACGCATCACAGGATAATTTAGAGCCTACGATTGACTCAGAAGACAAACGAGTTGGAAAATTGTTAAGAACATGACTTAGAATACGAAATGAAGGGTGACCTAGCCGATTGTGCCAAACCATCGGTTTTGTCCGCTCACTGACAAAGGCTGTGAATTTTGAATGAGTGTTTGTGAGAGGCATCCAATACACACCATTCCTAAGCCCTCCTCGAAGTAACGTCGCTCCCGTGCGAAGATCCTTCACCAAAAAATAATTGGCAAAAAATTCGATAGATGAGTGGTTATTGCGACAAAATTGTGAGACTGAAATCAGGTCTTTTGTACTATCAGGTGCACATAAAACATTGGTTAATTTAAAGGATTGGTTTGGATAGGATAAATTAGTAGAACCAACGTGATTGATACGCAAACCTGTGCCATCACCAATGACGATCTCGTCGGAGCCTTCGTACTCTGAGTGAGTGGTGAGGTTATTGAGATTGCTTGTGACGCGATGTGATGCTCCTGAGTCTAGTAGCCAACCATTTTCTTGACGTGGAGCTGTTGCAACATGAGTAGTAGGTTCGCGGAGACTATTGCGAATGCGAAAACAAGATTTGGCCGAGTGACCATATTGAACGCAAAACTGACATGTCGGACGAGGCTCTATGTTGTCTCGATCAAAATACCTCTTATGAGAAGGTCCACGATGCTTGTTAGATCTAGAATAATTTTGATGACGGCTGCGATTATTGGGCCAGCGAGAGTTGCTTCCTGAGCCACGGCTTCTGTTGCTGTAGTTGGCTGTGACTGGTGCTGCTTCAAGTCTAATTTCCTCCAGTTTTAGTTGGGTTTCATAGGCTACCAATTTGTCATGCATTTCTTCAAAGCTGATTGTGTTTTCACGAGCCCTGATCGCTGCTGCGATTTCTTTGTATTCAGTTCCAAGTCCTTGAAGTGCATGAATGACTAAATCATCATCAGAGATAGGAGTGTCAATGATTGCCAATTCATCAGCAAGGGCTTTAAGTTCCTGCAAAAATTCTAAAACAGAACGTGAGTTTCGGCGAGCGGTAGAAAGTTGATCCTTGAGATGCATAACTCTTGAGCGGGATTTATTTGAATATAAATTCATGAGTTTTGTCCAAGTAACGTGTGACAAATTGCAAGAGGCAATGAGAGGAATCACGGCTTCGGATATAGATGCAAAAATTGCATGAAGCAAGAGCTGATCCTAGCGAATCCAAGTTGTTGCGGCTGGATTTGGCACCGTTTGATTTCTAGTTGAAATGGTGAGAGGCGGACAGACAGAAGTTCCGTCAACAAATCCCATTAAATCATAACCAATGAGTAGCGCCTGGAATTGAGCACGCCAAGAGGGATAATTGGCAGCAGAGAGCTTGAATGGCAGTTGGATGGCAGCTGAGATTGAGATCAGACCATTAGATGCAACTGTTCCAATGGAAACAGAACTAGAATTCGAGGTGTTGCGAGCTGATTCTGAAGGGACTTCCATGGCTAAAGGGTGCGGAAGATTGCAAAAAATTGCAGAATAGTCGGATCAAAAAGCTCTTAGGAGCAAAACTGCTCTGATACCATGAAGAAACTCACAATGTGTGGATGATTTTTCATATCACATAATTTACAGATTGTACACGCTTATAAAGAGAAGGAAAAAAATACAATCTTTGACAGAGCAAGAATCATGGAATACCAACTCATCTATAGTTGGTATGCTAAGATGAAAATCAAAAATATGTAAAAAAAGATTTCATATTCAAAAATTAATATCAGAAAAAGATTTCATATCTTAACAATAACCTGCTAGACCTCAGCTTGACCTCTATCGGGCCTGGAGACGGAAGCTGTTCCGTCTTCATGAAACACCCACGAAGCTCCGAGAAATAATTCAGCTGATCAGTAGGAAACGTGAATGTTCCTATCATTGACAAGTTCCCAATGTACCTTATTGGGGGCCAATTGGACGGGAGTGGGAATGTTTTTGAAGAGGGCACCTTTTTTCTTCATAATTATTGATGGTGACGATCGGTCGTCTTTTCAAAAGGCCTATAATTCCACCCCAGATTCCGCAACTTCTCCGAGCTCAGCTTTAAGTGCGACTCCGCGTCTTTGAAACTTCATCACCCGGAAATTCACGGAATAATTTCAACTTAGTGCACAGAAATAGGGAAAATGTCCAAGTTAGCTCATGGCTTAGTGCCATGATAAGCTTGCATAAAATCTCCATGTGTTCATAGAGGCATCAATCATATATCAAAAAGAATATTTAACTGACCCCAGATTATGATATGTACAGTTAGGTATTCATTTTTGAACAAGTGATTTGGCTTCAATTTTCCTTCCTATTTTTTAATCAGACACAGTGGTTTAGGTCATTTACCTTTTAGGATAACTGTAATCTGGATAGGATCTCCTCATCATTTGCACCAGATCTTAAGAGTGTGAATTTCATGTGATGAACATATATATCTTCCCTCTGCCTTAGGCTTCTCGCATGCCAGCAAGATGGCTTCAGCCAAATCGCGCACATCCACGAAAGCACGAACTCCATTATCTGCTGGTTCAGAACTTTCCATTTTGGCAACACAGAAGTATGAGGTGAGGCTCATCAGAGACACGAGAACAAGACACTTTGGAGCAAATGAACCGCTAAGAGTTGTAAAAAAAATCATTTTCAGGATACATCAAATTCATTTTTGCGGATTCAGAAATGCAGTACTGATGGAAACATTTAAAGAAATCGGAGGAGATAAAAGCTGCTGGCATTCCAGGTGGACTGCAGCATAGGTCCAACAACAAGCGAGGGGCAGACAGTTATAATATCGAGCTTGGTCCTCTTTGCAATATCCAAAAAGCTTCAGATTCTGCCATAGTCTTGGCAACGCAATACCATAGCTGGATTTCATGGGACTTGTCAGGTCTTCAAGTAAACTGAAGAGCCAGATAATCCGCTAATCCCTGTAAGGGTAATGCTGCAGGTATAAAACAATGCAAAGAAGACTAGCATACAAATTGAAAGAATGTGAATCGAGGATAGACCCTTTGTGCAGCGTTCCAGTCCAGCATCTTTCATTTATGACCTGATCCTTAGGCCAATCTGGATTCACCACGACAGCTCCAATTGACGACACATCTACAACTTTCTTCACATTTGCCTTTAAACAAGCATTTAGGACATTTATCATGCCCGTTATAGCTGGCTCCATCAGTTCTACCTATACAAAATTTGACTTGGAGTGAAAACACGAACCTCCATACCGTAATCCGTGACAAACATCAAAGAGAATTGGTGTAAATATCTCCAGACTCATGAAATCATCAATCTGGAGCGTCTTTGCTGAACTTGCCTCTGGATTTTGTACTTTTCCAACTGGCACGGGGCTGGCAAAGTGCAAAACGCCCAAGCACCCAGTAATGGCAGCACAAAGACCTTCATAGTTCAACGAATCGGTTGCAAAATGATGCAGACTTTCTTGAGCATTCTCCAGTTCTTTCAAATAAGCATTCTTTTGATTAGTTGAAATGGATTGTAGTGGAAAGAGATATGACTGTCAACAACGATAGCAATCATTGAGAGAACCACCATAATAGATACTAAGTACTTAGCCTTGAGGACAGAATGACATACAAGTACATTATACAACTGACAAAAATAAGGATGCCAAATTGAGATGAAGATGCACGTACAGGGGTCTCTAACAGTGCCGTGGACCTTATAACCCTTGGAAAGAAGCGGCTTCACAGCCAATGAACCCACATAGCCTCCTGCACCTGTCGCACAAATTCTCTCCTCCTCGCTCTTCTCTTCCATATCTCTGTCTTACAGTCCAGTTAAAGCCAGTTTGACCCCTAAATATTCTTCACGCCGCCTGCTATGCTCATGCAGGACATGTAGAACAAGATAATCTCCCTAGTTTTTGTCAGCAAGGACACCCTTCCTCAATTTTTTTTTCAATTCTTTTTTTTTTTTTCTTTTAACCTTTATTGGAATTGAGTGACATTCAACTTCTAGCATGGACCAAGCTCGCGTTTTCCATGTGATTAAAGGTAGGTCATCTGCGTTGAGAACGTGATTTTATCCAACGAGAAATCTCATTATCTTTGCAGGCAAAGCTCCAATTGTCTAACTAGCTCGATTAAAACCCTTCGTTACGAAAACTTGATAGTTTTAAGATCAAATCCCCTGTGAAGTAATACTAGAGAAAAGAAGAAGAAAGATTCTGTTCCACGGTATTAAAGAACCTTTGGCAGTGTCGTCAGATTTTTCGTGGATGCATTGCTATAAACTACAGCAAATTTTAGTAAAGATTTTCAAAATTTGTGTTTCGGTAATTGACAGATAATTCACATCGTTTCAATCCAACTCTCACTCGTTTAGTGGTCTCTGAGCTTGTCGACGAGTTTCACTTTGATGCTTGTCAACATGCTGTTACCCTGTTGTGCAATGGCTACTCTCACGAGTTTTCTCATTAGGTCACTGCACGATGAGAGAAAATCAACATTTGACATGAAAAACCAAAAACATGTTTTTCTCAACGGTCAACAGATCATCCCAGCTTTATTTAACATGCCTGAACAGCAATGGCAACCTCTATGCTACAACAAAACGATGTTCGTGTGTTATCGCCAGAATACAATGTTCTTGTCGACAACAATTCAGCAACGACCAATCCTGGGGCAGAAACTAACCCAACAAGAGAACTACTTTACTTCCAATAGTCCAGAAGCACGGTAACTTTCAACTGCATCAACCAGAGTTTCCTCCAGTGGCTTGTAAGTCCAACCGAGCCCTTGTAACTTCTCTGAGCTGAGAGTAATCCCTTCTTCGGTCTCAGTAAAGCTGCAAATTAACATGCATGCATTCATGATTCATCACGTACATAGATTATAAACCAAGAAGAAAAATCAATGCCTAATTTAGTTCTTGAGGTTGTACTTCATATCTTTATAACTTGATCGGATATGAAAAGAACGGGAAACGGAGAACAGGTAGATCCAAGATCATGTCGACCACATAATTAAGAGGGAAGTCGAAGCTTACCTGTGAGGATAATTGTAGTTAGGATACAGACTCTTCAGCTTTTCCACCAAGTCCCGTGTCTTAATGCAGTGAGATGTGCATGTATATCGTCCTTCCGCCTCAGGTTTCTCATATGCCAAAATTACACCTGCGGCAACATCACGTACGTCCACTAAATTCCTCAACCTGTTTGGCACTGACTCCTGCCCTCCTGTTATTACATCACGTAAAAGATTGCTAGCAAAATTAGGTATGTCAATGTTAGAACGCTACAAAGACAAAACCAGAGCCTGACTCAATTTCTCCTGATTTTGAACCCTAAGAAAAGTGCATCCAAATGCCCAATAATTCAGAAAAGCAAATGGTTTCCCAGCCCTTCGGACATATGTAAAACTGGGGTAGATTGAAAATAAATTCCCATGACATAAAATGTTATGGAGAGGACACATTGTTTTGTCTTATTTTCAAATAGGAAATCTTAAAAACGTCTTGTCAGAGATTGCCAATGGAGCACTTGTTTTGATTGTGAATAACATGATGACAGTAAGTGCATTCAAAACTGTATAATTTCCTTAACTGGCTATTTAGCTAGTGCCACCAGGATACATGTTAACAAAATCCATCTTAAAATAAAACGTACACAGCTTTATTTCTAATCTATTCATGGGTTACAGCAGATCTGAAGGTAATGGCAATGAATAACTGTGATTAACAATCTTCATACCTTTCATTAAGTTTAAGAGGGCCATTGTGCTTGCGTTGAGTGTTGACTGCAGAACTGGGCCAAATATGAGACTAGGACATACCGATACGACATCAAGCCCATTTCTTTTTGCATACTCTAAAGCTTCACTTTCTGCTTCAGTTTTTGAAAGGCAATACCAGTTCTGTGGCAAGAACAGGGTATGTTCAGCAGAAAACGAAGGAACTTACAACAAAAAATCAGTGCATGCTTTCCTTAGATACGGAAGTATAGTTGACCTGTTGATGGATAGCCAACTATGGCAAGGCAACATAAACAAAATTGCAGCTTTGTAATACATGTACTCATTTGCCAAAGAAGCTGTACAAAACTTGACACAAATTTTACACAATATTGGCGCATTTTTTCAAGTCTGTAATAAATATCATCCTGGAAAGACAGGTTCTCTAATTATCTTGTTAAGACCTGTTATTTATCACATGCTGTCCAAACCTGCTAATTAGAGAAAGGACTAGACTCGTGGCAAAATGGCAATGATAAAGAATGTCAACACTGCCCAAGAAGGCAACAGTATATATTTCACCAGTTTATATTCTTTAGCAGATCACCTCAGTCCTGCGACAGTACTCCTTGTCAGACCAGGACAGCTCATCCATCGCTTGACCCTTTGGCCAGCTGGGGTTCATCATCATTGCAGCAACCGAGGATACATATACAACTCGCTTAACTTTCGCTTCAGAACATGCCTTCAGCACATTAAGTGTTCCCTTAACTGCAGGTGCGAGCAGTTCTACCTGCAAAAAGTTCACTCAAAAAATAGAGGAGACTGAGACTGTGAGCATTAAAACATTTGCTGATCATATCAACTCCCCAATTATGAAAGGCAGATCAGCAAGAACTAATGACTTTCACCAAGATCTTGTTTTTCCAGACTTCAATGCCATTTTGATGAGGGGTCAGCATTATACCTCGATCCTTCTGCTTCTTAATAGGCTAATCAAGTTTGACACGATCCAATCTTACATTGATATAGTTCCACAGGACTAAGAAGTGGCATTTATTTGTATGCATAGAACCATCATACTTGAGTAGACAATGGGTCCAAGTAAAGAAGACAGCGAATGGTAATTTCAGTTTTCACAGGCAATGTTATATATATTCTTTTAGATTCAAATCAATGCACGTCAACATCTAAACACTGCTACGATCAAAATAAAAATCTAAACACTGCTTATGGAAATATATCTTTTGGATTTGACATGGTCACGAAGCTATATGCTGGGGAAACTCTTGCCTCAGGATTTGACACAGAGGAGGAAGGGACTGGACAAGCAACATGGAGAACCCCACAGCATCCTTCAATTGCCAAGCGGAGAGAATCATAATCCAGTAAATCTGCCTTGAAGAGTCTCAATTTCTCGGATGCTTTATCCAGTTTCTTCAAGTGATCATACTTTGCATCACCTGCACAGAGAAAGTTACAAATTTAGTCCCCAAATTAAAAGAGCACTGGTTTTATTGTTCTATAGTGGGCCTAGATAAAGGTACTGTAACTATTAGTTGCTTAGCCCAACCCCATCCAAAAAATCAAGCCCCCCAACAGACAAATTTTGTAGCCAAAACCATTTCTTAAGGCAGCAATTTTCTTTTGCTCTTTAGTGACCCAAACTTTTAATTTGACCTTGTGATAATATGCAACGATTCGATTTCCTAGCATCACATATTGCGAAATTTCATTTGAAATGAAGACAGCCCCATTGATTGATATTACTTCAAAGGGAAAAGAGGAGGTAAGAGAAAATTTGGAGAGCTTCAGTTGCTTGGATGAAGTCAAAAGGAAAACAAGGGTTATCTAATCCGAAAAACATGCCTTGCCCTTCCTGCATCTTCAAAAAGAATGTTGTTCGCCTCTGCTCAGGCAGGAATTACCTAACTCCTGCCCCTATTCGCAGTAATTTTTCAAGGGTTGGTTTGGTTGAGTCTTCATGCACTTGGTTTCGATGTGAGAGCGCAGGGTGCTAGATGCTGTGTTCAACTCGGCTTCTCCCACTCAAAATAACCTCAGAGTGGCCAATGCTCGTGAGGCGGGTAGCCATAAAAGAAAAGGGCAAGCTTCCCTCCTATGTGTATCCATATCCTTCTAGGTAAACTACCCAAAACATACGAAACATTTCCAGCCTCAACGATCTCCGTCCACTTCCCTCTGCCTCACTTAATCCAGACTGTACCTTTAAAAAGAGTCGAGGAGCGGAGAAAACTTATTGCCGGAAACATGCAAAGCTTGGATATAGACAATCAAAGCTTACAGAAAGTAACACAAACAGACGGACTAAGAAAATCAAGAGCAAAATAATCAGCTGACAATCTAAGGAGAGGATCCGAAGGAAGCGAAGGACTTACTGGGATCTCTGACGGTGCCATGGACGGCGTAGCCCTTGGAGAGAAGAATCTTGACGACCCACGAAGCAAGAAAGCCTCCAGCTCCCGTCACGCACAATGTCCTCTCCGCCATCGCTATCCTCTCTCTCTCTCTCTCTCTCTCTCTCTCCGTCTCTCTCTCTTTGCACTCGCACGAGCTCGAACTTTTGAAGACTAAAGGCTCCGCACTGCGGTCTTCTTAGTGCGCCGGCGAGAATTGACGCGAAGACTTTCGAAAATTATCCTATCGCTCCCTGCTTTGACGCTAAGCTACACTTCCGGCTACATATGCGGGAGTTGACCGAACCAAAAAAGGAGGTCGGAGGACACGGTCGTGTACTGCGGGCTGTTGTCCAGGCGTCAGCGATGATGTCCACGAGGCCTGCGTCTAGAAAGTACGGAGACTAAGGCCTGCGTCAGCGATGATGCCCATCACCGTCGCTGTCCTAGGCCTGCGTCCCGCTTAGGACGTCTTTCCTAACTACCCTATCTTCGAAAATAATTCTCGTTCAAAAATAATTTTTTCTTCCATTTTCGAAAATATACTTTAAACATTTAAAGCGTTTGATAATTACCGAAAATTTTTATTTTTTAAATAAAAACGAATTTGATAAAACTCCTGAAATTTCTAATCTAAACAATTTTCTTTTATTATTTTAATAACACTATTAAACTTTTTCTCTTTTTTTCTTCTCTTCTTTTCTTTTTTCCCTACCAGACGAGAATCGGCGACGCCACTAAAGTATTGCCAACCCGCACCAACTCGAGCCATGGCGAGGCTTAGCCTCGCCTTAGCTAGGCTAGATCAACCTCACCCAGCCACAACGAGACTCGACAACCTCGCCCTAATATAGCCAGTCTTCGATCTCAAAAAGAAAAAAGGGATAGAGGAGAAAAGAATAAAAATTAAATGTGATTTTAAATTTATTTTCAAGAATAAAGAAGCAAATTTATTTTACTTCCTGCTTATGTTCAAAATCTATTTCTAGAAAAACAAAAAATCCATTAAACATATTTTTATTTCAAATTTATTTTCGATAACAAAATGATAATATCAGTTACTATTTAGCACATTACCAAATGCATCATTACTTTCTTTTGGGCCTAAAATTAAGACCCTCTCAAAATGCAACCCCCCGGGCTCATCTCATCTTGCGATATCTATCACCTCATCAAATTGTATTGATCAGATCATCGCAACAACACGCCAAATGAACAGCTAGGATGTGCATTTGCAAGTGAGTGATCCGATGTGAGACAGAATTCCAGCTTATTTGCCGGCTCGTTCAAGCGTAGCTTGATTCCTCTCATTCAAGGTGAACCTACTCAACGTGCTCTGATTGTCGATTGTGGGGGTGAAGAGAAATTCCCCATCCAAAATTCGATTGAGTGATTGCGTTCATGCTACCTGTGCAACCACGAAACACACATAACGTTGCACAATGGCCTTTTTTTGTGGATGTTAAAGTGAGCATCTCGATAGATTTATCAAAATGGGTCCTATGCTTATTTTCTTTACCTATATTTTAATTGGTTGAGTTGTTATTGAGTTAGTTATATTTACTAATGTTCGAAACTATTTCATTAAGGATTAATTGAGCTCTCAGATTCTTAATAGGTTTGTAAGACACTTTATGTGAAATGATAAAACTCAAAAGAAGATATGAGTATTAAATAGATTCATAATTCATTTTAACTCGACTTACCTATATAACTCTCTTTTCACTATTTGCATTGCCTCATTCCTTATTTCACCTTAGTTTGAATACGAATTTTCCTAAATTAAATTATACATAAAAATATTTTGATAATATAAAACAAATTAGATATGAGCCATGAAATTTTATTATATTTTTTTAACGGATAACTAGATTTGTTTAACATAAAAATAGATCAAAATAGATTAAATTGATGAATTTAAGATGGACCGCTTTCAATCCGACTTAAATTCGATGTAACTCATCCATCCAAACGGATCGAATTCCCATGGAGCAACGAATCATTTCACGACGAGGGACACGATAAAGACAACTAAAGGCAAACAAAAAGCGACAAAACGTCCGACGTCGTGGAGGCCCCATGTCGATGCTGACCCCATTGGAGCTCCTTTTTAGAGGTGCTGTCTAATCAATTATTTCCCTGGTCCCCGATTGTTCATGCGTTTCTTTTTCCTTTTTTCCCAAATTCCAATTTGAGACAAGATCGTGCGATCGCCCTCATTTTATATATGTATAGTCATCATCAAAGGGGCTAACTAGGTGGATCATGCCAAATGATAATTTAAACACGGTTTTGCTAATAATGAAAAAGATTCTCTTGTTAGAAGGCTAGACGTCAAATTTTGAGAGTACAGGCGACCCAATTGCCCACACATATTGCACTCTAGTTAGATTTTAGTTGCGTGCATAGAGATAAATTATGCTCTTTTTGTTGGAAAAATAACCATCAATGTAAAGAGAATTTTACAAAAAAAGACCTCATTCACCTTTGATTTTGAAAAAAATGATAACTCACTCCCTCTCTCTCTCTCTCTCTCTCTCTCTCCTTAATTTTATAAAGATAATTATCTAAACAATCTATAAACTTTTGCTTTATGTATAATGTCGTATCTAAAATTTTAATTTGTTAGATATAGATCAGGAACTCTAATCCAATGGGTAATGTCGTCCCTAATTTTTTTAATTTGTTTAATAATTCTTGAACTTTTGATAAATATTTGATCAAATTATTTAACTATGCAAAAATGTCATATGTTAGATTAAATTTGTACCAAAAGTTCAGATATCATATTTGAATAAATTAAAGATTCATAAATAATATTATATATTTAGTTAAAATTTAATAATCAATTGTGTCATTTTCACTTTTGTTATTGGTCATGTTTGTTGTGTTACTAGGGTTAATACCTTAAAAAACCCCAAACTGGTATACTTGTGACAAATTTACCCAAAACTATTTTTTTGACCACCAAAAATCCCAAATTGGTATACATTTAACAAATTTACCCCAAACTAATACACTTGTGACAAATTTACCATCTGTTATTTTTCGTTAAATTTTATTCTCAAATTATTAAGTTAAATGACACATGACGGTTAAGCCGATATACCAATTTAGGATTTTACGCTTCGTTTGTCACCGTTTACAATTTTTGTGATTTTTTTGTGGTATTAATTTAATTTAGTATAGGATATATTTGTCACAAATTTACTATTTTATGGTTTTTTCCAATCAAGTAAATTTATCGAAATGTATCAGTTTAAGATTTTTTATAGTCGGTCGGGGTTAATATGTCATAAGTACACCAGTTTAAAGTTTTTCATAGTTAAAAAAAATAATTTTGGATAAATTTATTATAAATATACCAGTTTATGATTTTTTAGGGTATTAGCCCTAATCACTATTCAGTTGGATTGAACGGATACAGGACCCCGTCGAGTGGCATCGAAAGCAAACGAGTGCTTGCGCTTTCCAGAAAATCAAAAGAATGGCACGTCCGGATCTCGAATTTTCTGGCGCGATACAGGACCCCTGTCGAGTGGCATCGAAAGCAAACGAGTGCTTGCGCTTTCCAGAAAATCGAAAGACTGGCACGTCCGGATCTCGAATTTTCTGGCGCTGCTTTCTTGATTGACATCTCACGCCTTTGAACAGAAAAGTCAACAGTTGATCCTATTAGACAGCCCACTTGGCTATTCATCTTTCAAAAACTATAGCATCTGAGAAAGGTAAAAGGGCGTGAATTAATTTTTTACAAAAGAGTCCGTTCGTAGAAAATTATGATTAGCCCGTTTATTTAGAGAAATCCTTTTTCAATTTCTTGATATTTGAATGGCGATTAACATATTTTTTTATGACTTTAAAAAATAAGATTAGATTGGAAAAAAATGATTTTTTTCATCTACCATGAAAGCATTTTTCTTTTTATTAATTTTTTAATGTGTGTTTATTTCTGTAAAAAGTTCATGATATTATAGGCTAGGAAATTGTTTCTGCATATTTTCTTTTATCATAAATGATTTTCCATTGATCTTTTTTCAGTAAACAAACTACGTGGAAATCTAAAAAAACTAGTTTGTGAAAAAAATTTCTTCCATTTTCCTAACTTGTCAAGGAAGTGTTTAATCCTCAAACTCACCAATCATATGAGCATTACTAATTTATCATTCACGGCTTTATTTTCTAATAATTAGAAGTTATTTGGATTTCACAATGTCATATAGGGCACGCTAATCGCGCTACAAGTCCTCAAATTCGCAAAAAAAAAAAAATACACCATTGCAATTTTTTGCTCTCTATTTAACTAATGCATCTAAAAATATTTCGTTGTTTTTGTGAGCATGCAAGGCTAATTCCTAGCTATTACAAGTGTCCCATGAAATTTACCAATTATTTAGTAAGGAAAATTTTGTTATTTTCACCATTTCAACTTTTAAGTATTGGGTTTGTCTATTGAAGCCTTGACGAACAATTATTTTTTTCAAAGTCAACAAATTAGATCATGTATTCCTTTTTATATGTTGTGGATTTCCCTTTGACTTATTTTTTGGAGATAAGGACATCATAAGTGTTATAATTTTTATATAGTTTTCATTTGAGTGTTATAATTTTTACTTGAGTGTCGTAATTTTAAATTAATCATTATTGTTGAAAAAATTTAAAAATATCCATCAAAGTGTTGGAAATATTACATGGCATGGCAATTGTTGTTTGCAACTCTTTAATGAATGATTGAAATGTTATATGGTACTCATGTGATAAAAAAAAATTATCACATTTAAGTAATAAATTATAGCATTTGAGTGATTGAAAAAAAAATTAGGGAAAATCTCAAATAAGGATCTGCAGTGGGTTCATTTTCTCAAAAAATGACATAAAGTGGACATTGTATTAAATAAGGACCCAAACTTTCAATCTTATTTACAGCTTGGGGGTAGTTTTGTCCAAGAACATTTTTTTCTTTTTCTTTTTTTCTTTCTTCATCTTCCTCACACCTCCTCCTTCACTCTACATTGCTTCCTTCTTCAACACCATAATCAAGTCCCTACCAACAACCTCATGAGCTTCATGTCATCACACCTTCTCGAATGCTAAAATCCCAATTCCTTGAGATGCATCAAATCTCGGCTCACTTGTGCTCAACCTAAAGCTCGAATTGGCCTCCATTTGACGACGACAATGTTGGATTTTCTATCAGGGGCAGTGGTTGATGAGGTCGAGAGCTCGAATAGGACTTGTC
Organism: Eucalyptus polyanthemos subsp. polyanthemos; assembly: GCA_017140185.1. Lineage (NCBI taxonomy): Eukaryota > Viridiplantae > Streptophyta > Magnoliopsida > Myrtales > Myrtaceae > Eucalyptus > Eucalyptus polyanthemos. Next base: position 48,250,857 of record CM029462.1, read on the forward strand.
AATGGCGGCAATGGGGCAACAAAGTACAATAGTTTCTATAGTTAATGATGTTAGATACAACTAATGATCAATCTCAAGATGGGGTATCGATTGAGGAGAATAGCTATGTCGATGAGAATGGCAAGAGTGTGAGTGGGTGTCTCTAGACTATGGATTATTGAAATGAGCCATTGGCATTGCAAAGGGGAAGGGGGATCTTTGAAAGGTTGAATTTACGTAAGAGAGGCAAACCCAAATTTGAAATTGATGAGGCAAATTCTTGCCGAGGTTGAAATAGTTGCTAGCTACAACACAATTGTTCTTTGGCATGAAATTGCTGATCACCAAGTGTTAATTGAATAGAGGCATAAATTAGTCAAACAAGACGATATGGTGATGCTTGAATATTGCTACTCTATTGTTGGCAAGTAGGACCGAAAACAACACAAAAAATTGCAGTTGCTGGGTTAGCGGAAGGCTCGGAATAAGTGGAGTTTGATGCACTCTTGAGGCAAGAGAAATACGTCGTCAGAGGGATTAGTTGCATGGCTTGGGAGTTGGACAAGAAATTTAGTCTCAGCAAAAGCAAATTTATATTATGGCTTTGAGATTAGAATTTGCAATGAATGTTGGAATAAAAAGACTTATTTTTTAAGGCTCATTTCAACTTCGTGAAATTGTCTACAAATCATTTTAAGGAGCAAAATTTAAAATTTTCAACGAGTTAGACTACATTGTAATGGCTCGTGTTAAAAAAAACCCAATCTTGGTCATACAACGAGATGACACAAAAAGCGACGGAGGGGCTGATAAGGGAGGTGATGTAGAGAGTGAGAAAGATGAAGAAAGAAAAAAGAAAAAAGAAGAGACAAAAAAATAAAATAAACAACAATGTTTTTGGACAAAAGTACCATTGGTTGTGAATAAAATTAGAAGTTCATGTCTTTAATTGAGAGTAAGTTAGCCACTCCAAGTCCTTATTTAAGACAGTGTTCACTTTAGGTCATTTTTTGAGAAAATGGCTCTATTTCAAATTCTTTTTTGAAATTTTTCCAAAAAATTATAAAACTCAAGTGAGTACCATATGAAAATTATGATACTTATATTATCATTTTCCCTATTTTTCAAGTGCTTTAATAACTGTTAATGAAAAAATTTCTTTATGTTGGCTTTGGAATCCTCAACATAGGAAAATTTGACTTGGTTGTGATGAGTTAAAATATTATCATGGTAAATTTACCTTGATTATGTTTAAATTCAGCTTATGATAATATGAATTGATATGGAAAATTGACTGGAGGGTAATTTGAACGATAAATAAATGAGAAGTCATGTCACTCGAGATTTCATAAAGAAAAGTCAAAATCTCATGATTATTACCTCATCTGGTGCCCATTATTGGGGAGTTCACGAAACTGATAGCCTCACTTATGAATTTGATGTGCCAAGTGACAGGGATGATGATGTTTGTACCATATGTTTAATGATGTTAGACTCATGAATTATTGCTCGACAAACGACGAGTGCCTTTTCTAGAAAATCATATGCACGAGTACATTTTACTATTTTATACGTATATTAATTTTTTTTACTGGAAAAAGCATTCGCTTCATAAATTTAGAAAAATATATGAAAAGTAATTTCCCTTTCCTAATTTAGCTAGCGCGAATTTTTTTTTTAAATTTTTTTTTCTTTTTTCTTTGGTATATCGTGGTTTTCTAATGCTTTCGTGCCCGCGCGACTCGTGTATAAATTTCGCCTCGCAAAAGGCGTAAAACACTCCGTGCCACCCTTCTCCTTCCTTCGCTCCCTCCAGCTCAGTGGTGAAGTCCACATCCCGTCCTCAGCTCCGCCTCCTTCCCCCGTCGGATTCCCCGAATGGACGTCCGCCGGCGGCCGCCGAAGCCGCCCCTCCCTTCCGCCGCTCGCGGCGGAGGCCCAAGCCAGCACCGCGGCGGCGGGAGAGGCCCCGCTTCATCGTCCCCTCCCCTCGAGCCGCCGAAAGCGTCGGACGCTCTCCCGCTCCCGCTGTACCTGACCAACGCGGTGTTCTTCACTCTCTTCTTCTCCGTCGCGTACTACCTCCTCCACCGGTGGCGCGACAAGATCCGCGACTCGGTCCCCTCCACTTCGTCACCCTCCCGGAGATCGCCGCCATCGTCTCCCTCATCGCCTCCTTCATCTACCTCCTCGGCTTCTTCGGCATCGACTTCGTCCAGACCTTCATCGCGCGCGCCTCTCACGACGCGTGGGAGGACCTCGACGACGACGTCAACCGAGGTTTCGCCTGTACGGACATCGTGGCTCCGCTCCCGAAATCGGGCGATCCGGAGCCGGCGATTTCGGCTTTGTCCTCTGCCGAAGACGAGGAGATCGTCAAATCCGTCGTGGACGGCACGATTCCTTCGTATTCGCTGGAATCTAAGCTCGGTGACTGCAGAAGAGCGGCTTTCGTTCGGCGTGAGGCTTTGCAGAGAACGACTGGGAGGTCGCTTGCTGATTTGCCCCTAGAAGGATTCGACTACGAGTCGATTTTGGGGCAATGCTGTGAAATGCCGGTCGGATACGTGCAGATTCCGGTCGGAGTTGCAGGACCATTGCTGCTCGATGGATTCGAGTATTATGTGCCCATGGCTACCACTGAAGGTTGCTTGGTGGCGAGTACGAACAGAGGCTGCAAGGCGATTTACGTGTCTGGCGGAGCGAGGAGCGTGCTGTTAAGAGACGGCATGACAAGAGCGCCGGTTGTGAGGTTCGGTGATGTGAAGAGAGCCTCGGAGTTAAAGTTCTTCTTGGAGGATCCGGTCAATTTTGATACCTTGGCACTTGTGTTTAACAGGTCAGCTTATGGCGAGTTACTTCTGATTTGCTTGATTTTTTTTTTTTGGTGGTCTTTCATGCTTCAGAAATTGAGTTCCATGTCTAGTGCCTATGGTTCTGTGCTATGTATGTCTTGTTGTCATTCTTCTATCAACTGTACCTAGGTTGACTGACATTACTAGGAGAGTACGCTTCCTTCAACTATAATAGTATTAAGAACACGTTCTTGCTATCCGGGATTTTGTATTCATAACTCTTTAATTTGGAAAGGGAAATCTGAGAATCATCAAACTAGTTTATGACTTTCCGTTTATCGAATTTGGTATATAATCTTGACATTCTTTTGATGTAACCCACGATTTTATGATGCTTCCTTAGATAGAGGCTTGCTGTTCTATCAAATTTCACATGGTCAACTGTGTCATTTTAGGTAAAAGCATTCATAAAAATTGCTATGTAAGGGCTTCGTTTCATGATGCTGTTTGTTTATTTTTTTTTTTGTGGCAGATCAAGTAGGTTTGCGAGGCTTCAGAGTATAAAGTGCTCTATTGCCGGGAAGAATCTATATATGAGGTTCAGTTGCAGCACTGGTGATGCAATGGGGATGAACATGGTCTCCAAAGGGGTTCAGAATGTCCTGGACTTCCTTCAAAGTGATTTCCCAGATATGGATGTTATTGGCATCTCTGGTAAACTTCATTCGCTCCATATATATATTTTTTTTTTTTGGCTTTTTCATGGACCAGTTACCCCCATGTTTGCATCGGAAATTTTTTTCTGTAAATTTGTAATTCCCAAGTTTTTTTTCCTGGTTTTTCTTGATTTCCATATTTTCCTTGAAATACCAAACTAGGCCTAGAAAGTTAGTTATTTTCGTGTAATCAATTTTTCAATTTGCTGGATAGTTTCTACACTGATGTTACATCCATTCAGTGAGCTGGTGTGGAGCATCATTCTATATCTCATCAGTAAGCTCCATGTGCACATGGTTGACAGTTGACAAATGGGACTGCTTGTCTTTACATGTCAAAGTATATGTCCCATAATTCATGAGCATCTCCTCAATCATGAAATAAATATGATTCCATCTCAATCTCTTGATTTCATGATGAATTATGCCTAATATGGTCCGTATTATTTGATTTATCTTCTCCTAAATAATATTTCCTATTGCTTTTGTCCTGGCAGCGCATGTGTCCTTATAATATTTATGACATATTAGTCTGTCTTTCTTTGGCTGTCTCTGAGTAGGTCATGCTTTTATGTGAATTTAAATCAGTGAGGGCATTTTAAATTCAAGCGTGGTGTTACTGTTTCAAGGTCTCAATCATATACATTTCACTCCTTGATGAAAAAAATATATTGTTACTAGCATCAGTAAGGAAAATGACATGAAGAAATATTTATTTTTCAAGTTACTATGTGACTTTATTCTTTCTTGTTATTATCCTTTCAAACAGCTATATGCTTGTGAAAGGAAAGAAAAATCTTCATTGGAGCTTTCATTCTTGCAACTCCCCTCGCCTCAACTTCTGTCCCTCCACTTTGAAATTATGCTATTGTTGCTAATTTCTCCAGTTTTTTCTCCAGTTTGTTGCTTTCATACTTGTAACTTTCAACAGTTGTAGTGATACTTTTGCTACCAATATCAACACCTTTGTGGTTCTTCCTTGACTTTAATGATCAATTGTGGCAGGAAACTTCTGTTCTGACAAGAAACCGGCTGCTGTGAACTGGATCGAAGGCCGGGGAAAATCAGTAGTTTGTGAAGCTCTAATAAAGGAAGAAGTGGTGAAGCAGGTGCTGAAAACTAATGTGGCTGCCCTTGTTGAACTCAACATGCTTAAAAATCTTACTGGATCGGCAGTTGCTGGTGCTCTTGGTGGTTTTAATGCCCATGCAAGCAACATAGTCTCTGCAATATATATAGCAACTGGACAGGATCCAGCTCAGAATGTTGAGAGTTCTCATTGCATCACCATGATGGAAGCTGTTAATGAGGGAAGGGATCTTCACATATCTGTCACCATGCCTTCCATAGAGGTAGTTGAGCGTTCTTTTTCCAGCGTCAAGAGCTTGTAGAATTAATCTTTTCCCTTTTTATTTTCGGGAACTTGAAATGCACCTTCTTGTTTTTCAGCTGTCACATGGGAAACTTGTTTGTTTTTGAAATTCACTTTGCTGTCTTTGGGAAGTATCGATTATTCCCTTCTTTGTACTTTTTTTTTGGTCTAACCCTTTTTTGTACTTTGCCATGCACTTAGGAGACTGATCTTAACGTTGTACATCTTCTTATATATGGAAATTTAACTAAAGTGCCGGGTCAGTATTATAGTCCTTTATATTTGACAATCTTAGATGCTCGTCCTTATAGGTTGGCACTGTTGGAGGTGGTACTCAGCTTGCGTCTCAGTCTGCTTGCCTGAACATGCTTGGCGTCAAGGGTGCAAACAAAGAGTTCCCTGGAGCTAATGCGAGGCTCCTGGCGACCATTGTAGCCGGTTCAGTTCTTGCAGGGGGAGCTTTCTCTGATGTCTGCCATTGCAGCTGGGCAGCTCGTGAAGAGCCACATGAAGTACAACAGATCGAGCAGGGATGTCACTAAAGTTTGTTGATAGAGACAAGAGACCTTTAGTGGTCCCTAATTAAAATAAGGAATGAGATGACAGAAAGTCAGAGTTGCACCCATGGAGATGATTCCTGGGCATAGATGGGACTTGACATGGTGGTTTCGATTATACGAGCCTCTCTCCTGCTCGGCTGTCCTTGCGTCATTACCGCATCTTCTTGTGACCTTGAACTCTGTGTGACCACCAGGGTCTGCTTGATCTCGTTCCCAGATTGCCATTTGTCGATGTTGTTGTTGTCATCGTCAGTTTGTCTGGGTTTATGTTGTGTATAAACTGGGGACCGAAGGCATCTATTAGACCATGGATCTGTTGATTGTTTGTAACCTGGGACCAGACCGTGCAACGTGGGTCTTAGCAGCTTTGTAATTTCCTGCTTGTCATCGTCTTCTCGAGATTAAAATATGCAGGGCAGTTGATATTATGGACGATTATTTCTTATTTAATATTTCATTTGTTCTCTTCTTTAGTTGTCCATTCTTGCAGGAATAGAGATAAGGGACCAGCTCATCGATTAGATATTCAAAACGCTGATGAACCTGTGATTGTTTCTGACTGGTAACTCAACGTTATTAATGGATGGTAGCATCTGTATCAGTGCAAGTTTTCCATTTGGTCTTCTTTTTTTTCGTCCAAGTGCATCTAATAACGAAGAACCTAGTTTTTTTTTTTCTTGGTCAGAACCATGGATTCGATACACCTTAATATCAACATTGACGTGATCGATTTTAGTGCAATTCTTGCTTAATCTCAATCCATGCATGATTTTTCCTAAGGGAGCCAAAAAAAAATAAAATTAAATACTGTACTAGATCATCATATCACGAACATAATATACGAACTAATATTTTTTTTTATAGGATCACGAATTATAGATCTTGACCCTCCTTGCGTCTCACCCAATCTTTCGTTAATTTATCGTCAAAAGCTCATAAAAGTTGCCAAACATTTTGGATCATGAATCTGCATCCGCGTCCAAGTCCAGTGTTCTATGGTTTCCTCGTCTCTATCGAACATCAAAAACTCGAGAAAACGAGTTTTTCCAAGAGCACCCTCAAAGCGAGAAGGAAGAGCACTTTTTTGCCCCTCCTCGCCTAATATCCACACACATGGCGTCACGTACGCAAAATCGCGACGTCGGCTCGATCGCATTCACCGAGTTCCTCCGGTCGGCGAACGGGACACGTAGCAGCAAAACTCGATCCCGTACTTTCCCACGCCGGGTCGGCGGCGTCGTGAGCTGTTCCGCTCGGTGAACCCTTCGTCTTCGTCACTCCTTTTTCTCCTTCGGCTTTCGATTCTAAGTTGGAAACCCCAATCCAGCCATTTCAATCCCCCCCCCCCCCCTCTTTCCATAACTGGCCCAAATAAAATTTCGAAACCCTAAAGCGAGAGAGAGAGAGGGGGAAGATCTCGCTTTCACAATGGCGAGCAGCTGGAGGAGAACGATGGGGAACGTGCGGTCGTTCGTGAGCAATTCGACGGGCGGCCTCCGGGGCGGCGCCAACCTCGCTTCCTGGGTCGTCGCCGGAACGCTGGCGTACTTCCTCTGGGTCAAGCCATCTCGCGACCTCAAGCGCGAGCAAGAGGTTGGTCTTTCAAGTCTTTTTTGATCCTCGATCGTTTTGGTGTGGACAAATGTCGGAGAGGTTTTGAGCTTCGGGTGTTCTCGTTGCGGTTGCAGGAGAGGGCGGCTGTTGCGGCCTCGGACCCTTACAAGTTCGTCGACCGGACCCGGCCGATTGGCGACCCGCAGGTTAGTGGTAGGTGGATTGCTTCGATCAGTTTTCGTTTGCTCGTTATGTCGCCATTTGCTATAATGCGGATCTGTTAGTATCGTCTGCTGATGCTCGATGTTGGATCGATCTGCAGCAAAATGGTTTGATATACGGCGGCAAGAACAGAACTGAGAAACCAAAGGAATAGCTGGATGTACAATGTATGTGGTAAGTCCAAACTCCCTTAGGCGGTTGATTAGACGGCCTTGGATTGAAGTTTTTGATGTTTGTTCTTCTCTTGATTGAATATTCCTTCATAATGTTGGACTTGCTGTTTGAAAATGCGAAGACTCTTGCATGAATCTGTTGAGGTTACTGTCTTCTTAATCGAGTGAATGAGAATGCTTGAAACTTACATACTTGAGAAAGAAGCCCCTGGTGTGCTTAGTTTGGCCAAAAAATGGTGTTGTGGTGGCATAGTTTGTCTTACACTGAATTCCTTCCCTTAATTTGTACTTAGAAGGCTAATGCACAGTTATGGCTGTCTGTTGTGCAAGTTTATTGCGGGCAATTGTTCTTGGGAGGTGCCACTATGTGCATTGCGATGATGTCATTTGATTATTCATTAGGAAAATCGTCAGCTTTTTTTACCATGCAAGCTTGGTTGTTGTTAACAACTTGCCATGTCAATGCCCGGCAGACACCATGAACCTAGTTTATGGTTCTCCTAATCCAGGATTTATGCAAACAAATCTGTTTTAATTGCATTTATTGTGTTATAACTATGGTATAAGATCTTTACCTTCAGACTCCAAAGGTTCCTGCGTCAATAAGTCTAGTGGTAACAATGACGTCATACAAATATTTATTAGGAAAATCATCATTTTTTAACCAAGCAAGCTTGGTTCTTGTTAATAACTTGTGGGTGATATGCCTGGCAGACATTGTTTAACCTAATTTATGGAGCTACTCATTATCCAAACAATTTGTGTTAATAACAAATATTGTTTTATAGCTTCATTATGGGATCTTTACTTTTCTGACTCAAAAAGTTCCTTGCGTTGGAAGATTGGTTGGTTTGCAATAAGTAATTTGGTGCTTTGGTGTCGGAAGGAGGAAATCTCATGTTGGATCTTTGAGATATCTTCTGGATTATATGTCATTTAAATGAAAACTAGAGAGTGTTTAGTTTCACTAGAAATAGATTATCTTCAGAGAATTGTTCACTTGAATATGAAAAACCAGATCAATTCACTATCATGAAAAGTAAAAAACTGTTTTTCCTTTATCAAAATACAAAATTTTGGTGGGAAATGTATAAAAAGTGTTAGAATTATTAGTGGATAATTATATGGGCGCATTTGATAATAGTTATGTTTCCGAGAACAATTTATATCTAAAAATAGGTTTTTTTTTTTCATTTCTATTCCTTGGAGGAGTTTCTGAGTATTCAAATGTGTTTGGTAATTGCAAAAAAATTTATTTCTAGAATAGAAAAAGAACAGAAAAACGTGTGGTAATACCCTCAAATTTTCTTGTAATGTAGAATTTCTTTTAGATTTTTTAATGATTTTCTGAATTTTTTCTAATTTTCTGAATTTGTTCTTTTCTTTTTTCCTCCTCCTCTTCTCCTCTAACTGGTCGTCGGGCCTCAGCGATGGCCAGCAATTGGCCCAGAGATGAGAGTTGGTGACTCATCAACCTCCAGCGAGGCTCAACCTCACCTAGCCACCAGATAGTCAGGCCAACCTCAAGGTGGCTGGGTGGAGCTTGACCTCACCTGGTGAGGTCATTGGACCTCGTCTTTGGCTGGTCATTGGCCATCATTGAGGCTTGGTGATTGGCTAGAGGAGGAAGAAGAAAAGATAAAAAAGAAAATGACATGTTTAAGAAATTGTTCTCGGGAATAAAGAAATAAGTGTTTTCTATTTTTTGTTTCTGTTTCAAATCTATCTCACAGCCACCGGTTTTTTTCTGAAATTAGAAAAATTAATTGATGTTACTAAATAGATTTCTGTTTTTTTTTTTTTTTTTTTTGTTCCAAGAAATAAAAGAACAAAATAATTGAGAAACATAAACGTTATCAAACAAGCTCTATCTTTTTCACAAAGGAGGTATATGGATCAGTGGCATTAGTTGTTTGGCATGAGCAAAGCCTACCTTTGTTTCTTTTGTAAAAATCCTCTATTTGCAAGATGTCATCTTTGCTTTGCTTTTGATGAATCTAGGGATCTGCAAATGTGTCTGTAGACATTATGATAACATGCATAGCAATTTGCATCAACCAATTTGTATCAAATTAATGGCTTTGTGAGAACTCTACATATCGTTGCATAATATAGGGCATCTCACTTGAGAGGTACCGTCTAAATTGTATATTTCGTTTCATCAATTAGTGCAGTGCTTTAACAAGTGGTGGGTTTGCTTGGCTTTAATGTCCTTCCATTTATATCCTTGGCATATTTAGGCCTTATTTGGTAACCAGCCAAGCAATGCTCGATTCTATTCTTTTGTTCCCTAGAACAAAAAAAAAAAAAAAAAATAAATCCATTTGGTAAGTTTTTTGTTTCTGAGAACAATTTTCTCAGGAATAGATTAGAAGTAGAAAAAAATTGCTTCTTTATTCCCGAGAACAGCTCCGTAATCAAGTCCATGTTTTTTGCCTCTTTTTTTTTTTTTTTCCTTTTTCTTCTTCTCCTTCTTTTGGCTAGTGACCTCATCAAAGCGTCACCAGCCCTTGGCGTTGCCAGCGGCTAGATGAGGCTTGGCCTTGCCAAGGCTAGCGAGGTCGCCGGCCAAAGAAAGGAGGAGTAGAAGAAGAAAAAAAAAAAAGAAAAAAAAGAGAGAAAAATATAATAAAATTTAAAAAAATTTAAATCACAAAAGAATTTGAGGTCTTACCAAATGCATTTCTATTTCAAGAATTTTGGACAGTTACCAAATGCCTTCTAATGTTTGGAAACTTGTCTAAGAAACAGAAAGGAAAAAAAAAATCATTTCTAAACAGAAATTGTTTTGAGGAATATAATGATTACCAAATAGGCTCTTAGAGAACTGGCAAAAAGCATGTGGCATGTTTTAGATGATTGCAGTTACAAGAAGTTATTGTTACCATCATTATCATTTTCAGTTTATCTAAATCAGCAGAACACAACTTAATCAGTTATGTTGTCTGTTAATTACATAAACATGAATTGAACTACATAGATTTCTTAGCATCAAAGGTGAAAAGACGATAAGAAGGGCTTGCATAAATCCATATGTTTCTTTAAGTAGAAGGGTTTACATGGCATCTTACATTGCTTTGGCCGACATTACTTTTTTGTCCTTGGATTTATAATCATCAGTCACATATCTTCAAAAACCATGTGTTAGAAAGGAAAGGAGTGCAGTGCAAGAAATTTGTTAATCCTTGGTGATGAGATCTTTATTCAATATGTGGAAGTTGAGCAGCCAGTGGAGTTAACACACAGTCCAGTTTTGGCATTTATTTTGTAGTAATAGATGTTTGGAATCTGAGACACTTTATGCCATGTGATACTGTAATGTTAGAGTGGTAGAGGTGGTGAGTGAGAATTTTATCAGGGATATTCTGCATGAGACTGGCCTGTGTCATTTATATGTAGTTAATTCTCTCTGTTATTACTAAACCCCTCTTTTTGGCTATCATAGATCTGTTTTCAGCTTTTGCCTAGTGTCATTTACATGCTGTTAATTTTCTCTCTTTGTTACCAATTATCATTTCTTTTGTTACTATCATTTCATTGGAAAACCCTTTGGGTTCCTGAAGTAGGTTACCATGGAAACAGGTGTTTTTGTATTCATTGGCAACTTTCACTGAATTGACCTTGAGGCCTCAGCTTTTATGCCACTTTACTTATAGTATTGATGTCTTTGCATTAATATAAGCTGTGGTTTTGTGTGTTCATTTTATTTTATGTTATTCAAAGCTTGGGTTCTGGCAGAGAGGGATGAAGGTCTTGTTGTTAATGTCATCATTGTTGACCCTTAACAGTCAACGACTAGCTTACTGCTATAGGAAATGTCTATTTGGGCAATTTTGAAGATTGATGTTACTTACATATGCTTATGTTCCAACGCTCTCAACTATCCAAAAAATTTCAAACCAATAAATTCGCAGCAGCAGCGATGATTTAGATAAACTCTTGGCCTGTTTTTATCATCATTGCTGGTGCTGTTTTGATTGTTATGGGTGCACTGGGGAATCCATTTTTTTAAATATCATGTATGAAGAACAAGATGGAAGTGATATAATTCTTTTCTGGTGATATGGAATTCTGATTATCTTGAGATGTTTTAGCCTCCATTTGCTCATAACTTCTTCCACCTTCACCACCTCAATTTGCTTGAAACCTTTATGTAGCTTGTCTCTAAATTGTATTGCAAACTAGCTTAAATAAATTAGCTGTCCCACAATTGGAGTTGATCTAAAGGTCTGTGGCTTGGCACATCTACTTCTCGCTTGATGATAATGTCTTGCCTTAGAGCATGTCATCTTTACTATTGAGCAATCGGTCGGATATCTAAATGTTTTGTAGTTCATGGCCCTGAGCGGCAGGTACATGTCTGTTGAGATGACCCTCATCAAGATAATGTCACGATATCTGTCTATTCCCCTTCCTAGATTGTCTAGATGATTTATGTCCTGGTTCATCATGTGATGTTGTAGTGTTAGATGAGATCAAATCTAATGTCACCGATGTGTGAGTTGGTCCGGTATAATTATTGGGGATCCGACACTTTTTTTTAAGGTATTTGAAGTTCAGGAACCCTTTTTTACTCTATGCTGTCATGATGAGTTGTGGCTGATCTGATATTTCTTATCATAGCTGGTGTAAATTTTATTGTCTTGGTATCGTGATCTCTCTTTTCAATTCAATGTCTGCCAAAACTCCCTTTGACACGAGCTTTTCTTTTGTTCTTCCACAGGGAGGATGCTCTCCTTGCCTTTAGTCTCCATTTGGAAGATCCCTATCGGCACCCCAGAACAGAACGATGAATAAAAAATAAATAAAACTTTACCATCAATTATGTACATGACTTCAGAAGAATTTTGCAGGGAATTGTATGAGCGATGGTTATATTATATTCAGAAGAATTTACCATGTATTCTTAGAGACTCTCTCTGTGTCGTGTTTTTTTTTTTTTTTTTTTTTTTTATATAATGGGTGTTCTTGTTTTTTCTTTTTGGCTATACCTTTCTCGAGTTTCACTCAAAGGGGCCGGCTGTCAGAGGACGTCATCGTAGTTTGTCGAAGCTTTTGGATCTGATTGGACGTCGGGTGTGCGCGGGGGACGGGGGGCTCCACCGGGCGGCGCGATGACATATTCACGTGGGCGGATGGGCCCGGGCCACCTCGGGCCTGAATCCGCGGTATTCGATGCCCACCTCCACGTTTCCGCCCTTTAATTGGCCTCAACTGTCCCCAGCCACCTGCTTGTCCAAGTTGGATGGCTCACCCACGTGAACACGCCCTCTCCTACCTCGCCACGTGTCGTTCCTGTCCGTCCGTCGGCCCGTCCACCCCCGTGGGCCCATCCTTCGCTTCGCTTTGCTTTAAAGATGTAGATCGGATAATGGAAATTGGACCGGAGCAGCCGAAAACAAAAGTGTGCGAAACAATCTCGTGACCGATTCAATTACCCCCGTGGAATAAGTCCAAATCGAATCTGCTTTTCCAATTCGAGATCGGTAGATACGATCTCAATGGTCCAATTTTTCCTAGGCTTACGCCAACGTCTTAGACGACCCTGATATCGTCTTTTGCACGAACACCGTCATTGACGGGTGCGTACCAACTCTTTTGACGCCATTTTTCACGTGCGAAGAGGGGGAAAAGGAGAAAAAAAAAAGAAAAAAAAAGGGAGGTAGACGCAAACGCTTGTGGACGGGGACTTCCCGCTCATGATTGTCAGCTTTGCACAGCCGGCGAGTGTGGGGAGAACAATTTTCGGTTGTTTCCGGGCCATTTTCGTCCACTAGTTTTTTTAGTAATGGTAATTGCGAGATTAGGTAAAGGTCAACCCAAAGAAATTAAGGAGCAAAAATATATATAATAATTAAACCCATTTTATCCGAAGTGAATGGCTGGTGTTTGTCAAGGTGATGGCGATTGATGGAGATTTGTGGTCGAAATATGACAAGTTAATTGGGGCCGGTGTGGACCATATGGCCAATGGTTGCGGGCCTCCTGTCCATTTTTTCAAAAAAGAAACCAATGATAAATGATAATATTAATAAAGCCCCTCGCAACTTGATCATGTATGCTTTAATTTAATCGATAATGAGGAGGGGGTGTGCTAATGGTGTTTAGTGACTTCCGCAAGCTTACATTATTTGCTTTGTGGTCCCCCGGTCGAGGGTAGACTAATGACTTTTTCTTTATGGGGGCGATGTCCCACTGAAATTCCCGCAATATAATATTTCCATAAAATCCCATCCGCCGATTTAATTAAGGGCCAAAAGCCAGCCTTCGATGGTCTCGATGAAACGGAATCTCTTTTATAATGCTCGCCGTACGAAGGGAGACTAAAATAATCCACGGCTTTAGCACCATCACTGCTTCTATTCTCTTTACAATAGACATATCCCCTTAAATAGATTCGGATACATTTAAGTACAGTACCTTATTTTGACGAAACAAGTTTTACTATAGGTACGGAGAGTTTTAAGTGCCCAATGGTTGTAATTATTGCCGTGTTTAAAACGCTATTAGCACCCCCGAATATCTAATGTTGAAGATGTAGTCACGATTGCAATTTATACGCCACATCCTTATCTTAATTGCTTGCCCACATGATTAATCGACTTTGCATATTGCGTTAAATTGATTGCACATCTTGAGATATGAAATATCACTCAATGGTTTCGCCATTAATCCTTATAATTTGCTAACCACCATATTTTAAAGTTCAAGGATGTGATTAAATTAAGAACTAGATGTTAGATACTAAGAAACTTGATTGGCTGTAAACCTCAGAAGAACAACAGAGGTCAGATGTAACTAACTTTGCATATAATCATTTGTATATACCATGATAAGTGCATAAACAATATCATGTGTCCATCCCACCCGAACTACTCCTTATCAAATGGAATTTAATAATAACCGATTCACTGTTTTTTCTCCTAAACTAAATAAAGAGCATCCTGAGGTGGTCCATTTTTCTGCCTAAAATAATAACTCTTAAGGATATGTTTTATTGTTAATGAGGGTTTTCCAGTGGCAAGGGAGTCTTTTGAAGTTACATTGGCACATCATTTATTTTATTATGGGAAGATGACACAAATAATCATTGAACTTTGATTCAATGTGTAATATTGTCCCTAAACTTTTTATTTGTTCAATATGATCCCCGAACTATGACCCAATGCGCAATATTATCCTTAGATTTTTTAATTTATTTAATGTTGTCCTTAAACTATTCATTAGTGTTTAATCTAGTCTCTAAACTATATGAAAAGTTTATTGTCGTCCTTTTGCTAATTCGAGTTAATGAAATCTATTGTGTGGCTTCCAATCCTTCAAGTTCGAACATTAGACAAAAAAAAAGAAAATGTCACACGTGGATCGTCACATGAAATATTCATCTCAAATGAGGTAAAATAAAGAATAGTTGGTGCCCCTAATTTCTTTATTTCCTTTTCTAAAGTAGATGGATAAAAAGATGTGCTTGTTGATTAATCACTTTTAAAAGTGCAACTCGGTATTCGGTAATCCACATCATCAAATAACCTCCCACTCGTCATTTGAGCAAATGGAAGGACTACATTGAACATCTATCAATATAGTTTATGGATCACATTAAATAAATCAAAAGCCAGGAAGCGACATCGCATATTCAATCAGAGTACAAGAACTAATCGTATTATTGTCCTTTTTGTTGCACATGCCATGTTTTCCCAATTTCACACTTATCTTGTCATGGATATCCAATCAATATTGCAAGACAGCACTAAACCAGTAACTTTTTTCCCTAAACCACCATCGAAACGCTCAAAATTATTGAGAAAGAGACGTCATGACTTTCCTAAACCGGATAGAACCAAATCGAGATCTTTCATTCCGATAGAGATCAAGCTCAACAAAGATCTTCTACTTTGAAGCAGAACTAGATCGTGTCTCTAAACCGATTTCTTCTCAAAACCCCAAACATGTGCTTCAAATCTTTTACTAGGGAGTGCAGTGAAGGGGCTGGACGGTGCGCGATGCCTATTTTGAATGGATAACGTTCAGGGGTCGCTGTCGCCGAGGCTAGGGGACACACAAGCACGAGCACCGGAGTGGTGGGGCCCCGCGCGGAGGTGGACAAAGACTAAAACGTGCGATTTGATGCGCATTTGGGACGTACTGCGCCACATCAGCCCCAGCGTCGAACCCCCCTCCCCCAGCTCAACTCCACCTGGTTGGGGATTGGATGCTGAGGCTACGTGTCAATGATGAAAAAGAGAGCATTTGCTGAATCGATAGTGCTTAATTTGATTCCCCCTCTTCCATCAACGAAGTTAAGCTCAAGACAGAACCGGTTTAACTTTTCAGGACTCCTTAATGTTACGCACGAAAATAGTCAAAACGTAGGGTGACTATTACGTGATAATCGTTAATTTGTGTAAGTCGACCGGTTAATGCATTTTGCAACGGATGTCTCTAGCCGATAATGCTTGCCAAGTTCATTACCCTGATGCCTGGTTTAAGCTAATTAGTGATGAGATGGTGGCTTTGTGACTTGATCAATCACACCGTTTGGATCTTGTTTAGGCATAGTCACGTTGTAGAAGAGTACCCGTTCATAATCAAACCACACACTTGATCAATCACAAGTTGAAAGTGTAATGGTTTGTCAAGAGTTGGGAGTGATCATTGGGGCCAAAAAGTCTGAACAAGAAGTGACTCCTACCAGGCTTTTAGAATAAAGAAGGGAGCAGAGATGAATCGAATTGTGTACCCAATAGGAGGAAAGCGATTATGAAATATATATATGAAAACTAAAATTAATTTACAGAAGTGCCTTTTAATGTAATAGTAATGTTTAGCTTTAGAACTCCAAAATTAAGCATCCTTAGGTGGAAGATAGGTAACCTTTTGGAAAAATCATCACGTGTATGCCAAAGCACAAAGCTTGGTATAGGATGAGCTAAAATGGAGAATACCTTAAATAAGATGTCACAAAAAACATTTCCAAGACCTATTACCAGACTTAAGTAAGGTTACAATGAACTTATTTTTGTATAAAATTATTAACTGATTAGTTTAGTATTTTTTTCGTATGGAAAGAAGACTCCCTTTTTTTTTTTTTTTTTTTTTTTTGTGAGCCTTCCAACGTCGCGTCCATTGGCACGGCTGTGTGAAGATTCCGCGGCCAGAAAAGTCGTGCTCGTGAAGATGGATTAGAAACCCTAGCCAGCTAATTGGTATGTGCTTTGCAATTTGTTATTTGCATGGTTGAGTTGTGATGTGATTGGAGTCCCTTTCCGATCGTCAAAATTAGCTTGGTAAAGGATCCCTCTTCTGTCATTAGATATTCTAATAAACTACTTTGAACTGAATCACATAAGTACAATCTTCACAAGATTAACACTGATATTCTATTCATCCTCCAGTAAAGAAAAGCACAAAACTCCATGAAATATATACAATTCAAAGAAAAACTGTAGTAGATTCTCCTTTTATGCATGGACAAAACTCACATTAGAACAAGTTTTTCAATGATGACGAAGCGGAACTATAATTCTTTAGCATTTTACAACGACAAAGATGTTTACAATGGTGATAACCAAAAAAGTGCTATCAAGAACTTCGATTGTTACTTGGCATCTTATCTAAAGCCGCGGGTGTATACCTAAGTCTTCATGTAAAGAGATGCAAGATGAAAAGCTTATCCACTTAACCCTAGACACGAATGATCAACAAGTTCACGTACCTCCATCCTTTATCCAGAATCATCACTCGCATGGAAGTTTAATACATGATGCCCCCAGAAACATCGAGGCTTTCGCTGTCGGAGGGGAAACAACAAAAGGGCATGCATGCAAAGGGGAGTAACTTCATCACTTCAAAAAGGAAAGACATCTTCCCACCACTAGATCGATCAATATTAGCCCTTGGAAAATTGGAAAGGACGCTTCCTCTAGTGATGGCGTAGCCGCAATGCTTGCTTAAATCTGGTGAAAAACACCAATCAATATCTACGTGTGCGTCAAAGATGGAGGGCTGCAAACGAATTGGTCGAACAGCAGCAATTCCATTCAAGGCAAAAATCTAATCAGTTGCTCACTGTCCACCGCATTAGCAACTTGACACTGACAATATTGTTCCAAATTGACCGAAACAAATTTTCCAGGGATGGGAGTCTTTTTGGATTCTCCGCATGTTTTTTGGTGGGCGGTGCGTCCCATCGAATTGTTCCGTGCATGAACGTCCCACTCTCGCCGCCTTCATAATTCTGCGGATGGGGTTATTGCAACCTGTTCTTGCGGGTCCTTTTGGCGACAAAGGGAAGCCAAGGGTTCCTTGCATTTTCTCTCTCTTTCTTTTCTCTTTCTTTTGCCTGAATTACTCATACCATAAATATCTTCCTTCAGTTTTGATCATGTGGGTTATTTAAGCAAAACCCACAAGTGTTTTGGATCATTAACAAAAATAACTCCTAATAAATTTATTTTGAAATAATCAATAAAATGTGTCGAGAAATAATAGAAAGTATTCAACGCTACTATTCATTTTCATAACTAGATGGCCTGCTTTTAATATTGATTCTTTGTTATTTCTTGAAAAGATTTACGAGCATTCCATTTCTAATTCTAGATGATCATGTTTTAATGGAATATAGTTACGGAAAAGAGATTTCAGTTTGTAATTCAAGATCTTAACGTGTTGAATTCATAGTTCTCACATTTATTAGCTTGTATCTTTGAATTGATCAATAAAGACATAAACTCATTTTCTTTGATTAATACTACTTTTACTATCATGCCATTCATTATATCTTTACTTTCTTCTATTTTTGTAGCCTTCGCTGCTGCATTGGCGATGTATTTGCATAATTATTTGACGACAGGAGTTGCCGCCAAACAGGCGCGGGACTTAAGCCAGAGAAGCTGGGGGGCGAGGGCGAAGGAGAGGGAGAGATAAGATTGACCAAGTTCCGATGCAGTTCCGATACTCTCCCGACATCTTCCACGTGGTCTGACACGTCCTGGTCTCTGACCTTTTGACCGCACGTGCCCCTCCCCCGGACACGAACGGGCGCATGCTGGACGGTGTCAGCTCCAGGTTAAATGTCTCCAGCGAAATCGGGCTTTACTCCATCGCGAAAAAATGGAAGAAAATCATTAACGCACGGAAATTCATCTCATCTGCCTATCACATCGTCGTTAGGATATAATGACGTTTTCCCTTACATGCATGCGATGAAGCAAAGCTTAGCTTGCTGGTGTTGGTAATTCATTGTAATTCCCCGCGCCGTGTACTTGTGCTTGTTATGGAGAAACGATTCATAATTTTGTTCTTTCCATCTTATTGCACAGAACGATCGGACCATTGTATCCGAGCAAGTGCGAGGTCGTGCATTCGATTCCTTTCCTCCATGTGATAAGAAAATCCCCTAACCGACGTGTTGTGCGTGTTTTTTTTTTTTTTTTTCAAATAAGAAAAATGAGATTTTAAGTGACTTTAATCGACTTTTGTATCATCTATTGAAATCTCATCAAAATACTTAAAATTTTTATATTTATATCAATATAAAATCCATAATTATCAACCATTACATCCCGTACCCGCGAAAAGTAGGCTAGTTCCTAACCGGGTGCATGGAAAGCATCATTCAGTCTTTTCCTGTGGAGGTTTTCATCATTGGATCCGTTTATGTATGTTGACGAACATGAAATGCCAGAAAACGTGCCCATGATGCGTTTTGAGGGCGATTGACATAAAGGAAATGTCAATCTACTATTGAGTTCGTCTTTGCATTATCTAATTAATTGCACCTTCTTGGATTTTGGATGCACTAAATCCATAGCTAGACAAACTAGCAATTGATAATAGGAGCTCAAACATTTGCCGGAGCTTTCATTATTATTAAATAACATTATTAAAGCACCTTCATTTTTTAACAAATAATAAAACCTTCTGCCATATTTTATGAAATGGATAACAGATCACGTGTGCTAGAACATTTTATTAGATTTGTTAACCATTATGTCACTCGGTTAGCTTCCATTAATTTTACCAAAAAGTTAAGTCAATTTATTTTGTGTCGTATATGTCTAGGGCTATATTATATATGCTCGTGATCTCTTTTGCAAGCTCGTGAGAAGTTTGTTTTAAAAAAAAAAAATGAAGATAGTGCAGAAGAATAATTAATTGCCATAAATTGAACACTCTGTGCTCTTTACAAAAGATTTTGATCTGTCGTCTGTTTGCCCTTTTATAAAATTCTTGGATTCCACTATTTTATCATCATCATATTATATGTTTAGTTTCGTTAATTTCATTCGGTATATTTTCTCATTTCCCAACATATTTAAGCGCGTGGATCCTCATAAACAAATCATTTATACTCTTCTTCCTTTTTCTTTTTGCTCTCTCTCTCTCTCTCTCTCTCTCTCTCTCTCTCTACTCCTCTCCATCTCTCTCTCTTCTCCTCTCCATCTCTCTCTCAGAACAGCAACGCTCGGAGAAAATTCACTGACAAATCTCCTCTCTTCGGTTTCTTCCTTCGTCTTCAAGGCTCTCTTATTCTTGCCTCTTTTCTGGCTTTTGGTTTTCTAGAGGCACTCCATATAAACTCTGATCGGCTTCTTTCTTGTTAGTTCTCTCAAGATCTTGCTGAAAAATAAAACTCCATCGTTCAAGAAAAGAGTAACCCTTTGAAGATTTCTCTCAAACCTTGCTAGGTTTTCATCGGCTCATCATATCCCGGTCTGAAAGAAAACAAGTTATGCATACACATCGGTAGGATCACTCTTGTTGCAGCAATCTTTCTGTCTGCTGTTCATTGGGTGATTTGAATGTGAATGCTGTCTTTTTGCCGATCGATTCTCTTTGTAAAGTACACATAATTCAAGCTCAGGCAAGTTCATATACTCATATAAAACCAGCAGCTAATTGCTACCGGTAAGCCAACTTTCGAAAATCATGAGTTTTTCGACGTGGATTTGAAGGGGAAAAGAGTGATCTCCTTCGTCTACTGGAATTCAAGAAGAGTGGATGTGGGTATGATGGCAGGTTTTGAGCCAAACCCAAACTCTCGCTACTTCCACCAACTCTTGAGACCTGAACTGCACCTTCAGAGACCTTCCTCGATCCCTCCACAACACTCTGATCCCAAAGACTCGCCGCAAAAAGACGCCAAGTCTGCCGACAATGAGGGCGGCACCAATAGCGGCTCCGGCGGCTCCACGCGCCGCCCTAGAGGCCGCCCACCCGGCTCCAAGAACAAGGCGAAGCCTCCGATCATCGTCACGCGCGACAGTCCGAACGCCCTCCGGTCGCATGTCCTTGAAGTTTCTTCAGGTTCGGACATCGTTGAGAGCGTGACTAATTATGCCCGCCAGAGGGGGAGAGGCATCTGCGTGCTCAGTGGCGGAGGGACTGTGGCAAATGTCACTCTCCGGCAGCCGGCAGCCCCCACCGGGAGCGTGGTGACACTGCACGGGAGGTTTGAGATACTATCCCTCACCGGAACGGTGCTACCGCCCCCCGCGCCACCTGGAGCGGGCGGGTTGTCGATATTCTTGTCGGGCGGCCAGGGGCAGGTAGTGGGAGGGAGCGTGGTGGGGCGGCTGGTGGCATCCGGTCCGGTGGTTTTGATGGCTGCATCCTTCGCTAACGCCGTTTTTGAGAGGTTGCCAATCGAAGAAGATGATGGGGCCGTCCAAGTCCAACAGACGGCATCTCCGTCATCAGGTGTCACCGGAGGTGGACAGGCGGGCGATGGGAATGGAGGCATCGGAGGCGGAGCCAGTGGCAGTGTTCCAGTGTTTAATGTGGGAAACTTCCCATTTTCAGGTGATCAGTTGTTTGGATGGGGAGGAAATGCTGCTAGGCCTCCATTTTAGCTTGAATTATTTTTGAGTTGTATCAAGGGCTGACCTTGATGAGGTTGTTGGCAGCTAGTGTTATAACTATAATTTATCAATGATTATTAGTGTGACATGGAGTAAATTATGAAATTAGGTCTTCTCTCTCCCAATGCTCCATGAAGGAGAATATAGGAGGAGAGTTGAGGGGAAAAACAAGAATTCGTTTTTTGGAGAAGGCCTTGCAATTATAAGATGAAGAAAATGGAGAGAAACTCAACTGCTGATTCTGGAGAATTAATCTTCACTCCTGGGGTAAGTTCATCTGCAGACTCATTAACCCATCTGTGGGCCTTTCTCTTCATGTTTTATTTACACTTTTTCGCCTTCTGACCATCCTTTTGAAGGGGTTGAAATGATTTTGCTAGCTGTGAATGTAAAAGCTGATATCAAGATATGCACATTTTCTAGGTTACATGATAGTTTTCCTACCTGCTTGTGCAGTACTTGGTTTGCCTGACATCGAGAATGCTTTTATTTGGTATTGTAATTAGTTAACAAGGATAGACATGAGCATCGGCAAGCGAGATGAGCTCTATATAATGTGGAGTGTTTCGTCTTCAGTACCATTCTGTTGATTTTATGATTGGAAATATTTTATCCCGAGCATAGATACAAATAACAAGTTGCTTTCGTGGTGCTTAAATATTATAATATCACCATTGATTTGGCCGCTCTGGTTAATTTTTTTATTATTAAATAAGCTGCAGAAATAGAATATAAGTTCGTTTCTCATCTCTTATATTAGAGATAAGAGAAAGCCTTAGTTCTGATTGTTAGAAAAGATTATGGGAACTTCAAATACTATCCAAAACTCCTGATAAATTGTAGGTTGACTAGCTTACAAACGCTGCATAATATGAAGGTTAATTGTATGAATTCTGAGAAGAAAGTTCTCTTTGTCAGCTACAAAATGAAGTTGAGGGGTTATAGGAAGCATTTAAACTCACTCCATTAAGCACAATCTTGAAAAAATAGATCAGGTTTGATTTGCTAATTAAGGTGGTGCAATCTAAACGGATGATTAATGAAAGAGTGAGACGTGCTCCCAACAAAGAGACTTATCACATCTCTCAGTAAACTACTATAAAACTGCCTTTTGGGATTATTGTTGCATGCAAGTGGCCAAAGATGGAAGTAAGTCCTTTTCCAAACCTAATTAAAGTTTGCATTTCAACGGTCTAGATGAATACTCCGATTTCTGATGTGAAACGAAAGAGCACTCCACCTTTTTCAATTGCATCTTGAGTTGTGAAAACTGAGGAAATTTGCTTTGAGAGACGTGGTGGAATTTATTGCTTTGAAAATTGAAAAGGGTGGGAAGGGAAGAAAGACTAAAAATGCAACTTCTTGGGAATTGCATGAACTATGGTTGGTCAGTCCATCTTTACTTTGGCTAGTTCTAGAAATGCATGGTCTCGTATCGTGAGATATGCTCCTCTATATTGACGAAAAGTGGAGGTATAGGTCTTGGTCTTGCCTGTTTTGTGGCCTTTCGTCTTTCTTTTGATCTTTTTCTTTTATCTTGCTACTGGCTTGGAAGTTCGTTGAAACGCAATCCCTTGCTCTCTATGCCCATAGACGACTAGAAGATGAATAAGATCTTCTTATAGGGTTGGTTCCAAGTAATTTCACCTTGACACAAAAGTTATGAAGCATATTAGGGGTTATTAGTTCCAAGATGTTTGTCTGCTTGTCTGCGCATGCATGCTCCCTCTCTCTCTCTCTCTCATAAAATTACCCAGTCAAGTACATGCCCTTTTCCTGGAAGCAACTTGGTGACGTTAGATTGACGATGATGGTTTGAAAAGGTTTTAGAATGAGCCGGACTTTCGTAGGGTTACCAGAGGAGTTGCAGACTGGACAATGACTCGCAAGTTGGAACCAAGTTTTTTTTTTTTTTCCTTCCAAATAACCTTTCGATCCCGTTGGATACAGCTTTTTGAAACGAAAATCAAATCAAATCGATCAACACTAACTGATAAAGGAAAGGAAAACAGGAAATCGACGCACTCATGTGCTCATAATAATAGAGTACAGGCATAAACCTGAAGCTTACTTTTTTGGAGGGACAATGAGCTGTACTTGTTATACTGTAACGGTTATGGTTGCAACCACAATTCAGCTCTAACTCCTTTGTCCTGGAAAGACTTACAAGTTTCTGAAATTTTCAAACATGTTAGTCAACCTTCGGGTCCGGGATTCTCCTAGAAATCCAAGTGAGTATAATTGTCTTGGGTAATTGGGATGCTTTTGCTTGTAGCGGCTGATTTTTTTGCTCAATGACATCGAATTGCTCCGAGGAGTTCGAAACTACCGGCAATTTTATCACACAAAAAACTTGCCAAGTGAGATGATTTTTTTGTTTCCCTGTGCGCTTGGAATGTTTGTTTTCTAGCTTATAGGGCTTAAATAAGATTCCAGGAACATAGTTTATATGAAGGGCATGTTTGACAACGAGCAGCTATCTATTTCAGATATACTCAATTCCAGTCCAAGTCTAATTTGTCTACAAACAAGTAACAAAATTAGATAATGTGTTTTTTTTTTGGTAAGTAATTAGATAATGTGTTAGCGTTGACAAAAGGGAAGAATATAAAAAACAAGGATTTATACTATAGTGCTTCTCAATGTTAATCTTAAAGAGACAGTTTTTTCTTTTTCTTTTTTTTTTTTGCTAAAAATCTTAAAGGGGCAATTGTTAAATCTTAAAGGGATTTTAACAATTGAGATTTAACAATTGAGGGTGTTTCTTATCTTAATGCTTCATTAGCTGGGTCTAAAGTTTGAGTCAAATGAAGATGATCTGATAGAACAAGAAGATAAACATAATTAGCTCATTTGAAAGGTTAAGTACTCGAAAAATTGGTGCGTCATCATTCACCATCGAAGAATCACAAGATGAATGTAGATATTAATCTCATACATGTTGATAACTTACTGCTAACTATGCAAGTGGCAACGCGGTGCTACTACGTATCCCCTCTCCAAGAAAAGAGGAGGAAAATTCAATGGCGACACTGGTAGTTGGAATGACACGTGAACTGCTATGTATGGCGTCCCGCGAAGTGATGCTGGCGATTGAACTCGTCATTGCACACGAGAGGGCTGTACATGGCAGCGCAGATCATATCTCTGTACACCTTCTGTCCAATTGCAGTCGTTCCACGCGGCAATTTCAACGGAATCAATAGCTTGTTTAATCTTCTTACCCATTTGTTCAAAAAGTATTATTATACCGAATTAGGTTCCATCGTGGAAAAAATGTCACGAGTCCATGTTTGTGGCTACAAAAGTCATTGTATAAACAGCAATTGAAAGGACAATGCTTGCATGAACCACACGGCACGAGCAGCAATTTCGCAGCAGAGTGAGTCAACCCTCAACAACCCATCGCGGATCCTTTTTTCTTCCGTCACACATACTCTGAGCCGCCAATCTTCGACAAGCGGACGGAAAATTTGAATTGCCTTCGCGTCGTTCTCGCATTGCTTAATGTTCTTATTAACGTGTTATACTTTGGATCTCTACGTCTTGATAAAGCAATCGTCGCTTCTCCTGGATTAACTTCGGCTGCCCGACCTCCTTAAACAACTCTTCAATTTACTCAACCAAGCAAAAGACCAACCCTTCTGGGACATAGTTTGGCTACCATGACATCGACTACCCGACTGGCCGGCACTACTTGGTTCCGCGATTTCACCATGGATCATCTAATGAGATGAGGAAACAGCAACTGCTTTGATGACATCAAATTTAATCAGCCAGGTAAAAATGATGCACCAACTTTATTGAGCCTTCCAAGTGAAATTTAGGATACCATTGTCGACAAGCTCTTCGTTTCAATGCATTCTTGTTCTTCAATCTGGTGCTGCCTCCGTAGAGGCATTCTTTGCTACTGGAAAATTGTCACCCAGCGTTGTAGACCATAGACAAACACCTCCATCGACGGAATGGAACTCGGAAACCGAGTGACCAGGCTTTATAGACGGAATGCAGGAAACATCTAAAAGTTCATAGACGCGACCATTGGCTACCATCTGAAAGCAGCTCCTGCAAGCAACAGAGGCCGCTGTCTTTGCCAGTGAATGATAAGCAAGCAAGTAGTGGCAGGCGTTCTCCGTATGGAAAATGAATATGACAATTTCATTAACCAAAATCTGTGAAATCGCCAGCATTTGCCATTTATTTTCCACAAAAATAATCACGCACTCTTGCTTCATAAATCCAGTTAGGTTCTCAACTATAAGAAACTGATACAAGTATACTGTGCAGAGGAGGTTACCAGGCTAAAATACAATGAACAGCCACGGTTAACACCACCTAAATTCCGTAACATCCTATTTTTCACACATTACAAAGTCATTCTAACTTTACATCCCTTGACCCGCCATGGGTAGTACTTTCCTATTCCTTTCAAAGGGCAAAATTTTGAGAATAGTGTGGTCATCCGAGCTTAGATATGATACAGGTTGGGGTCGAAGGGGAAGAACCTTACCCTATAATGTACGGCAAATCAAATCCGCTATGCTTAACTATATTACAGAGGAGCAGAATGACATTGCACCTTCCATTCAGCCTTTTAGATTGAACCTCATTTTCTGAACCTTTACCAGTATTTTCAACTTCTGTTCCCCCATGTTTTCAAAACTGCAAGTAATTTTCTTCGATATTCTTCACATTGCAGACTTGCATTTGCCAACTCGGATGTTAATTCCTGTATCTTCTCATCCTGTTCCTACATGAGGAAGAGACATGGCAATACATTAATTGACAATGGCATGAGCTCAATACATAACAGGGTAAAATAGCACATTCTCACATGGACAGCATTGCTGACACAAGCAGCTCTGGCTGAGGTTAGACTCAAGACCAATGAAGCAAATAACATTCCGGTCATTCATGAAATATCTGTACAGAATGGCGACTCACATTGATCTACAAGCTACCTCAAGCAGGACTAAGTTTTCCAATGAACTTTAGCTGAAGAACAAATGACTTAAGTTCCAGAAAAAGCCCCTTCAGAAACAATTCCAAGAGGAATATGCAGGAGCCTAAGCTGGGAAAATTAGCAACATTCTTACTATACTGCTTCTAAATGCATATGCAATGCCATATCCTGTGCTTTAGACTAGGGGTTGACGGTTACTGCAGAAACATATGGCCATATGTCTCTCTCTAATGCAAGTTCTTTAGATAGAGAGACAGGAGTCAAGCATCATGGGAGGATTTATTACCAGAATAATTGCTACGACACAACTCACATATCTTGCTGGCAGCAAACAGCATGGATGTATAATTAAAGTTATGGAATAATGAGTATTAAATCTGCATCACCAGAGACAAAATTATCCTAAATTAAGAAAGAGATACAGAAAGACCTGAGTCGCCGCCTACAAGAAACAAATAAAATTCTAGAAAGATTATGGAGATCAAGCATTTGGTATGGTGAAGGGGAGACTTGCGATGTATTTAAAAATAATCTTGACAGTCTTTCAATTATGTGATCTAACCTATTATTAGGAAAAATTAATTCCAACTGTTCGGCAGTTCTATTTGGCTACAGAAAGATATTTCTATTGTGTGCCACTACAACAAAATAAATTTTTTCTTAAACCTACTTTTACCGCAACAATTAAAGGATCATAACAAAAAGGTGATAATAATCATATAGAAACCCATCCAATGTGAATATAATACCTCAATAACTAAAAAATCCTGGAGAAGGAAATAGATGAAGCAAATTTTTTTTTTCCAACAAGCCATAATTCAGTGAGCTATGCAGAGAGATTTCAAGCGAAGGAATCCTCATCATACAATGCAGAAAATCAGATAAATGACCAGCACTTCTGAAAAATAAGCCATGAAAATTTCAAAAAGTTTCAGAACCTACTGTACAGTGAGATTGAGACTGGCATCCATGTATCAATGTCTTCTGTTTGAGTCCAAAACCATGCTTTTAGAGGCAGCAACCTTTTCTGCAGCTATTTGCAGAGCATCCATGGCCACTGTATAGCTATGTATGGATTCGGCCCCATCCTCTATGTATTTGATGGCTTCGATGCGTAAATTTTCATAACGTGCAGTGAAGGACTCCTGCGGATTACTTGTGAATCCGACCATATAGTCATCTATTAATGACTCACTTTTGGCATTTCTTGTCCACCGCTTTAAAATATAGTCAGGTGGAAGTGTGAGGACATTCATTACTCTAAAAACCGCTAGTATATGCCTACATATGATACCAGAAAATTCGAACATTCGGCAGCTACAACAAGCTTTCTTCCTGAAAACATTAACCTTAACAAAGTTGGCTTTGTGGTCTTCCCCAAATTTGGCAACTCGATACACAGCTTCCGATTCCATGTCTTTAATGATGGTTGCTGGATAAGCTAAAGTCTCAACTAATTCCTCCTGAAATTGTTTGAATATCTTTCTTGTATAGACATTTGCCGCTTGTTTTTCCATAGGAGAAGGTGTTTTCAGCACAGGGGCAGTATTTAGGGTCTCATAATCAGATTTGATTTCTTTTTCATGCCCACACGCAATGGCTTTTTCATATTGCCTTATCAGCACCTGAATACTAGTAGATGCATTGATATATCCATCAAAGTATGAGTTAACGCTATCTTTTCCTTGCATTATCGACATCTCTCCAAAGAATGTATCCCTCAGAAAAACAGGCACCCATTTTTGGCGGGCATTGTACATCAGTTGAAGCCATTCATTATTTCTGAGACCACATCTTTCAAGCAGGGATTCCCAACATAATTCAAAGTCTTCAAATCCAAATGAATGATGACTCTGACTCATTGAGGAGCAAGGCACATCCAAATAACACGGGCTGTCCATGATGGTTCCACCCAGTAAATGGGGCAAATGGGACTCGATAACGATTCATCCTGTACGAGGTGTCGAAATTGACAGTGTCTCCAAAATATGCATAATTCTTTCTCGAATTTGCGTCAGCCCAAAAGATGTTCCCAGCCAGATTGTCAAAATCACCCTGGACAGCACAAAAGAAGCCGGGATCCGCAGCCTGCCTTTGCTTCAAATAATCAAGAACAAGCTGACCCCCACTTCCAAGTGTCCTCTGCCTACTAGTGCTCATATAATTCTGGCAGTCAATTTTAGTGAAGCCGACATTATTTACGCCACCCGATTCCTTAATCAGCACAGACATCACACCGCTCGGGCCCATCCCTGCCGCCTGAAGGGTATCTATCAAACTCCTCGCAGGACCCGGAACATGCCTATGCGACCGGAGGCAATGCACCTTATCAGGCGGCACGAGCTCGTGATTATGCTCCTCAACGAATTTCGAAACAGCCCATTTCCCGGAGCTCCGCTTCTTCACGGTCATCTGCGCCTTACACCCGACCCGAGTGACGGTACGCCGCCGCTTCTTGGACTTACCCTCGCCGCCCCCGCGACGGAACCCCTCGCGAGAGCACACGACCTGGCGGCACACGACCGAACCGTCCCGCCGCGACCTCTGGTAGACGCTGACCCGGGTGCCGAAACCTATCCGGCGAGCGTACGAGTTGTAGAAGGTCCTGGCGACCTGCTCGGAGTCGAACTCCATGCCCTCGCAAGGCTCCAGGCTCGGGTCCCCATCGGAGCCCGACGAGTCGCCGGCGCCGGAAGACGCGGGCCTCTCGACCGGACCGCCGTCCTCGCCGGCCGAATCGCCGACCTCGAACTCGACGACGTCGTTGCCGATGCTCACGGGCTCAAAATCCAAGACCGAGCAGTGACGCCTAAGGTGCTACCCGATCCGACGACGACCATTCTGCTCGTGCGAGGGAGCGGGAGCTGAGAATTGCAGGGCGAGGGACTCGATCATATCAACCCGAAGATCGAAAATTTGCGCCTGGAGAACGGTGAACACTTCTAGCGCAGCGCAGTCAATCTCGAGAGAGGAGGGAAAAAAATGAGGAGGATAAGGATCGGGTACCGATCGCGTGCGGACGGGTGGCGTCTCGTCGTGTACCGTGCGCCGTCCGATCGTGCACTGACAGAATCGGGACGATTCTGAAAGTTTTGTCACGCATTGACACGCTGGAATAATAATTCGATAACGATTCTACAGAACTAATAATCGAGTAGAGAAAGTCACCGGACCCATTTGAAAATTACCACCCTCTCGTGAAATTTATTAGCCATATTTGGCAAATGCACAGTCTCTACTCAAAAGTTCGTAAAAATTTTATCCTGACGACAGATCAAGAATTTTCAGTCCATAACTAAACTTTTTTTGTGTTCCAAGAACTTATGCTTAATTTCCCAAAAGGAAATTAACGAAAGCCATCAACACTATTTGAAGGATTATTATCATCCCTCAAAAATTACAAATCACATTCAAAAAATGCATGGCGAGCGCCGAGGAGATTTCGAAATTTTCTCCTTACGACATACATAGACTTTAAATCTTAGAAGTAAACTTTTAAATATATAATTTACAATTTGGTAGATTCATGGTTGATACTGCGTTGCTATTTATGAAAATTTGTAAACCCTAGGAAGCGTGAGGACTATCGTGAACATAATTTTAAGTACGGTAGCCCTTGTCTAAATTGTGTACAGTTCAGGTGATGCAGTAAGTAGAATTACAAGCAGGTGATGCAATAAGTAGAGTTACGTGAAAAGATTCATTTGAAACCGATGCCTACTTTTTTTAATTTTTTCTTTTTGAAGTATCTACGTAATTGATATCCGTTCACCGATGCAGATGAAATAGTCAATAAATTAAGTCTCAACAATTAGAGTATTTTCCTAATTAAGATTGCACTGAACTTATAGGTGCTACCTTTTGGCTAAGAGAACATACTAGGTACCAATAGAGTAATGATCGCTAGAAAGAATTCACATGCATGGAGTCGAATTTAGTCGACGGACTACCATAACCTTCCAAGGTAAGCTCATAATTTCAATTCAAGGAAGCAAAATCTCGACCCATTGTCTCAAGCATTCGAAAGCAAGGATCGAGCCGCGTGATTTGGGCAAGGCGACGCCCCGCCTCACCCAAAGTAGTAAGTCCGACCCTCTTTGTATCGAATATATTCATGAAGTGCTCAAGTCCTTGAAGTGCTTCTCCTATATTTGTCCCTAGTCAGGGGGATTGAGAATCACATATCACTGTTAAAAAATAGTAAAATTGATTTTGTGTTTTGATTAGCTTATTTGTCTTTTAATTATTTTTGGCTAAGTGTGTGAAAGCAAGAGTTAGTCGGTTTATAAAAAGCCAAAGAAAAGTGGGCTGCAGCGTCACTTCGTAAACCGCCAAAGGAGAGAATTCTTGAAGAAGCCACAAGCGGTACTTGTTGCTGGAGTCTTCAAGAGTAGGAAGAAAGCTTCAACTTCATAAACTTGAACGTGAAGGAAAAGTTTCAGCCCACAATCATTGACTCATTAGCCAAGAAGAAAAGTTCAACTTCAGCTCTTGCACGTTGAAGATAATGGCAGTGAAGATGCTTATAAATATAGGGTTATGTTAGTTTATTTAGTGTGTGAGAGAGTGAGAGTAAGAGAGTTTTAAGCTTAGCAAAGTTTGTGTGTGTACTCCATTAAGCCTTTACAAGGCATATTGTGTAATATAATCTCTCTTTGTGTGTTTACACTCTCTCCCTCCAAATCCTTTTGGTTCTAAAAATTGGTATCAGAGCTAGCAATGGCATCCACTAGTTCTGTTCAGATGCAACTTTCGAAATTGAACGGAAAGAATTTCAACAACTGGTCCGTCCAGATGAAGGTTCTATTCAAGTCCCAAGATTTGTGGAACCTGGTGGAGAATGGCTACACCGAAGTAGCTGATGCTGAAGAATTCAATGCTTTGAGGAAGGAGGAAAAAGAAGCGTTGGTGGAATCTCGAAAGAAAGATTAGAAAGCATTATATGCGATCTTTCAAGCCATGGAGGAGACGTTATTTGAAAAATATCGAGTGCTGAGACAGCGAAAGAAGCGTGGGATATATTGCAAAAATCCTATAAAGGCGATGATCGTGTCAGGTGGGTGCGGCTCCAAACACTTCGAGGAGATTTTGAGTCTTTACGCATGAATGACTCTGAATCTATCTCGGCTTACTTTGATCATGTACAAACCATCGTTAACCAACTAAGGGTTAATGGTGAAGAGCTCCAAGAAGTACGAGTCGTAGAAAAAATCTTGAGGTCATTGATTGAAAGGATTGACTATGTGGTTGTGGCGATCGAAGAAGGCCAAGATATATCAACCATGACGTTGGAGCGGTTGATGGGTTCATTATGCTTGCATGAGCAAAGAATGAACCAGAAGTCCATCAGTTCGAATATTGAGCAAGCACTGCAGAGTCGGGTCACTCAATCAAATCGAGGAGGTCATCATGTTGGCCGAGGTCGTGGAGGTGCCCGAGGTAGAGGTGGAAATCTGAATTCCACTAAAAGATATAAAACACGTGGCAAATCAAAAGTCAAGTGTTTTAACTGTAACAAATTCGGACATTACAAATCCGAATGTCGAGCAAACATGAGGCAAGAGCAGCCATAATATGTGCACGTTGTCGATGCAAATGAAGTGGTGTTAGCATGCCAAATGGATGACTCAAGTACCATGAACACAAAAAATTGGTACCTTGATATTGGGTGCAGCAATCACATGTGTGGTCAAAAGGAGCTATTTTCGAAGTTAGATGAGACAGTTCGTGGTGAAGTTAACTTTGGGAATAAATCCAAAATTCCCGTGATGGGCAAAGGTAACATTGATATCAAATCAAAAGATGGTACTAATGTTACTATTGCAGACGTTTACTTTAAGCCAGGACTTTTTTGCAATTTGCTGAGTGTTGGGCAACTATCCGAAAAAGGCCACAAAGTTAACATTGAAAATGGTGTGTGCACCATTAGAGGTGCAAACAATAAGTTGATTACGACGACACATATGATGAAGAACCGGATGTTTCCTCTATCCCTTCAGACGAAGACTCTATTGAGTTTCCGAGCAATGACAAAAGACAGCAAGTGGCTGTGGCATCTTCGGTTCGGTCATCTAAATTTTCGTGGACTTAAATTACTAGTCTAGAAAAAGATGGTGACTAGCATGCCCTTGAGTGATGCTCTAGACCGCTCATGTGAAGGATGTCTCGTTGGAAAGCAACATCGGAAATCTTTTCCAATTGGGAGAGCTAGAAGAGCCAAGCAACCTCTGGAGTTGGTACATACAGATATCTGTGGCCCTGTTGAGGTGGAATCATTTGGAAAAAAAAAGGTACACGCTAATTTTTGTCGATGATTTTACTAGAAAAACATGGGCTTATTTTTTGAGAAAAAAATCCGAAGCTTTTGGAAAATTTAAAGAATTCAAAGTCTATGTTGAGAAACAGAGTGGCTTTAATTTAAAGACATTGAGATTCGATAGAGGTGGAGAGTTTACTTCCAATGAATTTGACAATTATTGTAAAATTCATGGAGTGAAACGTCAGTTGACTGCTAGCTATACTCCTCAGCAAAATGGTATAGCAGAAAGAAAGAATAGAACAATTTTTGAAATGGCAAGAAGTATGCTAAAGGCTAAAGCATTACCGAAGGAGTTTTGGGTAGAAGCCGTTGCTTGTGCTGTATTTGTGTTGAACAGGTGTCCAACAAGGAGTGTTCTTGGAAGAACTCTAGAAGAGGCTTGGAGCGGCAACAAGCCAGATGTTTCGTTCCTACGGGTATTTGGGTGCGTAGCATATCCCCATATACCGAACGAACGAAGAAAAAAGTTGGATGATAAAAGTGAGAAGTGCATTTTCATTGGATATAGAATGTGACTAAGGGTTATAAGCTATATAATCCTGTCACTGAGAAGGTAATTATTAGCAGGAATGTCCAATTTTTAGAAGATGAAGCCTGGGATTGGAATCAAAAGGCTGACCAAAAAGACATTCCTATGGAAGATGAACCATTGGTGAGGGAGACCGAAGAATCTTCAATTGAAGATCCATCACTTTCACCCGGTAGTTCATCCTCCTCATCAGCAACAACTGCAGAACCATTGATTCGTCGTTCACGACGATTGCAGAAGACGCCAGTAAAATTCAAGGATTATGTGGTCACAAGAGTTAATCATAATGACAGTGACAAAATCACTAATGAAACAATGGTAAACTTTTGTTTATTTACCAAATGTGACCCCATATCCTATGATGATGCAGCAACAGATGAGAAGTGGAACCAAGCAATGGATGAAGAAATCCACTCCATTGAAAAGAATGACACGTGGGTGCTAACTTCTTTACCACCTGGTAAGAAGCCTATAGGTGTCAAGTGGGTGTACAAAACGAAGTACAAACCCAACGGTCAGGTGGACCGTTACAAAGCTAGACTGGTGGTGAAAAGCTACAAGCAAAAGCTAGGTATTGATTATTTTGAAGTATTTGCACCAGTGCCTCGAATGGATACCATTCGAATGATCTTGGCACTTGCAGCTCAGAATCGTTGGAAAATCCATCAAATGGATGTGAAATCGGCATTCCTTAATGGTTTTCTCAATGAGGAAGTATATGTGGAGCAACCACAAGGTTATGTGAAGAAAGGGAGTGAAAATCAAGTTTATAAACTGAAGAAAGCGTTGTATGGGCTAAAACGGGCACCTCGAGCTTGGTACACGAGGATCGATACTTACCTATTGGAGCATGGCTTTCAAAAGTGCCCTTATGAGCATACACTGTATATCAAGTCAAATACTAATGGCGATATTATAATTGTTTGCCTTTATGTTGATGATTTGATATTTACAGGAAGCTATGAGAAGATGTTTGCTAAATTCAGGGAGGCCATGACAAGTCAATTTGAGATTAATGTCCTATTTTCTGGGCCTTGAAGTGCAGCAGACAAATGAAGGCATATTTGTTTCATAGCAGAAGTATGCTAATGATATTTTGAAGCGATTCAATATGGAAACGCTCAAATCAATTCGAACTCCTGTAGCAGAACAGTTGGAGTTGAAGAAAGAAGGAACCGGTGAACTAGTAAATCTCACTTATTTTAAAAGTATTGTTGGCAGTTTAAGATATTTGGCTACCACTAGGCCAGATATAACTTATGGCGTGGGAATTATTAGTCGGTTTATGGAGAAACCATATCAATCACATTTGCATGCAGCAAAAAGAATTTTAAGGTATGTCAGTGGAACTCGTGATCATGGAATTTTATATTCTTACACTGACAATTTCAATTTAGTGGGGTATACAGACAGTGATTGGGCAGGTGATACTGAAACATGGAAGAGCACTTCCGGATATACGTTCTTTCTTGGATCAGGAATAATTTCTTGGTCATCAAAGAAACAACAAGTTATTGCACTCTCAATAGCTGAAGCATAATACATTGTAGTATCTTTAGCAGCATGTCAGGCGATGTGGCTTAGAAGGATGCTTTTTGAGCTTATGCATGAACAAAAAGGTCCTACTAAATTGATGTGTGATAACAAGTCAGCAATTGCATTAGCCAAGAATCCTGTATTTCATGGCAGGAGCAAACATATCAACATCAAGTATCATTATATCCGTGAGCTGATTAAAGAAGGTGAGATTGAACTTGATTTTTGTAAATCTGAAGACCATATTGCAGATATTTTGACAAAACCATTGAAGGCGGATTTGTTCGAGAATTGAAGACAATGCTTGGTGTTGTTGTTTTTGAAAATCAATTTTAAGGGAGGCTGTTAAAAAATAGTAAAATTGATTTTGAGTTTTGATTAGCTTATTTGTCTTTTAATTATTTTTGACTAAGTGTATGAAAGCAAGAGTTAGTCGGTTTATAAAAAGCCAAAGAAAAGTGGGCTGCAGCGTCACTTCATAAACTGCCAAAGGAGAGAATTCTTGAAGAAGCCACAAGCAGTACTTGTTGCTGGAGTCTTCAAGAGTAGGAAGAAAGCTTCAACTTTATAAACTTGAACGTGAAGGAAAAGTTTCAGCCCACAATCATTGACTCCTTAGCCAAGAAGAAAAGTTCAACTTCAGCTCTTGCATGTTAAAGATAATGGCAGTGAAGATGCTTATAAATATAGGGTTATGTTAGTTTATTTATTGTGTGAGAGAGTGAGAGTAAGAGAGTTTTAAGCTTAGCAAAGTTTGTGTGTGTACTTCATTAAGCCTTTACAAGGCATATTGTGTAATATAATCTCTCTTTGTGTGTTTACACTCTCTCCCTCCAAATCGTTTTGGTTCCAACAATCACGAGCTATACCCATTGACGGGAGAAGTTGGCACTCGCGTTACCAGATCTCAGATAGGTTGTAGCACTTCAACTAGAATTTCCTGGGTGAGAAATGCGACAGACAGTTGTACAGATTTACCTCTAGGTCAGAACGTGAACTCAAAGTACTTTAAAACTTAGCAAAACAATCCGAGTCTTCCAAAGTTCGTGGAACAATCCTCTGGAATTTCCCTCCAGATACAGCAACTGAGAAAGGCAGCTAACCTAAATTTATTACCACCACCTTAAAGTAACTCCACCGCAATCCTGATTCGTAAGGAAAACGAAGAGTAAAGGAAAGATATGTACGACTGTACAAGAGTTGGGCACTCCAAAAAATTTGGTCACTCAAAGTGGTGACCCATTGGAGGTAGGCATGGACATAACCGAGAGAACGTCGGTGACGGAAGCCATAATGCTCAGAGCTGCCTTCAGAACGTCTTGCGAACACCCTGGCTTTACAATAGTTCGGACCTGGGATGGAACAAAAAACAAGGCAATCAGAGGTGAGCGCAAGAGTGTACTCGTGCTCCAAATGAGGGAAGAAATTAGGTCACAGAGAATGTTTCTGTGTTCTGTGTATGCTGCAAAACGACTAACTCTCTTTTTTCCTAATAGACCAAATTTATCTTTCTTACTGTGCATGAAGTTCTCATAATTATACCCACATAAGCACCATTATTTAGTCCTTGCTAAAAGCCATTTTAGGATATTTTTCACATTTCGCTGACTCATTATTTAATATTGATTACATTGTAAGGGGAAGATCACTAATACTTGCATGCACTTGCTATGAGACAGAGAGAGATCATATAGTTATTTCAAATTAGGATCGCTTCTAAATCCTGATCTTTCTACAGTATAATTCCATAATCCCAAGTAAAACCATCAATATATTAATCTAATGAGCTTGGTGTACTGTTCAAGCTCAGTTAAACATTCTACCCGATTTTCAATTTGCTTGTTTTATGTCAAGCAGGATAGTAGGATATAACATGTCTTGATAGATAAATTTGAATACCTTATCCAGATGTTCCTGGAGCTTCTTAATACGGCCCATGTAGTCCTGGTCTTCCACACACAGAGTTACTGGCTTAGAGTCCACACCAGGGCCATCAAATTGAAGGGGTCCTGGATTTCTATAGACGTCCTCCATCAAGAATTTTGTTGCATTTTGTCTCAGCAACCTGCACAAATTCTCCACTCAAAAACTTGGGAAATAATTCAACTTAAGGTACTATACGAGCGTCTCAAGACACAACACTGGGATATATTCCTGTTGTTTGGCTCAGTAGAGAGAAAATGGTGACAAGATGCAACAAAACTGCAGATCAACCATGCCAAAAAAAGTTTACCAAAAAAAAAAACAAACAGAATTTTTTCGGCATTTTAGATAACTGTAACTAATCAAGCCTGTCAAAACTCAGAGACCATGGATACTTACTCGTAGGCTTTTCCTTTCAAGTCCACAGTGGCTGGATGAATTGTAGGTTTCCCAATGGATGAGGCCCCTGGATTTTGTGCCCATCGTTTGACAGTCATCATTGACTGGTCATTGCATTAAAATCGGTGACATGAGTATTGTCTCCCACAAGTAATTAAGCTAGAATTATATGAATCCTAATGGAAATTACGAAATTCAGAGTATTTGCAGCAATAATGTCAGTAAATGATGAACGTACTGCTATGGGGGCAGCACCACAGCGCCACTTATTGACAGGATTCTTCAAATTAGTTACAGTAGCCATGTAACCATTCAAGCCAGCAGCTAGAATATGGTAGCAGATATGCCCAAGGACCTGAACAAGAAATATTTCATAATCACTTTACTATTTTGAAAAAGAGACCAAATGCTCTAGGAGGCCACTTACATAAGCATAGTCGCAATCAAATTTTGATGGTAAAGATCCCCGAGCTTGATAACCAAAGAAGTGGCATATAGCATTGAATTTCTTCCCCTTGTATGTTCCTTCTTTCTGTTGAAAACCAAAACAAATCACAGACTTAAGATCTCATGAAGATAAAAGAGGGATTCTGGCAAAAAGTGATATTTATATCCTTGTTCAAGGAACGCCATGAAAGAACAAAAACATTATGTTGCACAGTCTCAGATGCAACTCACACAAAATAAAGCAATCATCTATAAGGATGAAAACAATAGGATGGGAACAAATATTCAAATGTTCAACTATTCCATAATCTTCCAAAATCTAAATTAAATTAGCCGAAACTGCTCTAGGTAAAATTTTTGTAACCCATTGTTCTGTAGAAGCATCAGCTTGTCATGTGAATGACAAACATTCTCATATTTTTATCCCTAGATATAAAAGTCAGGCAAAATAATCTCATCTGCACTCATGCAGTTGAAGATATCACAAAAAGCTGCAAACCATCAACTTTTTCAATTCCCAGCTTAGAGAACCTGAATAATACAAAGACCTATAGGAGAAAAGAAAAGCTAACAAAAATTGTAAATAAAAGGTAGAGGGAGAAAAGGT
Source organism: Eucalyptus polyanthemos subsp. polyanthemos (assembly GCA_017140185.1). Lineage (NCBI taxonomy): Eukaryota > Viridiplantae > Streptophyta > Magnoliopsida > Myrtales > Myrtaceae > Eucalyptus > Eucalyptus polyanthemos. The sequence goes on from CM029462.1 coordinate 48,288,813, forward strand.
TTGATTTTCCTAACAGGCATAATTTTTCTTGCAGATTAGTTCAACTGTGTGCTGAACCATGATCCCTGACCCTATCACAGTATCTTACCATCCGCTTTTTCATTTCTGCCTCCACCAGATGTGCTAAAAGTTTTTCAGTTTCAATCTGAAAACAAAATCAAACATGTATCGCTTACTACAAATTATACATTTCAATAAAGTGTTGATACGTAGGCAAGTAGATTACTCCTTTACCTGGGACAACTGAGCAGAGTCATCTGACTCAGGGAAAAGGATCAGCTGTAATATCAAAGCTCTCAGTTTAGAAATGGAAACATAGCTCATCCTTAATTATTGAAAAATCTATTGAATGACTACAAGGCATAACTGTACCTGTTTTCTGATGAAGGGTGGCAAAAACTCAAATAATGCTGATGCCCAGGGCGAAAGTTGAGAGGAAATGTTATCAGCAGAAACACCTAGCTTGAGCAATCCGTGAATTTCCTGAGAGAAGAACTTACTGTCAGTACAATACGAGTCTAAATTTTTAACTTCGAAAGGAGAAGTCCCTTTTGAATAAGAACCAACAATAGCATCAAAAGGAGCAGAAGGAGCACCCCTTCAATTTTTACCTCTAATTTCCTTTTATTCTTTTTGGTGTTCTCTTCTATTCTTTTATGTCTGTTTGTTTTTTAATTTATTTTGGGTTGTTCTCTTCTTCTTTTTCCCTTTTGGATGTTCTCTTCTTCACAAGTATTACCTTCAAAAGAGCGTAAACTTCAGGAATGCTCTCTATCAGTCCTTCTGGCAATAGGATGACCCCGTGGTACTTTTCTGGTTAAAAGTTATACATGTTCAGTCAGATGAAGTCCACTACAAATGATCAAAATATAACATGAATGTAGCGGGACAAGAACCTTGCACTGCTCTAGCTTGAACTGCATCACAGATTTGTTTTGTAATGTCAAAAAGAGTAAGCTTTGATGCAGCAACTTCCTCTCCAAGAATCACCTGAAGGAAGGGGAAAGAAAAAGAGAATAGCTGAACAATGAGATTCTCTCTTCTAATCTTAAACTGGCAAACTGAACATGCTAACCATATTCGGATGGGACAGGAGAGTGCATTCCAAAGCAACGTGCGATGCCTTCCGGCCCATGAGTCGGATAAAATAATAGTACTGCAGATAAATGTAAAGAACTATTAAATTATTTTCTTAAAGAGGAAAAGAATAATCAACAGCAACTGACATGCACATGATGCCAAGCAAAACTAGACGAATATGAGAGATGAGGCTAACATGCATAAATATATGGAGAATTGAAGATTCATCGAGATAAGAGAGAACAGGAAAATTTTTCTGATACTTAATTGTACATTTACCCATGCTTACAAAAACATCAGAAACAATCGACATCACAATTGGTGTGTAACTTAAATCATCTAATTACCTTCTCAGCTGAAAGGGCATCTGTGCAGACATTACTGATGAGTTGGGAATTCACCTGAATGTAGAAAAGAAACAAGGAGTTTTAGCTTGCATTTAGAGATGAACAACTTAAAAAGGCTTTGAGTAAACACAGCTCTAACTAGAATCCTACCCAGAAACGTGAGGCAGACAATACCCTCTAAACCAGTTTTGCATGCAAAAGAAAATGCAATCACAGATCATATACACTGGAACATATTATTGATAAAAAATGTCTTTGTTCCAAAAATGCCAATGCCAATGCCACCCCCTAGAATCTAGTAAATGTGAACTCAAAGAAATAAGGAAAATAATATATCTGGTCTGTAAAATATCATCCAGCTCTAAATTGTGCCATTAGTCTCTTCTTTGAAAGCAATCAACATCCAAGAGAGAGAGAGAGGATTATTTGTAGGCTTACACCAAGACCAATTTACACCAGGAAGACAAATGCCAATTATTATAATAATCTGTTGAAGATTCCAACTAAAAACTAGTCCATTACTGATGTCATTCCCCGAGGTCTTGGATTTTGACCAATATGATATCTCAACGACTCCAAACTGATAAAATTGGAAAATGCTGTAATATTCCTGAGTCCTGACAACCCAGATTCCATCTTACTATGCAAGTGCTACTTGCACCTGACAAACCACTAAATTTGAAAAGAAAAAGAAAAATAAATTTGATTGCCCTTCGGTACCTTACAGATTGTATCAAAGCCAACATTAGTTTCCACAAATTGATTCTTCAAATCTCCATTCAGTGTCACAGGAACACCAACCACCTGCAAGAATTAAATTAGAAGTAACAACACGGTGCTGCAGGATGCCCTATTATGGATCTTTTGGATGCCCCACCTCTAATAGGACTACTAAGTTCATACTGTCTCAAAAAATAAACAAGAGAGGTAAAGTTTGCCCTTCTGGTAGAAGAGTACAGAACGACTACTTTATATTATAAACTTTAAAATACCATGCTTCTCAAGGTTTGCAGATGAAATACCTTAGTCGGGCATTGTGCTTCAGCAAATGTTTCGGCAAGCTGAGCAGCGTCCGTGTTTGACGTAACCCCTTTATAGATGTTACAGAGACAAAGCTTAGAGACCGGAAATTACAGTCAATAACAGATGAAAGACATCTCGAGAATTTTTGCAGATGTATCATCATTACCTCCAATAATGACAAGTCCATCCAATTTCAAGTCATTGCATGAAATTAGTGCAGCATTAACTTGCTCTGTTGTTCTTATTTGATCCTTTGTCCGACCAAGCAAGTCATAACCGCCTTGATGAAAACCGCCATGTCAAAATTCATAAAATTGGCATCTTTAAAAAAGAATTCCTCAGGCCCAAATATACCTTGGTTTTTGTAAGTTGACAGGATGTCATCCGTTATCTCAAGAGTTTTCTGAGCAAAAAGACCTTCAGAACCACCTGTTCAGGAAAGCAACAATCAGTCAATACCATTAATGTAAGGCTGCAAAAGGAGAAGACAAACTATATACAAGAAATCCACTCACAAAGAAACCATTTTATGATAATGGAGAAAGATATTAAGTCAATAAACAATCTGACAACTTTTTGCCCACAGTGTGTTTTTCCTCTAATTATGCAAATGGAAAATTATCTTAGTTTCTCTCAAATTGTTACACAAAAAATGAAAAAAAAAACAGTAGATAAGCCAATCATTATATATTGACATCAGGATCCGGGAAAACATACAAGATAGAAGCAGTCAATGTAAATCAACCCTGTATTTGTGAAATGATTATTGAAAACAAAGAAACTTGCTCGCAATTATAACAATTTTTAAAGGGTCAAGTCCGACATGTTCATGCACAAGCAGAAATGAGGCGAAAGTTGCAGCTTTACCAAGAAATCCAAGCAACACGTTCTTAGGGTTGTGGATCTTCAGAGCCTGGTAAAGACCCCAGATAACGTTATGTCCTCCTGGCGATTGTCTGCCACAGAATACTATACCCACCCTGTATAAGAAGTCACATAATAGCATCAACAAAAGCTTCATCAGATACAAGAACATAAATTCCGAGCAATAATTACAGAAGGATAACCTATCCACCTAGCAAATAATACTGCCAACCCTGCATTCCATCAATCAAGTGTGGAAAAACCACAGAACAAAGAAAATGAGCGCCCGCAATTGCTTCGCTACTGTCATTCTGTGCAAGGCTTTACATTTCACCAGACGGACCGAAGATTATCTAAGATGCTGCTTAAACAAAGTGCATAAATTTCCTAACTCTCAGTAGATAAAATCATCATCATCGTCAGACAGGGAAACCGAGAAAAGTCGAAACTCAGCTACATCATCTAAAATACAAAAAGCAGTCTCGTATCAAGTGCCTGATAGGAGGATGCTCCGTTATAATCAGAGCGTCAGGGACGTTGGCAGTCGCCCGGAGGAAGTGAGCCAAAGGTTGGCCGTAGGTGTGCGGGAAGTATCTACTGATGGAATGAACATCGGCAGGATCCGCCGCCGTCGTGGCATCGCCGTATTCCACCCTGACGGTCGTTCCCTGCAGGAAGAACGATCCTATCAGCGAGCGTCCACCACTCCAAGCAGAGCAGAACTACTTCCACCGCAAACCGCGAGAGTCACCGACCGAAGCGAACCGGTTACCAAATATCGAACCAGCACTTTCACGGTCGACGTCCATGCTCACGTTCACACGGAAAAAGAATGGTCCATCGGATTGACCAGACCGATGGAACCAGCGTAACCGCGTCAACACGTTCTAGAACAATCCTCGATCGTCAAACCGCTTTCAGATAATTCCTCGCGTGCCGAAGTCCGGGCCGGAAAACCAGAGGCGAAACGAGGAAGGAAGAGAGAGAGAGAGAGAGAGACGTTGCCTGGAGGCAAGGAGGGAGCTCGGGCTGGTAGAGGGAGCGTTGCTTCTGGAGGTCGGAGAGCTCGCGCGGAATGCCATAATCGGAATCCATTTCTCGCTGGCTTTTTGTGCTGCTGCTGCTGCTTCATCGGCCTTCGAAAATGGCGGGTTTTATATACGGAGAGATGGAGATGGAGGAGGGCCCGGAGATATACCTCCAAACCGGTCAGCCCAGAGCACACCGGTTTTACTGGGTTTACGCGGCCCCGGGGGTTTTCCCTAACGAATTCGCCTCCGTTTTGCCGCGTTTTTACGACTGTGCCACGATGGGTTTTGATCAAAGGTTGACGGAATTCCGGGGTCTCTGGCTTTAAAAGCTGGGTTTGATTTTAACGAATTTCATCGATTTGAAAAAAATGAATAAATAAATAAAGAGAGAAAAGTTGAGCCGATTATCCGATCCTCTTGATTGATTCGAGCTCCTGACTGGTATTTCACATGAGATTTGATCATATCCCAATTCAAAAAGCACATGAAACGCGATTAAATAAAAATTTAGTTCATGCAAATATAGATATGGTCACATCTCGTGAAATTTGACTTTTTAAACCTATAGATTAATTTTGATGACGCGTGCGCGTTCTTTACACTGTTTGAAAACGAGACCTCTCAAAAGAAAGAATGAAGGGGGGAGATATTTGTGAAGGAAAATGCCCCTGGGAATATCCCAGGGCAAGAGGATATTCTGGTATTTTCCACAGGTGAGCCCGTTGTATTATCACAAACAAAAGGCATCGAGGAAGAAAACACGCCGGTGGTATCACTCACCCAACATTTGGTATCCTCCGCTCCTAACATTTAATTAAACATAAATTTCAGAATTTATTAAAAATCTTACTAATCTCATCGTGAATCTGGTGAAAATACCAATCATCCAAATCAACAATTCAAATATCAAAGATTATACAAGATTACGAGGATGAAGGGGTGTATTAAAAAAAGAAAAAAAAAAACTAACTTGGCCACTTATTGTGTAAAATTGATATGGTGGACTGGATGTATTATTTCATGCGAAAGCGAAAGAAAGCAAATCTTCTTCGATTTATGCTGCACGCGATGTCGCGTGTTTTCATCCGAGGCTATGATGCAATGCAAGTAAAACCAAGGGCCAATTGATAATGGCAACGGCAATTCATAATCACGCGGGTCAACATGATCAATCGAATATCAAGCCGAACATTCGCAGATGCTGTTTTTTTCTTTTCCCTTATTAAATTTCATTAGGAAGTGGCTAACGAGACTAGCAAATTGCCCATCTTATTACATGACAAGCGTCATCGTGAAATGTTTAGCAGCGCTTGATTGTTCATCGAGAAACAGAAAATGTCGATTTGAGTTATTTTAATCTTTCTATTGGCAGAGTTGTCGAAGACAAACAGGAGACTGGCATTTATCCGCGGCTCGCTAGTAATCCATGGTTTTGCGGCTCGCCAACCCACGTTTCCCCTGGTTTTCGAATGAGCAAATCTTTGAAAATGCATAGTCACCTTTTTAAAGGTGATTCGAGTGACGAAATCTAGCATGCCACCGAAAAGGAGCGTTCTTCTCTGTCTTTGAATTCTTGAATTCATAAAATTACCCTCTGCATAAGAGTTTTAAATAGCACGATGACGGTAGCTCGGACGATCCAAGATGAGGCAGGATATGTTTATACTAACAGTAACCATCGATATAGCAATCTCAAGTCACTCCATTTACAAAAACCCAACAGGAAAACTAAACTAAGCAAGAGCCCGGACGGCTTTCTTTTAGGTTTGTTTCTAGATGACGACCATCAAAAGTGACACATCCCACGAACGAAAGATCACCTCATGCCAAAGCTCGAGGAACGAGATAACATGGTTTCATCTTTGTCCTTGAAGCTCTGCATCTCCTGGTCATGACGAAAGAATGTGATGCCGATACTTCAAACGCGTGCCCTCTTATTCCTCTTGGAGCCCAGCTTCTCAGATCTTTCTCTCCGACGTTTTCCAGTGGCGGAGCCACCGGACACGGTTGGAGAGGCACGGGCCGGGTAAACAGGCACATGATGCCCAGGAACCAAAGCAGGGAACCCAACAGCAGGGATTCTGTATCAATAACCAAAAAAAAAATGAGAACAAAATGAAATGCGTGCGTTACTTGATATGTAGGCGTACAAACCGTCTACCGAATCCTAACTTCTAAGCACTTATCCTCCATTTCTGTTCCAATTCCCCATCTTCGCTGTGCTCTTCTAGTTTTACCTTTTCTCCCTCAATCGGCCTTTTCTCTAAGCTAATATCAGAAGAGATTCCAAACTGAAAACATGAGCACTTTCACCACAACCAAAGATCCTACACTCTTACACACTGAACAGTCGACAAGAAGATAACGGAGTAGTTAACTGAATATGCATCAAATTAAGAGAAAGGGAAAGTTAGATCCTAATACGAGTATAAAATAGGTCCTCCATGTCACAATTTGGAAGTCATTGCCAATACAAAATGCAGATGTAAGAAGTCGGTTTAATAGCAGATTGTTGCAAAAGGGTCTGCCGAATCATGCTTCTTCATAAATCTAGAAACAACAAATTGACCCACATCCAACAACTCAATTTTCGTTTGTGCCAAGATTACTGTAAGTAAAATTCAATTTCCAAGTTTCAGCTCCGCCAAACATAAAGGACCCAAAACTGAAGATTTCGTTTTCAGTTTCAACTTCAACAAAAATTTCATCTTTATATGGTCCTTAATGATTTCTTCTCAGAAGGCATAAATTAACTTCAAACTGTTTTGCGCTCTTAAATATTGTACTCAAGACTGCAGTCTGCAGCTTTTTGGATCGCGTGAACTCCACCAATTAAATGAAGAGTTACCTATTATGGAGCTAAGAACTATAATATATATTTCCACATGCATCGAAAGCACAAGCAGAAACGTACCCAACAAGAGCACAGCAGACTCCTGCTTGGCCATGGTAGCACCATACGCACCGCCATTCTCCAAATTCAGACGCAGAGCTTGATTCTCAGCCACAAAGCACTGGAGCAACCGCCCCAGCCTGCGGCATTCCCCTTCCATATATTTGCTCTTCATCTCCAGCTCTTTCACGTAACTTCTCTTCCTCTCCCTCGACCTAGCCGCCGCATCCTTATTCCTGAGCTGCCTGAAATAATCCCCCCACAAGCCCTCAAAATCATGAGGAATCACCTAATATGCAATTTAAAATACACGACGGTAATTCTCCGCGCGATCTAATTATTCTTCCCCGACGGAAGCACATAACAAGTACTCAAATTAGGAAACTAGCTCGTAGAATCAAACGATGAATTACATGGTTCTTGGTAATCATATCCAGTGTTGAAGCAGTAGCTATAGCATAAGATAAATCTAAATGATTTTGATTTCAGAGAATATTGCCATGAGAATAAAACTATTGTTATCCGAACAGAGTACGAGAAGTATACTTAGGACAAACAACCAACAGCAGCTTCGCATAGTAGAGTCCACAAGTCGAAACAGAGCTACACGCGCGAATTACTAGTACCTTCTCTGTTTCTTAGAGACGGGATCATCATCATCAGCGTCCTCGGAAAGCTCGTTATCTCCGGCGACCAGCTTCTCATCCCGTTCGCCGCCGCCGCCGCCGCCGCCGTCGGATGAATTGGACTCCTTGTCGCTCGCGCCGTCTGTCGCCTCGGCCGGTCCGCCCTCGGGGAAATCAACGAGCAAGCCGGCGAAGAAGCGATCGAAGACCTCCTGACTCGGCTCGACGGCGACGGCTTCCTCGTCGTCCTTCATCAGCATGCCCTCGATCTCGCCGATCCACGAAGACAGCGATCCCGGAGACGAAGCATCGACATCGCCGGCGTCGAGAAGGCCCGCAGCATCAGGCGATAATTCGTCGAACAGGCTCTGGAAATCGAATTCCAATGCTAAGTCATCTCCTGGTATATCTGGATTCTCCATTAGAACAGAAGAAGAAGAAGAAGAAGAAGAAGCAAAGAAAATAGAAAATAAAAATAAAAATAAAATAAAAATTTAAGTGAGGTAAGAAATGTTTTCGCCTTCGTTTGTGGATGGAAATTTAAGAAGGAAGAGGGCTGGAAAAAGCGCGTGCGTGATTACTTCGAGGGCAAGGAATTGGAAACTTCGCGGAAATTGGCAAAGAAGGACAGCTTTCTTTGAAATTTCAAAGTTTGTACCCCGTTCTAAGATGCCAGCCTGGCATCCATACGCGTGCGCGGTTTACAAATTATCTGATGAACACTAATGCGGTTTTATCCGACCCGATTGACTTGAGAACCGAGAGACTAATATAATTTTGACGACTCATTAAGAAATTGAAAATCTGACAAAATGTACAAACAAACAGCAAACGGAAATTAACCACCGAAATAATAGATCCTTGGCCTTCTGGAGGAGGCGTGGTTCAAAGCACTACGAAGTAGGGAGGGTCACTTAAATGTGATGTTGGGGTGATGGTTTTCCTGCTAATGTTACCGGGGGGTTTATGGCGCATTGTCGGTGCAAGCTAATTCCTCATGTTCAAAAAAAAAAGAACGAACGGAAATTGAAAATGCGTATCTACCATGAAGGAGTCAACATTCAACCACAGATTTGAGTGATTTTTTCAGTAAAATCATTTCCATTTCACAGCGTGTATAGTACTAGATATTTCTTCTTTCGAGTAACTAGGGTTGATCAAAATGCTTGGAGTGTTGGGATCTATTTTAACTTTTTAAATCTTTCCTTAATCAAAATACTTTAAAATTTAGTAAAATATAGAACGTGGACACATAAATTAGTCAAAAATATTTTTATAATCTGTTAAAGACTATAATAATAGTTCACAGTGGAAAAAGCAAAAGAAGTACTTTGACTCACAATTAAGTGTAAACAAAGAGCCACATTTGTTGTACCTCGCTTGCAGCCCACAATTAAGGTATACATGCCAAATGGGAGCCATGAATTGGCGTTAATTCTTTGCTATTGCGTTGAGCCCAACAAAAGAAGTACAACTTTGGAAAACATTACACTTCTTATTAGACCCATATATTTTACATTTGATTGCTTTTCATGTTATCTAGGACATGCATGTATACATTTTTATCTGTTGCTTCTTACTTTAAATCTTGCAATGGACGCACTTAAGTTGGTCACATCTCACAATCTACCATTGGTGCCACCACGGCAGGTGATCACATCTGACAAGTTGTTTGTTGCAAGTACATTGTCCATCGTCCTACACATTATGCATTTCATGTCCAACGCAATAAAGGTCTGCAGAACATACTCGAGTGCGGCATCCAGGTTGCACAAATTAAATAACTGACAATTAAATTATGGATTGTCGTGTAGTGTTCGAGTCAGGTGCTCGAGGAAGAAGGAAGTGGATGAGCAAAGTCGTACAACGCTGCTGCATTCTCTTATGACATTTCATTAAAGGGCTTTATATAACGAATCGACAATTTTCGACATGGTCGAACATAACCTCACTTAAATTCTTCTGTTTGCACAAGCATCTTTGTCGTCCGGCCAGCTAGAAATAACCAACCAAACACCATAACACTGTGACATCCAAACATTCATCTTTCCCTTCAAACTATCCATTCTGAAAATTCTTACAATTTTTAACTATGGAAGGGAAAGAGACCATCATTTTGATCCTTGTTCAAACTCCAACCTTACATCCGTTGCAGACACTTCTCAGTCCGACAGATGATCCTGAAGGAAATGACTTGCGACTCACATGGGGCAAAATAGTATCTAAAAGATCAGGACTTCATGAAGGCAAAAGGTAAGGGACTTGATCCAGTGACTATTGCTCAAATTTTAACTGCGAACTGCTAGAGGAGAAACTGATGTCGACTTATCCCAACCGGAGGAAAGTTAGTCATGCTTTATTGCCAAATGCCAATGTATCTCGCCAACCTAACCAGGAGGAGCTCAACACAGAAATCGCAACGAATAATGCATCAAGTCAAGAACAAGCAAAGACCTGCAAAATGATCTCTTGATATGTTTGCTGAATTGCACTTCCAACAGAAACAACAGCATAAAATGGCAAATTGACATCCTTCGCAGAAGTTAAAAAGAGAGAAATCACACGCGAAAAAAGAGTAGAGTCAGCTTAAGCAAAGGCTTGCTGACAAACAAGTCACATTGGGGAAAAATAGAAAGAAGAAAAAGTCATTTTTTCCTTTCCCTCCCAAATTTATAATATTATCCAAACATCAATTGTTATCCAAAAATCCCATGTGAATTTACATATCGACATTTATATATTGTCAAAATTTCAGGTGTTTGAGACAAGGAAAAGTTAAAATTGGTCCACCGCAAGTTTTAGAGTAAAGAAAAAGCAAAAGACAGAAGTCTTATCCAGCAATGCCCAAAGAAAGACAACAGATACCTCGGCAATGTCAGATGTCAAATTATAAAAGGCGTCTCACAAGGAAAATGACTGTAAACAATCGAGTGAGGTTATAAATGCTGTGGAGTTGGTGCTTTGCTACAGAGGAGGCCAATTATGTAGGGACAGACGGATCAAGAGAAAGAAAAACTTGCAAAAACTGAAAATTCTCAAAAGAATTCGCAGTGGGCAGTGTCACAAGAGGCCTTTCCCAGTAGTGAAATATCGTCCAAATGGGCATTCAATGAATTTTGCTAAACAGCAAGAAGAATAGCTTATCAAACCTCTAGAATCCATTCACTACCTAAGAAAAATTCGTTTCAATCAACTAGGAAAGTAGTGCAAAACCTTATTTGCACATATATGTTTCAAATAAAGAAATGACGGTTGGGTGATCGAGTGATGTCCAGGCCAGAGGAGAGGAAAAAAAGGAAAATGAGACTACTGCTCCACCATGCCCGTCCTCTCAAGATATCATTAGTCTGAAGATCTCTCACACCAGGAGGTTTTTGTATTCCACACACAACCTTTATTAACCAACTCCGACTATTCTAAAACACAACAACATGCATCTGCCCATTAACCTCATTTGTCGAGATGATGGAGTGAACAGCCTCTGCAGCTTTAGTTAGAGAGAGATTATAACTTTATTAAGTTGTAGAGGGAAATTGCGCCATAGCTTTTGGCATCTTTAAAAACGATCCTACTGCTGCACTGCAGCTAAAAGACACAGAAAGAGTCAGCACTTATATGGGCTCCTTGTAATGGATTCAATTCTCGGCAGCAAAAACCTGAAAACCTGTCTGACATTCAGAGGGACAAAAACTCGAACAAGGTAGGTTGTATTAAGAAAAAACACTAGGTTACTCTGTGCCCTGCAAAATCAGATTTTCAAGATCGGAAGAATATAGGATCATAATATACAGCAGATACCGGGGACGACTCTCCTTTTTGAACCAACTTGAGTTGACCTAACCAATTCTGAAAGCTACCAAAAGTGGCCCTAAAAGATGGGTGAAATGATATTAGAGAAGGAAAAGGAAAAAAGTCAAGTTAAGGCGAGGAAAGAAATAAGATACTCTGTCCATGAAGCACCGACTTTGAGATCCCGGTGATACCTAAAAATTGCTGCAACATGTATGCAACAGGATCAATCCCAATTTTCAACCAAGAATCCATGAAGAAATTAAATGGTGTATATAGTTGAGTTAGTATTTTTCACAGCATCTAATCACACGAACAGGGTGCCAAAATCATAACTAAACCTAAGAAAAGAAAACAATATGTAAGGATGAACGCAAAAATAGGACCAATCACAGCCGGGTCAGATGGGTTTAGAGACACGGGCCAACTCTATACACCACATTAGTGTGATAATCTCATTGAAGATAGGTTCCACATGACCAGCGAGCATTAGCATGGACAGTCACTCGTAAACGAGCAAGTTCCTCAGATTAAGCATGGAGAAAGGACTAAAAAACAGAGATTTCAAAGACAGCTGAAATGAGCACGAAGTACTTGATGCCCGCAAATTAAGGATGATCCCGACAACTGAAATCCTCACGATTAACTATAAATCTACCAATCGGAGCTAAAGCACCATCTTAACAGTTCCCACTGCCTTACTCAACACATAATGACTTCCAGCTTTAGAATGTTAACAGGAAAACGAAAAGTAACACACGAGCCTAGGATGGTTACCATCAAGTTCAAGAACCGAAACGCAAACTCCATCTTCACTTTCAAATCACTGTCTCTCTTCCCTCTCTCTATTCCACTGCTCAATCCGGGCTCTACGCTCCTCGCTCCCTTCCCTAACCGGACTGCGGCTCCTCCTCGGGCTCCCATGCCGCCTCCTACCTCCTCCATCTCTCTCGTGCTTATCGTACCGCTCCCCGCTTCCGCGCCTCCCATTGCCGCGGTAATCACGGTCCTTATGTTCCCTCCACGCCGATCATGCTCCCTCCTGTGCCTAGTAGGGCTCATGCTCCTGCTCCTGCTCCTCGCCCCTCGATACCCCCGGTACGAGTACCTCCCAAACAGCCTCCTCCTCAATTCCCTCCCGATCATCTTGACGTGCATGAAATTGCAATAACCGCCCCGGTTGCAGTTATTCTCCTCGAACTGTCTGCACGTGGCCTCGCGGAAATCAGTCACCGGCGAGAAATCGGCAATAATCGGACGGCCGGAATAGAACCTCCCTTGCAAGGCCTGCAGCGCCGCGGCGGCCTGGTCCTCCTCCTTGAACTGGACGTAGACGTTGCCGATCATGTGGTCGGCGAGGTTGTCGCAGACGTTGAGGGACTCGATCTCGCCGAACTTGCTCAGCTCCTCGAAGATATCCTCGTAGAAGTCCTCGAAGTGCTCCTGGATCTTCCTTGGGTCGATCGGCTGGCCCTGCGCGTCGACCCCGGGGTGATCATGTCGGGCCGCTGGTACATGTTGGAGAGGAGGAGCGTGGGCGAGATGGTCGGCCGGTTGTGGAGGCGGGAGCAGCGGTCGCCATGGCGGCAGGCGCCGATCTTGAAGTAGAAGGGGCAGTTCACGCGGTCCTTCTCGGTGCCGAAGATCGATGCCAAGTGCTCCGCCATGGTCTGGTTCCTCCACGAAGACTAAAACCCTAGCGGAGATCGGATTGAGCTGAAATCCCAAGCGAAAGAATGGAATCGCCGTAACGTACGATTGAGCAAAGCTATCTCATCGGCGGTGAGCTGCAGTGGTTTTCTAGGGTTTGCGCGCAGGTCCAAACCCTAATTGCAGATTGGACAGAGAAGAAAGGACGAGAAGGCTTGAGCTCGAGTTTCGAAACTCTTTTCCTTTTATTTTTATTTTTTTGGGGGGTTGGAAGTTGCTGGTTTTGTGCGCGTGAGTGGATTAAAAGGGAGACGAGCACGAAGCAAGGGACGCGTATTTAAGAGAGAGTCCGGCGTCAAGCGTGCGAGGCATCGTGGCCGTAGGATGCATCAACCTTTTTTTTTTTTTTACGTTAAAGTGAAGCCGGCCCACTTGGCAAGATGAGGCCCACGAGGCCCAATTTGTTTGGAGCCCACTGTAGCCTTCGGCCTCGAGTTCAAAGAGATTTAGACTTAACGTGAGCAACGAAGTTACTCCGGCACCTTATGACATCTAGCGGCACGAACCGACCCGAACACAAATGGCTACCGCCCGTGCAGTGGGAGTGGCCTTGAGAAGCCACTTTGAACCTCCAAAGATCTTTGGGCCAAGGATGGGGTGTTTGGCAAAAAAATTTCAAATCCCCTTTGCAAAATGCCAACCTTCACAAGGCCAAAAGCCCAAGCCAGGTTGGGGGCTACCTTGGGCTTTCAGCATGCCGAGAATGGTGAGCTGAGGGGCTAAAAAACATTTCTTCCCAGATTATCCTTGTTGATTTTTCGTTTTTCCGATTTTGCCCTCACTATTCATCATCTTCTTCTTCTTCTCCGCGAGCGGTCATCGACAAACATTGCGCAAACAACCGTTGTCGGGGGCTGGCATGACCGACGCTGGGGGGTGGCGTGACCAGAACGCCATTTGGGTCGTGGCGAGGTCTGGATCACCACGAAATCTAGGACGATAGGGTCGCAAGAGGACCTTACCGCCCTCGATCTAGGTTGCACAACCTCGCCGCCTCAGATCTAGGTTGCAGCAAGATTGCCGAGGTCACGGCGACGCCGCACGACCTCGTCGCCCTAGATCCAGGGTCGCCAAAGGTTGCAACGGGATCACTAGAGGTCGCCCAACCCTAGGCGGCCTTTGCCAGTGGTCACCTCGAGCAACCCTCCCCAATTGTCTTCGGGGCTACTTGAGTTAGATGTTGGCCACCGGCGATTAGCCGACAACAAATTTCGATCGCCGGCCGGCCGTCACGCCCTTGCCGACTAATTTTATTTATTTTTCTTTTGATAAATTTTTTTATCACAAAAATCCTTTGTAAATATAGTATTTCCAAACGCTATTTTGCTCAAATGTACTTCATAATGAATTTTCAAATTACAATTTACATTTTGAAAAGCCTCTTCAATCTAAAGTCCTTTGCATTTTCTCAATGGTTTTCCCCAAAAGTCTAACTAAACGCACCATCTGTACAATGTTATCGTCGACCAGTTACTCTTATATGTTCTTAGTCAATTTTGTTTCAAATCCTTTTTGCACAACGCACTAAACAAGAAGGCAAGGTACAAGAGGAGCAACTCCTTAAGCTCTTCCAGTCATCTATTGGTAACATGAACGGCATCGATCTCACAATGGGCACGACTTAAATTTGTATGAACGAAATATTCCCATTCACACTATAAGTAGATATGAGAACGATACATCCTTGATCAAATGAGAAGGGGAATAAAATGGAGCAAATTGCGTTAAAACCAATTCAAACTATCGGTCCTCGTCACAAGAATACAGCAACATGTGGAGGAGGGCTAAACATCCTTCCCACCTAGCCAAATGCAACAATGAAAACAGACTTCATGTTGCAGCAGCACAGATGTTGGTTTGCTCGACTGGTTACAAACATTTAAAGGGAAACATAAATTGAAGATGGATGTCGATAATCCTTCTTAAGTGCATGGCGTATTTGGATCAGCCTTAGAGGTAAAAGCTGACCCCAACATATGCATAGTATACAACAAGCCTCAGGTGCTCCGATCAGATCACCTGGGAAGACTGTTGGGAGGGAAATTGCGCAATGGGTTCTCCCTCAGTAGCTCCGTTTCCCTAGGCAAAATGCGACAGGATAAGCACAAGTCAGCAGAATAACTTAGGAATGGGATCGACTCTGCAACCACCATTGCAGCAATGACTTACTTTTTAAGGTCCTTGCCATCGCCTTGCCTGAGCTCCAGGGTTGATGATTTGCCTCCATCTTTGCCCATCCTGGTCAAGTGTTTTTTATCAAGGGTCATAAGTTTTTCTTTGTGAAGCAAGACGGTTATGTATAAATTGGATAACTTCGCCACCAATTTCTCTATTATTTCACAACTAACATCGAAAAAGCATAAAATGTTCAATGATACACTAATTTATTTGCAGATGCAACATGGTTCTAAATCAAAAGCTGTGATAGTCACTCACTCTGCACATTCTTCATCGACAAACACCTCTATACATGTACTAGCTGCTGCCACTCCAGTCCTCTGCCCAAGTTTCTGGGGTATCTGAAAGAAAGAAATGGTATAAATGTTAGGGGTTGAAAAGAAATGAAGAAACTGAAAGAATTAGAAAATTCCGGAATATGTATCTGAGGTTTACTTTGGGGAAGGGAGGGGGGGGGGAGAGAGAGAGAGAGAGAGAGAGAGAGAGAGGAAGAGGCAGAACCTTGTAGGATGTCCATTTAGCAGGTTGTGCATTGTTCTCTTTGTTTCTCTCTGCTCGACCTCCAAGGTTACTCCAGGAATTCAGTCCCCTCTTTGATGTATCAAGCTGATGACTCGAGGACTTAGCCACATTCGTATCCTTATAAATGGGCAATGGAACCCTGAGAAAAGTAACAAAATGAAAAGGCGGAATTAAAAAAGCAACCATGTGTAACAACTTACACAAATATAAGCCATCATAGCATAAGTTGCGTAATTTACACCAAAACCTCCTACTATAATTCACTTTAGTTTTGTCTCGTCAACTGGAAAGGGAAAACATATAGAATAAATGACAACCAACAGGGTGAAAACTTAAGAATTCTGGAAGATCTGCCTTTCCACACTTGATAGCATGGAAATTTTCCATCCGCACCAAATTCCCAAACTAAACAGGAAAATGTGGAAATAGTGTGGCCAAGTTAATGAACAATAACACACCTCTCAGCCTTCTGTTTCCTGTTGGCAAGATCGAAACTCAATGCAGCCTGCCTTGCTACAAAACCATAAGATGATAGCTTTAATATAAGTTACACCCAACAGCAGCAAAAAACAAAATGCGGCTTACTGTTTTCTCCTTTTGCCAGGACAGTTCCAAAACTCCGTGCCGGCTGCCCATTCTCCAGCTTTTCCTCCTAAACAATGCAAGGACAGACATAAGAGACCTGGAGTAAAATACTTTGTTTGATAAGTTCTTGATGAGATGCTACATACATCTATAGCTGCTGGTCTTCTCATTGAGCGTGCCAAAAACTTTCTATAAGCGTCCTCCAACTTTTTAACTGGTTGAGCATTCCTATAAAAATGCAGAACAAAACAGTCAAAACTTTATGCAAGTGACAAATATGAAATAATGAACCTGAGTTCAAAATGGGGAAATTTTGTCAAGTACATGAATAAGAAGATAGGTAACAAAATAAGACGTGCATGACTCTATTTTTGAGTTATAACATAATCCCCAAAAGTATACTGCACAGCTCACCACAATCAGCCTTCTTTATCCTTAACATCAAATGAGCAGTCTAGAGATGTTGATTCTAAAACTTTTGCCTAAAAGAAGGTGCTTTTCGAATAATGGTGCACAGAACTTGAGCCAGATTCTTTCAAGGAATATAAGTATTGTCACTCTAGATGGTTTTCAAAGAACATATGCAATCTTATTACAACAGAAGATTCTTTGTTTACTGGCTAATTGCCTTCACCAAATCAAATAGCCTAAAAGAGCAGATGGCATATCCTGCATACTAAACTACAAAAATCTTTACCTCGATATGCCAAGATTCAAAATTTCATTAGCCGCTTTAATCTTATTCTTGGATTCCATGAACAAAGCATAACATATGTAAAACAGAGAATGAGGCTTCCCAATCTCATTGGCATCCAGAAAGTTGTATATAACTTCTGCATCACTGCAGTTGTCGGCCTGCAGTAAAATTCCAGTCAAGCACCTATCAACTGATGAATCCGATACTTTGCAAGAAGAGCCATTGAAACATGCAGTAGTCCATGCACAAAAAGCCAACAGATCACTGGTGATGAGAACCTTACATATTCCAGCCAAACTTTAAGATAGCGGAGGTCATCTTTGTAGCGGTCCGAATGCCAAAAGGCACGAACACATTGCTCATATATCACAAGTAGTCCCGAGCAGTCGCCACCCGGCGGAAACGCCTCTTGAACCCACTTGATGCACCTTCAAAAATCAGTTAAAAAGAAAATAAAGACCACTGCAGATAAGCCCTTCCTATTTGCCACATATGCTATGTTTCTTCGAAACTTCAAAACTAAAACTTAATCAAAAGATTTCAATCCTCCAATGGCACGGCCCAGTAATCACAAGGTCCGCAACTACTAAGCCACCAGAAACGAGAAAGAAACAAGATGATTTCCCAATAAGTTGGAGGAACCATTATTTGCTTAAGCTCTCGGAGCTAGACCTCGGCTAACATACCAGCTGATCGTACAAGCGAGGACAACAGTCAAGCACGAATTCAAGCGACGAGCTTCTCGAGAAATCGCTAAAGCGCGCTCAAATTGAACCGCCCTAAAGAAGCTTAACAAAGATCGGCAGCGCTATCGAGAAGAAGTGGATGATAACTCACTCGAGCCATGCCTGTAGAGGATCGTCCCCTTCGTAATCGTCAATCGCCTCGATCAGCTTCCTAGAAAGAACCCAACGATTAAACAACCCCGAAACGACGATGCCGTGAGGCTCGAAAAGGGGAATCGAAGGAAGAAAAAAGGGTTTTCGCGAGGCGAGAGTTGGAGGAGCGACCTTCGCTTGTCGAGGAGGGATTTCTTGAGGTGGTTGTCGGCGTGGGACCTGAGGGCGTCGTTGAGGAGGCCGACGTTGCGGCCCCTCTTCAGGGGGCGCACGTTCTCCTTGAACAGCTCCCACTCGTTGCCGGTCTGCCGCTTCGAGGCCAGGAACGCCGTCTCCGGGTCCACGTTCTGGATCTGAGCGTCCTCCATTGGCGATGTTGAGCGTCTTCTGTAAACTTGCAGAGAAAGAAAGAGAGAGAGAGAGAGAGAGAGAGAGAGAGAGAGAGGGAGAGAGAAGGATACGGATTTTCAAATGTTTTGAAATGGGGGGGAGCTTCAGGGGTTTCTCATAACCGTTGGCAGTAGTGGGCTCGGGCATTGTGGATCGTTATTGGGCTTTGCTCTTTCCGGATGGGCCTGTTTCTAGACTTCTTTTTGTCGTCCCTCGGATCGACGACGGAGGAGACGAGGACTGGAGGAGAGAGATAGAAAGAGACGCCACCGCCTCGCATTCACACTCCATAATCAAAGTGATCAACTTCGCTCTTCCCCATCGCCATGGCATCCTCATCCATCACCCTTCTCAACCTCTCCTCACCGTTCTCTTCGAGGCCGATCCTCTCCCCGAGCGCGATCGCGCCGCTCGGCGTCGCGGCTCGCCGCCTGGAGAAGAGGCCGAGCGCGGCGGCGGTGAGGGCCGCGGGAGGGGGAGGCGGCGGCGGGGCGAAGTACAAGGGGACCCAGATGAGGGAGAGGCGGCTGAGGGAGATGATAGAGGAGAAGGTTACGGAGGCGAAGGAGGCGTGCGAGGGGGAGGAGGCGGCGGCGTCGGCGGAGTGCAGGGTGGCGTGGGACGAGGTGGAGGAGGTGAGCCAGGCGAAGGCCCACCTCCGCCTCAAGCTCGAGGTGCTGCGTCAGGATCCCCTCGAGTCCTTCTGCGGGGACAATCCCGAGACCGACGAGTGTCACGTCTACGGCGACGACGAGGAGGAGTGATCGATCGGTGACTGATGAATGAAGAGCGAATGTCCGCCGTTGGATGGATGTTGTGCCCCCGACCGTGATTGTGGAAAGCATAGCGAACCGGACCCGCACGGGTGTAATATAATTTTACTTTTTGGGTGTGAATGGTATGTCGTGTTAATCTCTTGTATGATTTATATGAAAGAAGAGGATGACGATAGTCGTTTCTATATAGGATAATTGAGTGTTTGCATTTCCACTGGACGACTGCGTTGTTTTTCTTTCGCCTGCGGTTTATGCAAAGCTGGAATTAAGCATCCCACCCACCCCCCCAAAAAAAAAGAAAAAGAAAAAGAGGGAGAGAGTAAAGAGATTGAAACCATTATCAGATTGACGGCAAAATGGAAATAGAATCGAATGATTGAAGATCGTGTGCACTTTCTGCATCATGCGCACTGCACATTTAACGTGTTTCGCAACTCCGTGCGGTTTATTGCATATGAATCAAGCGAGGCAACCGCTCGCAAGGGTCTTGCCATTTCCCTGGTAATGATCAAATCTAGGTGTGAATCCCTCGCTTGATCCATTGCTGCTTCTTTGGGACTTCGGCACTCCAGTTTGGTCAGATTGAATGGCTCGTCTCTACTCTTAAGGGCGGGGCATTTGGGAAGACAAAGCTCCTTCAGCTAAATAACTAGTGTTTGGCAAAAAAAATTTAAATTCCCATTTCTCAAAGGCCAGTCTTCAAAAGGCCCAAAACCCAAAGCATGTTTTAGACTGCCTTGGGCTTTCAACACTCTGGGCATGCCCATTTAAGGTTTAGTCTAAAAATTTTGTTCCAAAACTATTATCACTTAAGTTTTGTTTTTTCATTTTTATCCTTATGATATCATTGTTTATATTATTCTCTATTGAGTCGACTAGCATGATTATGCGTGGCTGCGAGAGGTCAACAATAGGTTGGACAGAGGCCAACGTGATTGCAACTATCTCAACGACCATCATCAGCTAGTTGCACGACCTCAGCAAGTCATGGTGACCCCACATCTGGGTCATGCAACCTTCTTCGCAACCTAAGGTGGCCCTTCACAAAGGTTGCGAAACCCAAATCCGGGATTGTCGTGACCCTAGCAAGGGCCGCTTGGTTGCACAACCTCAAGCGCCCTTTATGGAGGTTGTGCTTCTAGGCAGCCCTTACCAGGGTTGTGCAACCCTTGTCAGAGGTTGCCCAATCCCAAAGAACCCTCAACAATGGTCTTTGACAATCGCCCAACCCCATGCGACCCTCACCAATTGTCTCCAAAGCCGCTCAAGGTCTTTCAACCTCAAATGTCAGCCACTACAAACAAATTTTGATTGTCAACAGTCGCCTACGTTTCGTTGGTCAACTTTTTTTTATTTTTTTTATTGAATTTTTTTATCACAAAAGTCATTTGTAAATATTATTTCTCAAAATATTATTTTACTCAAGGGTACTTCATAATGCACTTTCAAATTATAATTTAACAAACACAATTTACATTTTGGAGAATCTCTTTAACTTAAAATCTTTTGTATTTTCCCCAAGATTTTCTCTAAAAGTTCAACACTCTAAGTTGGAAGTGTTCTTGTGTTCCTTCTCGATCCAATATAGGCTGCGTTTGGATTTGGCTTTTCCAAGTCACTTTAGGCTTCCAAAGCCCTTTGGGCTAAAAATGGGCGTTTAGCAAAAAAATTTGTAAACACCTTTGGCTCCAAACTTGCCTTTTGAAGGCCAAAAGCCCACCCCAAGGGTTTCGCTTTCTCGGTAAGATGGTGGGGGGTTAATGAATTTTTGTTCGTTTGCCATTGTTGCCCTCATAACTTAAACGAAATTCCAAGTTTAACCCTTCCGAAAACCCTAGATCTACGTGCATGCTTTCATCTTCCATTCCTTACCCACCCGCAAGTCTTTTCTTCTTCTCTCTCAAATCCACGAGCCTGACCCACGTCTTCTTCTTCTCTCTCAAATCCACAAGCACGCACCAAGAATCGTCATTCAGAGCTAAACTTTAGGAGGTCTGGTCTTTAGGTGAGTTGGGAATTTCATCTTGTAGTGCCCAAGCATGTTCCCTTTTCCTTGTTCATGTGTTCATCGATTTGGGTTTCTTTCTCGGATGTGTTTTTTAGCTCGCTTGCAAGTTCTCTGTTTGGGTGTTGTGGGAAAATGCAGAGAAAACTAGGGAAGGATTTTGGGTTTGGGCTACTTTGTGTTTTTTTTCAACTATGTGTCCGATTCAAGCACTCTCCCTCGTTTTCTTTCCACACCTACATGTTTCTGTTCCTCCCTTCGATTATCATCTTGGGGATTTGCTCTCTGCGATTATTGATTTTCCCCCAAACATGCGTGAAGACTTCCCATTTATGGTCTGACAAAAAGAACCCACAACAAGTTTCTCGCGCTTTCCTCTTTCCAGTTGCCATCTTTTTGCGAGCGAGAAATGTGCGCATGAGCGGGATTAAGATTCGACTCTGTGCGTGCAATTAAAATCTATTTAACGAAATGATTAGGTTAAAACTGTACACATGGCATGCCTAAATCTTCACTTCATCTGCAAGAATTATATTACGGGCATTATATATTATGACTTACAGAGAATACCCATTAACGAAAGCTCAATGAGATTAAAAGATTGCATATTTCACCTACCTTTCTTATTCATGCACGGCTGCTTTATGATCTCCCCAGCAACTAACTTTCTTGCACACTCTTGAAAGTTCGTTGACAATAAGACGCCTCGTCGATCAAGAAGAGAGAGAGAGAGCTACAAAACAAATTGGGGAAGTGAAGTTTATAACATCATATCAATATACCTATAATTCATGTCGTGTAGAAGAGTGCATGCTTCAGTTTCTTCTTGTTAAACTCTCATTGATGCATTATACAAGATGTCTACATGCATATGTTTTGGTGCATCTTTCCATCTGTTTGGTGTGCAAATCACTCATTTGAACCTTTCTTATTCAAGATAATCCTTTTACAAGCATTTTTAATAATGTACATTTCTCTGCTTGGAGGTATTTACATAGGAGTGAACATGTGTAATTGGATTTTCCTCGAACACTAGCTGCAATTTTTTGTCTTTTGGGACCGGAAGTAATATTTACAACGTGAAAGAATGATGATGCTACTTGAACATAGTTATTATAGTGGTTCTAAAAACTCTTCTTGTGTTATTGATTTATCCGAAAGTGCTAAACCCTGGGTGGGGTGTGGTTCTCCTACTAAGCAATTTTCCAAGAATCTGGTTTATCATGATTCTTCAGAAAGGAAAGAAAATCTAGAAATCAGATCGTTACCTTGCTCTTGATGTATATTCCTCCTCTCGATATTCCATCTCGATTGTTCACATTGTTGAGCTTTTCATATTGACTTTCTTGTCATGTTTCTATTTTCAATATGTAACAACAATTTTGAGTCAAAACTCCTATTGGGGACTGGTTGCTCTGCATGGTACCTTGTGGACAAATCAGGGGTGGAAGAAAGATTGGACGGCGTGATCGAGAACATCTCTAGGAAAACTACGGTGCTGCTCTTTTGGGCAAATCAAGATCTTTTTTGTTCTGGGTGTCTCCAAAGTTCCCATCTTTTCACAGACTACTATGTTCTTTTGTTTAAGGCGTGGTCAATCCTTTTTACTCTTTCGCTTTCTTTTCTTCCATGTGAATATGTAGTTGTAACTCTATGAATTCAATGATATGATGATGTCCAGCAATTGGCGCGAGATTGGCATGAGATTGCTAGTTCATTTTCTTGGGCTGTTTGGGTTTGAGATGTTTTTTCGATTAGTCTGAAGTTTTGTTTCTGCTTGTAGTTCATTTTCTTGATCATAGGTTTTTTGTTGTAGAATTGCTCTCTGAGTTCATTTTCTTGGGCTGTTTGGGTTTGACTGATGTGTCGTTGGTTCGATTAGTCTGAGGGAGTCTTTGTTTCTGCTTGTAAAGTCTGAATCTTATGGAACACTTGTGTTTGAGATCATTGAGATTGATGTAGTGATAGAGCAAGGCATGCTTAACACTAGATATCGTAATCAGAATTCTCCTGTTAACGCCTCAGTTTGGTATCAATGTTGTCTATCCCTCACCGTGAAGCTTTTTCGCCTCTTCTTTTTTTTTTGGTAAAGGTAAAGAATAATATAGCTTTGGACAAAATACAAAAGACGACGCCAAAGGCTTGCACTTTAAGGAACACTGAAGAGTGGAAGGGAGCCGTGACAAAAGCCAAAGACAAGCAGACCAAAAGGAGAAGAACCACAATTACAACACAAAAACAAGTACAACCACTAAACCTCAACCAAACATTCAAAAAACGAAGAAATGGAGAGATGATGAAGCTTGTATCAGAACGAGAGAAGAAGCGGGGAGACTAATGCCCGAGATGATCCGTAAAGATGGAGGGATCAAGATCCCAGCTTCTTTGGAGACACCTATTTCTCGGAGTGTCCGTAACACTTGTGAACGTAGTCGCTTTATCTTTGACTATCTTCATAAGGTGGTTCTTCAAAGTAGGGACAAACAGTGCTTCCCCTCGGAAAATAATATCGTTTATTTTCTTCCAAATCAAATAACAAAGGCCACCGAAAGAGAACCACATAATCCAATGGTATAACTCCTTACCGGAGAGGAACTTGATCGCCCAAGCAAGGTTGTCCATCCATGGCCTCGATTTCCAAGGTAAATTGCATCTCGTCGCCCAAAAATAAGCAAGCGTGACCGAGATACGACAATTGAAGAACAAGTGATCAATAGAGTCCGGAGTAGCATTACAGTATGCGCAAGTACCTAAGACGATTTTGCCAAAATGGATTAGAACTGAAGAAAACTAAATACAAAAGCAAGTAGATGAAGCTGAATGAGAAGAGAGCTTTCTGTGGAGCTCATCTTCTTCTTTCTTTTTCACTGATCTTTTTCATCTGAGAGCTCGATTGAGGAAAAATTTCTAGATATAAACCAACCACTCCTTAAATGACAGCTCAGCACACACACATAATAGAAAAATAGAGCTCAAACATATGTGTACAAGAAATAATTCTGCTAAAGCAAACGACGTAGCTTTACACTGCTCCTTCTTTGCGCCAATCCTTTGTTTCATCTGTTCTAGTTGACTTTCGTTGCTAAGTTTCTTCTTCCTGCTTCCTTTTAAGCATTTGCAGCGCTGCATTCTCAACATCCCCTCGCAAACTGGGTGTGGGTTTGAATCCTAGACCCAATTTGGTGCGTATGATGCAGTGGTCCCGTCTGGATAGTGCTTTAGTACAAATATCAGCAATTTGGTAGTTGTTGAGAACATATCGTACACTCAAAGAACCAAGAGCTACTTTCTCATGAACAAAATGGAAATTAATTTCGATATGTTTTGTCCTAGCATGTAGTACAGGGTTAGACATAAGAGAGATTACTGATTGGTTATCACATAAGATTACCGTAGGTGAAGCTAACGAGATGCCAATGTCCCGAAAAACAAAACTTATCCATGTGAACTCAACAATAGTAGAAGCTAGCGCTCTATACTCTGCTTATGTGGATGATCGAGATACCGTGGTTTGTTTCTTTGCTAACCAGGAAATGATGTTGGACCCAAGATAAGTACATAATCTAGTTGTAGAATGCCTTGTTTCAACACAACCAGCCCAATCAACATCTGAAAACCCATAAAGCTTCAAAGAATTATTGGAGTGAAGGAAAAGTCCCAAGTTTATAGTTCTTTTAACACAGTGAAGAACTCGTTTTAATCTGTTAAAGTCACCAACTGTAGGGTTCTGCATTTTCTGACAAAGCATATTGGTAGCATAAGCAATATCTGGTCTTGTTATTGTCAAATACTGGAGACCCCCAACTAAGCTGCGATACTCAAGTGGTCAATTAAGATAGACTTCATCATCAGAGGAATACGATAGTTTCGGAGGCAGTGGTGTTGATATGGGTTTACATTCCTTCATGTTTGCTCTCTCAAGAAAATCAACATCATATTTTGTCTGACAAAGAAAGAGTTCTTTGGGTGTGTGTTTTGCCTCAATACCCAAAAAGTAATGAATACATCCTAAGTCCTTCATATGAAACGTTGAATTTAGAGATGTAATCAGTTGTGTAAGTAAAAGATTAGAATTACCTGTCAACAGGATATCATCTACATAGAGGAGGAGTAAAATTGTGTCTTGCCCCTTATGAAACACAAAGAGTGAAGGATTTGTAGTGCTACAAAAGAAACCCGATTCAAGTAGGAAATTACTAAACTTCTCAAACCATGTGCGTGGCGCTTGTCGTAGACCGTAAAGAGACTTTTGGAGTAGGCAGACATGATCAGAAAGAGTATGATGGGCAAACCCAGGGGGTTGCTCCATATAGACAGTCTCTTTCAATGTGCCATGTAAGAAGGCATTTTTGACGTCGAGTTGATGTATCGACCACCTCTTTACCATGGCAATTGAAAGAACGATCCGAATTGTTGCTTGTTTGATGATTGGACTAAATGTCTCAAGGAAATCAATTCCTTCCTCCTGATGGAATCCCTTTACTACCAATCTTGCTTTCAACTTGTCAAGACTGCCATCCGGTGCCAGTTTAGTTTTAAAAACCCACTTGCACCCTATCACATGCATATGATCAGTTCTTGGAACCAATGTCTAGGTTTGGTTTTCATGAAGTGCATTCATTTCTTCGATCATTGCTCTATGCCATCCCTCACGAGCTAATGCAAATTTGATTGTCTTTGGTTCTGCAGGTACATGATATTCAGCCAGACAAGCATACTTAGGATTTGGTTTCACAATACCTAACTTGGACTGGGTTTGCATGGAGTGTGTTGATGTTCTAATTGATATAGTGGGCTGTAAAACTTGTCTGTCTTGATTATGGTAGTTGTCAACTAGTATTACGGTTGGTTCACTAGTTGCACCATCTCCACTTATCTCTAAGATAGTTGATGCATCTATTATAGGTGGTGAAGGTGGTGAAGGTGGATCTAATGATGTTTGGGACTTCTAAATGGTGGTGTTTGGGGCACGCATCTGTTTGTGTTCAAGCAACTCATGTTCTTGTAAAAATCTTGCATTAGTTTATGGAATCTTCCTTACTCGTTCTGCTTTGGTTGAATCTAGATATTCAACTTCTTCAACCCATTTCTTGTACAAAGCAGTATAATGTGGAAACACCTCATTTAACTTCTTAACAAAAAGGAAGAAGCTCTCATCGAATGTGACATTTCAGCTAATATAAACTCTGCCATCCGAAGGAACAAGACATCTATACCCTTTATGTTTATCACTGTAGCCAAGAAACACACAAGTGAGTGAGCGAGGATCAAACTTGTGTTGTGTGTATGATCTAAGACAATAATAGCAAGCACTCCCAAAGACACATAAATGTTCATAGCTTGGTTTATGCTTGAAAAGCTTACTATATGGAGACTCCATCTGTAAATTTGGAGCAGGAAACAGGTTTATAATATAAGTTGCAGTCAAGAAGGCATCCACCCAGTAAATCAATGGGACTCTTGCATGAAACAACATTGATAATCCAAGTTCCACCACATGCCTATGCTTCCGTTCTGAAATCCCATTTTGTTCTGGAGTATGTGGACATGAGATGTAGTTTTTGATTCCACAGGCTTTTAAATGATTCTGAAACTTATTGCTGGAAAATTCGCCCCCACCATCACATTGAAACACTTTAATTTTTTGATCAAACTGATTTTCCACATACTTTTGAAATAAGATGAAGATATCATAGAAATCTGACTTCAATCTCATTAGATAAACCCAACTATAATGATAAAAGTTATCTATAAAGAGAACATAGTATCTGAACCCTTGAACTAAACTCATTGGAGATGGTCCCCAAACATCACAATGTATCCTTTCCAAAGGAAAATTTGTTTCAGATTCAGATAATGGAAAAGCTAACTTAGTACTTTTTACTATTTGACAACTCCTACACATAACTTGAGTCGTCTTATTGCAGTAGATTAGCTTCTGATTCTGAAGAAACTTTAAAGTCTGAAAATTAGTGTGAGCTAGCTGTTGGTGCCACACTTCTTTTGCAACTGCTTTATGTCTTTGAGTGAAAATGACCTTGGTGGTTTGTTGGTCCACTTTGTAGAGACCCCCAACTTTCCTTCCAAGCCGCATTGTTGTGTTGGTTTGATGGTTCTTAACATAAACACCATATTTGTCAAAAACAAAGGAGCAAGGATAGTCATCAATTAGCTTATAAATCGAAAGCAGATTTTTCTTTATTTCTGGAACCACTAACACATCATTAAGGGGTAACACATCACATTCAGTGTGTAAAAAAGCATTTCCAGTGAAGGTAATAGGAAGACAGGACCCATCGCCTATCATTACTATATCCGAGCCAATATACTTTGATGAGTTGGAAACAATACCCGGATTAGTAGTTATATGAGCCGAAGCACCCATATTTGGATACCATGCACACCCTTTCGGATCTTCAAGATGTACTGCTGCAAGAGCTGTTGGAATGTCTTGGTCTTGGAAGGAATTATCAAAGCGATACCAACATCGAGGTGCATCGTGTCTTGGTCGTTTGTAGATTTAACATGTCACTCTTGCTCCTCCTGTTGCTTTCTCCTCTTGACTATTTTTAAGTGAAGAGTTAAGGGGAGGATATGACTTAACTTCCTGATATCTTTGTGGAGCACTTGCATAAGGTCGAAATCCTTGGCCAGAATTACTCATTTGTGGTTTATAAGTCTGAACCTCTTGTTTGTGGTTTAAATCATAGGCTCTATAACTTTGATTTCTTCCATAACCACGACCTCGAATATTAAAACTTCGACCACCCTGCCATAACCAAATCCACCTCTATTTCCATAAAACCTGTTGTTTCCTCTCTGTCCTACAAAGGCAAGACTTGATTGAATTGTCTCACTATCCATATTCTAATTCCCTTCAACATTCCTCTGCCCATAATAGGCAAAGTTTGGATTATGTTGGTTTGAGGAGTAATTTTGCAACATTGTTTCAAATCTCTCCAATTGCGAAATAACTTCATCATAATCCGGTTGAGGTTTCAAACAATACATTGTTGTTCGAAAATTCTCATACTCCAATCCTAACCCTTCCAAGACTCCGAACACCTTTGTTATCTCCTCCAAAGGCTTACCTATTGTGTTCAACTGGTCGCAGATCAGTTTATATTCTCTCAAGTATTCAGATAATGGCCTACTTCATTTTTGACATGCTTGAAGTTTCCCTCTTAGCTACAGACTTCTGTATAAATCGGTTCAACAAAGTTTGTCATACCTCACAAGATGTTTCCAATCCAATAATCAGCCCCAAGATATTCTCAGATATCGCTCCATTGATCCACGAGGAAATTAGCTGATCGATTCTGATCCAATCTGCATAATTAGGGTTTGGTTCTTCAACCATCTTACCGTCGACATCTACTTGTATCTTCTGTGATGGTGGAGAAATCTCACCATTGACAAACCCAAATAGCTCTTGACTCCGAAGAAATATGAGAAACTGAGCTTGCCAAAGAAGAAAATTATTTTCAGTGAGCTTAATCGTGACAAAATTGCTCAAGTTTACGTGAATAGGAAAAGGAAATTTGGGAGTTCTTGTAGCCATGAATCAATGCGTTATTTCGAGCACTCAGAGATACACGGCTGAGATCTAAAACCCCGGGACGAAGAAGCTCGTGCGGCTCTACACTTTTAGCACGTCGGAGGAAGTGGCGCGTGCTTTCGAGCGACTGTAACCGAAGAGAATCACTTCCTTTGTCCCCTTGAATTCTCACCGGACTGCCTCTTCTACCGTAAACGATGTCCTTTAGAGAGCTCGCCTGCAGCTATGCCATCTTGATCCTCCATGACGACAACATCTCTGTCACCATGGAGACGATCGTTACTCTAATGAAGGCCGGAAACGTTACCGTCGAATTTTCCAGCGGCTACTTGTCGCGATCATCTAGCTCTCGAAGAAGTGCTCTGATACCATGAAGAAAACTAAATACAAAAGCAAGTAGATGAAGCTGAATGAGAAGAGAGCTTTTTGTGGAGCTCATCTTCTTCTTTCTTTTTCACTGATCTTTTTCATCCGAGAGCTCAATATCTTATGTTCTGTATGTTTACATGCTTTTATATAACAATAGAGGAAAAATTTCTAGATCTAAACCAACCACTCCTTGAATGACAACTCAGCACACACACATAACAGAAAAATAGAGCTCAAGCATATGTGTACAAGAAATAACTTTGTTGAAGCAAACGACGTAGCTTTACACTGCTCATTCTTTGCGCCAATCCTCTGTTTCCTCTGTTTTAGTTGACTTTCGTTGCTGAGTTTCTTCTTGCCGCTTCCTTTTAAGCATTTGCAACGCTGCATTCTCAACAAGGACTTCCTGGGTGGGTAATCTGTTCTTAGTAATCAACCACAAATTAAATTGATTTCTAGGGACAATATCAGAGTTATAAATAAAAGAGTCCCAAGAAACTCTTTCCTTCTTTGTTCTAATGAAATCCCATGCAGAGGCAACAGAAAAGGATCTGGATGGGTGATAATTCCAGGTGAAACAATCTAGTGCATTAGTCTGATCCAGGACAAAGAAAATGCAGCTCTCAAGTGAACTCTTAAATGCATGACCGAGGGGGGAGAATAAATCTGCAACAACAGCATGCTTAAGGAGACCCGACAATTCAATGATGGATCTCGGAAATAAAAGATCAAGGGGGCCATCAGCGAGCCATTGATCATGCCATAAAGAAACTGAAAATTCATTACCAATCTTCCAAGCGAAGCAAGACCTAAACTCTGTTCTTAATTACAATATTTTTTTCCAGCCCCAAGAACACGTAGAAGATGTTGAGGCAATCCAGAAATTGTCCTTTTTTAGGAAATTAGAATGGATCCATCGACACCACAACGATTCTTTGTCGGTGAAAATGATCCATATGTACTTAAGCATGGCCGCTTTATTGCAGTCTTTCAAATTCCTTATGTCGAGCCCACCTTCATTTTTTGGGAAGCATATATCATCCCACGCAACCTTAGCCCCACATTTACCAAGTGTGGATCATTTCCATAAGAAATGTCTTAAGATTATTTCAATACTAATCAAAACTGACACCGGTAAGGTAAACACACTCGACCAATATGATTGAATGGAATGGAGAACTGACCCGATGAGCTGCAGTCTTCCAACATATGATAGAAATCTTTGAGTCCAAGATCGAGCCTTAGCAGTGATTTGATCAATTAGAGCAATACAATGAACTTTTCGAAGTCTAGAAGAGATGATGGGAACCCCGAGGTATTGCACAGGCAAGGTACCTTCTTGGAATCCAAAGGCTATTTGAATATAATTGCGAAGAGAAAGAGATCCTCCCAACATAAAGATTTCGCTCTTGTTTCTATTCAGGATTAAGCCACTCCATGAAGAGAATATATCAAGGCCCTTTTTCATCAAGGTGATAGACGCCCAGTCAGCCCGGCGGAAAAGGAAAACGTCATCCGCGAAAAAAAGGTGAGTCGGCCCAGCCAAGTTGTCTTGCGTCTCCAATAGGGATTGAATTCCTTAAGAGAATTTTGGGAGATTAGAATTCCAGAGAATACGTCCATCACAAGCGTGAACATATAAGGGGACATAGGATCTCCTTGTCGTAGTCCTCTCCCTCCGACAAAAAAATCATGAAGCTCTCCATTGATTGAAATGGAGCATTTGGGAGTCCGAATACAAACCATGATCAACTGAACAAAAACATCAGGGAAGCCAAATGCCGTGAGTGTTGATTGAAAAAAATCCCAGTCGATAGTATCATAAGCCTTTTGGAAATCCACTTTTATCGCACATTTTGGGAGGCAAGGTTCCAAATGCAACCCAACAAATAATTCTTGAGCCAAAAGAATGTTATCTCTAATCATTTTC
The DNA here is from genome assembly GCA_017140185.1 of Eucalyptus polyanthemos subsp. polyanthemos. Classification (NCBI taxonomy): domain Eukaryota; kingdom Viridiplantae; phylum Streptophyta; class Magnoliopsida; order Myrtales; family Myrtaceae; genus Eucalyptus; species Eucalyptus polyanthemos. The sequence goes on from CM029462.1 coordinate 48,320,025, forward strand.
CCTTTGACAAAGGCGTTTTGAGAGTAGTCAACTAAGTTCCCAAGGACAGCAGCTAGGCGATTGGCTAATATCTTTGTAATGATAATATAAATGGTGTTGCAACATGCAATAGGGCGAAAATCCGAGACATCACAAGCATTAGGGACCTTTGGAACTAAGGTAAGGATGGTATTATTCACCTCTCTGAGCAGACAGCCTGATGTGAAGAATTCATGCACTGCCTCTGTTACGAGCGGGCCAACAGTATCCCAGCATCTCTTGAAGAATTCGACAGTGAATCCATCAGGACCCTGCGCTTTCCCCTTCGCTAAGGAGAAGGCTATTTCTCGAATTTCAGGGAGTAGCACTGGTTTGGTTAGATCCCCGGCCTGGTCCACTGACAGGGGATTGCGAATGAACTTCCTTAACTCCTGCAGGGAAGGCTTGGACAATCCAGAGTGAGGAGAAAGCAGATCATCAAAAAATGTAACAAAAACTTGGGGAATCGCCTTAAGGTCATCGATAAAAGCACCCGAGGAGTCCTTCACCGTAAGGATTCTATTTGTAAATTGTCTTCTCTTGACAGAATGATGAAAAAAATTTGTATTTTGGTCCCCTTCCTTAAGCCAACGGATTCTCGATTTTTATCTATAGAAGGATTCTTCATCTCTATGCAAGTTAACAAAGAGCTTGTGGCAAATCTGCTTTGTATTGGCAAGGTTAGAATCATTAGGGTTGAGATGTAGATAAAGCTGAGCAGAGCGAAGAGCTTCCCTTACTTCCTCTATTCTTACTGAAATGTTTGAATACATATCTCTATTTAAGAGTTTAAGCTGGCTCTTCAGAGTTTTGAGTTTAGAAACAAGCCTAAACATAGCAAAGCCTTGAACCAGAATATCCTATACCTGCTGCACAATGAGGAAGAAGTCAGGGTGCTGAGCCTAAAAATCAAAATACTTGAAAGGCCTCCTCCTACGAATCTGGTCAATGACTCTGACTACCATTGGGGAGTGGTCGAAGATGCTCGAGTTTAGGAAAGAGGCCTCGGAGAAAGAGAATTCCATATTCCAAGTGGTATTAACCAAAACACGATCTATTTTCCACATTTTCCTACTTACACCCGCAGAGGTGGACCAGGTAAACCTAAGGCCAATGTACCTGAGGTCGTCCAACTCAGTTTGAGCTAGGCAGTTCGCAAACTCATCAAAGTATAGAATCCAAGTGTCAGAACTACCAAAATAGTCAGATGGATCCTTGATAGTGTTAAAATCTCCTGCAACCAACCAGGCCATGTCTTGCATGAGAGCATTTATCCGAATAAGATCTTCCTAGAGTGGATGACGATGAATAAACGAGTGTTCACCATATATAATAGAAACACAGCACATCTTTGTAGACGAGATAATCCTCACACGGCCATGCACAACTTGAGCATTAACCGAGATGGGATCATAATTTATATAGTCCGAGTTCCAACCAACCCATATTCTTCCACGAGAGGAGTGTTCATAATTCGTGATCCATTTCTAGCCATTTAGCAAAGAGGAGGATAGGGAATCAAAAGTATCCTCAGGGACTTTGGTCTCAATGAGCCCAATCAAGCACAGATTATGAGAAGTGACAAGCTTCCACACTTCAACCCGAGTAACGGAATTCATAAGGCCTCTAACGTTCCAAGCAGCTATATACATATTTACAGAAGAAGGGGAAGAGGGTTACCTCTTTCTGGAACTCTTATTCCTTCCCACCATTGGAGGAGGATCCACAGTAAGAGGAGGGTCCGAGCATAGCAGCAGCATCTTATCCTGATATGTCACAGCTGGGGTGGTAGAGTGAGGGCCTTTCAGTGGGAAAGAGTCTACCGAAAGCAGGTCTTCATCTTCTGTCTCTTCCTGGAAACTAGGATTGACAATCTCATTTAAATAATGAGGCATTGACGATTGAGGAGCAATTGCTTTCCCTTTAACCGATATAAAGGGGCCCTGACCAACTTTAGAGGGTGCTACACCCGCACCAATAGACTTACGAGATACTGGTGCAACTCTCACTCTCCTTAAAAAAAGTCTTTTAACTTCAGCGATTGGCCTCCTTCACCAAGTGGAGCTGAACTGGTGGAGGCAGCCTTTTTTGTGAAAGGCTTTTTTTTTTCCTTTTGACTTGCTTCCACTCAAAATCACCCAAGGGTGGGAAGCTAGATGGATCATCCATCATCCTCAAAACCAGTCTTTCTTCATCAGCAACGCCTTCAATAGGCTTGTCTGTGAACAAAGGATCAACTGCATCTGTTTCTATAGTCTTGTGTATTTCGGCCGAGTTCCCCCCTCCCTGAGGGCTTCCAGGAATGGTCCTTGTAGTAATCAGAGGGTTGATATGCATCTCTGTAGTTTGAAGGTTCATGTGCTAGGAGCTCGATTGGCCTTGAGGCCGAGAAGCAATAAGAATTAGACACATTATGAACACCAGCAGTTGGTTCAGCAACTGGAGAGGTATCAATAGCAACGGGTCTAGCTTTAGCCGCATTACATTTATGACCAAATATTCCACACCCTGCATAGGCCATTGGTTTCCATTCATATTCCACATCAACCATACAAGATTCGCCTTCATAAACCAGCTCAATACACTCACAATGAGGTTGGTTGGCTGTGATCTCTACACATACTCTAGCATATGTAAGCATGTGCACCTATTCTGTTCTTGAGTCGACATACAATGGTTTCCCAACACCACTAACAACTTTGCTTATTAATTGTGCAGACTAGAATGCAATATGGATATTTATGAGTCTAACCCATATAGGCATAGTGAGGTGAGCATCTTTCCTCAATTCCAAGTCTAGTCTCCATTGTTGAAGAACTAAAGGGATCTTGGAGACGGTAATGGGCCCTCCTTCCAGCACCTTCATTTCGAAATTCCCTGTCTAGGATATGAAAGAAAAACAAGCCATTTCCATTAACCATAACTCTCGCCAAGTTGGTACCCCAAGCCTTTTTAAAAGCTACTTCAGTAATTACAAACGGTATCCTCCTACCTATGTAGTATCCCACTAAACACTCCTGCAATTTTGGATCTGCAACTAGAATGTCGTCCTCTGTCATTTCAACAACCGGACGGTTACCAACGCGGGTTGGAGGGAAGTAATCAAGGTCATATCCCTTTGAGGCTACTTTAGCTATAGCCACATTCGCCCAAGAGCAAAGATTCGAGCTCCTTGAGAAGGCTCGCTAGGGGCGTTTGGAGGACGATCTTCCTATGCTCCCGCCTCTACGTCCATCAAAGCAGAGAGAGCGAGTGCAAACAATATGTTTCTCCAGCAAAATAGGGGCTTGGTTTTCACCATCAATGTTCTCATTCACAATACCATTTGACAAAGAGTGATTGTCACTTCCGATTCGCAACCCAACAAGACGAAGAGCATAACACGACCTGTCAATTGCAGTCGAGGAGCTTGTGTTCAAGGGCGTGCGCCCCTTCTCGTTCAAAAGAAGCCCATCAACCAAAGGACAACCCTGATGTTGAGGACATAGAGCGGAAGCACTAGGGCTTTCATTTAAACCATGAGCCTTGGCCGAAGGCAAGGCCATCACAGCAACAAAACAAGCGAGCAGCAACATAATCAGGAAGAAACCCTAAACGATCTCCTCCATAGCTGGCCTAAAAGGAAACGAACCTGGGAAAATCTTCGAAGGGTTTGGAGAGGGGACCAAGGCGCCTCTCGCTGCCAAATGGCAGCCTTAATAACCTGTCCGAACACCTGGAATCAGCTGAGGAAGGAGACACGAGAACAGAAGCTCGGTCGCCAGTAGAGAGGACCCACGCACCTGGGACAACACCTGAGAGCGCGATCAAGCACGGCGATGGCGATGGTGGTTAGAAATGGAGCCGGTGGCGGTCGAAGAGACTTCGCCACGGTGGCGACGGGGGCTCGCCGGCGCCGCTGGGGAGGGGGGCCGTCCGTCACTCTGTTTTGGTCTCGAGAGCTCCTTGAGAGCGCCTGAAAGTTTTATCATTAAGCAAGATTTAATTATGTTACTTTTTCGCCTATTTTTTGTTTAATGCAATTAACAACCTTGATTTTGCCCCTTGTTTGCAATGTTTTTCTTGTCACCCATTTGGTTTTTAGGTATGTGCTCAATAGATCGTAAATTTTTGAAATCTTATAGGAGACTAAATGCATCCATAGTTGTAAGGATCATTTCCATCTAAAAGAGGAAATTAGCTAAAAATGGAGAATGAACGTCCTAAACTCAACCTTCTGTGCTATGCATTGTTCAATCTATATATGTGTTCATTCATCTATAGGGAATTGGGTCGTAGTTAATCTCATTTGTTTTCATTTTTCAAATGTGTTTGTGTTTATTCTATTGGAAGATGGCGAGTTCATCAAAAGAAAAGGCTCATTGGAGCTCGGAAGATGTAGAAACGTTTTGTCGATTGTGCATTAAACAAATTGAAAAAGGCAATCGTCCTACGAGCAACAAAAGAGATGGATGGACAACTATAATTACCAAGTTTGAAGAGCTAAGGGGCAAAAAATACGATAAAAATCAAATGAATAGTAAGTGGAATAATCTAAAGGAAGAATGGAAAAGATGGAAACAATTGATTCAAAAGGAAACAAGATTAGGATGGGATCCAAGAAAGAAAACGATTGATGCGAGTGATGAATGGTGGGAGAGAAAGATTTAGGTATTTATCTTTTTTTGCCACATTTTTTTTATAAGTTAATCTTTTTTTATATAACTCTTGAAAATATCTTATTATAACAGGCCAATCCTAAGCTTAAAGTCTTTCGAACGAAAGACATACATTCGGATATGGAAGTTATGTTGGACAGAATGTTCCAGGGTACGGTTGCCACTAGAAGTGTTACTTGGAATTTTGCACAAGATTTATGCAATACTGAGAATCCTGAGGCCACACAAGTTGATATTGGCGATTGTGCAAGATCTACTAATGATATGTTAGAGTGTAATGTAGGTGAAATGATTGTCCAACCAAGTCAAAGTAAGAGCCATAAAAGAACGGTACAAAGTTCCATGAAGGAAGCTCGAGGAAAGAGAGAAAAAAAATTGACCGGACCTGCTAAGTTAGCATCGCAAATTGACAGACTTTGTTTAGCAGTTGAAAGTAGAGCAATGCAACATCGGTTGCAAAGGAATTTGACCCTTACAAAGAGATTATGCAAACATTGAAAGCCATTCCTGAGATTAAGGAAGACAGAAAGTTATTCTTCTTTGCACTCTTTCATCTTTCTAAAATGAAAGACAATAGGGAAATTTTTATGAACTTGGATGAAAATGAAGAGAAAGTTGAGTGGCTGAAGTATAAGTTAGAGGAGCATAATAGTCGTCGCTAGAATGCTAGTTACTTATTTGAGCTTATCATATTAATCTATGTTGTAACATGAAACTTATTTTGGTTTGGTGATTTGCACTACTTGTGAACTCTCTTTTTAATTATGTTTTTTAGTCTTGTTTTTTAGTTTGTGTTCTTTTGATTGGATGGAGTTTGCATATATATTATGGATGATAATTGTTTCATTGATTGATGATTACCCATCACTTTTCTTATTGTTTTGTTGTTTTAAACAGATATGGATGACTCTCCTAAAAGAGAATTTCATGAAAAAGAGGACGAGGAATATTGGCAACTTGTGGAAATTACTCAAGCCACAATCGCTTATTAAGCAATATACAATGAAAAAAAAAACCTTGTAGGACATCATCATATATAGGAAATGCATGGCTAGGAGAGTTGATGGACGAAGATGCTAATCCGATAAGGTGTTATCAAATATTTAAAATGGATAAGATTGTATTTAATAATTTAATGCATGATTTAGTAACACGTTATGGTCTTAAAGGAACTAGAAATATTAATGTTACAGAAACGTTTGGAATATTTCTTCATATTTTAGGATATGGTATAGGTAATAGGTTAACACAATAGCGTTTTCAGTGTTCTAGGGAAACCATAAGTAGATACTTTGGCTTAGTATTAGAAAAAATATGTGAAATGAGAAAAGATTTGATCCAACTAGCTTATTGGCAATTTAAGGATGTTCAAGAGAAGATAAAAAATAATCGAAGATTTTTTTCCATATTTTAAGGTATGTTTTTATTATACAATATGAAGAAGGAATTAAAAGCAAATTTTGATTATACAATAATATTTGTGTTTTTGTTTTAGGGTTGTATTGGAGCTATTTATGGCACTCATATCCCAACGATGATACTTGTACAAGATCATATTCGTTTTATTGGTCGAAAAGGTATACCGACTCAAAATATCTTAGCGGTGTGTAATTTTAATATGGAATTCACTTATGTTTGGGCTGGTTGGGAGGGCCAAGCCAATGATACTTGTATTTTCTATGAAGCTTTAGGGAGACGTGATGTGCAATTTCCTCATCCTCATCTAGGTTTGTTAATTAATGGTTTTTGTACATTAATATGTATTAATGTAGTCTAGATTGATTAAATTTATATTATATTTGTGTAGGTAAATATTATTTGGTAAATGTTGGATATCCAAATCCGACGGGTTATTTGGAATCGTACAAAGAAATTAGATATCATTTGCCAGAATTTCAACAAGATCCTGCCCCTATAGGCTATTGAGAGGTATTCAATCGTGCTCATTCCTCGCTGCGATCGGAAATTGAGTGAGCTTTTGGTGTCTTGAAGAAGAAGTGGAAAATTCTAAAGCATATGCCAAATTTTCCATTTGAGAAGCAAGTAAAAATTGTTATAGCAGCAATGACTTTGCATAATTATATACATCGAAACGCCGCCAATGATAGACATTTTATAAGAGCGGATTTAGATCCCAATTATGGATATTCAGTTGACCTTGATGATACAAATGAGGGGGCCAGTACTTCAAATGACAATTTATCTTATGATATAGCGCGTTTACGTGATCAAATAGCAATAAATTTAGTAAATATTTAAGGATGTTTGTAATTTTCAATATAAAGCTATTTCTTTCTTCGATGCATATGTAATCATGTTTATTACAATGAAATTACTATTTCTTTTTAATTGAGAAAAAGTCCACTTTGATGTATTTTTTAACTTATGAATTTATTAATATATCTCTTTTATATTTGCATCTCAGTGCATATATATAAGTCATTGAATTTGTTAATATATCTCTTTTATATATACATCTCAATGCAAAAAAAAAAAAAAAGTCATTATTTTTGTTTTCAATTTTAAAAAATAAAATTAAAAACTTAAATTGATTTCACTAAAGGACTTCCCAGATATATGTATTTACCAAACAGCATTTCCCCAAAGTTGCATCTCAAGGCGCTTTTTAATTATACTTTACCAAACAGTTTTTGCATTTCATCAAAACCCTTTAGATCAAAGGCCTTTGTATTTCTTTAAAGACTTTTCCCAAAAGCTTTCTCAAACATAGCCATAGTCAATCAAGCTTTCCGCAAGCTCACTTTTGGCCCACGGCCTCAGGCCTCCCCCTAGGAATTAGTACGGTATGTCTGGCCCAGACATGTCTCAAATGTCTAGATTCAGTGTCGGGAAATCGCGCATATGCGTGACTTTGTCGATCTGCCATACTTGGTCGTCCCCCATAGCTTTGGATCAACCGAGAGATCATGAAAGCTATCACTACCTTGGTCCTAGATGCCACGGAGTATTGCTCCATGTCCAGCAAAAAAAATCTCAAGCTGCTTAGAATCCTTCCCTCTAGAGCAAGTCCTCAGTTCTTCCTTCGTGCGACCCATCTCAAATTTGGATTCAACCCTTAGTGGTCACATCTAGTTCGACAACTTGGGGCAATCAATCGTGCTATCTACTCGCACTGGGTACAAATAGTCTCTCAGATGCCGTCCTCGATAATACCATTTCCACTATTCATCACATGATGCGATCTCTCAACGAACTCGATCTGCTCAGCAAGTTCCATGAAATTGCGCGAGGCCCATCTAGGGCATTCACCTGTTTTTGATTTTCGGTCATTCGAGTATTTACCGCATTCCAAAGTCTTTTGTTGTAACCCAAGTCCAACTCAAGTTCTAATTTAAATGCCATGGTCCAAATATTTGACCTAGTTTAAAGGCCCATGCCACATGTATTATCCTCGATAACAAGTAGATACACAAACTAACTCAAGCTCACGATGACGCCCCGACCCTAAAGGCGCACATAATTGGCATGATTATTTATAAGAAAATGGACCTAGTTGTATATATGAACGGTACCGTTATGTAAAATGAGAATTATCGCGATAGGAGGATTGAGTAGTTGAACCCTCAAAGAGCTTTACAGGTACTATCTATCTATCTTAGCATGAGTACACGTTATCTATTTTACCATAAATAGACCTCAAGGGTGTTTGAGATGGCGCCATCCAGAAATCACAAAAAACAAGAAAAATATGAAATGTGTAAATACCCCTAGCCTATGTTGACGTGCGCTAGACCCGAGGGGCCACGAACACCACACCCTCAACAAGCTCGGATCGAGCCACTGACATTGGCCTTTCCAAAATAAAATCTGCGTTAATCAGAAAAGCTTCGGCGGTTTAAAAGTTCAGATCTCAACTCAATCAGAATGGAGGCTGATCGAGCATCTAATGGGCATCGCTCTCCAACCGAGATCGAAAGATTTGTACAGCTGAGAAGGCCTCAGAATCGCATATTTTTGCCCTCAGAATCTCTCGATGGTCCATGTAAATCCCATCGTCCCATAAGCTGAACCCATACGAATTCGACACATAATACTTCCACGGCCCATGAACTTTTCAGATCTTGATAGCCCGCCCCTCGTGGATCCATCTCGTTCGCAAAGCTTCGACGATTCGGATGGACATGTATTGATGTGCATGCGGACTCAAATTCTCATAAGCAAAAAGACAAAACAGGTCGCTGTTCACCAATGGACGAGGAGAATCTCGATGGCGAGTGCAAAACGCAACCGCTGGCGTCATCCAGATCCAATAAAGTAAGACCCGATTCCTGTCAAAATCCCAAATCCGGATCCAATCCGATGCATCGGACCCGCGGCGCAAAGCATATTCTCTGAGCATCAGATCGGGGCTTCGTTTAAAAAATAGGAAGGGGCCGAAGCGACGCGGTAAGGGAGAGGGGCTTGGATCGCGGGATCTCAACGTGCGAAGTTCGTGTGCATTGCAATTGCAATGTCGAGACTTGATCCGGAACAGATCGGAGCGAGCCAATTTCATGTGATTTCACGTGGGAAGGAGCCGATTGCTCGTCGGTCCGGACATCCCTTGCGATTGACGACACGACACGATGTTGCGAGAACACTACTTAAATATGTTGTCGGAAAAATGTGGCTCCCGCGGCCAAACTTCAAGGTGGCGATGCAGCGGCACGTACGTTTGAAGACCCCACGTGGGGAGTGCCAGAGGGGCGAGATCTCGCTAGAAGTTGCCAGCCATTCGGTCATGTGTCATCGGAGGGAAGGCACGTGCCAGTGGGCCCCTTTGCCAGCCATGGCTTTGTGTCTACTTCTCCATTAAGGCTCTGTGCCTGCAGATGCACGTATCATACGTAGAGACTAATGAGAAGAAACCCTTCGAACGAATTCCCCCTAATTTTAGCATGAAAACTATCCAATTTGACATGTTAAAGAACTAATTTTTCAAAATATCGGATACCCATAACGTGACTTCGATGTTTCAGTGCTCTTTGGTTATGATTAGGCAACCGAGGGTCAGCGTTCACTTGAAATTACAAAGAAATGTGTATTTAAACTAAGAGACGCTCGATTTTGAAATCGCAAATATATCACTAACAAAAATAAACAGGCGGAAGATATATTATTATCTTTTTCGAAAATATACAGATATAAATTGACTTCAATACTGAAAATATTTTTTATTGACCAATTATATTTGAGTGATACAGATAATTATTATTACGAAGATATTTTTGAAGTTGTTGATTCTTCACAAAATAAACGGAAACGTGAAAATAACCTTCTTGTCAACTTAATGATAAAAAAATAAAAATTCAAGGTATTAGAAAAATTTATAAATGGCTTATTTCACTTAATTTCTTCGGTCCAATCTTACGTAATTACATTATATCGTTTTTTAGTTAATCACAAAGTGAAGGGGTGTGAGGATTATCTCGAGCGACCATCACTTCATACGTAGGTCCACGTCATATCCAATGGATGACGAGTTGCGGTTTCCAAGGGGCCCATCAATTTAGAACGCGAAACAGGGTGAGAACAAAGCCGTTTCGAGTCAAAAAGGGACGCCCCTTGTTTTTCGCAATCACAGCAAAAATGAGATTATGATATTGACTGCAATTATCCTTCCACTCATGTGCCTAAATGATGATACCATTCCAGCGTTTTTCTCGCTCGATCAATGGAAAAAAAGAATTAATACCCTTGACAAAAGTAAGATTTTGCTAAGGCATAAAATGAATCGCTCGCAAAGAATCTTTGCCCACCTACTATATATAACGTGTCATTTATATGATCTCGAAAAATTTAGAAATTGAAAGAGATATTTTGTAGTTTAGTTTTGAAAAGTCAAACAACGCGTACAAAGTTGTAAACACGAATTGTATGTCTGAATTAATGCAAACATGGTAAATACCAAGTCAATACTGATGGCATTGCCGGTATAAACAGATCTAGTCGTACATGAACGCATGGTCATTTTCAACTTGTTTTATAGATGTCCAAATGGGCTTCTTCTTTTTTCCCCACATATTTATGCATGCAATTCTATTTCTTAAATGTGTTGTCATGCCGCATGCTGCATTTAGTGAGCGTATCGTACTGGGATTTCAAGCAAGCGACGAATATAACGGAAGTTACATTATAAACTCGACACAACATGATTAAACATGAACTGCCAACCAAATAGTTTTTGGTTTAAGAGTCTTGCGAAAGTCTTCTTTGCTGATTTTGCACCCGGGCGCTAGTCACGTGCCTCCATTCCCATTCGACGCTGTCACTGAGTACGGACCACTTAAAAATTGTGAACATCAATTTATATCTACGGATTAATGAATCGGGATCGTTGCATTAGAAAGCAATTTTGGTTCGACACCAAAAGATACTTTTTCTCGCGTGCTCGGGCGACCTTGTATGAGATTGGGGTCTTCTGAGGCGGGAAGCAACAATAGGACAAGAGTCACAGGACCCAAAGTTAAAAAAAGGAACATTGAAGATGGAAGATGGACGGGGACCATTTTGCGAAATCGATAGATTCCTTATTGTCGAACATTTTGCTTCTAATGCATCCACAGACATATAGATTAAGAGAGCATGAATGTCACGACCCGGTATGACACCGGGATGGAGAGCGATCGCAGGGACATAGGATAAATGGTGACTCTTGACAAACTTTTAAAATTACGAAGAGAGTAATAATAAATCAAACTTTATTCTGTATGCAAGTAGCGCAAAGGCATGTTTTTACAAAACGATAAGTTCTTCTTTTGAACTTGGATTGATATGGAACATTTTAAGATGAATAATATTTATAAAAAAAGAAAAAGAAAATATCGTCGCCGGAACATGAAACTGACTAAGGCTACAAGGAGAAGTGGCCAAAACCATATTGCTAAGACTGACGTGTAGAGTGACGCAGCGGTGCTCCAAGCCATAGACAAAAATCTGATCAAAATGGTCCCTCGGAATCATCATTCTGTCTTAATCAGCCCTACTAAAAGTTAATAAGCATCCTACGCCACTCTTCAATTCCATTGACCCCCAAAGAGAAAAAGGAAAAAAAAAAAAGAAAAGGAAAATATCCTTCAAAAAGAAATTTTCCCTTATAAGTTATACCCTGGAAAAATTTTCACACGTCACGCGATTCACATTTTCAATTTATCAAGAAAATTCATAATTAGCAATGACGGAAGAATCCCTCTCCAGTGAAAATAATTAATTAAAGAAATGAATAGCGAGTGCAGACAACTTTATATTCAAGCATCGAATTTTGGCCCGTATCTCGATTTTCCTATTTGCGACTTTTTGGCAGAAGATTCACAAACTCCAAAATTTTATGAATATGAAGTCTTCAAAATACGGTGGAAAAAAGATTGAAACAATCCTCACGTTTTCAATTTTGTTTTTTTTTGTTGCACTAGTGAATGGCGTGTCTGATAAAGTAATGAACAAGTGAAAAGCTTGGACCATGGGGTGCATGCGATGATTCATTATAGCCGTCTCGTGCTTCGTCGTGGGCTGGGTACGGTCGATTTTTGAATAGAACGTGTGGAAGAGCATCGTGATTGAAATGGAAAATCTATATTTGATCGTAAAGGTTGTCTAGTTGGTCCAGCCCCTGTTGAGTAGGTAGCTTCGCATCTGGTCAACTCCACTAAATTTAGCTCGAGTCAAATATATAAATAAATAAAAAGAAAGAGTCCACAAAAACAATTCAATTGCACATGGAATAGAAAATTCGACGGCTTGGGAAGCAGTAGAACGCTTGTCAAAGAAGCAATTCACGGAGATTGCGGGCTTAAATTAAGAGAGAGAGAGGGGAAGAAAAGAGCCTTTGGAGCGCGACGGATGTCGACGGTACCATTTCATTTTGTGAGACGGTTCTAATGCTCGCACATACGCATTTTTTTTCCATGTCGGTAATTTTTTTTTAAAGAATTTAATCTTCGACCAAATCATTGAGGCAGGCATAATTTCAATCTGCGAAAACTTACAATTAACAGGGAACCGTATGATCATAATGAGATAGCCTAATAATATCTTCAACCGCGCCAAGCCTCGTTGCTTTTAAGCAAAATAAATGTTGTCTTTTACTGTGAGAGTTGAATAAGACGTGGTCGTAAAAGTAGAAATCGATACGGCAATTTTGTTAGTGTCGAGACCCCACTCCCCGCCCACCGGAAAGTTCGAACCGTAGAAAATCTGTAAAAGGTCTGGCCACTTTCCGCCCATCTGATCAAATCGAGTTACGAGGACAAAGCGATAAGGCTCAAGGCAGTTCGAGCTTATTAAAAGCAACTGTTCCCATTATTATAGCCTGGTGCATACTTTTGTGAACTTATGAGCTGTAGACAATGACAAGACTCATAATTAGGTTAGAAATATCTACTCATTCATAAATTTATTGTTAAAACGTCAATTCAACTCTCAACTTTATAATTTTATCAATTTAGTTATAAATCTTTACACGAAATTCCCAAATAGTTATACTCATCAATTTCCTACAATCAGATATTCATTAACCATCCTACGCAACACACCAGCACATTAGTGATCCCCGATTAAGATTGGCCGGATGAATTACATTGGAATTCTACGCAAAAGATCGGGATAAAATTAACAAAATTGAAAAGTTCATGATCGAATTAGTATTCCATACAATAGATTTATGGGTGTTTAAAAAATTTCTCCTCCACAACTAGGGGATACAGATAATATAAAAAAAGTCATTTAAAATTCGAATAGATTAATTCCGCGAGATACTCCATGGGCGACCTTTGAAAATTCTCTTGATCCAGAAAAAAAGTGTATCCCCACCTCACCTTTCGGGTCTCCATGTACATCTTCTTTACCGAACGAACAGCATGGCCACCGACAGCACGAAGATTAGCTGTACCAACGCTCTCGTTGACGAGGCCCGAACGAGGTAACGCTTCTGGACATTTTGGACGCGGTCAAAACAAATGAATGCAGAGAAATAGTAAAGCACTTCAGCGGTTGGGAAGAGTCCGTCACCACGACTTAGAATCTTTCGCACTAAATTCATTGGCTTGCAACCATCCTAACCATCCATTAAAAGATAATCACTCGAGATGAATCGATGTTACGCGAGCAAGAACCACCATTATTTAGAAGCGTTCGATCTCGGGCGAACGAAATATCGGTTTTGGGAACGTGCAAAATTTTGTCCACATGCAAGGAATAAATCTGCGTCATGTCGACAGAGATCTAGGGTCGATGAGGACTATTTCCGAGTCCTAATTAAAGTCAATCATTGATTGCTTTCCGATTGGATCCGGATTCAGTCAATCTTAAAATCACCTAAAAGATGTAATTAGGTAGGGATTTGGGAATCGAGGTTCGGGATTCATAATGTTTCGTGACCCAACTTGCGCTCGTCAAAACGGAGATGGCTTTGACTTTTCGAGGCCGCGGAGGGGCGGAGGAGGGGACTGTCTTGAATATTTCTAATGCCGGGTCTTGTCGCTGGGCAGTTGGGCTGTCGTGTTGATTTGGAGGTGGGCACGGCGGATCGAGAATGCGAGATTAGAGAAGGCGGCCAAGCGAAATTTCATTACATCGGTCATATAAAATTCAGGGGTTCGAGAGGATCAATATTATAAAAGGGCAGGAACTACTGCAAGACATGGGAGAGTTTGGTACTGGGGAGGGAGATCTGTAGATGATGCTTGAATCGAGTGACGATAAACATCGACAGGCCGGGCCTTTTCAAATTATTATATTTATTCTTTTGTCTCGATACCCTTTGATTAGATCTCGTGTCGTGAATTCAAAGAATAAGCTAATCACATGTCTCGTTACAACATGTTCACGGTTTTGTTATATCACGGGATTGCTTGGTCTAATTTTCACGTACCATAATCCATTTTTCTCTCACTTCCGATATAGTTTTGAATTCTTTTTTTTTTTTCCGTCGGATAGTTTTGAATTGTTGAACTTGGCAGTTTTAGAACTATATATATATATATATAATTTTTATCTATAGTGAAATTCTCGAATTTTGTCAATTTCGCACATTCTTGTGAATTTCGAGATCACGTTTAATCCAGAGCTTAGCACTTCCTACAGTTCAAAGCTTAAAATTCAGTCAAAGAAAAAATTCGAGTGTACTTTTAAAATAATCCGATACTGGATAAGCGAGCGGAAAAAGGAACGCATGGATACAAACAAAATTGAAAGATGGAGGGGTGAAACGCACGACAGCCGTCGATGTGGATTCCTGTCGGCTGGTGGCGTTTGGGCTCCGAGGAGATTTTAGATCCAAGAGCAAGCGAACGAGAGAGAAAGCAACGCTTTCTACATCGACAGGGGAATGGTACAAAAGAAAGGGTCGGCAATAAATACTATATTTCGTTCATCATGTTCGTGCCCCGCAAGAAAAATTAAAAAGAGAACATGTGAACATGAAAAGGGCAAAAAAGAAATCCTCTAGAAGAAGATGGCCCAAGCCACCACCGAGCCACCACCGGATGTGACAGTCGACGGGTCCCGCCAACGCCCACGAGCTCTTTTCCCCTCCGACCGATGAGGGAGAGAGGAGATATAATATTAAAACGTGCAGCTTAGGACCAATGATCATTCGATACGTAAATGTCGTCATACCACAAGATAACATTTTCCTCAATTTTTTAAGGGATATCGCCTTTTGATCTCCAAAGGCCTTGCATCATAACAAATGATATATGGTATTACTATGTTATCGCATAAGATGACTATCTCCTCAGTCCGCGAGTCTTGAGGTTTCTACCCACCTAATGTAGATCAAAACGCGATGAATCTTCCCAATTCAAATCTGGACCATCAAAAAGGGGTTAATATAATTTGTGTAACTTTCCTTATTGGGAAATTAACGCAGATCAGAAGGCGATGAATCGCCCCGATTCAAATCCGGACCGTTAAAGAGGGGATTAATGTCATTCGTGCGACTTTCCTTCGCGGTCTTGAGGTCCTTATTGGCAAATTGCAAAAAGGGGACGTCCTCATCCCTAAAAACGCCGGACCT
Source organism: Eucalyptus polyanthemos subsp. polyanthemos (assembly GCA_017140185.1). NCBI lineage: Eukaryota > Viridiplantae > Streptophyta > Magnoliopsida > Myrtales > Myrtaceae > Eucalyptus > Eucalyptus polyanthemos. The sequence continues at coordinate 48,335,715 of CM029462.1, forward strand.
TCTAGCTTTCTGTGTAATATTTGCTGACACCGAGAGCGCAGAAAAGGCCAACCCTCTTTCACGCGTTTTTCGCGGCGGGGCCCACCCGGCACCACGCCTAACTGAAAGCTCTTTTGACGTTATCTCCGTCCCTTTTTTTCTCGTAGGGAATTACGGATACTTAAATCCGTAAAATTCGGAAAAATTAAATTTAAGGCGGATCAAGGGATTCTTGGGATTTCTGAACTCCCTTGGTTTGAATGAGATTTTTTCTTTTTTTGTCAGTATTTGAACGAGGATTCGAGAGTTTAATATATGCAGAATTGCCTATTTTCAAACCAGTCTGGTTAAACATATATTTAATATGTAATTCGATTTTCAAAATATTGATTATCACGAAATATAAGATTTCTTCTTATGGTGCCTCAATTGATATGACTTAGTTGGACTCATGGACACAGTGGCCTCATAAGTCTGAAAGGGAAAAGGAAAAGTCTAAAAACCTTCGATTATTTCACAAAAAAAAAAAAGAATAATTTTAAAAATATATATTTTAAAATAATTATTTTTGTCACTTACAAAAATAATGAACAAAAAAATTTATGTTCATAAAAATTTTTAGATATAAATTTTTATCAATAATAAAAATATATTTTATTAACTAGTTATTTCAAATAATACCATCAATCATTTAAAAAAAGAAGATAAATTCTTCATTTTTTGCTAAATAAATGGAGCAAATAATTCATTTTTTATATTCAGATTCGACCAATTTTGCATCGAAAGTCAGTGAACCCACAAGTGAATCTGAATGGTCATTATTAGGCACGACACTAGACCCAATTCATTTTAGGTTCACCCATTAATCGAGTCTAATGAGTTTGTTTCGTGACCTCGTATTATTTGGTCACTTTTAGTATATGTGCTTTGTAAGGCCTTTTAACTTCAGAATATTTGTAATCCACGTAATCTACTTTAGCACGAGTCGGGGTTGCCTATTTTAGACTAGTTGATTGACTTCTCCTTTCTATTTAGTATAATTCCTACGACTCATGCGCTTTGAAATATTTTTTTAATAATCCGAAACTCCTTATATTTTTACAATGCTTAAATTGTCCACAAGTGAATTCATATATAACCCCTCTTTTTTTTCATAGTTTCTTGAAATACAAATAATATTTTGAATTTCACTGAATTTTGGCCTTCCCATAAATTTAAATGAACGAACCCTCGCGTTCCCATGATAGTTGAGGATCAAGCTCGCTTTGACGTGTACATAAACCCCATCTAACATCACTCCTGTTGATGCGTTAGTAGTACCTAGTCTTGTTATAGGTTGCTTTGATTGCAATGAAATTGACGAGTCCTTTGGCATGCGCCGATCCTCATCACTCTCGAACTTATTTCAATTTTAAAGATTGTGCCAATTATTGGGAGAAAGAAAATCCACGCCAATCATTAAATACATATGTCCTGTTGTTCTCGAATTTAAGTTAGAACATAATACTTAGAGATAGAGCTTCGTGGGTTTGACTTCCTGTGTGCTTATCGTTAGGGAAATGTGTTAATGTACCAAGCAATATGTACTTTCAATTCATTGCGTTGAAAGAGTGCACATTTTGTGAAGAAATTCAACGAATGAAATTACAAAACTCAACATGCTCCCCCAATGGCAAGGATGGAAAGTGTTGGATTCTCGAAAGATGACCACAATATCTTGGGACAAGTAACTTTGCACACGGCTTTTCATACTTTAAAGAAGAAAAAATAAAAAATTACGAACGACTAATAAATGCAGATAAAATGTCGCTTGTGTAGTGTTAAAAAAGCGTGTTGGCTAGTGAATTAGTTCGGAGGCTTACGGATCCCAACAAAACAAAAAGGCCGTAAGAGAAGATAAACATATATGGCTATTGGTGTCGGGGGTGGTGGGTCCTCCCGCTTACGCAGGGTTTCTGCTTTACTACTCCGGCTAGTGATATATGGCTATTGGCTAGTGATAAAATGTATGTACGTACGCGGCCCGCTACTTTTGATTGCCTTTTTCATGGACAAAAAAGGAGATGTCAACATGAAGTGACCGCTTAACTAATTTAATTATATTGCCCAACTCAATTACGTTTTATCCTTTCGCCTAATCAAGACAAGAACCCCCGGTAGTAGGGGCTCGGATTGTACACGGTCTATAATCCTAGGATCAACTTAAAGCTGTTGGAATTCACTTGACTTTCCCGCCACCATCCGAAGCCTTCTTTTCTAAGCTAGATTTCTAATCCAAATTATTAATATTTTCGAAAGAGACACGTCCTTGATGGACTCGTGGGAGTAATTTATACATGGTACTAAATATTCGATAAGTAGAAAGTTATCAGCATGATTACTTTTGTTCACGGTCTCATTTGAATGATCGAAATTGTGAAATTGATCAAAACTTTCCATTTTTCTCTTTTCTTAATTCAATGAGACATCGGATGTCAATAAAATCTCAATTTCTTCTCATGCAAATTTGGAAAAATTCCATCAGTAACGAGGCACAATAAGACCTTAAATATCTACATAGACAAATCATCATGGATGGGCAAAATTGAAAAGAAGGAAAAAGAAAGGCTTTCACAAAATGCCCTCTTTTTTCTTCTTTTTTTGGGTAAATGGAGTAGCGTGGAGATTTTTCTCTTTCACGGAGAGATGCGTAGGGTGGGGAGGGTGCGGACCAGGGTCCGCCATAGCGGTCGCCTCATCTCCTGCTGTCGTGCGATGTGGCGATTCTCGTTCACACCTAAACCGAGTCACGATGATGGGAGAATTAACTTCTTGCCATCTTGCTTGACGTCACCTGTGATGTCCAGAAAGGACCCCACCTTCCCCAAAATAGGCATTACTTCCCTCCTCCTAATTATTGAATATCCAAATTTTTAGAAAAAGAATAACGCAAATCCTGCTATACCTCTCTTACTCCAGATCTAACTTTTAGGTCGAGAATTAGGGAGTGTCATGTTAGATTTACCGGCAACAAATCATTAAAGGAGATACCATGCCGAAAATTATATAGTGATTTTCAATTACAGCAGGGATCAGGACTGATTAATAATTTGAGATTTTTTTTTGATGTTTTTCTATTTTCTTATCCATTTACTATTCGGAAGAGGAGAAAAGAGGGAGATGCGGTGAAGGGGTGAAGGGAGAGAAAGAGGCGTCAAAGAAGAGTGAGCGGTGCTGTGCGCGTGTGTATATTTAGAGTTCAAAATCGACGCAAATCCACGTAGAGAAAATCTCCCCCTCTCTCTCCCCTCCCTCCCCCATTCTCTCTCCTCCCAGCTGTTGCCTCTCCGGTTCCGTCTCTCTCTCTTCCTCTCTCTTTCCCCCGATCGCCATTCCGATTCCGTCGACGGAGCTGCAGCGATCTCTGCGGGGGATTGGCTTCGCCGCATTGCCCTCCCGTTCGGCGGATCTCGCTCCCCGTCCGGCGATTCGCACCGGCGCGCTCCAGCCTCCGATCTGTAAGTGTCCCTCCCCGATCTCGCGCCTTTCCTTTTTTTTTTTTTTCCTTTCGCCTCCTCGTTCGAGGTTCGTCGCGCGAGGAATTCGATCTCTCGCCGCCGTTAGAATTCGCTGACGGCCTGTAGAATTTCGGTGGAATTCCGTGCTCGGTTCTTGAGTCGCTGCCCCTCCGTGCTTTTGTTTTTTGTTTTTGTTCTTTTTTTAAGAGATCGCGCGCGTGAGCGAGAATGACGGGCGACGTCGACGCGCCCCGCGAGGCGTCGGTGGAGGTTGCGCCGGTGAATGGCAAGATCGACGAGAAGTGCGGGGCGGACGCGGGAGCGCAGCAGGATCTGGTGAAGAGCGTCGGCGATTGCAATGGCGTGCCGCGCCGCCGCGAGGAGGAGGCGGCGGCGGTCGATAATGGAATCGAGAATGGCAATGGGAACGGCGAGGACGATGCGGATGGCGCCTATGTTTTCGTCAAAGGGACCAAGGCTGTCGGCGAGGGTGTCGGCAATGGCTTTGCTGGTACCGATCTGAGGGAGGAGAGAGTGGAGGGTAAGGCGAGTGATATTGATTTGGGGGGCTCGAAAGTTGGTGCTGAAAACGGTAATTGTGATGTCGAGCAGGCAGCTGTTAATAGAGAGAATGGAGATAGGGAAGGCAAGTTGGTGAATCGAGAAAATGGGGACCGTCAAAATGACGACCATACTGTTGTGAACGAGGTTGAATTAGCGGAACAGGAAGGCAACGATGCGCATATTAAAGAAAGCAATGGGGAGACCATGGTCGAGACCCATCCAGGTCATGGCAAAGTTGTCGATCTGAATGATGGTGAATGTCGTGTTGAGGATCATCTTATGGACAATGGCTCTGGAATGGAAGATTCGCAGGGTGAATTCATCAAGAGCACACTGGCTGGCAGTACTTCAGCTGAAGAGCAAAATTGTGAGGCAGATACTCTGGAATCTGCTCAATTGAAACAGCACGAAGGGGAGTTTCACATTGAAAAGCAACCTGCAGCGGAGTCCTCTTTAGAGGTATCAGATGAATTCTTGGCCTCATGTGATGCAACAGTTGTGGCATCTGGAGGCAACATGACATTTGAAGTCCCACAGGCTGATGAAGCGGACTCTTCTGGACAAATGGGCAGAGATCAGAAGTCCTTAGAGGTGGAGCCCTCTCTAGAGATTTCAGAAGAACTTTCAGGGTCTTGTGATGTAATTGTTGTAGCATCTGAATGTGAGAGAGCATCTGAAGTTCCACAGGCTGACCAAGCGGACTCTTCTGGTCAAGTGGACGAAGATCAGAAGTCTGAGTTAAAAATGGAGGATTCTCGTGAGGTTGAGGTCCTCAAGATTGATGACGGGGCTGGTGATGAGGATGAAAAGGTTATGGAGGAAAGAAAATCATGTCCAGACATAGAAACAGAAGAGAACCATGATCCCAAGAGAACATTTGAAGTCCCACATGCCAACCAGACGGACTCTTCTGGTCAAGTGGATGAAAATCAGAAGTCGGAGTTGACAATTGTGGATTCTGGTGAGGGCGAGGTTGGCAAGATTGATGACTGGGCTGGTAATGGGGATGAAAAGGTTATGGAGGAGAGAAAATCATGTCCAGACATAGATACAGAACGGATCCATGAACCTGAGAGAAAATTTGAGGTCCTACAGGCCGACCAGGCAGACTCTTCCGGTCAAGTGGACGAAGATCAGAAGTCTGAGTTGAAAATTGAGGATTCTGGTAAGGGTAAGGTCCTTGAGATTGATGACGGGGCTGGTGAGGAGGATGAAAAGGTTATGGAGGACAGAAAATCATGTCCAGACATAGAAACAGAACAGAACCTTGAACCTGAGAGAACATTTGAAGTACCACAGGCTGACCAGGCGGACTCTTCCGGTCAAGTGGACGAAGATCAGAAGTCGGAGTTGACAATCGTGGATTCTGGTGAGCGTGAGTTCAGCAAGATTGATGACGGGACTGGTAACAAGGATGAAAAGGTTGTGGAGGAGAGAAAATCATGTCCAGACATAGACACAGAACAGAACCATGAACCTGAGAGAACATTTGAGGTCCTACAGGACGACCAGGCGGACTCTTCTGGTCAAGTGGACGAAGATCAGAAGTCTGAGTTGAAAATTGAGGATTCTGGTAAGGGTGAGGTCCTTGAGATTGATGACAGGGCTGGTCAGGAGGATGAAAAGGTTATGGAGGACAGAAAATCATGTCCAGACATAGAAACAGAACAGAACCTTGAACCTGAGAGAACATTTGAAGTCCCACAGGCTGACCAGGCAGACTCTTCCAGTCAAGTGGACGAAGATCAGAAGTCGGAGTTGACAATTGTGGATTCTGGTGAGTGTGAGGTCAGCAAGATTGATGACAGGGCTGGTAACAAGGATGAAAATGTTATGGAGGAGAGAAAATCATGTCCAGATGGAGATCCAGAGCAGAACCATGAACCTGAGAGAACATTTGAAGTCCCACAGGCTGACCAGGCGGACTCTTCTGGCCAAGTGGATGAGGATCAGAAGTCAGAGTTGACAATTGTGGATTCTGGTGAGGATGAGGTTGGCAAGATCGATGACAGAGTTGGTAACAAGGATGAAAAGTTTATGGAGGAAAGCATTTCATGTCCAGACATAGATACAGAGCAGAATCCTGAACCTCAAGTGATTTTGACTAAGGACTTTGGTTCAGACAAGGAGAAATCATCGACAAAAATGGGTGATGATTCTAGTAAGTTTGCTACAGCAGAATTGAGGGCTGGCCCTTTTTCTGATGATACTGGAGATGTTGAGCCAACTGCCACTGCACCTGATCCTATTGCTTCTGAGAATGCCGAGCATGAGGCTGTGATGGACGCCCTTGATGCCAGTCAAGAGATGAATGAAGAGGCTCATGCCTCAGAGAACACTGAAAGCACCCCTTCCTCAGCCAGTTGTGTCAATGTACCTGTTCAAATTGGTAAGGGTTTTCTCATCTTGGCTAATAATGATTTTGTTGGAAATAGATGGTAGGAAAAAGACTTGCAACTTGACTAATTATGTTTCTTCTTTGGCTATTAATAATGTGAAACTAATTGCAGAACTTGAAGAAGTGAATTCTGAAGAAAATGCCGATTTGGAAGTCAGAGAAGAAAATGATTCAACTGTAGTAGATGTAACGTCAAGTTGTTCTGCTACTAATTTAAGTGCAATTACAGAAATATGTTTTGGCTCCATCGGCCAGAAAGAAATATCTTCCATTCCTCTGGACCACATTAATGCAGAGCCAAAAGTTTCAAATTCTCAGTCTGCTGGAAGCCATCATACCCATACTACAGAATGCCCGTCAAATGATACAGCTGAATATGAAAGTTTTGCTGCTCAAAATAGCAAATTGGGACTAAAGAACGAGCTGGATGCTGTATTGGATGAGAAGAGAGAAGATCAATCCACCATTGAGAATGATATACCGGCATTTTCACAACCAGAAGGTGTTGATGTAGTTGCCCAGAATGATGCACCACCTGCAGAGGTTTCAAGTATCCCTGCTTCTGAAGAGCAGAATGTTGGCAGTGAGGTGGAAAAGAAACTATTTAATGTTCTTGTAAAGTTTCCCCGATACGATGACGAAAATTCCAAACAACAGATCAATGAAGCTCAGTTGCAAGTGACTGAGAAGACACAAAGTCGTGATGCTATTCAAGCTGAAATTCAGATTATAAAGGTACGAACCCTTTTTACATCACATAACTTTCTTATCAATCTCTTCCCTAAAATTTCTCTCTGATATTATTTGATTGAACCTTCTATGGCTAGGCTGCTTGCAAGGATCACAATGACAAAGTTGATGTTGCCTTTTCTCAAGAGAATGCTGCACGAGAGTTGTTCAAGTGTAAAAGGGATGAAATAGAGTCTGTTCAATCTGTTCTTAACAAGGTGAAGAATGCAGTTACAGTGGGTGACTATGATGTGAGGGTAAGTGGTTACTCTTGCTCCAAGCACCAACTCCTAGAGTCGTGAAAGAAAATCCAGAGAGAGGGAGAGAGCTGGCAGAAGGGAAAAAGAAAAATACCGTGTGGATCTTTTTATGCATTTTTTAACATGTGGCGTCTTTATTTTCTGCAGATACAAAATATGGAACAAAAGATACAGCATGAAACCCTGCCTTTAAAGGAAGAAAAGCAATTGGTCCGTGATATTAAGCAACTAAAGTATTCACGAGAGCAGCTTACTAATAATATGGGAGGGCTTGATGAACTTAAGTTGGCTTTGGATCAAAGAGAGCAAACTGAGGAGCAACTGAAGGTATCCTGTTTAATAGCCTCAAATGACTTTTTTGAAGTAGGTCCAGAAGTTGTACTATATTTTCATGAAATCACAGAAATAGCTTTTGTGCACTCAGTGCATTCTCCCATGTTCGGTGTCTGTGAGGCACGGAATGCTAAATTGTGAAGTTTTATATGCAGTCTCTCTGGAAGGAAGCAGATTTGCTTAGAGAAAACGTTTTAAAAGCTGAAGCAGTTACGAAATATGCTAAGAGAAAATACTCCGAAGAGAGAGAGAGGCTTCGTGAATTGCAGGGTCAGTTTAGAGATGCAGATAAAATACGCCAAGAGGCATATATTCATCTAAAGAATTTAAGGAAGCAATCATATGAGAAGGTATGTGATCTTCATGTTCTCTTTCACGACATTTCTCCAGTCTTGCTGGTCTGTTGATTAATATTTGCCGAACAGACAGCAAATAGATAATATCACGGCAAGCTTCATGATGACATTAGCCTTTGAAACCAAGATCTTGACAAACTGGTATCTGAAAAAGGCTGCCAATTTTAGCGAAATACTGTTTACACTATATTATTCTGGATTGGCAGAACAAGTACTTCTGGAAATACAAGGATGATGTGAAGATGTCGATTGATCTGGCGTCCAAGGGCGATAGGGAGGCACTCTCTCAGTTCTGTATTGATCAAGTAAAGTGCATTTTATTTTGTCACTGTCCTTATTATCCAGATGATCCTCCCTGGTTTTGACCCTCAATGATGTTGATAATTCTTCAGGTGGAGACGTTCATGGAATTATGGAACAGAAGTAATGATTTTAGGGAAGAGTATCTTAGATGCAATGCCCCTAGAACATTAAGGAGACTTGGCACAGCTGATGGTCGTTCCCTTGGACCTGATGAGGCGATGCCTGCCATTCCTCTAAATCAAACAGCAGTTAAAGATAAGTCCATGCCTGCTCTTCCAAGTATAGAGCGAGAAAAGGTAACCGTTGTTGTGGAAGCTAGACCGGCAGCAGATGATAAGTTACCCGTGAAAGAGGTGGAGCAAAAGAAACAGAAAGCCAAGAATAAAAGTTCTGCAAAACCTGTTACCCAGGTGGAGGACTTGGTAGCAATTTCAAGCAGAGATGTGGTCGACGTGGAAATCGAAGAGCCCAAGCTATCAAAGGAGGAAGAGGAATTGGTGAAGAAGGCGGAAGAATTGAGGAAGGCGGAAGAGGCTGCCATTTTAATGGAGCAACGGCGATTAGAGGAAAAGGCCAAAGCTAAGGAGGCTCTGGAGAGGAAGAAACGAATTGCTGAAAGAGCCCAAGCAAGAGCTGCTTTGAAGGTGCAGAAGGAAGCTGAGCAGAAGGAGAAGGTAAAGTGTTTCAATATCACTTTGCATAGAGGGTAGTTCTCTTTCTGATACCAAGATTCTCACTGCCTCATATTCTTGTGCAGGAAAGGGAGAAGAAGGCAAAGAAAAAGGAAAGGAAGAAGGCCGGAGGAGCCATTGTGATGCCTTCGGATGCTGGCATTGAAGGAGAAACCGCTTCGTCCTCGGAAGTGACTGCTGAGGCTTTAGCAGATTTTGATGCTAAAGACAAGCCTGCAGCAACGGTGAAGAGACCTCAAAAACCGTTGCATTTCGTAAAACAGACCAAAGTAAAGCCCATCCCTCCCCCTCTTCGCAACCGAGGCAAGAGAAAAATGCAGCCCTGGATGTGGGCCGTCCTTACTGTGGTGCTCGTCTTTGCCCTATTTTTGGTGAGCAATGGCTGGAATCTCTTCTAATCGGGGATCGGTAGTTTGGTTTTACGAACGTGCATCTGGACTTCGGCTTACATGAGGTTTCATCAGGTATTTTATAGGTATGATATACACAGGTGATTCTTTTATATATTCAGGGAGGGTTTTGAGCTAAATTCGTGTTCTTTTTTATTATAAAGAGGCTTTTTGGCCTTCACATACGGCAAATAGATTGGTTGGTCTGTTTCTCTTGTTAGTATTTATTACTATAAGCAGATATTAAAAGGAACAGAAAGTGTTTGCTTCTATTTGTTATGATTCTGAGCTAATAATTCTGGTGCCTCTCTCTCTCTCTCCCCGCCCTCCCTCCCCAATATAAAAGTTTCAGCTGAAGGCAACAATGACGCTGGTATGCGAGCCTTCAGCTGTATCGCTGTTATCGGTCACATATATAGGGCACAATCACTTAAAGAACAGTCATATTCATCATCTGTTGGCTGGACATACACGTAAATGTGTTAAGGGGCCTGTAAACGGCTGCTTTTGGGAAACTTGTTTAGTATACTTAAGTCGCAATCCTTCTGTTAACAAAATCCATATCATTAATCGTTTTACTATCCAGAGTAGCTTTTGTCGTCCTAGAGACTCCTGTCTCTTCAAGCTGGTCCATTCTTAAACATTGGCAATCCATTCTTGAGAAACTAGTTCGGCAACTTGGGACAAAGCCAAGCCACGACGCATGTTTGCAATTCTTATCCCTCTCTCTTCTTCTTCTTCTTCTTCTTTGGCTGTCGCGCCTCCCCTTTGGTGATATTCTGACCCAATGCTTGCCCAAGCCCTTCACCGATGCTCTCCATTAGCCCTCCAATAAAGTCGGAAACCACTCGCGAGGCCAGCCGAGCTGCAGCCCCGAGCATGCTTGTATGCTTCTCAGTTCCTTTGATGCTATTATCGTAGAGTCCGTTGACGATGCTCTTAGCGCAAACTGCATGGAGGTAGTAACCACAGACCCTGCATCCGTATACTCGGCCTGACCTCCTCCTCTTGCATTCCCCGCAGACGAAACCAAGGTCCGCACTCGATGAGGCCGCTGGTGGCAGAATCTGCAGCGTGTGAGGATGGTTCGAGATGACGATGTCCTTCGGTAGCATCTCGCAGCACGGGTGCATCTGGAAACTACAAGTTGCGCAACGGAAAGCGTAGCCCTTGATGGGTTCCCCACAAATATCGCACCTCGATTTTGCTATTCCACTTTTCGCTGCTTGAAATTTCCAGCGCAAAGTCAATGACATTAGGCCCAAACGAAGTATTAGCTAACATGAAAAGGAGAGAAAAAACTTGCCGAACCATTTCTCTTTTTCTGGATAATTTTGCTGAATTTCTAACTTTGCTTAAAGGAGTATCATCCCAAGTTGGGAACTAGCATTTTGCACCTCGAATAAAAAACGTATGATCATTCGATGGAGCATATATCACCCGGCTGTCCCAATTCTACGTGCAAGTCTTTCTATAGATGCATCATCTCGCTAACAAAAATATTAACTACACGACTCGATGGCCGTTCCTGATATGAAAGTGAAAGTAGAGTGAAAGCCAGCCGTAAGCAGGATCCAAAGACGTTGAAATCCAGTACGATTCGATGGTCATCAACGATTACATCCGATCTAGGTTTTACTTTCTCGAAGGTACTAACGTGAAGTCCTGATGGAATAGGCTACCAAGTGCAATTCACGACCAAAGTTCACTGGTACTTTCCTAAATCCCCCAACTTACGTATATATTGTGGAGTCGGGCGGCACTCTCCCAGGCCTTCTCCTGGGTCAGATAGACAGATTGAGGGATAGTTGAGAGTGCTACTCTTTTCCCGGGATAATAAGGAAAGACTCGCCATCAACGTAGTTCGCGCATGTAAAGCTACTCGAGCATAAGGGTGTGGCCGGCAGCCTGTCTAACGTAATTTCTTGGCTTACCTCTCGCACGCAAATTGTACTCTCGAATAACTCCCCACGTTTTGTTATATATATAGCTGGTCAGCTACAGAGTGCAGCATGTGTGTGGGTTGCACATGAATAACAACAACAATTCACCTGGCTTGGAATGGAAATAGAGGTCGTGCTGGCGGTGGAGTGGATGGTTCTTGAGGACCTGATTAGGAGAGGGCAGGGCACAGAACTCGTGCAGGTGGAAGTCGCATAGCTGGCACGTGTACCGCTTGCCCGCGCCATACTCTAGGCACCCGGCGCACTTGAAGAGGTCCGGCAGGTTGATCATGGACAGGACGTGCTGCTGGTGGCTGTAGTGGATTATCTCCTCCCCAAAAAGCAGCTGTGGAGACATCGGATACTCGATCAGAGGGGGCGACCCCGGGGTGATTGTCGTCCACGACGACGAGGGCAACGCTGTCGTCCGGGGAGGAGGAGGGGAGGGAAGTTTTTCCGTGGATGGAGACCCCTTGAAGCTGTGTGTTCTGGGCTTGATCATGGACTTTCCTCTCAACATGGTGATGGAATGTGCAAAATTCTCTCTGAACTAAAAGTGGGGGTTTTGCAAATTGGAGAACAGGGAGGAGAATACTTTTATATGGGAGAGGAAAAGAATGGTACTGTTTGCAAAGTTGGAACCATGCACAAAGAGGATGCCAGTAAGACATCTTTTGTTTGGTTTATTTGCATGTGCTAAGTATGTTGCCACTTGACAAAAAAAAAAAAAAAAAAAAAGTATGTTGCCACAACTTGTTCCTCCTATTTGATGGAAAAGACAAGCAATTCAAGAGAAAGGAACGGATATCTACTCAATCGAGCAATATATTCTTCGTATCCCGATCGATTATATTATGTGTTTGGTTTCCATTCGGATGATTCTCCATACATTCTACCAGTCCCTTACGAGAGATATGTAGTGAATCTCATCTGCAGAAGAAGTCATTCTGGATGTAACAATCCTTGAACTGAGGACAATGGAGGAAACAACGAATTTGAAATTTATGGCACACTTTAAAAAGAGAGAATGAAATTATCTGCCACCTACGGTTCAATCATTGACTAAGCATTTTCATTTGATCTTGATTTTTAATTTAATTTCCAGAGCACTTTCTCAAGAATGTCAGGAAATTTCCTGTTTGGACCCAAATTTATTGCCTGCGAGTCCAATTATAGTTTCAAACTGTTGGAATTTAACTAAAGAAGGTATGTGTGTCTATGAGCCTTTTTGCTTTCTTTTCAAATACTCTATGGGAATAATCAAATATTAAATTGTGCATTTATTTAAAATTTTGTTAGAACAGTGGATAGTTATCCTACAAAATCTTATATAGTATTAAAGTAAGAGATCCTAAATTTAAATATTTCCAAGACCTGATTAAATATTTCCATGCTTAGACTAGACTAAATGTAATGTTAAATCACGATTTTAATATAGTTGAAGTGGTTCCATAAAATCTCATAATTTTCCCAATTCATGAGAGAAGGGAATTCCATCATTTCTTGGTTTTCCACACTGTGGGCGGCATCTTGTGTTTTTCTTCCGCTTTAATTGGATGCCTTTTTCTTTTGCAACATCTTGACTTGGGGTGATCGATGCCCAATAATCAACTTGTGTTTTACAAGCGATTCCCTATGTCTGTGCTTTTAGTTCGTCACACCAGGAAAAATACCACTAAGAGGCAAATAATAGGATGGAAAAGAGAGATATTCCGCCATTGCTTATTGAGAAAATTTCAATGTATCCCTCGAATCGATGAGCCTTTTTCAATAAAGACCTTCCAAAGCGGCGATTCTCTAGAAAAAAATCTTTCGAAGCGGGACGATTTTTAGGGGACAAAATCGCCCTTGTCCGATGGTAAAAATTGATCCCATCATCTGCGCATGGTCACCGGAAGCCGGAAGGTGCTTGTTCATTGCTGGCGATGAGGTGGAGGGTCTCTCGGAACATGGCGGTCCGCTTCGGAGGGTGTTCCGAGATAAGTGCCATTTTGAGGGGCCGCTTCAGGAAAAAATCGCTCAACTTGGAGGGGCTTTTTTCAAATTTTCTCAAGTACGGTGTGGTGTTTCGTCAAGCAATATGATTTTAGCTTTGATTTTGTCCCTCGAAAGATGTCGTGATGATTGTCTTGCGTGCGGACTTTTAAGGTCCCATATTCCCTACGGACTTCCTGCTTTTCATGGAGAATATATGCCCGAGAATAGAAATCGTGACGGACTTCGAAGAGGAAAATGACAGAGCACAGGACTACTTAATGTCGAGGGTTCGAATGCGACATGTCGAAAAGATGCGTAGCGTCGCAATTAATTTATACAAACACGCTCTGACATCTCGAGTGATTATTCTCATGTACGAAATTTGTTTGGGCTCTTTGGGCATTTAAACCATTGATTATCGATTGTGATAATTTTCAGGCCCAACACACATTGGATAATCACAAGTGACACTCATTTTTCTATATTTCCAAGGTGACCTCGATATAATGTGCAAATGTAGCGATTCAAACTCAAGTTAAAAATAATAAAATCATTTTATCATTTTAACAACCCTGATATTAAAAACTGAGGTGGTTTGTAGGGAAATAATAATAAAAAAAAAAGGGCTTAAACAGACAGTTTATGGAATAATAGTAATTTGTTGTCGGGGAAAGAGAGGAAAATTGATCCATGAACAGGAGCCGTCGATGAAGCATAAGCGATTCGGGCACCTCTCTCCTCTTCTTCTCTACCCTTTCGAAACGCTCCCATACGAGAGCCAGATCTCTTCGAAGTGCGTATGCCATAACCGTAGCTCTCCAAGAATGGTGTCGGGATAACTCTCTATCGCACATGAACTGTTTACTAAATCAGCAACTTGCTCTCTATTCATTTACTCTGCATATGGCTTGCTTTCGTTTCGGCGTGTCCTAGAAGTTTCCAGGCGTGCCTGGACAGGCTGCTGTCGCTGGTTGGGGGAGATCCTCCTCAGGCGTCGCATGGGGTGGCAGTGGCGTGTGAAGGTGGCAGTGTCGCTGTTCAGTATCATCCTCTTGGGGCACACCGCGACCACGGTAATTGAACATCGTGAAGTCCCCCAATTTTCAACCAGAGTTGCCCTCCAGGAATTCTTGCTACCCATCTTCAAAATAGACATCCTGTCCCTCCGAAGTCACGTTCACATGCCACAAATCACCTTCGAAACAATCGGATGTTGGTCCGCGAACAAAGCAGAGAAGCAAGAGGTAATCACCGTTGTACCATTAGCAATCCAAGTTCGAGACCAAAAGGATTCTTCTCTCCAGACAGCGAATACTATCGATACACAGATGCTTGAAGATGCAGACATCTCCTATCTCCAGATCATTGTCAGCCAAACAATCGCGCTGGCCTCTGCTTATCTTGCCTTTGCCATCGAAGAGAATGCATGGGACGCGCCACTTCTTCCCATTAAAAACCTGAAGAGTGATGTCTCTGGAGTCCCCTTGAGATGCATCCCGACAAAAGAGGTCGGCAGATGCTGCTCATGAAGGGGGAAAAGCAGTGAATAAGGAAGTGAAATTATAAAGAAATTCTTGACAAAAAAAAAAATTATAAAGAAATTATGTCTATAAATATCATGCAGGATGTAGGCATAGTTAGTTGTCTTGCTAGTCTTGTTCTTCTTGCTTAATGATGAACTTGAAAAGATAAAAATCAGAGTAAACCAGAACTAGGATGACCTACCACGATAAATTTTTCTCTCCCATAAGGTTACGTTTGATCGTCCAGATTTTTAACTAGGATTTTGCTATATCCTATTTACTATTTTGTGATTACAATAATATTGTCGGACATATTCACATCATTATATATATTATTTGATATAAACGCTTATATGAATCACAAATTTTACAAACGGAGATAGTAAAAATCTCTTGTGACACTCTTATCTACTTTATTTTTATTTTATTTATTTTCTTTTAATTTCCTCTCTTTTTTAATTATTTTCTTTTTTATTTCTTTCTTTCCCCTTCCATCATTTTCTAACAAAATTTTATTACATAGAAAATTGTACTAATATACCTAAAATACTAAAATACCTAAAATATGTAATAAATATATATATATATATATCTATATATCTATATATTGAATTTATATTATAAGATAGAATTAAATTTAAATATATAAATAAAAATAAGATTAAATTAAAAATATTTTATTTTTTGTTATTTTTAATTTCTTATATTAGAATTCAAATATTATTTATATTGAAATATAATTTTAATTTGCTAATTTAAGAAATTTGTTATTTGAGAAAAAATTCCTTATTATAGATATTAGAAATCCTATTTGCCTTGTTTTCACCTCTTTCATGGAATAATTTTATTCGGTCTATATCTCATTTATATCCAACTTTATCCTATCTTGAGTAGACACCTAAGATAAATTTTATGCTATCCTGAATTTTATCTTGATAGCCAAACACAACCTAAGATGGTTGCATGATTACTAGGAAGAACAAGTTTTTGGGCTCATACATGTGACATGCTTCAATCCTAAACTGACTTCGTCTCTTCATTAGAGTAGTACTTCTACCAACATAGTACTTTCACCTACTACAATAGCAAGTGCAAGTTTACCAAATTCTTTTCAATGGATGTCCTCACTTGGAATTAAATTGCGGAACTTATCATATGTCAAGCTTCTAAACTCGAAGGAAGTACTAACAGCAATGCTAACATAGACTATTAGGCAACGAGGATGCAATCAAACCATGTACCTTATCATCAAGTTAATCTCTATTGAACTCATTTGACTACCAAAAACATTGAATTCATTGATATACTTAGCAACGGACAAACATTCACTCATCTCTAAGTGAAACAAATATCCAATCAAGTAGACTTTATTGACTATAGAGGGTTTCTTGTATATGCTCGACAACACCTTCATCAAACTTGCGATGGTTTTCTCTTCCACGACGTTAAACGCGAATTAAGAACCAATGTCGGCTCATTAATACATAATGCTTATCTATTTAACAATTCCTAATTAGCTTCCTCCATTGGTTCTAGCTTCTTCCCATACATAGGTGAATACATATTCCTCTTGTACAAATAATCCCTATTCCACATCTTACAGAAACTAATACGTTTTATATCAAATTTGTAAATTTTAAAGTTTCCTTCCTTTGTCGCCATTGATTTGCTTCAACCAAACCCAGTACCAATTATCACAAAAAGCAAGCGATCGAACAATAAGATAAATAAAACAAGGAAATAAATGGAATATTAGATTTTTGTGGTTTGATCGGTGTGACATAACCCACAAGAAGAACAACACAAAATTTCACTCTAGATCAAATGATACAATGGAGATTAAAAGCACAATCGAGTCACTCAAATATTTTTAATATTTCTCAGCATCAATTACACCTAATAACTTACATAGTATATAGCCTTTGCAATTACTTATAAAATAATTTTTTTATTTCAAAAAGTAATTTACAAGTTTTAGCCCGAGGTTTGTTAGCTTCAATACTTTTGCATCGCTTCAGAGTGAGAATTACAAAAAGTTGCATCTTTAAAAATCTTCACAATGAAGACACTTTTTATATATAGATAATAGTAGGATAAGAAAATCCTTTTTAGGAAATCTATTAAAATTAAGAAACTTGCTTAGATTATAAAAATTTCCTTTTTGAGTTTAAACTCGAATTGAACTTGATGACACGTTGGGCAATGGGCGATGCACTCGCTAATAAGGATACCCAATATTTGGCGACAACAGGGAAAGAGGCACGAGGGCTGGCTGTCATCCCGAGGCACTTTGTGCTTGCCTTTGGCCTTAAAAATATTAGCTTTTGATATTCGACCAGGTGAATCTCTGATTCGATTAAGTTTATAACGTGAAGGTTGGTCATTTGTTTATTCTGCACCGGAAGTTCATGGCGCGAGTGGTGGTTACGTTGTTTATTGTGCACTCCATTTCTTAAGTAGCGATTTCTTCGCCACCGAGAAAAGTAAAGACTAAAAAAGAGCGCTGGCTAGAGTATAAATTAAGGAGGAATCAAGCAACCCCAGCTAAAGTGCCAAGGAAGAGGATTAAAACAGTGCTTTGAAGGCGTAGAGATTGCTGTTTTGAAGAAGCGTTTCCTTTTAAATTCAGGAGATTTCAATATTGTAGAACATTTCAAGTACAGTAGATCTTATTTCTTGAAGGTGATCCTTTGTGCTAGGAGTGGCACACCTGCGGTTCAGGTTGTGCAAGATCCTTGTAGCTTTTATCGAGTTTTCGCTTAATTGTGGTCACCCTGCTTTTCACTGACCTCAAAACACAACCCAGAAACCATAAAAGTAAATCAAACGAGTCAAGTCGAAAACAGAGAACAGAAAAGGTTCTGTCTTCCTGGGCAAGATCCGGCCGAAGACCGAGGACTGGGCTGGTAAAGAAGAAAAGGGCAAACGAGGTCAATTCCTTGGATGGTCCAATATGGGGAAGAAAAATATCACTTCTCGGTTCCAATGTCTGAAAATCTTACGCTTTGCATCCTAAGATTCCAAAGCTCTTTACCTCTCGCTTTATAATCCAACACTAATTAAAGGAATTATGAAAAATATACCTGATTGCCGCCACGTGCTCTTTACCGGACTCTTGAAGCTTTAGTGTGTGTGTGTGTATATGTTTTGCCTCACTGATTAAGCATCGAAACCACAACTTTTTAGTAGCTTGCATTGTGCAAGGGCTTTGACTTTGGAGAGTGCAAAGTGTAAGTTTGTCCAAAATCCAAAGGTACGAAGTGGATGTTCATGGTTTTCATTTTCCTATATGGTTTCCCCTAATTCCTGTGAAGTAATAATACCAAGAAGCCAAAAAGGAAAAAAAGCCCTATCATTTGCTCTTTGGGCCTACACTATAGCTATTTTTTTTACGAGTGCTTTGTAATACGAAATAAGTAAGAGCCTGTTTGTTTATTTTTGTTTATATTCCTCGAAACAAAAATTTCCGTTCTTTTGTTTCGGAAAAAAAAAAAAATAGAAACACCTTTGGTAAAACTTTTATTTCTAGGAACAAAAAAATTTATTTTTTTATTCCCGGTAACAGATTTGGAATAGAAACAAAAATAGAAAAAACTTGTTTATTATTCTCGAAACAATTACGAAAAATAATTTTTCTCTCTCCTCTTTTTTTCTTCTTTTTCTTTTCTTGTTCTTCCTGTTGCCTGTCACCAACCTTGGCCATGGCCGGCATCGACGACCAACCAGACGAGGGCGAGCAACCTCGCCTAGCCCAAGCTCAACCTTGCCAGGCCAGGGCGAGGCCGACCTATTGCTACTTGAGCAAGGTCGACCCTCGCCGGAGCTCGCCCAACCGGTCGCCGGCCACCGCCATGGCCGATGACCGGCCACAAAAAGAAAGAAGGAAAAAAAAAAGGAAAAAAATAATAAATTATAATGAAAAACTAAAAGAAATAACAAAATTATACAAGTTTACCAAATGCATTTCTATTCCTATAGTAGAAATTTTTTACGCTATCAAACGCGTTCTTATACTCATAAATTATTCCCGGAAACAAAAACAAAAAAAAATTATTTATATTCAAAAATTATTTCCTGGAACAAAAACATTACTAAATGCACCCTAAGTATCTTACATTCTTTACTTGCTTTTTCCTTTTCATTTTTTTTTTGTGGCTTTAAAAAAAATAGAAAGTACCTTCATCTCTTGCACAAAAGTAGACAGGAAATGATCCAGAGGAAGAGAAAAGAAAGAAAGCATTTTGTTGTCAAAAGAAAACTTTTAATTTTTGTTGATAAAATCCATATCTTGAATTTGTTTGTTTAATCTTTATGCATGCGCTCGAGTCATCTTGTTTATTCATAAAATTAAAAGATCAACAATATTTAATGCTAGTGCTATCTAGTATCTTCAAAGATTCGGTGGGAATTCTCGGGAATTATCAACATGCTATTTCGTCAAGCATTGTATATGATAAGGGATGGCATGATAAAGAAGAAAAAAAGCAAAAGAAAGAAAGAAGGGATATGCACATTAAAAGTTCTAAAATTTATCACGAAAGTGCAATTGAGTCTCGAAACTTACAAAAAGTGCAATCAAGTTCTTTCGTTAACATTGTCAATCTGAATAAAAAAAATACTGATGTGATACTTTTAAATTATTTTTTATTTCCTAAGTGGCATTTTAAAATTATTATTATTTAAATTAGATTAAAAACTAAAGAAACCTAAAATCTTATTTAAAAAAAAGCAAAGTTGAACCCAAAAAAAAGAGAGAAAAGAATGGAGGGCTCATCGGCGGAGTTTTAGCTGCCACCGCCCCCCATTACCGGAAGGGTTGGTGACCCCCGTTGGGCTTGGGCGAGGGTTGCCGACCCTCGCCTGGGGTAAGCAAGGCCTCACCCAGCCAAGTGAGGGTTGCCAACCCTCGCTTGGGGCCAGCGAGCCCTCACCTGACCGAAGGTCGCTTTTAGTTCGTCACACCAGGAAAAATACCACTAAGAGGCAAATAATAGGATGGAAAAGACAGATATTCCGCCATTGCTTATTGAGAAAATTTCAATGTATCCCTCGAATCGATGAGCCTTTTTCAAAAAGACCTTCCAAAGCGGCGATTCTCTAGAAAAAAATCCTTCGAAGCGGGACGATTTTTAGGGGACAAAATCGCCCTTGTCCGATGGTAAAAATTGATCCCGTCATCTGCGCATGGTCACCGGAAGCCGGAAGGTGCTTGTTGATTGCTGGCGATGAGGTAGAGGGTCTCTCGGAACATGGCGGTCCGCTTCGGAGGGTGTTCCGAAATAAGTGCCATTTTGAGGGGCCGCTTCAGGAAAAAATCGCTCAACTTGGAGGGGCTTTTTTCAAATTTTCTCAAGTACGGTGTGGTGTTTCGTCAAGCAAATATGATTTTAGCTTTGATTTTGTCCCTCG
The DNA here is from genome assembly GCA_017140185.1 of Eucalyptus polyanthemos subsp. polyanthemos. Taxonomy (NCBI): domain Eukaryota; kingdom Viridiplantae; phylum Streptophyta; class Magnoliopsida; order Myrtales; family Myrtaceae; genus Eucalyptus; species Eucalyptus polyanthemos. The sequence goes on from CM029462.1 coordinate 48,356,067, forward strand.
AAAGATGTCGTGATGATTGTCTTGCGTGTGGACTTTTAAGGTCCCATATTCCCTACGGACTTCCTGCTTTTCATGGAAGAATATATGCCCGAGAATAGAAATCGTGACGGACTTTGAAGAGGAAAATGACAGAGCACAGGACTACTTAATGTAGAGGATCGAATGCAACATGTGGAAAAGATGAAGTAAGAAGATGCGTAGCGTCCCAATTAATTTGTACAAACACGTTCTGACATCTCGTGTGATTATTCTCATGTACGAAATTTGTTTGGGCTCTTTGGGCATTTAAACCATTGATTATCGATTGTGATAATTTTCAGGCTCAACACACATTGGATAATCACAAGTGACACTTATTTTTCTATATTTCCAAGGTGACCTCGATATAATGTGCAAATGTAGCGATTCAAACTCAAGTTAAAAATAATAAAATCATTTTATCATTTTAACAACCCTGATATTAAAAACTGAGGTGGTTTGTAGGGAAATAATAATAAAAAAAAAGGGCTTAAACAGTCAGTTAATGGAATAATAGTAATTTGTTGTCGGGGAAAGAGAGGAAAATTGATCCATGAACAGGAGCCGTCGATGAAGCATAAGCGATTCGGGCACCTCTCTCCTCTTCTTCTCTACCCTTTCAAAACGCTCCCATACGAGAGCCAGATCTCTTCGAAGTGCGTATGCCATAACCGTAGCTCTCCAAGAATGGTGTCGGGATAACTCTCTTTCGCTTATGAACTGTTTACTAAATCAGCAACTCGCTCTCTATTCATTTACTCTGCATATGGCTTGCTTTCGTTTCGGCGTGTCCTAGAAGTTTCCAGGCGTGCCTGGACAGGCTACTGTCGCTGGTTGGGGGAGATCCTCCTCAGGCGTCGCATGGGGTGGCAGTGGCGTGTGAAGGTGGCAGTGTCGCTGTTCAGTATCATCCTCTTGGGGCACACCGCGACCACGGTAACTGAACATCGTGAAGTCCCCCAATTTTCAACCAGAGTTGCCCTCCAGGAATTCTTGCTACCCATCTTCAAAATAGACATCCTGTCCCTCCGAAGTCACGTTCACATGCCACAAATCACCTTCAAAACAATCGGATGTTGGTCCGCGAACAAAGCAGAGAAGCAAGAGGTAATCACCGTTGTACCATTAGCAATCCAAGTTCAAAGACCAAAAGGATTCTTCTCTCCAGACAGCGAATACTATCGATACACAGATGCTTGAACTGAGTATGCTCGAGTTAAGCCATATCTCTGTTTTTAATTTATCTGACCGCACGACACCGAGTAATTTAAAGAAATTCAGGTGTTGTGCATCTGCCGGTTCTCCCGAACACTCCCTGGAATAGGGAGTCGGGTTGTGTACTCGAGACATGATCTACTAGTGCATGACTGCATCCGTTTAGATCCCATGCCTGGTTTTCTCGACGGTTCGATGTCTAATGTACCTCGACAACTATGCACGAACAGGTCTTAGACGCTCCATCAGCGGCTTCTGAAAAAAGGCAATATAGTGGTTTCTTTGTCATTTCAATAAAAGATCCAGGTAAAAGCAAGGCCATCATTTCTTATCCGATCAGGATAATCATTTTATTTATATTCCAAAATTATTTTTTTTATTCTAAACTTGTTTCTGAAACATAAATTTGTTTGATAAAACTATTTTATTTTTTTATCTATGGAATTGATTTTTATTCCAAAAATAAGTTTGGAACAAATATAAGAAGTATTCTCTATTTTTAAAATAGATATGAGAAATAAAAACTATTTTCATCATTTGTCCTCTCTACTAGCCGACCACCCATCTGCCATTGCCGGCCACCGTCTATCGTCCGCCTGGTTGCAATATGTCAACCATCACTTGTTGTTCGCCGCTACCACCAACAGTTGTTGTCCTCCGCCGCTATCGGTTGTCGTCCATTATTGCTTGGGAGAGAGAAATTTTGTGATTAAACGCATATTTTTGCTTTGAATAGAAATGGAAATTTTGTATCGTTATCAAACACATATTTTTGCTTAGAAACTTATTCAACAAAACAAATAGAAAAATCCACATCTCTTTCGAAAATCAATTTCTAGCCAGAATGATTATTATTTACGCCCACATTTTCCAAACCTTTTGTCAAAACGAAAGTGGATAATTGTGTTACAGAGGTATAGGTAATTATCTTGACCTTGAGCTATTAAACATCTGTTTCCCTGAAGAGTTTCTTGTCAAATCAATGCCCTCATATGCCCCCGCCCCAATCTTAGGAACACGAAATATGGTCGTTAAGGGCATGTATAATAATCATTTTATTTTTATTATAGAACTATTTTTCCACTCCGACTTGTTTTTGGAACAAAAATCTATTTAGTAATACAATTTCAATTTTCTATTTTTGAAACAAATTTTTAATCTAGAAATAGGTTTCAAACATAAATGAGAAGTAAAAATTTCTATCTATTTCTAAAACAAAAATAAAAAATAAAAACTTCTCTCATTGCTCATCTTTACTTCTAGACTTCTCTCATTGCTCGTCTTTGCTTTTAGCTGGCCGTCCACCTGTCGCCGCGCCGCCATCTCGCCACCACTACCCATCGCCGTCGCCCCTCGCCGTTTGCCACCTCTTGAGAGGGAAAAATTTTGTGTTGTTATTGTTGACACCTAAATTTTGGCAACCCATTTAGTCATTTATCGCCTTAAAAAATTAGAGATTAATTTTATCCCTGAAAAAATATTAATTGCATAGCATATAGATTTAGATGTATTTGTTTTTAATTTGCATTTTTTTACATTTATTTATTGGACCGGTGGCAGATGGGTCGAATTAGTGGTTTTGGGTTTAAATTAGTAGGCTGGGCTAGGCCCACGAAAGAAGAAAATTAACCCAAGCCCGTCGTTATGTTTAATTATCTTGTAAAAAATTAAGATTTAATGCGATATTATAATGATTTTTGAAAATTAAAAGGATTGCATTGTAATGTTATCTCTATCAATAGATAATGAAATCGGGGAGAATATTCATGAGATAAAGGATTTTGTGATTCAGAGTTTATAGGCAATTTTCGAAATATTCTACGAAGATCATATTATGTTTGTCTATAAAAGGAGACAGTGTACGGCAGAGAAAAGGGGTGGCTTTTCGAGGGTTCTTTTCTCGGAGGAAGTAAAAAAAATCGAAAGAGAGGGAAGAGAGTTTCGATCTAGGGCTTCTCTTCGTTTGAAAAAGTTAGAAAAAAGGCAAAAGTAAAAAAAAAGCAAAAGCAAAAAGTACAAGACAACAGAGGAGAGAGAAGACACAGTAAAAAAAGTAGATTTATTGTGCTTCTTCTCCGCAGAATTATTCTCACCGGCGCACCACCAGAGCCCCAAATCAGGTTCACCCAGTCGCGCCACTGCACCCCTGTGCCAACGCCTCCGCCTGCCGCCTCCGACGATCGTGCTCACGCAGCCACGCCCGCACTGCTGCGCCTCTCTTCCGCCGCACCGCGACTCGACGCCCCTGCTCGCCGAATGCCGCATCACCATTCCTCAAATCACCGTCGCGCTTCGCCTCACCTGCAACCTGCAAGATCCCGGCAAAGCTGCTGCTGCACCACTCAGTCCGTGATCTGCTCGCCCAGCTGTGCCCCGTTGACGCTGCTGCCGAACTGCTCCTCCCCCTGACGCTCAACCGCCGCCATGCCGCTGTTCCTGCCGCGACCCGACGCCGCCAGAGCCCACATCGCTATTGCTCGCGTCTCCTCGGTGCCCGACAGCAAGCCCCGCGCCCTGCGACGCCCCCTCGCCGGTGCCCTGCTTCGCCGAAGTCCCTTGCCGGCATCAATCCTCGTTGCCCCTCGCCAGACGCCCACCTGCCTTGCCTCGCAGGCGATCCCCCTGTTGGACCTCTGACCGGCTGTCTTTCGGTGACCCACCACCAGTCGCGTGTAACAAAAGAAAGAAAAAAAAAATCATTTAGGTAGTTCTTTTCTTTTTTTATTTACTTTATTTTATTTTTTTTATGTTATTCTCACTTATTTACTTTTTTCTTTAGTAGGATTATTCCTAAATATATGATTGATGTTCCAACATGAAAGTGCCCCTCAAGAGAGGAATTGACAGTCCGATTTTCGCGCCCGAAATCCGACTCTCAATCCCTTACAAAATCAACAATACAATCTCAAGCCCGAGATTCGATTCGCAATTTGATTTAAAATTGGCCAACCCGATCTCATGTGCGAGATATAGTTCGTCGATTTTTAGATATCAATCTTATTTGTTTGATTTCCTATTGTTAAGTTGGTTGAGTCAATCTTATTTTTGTAAAAAAAATCCAAAAAATATTTGAGTTAGGATTAGATTTGCTTTAGAATATTTCCTGTGTTAGGGTTAAAATTGCAATCTTATTTCGAGTTTTAAATAAGAAAATCCAAAAAATGTTGAATTAAGATTAGGTTTGGTTATTATCTTTTATATTTAAAATAAGAATTTTATTTTGAATCATGGAAAAGAAAACCAAAAGAAAAAGCACATTCATTTAGGATGTTAGTTTTATCATTATTTGAATTGCATGTGAAAATTTTAATTTCAAAATTAATAAAAAAAACACAAAAAATCATCATGCATATATCATGTTGAATTAAGTATATCTATGTCATACTCTAAAATACTTGTCATTGTGCAGGTATTCTCTCTCAAGTGCATCGACACTTGACTTGGTCAAGCTGTTCAGTTATATCGACCTAGTGTGCTTTCGTAGCCTAGAGTCATTTTTATCGACTCGGCGTGCTTCCGTAGCCCGACGTCCCTTTCTTGACCCGGCGTGCTTTCGTAGCCCAGAATCCCTTTCATTGACTCGGCGTGCTTTCGTAGCCCGGTGTCTTTTATATTGACCCGGCATGCTTTCGTAGCCCAGAGTCCCTTCCATTGACCCGGCGTGCTTTCGTAGCTCGGTGTCCTTTATATTGACCTCGCGTGCTTTCGTAGCCCATAGTCCCTTTCATTGACCCGGCGTGCTTTTGTAGCCCGGTGTCCTTTATCTTGACCTGGTGTGCTTTCATAACCCAGAGTCCCCTTCATTGACCCGGCGTGCTTTCATAGCCTAGTGTCCTTTATATTGACCAGTGTCCCGCAGCCCGTGAGTATCATTGACCGGAGTGCTTTCGTAGCCCGTGTCCTTTATATTGACCAGGTGTGCTTTCGTAGCCCAGAGTCCCTTTCATTGACCCGGAGTGCTTTCGTAGCCCGATGTCCTTTATATTGACCTGGTGTGCTTTTGTAGCCTAGAGTCCCCTTCATTGACCCGGCGTGCTTTCGTAGCCCAGAGTCCATTTTAATAGACCCGGCGTGCTTTTATAGCCCGGTGTCCTTTATATCGACCTGGCATGCTTTCGTAGCCTAGAGTCCATTTTATCAAACCAGCGTGCTTTCATAACCCGGATTTCTTTTATCGACCTTGCGTGCTTTTGTAGCCTAGAGTCCTTTTTAATCAATACTCGACTGAGTTGTCTCCCAAAGATTTTCCTCTAGATTCAATCTGATTAAGGCGACCGAAGAACGGTTCGAGTCCTGGTCAGTTGATCTCTGTTGCAAGGTTGGGTGATCGAAGAATGGTTCGAGTCCTAGCCAAGCAAAATCCTTGTTTAGGCGACCGTAGAATGGTACGGGTCCTAGACAAAACCTATTTCCCTATTCAAGCGACCGTAGAATAGTACGGGTCCTGGAAGGTAAATCCCCGTTTAGGCGACCGTAGAATGGTACAGGTCTTAGACAAAATCTATTTCCCTATTCAGGCGACCGTAGAATGGTACGGGTCCTGGAAGGTAAATCCTTGTTTAGGCGACCGTAGAATGATACAGGTCTTAGACAACCAAACACTGCCATACTGGGCGACCGTAGAATGGTACGGATCCTGGGAAAGTAGTCTCTTTACAAAGCCATGTTACTATTCTGAGCGACCGTAAAATGGTACGCGTCCTGGACAAGTAACACCAACTATCTTGAATTACTCTACCATCATTGAAGGTAAGATATTCCATGTAGGTTCCTTTGACATCTTAGTTTGGATCTAGATGTCTCAATTATCTTCGTTAAACATTTCACTCTGAATGTAAATGTTTTTTTCGACCTTTCTCATTATACTTAGTTTGGATCTAGGTATCTCGAGTACAAAAATCTTGACATCTCAATCTGGATCTGAATGTCTCAATTTTTTCCATTGAGCATTTCACCTTGGATGTGAATGTTCTTACCTGTTATGCTTTTCAAGGAACCTGAGTAAGAGTTGGGTACTTGTGGAGTAAATAGGGACTTATCATGTACCTCAAGATGCTCTACCGCACTGACTGGTAAGTAATTGTAGGTACGCTCTTTCCTTTCACATCATGCATTTGCATTAGCATTTACATGCATCATATGAATTGCTTTCTTTTTTTTTAAAAAAAATGGGATACATTTCCCGACAAAAAATCATTTAGTGCATGTGCATAGTCAAAATTTAGGTCTCGATTTATCTTTGAAGGCAACCTCTACAAGCTCACCTTCAAAGAGGGGCAGCTGTTGACACCTAAATTTTGGTGACCCATTTAGTCATTTATCGCCTTAAAAAATTAGGGATTAATTTTATCCCTAAACTTTAGCTGTTCCTGCCGCAACCCGATGCCGCTAGAGCCCACATCGTTGTTGCTCGCGTCTCCTCGGTGCCCGACAGCAAGCCTCGCGCCCTGCGACGCCCCCTCGCCGGTGCCCTGCTTCGCCGAAGCCCCTTGACGGCGTCAATCCTCGCTGCCCCACGCCAAATGCCCACTTGCCTTGCCTCGCCGGCGATCCCCCTGCTGGACCTCTGGCCGGCTATCTTTCGGTGACCCACCACTAGCCGCGTGTAACAAAAGAAAGAAAAAAGAAAATCATTTAGGTAGTTCTTTTCTTTTTTTATTTACTTTATTTTATTTATTTATGTTATTCTCACTTATTTACTTTTTTCTTTAGTAGGATTATTCCTAAATATATGATTGATGTTCCAACATGAAAGTGCCCCTCAAGCGAGGAATTGATATTCCGATTTTCGCGCCCGAAATCTGACTCGCAATCCCTTACAAAAATCGACAATCCAATCTCAAGCCCGAGATTCGATTCGCGATTTGATTTAAAATTGGCCAACTCGATCTCATGCATGAGATATGGTTCGTCGATTTTTAGATATCAATCTTATCTTGTTTGATTTCTTGTCGTTAAGTTGGTTGAGTCAATCTTATTTTTATAAAAAAAATCCAAAAAATATTTGAGTTAGGATTAGATTTGCTTTAGAATATTTCCTGTGTTAGGGTTAAAATTGCAATCTTATTTTGAGTTTTAAATAAGAAAATCCAAAAAATGTTGAATTAAGATTAGGTTTGGTTATTATCTTTTATATTTAAAATAAGAATTTTATTTTGAATCATGGAAAAGAAAACCAAAAGAAAAAGCACATTCATTTAGGATGTTAGTTTTATCATTATTTGAATTGCATGTGAAAATTTTATTTCGAAATTAATAAAAAAAAACACAAAAAATCATCATGCATATATCATGTTGAATTAAGGCATTCTTTGCACGTCATTGCATGTTAGGGTTGCATGTTTATCAATTATAGGTAGATAATCTCTCCTAGATAAATTGCATGTTTTGTTAGGAAAATAAAAATGCCCATATCATATAGAATTAGGTCCATGAAATGCACATCATTTAGTGATTATTATTAGGTTCATTTCTAATTAGAAATTGACCGTCATCAGATTAGGTCATTTAATAAACGTCGCGTGACATATAGCTCACATGTCATTTTAATTGAAATAATTTTGCACGTCATTGCATTGCATCGCACGTCATTAGAATTAAGTCATTTGGGTAAATTATTATTGCATATTTAATTATTACATTTCTTTATAATAAACTGCATGCTTATTTATGTCATATAGTTTAGGTTATGTTGCCATGCTATATCATTTCATGTTAAATTAATAGCATTGCATTGCATATTGACTATATTTTCATTTAATAAGGGAAAACAAAAGAAAGAAATTACGTGTTAATTAGAAACCATATCTAGGATTATTGATGTGAATTTTAATTTAACATTGCAGATGCTTTCGTTGCTTTTAGGTAAGGTCTACATCATTTAATTGCTTTCTTGGGTGTTAAATTGGTGGTTTGCACACCCGCATGAACACCTCACATGTTAGGGAAATAGATTTAAAATCAATCCAAATTGCTTGCCAAACATTTTTCAAAATAAAAAGAAAGGTACCGAAAATGTGTTAGAGAAATCTAATGTAACCAAATCCCCGTACCCTTAGTCTCTGGTTCGTAGGAGTAAAGTAAATCTCTTGTTACTTTACTAGGGTTTCTAATCGACCCACCAAAAATAGATTAGTGGCAACTCCTAGTTAAAATTTAATTGCATGTTAACAATTCAAACCTAAGTCGCGAATTGGTATGAGCTTGGGAGAGCCCGAGTTAAATCTAGGCTTAACAATCCATTAGCCAAACCATAGGTGATTCACCCCCGAAAAATTGGGTCGCGACAATTATTAAACGAATTTTTATTTCAAAAATAGAAATTTTGTGTTTTTATCAAATATGTATTTTTACTTAGAAACTCATCCAAGAATATAAAAAATAAAATCCATTTTTATTCTAAAAATCAATTTCTTGTTAAAATGATTATCATTCTTGTCCTAAAAAACACGATGTTTCTCTCCGGACCATGTTGAAGATGCAGACATCTCCTATCTCCAGGTCATTGTTAGCCAAACAATCGCGCTGGCCCCTGCTTATCTTGCCTTTGCCATCGAAGAGAATGCATGGGACGCGCCACTTCTTCCCATTAAAAGCATGAAGAGTGATGTCTCTGGAGTCCCCCTTTGCGATGCATCCCGACAAAAGAGGTCGGCAGATGCTGCTCATGAAGGGGGAAAAGCAGTGAATAAGGAAGTGAAATTATAAAGAAATTATGTCTATAAATATCATGCAGGAAGTAGGCATAGTTGGTTGTCTTGCTAGTCTTGTTCTTCTTGCTTAATGATAAACTTGAAAAGATAAAAATCAAAGTAAACCAAAACTAGGATAACTTACCACGAGAAATTTTTCTCTCCCTTAAGGTTACGTTTGATCGTCCGGATTTCTAACCGGGATTTTGCTATATCCTATTTACTATTTTGTGATTACAACAATATTGTCGGACATATTCATATCATATTATATATATTATTTGGTATAAACGCTTATATGAATCACAAATTTTACAAACGGAGATAATAAAAATCTCTTGCGACACTCTTATCTACTTTATCTTTATTTTATTTTTTTATTTCTTTCTTCCCCTTCCATCATTCTCTAATAAAATTTTATTACATAGAAAATTATACTAATATACCTAAATTACTAAAATACCTAAAATATGTAATAAATATATACTTATATATTGAATTTATATTATAGGGAAAATTGTCCAAAAAGTCCTAAACCTATTGCACTTTTGCCAATTCAGTCATAAATCTTTTAATTTTACTAATTGAGTCATAAACCTTTTCACTTCTTATTGATTTAGTCCATCCGGCCAATTTTGGCCGGAAAATGCTGACGTGGATGCTGGCAATGCCACGTAGGACTGCCGGCGCTGATGTGGACAATTTTTAATAATATTTTAATACTTTTTTGAATTTTTATTATTGTTTTGAATTTTTTTCCTTTTTTTTTTTTGGCTTTCTTGGCCTTTTCTGGTGGCCGGCCACAGGTGATGGCCAGCCACCGACCACAGCCAGCTAGCTAGCCTCGCCCGCCACAGGTGAGGCCTAGCCGGGCGAGGAGGAGCCTCGGCGAGGGCTCCTTTGACGAAGGCGAGGCTGGCCTGGCCTAGGTGAGGGCCAGCCTCGCCAAATCTAGTGAGGGGAGCCCTCGCCGGGGCTTGCCCTCGCCTAGCCGAGCGTCGGCCTCGCCCAAACTAGATCTAGGGGCCTTGCCACCGCTTCTCGCCGTAGCAGCATCATCGGGCCTCCAGGTTGGAGGCTTCTTCTTTTTCGAGCCAAGCCAAGCCAAGCCGCTAGGGGGAGGGTGGGGCGTTGTTCTTCGGTTGGCGAGGGGAGAAATTGAGGTGCTAATCATGCTCTGGGCCCTCATTGTGCAGAATCCGGCGCAATTCGCCGATAAGCTGGCATGGATTTGCGATGGATGCCCCCAATCCAAGTCCGTCCTCGCCGAATCTCGTAGGGTGGTCTCACATTCACATCTCAATGCGGTTCTCGCCGTCGTCTCCTTCTTCTCCTCGTCGTTCGTGATTAGTGTTGTCACCCTCCTCATCAATGCAAAATCATCGCCATCGCTCGGCTAGGGGCGAGGGCCGGCCTCACCAAATTTGGTTTGGGCGAGGCCAATGCTTGCTTGGGCAAGGGCGAGGGCTCCCCTCGCCAAAATTTGGCAAGGCTAGCCCTTGCTTAGGCCAGGCCGGCCTCATCGTCGCCGGAGGAGCTCTAGCAAGGGGAGTTCTCGCCCAGGCCAGGCCGGCCTCCCCCAACCGGCCCTCACCTGTGGCGAGCGAGGCCAGCCGGCTGGCTGTGGCCAGTGGCCGGCCGTCACCTGTGGCTGGCCACCGAAAAAGGCCAAGAAAGCCCAAAAAAAAAACATTGGAAAAATTCAAAAAAATTCAAAAAATTCAAAAAAATATTATTAAAAATTATCCACATTAGTGTCGGCAGTTCTACGTGGCCTGTCAATGTCCACATCTACATTTTCCAGCCAAAATTGGCCGGATGGACTGAATCGGCAAGAAGTGAAAAGGTTTAGGACTCAATTGGCAAAATTAAAAGGTTTAGAACTGAATTAACAAAAGTGCAATAGGTTTAGGACTTTTTAGATAATTTTCCTATATTATAAGATATAATTAAATTTAAATATCTACATAAAAAGAAGATTAAATTAAAACTTTTTTTTGTTTTTTGTTATTTTTAATTTTTTATATTAGAATTCAAATATTATTTATATTGAAATATAATTTTAATTTGCTAATTTAAGAAATTTGTTATTTGAGAAAAAAATTCCTTATTATAGATATTAGAAACCCTATCCACCTTATTTTCACCTCTTTCATGGGATAATTTTATTTGGTCTATATCTCATTTATATCCAACTTTATCCTATTTTGAATAGACACCTAGGATAAATTTTATGCTATCCTGAATTTTATCCCGATAGCCAAACACAACCTAAGATGGTTGCATGATTACTAGGAAGAACAAGTTTTTGGGCTCATACATGTGACATGCTTCAATCCTAAACTGACTTCGTCCCTTCATATGAGTAGTACTTCTACCAACATAGTACTTTCACCTACTACGATAGCAAGTGCGAGTTTACCAAATTCTTTTCAATGGATGTCCTCACTTGGAATCAAATTGCGGAACTTATCAGATGTCAAGCTTCTAAACTCAAAGGAAGTACTAACAGAAACGCTAACATAGACTATTAGGCAACGAGGATGCAATCAAACCATGTACCTTATCATCAAGTTAATCTCTCATTTGACTAACAACAACATTGAATTCATTGATATGCTTAGCAACGGACAAACATTCACTCATCTCTAAGTGAAACAAATATCCAATCAAGTAGACTTTATTGATTATAGAGGGTTTCTCGTATATGCTCGACAACACCTTCATGAAACTTGCGATGGTTTTCTCTTCCATGATGTTAAACACGAATTAAAAACCAATGTCGGCTCATTAATACATAATGCTTATCTATTTAACAATTCCTAATTAGCTTCCTCCATTGGTTCTAGCTTCTTCCCATACATAGGTGAATGCAGATTCCTCTTGTACAAATAATCCCTATTCCACATCTTACAGAAACTAATACATTTTATATCAAATTTTGTAAATTTTAACATTTCCTTCCTTTGTTGCCATTGATTTGCTTCAACCAAATCCGGTACCAATTATCACAAAAAGCAAGCGATTGAACAATAAGATAAATAAAACAAGGAAATAAATGGAATATTAGATTTTTGTGGTTCGATCGGTGTGACATAGGGCCCGTTTGGTTCAGCTTTGGGAAAATGCCCTTGGAAGAATGCAAATACCTTTGAGGTAAAGGGGTTTTCCAAAATGCTAGACCGTTTGGTAAATTGTAACTGAAAAGCCCTTTAGGGAAATGCAAAACTGTTTGGTAAACATGTATTTGAAAAGCCCTTTGGTGAGACCAAATTAAGTTTTTTAGTTTTAACATTTTTAAAATTGTAAAAAAGAAACAATGGCTATATAACATTTACATTTTCATGTTGAGAATAATATAAAAGATACATATTAATAAATTCATTTAAAAATTATATTAAAAGAATTTGATTATAGATTAGATGCAAAGCTCAACTTTTGGCTAAGGATTTTTTTAAATTTATTTTCAACTTTGAATAATTTTTTTAATTATTAAAATATTAATCATTTTCATTAATTAATGATCATTCTAGTATATTAATAAAAAGTTGGGCTATTGATTGTCAAAAAATAAAAATGATATAGCAAAAAAAAAAGGTGAACTTATTTGGTGAATAATAATGCGACCGATTGTGGATGTTATTTTTTTAAGTAAGCATCGCATATAAAAAGGGAAGGACTCTGAGCGGAAATAGATTGTTCCATAAGTGATGTTTCGTTGAATATTCACATATATTTTAAGATATTTTGTTGGCAATCATTGCAATTGGTAGATAGTATAAAAAATTAAGTGATATATTATGTCAGCTCCGTGTTCATTAGTTAGTTTTGTGTTAACATTGTTGATTTACCAAAATCTTTTTCACAATCCCCCCATCTTTACAAATATCCACCACTCTGATCCATGAAATGAGCTTGACTTCAAACCTCACAGCCGCATTTGGAGGAACGCCCTCGCGGCCCGCAGCTCCATAGCCCAGTTCAGGAGGCACGGTAAACAAGGCACATTCCCCTTCCTTCATTGTAATAATCCCATGGTCCAAACCAGAAACCAATTGACCTTCAAAACAGACGAAAACAAATTCAGACCGGAACCAGAACAAATTCTTCGCCGCCAAATGAATAACTAGCGCAAGGCAAGCCAAAACATCGAGCGAAAAACCCTCACCCTGACCAAGCTTCAGCGTCAGAGGTTCATCCCTATCTCTGCTGGAATCGAACCTAGTCCCATCAGCCAGAGTCGCCACGAAATGAACTGCACTCGCATCACCGAATCAAATCCAACGGAGGAAATTCAGCGAACTGGTCAAACAACGACGACGACATCACACAAACGCGCGCGAAAGAATGCGAGAGGCGGGAGAGGAGTACCGGCTGCTTCGTCGCCGAGCTCGGGCGTCTCCCAGCCGCGGCCGCGCCGGAGGAGCTTCTTCACGAGGCCGGTGCGGCCGAGCGGCCTCTCCTCGCCGACCTTCATCGGAGGCGCCGACCTTCACAGCAAGTTGCAGGGAGAGGAACGCTGCAGAGAGAGCCGCGTCGATGGAGAACGCTGCAGAGAGAGACGAGAAGAGAACCGGTCGATGGAGAAAGAGAGGAAAACGTGGAAAGATCTAGGGTTTTGTTTAGAATGGGCAAAAGTGGACTTCTAATAAAATTTTAAGGGCAAAATAGGCAATCGGGAAAAATTCATTAATTCCCTACCTCAGCATGCCGAAAATGCTGAAATGCCCAAAGCAGGTAGGGACCGCTTTGGCCAAGATTCCAGCGCAAAGATTTTCCAAAAGAAATTTCAAATCTTTGCCAAACCAAACGCCTTCATATTTTTCCCAAGGGGCTTTGGGGGCTCAAAGCCCCTTGGGAAAGCCGAACCAAACACCCCCATAACCCACAAGGAGAACAACACAAAATTTTACTCTAGATCAAATGATACAATGGAGATTAAAAGCACAATTGAGTCACTCAAATATTTTTAATATCTCTCGGCATCAATTACACCTAATAACTTACATAGTATATAGCCCTTGTAATTACTTATAAAATAATTTCTCGATTTCAAAAGGTAATTTACAAGTTTTAGCACGAGGTTTGTTAGCTTCAATACTTTTGCATCGCTTCAGAGTGTGAATTACAAAAAGTTGCATTTTTAAAAATCTTCACAATGAAGACACTTTTTATATATAGATAGTAGTAGGATAAGAAAATCCTTTTTAGGAAATCTATTAAAATTAAGAAACTTGCTTAGATTATAAAAATTTCCTTTTTGAGTTTAAACTTGAGACGCATCTTCCACAGGTATTGCACTTGATGACACGTTGGGCAATGGGCGATGCACTCGTTAATAAGGATACCCAACATTTGGCGACAACAGGGAAAGAGGCACGAGGGCTGGCTGTCATCCCGAGGCGCTTTGTGCTTGCCTTTGGCCTTAAAAACATTAGCTTTTGATATTCGACCTGGTGAATCTCTGATTCGATTAAGTTTATAACGTGAAGGTTGGTCATTTGTTTATTCTGCACCGGAAGTTCATGGCGCGAGTGGTGGTTACGTTGTTTATTGTGCACTCCATTTCTTAAGTAGCGATTTCTTCGCCACCGAGAAAAGTAAAGACTAAAAAATGAGCGATGGCTAGAGTATAAATTAAGGAGGAATCAAGCAACCCCAGCTAGGTGCCAAGGAAGAAGATTAAAACAGTGCTTTGAAGGCGTAGAGATTGCTGTTTTGAAGAAGCGTTTCCTTTTAAATTCAGGAGATTTTAATATCGTAGAACATTTCAAGTACAGTAGATCTTATTTCTTGAAGGTGATCCTTTGCCTAGGAGTGGCACACCTGCGGTTCAGGTTGTGCAAGATCCTTGTGGCTTTTGTTGAGTTTTCGCTTAATTGTGGTCACCCTTCTTTTCACTGACCTCAAAACACGACCCAGAAACCATAAAAGTAAATCAAACGAGTCAAGTCGAAAACAGAGAACAGAAAAGGTTCTGTCTTCCTGGGCAAGATCCGGCCGAAGACCGAGGACTGGGCTGGTAAAGAAGAAACAAAGAAGAAAAGGGCAAACGAGGTCCATTCCTTGGATGGTCCAATATGGGGAAGAAAAATATCACTTCTCGGTTCCAATGTCTGAAAATCTTACGCTTTGCATCCTAAGATTCCAAAGCTCTTTATCTCGCTTTATAATCCAACACTAATTAAAGGAATTATGAAAAATTTACCTGATTGCCGCCACGTGCTCTTTACCGGACTCTTGAAGCTTTAGTGTGTGTGTGTATATATGTTTTGCCTACACTGATTAAGCATCGAAACCACAACTTGTTAGTAGCTTGCATGGTGCAAGGGCTTTGACTTTGGAGAGTGCAAAGTGTAAGTTTGTCCAAAATCCAAAGGTACGAAGTGGATGCTCGTGGTTTTCATTTTCCTATATGGTTTCCCCTAGTTCCTGTGAAGTAATAATACCAAGAAGCCAAAAAGGAAAAAAAGCCCTATCATTTGCTCTTTGGGCCTACACTACAGCTATTCTTTTTACGAGTGCTTTGTAATACGAAATAAGTAAGGGCCTGTTTGTTTATTTTTGTTTCTATTCCTCAGAACAAAAATTTCCGTTCTTTTGTTCCGGGAAAAAAAAATAGAAACGCGTTTGATAAAACTTTTATTTTCGAGAGCAAAAAAATAATTTTGTTTGCCCGATAACAGATTTGGAATAGAAACAAGAAATAGAAAAAACTTATTTCTTGTTTTCGGAACAATTACGAAAAATAATTTTTCTCTCTCCTCTTTTTTTCTTCTTTTTCTTTTCTTCTTCTTCCTTTTGCCTGTCACAAGCCTTGGCCATGGCTAGCATCGGCGACCAGCCAAGCGAGGGCCAGCAACCTCGCTTAGCCCAAGCTCAACCTTGCTAGGCCAAGGCGAGGCCGAACCTAGTGCTTTGCCTCGGCGACGTCAAGCCTCGCCGGAGCTCACCCAACCGGTCGCCGGCCACTGCCATGGCCGACGACTAGCCACAAAGAAAAGAATGAAAAAAAAAAGGAAAAATATAATAAATTCTATTTAAAAACTAAAAGAAATAACAAAATTATACAAGTTTACCAAATGCATTTCTATTCTTATAGTATAAATTTTTTACAGTTATCAAACGCGTTCTTATACTCATAAATTGTTCCCGGAAATAGAAAAAAAATATTTTATTAAAAAATTGTTTCCTGGAAACAAAAATATTACTAAATACGCCTAATTGTTTTTTCTTTTTCATTTTTTTTTTGGCTTTTAAAAAAAATAGAAAGTACCTTCACCTCTTGCACAAAAAGTAGACAGGAAATGATCAGGAGGAAGAGAAAAGAAAGAAAGCATTTTGCTGTCAGAAGAAAACTTTTAATTTTTGTTGATAAAATCCATATCTTGAATTTGTTTGTTTAATCTTTATGCATGCGCTCGAGTCATCTTGTTTATCCATAAAATTAAAAGATCGACAATATTTAATGCTAGTGCTATCTACGGTATCTTCAAAGATTCGGTGGGAATTCTCGGGAAAGCTAATGCATTATCAACATGCTATTTCGTCAAAGCATTGTATATGACAAGGGATGGCATGATAAAGAAGAAAAAAAGGCAAAAGAAAGAAAGAAGGGATATGTACATTAAAAATTCTAAAATTTATCAAGAAAGTGCAATTGAGTCTCGAAACTTAAAAAAAGTGTAATTAAGTTCTTTTGTTAACATTGTTGATATGAATAACAAAAAATACTAATGTGACACTTTTAAATTATTTTTTATTTCCTAAGTGGCATTTTTAAATTATTACTATTTAAATTAGATTAAAAACTAAAGAAATCTAAAATCTTATTAAAAAAAGCAACGTTGAACCCAAAAAAAAGAGAGAAAAGAATGGAGGGCTCACCGGTGGAGTTTTAGCTACCATCGCCCCCCATCGCCGGAAGGGTTGGTGACCCCCGTTGGGCTTGGGCGAGGGTTGCCGACCCCCACCTGGGGTAAGCAAGGCCTCACCTAGCCAAGCGAGGGTTGCCAACCCTCGCTTGGGGCCAATGAGCCCTCACCCGATCGAAGGTCGCCATCCCTTTCGGCGACGGGCCGCAGCTAAAGCTCCACTAGCAAGCCCTCCATTTTTATTTTTATTTTTTTAGTTTTTTTTTTAATAAGATCTTAATTTTTTTTGTTTTTAATCTAATTTAAATAAGAATTGAATAAAAATATTGCAAATGCCACGTATGATATAACAATAATTTAAAAATGCTATGCCGGCATTTTTCATTAGTCAAATTGACAGCGTTAAAATGGAAATATTTGAATGCATTTTTTTTTAAGTTTTAGGATTGAATTGTACTTTTATAACAAGTTTTACAACTTTTAATGAACATATCCCAAGAAAGAAAAAATAGATGACCACTCGGGATTGGCATAATTATTTAGTGTATGGCGATAATTTCAGCTCAAGAACTAGATGTCATTTGTTAAAATTCTTTCCATCCTGCACAAATTACTCCGCTTCAAAGTCAGTCGCGTAGGTGAAAAAGCTCAAATTTAACCGATTTCTGGACTCGCAAGTCATTTCATAGATCTGGCGGAGTCACGCTCTCACGCTCATAATAAGAGAGAGAGAGAGAATGGATGGTCACCAAAAGAGGAAAAAAGCAATGGAGAATCAGTCACTCAAGTTACAGTTATATCTGACCCAAAAAAACACAAAAGAAAAGAAAGTTACAGTTATATTGTGTTGGCCAACGGTAAATGGCAACCAGAAAATCTTCTTTCAGTCGCCAGCTATACCAAAGGTCCCATGTATTAGCATTCAGCAAAGTATCCTCACCTGTTCCTCAGACTAACATCAATGTGTTTCATGCCTTTTTTTAACTTTTTCTTGCTTTTTGAAATTAATAACAATAAATGAAAGTGAGTGCCAACCAATCAAATGATTGTTTTTGGCCTCAATAAAAGTCATGTCAAAAGAAGAAACCCCCCCACCCTATCCTATGCTTTTTGAGTCATTGGATACGTTCCAGAGATCTGCAAGACGACCTTTTTGTAGAGTTGCATATGTTATGTTATACTAAAAGGAGGTCCTCTTATTTAGCAAGACTAATCATGTTTACAAATTGGGTCGCAGCTCGTGATTAGACTCGCTAGGCAATATTGATTATGAAAATAAAAAAGGAGGCCATGGCGAAAACACAGGAAAAGAAAAAGACAAACGCATAAATTAAGAAGATCTTATTCGTAAAAAAGTATATGAGTAATCTTCCCTATGAGATTGTCCCACGCTGATCACGATTGAATAACCAAACGATTAAAAATTGAAAAAGAAAAAAAAAAAAAACTAAGAGAGAAAAAGGGTGTGGAGAAGCCTCCTTGCCGACAATTGCGAGAATGGCAAATTGAAGTCGTGCGAACGGTCCCCTCCCGCGCACTCTTTGGTTGCGTACTGGCGTCGGCTCCATGCAAAGCTTCGGCCATGCGTTTCTTACCCCGACAGAACAAGCAAATCATAATTCAACCCAGAAATTATTTTCCTCCTTTTATAATATTTTTTGCTATTATTGTTTGCAGATCAATAATGCAAATCGGGAGTCGCTGACGGGGTCTAACGCTTCCAAAACACACCACCCACTCGCGTCAAAGCCCAGCATAGATTTCTACGGAAGAAAATGTGCTTCGGAAAATTTTCAATAATTTTTGGTCAAAACGAGCGAAGTTCGCGCACGATGATTGGCCTTTTGGAACAACTAAGACAACGTTGAATCATTTTGATGGCTTTCTGGACCGCGATCCGGGAGCACCTAATCACTAATTTCCACGCCACCGCTCTGCTGTCTTGTGATTAGTCCAAAAAAAGACCCCCTTTTTCTTAGTTTACCTTAGCCAGATTCTCTCGTTTGACGAAGTGTTGCGCTTCTAGAATTACTCCATTTTCCCACCTTTCCGTTTTCCTCTACTTTCGCTATACAACGGTCTCTTCATTTCCCTCGACCTCGCATTCCTCCACTCCAGACCTTGGAATGTGACATGGAAAGCGAGCTTCGTAATCGTAAAGCCGATTAATTAGGGTTCCAGCCTCAATTCGACCTTGCAGCCGGCGGAGGCATTGGTTGTGGCTGGCTTAAGAACAAATGATTTACGGCATGGTTTTGAGGGATATTCTCGCGACTGTTCCTTTGAGCGAGAAGTGTCGGTCGAGTAAGAAAAACGTGCTCCGCGAAGGACTCTTCTCTCGACGTTAGAAAATCGAGTTCCAACAAATTACCGACAAAACAATGAGAAAAGAAAAGAGAAAATGGAGGACTGTGCCAGCGATGCTTGCCCATCGTGCGATGGTCGCAATGATCGATGCCCGGCTGCTGCGGATCGTATGGGATGGATTCTAGCATTTTTCTGATTGCGTTGTACTGCTTTGTTGGAGAGAGAGATATGCGTGGGGTTGCTGCCAATTTTGCCTCTGCCTTTATTCATTTTAATAAATATTACGGCTCTTGTTATTTATTTTATTTTTGGGTTTGATGAGGAAGGTTTTTTCTTTCCTTTTTGGTCGAGGTTGGATTTGGAAGTTAAAGAAAAGAAACAGGAGATATTTTCAATTATGTTTGCTTCTCAGGTGAGTTAATGATACAAATTACTCATGAACTTTGGCTCGATGTTCAATTTTATCCCTATATTTTCAATTTGTTCAATATGATTCTAGCACTTTAGCCTAATATGCTATGTCGTCCATGACTTTTTAAATTGTCAAATATGATCCCTGATTTTTTTTTTTTTTATAAATGTTCAATTTAGTCATTAAATTATATGAAATAACCAATGCGATCTTTCTATTAATTTAAATTTAGGCACGATATTGAACGTCTTCATAAGTATAGAGATTAGTTTGAATAGTTCAAGGATTACATTGTATGTTGGACTAAAGTTCGTGGATCACATGGAAGAAATTAAAAGTTCTCAATCTATATTAATCATTTGTGTCATTTTCTCTTTTAATAGTAAGATGAACAAATCGAGTTAGTTTTAATCGGGTAAGTTCTTTGACCAAGAGAAAGGTTCGATTGTCACTATCAAGTAACGCATTCATTTTTTAACATACACCCAAAAGAATAATTTATAGATATTGTGATTACGAAAGTTCATATTAAGTCAATTTTTTTTTTGGGCAAAAGATGGTTCTAAAAGATTGGAAATTATCGCCCAACTTCTTGTTAAGAACTCGTAGGCCATAGGGACCTCCGTTTGCCCTTTCAACGTCGGCCTCAGAAATGACCATTGAGTTGGCAAAACCAATGGCTTAGTCACAATTTTTTTGGATAATTAATTCCTAATGCCGGCATGCAGCGTGCGAGGTCACCCAACTATTAATTAAACAAAAGCGCAATGAGCTCCGAGTAAATTGACTATTCGTAACCATCAGTCGGTAGTTAAAATGTACATCTGTTAATTGTGCATGACAACGTATGTAATGTCGTGCATCACACGAAACATGGGGGGGAATCTAGAGGTCTTAGGTTGACCGCGCTCGCTCGGTTCCCCTTCGTTTCTCGCGACGATAGTTGTCATCATTGAACCACATTGCCTTGTCGTTTTTCACTCGCCTTTGCAGCAGGAATAAAACGATGGAAAAAGTAAAAGGAGGAAATGCCGCTCTCGTTTCTGTCTCGACCGTATTAAAGAGGGGGAAAAGCGAGATCAAAGGAACAGAAAATGATGGAGAAAGGGGCATGTGACAATGGCTTCCGCTCACTCCTTCCACAAAAGGAATGTGGAGAAAGTAGAGAGGGCCAGTTCTTTAAGTTATCGTTGGAATCTTCCGTTCTTTGCATTTGCAGGCTAATTCCTTGGAGCGCAGAAACTGGTCGTTGCTTTTCTTGTACAGATGTGTGGGTTATTTGCAGGGCTGTGCTTATTATCGATGCTTTGGAGGTGTTCATATCACGATGTGATAGTAGTTCAGACGGAATTATTAGAACGTTAAGAAAAGCCGAAGAATTAATCCAATTAATAACACTAGATATATGTGTGTGTGTGTGTGTATATATATGTAGATATAGTGTATATTGTTGGAGTTTATCCTAGATTAATTGTGAAAGGATTAATGGTCAATTTACAAGTGTGAGGGATAGTTTTGCTATTTGAGCTTGCTTTCGAAGTGAGAGCGGCCTAAAATCACCCAACACTTATATCAGAACCCAAGTTACTAATCACACGAAAGAGATATGAGTTGTTCATGCTTCGACTCAGGACCCGCTTTGTATCAAAGCCCAAGTTACCAATAGATCTGGATCTAATATTTGCACGAGAGAGATACGAGTTGTTCCAGCTCTGACTCGTAGCCCACTATGTGAGAGGATATTGTTGAAGTTATTCCATATCGATTGTGATAGTTAGTTTACAAGTATGAAGGAAAACATCACATTTTGAGCTAATTTTTACGGTAAGAGATGCCCAAAATCACTCAACATATGCATGTATCTGTGTGTCCTTGTGCCATCGGTTGATGCTAAGAGCAATAAGAGAAATTACCTAATGATTCTTCTAGAGTCTCTTCGGACAAATGGGGCACCATGAATTTAATGCTTTTTGGCCCGTTTCTCTCGTTAGAACGAAAGGGAAAGCAAGAAAGGTTGTCACTGACAGAGGACGTGGCATCCAAATTTGAAAAGAAAGATTATGACTGTAATTTACATGCTTAATAATGTGCATTTGCTTTTTCTAATACGAGATTCAAAATTTCCTTGTCGTAGTGGTTGGTTTAGTCACTCCTTTGCCTATTGAGGAGTAAACACCATAGCACATGCTTGTACAATCACGAGCCGTGCTGTAACGCACAAAGATATAGCTATTGGAGTGCATAACAGAAATTTGAAAACTTCAATCAGGAGATAATTAACTGGATTCCATGCACATTGACACAATAGAAGGAAACGTCCATTACTAGCTTTTGTATGAAAAAGAAGAAGAAATTATCGCACAATAGACTTGCTTACCACAAACAAAGAGAAGTTTGATAAATGCAATTTGTAGTCAAGAGTTCAATGCTCAGAGACAGCAAAAGGAAAGAAGGAAGAAATCGCAGGATAGGTATACTTCACCTACGAGATGTAACTACTCGGTAATTTTCAAATCGCTACTAATTTCATCGGTCATAGTTATTTTACAAGACAAGCTTATTGATCATTTTTCCAAACTCAATATATAGTCGAAAATGAGAAAAAAAAAAAAAAACAATGATGCCGTAAACAATAAAGAAAAGAAAAGCCAATATCACACTATAATCAACTAAAGAAAACTGGATGTTTCTAGTTCCAAGTTTATAGAAAAGTTTGGCCAGAAGAGAAATTCTCAAATGACCACAAATTTACTTCATATTATATTAATATACGAGATATTCTCATATCGTTGTAATGGTTAATACTGGTGGCCGTGCATCGGAGGAGGTCCACCACGGCCTCCGCCGTGGGTGGGTGGGTGAGTGGGGGGCCCTAAATGTCTAGGAGGAGGGGCCAGCCTGTCCTCAATCATTCGCCCTCCCCTCCCCCCCCCTCCGCACCGAAAATTCACCACATATTTCACACGCAATCAACGGCCTCCCCAAAAAAATTCAGAACCATGTCCCCCCCCCCCCCCAAATCTTATTCCAAAATCGGAAAAAATAATAATGACAGAAGATCGAATCTGTCATTCCGTCCTGGACTCTGATCGAAATAAATACGCCGGGAGACCATACTAAAGATTTGACATCCATCGATATCATCTGTAATTAATATATATATATATATATATATATATATATATATATATATATATAATTCGAGAGACCAGTCATTTTACTGTCTTAATTTCATAGAAAATGGCGAAACAGGAGACTCGGCTCCCACTTAAAAAAAAAAAGATTGAATAAAATCGAAGATAGAACCTTCCCCTCCATCCGCCACCACCGCCACCACCACCACAGAGAAAACCGGTTAAAAAAAAGGGAAAGGGGGCGGTGGATGTCAATTCGGTAATTTGGAGAAGATCCAGGCCCCATTACCAAACCCCTCCACCTCAAAATCCCAGAGCCAAACTTGCCTCGAGGCTTGAGCTGTGCCTGTCTTGCGGCGTCTCTCTCTCTCTCTCTCTCTTTCTCTCTCTCTTCTTCGGGCTATGACTCCCATTTGACTCCCCTGCAGCTTGGGAGTGCGAGCGATAGTGTCCTTCCCCATCACCACCGTCGACCGGCCACGGAATCTCCGCCATGAGGAAGGACGGATCGCCGGCCACCGCGGCCGGCACCGCCGCCTCCAAGGTCTTCAGCTGCTTCGAGACCAAGCCCCTCGTAGCCACATTGCTCGCCCTCACCCTCGTCATGCTTCTCTGGAACCTCCCCCCTTACTACCAGAACCTCCTCTCCACCGCCACGGCCACCAACCTCCCCTGCTCCGCCTCCGCCGCCGCATCGACTTTATCCTCTCTCGCCGTCAACTCGACCCTCCCCTCCGCGGCCCCCGCCCAGGTCGCCGCGCTGAAGTACTCCACTTCGGCGACGGCCCAAGGATCCGACCCGAACAAGCGGATCTTCCAGGCCTACGGCAACGCGGCGGCGCTTTTCGTCCTCATGGGCGCCTACCGCGGCGGCCCGGCGACGTTCGCGGTCGTCGGCCTCGCCTCGAAGCCCCTCCACGTCTTCGGCAAGGCATGGTACAAGTGCGAGTGGGTCTCCAACAACGGCACGGCGACCCGGGCCAAGGCCTACAAGATGCTACCCGACTGGGGCTACGGCCGCATCTACACCGTCGTCGTCGTCAACTGCACCTTCTCCGAGAACCCCAACGCCGACAACTCCGGCGGCAAGCTCAACCTCTATGCCTACTACGGCGAGTCCCAGCGCAAGTACGAGAAGTTCGCCGCCCTCGAGGAGAGACCCGGATCCTACAACGAGTCCAAGTACCACCCCCCGTACGACTACGAGTACTTGTACTGCGGGTCGTCCCTTTACGGCAACCTGAGCGCCGACCGGATTCGGGAGTGGATGGCCTACCACGCCTGGTTCTTCGGGCCCAAGTCGCACTTCGTGTTTCACGACGCCGGAGGGATTTCGCCGGCGGTGAGGGCGGCGCTGGAGCCGTGGGTAAGGGCGGGGAGGGCGACGGTGCAGGACATCAGGGACCAGGCGGCGTTCGACGGCTACTACTACAACCAGTTCTTGGTGGTGAACGACTGCCTCCACCGGTACCGGCACGCCGCCAACTGGACCTTCTTCTTCGACGTCGACGAGTACATCTTCCTGCCGGATGGGAGAAGCTTGGAGTCAGTGTTGACAGAGTTCGGGAACTACACGCAGTTCACGATCGAGCAGAACCCAATGTCGAGCGTGCTCTGCCTGAACGACTCCTCTCAAGATTACTCCAGGTTTGTGCTCGTCATTTTCGGTTCTCTTTTCGTGTGGTTGATTGAACTGGATAACGGTTTCGTTG
This sequence comes from Eucalyptus polyanthemos subsp. polyanthemos, assembly GCA_017140185.1. NCBI lineage: Eukaryota > Viridiplantae > Streptophyta > Magnoliopsida > Myrtales > Myrtaceae > Eucalyptus > Eucalyptus polyanthemos. The sequence continues at coordinate 48,380,430 of CM029462.1, forward strand.
TTGCCCAAACATTTTTGGGAAGAGAACGACAGCCATGCCTAACGAATCGATCCTGCTCTCTCTCTCCCTCTCTCTCGCTGGATTGGCCTCAGCTGAGACATAAGTCATAAGTTTCTAATTTAGTCCGAAGTCAAGATTCCCGGTCATTTTCTGCTTCGTGGATCCACATTTTTTGCTTGTTCAGATGAATCTCCCATCTGGGTCCTTTAAATTAGACTCTCTGGACACAATGCACTTGCATTTCCTAAATCAAGATTCAGCATTTCCTCAATCCATGCATCATTCACAGCTCATTCGACAATGTAGCTTGAGCGAAACAGGAATATTCACATAGATCTGCAGCTCGAAGCCGTAATTTCCTAGGAGGATTGTTTTGCATATCCAAGTACATTTATCACTAGCTTGCCGTGCAAGGGGAGTGCACACACTCTGCTCGAACTTTCCGCTTTGTCCGAGCACATTGTACTTAAAATCCGTAGTCTTTACACAGCGAATTGAATTCTCAATAAATTTTTCGGCGTTTTTTCGGTTGAAACAGGGAATGGGGCTTCGAGAAGCTTCTGTTCCGTGACTCCCGGACCCGGATCCGGCGGGACCGGAAGTACGCGATCCAGGCGAAGAACGCGTTCGCGACGGGGGTGCACATGTCGGAGAACGCGGTCGGCGAGGCGCTGCACAAGACGGAGGGCAAGATCCGGTACTACCACTACCACAACTCCATCACCGTCCCGGGGGAGCTCTGCCGGGAGCTCCTCCCGATGTCGGCGAGGCGCAACGTGACGTGGTACGACAAGCGGCCCTTCGTCTACGACGACCACATGAAGAAGCTGGCCCCCGTCATCAAGGAGTTCGAGCGCAACGCCATCGGGAACGTCGACACCGCCCAGTGGTCCTCCTGACCGCGACCGGCAAAGCCTCCAAGAAATTAAAAAAAAAAAAAAACCCAAAAAAGAAATAGGAAGATTGCGAGGACAAAGGACGATTCCGATTGTTGTTTCCGGGAGAGACCCCACGGGGGCATTGAATTTGAGCTTTTGGGTCCGGTCTGATAATGGCGACACCTCGCGCGTGGGGTGGAAATCGTGGGACTCCGGTCGCTGAGTGGACTCTGTTCAATCTCGGGCTCGGTCGGAGGAAGAGAGAGAAAGTTGTCTGACCCGCTGTAGAGAGAGAGAGAGAGAGAGGGAGGGGATGGGTGGTAGAGGAATTGGAAGGAGAGGATCCGTTTGGACATAATTCTCTGATTTTTTTTTCCTTTTCTTTAATTCTTGAATCTGTCTATATAAAAGGAAAGAAAGGGGGAATGTTTTATATCTTTTGTTGCGATTAATTTATTCCGTGGGTTCTTTTAAGAAAAAAAAATTAAGAAGGGGGAGAATTGGATGTGCTGCTACGTGGGATTTGTCGTTGTGGAGGTCTGAGCAGCGAGTGACTGGTGGGGACCCTTTTGGGATTTAAATAGAATATAAATTCCGATCGTTCGATAGGCCCTTTGACTGTTGCGCCATGTTACGTTGCGGGGAAAGGTGCAGTCGCCGACGAATCATGTTGTCGTCTCCCCTCTGTCGCCGAGCCTTAGCTAGCCCCGCCCTAGGAGCGGTGGACATTTCTTATGGCTTATCTTTTATCTTTAATCTCTCCTCTTTTTACATCCACTATGTAGATTTTTAGAGAAAATTATGCTCATAAATGTGCCTTTTAGTTTTTACTGACTCTGTCTAAGAACGACTGGATGTTGAAAAAAAGCTGGTAAAAATTGTGATCCTATGGGTAATGAAACGGGGCTTACTTCTTGTGCATTAGCATACTGTCAAAAGACACCCTCCGTCGTTTCAGGAAACATGGTAAATCGTTTTGGTTTCACTTCGCTTGGCGTTGCTCGCGACAATGAGATTTCTTCGGATGCTTGATTCAGATCTCTTTCGGCAAAATTGCTCCATCCGAATCTTGCTAAATACATGCCAATTCTGTCCGTCAACTCACTGTGCATGTCGCTTTAACTATTTATGTGCATATAGATCTGCATGAATGCATACGGGGAAAAGTGATAAAACCCTTTCTGAAGAAATTACGGGTCATTTGCTAAGTTCAGCTAAAAAACTTGTACCCCTACCCACGAATGGTTAGATCCAGCACGTAAGGGAGCCGGAAATTTGGAATCAAGCGCAGAGAGACGTATCAAATGGGACGCTGTACCGACCGAGTTGATTCCACCATACCGTCTTTGCGAAAGAACAGTCTATTTCCAAATTTCAGATCCATGCTGCACTTGCTGCGCACGATGTTCATTTCTGGAAAGCACTGAAGGGGCGGGGGGGCTCATGAGTTTAGGGAGGTGGGACACGGTTGAATGTGATGCACGACCTACCCATCTTCCCATTCAAAAGCCTATATTCCGAAAGGGGAGTAGCGCCGGGAATTATATATCGCATGTGACACATTGAGAAGCGATCTCGACATATGCCTTTTTCCCCGCATCTTCGTCAGCAGAGGGAGGCGACATCCGACGAGAAAAGTTCCAAGAACATGTGCACTAAATTGTGAACCGGTCCTAGCTGGAGACACTTAAGCCCCCCTCGATCATTTAGGAATTTTTTCGGATTTCAGCAAAGTAATGTGCGGCGTCCGGATTTGACTTCAGATGTTGGTCTCTCGTATTGCTTTTAGAAAGTTGGTTGGAAGCTGCCGTGTGGCTACTGGCTACTGCTGCTCCAAACGGTTGGTAAACTTCTGCAATTCATGGGAAAAGGGCGAAACGACTTTCCTTCGTATTTCATTTTCTCCAGCTGAGGCATCGTCCTAACGCGTGTACTTTTTGTTCGGTGGTCCCTCAGGGTCTCTCTCCACGTGGAACTGATGGACAGATGCTGGCCTTTTTGTGGGTTTGGTGGGTGTCCTTCTGGTCGTGCTTCGGCCCATAAAGAAATGTGCTCATTATTGCATGGACTATGACTATGATTCGGGCCGAGTATGCTTGGCTTGGACGCCAGCGAAAGTATATATGTTCATTGGCAGAACTAGAGACGAGAGGTTATAGATTCCGTTCAGGCTTTACTTGAGACCTACCCTATCATAGATTATAAAGTTTATATAGGTTTCACCTATACTCTTAATTAAATAATTACAATGAATCATCACTTCTAATGATCATAATTTACTACAATTCACTTATGACAAAATACACGAAAATTATGAAATATTACCAAAATAAGTCTCGGTCATGAATATCGCTGGAAATTAAAGCTCACGCTAGTGATTTCAAGGTACACACTTAATATTGGATGCTATAGAATGCCATAGGGTTGCGCAAAGAAATAAAATAAGTACAAACACAAATTTGTTCTAGATTCCAAAGATTTCCAAATTTGTTCTAGGTTCATCTGCACATGAAGCATGTATTGCGTTTATAGAAGTCCGTAGTGTGAAATCATATCTATATCAAATAATTCAAGTTTTTTAGAACCGCCGACGACCGTCCCACGGATTATACATACTATTGCCGAAAATGATCTCTATAGCTTCATTCTCGGGGTTGCTGTCGTGGTAATTCCCTTTTGATTTGACCACTTTTAACATTCCTCCAAGGGCAAAACTCAAAGCCTGTTTACAACGAGAGCCCTCTTAAGACTAAATAGGTGATCTCGAATTCGATAGTTCAAGCGTTTTTTGGGGTGTCGGATTTGGAGAACGAATAGGCGTTCCTCGGAGATCCCAAAAGACTAGCCCAATAAGGCTTGGGCCCGTAAAGCCTCTTGACATATTCACTGGGCTTTGACCCAGTCGGTCATGGTGTCGATTGTTTGGCAATTCAAAACCACCCTTCGATATGGCTGTTAATTGCAATAGTGCCATCGAGCGCCAACCCGAATGAATACGGCTTGTATAGTGGGACGAAGTACCGCTCCTCTCAAAATATTTTTGCTGAAAATGGTTATTTATTGGTTGGGAGAATTAACCAACACCAATTATTTTCATTATCAATCATGATTCATGTGTAAACATATTGGTCGATGAGGGAAATCTTTGATTCTTTTCACTCGTATGTCTTCGTAAGTCATAAAAATGATAATTTCCTTTTCACGAAATTGCTCATTTTTCTCGATATATAAGTACACAGAAAGGAGAACTTCAGAATGAAGCAGGTCGGGTTGACGCTTTCCGAAGGAAAAGAGGTTTGAATGGGCTCCATAATTGCCTGCTTCCCCCCTACATGGCCCATGAAGAAAATGGGCCTTGAAATGGCCCATGTTTTGCTGCGCAGTTAATTTCGTGGATTTTTTAAGCTCCACTCTCTGAATTAGACCGGGACAGTAGTAAAGGTTAACATGGGGTACTTGCTTACGTTACACCGGACCCACCACCGGTTTTTTGTCCATTTCTGTAAATCCAGGTCAGATATTATCTTCGCCTCCTATTTAAGAAAATGAAGATAATCAATTACCAAGGCGCTCCACCGTCCACGTCGGATGTGTTTTAAAGGCAACCTATTCATCACGCACGATGTATCCTTATAACTGTACTTCCTATTAGTCCTGCCTTTATTTCTTCCATAGTTTAAATCCACTCCTCATTTCCCATTCAAAATCAAGATTTTGTTCCTTTTTGGTTCTATGCCATTCCTGAGATTTTAAATGCACATCATGTACTGTAATGGTCACGCACTTCCCTTTTACGAAAAATGTAAGTGCTTTTGTGGCTTGTGAGGGCTAACTTGATAACATTGTTAAAATGACAGTATATTGTTACCACATACATGATTTTATATGCCAGAAGGTCGATATCAATTTGCATACATTGATAGCATATCTTAACATTTTTATGAGTGCTCTTCCTTTTAAATGCAAATATGTAAAATGCTTTTGTGACTTGTAAAAGATGACTTGATAAGTGCTCTTCCTTTTAAAGGCAAATATGTATAATGCTTTTGTGACTTGTAAATGCTGACTTGATAACAATGCTAAAAAGACGGTGTATCCCCAAGGGGTTACGGGCTTTTTTCTACCAATTAAGGCTCTCCCTTCACCACCCCCATGGGGATGGTCTACAAGGTTTAAAACCACTCATCTTATCACATGATGCTTACCTAACCAACATTTAGATCAAGCTCCACCCAACTTTTTTCTGGTTCACAACATTCCCCACTCATCTGACTGTTGCTGAGCAGTTTTTGGATATCAAATGAACCTCCTAGAAAGTAATTTTAATGTAGCCGATTTCCTCTCTTCTGCAATCAGTTTCGCTATAGCACACGCTACTCTAGCAAACTGTCCACCTTTTCCAAGTGTGATTTCTATGTTATGTATGGTCATGCCTAAGGGCATATCGGTTGAAGTCGATTCTTCTTTTTGATCAATCAAAATCAAAAGGTTGATATTTATGACAAACCTAATTTTAACTGCCAAAAGGTCGATATTTGTCTCAATACATTGAGGGCATATCTAATCAGTTTTATGATTGCACTTCCCTTTTATGGTGAATAAGTCTTAGTGTTGCTTTTTTTTTGGTAAGAAAATAAGTATTAGTGTTGTTGTGGCTCGTGAATACTGACTTGATAAAGTTGCTAAAAGGATAGTGTGTTGTTGCCAATGAAGGCGACATACCTAATTTTAATTGGCAGAAGCTCAATATTAGTCTCAATACATTGAAGATATATCTTCTAATTTTTATGATTGCATTTCCTTTTGATGGCTAACAGGTCTTAGTGCTTTTATGGCTCAAGAATGCTAACTTAAATGTCATTGTGTTGTCGCCAATGAAGGTGGCAAACCTGATTTTCACCACCAAAAGGTCAATATATGTTTCAATATATTGATCATTTCTATGATTGCACTTTTTTTTTTCCTTTCTTTATGGCAAATATGGCCAAGTGGTTTTGTGGCTCGAGAATGCTAACTTAATAACACTGCTAAAATGATAGTATGCCATTGTCAATGAAGGTGATGAGATTTTAACTGTCAAAAGGTCAATATTTGTCTTGATACAACGAACATATAACCATTCAATTTTATGATTGAACTTCATTTTTATGGCAAATATGTCTTAGTGCTTTTGTGACCCATAAATGTTGACTTGATAACGTTGCTAAAATGGCAGTGCGTTGTCGCCAATGAAGGTGACGAACCTAATTTTAAAATCATAAGGTTAATATTAGTCTCCATGTATCAGAGACATATCTTATCATTTTTATGATTGCACTTCCTTCTTATGGAAATATGTCTTAGCGCTGTTGTAGCTCGTGAATGCTGACTTAATAATGCTGCTAAAAGGACAATGCGATGTTACTAATGAAAGTGACGGATGTGATTTTAACTTTCAAAATTTCAATATCAATCCCAATATATTTAAGGCATATCTTGTCATTTTTTTGGTTGCACAGCCTTTTTATGGCAAATATGTCTTAATGTTGTTGTGGCTCATGAATGTCGACTTGATAATACTACGAAAATGATAGTGTGCTTTTGCTAATGAAAGTGACGGGCCTGATTTTAACTACCAAAACTTCAATATTAATCTCAATATATCGAAGGCACGTCTGATTATTTTTGTGGCAAAGATGTCTTAGTGCTTTTTTAGCTCATAAATGCTCACTTGATATCGCTGCTAAAATGAGAGTGTACCATTGTAACTACCAAAACATCAATACTAGTCTCAATACATCGAAGATATATCTAATCACTTTTATGATTGCACTTCCTTTTCATGGCGGATTGTCTTGGTGCTATTGTAGCTCATGAATGCTGATTTGATAATGTTGCTGAAATGATAGTATGCCTCCATCAATGAAGGTAATGTACTTTGATTTTAACTGTCAAAAGATCGAAGTCTCAATAAATCGAAGCCATATTTATACATGTTTATGATTGCACCTCCTTTTTATGGCAAAAATGTCTCTGTGCTTTTTGACTTGATAATGCTTCTAAAATAACAATGTGTTGTTGTCAATTAAGGCAACAAGTCCTAGGGGTGAGCATGGTCCAGGTTGGGCTGACCCACCCCCTAATCCTAGGACCAATTTGCACAACGCTAATCCTCAATTTTTGGGATTGAGAATCAACCTTATTGAGCTTGGACCGAGGACCAAACCGACCCAGTGGGTTCGGTCCAGTTCCAAGGTCAACCTAGGACCAACCAATAATTTATCTATTTCATTTTTTGTACTCTCTGAAAAAAAAAAACAACTGAGAACTAAGCCAACCCAATAGGTTTGGTCAAATTTTAGGGTCAAGCCGGGACCAACTAGTAATTTTTTGTACTCCCTAAAAAGGCAAGTGAGAACCAAACTGACCCTATGGGTTTAGTGATGAGTGAGGTCGGCTAAGAGAGGCGAGCAACGAGTGTCGATTGGGGTGAGTGTCGAGCATTGAGCAGGGAGCAACAAGCCAAACGAGCATCAAGCGGCGAGTGGCACGAGTGACCCAAAGCGAGTGAGATGAGTGTCGAGTGGCGAGCGGAGAAGTTATTTCTTTCGATTTTGGCAAATTAAAGACTAAGAAGACAAATAAGACAATAGAAAACGAGTACTAGAGGAGGATGCCATGAGGAGTTATTTATGCCATTTTAAACGCCGCGAGGACTCCTCACAAAAACAATTTTCTCCTTTGTAAATTATGGTTGTTGACATCATAAAAGACATTAGAAGATCTAAGTTATTAAAAAAATAATGCAAAATTACTTGAACTCCTCACTAATGAGGTATTTAATGTTGTTGACGTCGTTTATTTTAAGGTTTTTTCTATATAAAAAATTATAAATAATATATATATAGAATCAGGGTTGGTCCGGTTTGAATCGACCCTAAACTCTTAGGACCGAAAATCAACCCGTACAGTACTGATTTAATAATCCCAAGACCAAGGACTAACCCGATCTCCCTTAGGAACCGGACTAGACCGGCAAGGTTGGTTCAAGGGGTTGACCCTAAACCGATGCTCACCCATAACAAACCCAATTTTAACTGGATTTTAATCCATCAAAGTCACATCTTATCATTTTTATGTTATTTTTGCACTTCCTTTTCAAGGAAAATGCATCTCAATGGTGTTGTGACTCGCGAATGCTAAATTGACGGCACTGCTAAAAGGACGGCGTACTGTTTTGTCAATGAATGCGGTGGACCTGATTTTAACTGCCAAAAGATCAATATTGGTCTTAATATATCGAAGGCGTATTTTACTATTTTCGTGATTGCACTTTTTTTATGACTAAACATTTCTTGGTGATTTTGTGGCTCATAATTGCTGATTTGATAACACTACTAAAATGACAACGTGCTGCTGCCAATGGAGGCGACCGACCTGATTTTTACTGCCAAAAGCTCAATATCAAAATTAATACATCAAATGAATCTCTTATCATTTTTATTGATTGAACTCCCTTTTTATGACGAGTATGTTTAGGTGCTTTTGTGACTCATGAATACTGACTTGATCATACTGCTAAAATGACAACGTGACGTTGTCAATAAAGGCGACGGACCTGATTTTAGTTGCCAAAACTTCACTATCGATCTTAATGCATCGAAGGTACTTGATCATTTTTATGATTGGCAATCCTGAGATTTTTGGACCAAATCGCATACTAAATTGACCATGCACTTCCTTCTTGAAGCAAAAGTATCTAGCAATAGGCGAGTACGATACTGTATCGCCATTAATGAATGTGATAGTTCATTGAAGATTATATATGTATCTCCTTAACTAATCATCGATCCACTGTGGCGTTGCCATTAACTTGCAAATATCTTGAATTTATTATACCGGCATTTTCCTCCAATATAAACGATATGCGAACAAAGTTTCTAATATACGTTATGTCTTTTCCCGATATTAATGTTTTGCAAATTACAAATTGGTGAATTCCTCATCAAGGTTGAAGCCAAAGTTAGTAGGATGAGGTTGGCCTTTTGCCTTGTTGATAAAACAAGGAGCTTAACTTACTCATAAGAGAAATTATTAGGATGAAATAGGACGGACAGAGAAGAATGTGCATGGGCAGGGTATACATTCTAAACATAGAAAAAGAAATGAAATATCAAGGAGCTCGAAATACTGAGAAAATTAAGAAAATCCCAAATGCACAAAAGACAAATTAGGGTTTTCAAGACTCGTGGTTTGACTTGGGGACCAAGACAGACGGATTTGAGAATTTTTACTTTATTAACAAAAGCATTTTTTAATTTTTTTTAATTTCTGGGGGGCCCAAGAAAAGGGCGTGCAGTTTCGGAGTTGGAGTCCCCTGGTCCACACACGTGGCATTCCACGTCCACCGAGGGAAAGGCGGCGGCGTCATATTGTACGTCGGGGCCGGGCTCGGTGGGGCCCCGTACGATCCCACGGCTCATATAACAAGACATATTCTTCTTCCGCGAATCTCACCGTACGATGTAAAGCGGAGGGGTGTCTTCCTGTCGCTCTCTGCGTTTTCCGCCAAAGGAAACGGAAATAGATAATAAAGAGAAAAAAATGAAAAGAAGAAGAAGAATAATCACAGCATTTCATCTGTGACCGCCATATAAATTCTCTTCAATCTAAAAGGGCAGGCCCTTTCTAGTCTCGCCAGCAGCGTTTGCAGCCTCCTTCAATATCATCTCCCGAGCCAGAGTCAGCGTCCTCATCTCTCCAAAAATCGATCCTCTGCTGGCCATTTCCATTTGCAGTAAGAAATTCCAATCCTTTTCTAGCCAAATTTGATTAAATTTCTCGTTTTGGAGCTTCACCGACTGGATATATACACCACCCCACAAGCAAGAGAGACCATTGCGTCGCTTCGGAGACGACACCCACCGAGGGAGACGCTCAAATGGTGCGTTGTTTCGCTTCGCTCTCTGTCTCTCTCTGTCTCTCTCTTCCATCGCCGTTTATAACCAATGCTTCTTATGAGGATTTTGATTGGGTCCGACCTGTTTCGCTCTGTTTTTTGTCTGTGATTCGTGTCGTCGCAGGTGAATTCAATTGGCCAAATGGGGAACGGCGAAATGGGTCCGCCGTGGCTGTTATCAATGCTGAACGCGCACTTCTTCGGATCGTGCTCTGTTCATGGAGATTCTCACAGGAGCGAATGCAATATGTTCTGCTTGGACTGCATTGGGGATACCTTCTGCTCTTACTGTCTGGACGATCACAAAGACCACCGTGTGATTCAGGTGTACCATTTTATGCATGACTCATAAGCCTCTCAGTCATTAAAAAAGAACCCCCCCCCCCTTTTTTTTTTCCGGTGAAGCAACAATCGAGGAGTTCTGATAAAAAAGTTGTCAAAGTTTTGATTTTTATGAGCGAAAGTTTTGATTTTTATGGTTGATTGATGGTGTTCTGTTTGTTCTCCCGGGGGCCTCGCAGATAAGGAGGTCTTCCTACAACAATGTGGTGAGAGTGAGCGAGATTCAGAAATACATCGACATCTCGAACATTCAGACATACATCATCAACAGTGCGAGGGTCGTGTTCCTCAACGAGAGGCCGCAGTTGAGGCTTGGGAAGGGAGTGACCAACACCTGTGAGACCTGTTGCAGAAGCCTCCAGGACTCCTTCAGGTTCTGCTCCATGGGCTGCAAGGTGATCGATGAACTCTGTTTTTTTTTCCCCTCTCTTCTTCGACCTCGTCGGAATAATTCAGGCTCCGATGACTGCCTTTTTGACTTGTCCTCTTGTTCTGCTGTTTGTATGTGGACGTGGAGGTAGTGCTTTCTGCGTGAAGTCTAGTGCCGCCTAGATTTCGTGTCTCTTTTTTGATGCAGATATTTTTATTCAATTCCCGTCTTCTTTGACTTTTCTAGGGCGTTGCTCACCTTAGGTTATTTTATGCCTAACCAATGAAGAGAATCTGATTTCCCATTTCTCAATCGAATTTGATTTTCCTCACCTAATCCGCATTTGATTGGCGGAGAGCTTGCATTTGCATTCGCTGCCGATGTAGAATTTTTCGGAAAATATTAAATAAAAGTTTAAAATGAGATCACTTTTTTGAAAGATAATCCACTATGGATGGATCTTATCTTAAATAAGATCATGAATTCATCGGTCAACTAATCTCTACAATTCGTGCACGGAAAGTTGCAGTTGAGATGCTTGTGAGATGCACAGGGATCTCGTGGACTTATTAGGGTCTAAGTTTGTCACTTTAAAATCTCGAAATGATGCGAAGAATAATAAAATATTCTGTCTACACCTTTGCCTTACAAACTCCGACATCCTTGACTTCATTCACTCCTTTTTGTTGGACTCTGCTGAGCAATTTCATTTAATTTATTTGCTTTTTACTATTTAGTTTAGTGTTTGTGTTGTTTTGTTAACCCAATTTTCAATGCTGTTGCTTATTTATCTATTCCAGCTCAATGCGATCAGGAAAGGTGACCCAACGCTCACGTTTGCCCGGAAGACGAGCCGAGGCGGGGGCGAGCTTATCGATGGTTCCCGAACGGATGACTCGTCCACACCCAACAAGCTTCAGACGAAGCCGTTTTTCAACCGCCTGCACCCCATCTCATTGCCGCCGGTTGATCATCACAATACAAAAGTGGACGGCGAGGAGAGGGCTCGGTCCTCTAGCTCCGGCGATGCCACCAGCCCCGACTTTGCTCCATCTACTCGCCTTGTGTACGATCACCGGAACTCCAGGAAAAGGAAGGGTGTACCTCGTCGTGCCCCATTCTTTTAGAAGTTAAGAAGTGCACCCTAAAATAAATTGGATTAGCTAGATGGGAGGAGGATAGGAATGTCATTATCTCTATATAGGAGACAAAAGTGGAGTACAATGATAATGGGTTTACTTTTTTTTTTTTTTTCATTTTCTTTTTTGCTTGGATTTTTCTGAGAAATGTTGCTTTTTATTTTGCTTTATTGGATATGAAGTTTGGGATTTTAATTATTCGAAGTTGGTGCAGTGTAAGATATTCTGTGGTGGGTCCTGTACAGTTCATGGACGTTCTCTTTGTTTTAAAGAACGGCAATAATGGGGTTCATATGGACGTGACGTATGCAGAAGCATATTTTATGCACGTTCATGTATGATGATGTTGCGAAGGTTTTGTATGAATTTATAAGAAGGATGATTAGCGATTGAGTTGGGAGAATCTCTAACGAACGTGACTGGAGGATTTATAGCATGCATGGCATGAGATTAATTTGAAACTTCCATGCACTGAATGTGAGCGGCGTTTGTTAACTAATTTGGTATGTGTATTGTTGGATTTGAACAACTTTATTCCCGATACGATACATTTATCTCACGAAACATAATCTATATAATTAGTGAGTTATATCTTTATGTGATTGTCAATCATAGTTCGATAGATTGGAATTGCAGTAATAGCAATGTGATAAAGACATCGGCTTTATCAGGGGCAGATAACTCATTTTAATATGAAAGTGGATACAATTTATCGTATGGATTAGACATTATGCAATCATGGAATGCGGGCAACACGCAAGAGAAAGGAGGTAAAGTTCCATGAACGTGGCGGTCGACGGCTTGTTGGATGACGATGTCCGCACCAATCTGGACCGCATGTTAAAGCCCAAGCCGAACCAAGTGGACGGTGTTAAGCGAGAGCTCTTTGAGGTGGGCCCAAAATTCTAGAAAGGGTGCACTGTACATAAAAATCGACAGACGTCTGTCGACATGAAGTTGGAAACCTAAGGGACACGTAATTCCCATTAAGACAAGGACAACCCTATCCCGATTGTGCCCCGGGGGTCTAACCCAATCATGTACCTTGCATAAATAGACACCCAATGTGGGGAAAGCATCTTATGCGTCGGATTAATCGTCATGTATACATGACATCGACTGGATTATGTGGTGAGAATCTAACTAATTGAAATATTTTGAAAGTATCCATTATCTAAGAAATCGATTCTCCATTTAATCGTAAGTCATCGCTTCCATCACATTATAATGTGTACATGAGTTTGAAGATGTGAAGAGAATAATCTAGAGATTTGGATAGCGTTCTAGTAAAAGCATCAAATGAGATGTCGTGGCATTCTTATCACTTCCTATGCTTTGCACCGTTGCTTTGATAAAGCAAAACATCCCTGACTAATAATTGCATCGATGACGGATTCCTTTTTACTTTTCTTTTTTTGTGGGCAGAATATCTCGATTTCACTGTTTTATATGTCTTCAAAAGGATGAATATCTCGGAACACAATTTATTCCTCCTTGCTTCCTCCAGCACCTCCCCCATCAATTTTTTTGTCTTGAGGCCGCTCTGAATGATGGATGATCAACTGATGGTCATCCAATCACCAACTCCCCCGCCAAGAATCAAGTAGGAATTGAGAGATTCTTCCTAGTTGGGCCAACATTCCGGCCCATATTGACATTCGATGTCCATCAATAATCTTGCTAAATTAGAGGAGCAAGGAGTTGGATTCTAGACCCTATAAAATGAATCCAAGGCTGCGGGTGTTTGGGCTCCAATTTTAAGGCCTACAAAGTGGTTCGTGCTGATACCATGAAGTGGGCCGAATGGATCCATTCTATCCGAACTTCCTAGGTGTGTCGCGCTTATCACAAATTGATTGTTAACCAATTTTTGTCCTAATCAGTTGCAAATAGGTGCAATCTTATCTACGATCTCGTTTGTTACATTCTAATACTAATTTTTTTAGGGATCAAACAAGGGATAAGCATGATCTCCAATAACATTTCGTCCTTATGACGGAAGTCTGTTGTATATACATGTAAAGCCATCAAAATAAGACTCACAATTTCAGGCATGAGATGTTCGTTTAATATCCGGACTTGATGGTATGCTGTGAGAATTTGATAGGGTGTGGAAAATCCAATAAGCTGAGCAAGCCGCCGCACGTGTCCAAATGCAAAATTTCAAGTCTACTGTAGTCCTTCACAATTCGAGATGTGCCTACTTGGACATTCAAGCACCCCGATGTTGCCACCAACAGTTGGTCTTACTTCATTCCGAGACCGGGTCAATGCCAAGTTCTGATGTCTTACGTACGAACATGTCGTTAAACGAGTGATTTGTCTTCATTAGCGCGAGCAATGACGTCCGGAGGGTCGAGTCAAGCTGGAAGCTTCCTTCCTACTTTTGGTAATTCGAGAGTAAGGTAAACGTCTGACCGATGCAGACGGTCATCCCATCGTCTCTGTAATCAAAGCGTACTTGTCAAACTGAGCACGTGGTGGCTGAACATTTCCAAACTCCTTCTCAATTGCTGGACTGAGAATCAAAATCGCACGGGATTCAGATTCCCTCAACTTTTGCCCTCAGAAACCTCGGTATGTAATGTATGGTAATATTTTTATTTTTATGAATAATTTCTATTTAGAAATATTTTTTCTTTCGGACAAGTTTTTGAATAAAAAAACATATTTGGTAATTATAAAAAATTTATACTATCGAAATAGAAATGCGTTTAGCACAATATTAAATTATTTTTGTGACTACAAATTCCCTTTAATTTTTAAATAATTTTAATTCATTTTTCTTGTTTCTTTTTTCCTTTTCTTCTTCTTCTTCTTCTTCCTCTAGTCGGTCGCTGGCCTCAACCATAGTTAACAACTAGCCAGACAATTATCAGTGACCTCACTGGCCTCAAGGGGTCCTTGTGGTGGCTAGGTGAAGCTTAGCCTCGCCAGCCATAGTGAGGTTGTCAGTTCTCATTTGACTAGTTGCCAAGGCCAGCTATAAGCTAGAGGAATAATAAGAAGAAAAGGAAAAAACAAATAAAAAGGAAAATTGCTTGATTATTGAGTTATTCACAGAAATAAAGAAGTAGTTTTCTTCTTCTTCTTCTTTTTTAACTTTTTGATCACATTTCTATTAGGTAGTTTTGCACATCTCTCATCCCCAAAATGATGATTTGCGTATTCACACTTATAAAAATGATTATTTGCGTATTCCATAGTAAATGTGGGATAAATCTCAACAATCTTCCTTTTATACACTGGGCTTAAGTTAGATGCTGCAACAACCTTCTCCAAATGACTATTGGATTCAAATTTATTGGTAAGTCAAGTTTTATGGTCTTAGATCTCTTTTACCCAAAAAGTTAGTTAAAATGAGTGAGATTTTCCTTTATATTTATAAACTGATCACATGTCCATTTCGCAATCGATGTTGAATAAATCTTGATGGTCCCAAATCTTTTTTCGAAAACAAAAACATGCACAGACAGATTTCTATTCCTTTTCTACTTTTGAAAATGAAAAAAAAAAATAGAGGAATAAAAGCGTTATCAATGTGCTCCTAATCTCAATCATAAAGCATGAGGAACAGTTCCGATTCCGAACAACGCGCTTCGCTTTTCAACGTTCTAGGAGCATGTCGATTGTCGAGCCCCAAAAGAGACAGACGAGGAGAGAGAGAGAGAGAGAGAGAGAAGCAGTTATTTTGTTCCGACAGCATTAAGCGAAGGGAATGTTGACCGCGGCTCGTGCTTCCGCTAGGAACATTCCGTGCGTTGACCCCAGTACCCCAGTCGCGATAGTCTCCTCATTGGACTAGAAGTTTCGCGGGAGCTAGCCAATGCAATTTGTACTTTCCTAGAAATTGTTTATCTAGATGTACATTCATGGAATTCAGTCCGTGTCTAATACCTTTTTCTTTTTTCCTGAAAATTTTACAAAATAAATCATAATTATTTTATATCTATGCTAATTTAATTATAAATTATTTAATTATGTCAATTGTGTCGTAAGTTTTTTGCGGATTTGTAAATCCAGTCCATGTAGTTAATTTTAGTCGAAAATCATCCACAAGGATGTTGACCATAACATATGGTATAATTTCTGCAATTTTTAAATATAATTTTTTTGATTTTTTGATTTCTTGTTTTTATAATAGTGAGTTAGCAAGGGCATGAGGCCTTGTACGAGAGCGACCATGGGTGAGGGCCTTCGCATCTTGAGCAAGATCTGGACTAGGGCTGGCCCTTGTCCATACCTTGCTATGGTTGGGCTAAAAAAAAGAAAGGAAAGAAAAGGCCATCAAAAAATTGCAAAAAATTGCAAAAAATTGGGAAAATTGCCCACATTGATGACAACTATATCGGTGCCAACCATGTTACATAGGACGCCGCTTAATGTTAATGAAAGTAATTTCCGGTGAAAATTGACCAGATTTACTATATTGAAAAATTATTAAAATGATTATAATTCAATTAACACAATTTTGACCTAAAAATAATATAATTTATAATTTATAATTGAATTCACATAAAAGCAATAAATTTATGACTTTTTTAGTAATTTTTTTCTCTTTTTTTATTTCGACATATTCAATATAGATGTCTATGGCCATCTAACAAATAATCCTTGTCTTGACAAGGCACCGCCGAGTGCTCACGTTTACTCCTGACGGAACGCTTTTCCAAGGAGGAAAGTGGGACGAGGTTATTTCGACACTAATAATTAGGATCCTTTACGTGATCTTCCACATCTATTTCTTTAATTAACTAAAAGTTCTGAACATCCAAAGTGGAAGAATGAGGGAGACGACTACAAAACCGCCTGCTCGATATGATAAAATATCTTATTCTCCACCACCCAAAGCTCTGCTTTTGGATTCTTATGCTCCTCCACATTTGAAAATCCATGCATTTGGGGATACGGTCTCCAGAAGGCAGAGAAAAAGTAGCATTTTCTTAAGGAGAAAGAAACACCACCCCCCCCCCCCCAAAAAAAAAATAATTTAAAGACTATTTACATCCTTTAAAGAAACGTGTGTATGAATGGTTAATTGACTGTACCTCTATGGATTCAATGGCAATGGAAAAGTTATACTATTCATGTTTTCTATTTTGAGAATAAAATCTAAATCGAATGTAAAAATCGTGCTTTTACATTTCGAATTTTGATACATCGATAGTCATGCTCCACTCTTTTGGGCATCTACACTACCTAGTGCGGCACACCAAATTGGGACAAGGAATGCAACCCTTATACTTGCCTTGCCCTATTACCATTCCTATTTTGAAATGCGATCATGTATACTCATATGGTAAGTTTAACTTGTTCATGGATATCAAAGGAACAACTCAACCAGTTCACATAAATCAAGAGATAGCTTTGATTCCATATATTTCATGAAAAATGAATAATACGAAAAACGTTAATGAAAAAAATGGTTTCTTAATATAATTAAGTAATAAAAAATATTTTCATCGTCAACAACGAATTAAATCTAAATATTTTCATAGATAATGAAAATATCTTTCCTTTATTCAATTCTGTAATAAATACATACCATCTTTTTTATAAAAAAATTACTTTATGCGGAACAAATAGGGCTTTTCTTTTGACATTTTTCCTCCTCAAATTATTAATTTCCTGATTTAAATAATTATCCCCATGAAAAAGCAAGATCCGTACGAGGCGATAAATCCAGATGATGGATATTATCCAGTGGATATGAGATATCTTACCTTTTTTTTAAGGGTTAATACCTTAAAAAACCCCAAACTGGTACACCTGTGACAAATTTACCCCAAACTATTTTTTTGACCACCAAAAACCCTAAACTGGTACATATGTGACAGATCTACCCTCCGTTAGCTTCCGTTTGATTTTTCCGTTAATTTTGCTGACGTGGTTGCTGACGTGGCAAACCATGTGGAAATTCATAAGTTTAATACCGTTAAAAACCCCAAACTGGTATATTTATGACAAATTTACCCCAAACTGGTATATTTATGACAAATTTACCCCAAGCTGATATATTTACGACAAACTTACTCTAAATTAATTTTTTTGATCATAAAAAGCCTAAATTGGTACACGTGCGGCACATTTATCATCTTTCAATTTTCCCAAATTTGACTGAGTTGTGATGTCCAATCAATTTTATTTTCCAGATTACTCTAACATTGCCTTCATATCATTAATACTTGATTTTTTTTAATTGGAATCATTATTAGAAAACTATTCAAAGGCTACCAAATGTGCACTTCATTCTTGTGCCGGGAAGATGCCCATTAACTAAAAGATGGACAGATTGCTTGCGCACATATACAAAAGAATCACACTCAAAGCACACCTGAAATTAGTGACAAACATAAGTGATTTTGGTTCCGACATTTCAACGAGCATGTGATGTACGAGTCACTCGTACCATTCACATGCAAGTTCAATCTTACAATTCAAGGTAGAAAAGACTACGTAACACTAATAAGGACCAGCAAAGTAAAAGTGATATGTAAGCATACAAACAGATTGCGGACAAGTAGTAAACCATGTGGGGCGGAGACATAGAAACATAAAGCCAAGTTTGTGACAAACCAAAAACGAGTGAAGCAATCATAATATGTGCACTTCTTTTGTATATGTGCGCAAGCAATCTGTCCATCTTTTAGTTAATGGGCATCCTCTTGGCACAAGAATGAAGTGCACATTTGGTAGTCTTTGAATATTTTCTAATAATGATTCCAAGAAAAAGAAAAAAATTAAGTATTAATGAAGAGTAATCCGGAAAATAAAATTTATTGGACATCACAACTCGGTCAAATTTGGGAAAATTGAAAGATGGTAAATGTGCCGCACGTGTACCAATTTAGGTTTTTTATGATCAAAAAAATTAATTAGAGTAAATTTATCGTAAATATATCAGCTTGGGGGTAAATTTGTTATAAATATACCAGTTTAGGATAACTTTTTCATAAATATACCAGTTTGGGGTAAATTTGTCATAAATATACCGGTTTGGGGTTTTTAACGGTATTAAACTTATGAATTTCCACATGGTTTGCCACGTCAAGAACCACGTCAAGAAAATTAACTAAAAAATCGAACGGAAGCTAATCTGGAGGGTAGATTCACATACGTATGTCAGGTTTGGGGTTTTTGGTGGTCAAAAAAATAGTTTGGGATAAATTTGTCACAGACGTACCAATTTGGGGTTTTTTAGGGTATTAACCCTTTTTTTAATTCTTTTTTTCGTAACATCGTACACGGCCAAATCACCCGCACACGCACCACTGATTCCCCATTCCCCAGCCTATTTCTTGGGCCTCACTCAATTCCCCGCGAAGTCGTCGTCGCGATCGCGTCACTCGGTACTCAAAACGGCAACCGCGTAATCAAAGACGTCACGGCCCGCGCGACTCCGAGTCATCATCCCCACCGTCCGTCCGTTGACCTGCCGTTAACTAACGGAAAAGCGCGGGTGGTCAGACGGCGGACTGGCGACTGCGTCTTCGCCGTCAGTTCTCCGAGCGAGTCCGTGACGACTTCGCTCACGCCATCTCTCCTCTATATATATCCCCTCTCTCCCTCCGTTCGTGTCACTCCCGCGTAGAACTCGCGTACCTTCTCTGTAATCTCTCTCTCTCTCTCTCTCTTCTCTGCTCGAACCATCGCCGCGCAAGACCGCGACCGCCACCATCATCCTCGCCGTCGCCGTCGCCGTCGCCGATTCCTGTCATATCTGGAAATGGGCGTGTGCTTCTCGCAGGACCTGGAGGCCGACTCGACGCGGTCGGGGCGGGCTGCCCGGGTGATCTCCGTCAGCGGCGAATTGCACGAGTACCGCCTCCCCATCAGAGTCTCCCAGGTCCTCGAATCCGAGAGCTCTTCGTCTTCGTCTTCTTCTTCGGGCTTCGTGTGCAGCTCCGACTCGCTGTATTACGAGGAGTACATCCCGGTGCTGGCCAACGAGGAGGAGCTCGTGCAGAACCAGATCTACTTCGTGCTCCCCAAGTCGAAGCTCCGGCACCGCCTGACGGCCTCCGACATGGCCGCCCTCGCCGTGAAGGCGACCGTCGCGATGCAGAAGGAGGCGTCGAAGAGAGGCGGGGGCCCGCGGCGCAGGAAGACGCAGGTCGCGCCCTTCCTGGTCGTTAGCCAGAGAGCCGCCGTCTCGGACTACAGCGAGATCAACGAGCTCGAGGTCAAGAGGAACTTCAACGGGATCGACAAGGCAGGTCCGGCGCTGCTGTCCAGGTCGGGATCGGTCGGGAAAATGAAGAGGCAATCTTCGCGGAGGTTCAAGAAGGGGGTTCGCTCGTTTAGAATTAGGCTGAGCACGATCGAAGAAGGCGCTGGGGCATAGACTCATAACGATCCTGGCATGATCCGTCCGTTCTTTCTTTCGTTCATTACGAACATTCATTGATGAGTGATGATGATGATGATGATGATTCATCTCGGATTTGTAGGTCGGCTCCTCTTTTCTCCTTGTATATGTAATCACCAACGTTGTCGTCTCCTGTAAAAAATGTAAAGCAGAGAGATTGTTCACATTGAACCCATTTAATTACAATGTGAAGCGAGTTTTTGAATCACTCTTATCTATTTCCCAATTTCACTTTCGATTCATTCTCTCATGGAAACGCACCATCGATCGATGGTATCGGATTCGAAGGTATCCCAGTTTCGGCACGGTTTTTCGGTGGGCGAGGAAGCTTTGCTCGGTTTCTCGCCGACCCTAGTGTCCACACACAAGAAAAAGGGCAGAAATGCCAGAGAGTACTCGTGAGCGACGGCTTTTGCACGCGTCTTCCGTTTTGTTTTGTTTGGTCCGTGAGCAAAGAATAAATCTTTCCTCTTCTTTTTTTTTATGATAAAAGTTTCTGTGTATGGTCAAAGATCACCGGAGATTTGACAACGCCGCCCTCGCTTGCTTCGCCCTGTAGAATCCATTTGCATAAAGATGATCGGAAGTCACGTGAATCGAGCGGTACACTTTGCGAAGGGCGAAAGATCGGGGGGAAAAAAGGGAAAAAAGATCTGTTCATATCGGGAATGGGTATTTGGCATTTCCTAAGATAAGACGAGGATGACGATCCGACCAGTTGGCATATGCGATGAGAAGATTCAATTCAGGGTGTTTTCATCTAAAGTCAACGAGGCGATCGCGTCTTTTGCTTTCATTTCGGAGGACAGTCCCTTTTTTCGCGGTTAATGCCTTAATCCCTCCTGTACTACCGATACTTACTTACGCGTGGCGGGTCGCTTAATCAACCCCCCTTTTTTTTCTTGAGACGAGTCGAATGAGCTTTACTTTTTGATCGGCTGGAGAATCAACTTTCTGCCGAAGCAAGACGTAGCAGCATCAGTAATCAATCGCCTTGATTTTCATATTCTATCGCACAGCAGTTTTTTCGTTCGCCACATGAGAATGTGCCGATTGATGTATCCACCACCGCGCTTCTAATGCATCCATAGTAAAGATGATCGGTTCCCACCATGGAATCGAACTAGGCGGGGTCGGTTAGTCTGGTTCTTCGTTTGTGGAACTGGGAATCGGGCTATTCGGCCCGGAACCGTTGACTTTTTCTCTTCTTTTTGGTTGCTTTTATTCCCTGCAAGCGCGAGTTTCAAAACATTAAAATAAAAAAAAAAATTATTAATTATGGTTTGCTTCGAAATAAAAATAAAAAAGAAAATCTTTGTAGCTCTATCGGTTTAGTCCGATTCCTTACATGGAACTAAAAACTAGACCAATCTCCTCGAGAACTACACGGGACTGGCTGACTTTGTTCCTGAATTGGATTGGGACTGATGTATACCCCTAATAAAATAGATTACCATTACTGGGATGCCTTTTGGTTCAATACGCCAAAGCTAAAAGCAAGGTCTTAGCACACAAAAGCCATTCCTCTTTGGACTGGGCCTTAGCCTAGTTATACCCGGAACTATCTAAAATGTACTTTTTGTAGAATAACATTTGTGATATTTCTTGTTCATGACTTAGATTATCTCTAAAGGTCACTTTTAAATTGACAAGGTATATTGCACTTAAAAAAATCTAGCTCATTCAATTTGATAAATTGTACCAACTTTATACGTAGGGTATGTTGGATTTGGCTGCTTAGATGGATGCAGGATGCGCACACCCAATCCATCTCTCTCTCTCTCTCTTTGTGAAGTGGGTTACTTTGCACGTACCTTTCGTTTTTTCTAATCAGGACATTTGCCCCCCTTTGTGTAGAGGTTTGGAGAACTCTCTTCATCTTGCATAGGGGCATTATCAACCCAACATCAACAATGATCTGATAAATGATCTCTCATTCTTTTGATGTGATTTTAGAGAAATGATATTCTCTAAACATTGTCACTGGATGATTGTGTGCTAAATCAAGCCAACAACTTCCCAATAAACTTGTTAACCTGTCGAGGCACATTATGTGAAACAATTCGAATTCAAACTCGCCTCACTGCCAATCCAACTGCTCCTGATTATCAGATGCAATACACTTGGGGCATCATCATTGTTGACATGGGAAGTGAAAGGGGATTCGAACTTACTCAACATCAGTTCTTGCGATCAATATACCCTCCTGATTCTTGTTTCATTAGAGGATCATTTAGTGTCAAACATCAGCAGTGCCTCGTTTCCATAGGCGAATACGGAGGCTCAAACGCTTTGATTCCTATCAAGACAGTCATTTTGGAATTTAGCAGTCATTACTATGTGGATTTGACGAGAATAGCTCGAATCTTTCAGTGTCACATTGAGTCAATCCACCTTAAAGCAAAGCTGTACTTGCACCCATTGTCCTCACGAGTCGGCCACTGGAACTCCATGTTAACTAATTAACCAGCATTTTTTCTGCTGGGAAACCTCGACTTTTAACAGCAAAAGCCTGTTGCTGTTTCCTTGACGACCGTTTCCAATGTACAAGAGCCTTTCACAAAATTTAGGGTGCATCGAGCCCTTTTGACGACATATTTGCTGTCATCTTCTTAGCTGGGTTTTGCCGTCTACGCTTTTCTATCCACTAATGTACATGCCACCATACTATCACTTTTCATTTGGGAAAGGATTAGCAGAGTGGAGTTCAAAATAGAGTTTTCACTCATGCAATGCAGTCGGATGATATTCTAAATCGGTTCTCATACACCAAGTTTGAATTAGGCATTACGTAACATGACCATGTAAACTACCTGTCGGCATTGACCTGTTGAAACACGACAACCTCCGGTTAAGATCAGGGATAATGGCATCATTGATCTCTCAAAACTTCTTTCGTGAATAACAAAGCTGTTTCAAAATTTCCAATCAGCTCAATTAAATTTTTGAACTGTCTGTTCTATGTGCAATTTGATCCTCAGAATAGCATTGCTTTTCTTGAACAAAGTATAGAAAATAAGACCGTCACTATAATGCGGAAATCATCTATAAAGTGGTCGCACGAACTGGAAAAGATATCTCATGCGCATGTAGACACCTCCACAGCTACACACTTAGAATTAGGGGGGCATGAAACTGTAGTGGCCCATTGCAGAAATCAAAAGTCACATCCTGGCGGCCTCTCGTTCAGTTTTCCGTCCACACTCGCACGAGCCCGATCGAGAAACAGTTTTCCCCGCCACATGGGCAACTCCGAACGCCGCCAAAGCCAATGGGCCCCGAGCCCCCCGTGCGCACGCAACTATTCGCCTCCCCCTCCTCGGCCCACCATCACATCCAATCTCCGCTTTCCGCTCCTTTCCCCCATTGATTTGTGCTCGCCGGGATACAAACTCATTGATTAGTTCGCTTCTCAAAAAAACATCTTATTAGTCTTAATCGGTCATCCAAAAATAATGCTAAAAGCAAATAAAATGACTTCCAAATTTGATTTCTTGAATAATATCAATAATTTTTATTGAGTGGCTAACCGAAAGCAGCATTTGACAAAAATAAAGGTGCCGACACTTAAAATTAACCATACTTTCATGTGCTGGTCATGAGGGCTGATAGAAGCTGGGCGACATCACATATGTGCATCATTGGGATATTAATATATGATCAGCTATCGACGAGCGAAATGATAATGACTTAATAATCGATAGTGAGGCAAGAAACTTCCACTTGATCATTTGTTGATATATAACGACAAATACTAAATGGCTACTCGAATAATGCCAGTGGCAAGTTTTGGATGAAATCACTTGAAATATTCAAAGAAGCGCCAAAGGAACGTGTGGTTGAAGAATGGTTAACATCCAAGCACCCAATTGGTGTCGATAAAGCAGGAAACACTAGGGCACAATCAAGACATTTATGAAGGAAATGGGCAGGTTGGTTACAAAGAGAAAAGAATATGTCTAAGGTTGGAAGCGGTTACTAGAAGATAAATAATTGTTCAGTAGTTACCAAGTTTCTCTATAAATACCACTAATCATCCAACAAAGAGGCCCCCAAACAACACATCAAATGTTATTTCCTTATTGTATTTTAGTTTTCCCTAGCTATAACTTTTAGATTCCAATCATCAATCAGATTTCAATGAGTATTTATATCTTGAAGTTGTATTTCTAGTCCAATATTATCAATTAGATTCCGATGTTTGTGTTCTCCATTCAGATGCATTGTTGTCGATTAAATTCTTGCATTGTGTCAAATTATGTTAGAACTGTGCTATGATTAGATTCTAGCATAGTTTAAATTGGGTCTCAGAGTTAGTTAATCGTCAAGGTTGTATAGTATTGTTTGAAATTGGAAATTCAATCTTTACAATGGTTTGATCATATTTGACATGTGACTTATAATGTAATTGACCATGTCATTTTGCTGTTGTTCAAGCTATCTCTCATAGTTGATGCTATATTAGAATTTGAAGCCGCATCCCTTAATTGCTCTTTAGTAAAATGCCTTGGAAGATCAACCTTTTGGTATCGATTTCCTTCTACTGCTCTCTTGGCATTGTTGAACTCGTGTTGATCTCTCATTTTTGCCATTGTAGTCTCCTTGAATCAACAAAATATATCCCACAGGGCATGCCAAAAATATGTTTCATTAGAAATAATGATGAAATATCTTTAAAGAATGTTAATGAGTTGATATGAATCGACAAAGTTGCAAAGAGTCATGGGTTTATTTTGGACAAGAAAGTAAATAACAAGGAATTTAAACTATGGCACTGAGAACAATTGTTGGTAGCAATGTAAATTGTAGGAAAAATAATTGCTAAAAAGTAAATATGAAGATAAATTTGTAGAATGACGTTAAATTTTTTTTAATTGATATTGGGGATCTATTACAAATAGTAGGCATTTGACCCTCTATAGAAAGTTACATACGACGGCAACTAAATTTGAATATTAAAATAACTTCATAATCATATCGGCGGCTATAAGAAATTACACTATCCACAATCTTCTATAACATAGCAACTTATCCACAAGAAGTTATAAAAAGTCTTAAATTAATGATAATAAACATAACAAACTAGCAGTTATGTTTTTGTGTCGATTATGCACTATCGATGATTTTGTCGATCAACTTCTAAATGCTTAATGAAGGCCTTTGTCAATAACTTTCACGTTGTGTGTTATTGATGACTTTTAATAGCGAGTTGTTGATAATTCTGCTTACTGACGATTTTTGTTTATATTAAACTCTGTTTTCATTAACTAAGGGTGCATTTGGTAACGTTTACATTCCGGTGAATAATTTTAACAGAAATAGAAAAACTATTTCTATTCCCGGAAACAATTTTTAAACAGAAGAACACGTTTGGTAACGCATAAAATTTATGTTCCTGGAATAGAAAAATAATAAACTTGTATAATTTTTAAATATTTTTATTTTAATATTTTAATATTTTTTTCTTTCTTCCTTTTGGCTGGTCAACGGCCTTGGCCATGGCCGGCAACCGATCGATGAGGGCTAGCAGCCTCGCCGAGGGCTAGCACGCTTTGGCGATCAGCCAAAGAAAAAAGAGAAAAAGAAGAAGAAGTGTTTCTCGGAATTATTCCCGGAAACAAAAAACAAGTTTTTTTTCTACTTTTTATTTCTCGTTCCAAATCTCCTTCGAGAACAAAAATGGAAACAAACGCGTTTCTCTTTTTTTTTTTTGTTCCTCGGAACAAAAGAATAAAAATTTGTATTCCAGGGAACGAAAACAAATTTAAACAAATAGCCCCTACAATAAGTAAACAAATAGCCCCTACAATAGAAATTAAAAGTTGGTCACTTTTTAGTGTTGATAGATAGATTTCGAATCATTTTTAAATTAGTGTGGAACTCATTGTGAGTTAGCAAACGCCCCTACAATAAGTAAGAAAGGACCGACCAACTCTTACTTTTCAGTTTTCAGGCATATCATCCCCAAATTTATTCCCGCGTTGTTAAGTGTATATTGTGTTGAATTGCCAGCATTATCACAAGACAACTGTCCACAAGCCGTTGCCATTTTTTAACTGCTTCTAGCTTCTGACCGCCAAAGTGGAAAAATCTATTTACAATTCCCCCCTTCTCGTAGAGGCCGTCATGTTTAATACATCACTTAGGCTCCATTTAAATGATTTGAATTTTTTTCCTAAACATTATCAATTTTATTGTTTACTAAATTGAATGAACAACAAACAATTGCATCATCCACATAATTATATTTAGACATAAATTATTATTGATAACAAGAATTGTTTCATTGACTAATTATTTAAAGTGATATTATGAATCATTTTTAGAAAAATATTTTTGAAATTATTCATTTTTTGCCTAATAAAATGGAGCTTGCAATTGAAAAATATTTTTCTAAAAATAATCATTTATATCACTTGAAATAACTAGTCGATAAAAAATGTTCTCATTATTAATAGTAATCGATGCCTAAATATTATAAAATATTATTTGTTTATTCATTTTTATAAACAATATAATGGATCATTATTCGAAAAATCCTTTTCAGTAAATTTTTGCGAAATAAATGGAGTTGAACGAAGTAGTCCTTGGGACTGCTGATCGGAGGAGGCATCCATGGCTTCAGAATAGTTCTATCGTGAGAAGAGACGGCCGATGAGGGCTTCCCACATACACTTCAGCTCAAACGACGGATTTGATTAGGAGGTACCATCGGACATCCGGTGACAAAGAGTTATCCTCAAAATGAAACCACCAATTCTTGAACTCTGTTACGTGTTTTTCTCCAAGTTAATAAGCAATTATCTTTTTAACAACCGTACTTTGGACATTAGATTAGGTAATCGTAAATTGTAATAATGCTTGTTAAGAACTTACAAGAATTAGAAAGTACACATTCCAAGAAAATTCATGGAGAACTTGCAATTTGTCCTCTGAAATCACGTGCACGGAGCATAAGCAGAATAGTTCTATCGTGACAAGAGGCGGCCAATGACCCGGAATTCGTGTTCGATTTGGAACTCTGTGGTTCGGTGGAGAGCAACAATCGAGCCAGAAATCTTTGTGATATTCCAAAGACCATGAAAGGTAATCTGTATGATCAGCATTTGTTTGTCTGGATGTACCTGCTGGTGGCCTAATGTATAGACGGCATATGCCCTCGCATTGGCATTGGCGGAAAGGCCGCAATTTTCAAATGCTTGTCTAGCAAACCATAGAGAAAAAGAAAACAGGTTATGGTTGAACGTTGACCTTCACACGCCACTTCTCTCGATTATGCACTATAAAAACACCGTGAAATCCGACACTTGGTATTCTCTTTTTTTTGGGAGAAGTGTTAAAAAAAGTCTTAAATATTTTGTATTTGTGCCAATTTAATTTTAAATTTTTTTGTGCCAATTTAGTTCTAAACATTTTTACATTGTGCCAATTTAGTTATTTCCGACTAATTATTGCCAGATTTTGTTGACTAGACGCCGGTCGACTGACATGGCATGATCGGCGCTAACATTGATAACTTTTTAATAATATTTTAATATTTTAATTGTTTAAATTTTTAACATTTTCTTTTTTTCCTTCTCCTCCTCCTTCCTCTAACCGATTGTCGAACCTCGGCAACTGGCCAGAGGCAACAACTGGTGAGGTTGAGGTTGACCTATCTGGCCACCTCGCTAGTGGCAGTGAGGGTGGCCTCGGGTTGGGTGGTGAGGCTCACTTGCTTGGTGCTGCCATGGGTGAGGCTCGACCCTCGCTCGCGAGGCTGCCCTCACGGCCACTGGCGAGGTGGCTGGTCATCGAGGTCTGGCGATTGGCTGGAGAAAGGAGGAGGAAAAGGAAAAAATTAAAAAATTAAAAAGTATGAAAATATTATTAAAAGTCGTCTATGTCAACGTCGATCAAGCCACGTCGGCCGGTTGACGTTTGGTTAGCAAAATCCGACCAAAATTGACCAAAAATGACTGAATTGACACAATGTAAAAAGATTTAGGACTAAATTGGCACAAATGCAAAAGGTTTAGCACTTTTTTAACATTTCTCCCATCTTTTTTTATGTAATTAATAAGTACCTCAACGATAGGCTTTTTTTTTTTTTTCTTCCTTTGCCTTTGAGAGTCGATCCGTGTCGTAGAGAGTTTTTGTTGCTCTGCGGTTACTTTCGAATTCAAAAACGAGGAAAGAGTACTTTTGTAGATGTAGTATATATTGAGTAATTTCGTCATAGTTTAATAGAGTGATGTTACCTTTATAAGGAACTTGTTTTCGAATTTGCAGCTATATCGATTTTGGTTGGTGATAGGCAAAACGTGAATCTTCCATCGGCCTCAATTTTCTCAATCGCCAATGCATGTATTACTGAGGGAATGGGAACTCGCTGTGTACAATATCAGTAAAGTAGTAAACAGAAACAAACCTTGATAACTAATGGAATGTCTTGACTAGACAGTGAACATCTAAGTAGCATCGTTTGCGCTTATTCCAGGCAAGAAAAATAAAAAGAGAAGTAGCATTGGCAGGCGAGCTATATTGAAGGTGTTCAGTCTCTGACGATTAGTTTATATTTGGACCGACTCTTGGAACGTGTTCACGGCCGACAGTGGCAAGCCCAACACCACCGCAACGTCCTTCTTATTCTCTCTCTCTTCCCTCATAAACACGCAGTCTGTCGGCAGCAGGTTGCCGGTGCCAAGCTGCCTTGGCCCTCCCCATCCGAAGTCGAAGTGGCCAAAATCCAGCCCCATCCATGAACTTATCAAGAGCGAGCTCATTCGGTAAGGTTCAAACGGGTACTTGTCCATGTAGTCGATCGCCGACCGCACGAAATCCTCGTTCACCCTCTCGATCGCCTTCTTTATTCTTTCGGCAGTGGAAGAGATCGGCTCATCGATCAACTCTCCCGCCGTGCAGACGCAGCAAGGTAAGACCACGGCATTCCCGAAGTATCCGTCGGGCATCTTTAGCATTTTCATCTTCGGTCGGAAGTCGACATATATGAGAAGCTGCGTTAGTTGGTGTGGTTTCATCTTGAGTGCCATGGTTCGAGCCCGCCATACTAGAGCCGAAAGCGCGACAAAGCTGGAGTAGTTGTTCATTACCCGTCCATCGATCGTTGTCATTTTTCTCAGGGTGGCCAGCTTCTCGCCATCGATGTGGAAAGATTTAAATACGATTTGCTCTTTCTCACATAATGCGGTCATGTTTGATATGTCACCCACGCGAGCAAAGTCGTTGTAGAAATCGCCAATTTGAGGTGGCACCCTGGCCTTTAGAGAGGTTCTATCGTGACAGGGGACGAAGGATAATGATTTACCTCGTGCTGTCTCAGCCCATGAGTTCATGAAATCAATGGCAGAGATACCATCGGTCATGCAGTGGTTAACTACAACCCCTAAAGTGAAACCTCCACATTTAAACTTTGTTACCTGTTTAAGCAGTATCCATATTTATTAATTTTGCCATATAAAATGCACCGAATGGTAACTTGTATGAATAAATTCTTGCATTCAATCGAATGCATGCACCTTGTATCAAATAAAAATCGAATTCCACGAGTCCCATGTTAAATTTTATTGACTAAGGGCGCATTTGGTAACAATTCTGTTCCCGGGAACAATTTCTGATCAGAAATTATTCTTTTTTATTTTGTTCCCGGGAACAATTTTTAAGCATTTTAAGCTGTTTGGTAACTGTCCAAAATTTTTTATTATGGAATGGAATTGCATTTGGTACCGTGCTCAAAATTTTTACTCCAAATCATTTTCTTTTAATTTTAAAATATTTTTTTCTTTTTTTTTTTCCTTTCTCTCTCTCCTATTCTTCTTCTTCAAGTGGCCGATCGCCAACTAGTGACCTCACCGGAGTATCGTCGGCCCTCGTCAACCAAGCCTCGCTGGCAACTGGGTGAGGCTTGCCCAGCCCCGTCGAGGCTTGGCCTCGCCCGATCTGGCGAGGCCGAGCCTTGCCGATGACTAGGCTTGTCTCACCCTAGCCTTGCGAGCCTCGGTGAGCTCACCGGATTGGTTGTCAGCAACCGGCGGCGGCGGACGACAGTGGATGGCAACCGTGGCAATGGCGGTAGATGAAGAAGAAGAAAAGGGAAGAAGAATAAGAAAAAACTCAATTTTTAGATTTGTTCTTGAGTTAATAATCAACTTTTTTTTATTATGTTCCAAATCTACTTTCGGAAAAAAAATTAGAAATTTGTTTCCAAAAACAAAAATTTTATCAAACACGATTCTGTTCAAAAACTATTCCCGGGAACAAAAAATCAAAATCTGGTACTACTAACATGATTACCAAACATGTCCTAAGTATATAATTACTCTCCCTTAGGTCAAGTCACGGACTACATCTATAATGCAAGTGGAACGTGACATATTCTAATCCAATGTGAACTGGGGTCTACCAAAATGCAATCACTTTTATAGTGGACGAGAAAGCTAAAGAAAATAGAAAGGCGAAGTGTTGCAGATAAAGACAGGAAGAAAGTGTTCACCTGTGCTGTTAGAAGGGGTGCGACTTCCAGCATCTTCTCAGTAGGATCTCGGTAAACAAGCTTCTCTAAGATCTCAGAATCGAGCATCTTTATATCGCCCATATTTTCGATGTCGCAATTGGCTGACGCCTCCACAAACGGCACTCCCCACTTCTTATCGCAGTCGACCATCAACTTCCCTAGAGAGTTCTTAGCTAACCTCCCCGTGAGCGGATAATAATGAACTAAAACCTTGGACAGAGCTTGCTTAATCACACCCACCACGTTCGAGTCGCCCCTGTGGAAAGTGTAAAGGGTCGGCACCATGGCTAAAGCCCAGCGGTCCATGCTACATAAGAAAAGAGAACCTCCAGGCGTTTCTCCTTCTGGCAGGACCGCGACGGGGAGGGATCTTTCTATTGTCAGGACATCGGCTGCCTTGTTCTCGATGGTCCCCATCGGAGAGCTCCGGCTATCCTGTTCTCTAGCTCTGAAAACAAAAAGGGCGTTTGAAAGTTCAGACAAAACTGTTGGACTGATACAACGAAAGATTACATGAGATTGTTTTTCCCTGGATGAATGAAATGCTTTGGAGGGTGAGCATTGTTGCAGCGTTACAACATGGCGTTGTCCAATGTAGGAAAAGCAGGAGACAGAGAGAGAGAGAGAGAGAGAGAGAGAGAGAGATCAGTGATGAATTTACGAGATTGGCTTCTCTCTTCGGATGTTGGGAAGTGGAATCTCCATTGGGCCGTTTAAATAGCCCCGCACGCCGGCCAAAAAAAAAAAAAAAAAAAAAAAAAAAAAAATTAGACTTTCCCTTTCTGTACATACATGGTTTAAGATGAATTTCGGTAGAGATTTATATTTTTTTTTTTCTGAATATGAACTTAAAAAAATGTTTTCAAAAATGTTATTTCTCACTTTTTTTTTTTTTTTTTGTGTAAAACTTAAATGACATTATGTAGTTGTCAATTTTGGAGGAAAATGGTCAAAAAGACATAAATAGAGCGAAAGCGAACGAGACGGCTTCTCAAATATTGTCGTTTTGTTTGATGTGGAAACGGTATGCACACATTTCACGCGACCATCCATCTACCTAGGACTTTCTTCGCGACTCAACATATAGTTTGGTCGGATCGAATTATTTACGCTCACATGAACCCACTCGGTGATGTAGACATTGGCGGCAACATGCACAGGGTGGCGATATTCCTCACAGTAGCAATTAACATCTGGTGCAGGTCCGTTACCAAAAAAAAACATCTGGTGCAGGTCCCCGGGAAAGAAGATAGTAGTGTTCTCCAAAAGAGACGAAACATCTTCCCATGATACGCGTCGATCACCAACCCTCACGTCCAATCTTTTACCAAACCATAGAGGAGAAAAAAAAAGAAAAAAAAAAACAGAGAGGAGAAAACAGGGGTTGGGCGAATAATGCTAGGGGTGCGCTCTAACACGATAAGATCAAGAGGGTGAATGGGGACGATTACATGGACAAGTGTTGGGTTGGTGGCGCCTAGGTACCTTGGCGCCGGCAACCTGATATCGATAGGTTGTCGCGTGTTTACGAGGGAAGGGAAAGAGAATAAAGAAGGGCGTTGTGGTGGTGTTGGGTTTGCTACTTTCGGGCGCGAACACGTTCCGATAGTAATAGGCAACCCTGATATTGACAGGTTATCGCGTGTTTATGTGGGAAGGAAGAGAGAATAAAGAAAGGCATTGCGGTGGTGTTGGGTTTTGCCACTTTCGGGCGCGGACATGTTTGGATAGTAACTTATGACCAGCGATCGAGCGCCTTCTTAGAGAGCGCGCCTATCATTCCCATGATGCTAAGAGGGTATGATTGCGAGAAATGGCAATGCGAAGGTCAACGTTCCCCCCAATCCCTCGTTTTCCTTTTTCTTTTTCTCAGTGGTTTGGTACGAGATTAGACGTGAAGGTTGGTGATTGACGTGTATTATAGGAACTTGTTTTGTCTCTTTTTATCATTTTCTCCATGGTCAACGTTAATGTTAATGGCTGCCATCGCGATTATTCCCCCCCGTAATGATTGTCTACCTTCACCGAATGGTGCCTGCGAATGTAAGTAATCCAACCCGAACAAACTATGTTGATCCCCAAAGAATATCCTAGGTAAAAACCTAACCAATGCGCAAAAGGAGGATATTATCATGAAATTATGCATACCCTTCTACAAAATATATTGGAAAATACGGTCTCGAATTGAATAAAACCATGAAGTCAAATTTTGAGACATAATATTACGTTCTTTAAGGATTTATTTGTCCATGATTACTGATAAATATTCTTTTGGATACAACAAAATCTTAATTGAAAATACTAAATAACAATTTTAATATTTATTCAACGTCTCTCGAGGAAAATAATTGAAATGATGACTTTAGTTTTGAAAAGAAGACCCGAAAAAACTTATTAATCTCATTAAATCCAAAACTGGCATATTTACATCGATTTTAATGAACAAAGACAACTCTTCAGAAAATGTTGCAAGGTGAACAAAGGTAACCATTTAGGAAAGATTGTGAAGTAAACAAATATATTTAAAGACATATATAAAATTCGAATAAAATAATAAAAAATTATAAATGAAATTTCAAATTTCATAATTTTCGAAAATAGTGAATGAACAAATATAACGTTTCAATTAATAAATGTTAACAAGATAACTGTATGAAATAAAAATAAAAGTAATAAATATGAGATTAATGCTAATTAAACCGCACCAAATCCATGCTTTGTGTGCGAGTATTGTGAGATTTAACTCACATCCCAATCTTTCATTTGAACAAATTAGAAAAAAAGCTTACACTTATGAAGTGACGCATCTTCCCTCAATTTTTTTTATGTGAGATAAGGAAAATCATATTTTATTACAAATAAACAATTGACAAAAAATATGCTTTTAGTATCTTACGTTACTTGATAACGAGGTTTACATACTTTTCATATGGTTGCGGTCTTTCTCTTTTCCACAGTAGCTGACACCAACCTCACAGAATCTTCAATAATTGTCTTAAAAGAAATGATAGAATTTGAGAAGCCCTCCCGTTTGCTGTCACTCTATTTCTGACGTTACTCTCTGAGAATCGATGCGACCGACTCACGGACGATCTCCACCAAGTTCCCATGCATCTGAGCCAGACGGCACGACGATCACTACAATGGCACATGCTTGGCGAATTTGAAATGGTTCGATCGATCAGGTTCACGGTCAGAGTACGTCTTTTATACGAGCGAGGTTAGGAGCTCGAGCTTACATGCTGAGAGTTCCACATACCCTCCCCAGGTAATCGATCAAGAGAGGCGTGTAAGCACCTCCCCTCGCCTGGAATGCTCCCCACGTCTTGCTAACTTACATATTTAATAAATAGTAGATGCATATACATTCGCATAAAAAAAATGGAAAGACTCAATAACACGACTGTATAAAAAATGATAGTTGACTTCGAAGTGAGAAAGCAAGAAATCGGACTGAGATGATGACGTGATATTTGACTCTGCTACAGAACGAAGTGATAAGTTAAGCTGCTAACAATGTTGACAACGGATCGACACGAAATGTAATGACAAATTAGTTATGCTACTTGGCCTACCTGCAAGTTGTTGCCATCAAATAAACATGTCTGTAAATAAAGAAGAACGTGGGTAAGTTCTATTCTCTTGGTATTCTAACTTAAGCATCGGGGTTGTTAGCAACCTTATGTCTAGATCTGCAGCAGAATGCCAAAATATAGAGAAATAGAGTTTGGTTTTTAGTATCATCAACAGTAATGGGAAAATCACTATTTCAATTTTAAATTTATTATACGGAGTTCAATTTTCAGTATTGTTAGCGATTTCCAGCCAATTAGCAAGAATGACTAAATTAACAAATCATTAAAGTTTTAGGATGGCATAATTAAAAAGTTTTAAATCAAAGTGTTTATAATTGAATTGAGCATTGTATAATAGGTTAGGATGGGACCATTTTCCTGTTGGATAAGGTGAATGTCTCTCCAATTCTTTCACCTTTTTACAATAATGAAATTAGAATCCTTGATAAATTTTCCATACTCATTTGATTGTTGAGGAGGGTAGCGGATCCTCATACTCGTCATGTCACACGCCGGCCAACCACAAACCCAGTAGGAGCCTGAGTTAATTTGTTCATTGAGTATGGCGATGCAACAAGAGATACGGTGATGCTCGAAAGTTCCAATTGCAGGCCTTCTCACGTTATAAAAATTTGAGTTTTCTCTTGGTCTACCGAGAGTTTGAGCTAGCCTCACCCTCTTATTCATTTTGTTTGTGCTTTTTTTCCCCCTTCTCTTTTGATATCTAGATCTAGGAGTTCTCTTCTTCCAGTATAAATCTAGTTCTAAGAGTTTGAACTTTTACAATGTAGTTCTAAATTTGCAAGCTATTCTCTCTCATTCTAGATCTAGGAGTTTAATAAATATGCTTTTGGGGATTCGATACCTTGTGCTTTATTTGTATATATAGTACATTTATCTCCAACTTCAATGATGATTGTAGAAGTTCTAGCATATCTTTAAATCATGAAGATTTGCTCTTAGAAATGTTTGATATGTGTTGATTCAACTTGTTTTGGTTGTCTTTGTACAACGATGATATAGAGAAAGTCAAACCTAGACATGCACACACTACTAATTGGCAACATCATAGTTATTGGAGAAGCTATGCATTCTCATCATTGATGAAAATACAAGATCTAATAATCAGCCGCCACTTATTTTGCTTGATAGATCCATTCTTGTCCCATGAGCGTATGCTTGACTTTGCTAATACTCTGTTGATCTTCTTAGTTTCTTGGATTTTGCTTTGTTTTGCATCATTATAGATTTTGCTTTGTTTCGATTTGCTTTTTTATAAAGTTTATGCATTTCATATGTATCCTTTTTTGTAATAAATACAATTTTCTTTTGACTAAAAAAATTATTAAAAATTGTCTGTTGACCTTATAATTGTGTGTTGCACATCACGCGTACTTTCTTTTTCGCTCAGCCGTGGCAATGCGCCAATGAAAATAAATTCAGGCAGTACAAATTGAGCGACTGGGAATTTAACTCCTGTCCCCGTTAGGAGCACAATTCAAATTTTGCGACATGAGACAACCAGGCAAATCTAATTTTTGGCAACTTATGTTTGAGCCCGAGGTTAAAACCATCGAATATTATCCCACTTTGGCCCCACCAATTAGTTTAATATCCTTTTTTGGTATGAAAAGGCTAAAGCCAAATACAAAAATCGACGTCGTAAATTTATTATCCCTTATTTATCACTTAATAAAACATGAACTAACTTTGTAAGAAATAATAAAGGACAAACTAGTATTTAAGCGCTTGTCAATTCTAAAATTAGCAAACTAGTTAATAGAGCGATTTCTTTCTAAAAAATTATGTTGCACTATAAACTCAAAGTGAAAGCACAACAATCTTCTGACATTTTTAAGCAAAGTAGGGTCAACATTATCAATCATAAGCTCTGGAAGAAGATCGATGATGGCTTTAAAGCCAATCCCAACTATGATTTTATAAAATCCAAATTGATTTGTGAAGTTGAGTCCCAACCATAAAGCCTAAAGCTCTGCTTGTGTTGACAAACATATTCTTACAAATGTTGCAAAACCATCAATCCAGTCACCCCCTTTATTTCTAAATAAACCCCATGCAGCAACAAGTCCTGAGTTGCCTTTAAAAGCCAGATCAATATTCACTTTAATCCAATCCACTGAGACAGTGGAGAATCTATCTCACCAAAATTGAAGAAGTGCATGATCCACTTAACATCGAATTATCCACAAGTGAAGTTTTAATGATTTTCTCTATGCATGACCGAATTACTTGTACTGAGTTCAAAGGGAAAACAAAGTAATCCTGAAAAAGTGACTTGTTTCTCCATTGCCAAATATGCCATACACCTACTCCAAAAATTATGCAATATTCTTGATGAAAGTTCAATCGCTCCTTACTAGTGAGATCTGGATTCAACCATTGAGACAAATTCATTAAGAATAATTCTCCCACATATTGCCATGGGACAAACTCAAGCCATGGACAATCCCTTAGAATATGTAAAGATGTTTCCACATGAACTCACATCTCAAATAATAATAATTTTCTCGCAAGTTGCAAGATGTCTTCAATTCATTAGTCAACAATCGCTTATGAACAGCTAGTCAAAAGAAAGTTTTAATACGCTAAGATCCCTTCCACTTCCAAATTGTGGACCATATATTGTTAGATTCTTGATCGCTACCCATTAATTACCTTGCATGCTGATTTAATGATGATAGTTTTATTTTTCATGATCTCGTTTTTCTCTTTATCAGTTCTATCAAGCTATCAATTCATTGATGTGAACATAGCTTAACATGTTAGTTCGCGACCTATCCCTTAAGGGAGGGAATAGGCATAGAGATATTACTTAAAGGATGAGCCTACAGCCCATGATCAGACACAAGCTCTCTTAAACTTATACATCGCGTGACATTGGGATGTTCCTAAGAATCTTGTAATAGGGAGTCACCACTAGTCTATTAAGATCGGCTAGAAACCAAATGAGGCATGAGAACATACCTCACTTCCTACGTCACCATAAAATTTAGGATCAGGAACTTATTACACTAATTAATCAATTAGTGTCATTCTGGTACTTAATCTTGCTCATTTTAAAAAAAGATTTTTGTTAGATAGTTGGATTAATTTTAGATCTATCCACTAAATCTGAGAAGATCATGTGGATGCATAATTATTAACATAACAAATAATAACTGAGGAAGGCATTGAATGAATTGTAGGGAAAAGAACCATCTAACAACTAAGAGATAATTAAGTGCCAATCCTAACTAAGCTAGGGAAGTCATCAACCTATAGAAAGTACGCAATCAAGGACATTCATCTCCAAGGACAAATGAAACCTCGAGATAGGACCTTAAGAGCTTGGTCAATCTTGAGCATAATTCTAAATTGAAAGGCTTCCACTTTATAAGAGAAAATAACTCAAAAGATTAATCTCTTCGAGGAATTCTTCAATTTAAAAAAAAATTTTTTTTTAAGAATTTTTTTTGGATTTTTTGCAAAGATTGAATTTTTGAATTCCAAGAAACTCTGAATTTTTTAATATTTTAATATTTTTCCCTTTTTTATTATTTTTCTAATTACTACTGAAATTTTTAGATATTTTCTCAATTTTTTGAAATTTTCTGAAAATTTTTGAATTTTTATATTTTTTAAAAAATTTCTTTAAAAATTCTAATTTTTAATAATTTTTGAAATTTTTTAATATATTTTATAATTAATATTACTATATTCGGGAAAATGGGTTCGGGCGGGGTACACCCGATCCTGCTCATTGACCCGATCTGACGACCCGGAGCCACCTAATTAAAACTATTTCTTAAAACCTTTTTTGTTTTTGTTTTGTTATCTGTTAATAATTTAATTAATTTTTTAATTCCTTTTCTTTTATTTTCTTCCTCCCCTTTGGTCTTCGTCTCTTTCGTGCGTCCACTCTGCACGCCCGAAGCCTCCTCTTCCCAAAACATGGCCTCACCGAAACTCACCAAACAACGACATGGCCCGAAACAACCGACGACTCTTCCACCGCCAAACCACTGCTGGCCACTAGTTGGCCGGAGGTCATCACCGTTGCCGGGATACTTCCGGTGAAAGATTAGATATTTGAGCCCTAGACTCCCGTATGAGCAAACAGCACGATGGAAGGGACTCAAATTCGAATAAAGACGACACCACAGAAACGAACCTCGCAAAAACCATTTCCAAATCTCGCTTTGACATTTCATCAAACATATAGAATGCACTGGTTAGAGGGAGGACCTAGGCTTGTCCGGGGCTATTGTTCGGACCAAGCAACGATCATTGACACACAAGCAACATTCCAGGCCAACTTAGAGACCAATCACATCAAATTTAACATTGGTATCAACTCAAAGACGATAAGGCTCAGACAAGACCAACTAAGAATATGTGAACTTCAATCAAGCATTCATATAAACAGTTGGCGTGCGTGACTCGAACGAGAGTTTCTGATGTGATTGAGACTCAAACATAGTCCTAAGGTCCTACTGAAGCATACCAAAGTGCACAACAGAATCAACGAAGGACCAACGGGACCGAAACTCGCGCGAACTAGTCGGTCGCGAGCTCCGACTCGACGCCTCCCCAAAGCGGGGCGCCGATGGTTCGGAAGACCTACCTGGTTCGGACGGTGAGCAACGGGCGGACCTTAGGCGACGACGAGAAGTTCTCTCGATCTCACTCTCTCCCCCTAGCTCGCCCTTCAAATCTCTCTATCAGCCCAAACCTACAGAAAAAAGAAAGAAAAAGAAACCCCCCCATCTCTCTCTCTCTCTCTCGTGAACTCTCACCGAAGACCACCCCCGAACCCACTCTCCCTCTCTCGCTTTTAAGATCGGCCAGCAAGCGCACATGGCCCCTGCCACGGCCAGCTGCTTTGCCGGCCTACCTCCGACCCTGGGATCATGCTATGTGATCTGCTGCCTCCCTGCTCTCTCACCATCCTTTGTCTCCTTTGGCTTGTACTTTGCTTTTCCATTCTTTCTACAGAGAACGGGAGGGCGAGAGAGAGGAAGGGGGAAAAGAAGATTGGACCGGTGAAGAAAAGGAAAAAGGAAGGATGCTGGACTAGGCCCAAACCAATGGAAACGGATAAAAAGAAAAGGAAAGAAGTCGGGTTGGCCTAGCCTCAGCCCAGCCTCGCTTGTTTTCTTTGTTTTTTTGTTTTTTATTCGTTTTTTTTTTTTGTCTCTTTTTTTTTTATAAATAATAGTAGTTCTCTTAATTAAATTTCCATTTTATTTTAACAAAAAGCTCTATTACTATTAATGCAAATGTTCGTAATGT
This sequence comes from Eucalyptus polyanthemos subsp. polyanthemos, assembly GCA_017140185.1. Lineage (NCBI taxonomy): Eukaryota > Viridiplantae > Streptophyta > Magnoliopsida > Myrtales > Myrtaceae > Eucalyptus > Eucalyptus polyanthemos. Next base: position 48,419,845 of record CM029462.1, read on the forward strand.
CTATATGCCATGCAATTTAATGGAAATTATTTTTGCTAGGGTTAAAATATGATCCCTAATTTTCCACACGTTTAAGTTCTAAATAAGATAGTAAAATTTAGATGTTAACACTTAGTGATTGAGAAAAAATGAGTAAAGCAGTCTAATCTAATTGAATATCTTCTATACAAGTTGAGATTTTCTCCAATGAGATTATTTTTCCTAGGCTTTTGTTTTAGCCTTAAAGGCGAGAGACATGGAAAAACGAAGCCACATTGGGTTGATTGTATGGCGGTGCAACTCATTGGGGTCATCGTCAAAGATGTGCAACACAAACTCACATTTTATTTGGAAAAGTGGCCCCGTATTTCTTCACTTTCACGTGTTTCTACATTTATTTTCGAAATAATTACATAAATAACTTTTGAACTTTAACCCATGAAATTTTAATTTATTCTACGTGATCCCTAAACTTTTGGTAAATGTACAATTTAGTTCCCGAACTAAATAAAGATATATAATATTATCTTTCCATTTATTCAAGTAATTGAATTAGTTTCTAATCCGATCAATTTGGACAATTGACCAAAAAAAAAAAAAATAATGCTACATGTGAATTATTTATGTAAGACATTCAACTCAAATTAGTAATAACATGGATAACCTATTTTTCCAAATAGAATACATTAAAATGATTATTATATTCTAATTTGATTGAAAATCTTAGATGGATAATTCATGTGTAACATTTGTTTTTTTTTTTTTAGTCCATACCGGATGGAAAGCAAAATTAGTTAATTTCCTTAAATTGAATCAATTGAAGGATAACACTAAACATTTATCATATAACTTTTGACTAAATTTTCAAAAAATTTAGAAATTGCACTGAATAAATTAAAAGTCCGGAAACGATATTGCACATTTGGCTAAAGTTCGAGAGCTTTATAAAACAAATTAAAAGTTCATGGATGATTGCACATTAAATCAACGTTCCTAATCATTTATGTAATTTTCCTTTTATTTTCATCAAAATTCTTGGATATATATTTCTTGCAAGTCCGAAATTGAACTTTCATGTGTTACTAATTTTTGTCATAGCTATTTATTTTTGGCGATTGCGTTTGTTGTTCATCTAGATAGTTTTAATTTATCGATCTCGTTTTTATTTAAATATTCAAAATTACAAAGTGCCGCAACAAGATCTAAGTTCACAATCTTCATTTCCTAATTTGCAAAATGGACAGCTCATATATGGGCGGATCCGCGGTTAAAGCTACAATTCTTAAGCCAGCCCATTACTCGTCTAGACAAATGGACTTTACAATGCTTTGAATTAAATACGAACTGGTATCTAACGAGGAAATCACCGATATGTCGTGGCTCATTTGGAAGGAGCGAAACACCTTCATCTTTGGCCCGACGACCTGTCCAGAGCAGAACTATCGACCTCGCAGTGACAGAGCATGCGAGTTTCGTAAGATGGCACCCTAGGATGAAAGGGAAAAAGAAAAGGGAACCATGAGCACCTCAGGCATGGCGGGCACCGGCGAAGGGCGCCCTCAAAATCAACGTAGATTGCGCAAAATTGAAGGACTCGCCGGAATGCTCTGTCGTTGGACTAGTTCGTGATCGGAGGGGGACGCTGATCCATGGGTTTGCAAGATCGGTCTTTGCCGAGACAGTGCAAGCCGCGGAAACCCTGGATTTTTGCAAGACTGGGCTCCCTTGGTTGAATGTCTTCTTGAAAAGGAGCGAGGCCCATGAAACATAAGGGGCTTGGACCGAAGAATGCATGACAATTTTGGCTCCACTCAGTTTTGTGCAAATTACCCTAGGGAAAAAAGAACTCCCCACCAATTGACTATCGTTTCCCCTGAAATCAATGTTGGATGTTTTAATTTCCGATGTTAACGAACTTGTTTAATGTTAATGTAAATTTACAGTTTTTCGGCCAAAATTTTTTTTCTTCATTTCCATTGCTTACTTTTCATACCAATTTAAGTTAATCCAAATAAATTAGGTAAAAATAATTTTGACAAGTTATCGATGTGTCATAAAATTAGAATAGGTTTGTCCTAATTGGGTAGGAATACCAAATTAGGAATACGAGAGACAATCCACATTTTATTACATCACTTGACAAGGATGTTGAATTTTAGCTACTCTAAAAATGTGCATCTGCCAAGACAAAATTAAATGAGCGATGGATTGTGAAATGGTGTTTCCCTTAAAGTATGCATTTTCAAAAATATTTCTCATTTTAGATGGTTCACCTAATTATAGACTTATATTATAGGCATTGGGTTCAATTTCATTTATTTGGTTCCCTAGAAAATCGAGGTTATTTTCCTGGAAAATTATCGTAGAAAACGAGAAGATTCCTTTCCTTTTCAAAAAGTTCGATGCGAACCCGCGCGAAGTGACGAAACATACGCACATCGGAGGTTCAGCATCGACGGAATTGGCGTCGCCGCCCGGTTCCGTACACATCCGCCGCGGAAGAGCGACGGTCCACTGAGATCACGGGAAGCCACCGGAGGAGCGGCGGCGGCGGCGGCCGCGGCGAAGGACGGAGGTTCTTCGGCGGCGTTCACTTCACTGAATCAAAGAACTTTCTGCGGACGCCGGGCTTCTAGGGTTTCCCCCTCTCCTCCGCAATCTTGATCGGCGATGGGAGAAACGGTACTCCTTTTTGCATTGCTTATCCACTCTCGTTGCTGAATTGAGCTCGCCGTTTTCGAAGCATCGATGCCCGCCCCCACCCCCCCCTGAAATGCGCGGCTCGTTTTCTCGAATTCAGGATGAGGAAGAAGCGGTCGCTCTGAGGCGGTTGGAGGAGTCGGTGGACGCCCATCCGGATGACCCCGAGCTTCGCTTCCGGCTTGTAATTCTGCTTTGCTTGTTTTCGTCTTCTATTCAGCATTGATTTTGTCGCTTCTGGTTCTTGAGTTGTGGGGGTGGTTTCTGTTGGTAATTCGACGCCAGGGGCTGTGTTTGTGGGAGAGAGCAGCGGGTTCGAAAGAGAAAATGGAGAAAGCGGCGGAGCATTTCGTGAAATCAGCTAAATTGGACCCTAACAATGCGGCTGCGTTCAAATATTTGGGCCATTACTATGGTGAAGTGGCCTCTGATGGTGCTCAGAGAGCTGTCAAGTGTTACCAGAGAGCCGTTGTTCTCAATCCGGACGACCAAGAATCTGGGGTAATCTATTTGCATGTTTATAGTTTCTTATTTCAGGCTGGGATGTGTTTCATTTATTGCTCATACTGTGTCGATATGTTATGTTCTAATGAATATAAGCCAAATCGCGCAGTCTCAATTTTTTCCTAGTAAAACTATGCAGTGGCGACTGGTGATTAATTACTGGCTAGGGATGGGCTGACTTTGTATGAGCATTACCTAATAGACAGTTCTCCTTAAATTTTTGGATTCCGATGAACTCTGCGTGGATATGCGAATGCTTTTAATTAGGAGGCATTATGTGATTTGTTGGACCAAGGAGGAAAGGAAAGTTTGGAAGTGGTGGTTTGCAAAGAAGCATCGGAGAAATCACCGAGGGCTTTCTGGGCTTTTCGAAGATTGGGTTATCTGCAGGTTTCACATTTTCTTCTCTTATTCCTTTTAAGGCATGGATTGTGAGGACGGGGATATTCACTTGTTTGGTTACTCCATTTATTTCACCGTCATGTACTTTTTGGCAGGTTCATCAAAAGAGATGGTCCGAGGCTGTGCCGAGTCTTCAACAAGCTATTCGAGGTCATCCTACCTGTTCTGATTTGTGGGAAGTATGTGGTTTCTTGCTCTTTCTTTCATTAGGTTTAGAAGCTTTTTAATAATGATTTGTTAATTTGTGCATCTTTGCTGGTTCTCTTTTGACTTAATTGTAGGCATTGGGTCTTGCCTACCAGCGATTAGGCATGTATACTGCTGCAATCAAGGTCAGGTTTTCTGTTCTACAGATGCTTCATTTCTATTCCTTTTCTTTTGGTAGAAGTTGCCTTTCCAATTGTTTTGCTACTTTATTGAGCGAAAAGTATGATTGTGCTTCCTGTTTTCCTGTTGGGAGATTAACTCACATGGTACAATTTGAAGTATTGAAGGAAATTCTGAGATGTGCTTTAGAAAAAAAATATTATTCAGCTTTGACTATAGGCAGAGTCGGTGACTATAGGCATTTTCTTAAATCAAAAAATATATGCAGTGAGTCGGTGACTGTAGGCATTTCCTTTTTTCCTTGGTGAGGTGTGCTTAAAAAAAAAAAAAACATTCAGCTTTGACTATATGCATTTAAGAATGGTTAGTATTCAAGGAAATTGTACGATAACTTTCTTGATGACCAGCTGGATCATGCAACTGATGCATTTCTGACATTCATTGCTCATTCCCTCCTCTCCTAAGACAGAGTGTCCTTTGTGCTGCAATTTACTTTCAGACTTATTGTTGATCTTAGCCTGGCATTGTACAGTCTTTTGGACGGGCCATTGAACTGGAAGAAACCAGAGTTTTTGCCCGGATTGAAAGTGGAAACATCTTCATGATGCTTGGTTCCTTTAGAAAGGTATAAGGAATTAATTTTATCTACTCCCGCATACAAATACCAATCCATAGATGACGGTTTATGCTTATATACTCACACTTGTTCTTTTGTGTGCTACTTATGTAGCTAGTAGGACTGTATAATTCAAAAATCTGATTTTTTAATGAAATCCACATGACCAACACTGGAATTATTAAATTCTTGTCTTGATACTTTTGCATTAAACTAAGTGCTTTAACTTGATGCTTGCACATTGACTACTAGATTTTATGTTTGGATCCATGTATGTCTACATTAATGTATTGGACAAACAATGTCCAGCCAGATGGAACATATCTTCTCTATTGGACAAATATTGTCGAGAACTTTGTGTATCCATGTATGTCTACATTAACGTATTGGACAAACAATATCCAGCCAGATGGAACATATCTTATCTATTGGACAAATATTGTCGAGAACTTTGTGTATCCATGTATGTCTACATTAACGTATTGGACAAACAATGTCCAGCCAGATGGAACATATCTTATCTATTGGACAAATATTGTCGAGAACTTTGTGTATTTTAATACTAGGGAATGATGAGTAGTTTAGAATCTTTATTTCTATTTGTGATGTCCTCCAATCAGATACAAATATCTTTATAACGAACATAAATGGAAGTGTAAGAAAAACGGTGAAGCAAGTGGGGCTTTTTATGCTGGACTTAGGTGATAAAATGATGGCACAATTAAGGCGTCAAAAGTGAAAATATTGTTTTGGTCATTTTTTCATTCTCAATGTTACAATCGTTCTATTGACTGCTTATTTATTTGTTCATTTTGGCTGATTATTGTCTCCATTTAGTTGACTTAAAAAAATTTCACACGGTTCTGGTCTATCTGTACTGTGAAAATTTACCTTTTTTCCTGAAATTTCTTTTTAAAATCTTATGCATTCTATTGCTCTGCTTTTCTTTTCAAGGGAATTGAACAATTTCGGCAAGCTCTGGACATTTCACCTGAAAATTTGTCGGCATACTATGGACTCTCTTCTGGCTTGCTTGGTCTGGCAAAAGAATGTATCAACACAGGAGCATTTACATGGGCTGCCTCACTCTTAGAGGTTAATTTGCCCTGCAATTCCTGTATCACTTTCTTCTTTGAAGCTTTACTTGTTATAAATGAGAGACGAAAAGAACTTTCCACACTAATTGCAGGAGGCATCTAAAGTTGCAAATTTGAGTACTCAACTCACTGGAAATGTATCATCCCTCTGGAAGATGTATGGTGATATTCAGGTTAGGCAATCTAATTTATTGGGTTCTGCTTTTATTTGGTCTCTTTAGCTAAATAGCAACTAGACAGTTTGACGATGCAGGAAAACCTAGTCTGGAAATAGTTGCAATATGGGGTTTGGGTTATTTGATGATTGATCGTTTGGCTTGCCAATTATTAGATATGGAATATACTTGGTCTTGCTACTGGTGGAACATGGACTTCATCTTCATGGACTCTCTCTCTCCCTTGCTCTTTCTCCCGCACGCACACGCACTTGCACACATATCCTCATGTCCTGCCCAACTAATGGAGTACTATGCGTTCTGCTTCTACTCTTGTAGATTGCGTACGCCACTTGCTTTCCATGGATGATTGATGACCAGAATTCAGAGCTTGAAGCAGATGCATTCAAATCTTCTGTACATTCTTGGAGTGAGACCTGTCATGCAGCAGCGGAGTCAGCCCGGATTTCATACCAGAAAGCTTTGCGCTTGGCACCATGGCAAGCAAACATCTATGCCGATATTGCTATGAGTCTTGACCTGAGATCCAAGTTGATCAAAATTTCCACATACAAATCCGATTCTTGGTGTGACTTTTGTTGCTTGCTTTGCTATTTGGATGCTAATGATTTCCTGAGTTTACACTGACCTATTCTTTCTACCAGGCAGTTACCAGAGAAGATGGCTTTGGGTGCATTGCTGCTTGAGGGGCATAATCATGAGTTCTGGGTGGCACTGGGATGTTTATCTGATAATCATGCTTTGAAACAACATTGTTTGATCAGAGCATTACAGTTAGATGTATCTCTGGCTGTTGCTTGGGCATACCTTGGGAAGGTATATGGTGCTGATGCTTGCTTTTTAGTATCTTTGTGAATAGTTATTTTCTAGCTCTTCATTTTGATATTGTGTGTACCGTAAATGGTTCATTGCTCATGTGGTTGATTAGCTGCTGAAAGGAAACTAGTTTGAAACTTGAGTCCTCTTGAATGTGGTGAACACTTTAATGGTGATGAAGCGGTTGAGTCTTAGACTTATAAAATGTCCAAATAACAAATTTGCTTCCAAGTGTTCCGAGGGTTACTTGTTATTGTCCTGACTTATAACTAATTTGCTATCTTGTTGCTTTTTTTTCAAATGGTCATTCTGAGAGTTCTCTAACCTCAAATGGTCCATTTGGTTGGAAAGATGAATTTGGCTAAATAAGCTTCAGTATGAGACAAGCCGAATGCAAGCTCAGTTAAAGGTCTCTTGTATTATGCAGACGGCTCATTTTGTTGAGATGAGCCGATTATGATCAGGCGTGACATAATTGAAATTATGCTGACTTAGTGATGGAACTTCAGGTGGATGGATTTCCTTGTTGGAATTGTTTCTGGCTCTGGCATGAGACTGATCCCTCTTAGAAATGGAGGCATGTGCATTTAGAGCAAGTCTCTTCTACTTGTTCCCATACCATACTAATTTAATTTGCTAGCCTGGGTACATTTTGCAAGACTTTCTGGGAAAGGGAAATCAACTTCCTGATTGGTGTAGAATAACGTTTCAAATTGAGTTTTCCATTTTGACTGTAAGTGTTTGAGACTATTGCAATTCCTGAGAAACTTCTTTGAAAGTAAATTCTACTATGGACGAGGTGGCGTAAGATTCTGACCTAAAAGTTCAAGCTGAAGACTTGCTTTAGTTAACTTCTATTTGTTCAACTCTTCTGGCTGCTCGGCCCTGTAAATTATTGAGAGTAGATCAGCGGTGGTGAATCACTGATTACCTACATATCACTTTCAACGTCCCTTCCTCTAGAATACTAGTCTTTGTAGACTGTAATTTTTTTGAATGTTGCATGTTATGTGAAACTGCATTTGGATAGTCTGAGGCCTGCTTGTCATCTTTTCAGTGAAAACCATATTGATTGTTGCAGGTCTATAGAAAAGTTGCAGATAAGCAACTTACAAAGCAAGCATTTGATAGTGCAAGAAGCATAGATCCTTCTCTTGCGTTCCCATGGGCAGGCATGTCAGCTGATTATTGTGCCAGGTAGTTGTTAAATTAATTGATTTGGTTTTAATAATTGTCGGAATCTTTTGCACCACTGATCTGATTCCATTTTTCAGGGAAGATGCAGCTGAAGATGCTTTTGAGGGCTGTTGGAGAGCTGTGCAGACATTGCCAGTAAGTGTTCTACATTTTGAGCTGGCGACTCAGCCTTATGAGCATCTGCTGTCAGCATGACAGAGATGTCATGTTTCCTATATAGCTTGTTATGGTGGCTTGCTCATCTTTTTCCCTCTTAATTGTAATACTTTTTAGAGATAGTGCTTCTGCATTATTTAGAGTTAATCTAGAGTACCTCTCCTCTTTACTGCCTCAGTTATTTCTTTTAGGCTGAGAGTGCTTCCACATTATTTCATCTGCCCCTGATTGATTTTATTTCTAATGCAGCTTCCTGAGTTCCAAATTGGGCTGGCAATGCTTGCTTTACCTTCAGGGCATTCCCCATCTTCACAGGTATGGCAGTTGTCACACCTCGTAAATATTCTACAATTTTGAGGAGGGTTGTTTTGTTTTTTTGTTTTCTTTTTTTTTTTTTGTTTTGGGGGGGGGGGGCAGGGGGTGGGGGGGAAACTAAAACCCTACATCTTTACTAAAATAGCTTGGTGAAAGAGTACAAAAGATGGCTCTATTAATGGAGCATGAGAGACACTATCAAAATCCTAATTTCCTTATTTATGACCACCTACTAACTACTGACTAATATCTGTGACACTCCCTGTCAAGCTGGAGCATCCTACTTGTATATGACAGGGTGCAACTTTCTTTTTACTCTGACTAAAGTGCTTTGTAAGCCAGACCTTACACTTGATAGCGAGTGTGAATACATCAAACTGGATTTAAAATGACAAGCTGAACTTAATCCACATAAACACCAGAATTGACAGAGTCGCTACAAAGACAAATCAAGAATGGAAAATTTACACATCTCTTTTCCTCAAACAACAAAGATAATATCATGTGAGAATCTAACTTCATGAAGTATGGCATAGTGAACTTCATCATCCCACGGTGCTCGACTTTGGCTGCTTGAGAACGGTGTGTTGACTCTAGCGCTGACATGTGCCTGGATACTAGATGCCATCTTTGCTCATCAATGATGCTTGCATCAAAGATGAGTCTCGCAATGGGTGACATTTACAGTAGAAGTTGTTGAGGTTTCAAAGGACCAAAATTGGGAGATTTTGCTGAAGACAAGTTTCCGTAGCCTTTTTTTGGGGGGGCCTTATGAGGTATTTAAAAATGACACAAACCTCAAGCCAAACCAACAAACCCACAATAACAGAGAGCTTTACTGTTATGGAGGAGCAAAACCGATGACTATGCTGGAGGACTGAGGATGACAAATAATGAGGCTTAAATTGGGTCTGACAAAGGATAATAGAACCTTGACACAAGTGAACACTGAAAACGAATGGGATGTGCATGCCGACAACAAAGGTGGAGGATGAGCTTGTGCTGATGCTAGAAGGGCAGCTTGCGACAGTGACTATGTTGGCTGTGCCACCATCTAAAAATGCTAAGATCTTCAAGATAAAAGAGGTGGGGGGGGGGGGAGAAAATATTAAAATGCTTCGCCTTTACTAAATGACTTAATGGAAGTGCACATGAGATGGCTTTTTATATAGAGCATGAGAGGCATAAACAAAACTTTGATTTTCTTATTTATGACCACCTACTGTTTCCTGACTAATATTTATATATATGTTCCAATGCACATCACTATCTCTTGTTTGAGAATTAGTGTTTATTACCTTTATCTGTGAAATTAAGATAACCAGAGCATATTATCTGCCTCCTGAAGGTTTTTGGAGCCATATGTCAAGCAGTCCAGCGCGCACCTTATTACCCTGAATCGCATAATTTCAAGGGGCTCATTTGTGAGGCACGGCTTGATTATCAGTCTGCTGCTGCATCTTACAGGATGTCGCGACTTGCCATCAAGAGCTTTTCTACAACAGTTCCAGAATCTAGTGTTAGAGATGTAACGATCAATTTGGCAAGAGCGCTTCTTAAGGTAAGCATATCCAAAACTGTCTTTAGCTAATCTTTTTGGACCCCACAGGAAAGCTTAATACAGCTTCTCAGGCACGTGGTGTAATGTAACTGTAGATGTTATGTCTACTTTAAACAATTTTTCTAAGCCAGTGGGGTTCATTGCTGCAGGCTGGGAATGCTCTAGAGGCAGCAAGGAGTGTGAAGCTGTGAAGACTCAAGGTTCCTGACTTGCTGCCCATGATTTAAAATATGTTACTCGATTCCTCTTGTTATCATCTTAGAATATACTGAGAGTTTGTATATTAGGATGCAATCTCTCTGCCTCCACGGTTCTCTTATTTTGTGCTATGAAACCTTCATTGGTCTGATGTTCTAAGCTATATTTCTATCAGGTACTCTTGACGCGGAATGTCTCCAAATATATGCTCTCTCTCTTTGGCAGCTTGGGAACAATGAACTTGCTCTTTCTGTGACGAGAAACCTTGTTGCTATTATTTCTACCATGGAAAAAGCAACTGCAAGAGCCACTGCTGGTTTCATTTGCAGATTGTTATATTTTATTTCTGAAATGGATTCAGCAATCAATAGCATTTTAAAAATGCCAAAGGAATTATTTGAGAGTCCTAAAGTTAGCTTTATTGTGTCTGGCATCCATGCTCTTGATAAAAATAACCGGCTCAATCAGATTGTTTCTGTCGGTCGTCGATTTCTTAGTTCTCTTGAAGAAATGGAGGGAATGCACTTCTTAATAGCTCTTGGTAAGCTGGTGAGTGATATCCTACTTTTTGGAAAATCCACATTCTAGAGAGACGTGGAATGTGCTTTACGTTGACGAATTGATACTGGCCATTTTGCTTATATAGTTATATGTGAGCATTGTGCAGGTAAAGAATGAGTCAGGACCTGGCCTTGGTTATCGGACTGGAATTCATCATCTTCAGAAAGCGGTCCACATGTATCCCAGTAGTAATTTGTTAAGGTAATATCAACAGCGTAAGCAGATCTAATCGTCCTAGTTTCTTTAGCTCCAGCACTCACTTCCTCTTGTCTTTTTTTCATTTTAAGTATTTCCTCCTTGAAATGATATGTTTTGCATCAGTCTTGTAATATTTCCAAAAGTAGTTCTGCAATCTAGTGTTTGGGCTTGAAGGTGATGATAGAGAATGACTTGTACAGGGTATGATGCTTGTCGTGAACTTGAAGCAAAAATCAAAGCTTTCTCATGGTAGGAAAGAAGTTTTCTAGGCTGAGTTGGTCAAACTCTTGTTGAAGATATCCATGAGTTGGCTTCTTTCACCTGCATCCAAGTGTAAAGTTCAACTGACTTTAGAATATTATAGTTCTGGTGTTTGTGCAAGAAAAAGAATGATAAAGAAGCATGGACTGCAGACAAGAAAATCGTTTAGAGTTTGACTGATAATATTCCTTGGGCCGGTTATGACTCTGCAATATTTCAGTTTATTGAGTCGAGGCCATGCATAAGCGTAGTGCATGAAATTAGGAAGACGACCCTCTGTTGTTTTGTGAGTTTACATGGTGTATTTCGTAAGTGCTAAAGATGATGGCTGTGGATTGCTGTGAGAAAGATAACCGAGATGCTGTGGCTTTACTCCATAGAAGAAAACTTGATGTCAAGAGACAGTAGCTTTAATTGTAATGAGGTGTTTTCAATTCTATTTATAGTGAAGTTACCATTAGATTTTTCCCCTTTCAGATTATTTCCATTTTCCTATTCTAAAATATAGATAGCTTTGTCTAGTTTTGGCGCTTTTTAGCCCCTGGTTTCATCTAGTCAAGGATTCTAAATGCCTGAATAGGGTGTTTGGAGGTGAGGTTATGTTTTTCCTGTTTCTCTGAACATGAGGTTATGTTGACATGTATAAGTACTAGTATTATATCTTAAACTTTTTGTTTGATGCCATTCTTCCGGACCATTATAAAGTGTTCATGGCATGAAAAGTTAATTAAGAACCTTGTGATATTTGTCAAATGTTCTGTGTTTTCCCCCCAATTCAAGACTGTTTCCTGATATATGTTGTGATAGCAGGCAATTGCTTGGTTATCTCTTGCTATCAAGTAAAGAATGGAATGATTCACATCTTGCAACAAGGTGCAGTGTCATAAGCTTCTCCGAAATTCCCCGAAAAGAAGGTTTCAAATCTTCATTTGAAATCCTTGGTGCTGGAGCAGTTGCTTGCTATGCCATCGGAAACAGCAATCCAAAGTTTTCTTTCCCAACATGCACATATCAGTGTTTGCAAGAGCCTCAGTGCATTCAGCAACTGCAAAAGTACTGCAGCAACTTATTCTACATTTAAGATCGAAATTTTTAAACAAAGTACTTGGAAGAAAAATTTGTCTTTTTTATCCTAGATTTGTGGCTTTTTTGGGGATGCAATGAGTCGTTAATATTCAAATATTTCATTTTTCTAAATCTCCTTTATACTCATGGTTTAACATGTCTGAATTTGGCAGTTGACACTGATTTAGGAAGTTGTCTAGGGGCATTTTGTTGTACCTCTGTCTTTCTTGACATGCTTTTCTTCCATTTATGGCTGCAGATGCTTACGTCAGGAACCTTGGAATCATAGTGCTCGGTACTTGCTCATACTTAATCTTCTGCAAAAGGCACGGGAAGAGAGATTTCCTAAACATCTTTCTGTTATACTGAATCGGCTGATTCACGTGGCTCTGTCCAATGAATTATATGCTGGGACAAGTAACTGCTATCCATATAGAAAATTCCATCTCTTACTTTCTGCTGCTGAGTTGTACTTTCAGGAGGGAAGTCAAGTGGAATGTATAAATCATGCAACAGATGCATCTAGGCTTCCACTTCCTAATGGCTATCTTTTCTTCGCGCACTTGCTATTATCTCGTGCATATGCTGTTGCTGGGGACCTGAAAAGCTCTCATAAAGAATATGAGAGATGCTTGGACCTTGGGACAAATTTTCATATTGGTTGGGTCTGTCTTAAATTCATGGAGGTACATTATGAGATGCAAATTGATAAAAGCAAAATAGACTTGAGGTTCTATGAATGCTTGAAGGAGAGGGAAAAGTCACATGTAATGTGGGAAGCTATCTTTAAGCTGGCACGGGGCTTGATTTCTTTATGGAACCATGATTTTCCCTCTGCAGAAAGCTTTCTTGAACAAGCTTGTTCGTTGATGGATTCTAACAGTGGAATGTCTCTCTGCTTCGGTAGGTGACTGCTGAGCCTATTTCGCAGTGAAACATTGACCTCTCCCTGAAAATTTACTTGCTCCATTAGATTTACTAAAGGAGAAGTAGTTCATTTAGGCACACACGCACTCAGGCCTACATATCAGAGCTCTCTCTCTCTCTCTGTGGGGTACATTTTCATTTAGTGCTGACTGAAAATATACTTGCTCCATTAGATTTACTAGAGAAGTAGTTCATTTAGGCACATGCGCAGTCAGGCCTACATATCAGAGCTCTCTCTCTCTCTCTGGGGTACATTTTCATTTGGTGCTGACTGAGCAATTATGTGTCATTATTCAGGGGTCGCATGTATGGAATTAGCCAAGCTAGGGTATGGTTCTCAGTTCCTCTCGCTTGCTCTGAGACATCTCTCTAAAGCACAGGAGACGGCTCTAGTTCCATTGCCTGTTGTCTCAACATTGCGGGCTCAAGCAGAAGGAAGTCTTGGTTCTAAAGAGAAATGGGAGAACAATCTTTGCCTTGAATGGTTTACTTGGCCACCAGGTTAGGTTCCCGTAAGACCTGCGTTGTAAAACGCTTAAGATCTAATGCTTCATTTGGATGAACTTTTAACTGTCTTCATTGTTTGTAGTATTTTTTAGACTAGAAAGTGTTTAAATTTCTTACTCTGGGAGTTAAAACATTTCTTTATTGCAAAAACATAAAAAAGATGGAGTGGAGTTATCTCTTTCTGAAAAAATTAGGATTTGGTGTGACATGGCACTTGTGATGAACGTTTTTAAAAATTTAGGATGTCCGAGTGAACTATTGAAAGGTTATATGGCACTCAAGTAATGGTGTATTTGACTTCTAAAATTGTTTTTCTGATGATTTGGCCATGTATTTGCAGAAATGAGGCCTGCAGAGCTCTTCTTTCAGATGCATTTACTTGCAAAAGATGTTAAATCTGCACATGACTCTACTTCCTCTGTGGCGGCTTGCCAAACTCCACAAAAGTGGGTTTGTCGAGCAATCCATACAAACCCATCTTGCTTAAGATACTGGAAGGTGTTGCAAAGGCTCGTGGAGAAAATTGAACGCTCATCAGAAAATCAGTACTAGCTTGCACCGCAGCTGGATGTATTATTGGATGCAGCCTCAGTTCCATTCGTTGTAGATTAGCCACATTGTCTCTACACCAATTCACATGTGTACCGTTCTCCCCCCCCCCCCAAAAAAAAAAAAAAAAAAAAGGGAAAAAGGTTGTAGCGTATAGTCGTCTTCCTTTTGCTTTTAAGGTAATTCACCGGCTGGTGAGTTTCATCTAGTGCAATACACAATTTAATGTTCAAGGAAGTTCAGTTTTTTTGTTTTTTGCTGCTTTGTTTCCTTTTGGCACAAAAGGGATAGGCAAACTCATCTTGCGGGCTTTGTTCTTTCTGCTTGCTGTTTCTGGAAGAGGACATGTTACGGGGATGGCATGTCTGATTTGTATTGTATTTGGTATTCGTTACTCATTTAGGCAAAAGAAAAAAAACAGCAATAAAAGTTGTCCTGACTGCCTTTTATATTGATGTATGTTTTTTCTGGACTAGAAAAATGATTGTGGGTAATCTTTAATCTATTGTAAGGATAATAGTTTATTTTGAACCATAAAAAATCAAATAAGAAATAATTATAAATTATTGTGGGATCTATTCCTTCAAGAATTTTTAACTCATTTATTTTCACAGTATCTTAAAAATTATTTTGATAGCAAAGCCTGAAGCCTGGCTATCTAGGTGAACTAGGAATGCACGATTATTTCAACTCCTTGCCTATATACATTATACAAGCATTTCGCAGTGAGATGGCCCTTGAATCAACCCATCCCAGAGCTTACTATTTCACCGGATTATGTAATGCGGAGACCTGCGTGTGGCACTTTGCCTAGTAAACTTGTCAATTGGATTCGGCCTACTTTACTGACCATGACTCATTGACTGGGATCGATCAAACTCATCCGATGGATCCCAGTCCAACGAGGAAGAGAGGATCTTGGAAAGAGTCATGAAAACTTCGGCCATCTGAGGGCGAGCATTCAGATCATCGGAGACGCATCTCTTCGCAAGCTCTGCCATGGAAAATGCCAAGTCCAAAGGATACTCGTCCTCAAGCGAAGGATCGATGAAGCCTCGTAGATTTTCCCTCACGCTGTCTCCATCGAGCACCCTCTGATGGCTGCAGACAGCAACTCCTCTCCATTCTTGGTGTCTCCGGCAGCTTCCCTTCCGGACAAGAGCTCCAACATCACGACCCCGAAGGCAAAAACGTCTAATTTTGGCGTGATCACGCCATTCTCTATGTACTCTGGGGCCATGTATCCTTGAGTCCCGACAACATGCCTGGTCATCTGAAGTCCGCCTTCTTCGTCGCTGTCTTCCACGGCTCTCGCCAGCCCGAAATTCGCCACCATTGCTCTGAAATTGGCGTCTAAGAGAACATTGCTGCTCTTCAGATTCTTGTGGACGTAGGGGGGATTCGTGTAGTTGTGCAGATAATTGAGCGCGTCGGCGATGTGGTACGCGACCTGAACCCTCTGCTTCCATGACAGAACAGAGTGACTTTCGAACTTCTTGGAGTGGAGCCAGTCGCTGAGAGACCCGTTCTCGGCATACTCATAAACGAGGTAAGTGTTCCCCTCATGGACGCAGAACCCGGAAAGCCTGACTATGTTGGCATGGTTGATCTGCCTCAGGATGTTGATCTCGCCCGAGACGTCGCCCTTCAGGACCTTCACCGCGGCATCGTCGTTCTTGAACTTGCCGCGGTAGACCGAGCCCTTTATCTTGTTGTCCTTGCTGAAGAACCCGGTGGCGATTTGCAAGTCCTGGAAGGTATACACGGTCAGAGTGTCGATGGCTTCTCGAATGCCAGAAGAGAAGCCAGAGAAGGAACCCCCCTTCACTGCAAGAGAAGCGTGATCCGTCGCAGAGGTGTCTGAGAACTTCTTGGGCGTTAGGCCAGACGATTTCGATTGCTTGCGCTTCTGAGGGTTGTAGCAGAAGAACCAGAGCGCGAGAGCAACGAGAGCAACCGCGAGCCCACCGCCTCCGACGCCGACACCGACGAATACCCACTTCTTCGAAGATCCTGAATTACCGCCCGCCGGCACTGAGGGAGCCTCCGGCGGACTGGCGGGCGGCGACGCCGTCTCGATCTTCGTAGGCTCCGTGGACAGCGGTACCAAAATCGGCGTGAAAGGATAAATCACGCTGTTCACCGTCAACTCGTTCGCGTCCAGCACGCTCTTCTCGCTAACCCCAAACATCTTCGCTATGGCAGAGATCGAATCGCCCCAAGTCACCAGGTAGGTGAGCAAATACTTGACTCCGGCAGAGCTCTGGTTCGCCGTCGGGCAGGCGCACCGCACCGGGACGGTCAGATTCATCCCCACGGACAGATTCACAGCGGCGTACGGATTCTCCGCCATGAGAGCCTGGCAGGTGCTGAGCCCCTGGTAGGTGTCGTTGGCGAGGAGGAAGTACGTGTCGGACACCGATTGGAGCACGTACGAGGCGTTGTGCTGGTAATAGGAAGGGGAGGAGGAGGTGCAAGCGCAGTCGACGGGGGAGATGATGAGGGTGTCGGGAGCGGGGTGCTCGAGGTCGGTGAGGTTGTTGATGGACCTCATCTCGGAGATGTAAGGCTGGGAGTTGAGGAGGTAGGCGACGGTGACGAGAGAATTATAGACGGCGGTGGAGCGGAAGGTGACGTAGGCGCGGCAGGAGCTGCGGGGACCGTTGCAGGAGAAGCCCTGGGTGATGTTGTTGTTGTTGGAGCGGTTTTCGCAGTCGAGCTGCTTGTTGTCGACGTAGGCTTGCTGGGAGAGGAGGAGGCGGGGTTGGAGAGGAGGAAGGAGAAGAAGGAGAAGAAGGAGAAGAAGGAGAGAGAGACGAACTCCATGGATTCTTCTGCGTTGCGCTTCGCCTATAGAGAGAGATGGGAGAGATGGAGATAAAGATGGAGAGAGGAGTGATGGGTCGCTGTCGGAGGAATAAGAAATGGGATTTACGGAGGAAGAAGAGGAAGAAGAAGAAGAAAGAGACGACCTGCAATGGAGACTGAACGAGAGGATGAGGTCTCGCCGACGGCCGGTCTAGCTGGAGGAAGGAAGGTGGAACGCGTCGTGCTGGAGTTGACTAGTTGACTTTTGGGGCCAAATCACATGCCGTGTTCGTTCTGGTTTTGAAAAAAAATATTCTCGTCGCAGTTGGGGTACTAGATTCGATGAATTCTGACTTCGTCGTCTGCAGGAAGAAATTTAGAACGAGATAAAATTACTCGCAAAAAGTAAATTATTTAAAAAATATTTCTCAGAAAAAGAGCAATCTTTGTATAATTTGAAATAATTAATTAGTGAGAAATATTTTTTGAAACAATAATTTTATGTCCAAACATTTTTAGGGATGATGAGAATTCTTTCTCATCTACTTTTTTTTTTAAACAATACTGTTAGTTATTTTTAGAAAAATATTTTCCAAAAATTCATTTTTGCATGTAACAAGTAGGGGGTGATGTTATCTATAATTTTAGATTAATCAAGGCAAAATCTCAAATTAAAAAACCAGCAAGTCTCTTCGATTTAAGTAGCGTTTGTTCTTCTTCACAAATGTATTGACTAAGATTTCTTAAAAGTATCTTCAAGATCACTTGGAAAAAAAAATTGTCTCGAAGTTTTGTTTTCTTATTTAAATTGAAAGCCCGTGTTGTTAGCAAATAAGTGCATTACGAAATATTCATTCGGGTTCTAAACATAATGTAATTGAAAACCCATGTGCATAATCAAGATGTTGCTTTTAATTAAGAAACGTTCAAGAGTTGACTTGACTCATCAAAATGCTTTGATTTTTCACCATATTTCTTGATGGAGATTTCTTCAAAGTATCTTTAAGATTACTTGCAAAAGCAAATTGTCCAGAAGCTCCATTTTCTTTTTTATAATTGAAAGTCCGTCTTGTTGGTGAATAAGTGTATTACGAAAGTATATAAATTCATTTAATTTCTAAACATAATGTAATTTAAAATCCATGTGCGTAACCAAGACGTTGCTTTTAATTAAGAAATGTTCAAGGGTCAATTTGACTTGATCAGAATACTTTGATTTTTCACCATATTTTTTGATAGAGGTTGGTTGAAAAACAATGTAATCTCAAGATTTACAATTCAGCCCAACGCCATCCTCAGTTCGAACTCTCGACATGACATGCTTACGCTTCAAGAAACTGGGTTAGAATGGCGCTACAAAGAGATGAAAGTCTGCTGATCTTCTCTAGATCGATGGCGACTTCTCTCATTGTCGGCCGCTTCCTCCCGTTCGATTTGAGACACCTTTTCGCGAGGGTCGCGAAGTCCAAGACCTCCTCATCGGCGACTTCATGCTGGACCCGATCTTCCAGGATATTGTACAGACTGTTCTCTTTCATCGCCAGGATGAAGTTCAGTACTAGGCTCTTCTCTTCTACATCGACTTTACCTCTGGATACAGCCCTCTCTCATGTCAAGAGCTCTAGCAGAACCACCCCGAAGCCGTAGACGTCGCTCTTGTCCGGAACTGTCTTGAGTGGAAGTACTTCAGGTTTAGATAGCCGAACGTCACTTGCAATCCCATAGTCAGATGAGTTTTCTCCAGCGAGACATCTTGGAAATCCAAAGTACGATATCTTTGCGCCATAGTTGTTGTCCAGGATATTGTTGTTCGATTTGACATCCCGATGAAAGATCGGCATGGATGTGGCCGACTGCAGATAAGCCAGCGCCCGCAATTTCTAGACCGATCTTCATGCGGACTTCCCAAGATATGCACAAAGAGCGTTCCTCACCGTGGAGGTGTTGGGAGAGAGTCCCATTGCTGACGAAATCATAAACTAGTAGAGGGACCTCCGTCTCGAGACAACGTCCTAACAGCTTCACCACGTTCCGGTGGTTCATCTCTGAGAGAATGACGACCTCATTGATAAATTGATTGACTTGTTTCTCGTGCATCAGATGAGATTTCTTTATGGCCATTATTCTTCCATCGGACAGGATTGCTTTGTAAACCGTACCGAAACCTCCCTTCCCGCACATTCTGCTCTCGCTGAAGTTGTCTGTCACTCGCTCCAGCTCCTCCGACATGAAAATTTTTGTCTTTACAATTGCACCTTCTTGCGAAGCTATCTAAGTATGTTCATCCATGACATTCAGGCCGTTTTACTCATTCACTTACACTGACTAAGGATTATGTATGCACTTCTCTCGACTCGTTGGGTACTCCATATCCCATTTCCTCTTATGTTTCATTTGGGAGACTATCTTTCAAAAAAATGTGCTGCATTAGTCGTACATTCGAGGAAGGAGAGCCCTCTTCTTACAATGAAGCTATTTGTGATCCACATTGGCAAAAGACCATGGAGGCAAAACTAAATGCCTTACTAGAAAATCAAACTTGGGAAATAGTGCCCTTGCCTCCCCATCGTAAACCTATTGGATGCAAGTGGGTATATAAAATCAAGTACAGGGCTGATGGATCTATTGAATGGTACAAAGCTCGATTAGTAGCCAAATGATTAACAAAGCAAGAAGGTTTTGACTACTACAAACATTATCTCCAATAGCCAATGGTGTCATTGTTTGAGCCTTTTTATTTATTGCTACATTTCGAAATTGGCAATCACATTAAATGGATGTTCACAATGCCTTTCTTCATAGCAATCTGGATGAGGAAATCTACATGGATCTTCCATAAGCATTATGGCAACATGGGAATTTAAAGTATGGCATCTCCGTAAATCTCTTTATGGTCTCAAATAGGCATCTCAATAATAGTATATGAAATGTACTATAGCTCTCACAGCCATTGTTTCACACAATCCAGGCACGATTACACCTTGTTCACATGGAATAAAGGTATGTCATCAATCTATCTAATGATATATGTTAATGATATACTATACTTATTATGGAAAATGATGAATTAGCCATCAAGTCTTAAAAAATACTTGCATTTTGCTTTTCATGCTAAGGAGCTAGGTCCTCCCAAATACTTTCTTGGGATTGAGATCGCTCATTCAAACATAGGAATTTCCCATAGTCAACGAAAATTTGTGCTAGAGATCATCTCCAAAGCAGAATTGTTGAGATGTAAGCCAATTGTTATTCCTATTGAGCAAAATACAAATTAACCATGGTTGAATATGACAAGGGATCGTCATCTAAAATAGATGACCCACTTCTCAAGGATCCATCTAGTTATCAAAGGCTCGTGAGGGAAACTTATACTCTTGACTATGATCAAACCATATGTAATATCTTCAATTTCAACCCTTATTTTGATCCCAATTAGTAGGCTAAGGATCGGTACACTAATGGTGGGAATATGCCATAAATCGACCCGACAGTCGATTAGGGACTAAAGACTAGTCATAGGGCTGACCAGACGGTTGGCCACTGGACCAACTAGAGCCTGGCTATGTCTGGCTTCATCCCATCTTGGCTTAGCCATGAACCTCAGGCCAAGTAAGGTAGTCAGTTGTGGTTAGACTCGATTAACTCTCGCCCAATGAGATGACCTTCCAACTTAGATATTTTCCAAGTTACATTTAATGCCTTCATCATGTAGTAATTTAAGGAGTGTGGACTAAGCATGGACACTTGGCATGTTGGGCCTTTGCCTTAGAAGATAAGTTTGGACTTAGACATGGACTTGGAACCATTAATGAATGAGAAACCTAAGCCTTGGATTAGCCAAATCTTCCAAGAAAATGATTGTAAATGAGTGTGATCAAGTGTGAACGTAATTAAATGAGGATATTGAGTGTGGAGGCTTATGTATCCCAAGTAATTAATGAATGGAATGTGACTCATGACATAAGAGAATGATGTCAAGCAATCTTGCATGGCGCCACCTCTCCTCCATAGATTTGCCACCTTTGGGCTCCTTAGGTTTTGACTTTGATTTCCACTATTTTCTCAAAACTGCTTGACCTTCACTATTTTCCAATTTTCTAAAGCTTTTTGTGACTTGAGCTTCACAAAACTTTCTTCATGTAATTGTTCAAAACATCTTAATCTACAACATACTTGAATTTCATATTTTTCTAAGAATAAATGGTCGGGACGAAGCCCAATCATTTATCATCTAGAATCTGCCCGAAGTATTAAAAATAGTGACCAGATTGTCTTTTTGAATTTTGATAAAACTTTTTCCTTTTGAATTTGGACATGCTTCATTCATAAAAATTTTAGAGGACATTTATTCCTATAACATATTAAAATTTCAAAGTATTTTATGAAGATTTGGATTTCAAAATGAGTCTTTCCCTACGGTCGTTGGATTTACTCAACTAAAGAATTATTGGGTTATATTTAGTGAGTCATTATTCTTTCCACAGAACGTGTTGTTTAAGATCTTTTCTACAACATATTGAAATTTCATAATTTTTCAAGCCCATTTGATAAGGTAACGACACTAATTTCAAAAACTGCTCAAAATTATTTCTCACCCTAGGACAAGAGAGCCAAACCCAAACTTGAAGGGAATGGGCTACACACCCAACTTGAAGAGCAAGCCAATCTAGAGTTTTCTTGATTAGGATAAAGATACATTAAATACCTTTAGACTCTAGTTATTCAATGCCAAGTTGAAGTGCCCCCTAAAAAAAAGGCCATAATGACACATAACTTAAAACTTGGAAAGCAAGTTTATATTATAAACATATCTAGTCTAATGATTACTCAAAATCCAAACATTAAAGGAGAGAGGCTTAGTCATTGGTTTAGGTATCCTCACAATCATTACATATAATTATTCCATCATGACTCAATCCCTTAAATGAACCAATGGAAAAATGAGCAAGTATCCCCCTAGGAACTAGACTTGCCACCTATCTCTTTAGCTCACCACCTCTTTATCCTAGTTTGTCCACCTAAAGAATATGGTTGGTCCAATTGGAAATGAAATTATGAGGGGTTTGCCTATAAATAGAGGCATTTCCCCTCTCAATTCTACACTACACATGCCAACCCATCTCTTCTCCCTCACTTGCTCTCTCTTTTTCTCTCATGCCCTCTCACCATCACCCCCTCTCCCTCTCTTGGCCTTACTTGCCCACTGCCTCACCGGATGGCCCTCTCTTAGTAAAACCACCTACAGTTTATTGAGATTCATCAAAGGTAAGTAGAATATCTAACTCTTGGCTAGGGTGATAACCTACATCGTTGAGTTTAGTGTATTCACTTGTGTAAGTCGAGTGTATGTTGTAATGTTCTTTTGTATAGTTTGCTCATATTTGTATGTTTGAGTATGTTCACGCCTCAGGATGAGGTTGAGGTTCGCTCGGCTTGGAATTGACTTCAAGTCATAATGGCCTAAGCTACGAGGGCTTAGATTAGTATTGAAGCGTGCCAATTCCAAGTCTTGCTTGGTGCGAACATCGACCTAGGCATGCGGCTCAAGCCACAAACCAAGAATCGTGCCCCGCCTATTATATAGTATGATGTTAAGAGCCATGGCACACTCACTTGAATAAGCACACCTTTGGGTTACGTATGATTCAACTAAGAAGAAAAGTAAAAACCGGCTTGTGTTGATGCACTTTATGATACACTTTAAGAGGAAAAAGCGTCCATCACCACATAATGTTGGTGGCAATACCTTATTCATTGAACGGGATACTTTGGTTGAGTCAAGATGCTTGGGTTTGAACCAAGATGCCTCGGGTAAGCTAACCCCGGGATGCCCTGGTTGAACCAAGATGCCTTAGGTTGAGGCCAGATGCTTTGGTGAGCTAGCACTAGAATGCCTTGATTGAGCTAGGATGCCATGGTTGAGCCAAGAAGCCCAGCATGAAGTTGGAAGCCTTGATCAAGTCGAGAGGACCTGGTTGAGCTAGGATGACAATAAAAGAATCATGTTATGAATGCTGGTATGTGCATAAGCATGATATGTTGATGTGTTCATTGGCATGCCGAAGGTAAGCATGCATTAAAGTATGCAATAATGAACATTTACATATAGTAGATGTGTAGCAATAAGTTTGTCATTGATTTGCCATAAATATTGTATTGCGAGTGTTATACTTGCTAGATTTTGATGTTGAGATATTCTCCTAGTAAAGAATTAGTGGTTTTACTTATTGAGTCTATGACTTACCCCGTTGTCTTTCAAAATTGTAGGTATGGAGGAGCTACAGTCTCGCTAGAGGAGCCAAGATTTACCTCGGCCTTTTGAGCATAGAACATATAGTGGTTGTAAATATAATGGCCCGTGACAAAAACGCTTATAAATATAACTGATATAATTGTGTATTCGCAAGTAGTTATTTCCTAGTTGTTTGTTATTATTTAGGTATTGTATGTATGATTCCGTATGTGCTTAAATGAAAGATTAAAAGGAAATGAGACGACAACGTGCCTAGGACGTCGCGAAAATAAGTGTTGCTACCGGAGACCTTGGAGATGGAGTTGGGGTCATTACACCAAACATATGTTATGAAGTACAGATACTTAGTCAATTTATGCATAATCCAAAGGAATCTTACATGAATGCAGCTCTGAAGGTCATGAAGTATTTGAAGAAATGTCCAAGGCTTGGCATACTTCTCTTTTGGGATTGCAATTTAGAGATGATTGCTTATTGCGATACAGATTATGCCACATGTCCCATGAGTTGAAGATCCATCATTGGATTATGTATTAAGCTCGGGAAGTCTTTACTTTCATGGAAAACAAAGAAGCTCTACGGTATCATTATACTTAGCCGAAGCCAAATATCGAGCCATGGCTAAAACTATATGTGAGATAGTTTGGATGCAAGGTCTACTTTCAAATCTTGGCATGCAAGTTCAAGGGCCAACCAATTTGTTATACGATAAGGACACAACACTCAAGCTTGCAGCAATTCCCATAGTTCATGAAAGAACAAAATATATAGAAGTTAATTATCACTTCACTTGAGACAAAATTCAAGAAGGAATGATCAAGACAAATGGGATTGGAACTAGTGAACAACCGACATATATGTTTATTAAGCCACTGTACCAAAGACAACATGCATATCTATTGAACAATCTTGGCATCTTGGACATATGCCACCTACCAGCTTGAGAGGGAGTGTTGGAGATATGCAAGATCATTTATCGATTGTAATTGATCATTTTGAATGATTGAATCAATCCAAGATTAGATTTGATTTAATGTATCATATTTTTATTTTTTTTCTTAAGTTGTCCATACATTGTATTATAAATAGTGGCTTATACATGTAATGACGACAAGCGAGTCAATACAAAAACCCACATTCTGTTCACTCTCTCTTTGTTACGCCTACATACATCATACAAGCATTTCACAGTGAGATGGCCCTTGAATCAATCCATCCCAGAACTTACTATTTCACCGGATTATTTATATGGATACCGGAGAGTGACGCTTCGACTAGTAAACTTGTCCATTGGATTCGGCCTACTTTACCGACCATGACTCATTGAATGGGATCGATCAAGCTCATCGGATGGGTCCCAGTCCAACGAGGAAGAGAGGATCTTGGAAAGAGTCATGAAAACTTCGGTCATCTCAGGGCGAGCATTCAGATCATCGGCGACGCATCTCTTCGCAAGCCCTGCCATGGAAAATGCCAAGCCCAAAGGATACTCGTCCTTAAGCGAAGGATCTATGAAGCCTCGTAGATTCGCCCTCATGCTGTCTCCATCGAGCACCCTCTTGATGGCTGCTGCAGACAGCAACTCCTCTCCATTCTTGGTGTCTCCGGCAGCTTCCCTTCCGGACAAGAGCTCCAACATCACGACCCCGAAGGCAAAAACGTCTAATTGCGGCGTGATCACGCCATTCTCTATGTACTCTGGGGCCATGTAACCTTGAGTCCCGACAACATGCCTGGTCATCTGAAGTCCGTCTTCTTCGTCCCCGTCTTCCATGGCCCTCGCCAGCCCGAAATTCGCCACCATTGCTCTGAAATTGGCGTCTAAGAGAATATTGCTGCTCTTCAGATTCTTGTGGACGTAGGGGGGATTCGTGTAGTTGTGCAGATAATTGAGCGCGTCGGCGATGTGGTACGCGACCTGAACCCTCTGCTTCCATGACAGAACAGAGTAACTTTCGAACTTCTTGGAGTGGAGCCAGTCGCTGAGAGACCCGTTCTCAGCATACTCATAAACGAGGTAAGTGTTCCCCTCATGGACGCAGAACCCGGAAAGCCTGACTATGTTGGCATGGTTGATCTGTTTCAGGACGTTGATCTCGCCCGAGACGTCGCCCTTCAGGACCTTCACCGCTGCATCGTCGTTCTTGAACTTGCCACGGTAGACCGAGCCCTTGATCTTGCTGTCCTTGCTGAAGAACCCGGTGGCGATTTGCAGGTCCGGGAAGGTATACACGGTCAGAGTGTCGATGGCTTCTCGAATGCCAGAAGAGAAGCCAGAGAAGGAACCGCCCTTCACTGGCAGAGAAGCGTGATCCGTCGTGGAGGTTTCTGAGTACTTCTTGGGCGCTAGGCCAGACGATTTCGATTGCTTGCGCTTCCGAGAGTTGTAGCAGAAGAACCAAAGCGCGATAGCAACAAGAGCAACCGCGAGCCCACCTCCTCCGACGCCGACACCGACGAATACCCACTTCTTCGAAGATCCTGAATTACCGCCCGCCACCACGGAGGGAGCCTCCGGCGCACTGGCGGGCGGCGCCGCCGTCACGATCTTCGTAGGCTCCGTGGACAGCGGTACCAAAATCGGCGTGAAAGGATAAATCACGCTCTCCTCCGTCAACTCGTTCGCGTCCAGCACGCTCTTCTCGCTAACCCCAAACATCTCCGCGATGGAAGTGGGCGAATCGTCCCAACCCACCAGGTAGGCGAGCAAATACTTGGCTCCGGCAGCGCTCTGGTTCGCCGTCGGGCATGCGCACCGCACCGGGACGGTCAGGTTCATCCCCACAGACAGGTTCTCAAAGTCGTACGGATTCTCCGCCATGAGAGCCTGGCAGGTGCTGAGCCCCTGGTAGGTGTCGTTGGCGAGGAGGTAGTACGTGTCGGATTCCGATTTGAGCACGTACGAGGCGTTGTGCTGGTAATAGGAACGGGAGGAGGAGGTGCAAGCGCAGTCGACGGGGGAGATGATGAGGGTGTCGGGAGCGAGGGGCTCGACGTCGGTGAGGTTGTTGATGGAGGTCATCTCGGCGATGTAAGGCTGGGAGTTGAGGAGGTAGGCGACGGAGACGAGAGAGGAATAGACGGCGGTGGAGCGGAAGGTGACGTAGGCGCGGCAGGTGCGGGGGCCGTTGCAGGCGAAGCCCTCGGTGATGTTGTTGTTGGAGGGGTCGTCGCAGTCGAGCTGCTTGTTGTCGACGTAGACTTGCTGGGAGAGGAGGAGGCGGGGTTGGTGGAGGAGGAGGAAGAGGAGGAAGGAGAAGAAGGAGAGAGAGATGGCGAACTCCATGGGATTCCTCAGCGTTGCGCTTCGAAATGGGTTTCGTCCAGAGAGAGAGAGGGAGAGAGCGATGCGTCGCTGCTGGAGGGATGAGAAATGGATTTGTGGAGGAAGAATAAGAAGAAGAAGAAGGAGGAGGAGGAAAGAGACGGCCTGCAATGGAGACTGACCGAGAGGAGCCGGCGGCTGGCATGGTGGAGGTGGAGGGAGTGGAAGGAGGAAGGCGTCGTGGTGGCGTTGACTTGATGACTTGTTGACTTATGCCGTGTTCGTGCTGGTTTTTGGAAATATCTTTTGGTCCCAATATTTTCTCCGATTGAGATACGACGAATTCGTCCGCACCGTCCGGAAGAAATTTCGAACGAGACAAAATTAGTAATAAAGGGAATCCTGACTTGGTCATCCGCACTGTCGGAAGAAATTTAGAAGGAGATAAAATTGAAAATAAAGAGATATGTATAGTGAAAGTCTTAAAATTTATTAGGAAAATACAATCAAATCATAACACTTATCACGAAAGTATAATTAAATTCTAAAACTAATCTAATCCTAGAAGTTGTCAAATTAATCCAATCAAATCATTCCATTAATTACAATTTTTGAAAATTTTAGGACCCGATTGCGTTTTCGTAATACGTTTTTGGATTTGATTGCAGTTTTTTGAAAGTTTTACGACTTAATTGCACTTATATGACAAATTTTAAAACTTTCAATACAATTATCCAAAAATAAATTATTTAGAAGATAATTCTTTAAAAAAATCAGTTGTATCACTTGAAATATTTAATTAATGAGAAATGTTTCATTATCAATAATAATTTTTTGTTTAAATATTTTCGCGAATAATGAAAATTCTTTTTCGTCCATTCATTTCTTTGTAAGCAATACAGCTGATTATTTTTAGGCCAAATCATCCATTCTTCGTGTGACAAGCAAAACTAAAGAGCATGAAAAAAAATATAGTTTATTGTACTAAAAACAGAACATTTTTCTTGTCCACAGCGAGGGGGTGATGCTATCTATAATTTCAGTTTAATTAAGGCAAAATCTCGATTTCGAAAAATCGCAAATCTCTTCGATTTGAGTGGCGCGCATATTCTTATTTTTATATTTTTTGTTCTTCCTCACAATTGTATTGATCGAGATTTCTTAAAAGTATCTTTGAGACTGCTCAAGAAAACAAATTGTTTCGAAGTTCTGTTTTCTCTTTTTAATTGAAAGCCCGTCTTGTAAGCAAATAACTGTATTGTGAAAGAATATAAGTTCATTTATGTTGTAAACGTAATGTAATTAAAAACATGTGCGTAACCGGACGTTGCTTTTAATTAAGAAACGTTTAAGAGTCGATGGCTACAAAGAGATGATAGTCTGCTAATCTTCTCTAGATCGATGGCGACTTTTTTCATCGTCGGCCCTCCCGATCAATTTGAGACACCTCTTCGCAAGCGTCGCAAAGCCCAAGACCTCCTCGTCAGCGACTTCGTGCCGGAGCCAGTCGTCCAGGATATCGTACAGACGGTTCTCTTTCATCGCCAGGATGATATTCAGCATTAGGCTTTTCTCTTCTACTTCGACTTCACTTCTGGACACGGCCCTCTCTCCTGTCAAGAGCTCTAGCAGAACCACCCAAAGCTGTAGACGTCGCTTTTTTCTGTGAACTGTCTCGAGTGGAACTAGATAGCCGAACGTCCCTTGCAATCCCGTAGTCAGATGAGTTTTCTCGCTAGATCGTCTTGGAAATCCCAAAGTCCGATATCTTCACGCCATAGTTGTTGTCCAGGAGTATGTTGCTTGACTTGATGTCCCGATGGAAGATCGGCATTGATGTGACCGAATGCAGATAAGCCAGCGCTCCGGCAATTTCTAGAGCAATGTTCATGCGGACTTTCCAAGATATGCATGAAAGAGCAATCCTCGCCGTCGAGGTGTTGGGAGAGAGTCCCATTGCCGACAAACTCATAAACTAGGAGAGGGACCTCCGTCTCAAGACAACATCCTAACAGCTTCACCACGTTCCGGTGGTTTATCTCGGATAGGATACGACCTCGTTGATGAATTGATCTGACTTGTTTCTTGTACATCATATGGGACTTCTTTTTGGCCACTATCCTTCCGTCGGACAGCATTCCTTTGTAAACTGTACCAAAACCTCCCCTGCCACACATTCTGCTCTCGCTGAAGTTGTCCGTTGCTCACTCCAGCACCTCCAACATGAAAATTTCAATCTTTACAATTGCGCCTTCCTGCGAAGCTATTTGCTGGAATAACAAACCGCCATTCTGCTTGAAGAAAGCCTTCTTGAGTTTGGCCTGTCTTGTCCTTCTAAGCAACCAAGCAAGCCAGATTCCGATGGCCAAGCAACTATTATGATCAATCCTATCACGATGCTTACACACTGTTGGAGAAAAAAATGTTTTGAAGTTGACAAAACGTTTCCAACTTTATTTTGAAGTTGACAAAACATTTTCATCAGTTTAGTCTGAAGATTTGCAGACTCTATCATCAAAGTCTAATACCTCCAGATTTAAGTCTACCTTCATTGATAGTCTCCACATCAACAAAGAAAAGATTTATCCAGATGCCAGTATATCTTTAAGGATTTGGTTCGTACGGTTGAAAAAGATCTCACGGCTGGAGATAGCATCTCGTGATCAATTATTCTTATTGAAATCAATTTGAATAATTCGATATGTTGATTGGCGAAATATACTTAGAAGTTCTACTTATGGAAACCTAGATCATGATTGTATGGGTGAGTAGGATTGGTGAGCTATTATTACATTCCTTAAATAACTCAAAATCTTCCTAATTGATTATATTCAACGGGTAGATTGGAAGAACTCATTTGGAAGTGCCAATGGTTATAATAGCATGGAGGAGTATATAAGGAGAACACTCAAGTTATTCGAATGTGTTCGTGAAAAAAAAATTCCAAAGTCTGAATCTCCTAGTTCTTTGTTGATTCACTCGCTGAGTTTAAGTTATACTCAAAAGAGAGATTAAAGACCTTGAGAAAGTGTAGTAGAGTTGGAATCAAGGACATGAGATTGTAAAATTTCTTTTGGTTCTTAGTAAAATCCAGCCAATGGGTTGTTAGTACGGAAAAATGGACGTAGACTTAGTTTAAGTCGAACCACTATAAATGGGATGGGGCTATTTACAACTAGCCAATTAAGAATTCTCAGATGTACTAGTACTAGCAAGTGCATCAAAGATGCAGTTATCGATTCTCCCGAGAGGCCAAAATTATCGCGAACAAACATATTAATGATGAGGAACGCATTTTTGCTATGCTACTAATTAATATTTTGACTTGCTATGCTATTTTGACCAAGCCTGGGGAGGAAGAGTTACGGGCGTAAAACAAAAAAATATATATGCCGGGGGCATACTCTATTTCATTTTTCAGCCCTTAACAAGAAATAATAAATAAATAAATAAAAGGAAGGCCATTTAATTTCGACAAAAGACCCACACCAAGTTCCGTTTCAATTCTCTTTCCCTCAACTCTTTACTTTAATTCATAGTCTTACATAACTGTTTACGGTCTTTTACATCTTCAGTCTATTGTTTTCATAAAAGTCGAATTAAGTCAAATTAAGTTCTTTAACACCTATTCACCCCCTCTATAGGTGTTCATACTAGTATTATCACACACATCAAAGAATAATTAGTCTATGAAAATGAAATCACATTTATGGCTCAATGCAAAAGACCAAAGAGTACCTCAAAGAACAATGTCCGTGGTTGTCGCTTCGCGGATGCTATGGTTTTCATCAGAACCGTTTGCAAATCGATCGCCACAGTATCCCCATCGGTGTTGATGCGTGCAGCGTTTTGTACATTGGCGCACCCATTGCACTCGTTAATATCTGACACGAAAGCAATGTTAGAGAGTAGTTACAGGATTCGGGAGAGAGACCATTTGATTGTTCATTCTTTCGATTCGAGATATATAAAATGGGGCGATGGTACTTTTAGCTCGAGACAGTTCAGAACCGAGATCATACCTTGGCTCCCTTGCGGAAGGTATGGATTTCCTTCAAAACCCGTGTTAGATTCGCTGCGATGTCCTCGGCCAACAAAGTCGACACAATGAGCATTCGGACCACAGTCACTGCTGAAGGAGGTGTTGCCTATTCTAGGATCTGGTTCGCATGTCACATTCCCAGCAACCCAACTCACTACCATTGGAATCTCGGGGTCCTCATATTTAACGTGAGGGAATTTCTTCTCCGCAATGAAAGCACGGCTGCAGCAGGGTGGATTCCAGTGATCGCTCGAGTTGTTGATTCTGAGCATTCTCACGGAGAGGGATATAAGCCCTGCCGGAACAGCTGCCTAACAGCATTCGAATCCCAAGCACTTGCGAGCATGGTCGACATCGGTAGGAAGGCCGAAGCTTGTTGGGTGTTGGCAGAGAGAGAAGCATCCTCCTTTGAAAAGCGAGGCCTGAATGTTGCTTACATAGGCAAAGATGCTGCACCCGTCACCGATCAGTGTGTTGCGGTTAGGTGAGAAGGAGAAGGGATTGTACATTCCGCGATCATAATTCATCGGCTTTATTAGGAGCTCCATTCCAGACTCATTAGGATGACAATTGGGAAACTCCCAGTCATGCAATACGCACCTTATGGAAGGATAATTTGGAAACTTTTAACTGGTAGACAGAAAGTATAGGGACCGGAGCGTCCACAGAAGAGCCATTATCGCAGGTGATCTCGAACCATTTATCTTTGTAACAGTCTTCTCCGATGCCGAATGGGTAAGGAATGCTGACATTGCCGCATTTCTCGGGACAATTCATTTTGGCAATCGGAAAAGCAATAGCATCATGACAAACTAAACCGAGAACCACCGTCGTGAAGACAGTCGCTAACCTGTGACGGCATGGAATGCAACTCTTAGAACTTCAGCCTTCATCGGTTGCAGAAATGAATTCTGAAGGTGTTGGCATCTGCAGAATTTCTATTAGAGAAAAACAGTTCAAAAGATGCAGAGACAACAGTTGCACTAGTCCTTTTTAAGGTTAGCATATTTCCGTATTGATAAAGAATCTAACTCGGCCGCCTCAAGTTGAACCGAATGGATTGACATGGCAATAGGTTATCAAACTGTCCAAATTCCAACTTTGTTAATGAAGGAGATTAAGTTGGCGAAGTCAAGGATCTTAAAATCCATCGACGAGAACAATCTTAGAGGCACAACATTATTTAAAAAGTTTATTTTTGGCTTAAATGCCACATAATCTCTTCGTAAGTTCAGGTTACCGTGTGAAGGAATTATATAAGATGCCTCTTCACCCAGAAAGATACTCTTTTAACTCTTGTAACTCTCCCTCTCCCCGTGTGCACTTGCACGTGATCAATGACGTTTTAGTTGCCACTTCAACAAGAAAGATTTTCTCTCTCGGCACTTGCGACGGATCAATGCCGAATTAGTGTCTTGGCCAGCATCATTACTTTCGGTCGTTTCCATAAAAATAAGACTCGTCTCTCTATTGGAAGTAACTTCAAAAGCAAAAATACAAGATAGATAGGAATTACTTAAAAAATTAGCAGAATAATATTCAGAAACCAAGAGTGACGTTCACTCCAATTAAAAGACGTCTCATTTCCCATTGGAACGTAGGTTAGCATGAATTCTAAAACCTAGAAACTAAAACTACATCTTGTTTTCGCAGGACAATGCGATTTTCCTGCGCCGTCAATGTCCGAGCCTGGGACTGTGCATGTAGCTTATCTTCTACAACAAACATTAAGAATTGTCAGAAAGTATCGAAGATGACAAATGACGGAGGCATCTGTAACTGTAGATGATGCTACAGAAAGCTATAAACTGGGCTTAACGGCTGTTGAAGCCCAAGCACTTCATAGAAGATGGCCAGAAGTAGTGGAGGCATCTGTAACTATAGACGATGCTAACAGAAAGCTGTAAACTGGGTTTCACAGCTGTAGAAGCCCAAGCACTCGATGAAGATGGCCCTGGTAACCATCAATCCAGCTTGCACTTCCGGAGACACTTCCAGCAGAATGATCCAACTCCGTAGGCAATTCCAAGAAAAGCAAGAAAACAAACTGCAGCAAGTGAAAATCACACTGAGAAGAAGTAAAAGAAAAGGCCAGAAGGATCCCACACACGATACGAATTTCAAAAGGTATATATCCTAACAGAAAGGAGGAGCTGGACAATAAAGTAGGAAACTCAATTTTGTCATAATAACAACCCTGTTACCACACTTACGTCACATTCTTTGCACTCTCACACAAACTTATCCTCCTGAATCTACTACCAATGCCTCATAACGTGAAAATATTGAATGCTCGCCACCTTGCCTCCAAACTTCAGGGCACAAGTCACTCTCCCTCAATTAGACACTTCACAGAAAACGAGATCTCACGTACTTGTCACCTCTAAGCTCTGGATCAATTTTGTTTCTTTTTTCACTCTACATAAGTCCAAACTAAATATGAGTAATCAGCATATGTGAGAGAGAGAGAGAGAGAGAGAGAGAGAGAGGGGTAGTATCCTCTAACTAAAATCCATCCATGAAGTCACGAAAAAGACAAGGAGATGAATGACAAAAAACTTTGCATATCATTAATACTGTTGAATTACTTTAACATCATGCACCTATCTTATTGGCTAAGTCAAACACTTTGGCCGATGAATCTCTAGTTAAATGCTGAAATTCTTTTGCACAGCTAAAATTCCGAAATAGCATTAACTCAGCAACAAAATTCAATTCAAGTAGAAGACCGTCGAAGCATTATGATGTTCTTACCAGCTATGGCGCAATAAAACAAGATCGCCAAGCGATATCTGATAATCCATGGTAAGGTAACTTCCAGAGAACAGTGCCTTCTATACCCTCCAGTGGTGTCAGCAGCCACAGGTTTCCCGTTGTATGCTCTCAGTTCGGACAAGGAAACATCGGTACTCGTTACAGGATGTCCATATGTATCTCTCACTTGAATTATCAATTTCACTGGGTTTTCAGCCCAATGTATCTCAATTGTGCCAAAATTAGGTAGACCTACACGAAACAAACTAGCAGTGATACACCACAACCAAGAAAGTGTCCACCACAAAGTTTAAAAGACAAGAAAAGTATTAAGGCATACCATAAGTGCATGACCTGAATCTGCAGTTATGGCTCATCACCCTCATAGTACTTGGCGTCAACCATGCCACA
Organism: Eucalyptus polyanthemos subsp. polyanthemos; assembly: GCA_017140185.1. Classification (NCBI taxonomy): domain Eukaryota; kingdom Viridiplantae; phylum Streptophyta; class Magnoliopsida; order Myrtales; family Myrtaceae; genus Eucalyptus; species Eucalyptus polyanthemos. Next base: position 48,453,490 of record CM029462.1, read on the forward strand.
AATCTCAAAACCATGTTTAATGGAGGTGGGACAGCATTCTCCACAGATTGCGTAAGCCCACTAGAAGTAATGTCAAACAATGGATAACCAACCCCACAGTCATATCTTGCAATTTCTCCAAAATGAACATCTCCACTTATGAAGAACACACCATCTCTCTATTTAAATACAAATAAAAATAGATAAGCCAACCACCTCGACAGGAAAATCGTTTTCTTAAACCTCAGTATACTAGAACATCAGATTGGAAATTTGTCACCTTACTCTCCGCAATTAATTTAAATAGCTGGTCCCTCTCCTTTGGAAAACGACCCCAAGCTTCCAGGTAAAACATGGGGCCAGTTGCAGCCGAATGATTTGATATGACCTGAATATTTTTAAGTGATTGACATGTGCAAATATAGCAATGGTTAGCAAATTCAAACTAAACAATTACTATATAATACTCGAACAGTTTTTGCTTGAACAATCCTTGCAATGGCTCGTGTATGGGGTTTCTCTCATACCAACGTCATCATATGAGGAAGTTGCATTTCACTGGAATTCATGCAGATATAATCATTTCACTATAAAATTCTACTAACCTATAAATGTTACAACAACCCAGGACAAGAAGCTTCAGAGTTTAGATTGCGAAACAAACAATTAACACATCAGGCAGCTCCAAAAGACTTATCAACTTTATTTGTCTAGATTTGAGGAGGGCACAGGCACATTCCAGTAATGTTGAAGAGTATTTTGTAAATTACCTGAATGGAAGATCCAATTATAGTTAACTCTGTTGCTGGCCCCATCAACTCTTTCTCTAACCACGTCCATTGTTCCAACCCCAAGATGCTTCCATTGCTAAACAAAGGATCTCGATGATACCTCGTATCTAGGAGAATAACCTGAAAGGGGAATCCACCAGCAACATATGGTATAAAATCGCTGAACAGATTTACAGTTTTTACTAAAGTTGGTCAGCTCATAGAATTTCAAACAAGATAGGGAAAAACTAGCGCGTAGGGCAAGGATATAGTGAAAACTGTGCATGTCTTGCTGCAAGACAGCCCAAATTAGCACTGGAGCAGCTCGAGTAAGAATAATTAACTTGAGAAGAAAAATATTACGTTGAACTAAAACCAACATATATCGACATCGCAATAATGCAAATATCCATCTAATATTAAAGCGTATTCAAATGAATACCTTTACTTGCTTCCCCACAGGACCAAATGTATATGATGCATAAACGCCTGCTTGCTTTCGCCTGCAATTTCCAGCTGTCTCAAGAATTGTCACAAGCCCTCGGGCAAAGGCAAAGAACAAGCCAAAGAATAGATTGATATTTCCTCATGACTAAATGCTTGCATGGCCATTATGAAATTCAACAATTAACAAAAAGCACGGGTTATATAAAACATTAAAATTGGTATGTCAGAATAGACTGTGTGATATCCTCACCTGGGACTATCCTTAGGTTCATCTAAGAAGTCAAGGAGAAGCCTTTGGTTGGTGATTTTCCCATCAAACTCCTTTCCTGCGTCATTCAGTCCATAATCATGGTCATCCCAAGTGCCAATTACCTAGACACAAGAACGCTTAAAGACTCAAAAAGGGGAAAGGAAGGATAGCTCCAATTCTTGTAACACTTCTGCACGACACATTGGTGTGTCAACTCTGCTGATAAAATTTTCAAAAGAGAGAACCTTAGCATTCTGTTGAAGAAGAGAATATCCAGGATTCGTCTTAGCTCTCACATATCTGGACTCCATCTCCTGCTCAGATGAAGGAACAAATCTCGGGACATTCTTCCAGGGTCCTGTCGTCCTTTCTTTGCCAAACAGTCGTAAAGGGCGCCTTATGTCTCCATATATATTGTCGCCCAGCCAGATGAATACCTGAGGATCAAACTTGACGATCGCATCCCAGATAGGCTGCAAAACACGAAACTCCTCAACAATCACACCACGTTATCATTGCCCTTCATCACAATTCTAAGGCAGGTTAGCTTAAGGCGGCACCAGCACTGCATCTCATCACTGAAATTAACTGATGGAGGTACGTTTCACCGAGGCCACCATATCTCAAGGAAAAGGCATAAAACACGAATAAAATCAATAAAAAGGATTGCCACGGCCGCCCTTAGTTTGCATCAATAATCCTGATTAAGGAAGATATATCAGCTAAAGTGCACGTTTTTAATTGAATCAACGAACAAAATCCACCGGACCCACCAACTACTATCCAGTTAAATAAAACAGGACCAGGACCAACTACCCGGCAGATTCCAACTCAGCAATCTTCATGGTTCACGTCTCATCTTCAATAGAAGAGGAGCCCAGCGAAACCAAGTTTCATGCTCGGCTTGAATCAGAGCCGTTAAAAATGAGGAATTTCACGAAAGGAAAACGAACGAAACCTGCCCAGTCCACTGAAACAGGAAGAACGTGCAAAGAAGAGAGGGAGCGAGGGGAAGAGCCGACGAACCTGGGGCACGCTTTGGTTCGCGCACGACCCGAAGGCGATCCGAGACACCACCTTCTCCTCTCCGGCCCCGGCGACGGAAGCGACGAGCGAAATCAGCGACCCGACCACCGCCCACCCCAAGGCCCACCGCGCCCACCGCCGCTCGCTCATCGGGGGCTTCATCGAGGCAAGCGCGTTCTCAGGTCGAGGCCGATCGATCGCTCTCCAGTCGCCGGCGAAGCCCGGGAGCACGAGGCAGCACGCGGCGGCGATCGAAGTACCATGGAAAACGGGAATGCGACAGCGCGGTCGCGCAAAAAACACAACAAAAGTGGGGCCGCCAAAGCAGAAAGGTGCGAATCCCAGACGCCCGGATGCTCTCCTCTCTTTCCTTTCCTTTACGGAAAAGGTAGAGCGGCGACCCAAGCGGTTAATGCTACGTGCGGTGACGGAGCCGCGCAAGAGCAGCTGTCCGATTGGACGCTGTGAGGAAGGCGTACAATCGCGGCCGTACAGGTGGCAGCGGCGCGAGCTTTTAAAGAGATGGGGGTCCCCCATTTTCTCGCCGGGAGTCGGTGAATCGTGAATTGCGAGCTGCTTTTTAATTCGCGGTGGTTGCGACTTTGCAAAAAAGATCGAATTGAATGGACGTCTCGCCAAAAGCATTATTTGCTCATCCAATTCGTCACCGATTCGACACGTTTCGGTGACGGGAGCACGTGAAGGACGTGCTTAAAATGCATCGAAATATCTATCTACCCAACTGTTTACAGCTAGAGGCTAAGTCGTGCTTTTTAGTAAATTCAGCACGATGTGTCAAAGTCCTTCCTCTAGCGAACTCATCTATTGCGAAATGCAATCACGTGGACACTCTCACTTGCACATAAGATATGAATCTTGTTAATAAGTGGCCCGATTCTACTGAGGAATTCTTAAATTTCAAAACAAAGATTATGCATGACTCATGAACAAATTTCGTAAAGTGTAGTTAAATCTTTCGATGGGAGACTTCAATAAAGTCTAGATTCCATCTATTCTCTATGCTGTCAACCCAGGGAATCAAAAGGGCTTCTTTTTTCATTTGCAAGATTTGTACAACTCCTAAATATGTATTGCATAATGATAATTCATTACGATATCACGTAATGTTAAATTGTATAGATGATATTTTTTTAAACTAATCTAAAAGGAGGAGTTTGGTTAGGACTTGTCTATCAACACACCCTCATCGAAAGTGATAAAAGCGTGTTATTTTTGTTGTCGTTGATGCGAGATACGATGAATCACCTTTTTATTTTTTTTGTAAACACATTTACGACGTTGATTTTGTAAGTCAAGTTCATTTGAACTTTTGGATCACGTGACATCTGCCAATACGCGCTCATCGAAAAGTGATAAAAACATGTTATTTTCGTTGTGATTGATGCGAAATTTGTTTTCATGTAGACACATTTAGGACTTTAATAATATATGTCAAGTTCATTGGAACTTTGAGATCACGCGAGCCACGTGATTGGACCCACATAAATAATTGTTTTACAATATATCTGACGACCGGGGGCTCCATGGCTATTTACCACTCTCGGCACTGTGCCTCCACGATGATAGACAAACTGAGCCCCAATTGGAGAGGACAAATTGTAGAAGTGAAGACGTCACTTTCCCCTCTTTTGTTTTGCCTCAACCTGATATCTCTCTCTCGTAATTCTCGCGCGATATTTTATATATAGTACTCATGAACGTGGTCCCGACTTCGAGAAGGGAAATGATGAGTAATGCTATGTTGGGCAACCACTTTATAAAGCCCTTTTGACCCTAAAGGTCTTCAGGCAAATGCAAGCGTGTTTTGGGGTGTTTGGTAAAAAAATTTCAAAGTCCTTTGCAAAATGTTAGCCTTGTGAAGGCTAAAAGACTAAAGGCAGGTTGGGGATTACCTTAGGCTTTCAGCATTCTCGGAATGCTAGGCCAAGGGTTTAAAAAAAAAATTCTTCTCAAATTACCCTCGTTAATTTTTCATTTTTCCAATTTTGCCCTCACTACTATTCGTCGTCGTCTTCTTCTTCTTGCGCGAGCAATCGCCGATGAAGGGCAGGCAGTCACCGGCGACCGTCGCCCAAACAACCATCATCAGGGGGCGGCGCGACCGCCGCGCCATTTGGGTCGCAGTGAGGTCTAGGTCGCACGACCTCGCCGCCCTCGAATCTAGATCGCGGCGGCATCGCGCGACCCATGACCTCAACGCCCTGGATCTAGGTCGCTAGAGGTTGAGGCAACGTCACGCGACCTTGCCGCCCAAGATTCGGGGTTGCTTGCGACGCCCGCTGGCCTCGCCGCCCCAAATTCGGGGTCGCCGGTGGCCGCCTGCCCTTACCATTCAATTTTTTTTTTCTTTTGATAATTTTTTTATCACAAAAGTCATTTGTCCCCAAAACATCATTTTACTCAAAAATACTTCACAAAAGGCTTTTAAACTATAATTTACCAAACACAATTTACATTTTAAAAACACCTTTAAGTTAGGGGTCTTTGCATTTCCCTAAAAACTTTCCTCAAACGCACCCTAAGTGCATTTATTTCACTGAAAACTTAAAATTAAAATATTATTTTTCAATAATTAATTAATTATATTATAAAAATTTTAATTAATAAAAAAATATGTTTATTATTGATAATAATTTATATCTCTGATGAAGATATTTTTCATCTTCTCATTTTTATTAGCAACATAATTGATCATTCCTCAAAAACATCTTTAAATTTCGAGCACTCTAAAATAATCAACGAAAATGTGGAGGATCTCCGTCTGAAATCGAATCAGACGATACAACCAATGCGCGTCTCGGTGTATGCCAGTCAAGAAGAGGCGACGCCGTACAATTGCGACATAAATCGTCCAATTATTCACCGCTGAATTTACAACTGTTTCGTGCTGCCGAACGAAAAAAAAAAATGAACGAATGAAGATTTTCCAAGAAAAAAAGAACCAAAGAATGATTTCAACGGTTGGCGGAACGCGGCGGGGAATCAGCGCATCATGACGCTGAACTCGTCGAAGCTGAGCACGCCATCGCCGTTGAGGTCGAACGCCCGGATCATGGCCTTGCAGTCCTCGACGGACCTCGCCTCCCCCAGCCGGCTCAGCATCCGCCGCAGGCTGCCGGCCGTGATGCACCCGGACCCCTCCATCTCGTACATCCCGAACGCCTCCTCCAGGTCCTTCCTCTTCTCCTCCTCCCCGCCGCTCTCCACCAGCCTCTGGAACTCCTCGAACCCCAGCATCCCGTCCCCGTCGAGGTCCGACGCCCGCACCGCCATCTCCGCCTCCTCGCACGACAGGTCCCCGCCCAGGCTCCTCACGCAGCTCCGCAGCTCCGCGGGGGATATCTTCCCGTCCCCGTTCTCGTCGAAGTAGTCGAACACCCGCCGGAGCTCGCCGGACTTCCCGCAGTCCCCGGCAGCGATTTCTGCGACGGGGGCAGCGCCATGGTCGGCAGCACTGCTCCTCCTTCTCGGGGACAGCTTGCGGCGCAGCCTCCCGAAGGCGGATTCCCGCTTGGTGCCGGGATCTCTCTCGGGCGAAGAAGAGCTGTTGCTTGAGCTGGAGCGGGACGATGGACCGAACTTCATCATGGCGATGGAGGATTGATTGGTTGAGTGATTGGTGAGTTGATTCCAGTGAAGTAAGCTGAGAAATTGAGCGTCAGTTGAAGATGTAGCTGACAAGTTTTTGGATGAGACTGCCAGAAGGGGAAGGTAGCGACAAGTATATATAAGGAGAGGGAAAAAGAAGCGGTGTGTGCGTGGAAGACGTGGGTAGGTTATCGGTTAAAAGATTCCTGTTGGGGACGACCGTGTTTGGTCGTACGCGTTAGCCGTCCCGCCAGTTGTTTTTTTGAGAGGCGGCACGTCTCGTAGCGCACGTCGACTCAAGCCCGGGGCGAAGTTTCTCCGCTGCTGGTGACGCCGCTCGGAGAAGGCCCTTCTTCTAGGGAGCGCCGGAATTGTCCCGAGGCCTCCGCATGCTTCCGTTGTAATTATTGTTTGAGGAAGACGAGAAAATTCATAATTTGTTTCGTATTTCATGATTCATTTGGTGGATAATTTGAGTGCTCCGAAAAAATCTAAAAGTCAATTTTTGCTTGTTGATTCAATTGTTTCGAACTACGCACTTTAAGCGTCATTTTTGCATTGATCCACGTGTGCAGATAGCGGATTTCATATTCAACACAAACATCTTGCTTGTCTGTGTATAATTCCATTAGAATTAAAAATCGCTACATCTTTGAAGTGCTTTTCAACAATCAAAGTAAAAATTTTATCCCTTGACACTTACTGTGAGATTTTATAAAATTATTAACAACTATTTTAAAATCGTATGTTATTTGATGAACATATGATTTAATATTTTTAATATTTTATCACTCCCCATCACACTGAGTTTAGTTTGTATATCTAATGCCAAGCATAAGAATATTTCATCGGGAAAGAAACAGAAACTTGGAAAGATTAAAACTTCATAACTTTTACTCTAATATCACGTGAAATTTTATGAATACAATTATATAATTTTTACTCTAATATCACATGAAATTTTATGAATACCATTATCAATTGTTCTAATGTGCTAAGCTGTTGAATGTAAGTATAATTTAAACATTTTAATGTTCTATTACCAATGAGCAAGGAGGATGTTGGTATGTTGTTGTCTCATTTGGCTACATCTGGTCGTAGTGGGGGTAACAATCTGAAAACCATAAAGGGTGGATGAGGTCGAAATTGAGACGGTTCTTGTAATGGTAATTGCACTTATGATTTCAATAGTTGTCAATGTGAAACTTGCTTTGATAAGGGAGGAAAGAGGGGTACATTCAATTCAATATGAAAGTTATGGCAGGATAAAACCCTCACACGCTCTTCGACTTGATGATGTGCTTATTAGTTCATAAACTCATTATGTCTCTTTTGAGACCAGTGAACCTTAATAGCATTTTTGAGCAAGTCAAGCGAACCTATACTTAATGTAAAGGCTAGCATGAGCTAGTAGAGCGCGGTTCGACTAGTTTATACATATACATAACTTCTCCATACTATTTAGATATATACAATAATTTAGATCCGACTCGGCTTAGCTCTCAAATAATCACCTCTAGGCACTCCAATACAATAAGGCTAAAATCCTTTGTAACCATAGGTGTCTGTTTTATGAAGTGTTGACCCAATCACATAGCCATGTATCTACATGTTGGTTGTCACCAACTACGAATCCTAAATGATCTTATCTCGCCGCTCATGGAGAACCGATATTTACCACTCTCGGCACTGTGCCTCCACGATGGTAGACAAAACGAGCACCAATTGGAGAGGACAAATTGTAGAAGTGAAGACGTCACTTTCCTCTCTTTTGTTTTGCCTCAACCTAATATCTCTCTCTGGTAATTCTCGCGGGGAAGTACACTATTAGTCCCATAAATTATGTATAGCACTCATTTTGGTGTCAAAAGTTTTCGTCGGATTTTAAGTGCCAAATCGGAGAAAAACGATCACTTTAGTGCCATCAGCGAGAGATTATGGCGATTAATTACGTGGCTTTTATATATATTTTTTTAAAAAGTTCATGTTGCTTTAAAACGACATCGTTTTCGGTCCTCCTTAAGAAAACGACGTAATTTTGCCATCTTACGTGAATGACCTCACAAAAACGACATCATTTAACTCATTTTGTTATTTTTTTTTATTTGGGGATTGAAATTAGGGTTTTTCCGACCTAGCTCACTCGGCCATCGTCGCTCGGCCTCCATCGTCGCTCGCTCGGCTGCCGTTGCTTGGCGCTATTCGGACACCCTCAACGACACACGAGGGAGCACCAACCCTGGTCGCCAGAGCCTAGGTACTAGAAGATGCAGGCCAGGCACTCATCGGGGAGATCGAAGATGGAGAGGGAAACATCAATGGTGGCGTACTCATCGGTAGCCTCTCTGAGCACTGGCCAGATCACGGCTTTCGTCTTGGCCGCTAAGTGGCCGTCATTGGGCTTGGGGTTGGGGTTGAGGTCGGAGCCGTGGCCATCGTGGCCATCGTCGGGGTCGAAGCCACAGCTGTCGAGTGGCCATCGTTAAGATCGGGGTCACAACCGCTGAGTGGCCATCATCGGGGTCAGGGTCGAGGTCGGAGCCACAGCTGCCAAGTGGCCATCGTCGAGGTCAAGGACGGGGTCGGAGTCGCAGCCGCCAAGCGCAAGAGCCGTCGAGGACGGCGACTGGCCGAAAATTTAGGTTTTGAATTGGGGGAGACACCAAACCGCGTTATTTTGGTGTTAAGATGCTAACTGTACTCTCCAGCGAGCCACATCAGCTTCAAAAATTAATAAAAAAGTGCAACGTCATATTTCCCGCCAACCAGATCGGAGTTGGCACTAAAATGATTGTTTTTCAAATATTTTGGCACTTAAGTGATCCGATAGAAACTTTTGGCACTAAAATGAGTGATATACATAACTTATGACACTAATAGTGTACTTATCCCAATTCTCGCACAATATTTTATATATAGTATTCATGAACATGGTCTCGACTTGGAGAAGGGAAATGAAGATTAAGTGCATCTATTTCACAAAAAACTTAAAATTAAAATATTATTTTTTAAAATTAATTAATTATATAGTAGAAATTTTAATTAATAAAAAATATTTTCATTTTTTATAATAATTTATATCTCTAATGAAAATATTTCTCATCTTCTCATATTTATTAGCAACATAATTGATCATTCCTCAAAAACATCTTTAAATTTCGAGCTTTTCATGAATGGATGCACTCTAAAATAATCAACGAAAATGTGGAGGATCTCCGTCTGAAATCGAATCAGACGATACAACCAATGCGCGTCTCGCTGTATGCCAGTCAAGAAGAAGAGGCGACGCCGTACAATTGCGACATAAATCGTCCAATTATTCACCGCTGAATTTACAACTGCATAGTGCTGCTGAACGAATGAAGATTTCCAAGAAAAAAATAACGAAAGAATGATTTCAACGGTCGGCGGAACGCGGCGGGGAATCAGCGCATCATGACGCTGAACTCGTCGAAGCTGAGCACGCCGTCGCCGTTGAGGTCGAACGCCCGGATCATGGTCTTGCAGTCCTCGACGGACCTCGCCTCCCCCAGCCGGCTCAGCATCCGCCGCAGGCTGCCGGCCGTGATGCACCCGGACCCCTCCATCTCATACATCCCGAACGCCTCCTCTAGGTCCTTCCTCTTCTCCTCCTCCCCGCCGCTCTCCACCAGCCTCTGGAACTCCTCGAACCCCAACATCCCGTCCCCGTCGAGGTCCGACGCCCGCACCGCCATCTCCGCCTCCTCGCTCGACAGGTCCCCGCCCAGGCTCCTCACGCAGCTCCGCGGGGGATATCTTCCCGTCCCCGTTCTCGTCGAAGTAGTCGAACACCCGCCGGAGCTCGCCGGACTTCCCGCAGTCCCCAACAGCGATTTCTACGATGGGGGCAGCGCCTTGGTCGGCAGCACTGCTCCTCCTTCTCGGGGACAGCTTGCGGCGCAGCCTCCCGAAGGCGGATTCCCGCTTGGTGCCGGGATCTCTCTCGGGCGAAGAAGAGCTTTTGCTTGAGCTGGAGCGGGACGATGGACCGAACTTCATCATGGCGATGGAGGATTGATTGGTTGAGTGATTGGTGAGTTGATTCCAGTGAAGTAAGCTGAGAAATTGAGCGTCAGTTGAAGATGTAGCTGACAAGTTTTTGGATGAGACTGCCAGAAGGGGAAGGTCGCGGCGAGTATATATAGAGACTCAGAGAATGGAGAGGGAATAAAATAGATTTGGGAAAAAATAGAGAGGGAACGGGTGTGTGTGGAAGACGTGGGTAGGTTTAGCGGTTAAAAGATATTGATAGGAACTGTGGGTCATACGCGGTTTTTTAATAAATTGTTTTTTGATGGGACTAGCCAGTTGTTTTCCGAGAGGCGGCATGTACTGTATCGCACGTCAGGCCGGGCGAAATTTCTCCGCTGCCGCTGCTCGCTGGGAGGCGCCTTGCTTCTAGGAAGCGCCGGAACTGTCCCGGGACATCCACATGCTTCCGTCGTAATTATTGTTTTAAAAACGGAAAGTAAGAAAATCCATAATTTATTTAAATATTTATAATTAATTAGGTGGATAATTTGGAGGATGCTATGAAAAAATCTAAAATCAATTTTTGCTTGTTGATTCAATTGTTTTGAACTATTTACTTCAAGCATCATTTTTGCATTGATCCACATGTGCAAATACAACGAATTTCATATTCAGCTCATCTTGCTTGTCTGTATAATTTCATTGGAATTGAAAATCACTACATCTTTGAAGTGCTTTTCAGCAATCAAAGTAAACATTTTGCCCCTTGACACTTATTGTGAGATTTGATAGGATCATTACCAACTATTTTAAAATCGTCATGTTGTTTGATGAACAAAGTGATTTAATATTTTTAATATTTTATCACTCCCCATCATGCACTGAGTTTAGTTTTTATATCCGAATGCCAAGCATAAGAATATTTCATCGGGTGAGAAATAGAAACTTGGAAAAATTAAAACTTCATAATTTTTATTCTAATATCACGTGAAATTTTATGAATACCATTATCAATTGTTCTAATGTGCTAATATATATAATTTTAAATGTAAGTATAATTAAAACATTTTAATGTTCTATTACCAATGAGCAAGGAGGATGTTGGTATGTTGTTGTCTCGTTTGGCTACATCTAGTCGTAGTGGGGGTAACAATCTAAAAACCATCAAGGGTGGATGAGGTCGAAATTGAGACGGGTCTTGTAGTGGTAATCGCACTTACGATTTCAATAGTTGTCACTGTGAAACTTGCTTTGATAAGGGTGGAAAGAGGGGTACATTCAATTCAGTATGAAAGTTATGGCGTGATAAAACCCTCACACACTCTTCGACTTGATAATGCGCTCATTAGTTCATAAACTCATTATGTCTCTTTTGAGACCAGTGAACCTTAATAGCATTTTTGAGCAAGTCAAGCGAACCTATACTTAATGCAAAGGCTAGCACGAGTTAGTAGAGTGCGGTTTGACTAGTTTATACATATACATAACTTCTCCATACTATTTAGATAGAGGCAGTGATTTAGATCCGACTCAGCTTAGCTCTCAAATAATCACCTCTAGGCACTCCAACACAATAAGGCTAAAATCCTTTGTAACCATAGGTGTCTGTTTTATGAAGTGTTGACTCAATCACATAGCCATGTATCTATATGTATGTTGTCACCAACTACGAATCCTAAATGATCTGATCTCGCCGCTCATGGAGAACCGATATGGGCGCCACGTAATTATGGGGCTTCTTGATATGAATCATCCTTTGTTCTTTAGGGCCGAAATAAAGAAAACAGAAGTGATGTCAACGTGGGCCCGGCAAAAAATCAGTGCAAAAACATCAACACTTGTCTCCTGGGTTAGTTAGCGCATATCGAGATTTTTCAATGTTTATTGCTGGAATGGTGTGGTTTTTTTGTTGGCCCCATTTTTCAATCCTCAATATTGCTGGAGTCAAACCCTCATGGTCAAGCTGACCATTTGCGGTGATCACCCAACTTTCGCATTCATAAAAATGGAAATTATCATGTCGCTACACCAAACTCACGACAAGTAGGGTTCGTGCAGGATCAACTTGCCCAAAAATTCTTCGCCTTTGTTAGTCTTATCCGTGTCTCCTCGATCTGTCATGACGGCAATCAACCGGTGGCAATTCCCACCTCACACCGTGTTACTTCCTATTCACTTTTATGCAACCGAGACGAACTGAGCTTTTGATTAATTAACATCGAAATCCGTAAGTAATCTCTCCGAAAGTGCCCTTTTCTGTTGAAGTCCGTCTTTATCCCCACGTGACAAACTCTCACTATTAATTATTCAGCTTAAAGAAAAGAAGAAAAAGAAGAAACGGGTTTCGCTGCCCCGTGGGACGGGTGAACGTGGCAAGTTCGTACTGGTTGGTACCGACCGACGAGCCCAGGGGATCGGAATAAGTAAAAAAAAAAAGGGGAGACCAAGGCATGTCGGTCGCCGGTAGGAACGCCAAATTGCGACACTTGCACTTACGTGTTTCATCGCTGGAGGGATAGAGTCATCGCTGAAGAGAGCGGAAGGTGAGGTGGGGGAGATATTTTTTAACGGTCAAAAACCGCCACGGGAAAATGCGTGTCCTCCATCTTATCTTCTCGGACCTTTGACTCCTCAACGGATGGGATCGGACGGGCCTTTTTTACTTTTTTGTCCTTTTTTCATTTTCCCGAGGGCCTCGTTTTCGCACTGTGTCTGTGGGCTCGTCGACGTCGGCGAGTTGACGTCGAGGCCCACATCGTCATCCGATTTTCACGAGCCAGCAGCCCGCCTCGCATTACACGCGGGTTTCCTGTACTCTGGAAGGAAGCATTTTGACTGTACTGCCGGATGCGCCGCGCAAGCCAAATTGATTTGGCTTTCCACGTGAGAAAATAAAGGGCTTCGTAAATTTCGGATAAATGAATGGCGCATTCGATAACGATTCTATTCTTGTGAACAAATTATGATCAAAAATAATTTTTTTATTTTATTATCATGAATAATTTCTAAACATTTTAAACCGTTTAGTAATTATCCAAAATTTTATTCTTGAATAAAATCGCGTTTAAGATCACGCCGTTAATTACATTCTAAATTAATTTCTTTTAATTTTTTTCTTTTCTTTTTGATTTTGGGCAAGGCCCACCTGCCACCGGCGATGACTAGGCTTGCCTCCGGTGGCCAAAAACAAAGAACAACGACAAATGGCAACCGCGAGATTACGATAAATGAAAAAGAAGACGAGAAAATGATAGAAGAAAAGAAATATGATTTTGATTATTAGATTTGTTCTTAATAAGAATTAATTTTATTATTTTATTATTGATTCTATTTCAAATCTAATTCCAATAACAAAATTTTTATCAAATGCAATTTTGTTCCCAAATTACCTCTAGAAACAAAAAATCATAATTAGTATTATTTTGATGATTACCAAACAAGGCGAAGTCTACTTCGATAGGAGGAAAAGGAAGAGGAAGAGGAAAGAGAGAGAGAAATGGGATAGGCTTGAGATGGGCGGTAAAATTGGACTTAGCATGTAATGAAGATAATTTAATCCACTAAAAAAAGCCGCGAAAAATGAAGAACGAGAGAAACAACGTCCCCGTGATAATAAAACGTTATCTAGTCAAATCGTTCATGAGAAATGTCCCCGCGACATGACCTTTACAGAAGCAAGAGTACTCTGCGGCAACTGTTTGGGCAAGTTGCTGTCTCGAAGAAGATATTTCCTGTGGTGCTGGGCTGGATTCGGATGGTTGAATCTGTATTCTAGGCCCGAGCCAAGCCCGACTCGAGAGTCAAAGGACTTCTCATTCCCTGTGGCGGTGGGGTAGCAGCGTGCGCCAAGAAATGTTTGGCGCTATCTTGGCGCACGGCATGGGTGCGCACAACGTGGTGCAATCTAAAGCCACCCCTTTTTTCCCCGTGTGGCCTCTTTTTTCCTCTCTACTAAAAAGAAAAATCTCTGATGAAATATATTTCCACGCGTAGATATATTGAATTATAAGACGTGTCTTGGTCTTTGTGTGGAATATATTACTTCCCATGCGCCAAGCCGAAAGGATGTAAGCCCTTGTTTGGTTCAACTTTCTCGAAGGTTGAAACACTTAAAATATTTGTTAGGTATTTTTGGGACCTCACTATCCAAATGCCATAAAGGCTAAAAGCCCAGGGCAAATCCCAAGGTGCTTTAGACTTTCAATATTTTGGGAAGCAAGTCCATGTTTACTGTTCATCTATTTACCGTTATTGTTCAACTTTCCCAATTTGTATCGGAGAGCAGTCGGAGGCCGACAATCGTTGCTGAGGGGTTGTGTGTCCTCGGTGACTGCCACTTAAGGGGTCGCTCGTTCTTGGTGACTACCATTGAGGGATCGCCTGGGTTGCTTGACCTCAACAACAATCCGGCGGCGCTTGGCTCGTGTGACCCAAGCGATGCTCAAGGTGGCCTGATCTCAGGCAAGGCTACCTAGCGACCAAATTTGGCTGGTGGCGACTAAGCTTCGTTAGATTAATTTTGATTTCTTTTTTCAATTTAATAAAAGCCATTTGCTAATGTAGGTTTTACCAAACGGCATTTAAGCCAAAGCTATTTTCTAATGCACTTTAGAATTACAATTTGGCAAACATGATAATATTTTGGAAAACCCCTTTAACTCGAAAGTCTTTATATTTTCTCAAAGTCATTTCCCCAAAACTAAACCAAATTGACTTGAGTCTCTAGTAAAGTTATGAATTCCTTATAGTTAGAACTTATAAAGAATATCAAATTTTACAAGATTTATTCAAAATGGATATAACTTGATGTGTTTTGACTCTTCATCCATTTCTATTAAAAAATGGGTTATTACCCAAAAAAACCCCAAACTTATCTACTTGTGACAAATTTACCAAAACTAATTTTTTTATCACAAAAAATCAAAATTAGTATACCTTTGATAAATTTAAACTAAACTAGTATACTTGTGACAAATTTATCCTATGTTAATTTCTATTAAATTTTACTGTCAAATTATTAAATTAAATAATACGTAATAGTTGATGGGTATACCAATTTGGCGATTTAATAAATTAGTTTGGAGTAAATTTGTCATAAATATAAGTTTAGGGTTTTTTTTATAGTCAGTCATGATAAATTTATCACAAGTATATTAATTTGGAGATTTTTATGGTAAAAAAAAATAGTTTTTTGTAAATTTGTCATACGTGTACCGGTTTAGGGTTTTTCAGGGTATTAACCTTTAAAAAAATTGTCACTATTTCTAGATACTACAATAATAATGCAAATGAATAACTAAGTGGATAAATCACTTTCATTCTATGGACGTTGTTTAAAAGGCCTCGATAGTTATTGAATGACTTGCTTAAGGGACTAATGAGCACTACCCATAGTAATGTATTATTGTTTGTGGCGGATTAAAAAAATCGTATGTAATTTACGTGTTGATATGATATAATATGAAAGTTTAGAGAATTTCGAATCAAGGAAAAAAATCAAAATTCATTCATCGAAAATTTTAAGCAAACAAAATCAAAAGTACATTTAGCCACTCTCAAATTTCGTAATACATAATTAAACGCAAGTAATGCTTTTTTTTTTTAAAGTAAGTCCATAATAACATCAGAAAATAAAATCTCACAACCATTTACGTTGAGATTAATTGAACGGTTGAGATCTGTTACATTTCAAATCCGACGATTATAAGGATGGTGGCCCTCAAATACCATTAAAGTCAATCTCTTTCCTCGCCGACCCAAAAATAGAGTGCACCGAGTTTCTACGGCTAACGTTGTAATGCGAACCCATCTTATGTTTTTTTAATAAAAAAACAGAAAAACAGAAATTTCATAAATCTTCAACAGACATACCAAAAGAAAAAAAGAAAAAAAAAGGAATATCCAGCGGCTGCAAAAAAATAAAAATAAAAAATCAGAAAGGCTTTGCCTTGGGCAATTGTGAGCTTCCCCTTCACAAAGAGCATAACCAACCAAGGAAAAAACCAGGCCAAGGCCGGACCATCGGAGCCGAGCTCGCCGTCGCAAACGAGCAATGGCCGCCTCGACCTCCGTCGTCGCCAGCCTCCCTCAGATTCGCCCTTCCAGAGGCGACCGATTCTCAGCGTCGGGGCTCCACCCGCCGCCGTCGCTGTCGGCGTCCCGCTTGGCCGCCTCCGCCTCCTTGGCCCGCCCGAATTCGCTCTGCCAATCCATCTACGCGTCCAAGAGGTGCTCGTCTTTCAACCCCTTTCCATTTAATTGCCGACTTCGAATGCCTTCTTTTGCTTCGAGTTGCTCCTTGGTGCCGAAACCGGAATGGCCGAGCGTGAAGCTGGAGCGGTGATCTGTTCTTTAAATCCATTCGTTGGTTATTTATCCAGTTGGTGTTATTCTATTGCTTTACTAGCTGAATTGAGCGGAAAGGAAGTAGGATTGAGTTTCGCAGTGTGTTTTGGTGTTTCTTGTATGCTTTTTATTTTCTGTTTATACGTATCTTGTCATCCTGTAAGTCCTACGAAGTTTTCCTTTTCTCTGCTTATATATGTTCCTTCTCCTTTCCATTATTCACTTGTTATGTAAATGCTTTTATGATACACTGTGTGTGCGAAGCGGAAAGTTGTGAGTAATTAGATATGGTAAAGGAAGAGATAAGATGTGATGCTGAAATTGAAACTGCACTACTTTGGATAACCTAATATTTGGAGTTAAATAAATCATTGCCTGGCTTAGTCTTATTCTGGGATGATACTTTTAGAATCTACTCAGTATGAAGTTTAGAGGAGAAGAATTGATGAACAAGAATGACCTTAAATATCTGGCATGGAAGAGGATGAAAAAGATTGTTTTCTTTGATCATGTGTGCATATTCTTGATTCTTATTGTATATAACCATGTCATTTTTTTTTCTATTGTATGTTTGTGCTGCAAAATGCAGCTTTTTTTTTTTTGTACGAACATACCATACTTCCAAACTTGACCCTTTTGTTCTTCATTTGTGGTTGTTTTGGATATAGATGGCCATTTGATGTTGTACATAGATGTTCAACTTATCAAAGAAAGAATGATACTTGGAGAAGGAGGTCTTCCGTGTTTAGTAGACGAGTCACCGATCTACGTTTTACACAACTGCATAATTGCATTTCATGTTCTCTTAGTCAGCGGAAAGGTCGCCTCAATAGCCGAAGATCTATACCAAGAGCATTCACAGACAAATCTGCTTTTCACTTGTCTAAACTATCCTCCAACAGTGCCTCAGTAAGTTGCTCTTACTATTCCAAGCTTGAGTATCCCGCATTTGCTTCCTTTATGAATGTATTGGTTGTACCATTCATATGCGCACATGTGCATATACCTATCATAAATTCCTTGATTAGTTACCAAATAGAGAGGACCTTGCAGAATATACTTGAGTTTCTAGTGATGTGGGATCCACTATGACTGATCTCTCTTGCAATGCATTGACCTTAACATCATGAATATAGCCTTGAAAGTTAAGCAGTTCAAATTTAGCTGAGAGATGCGGCCTTTTTGGTGGTCTTTGCATGAGTTCTGTTTGAGAATTTTTGAAGTTCTCAGCTTAATGATTATCCAATTTGTTGTGGTACTTCGTTGATCAGCAAAGAGTTGACTGTGCTTTTTGAGCATCCTTAGCCTTTATACACGTTGAGCCTAATAACTGTGCAAGGAATTTTAATGAATATATTACATCTAGCAGTTAATTCTTTTTAGCTTCTTGTGAGAAACTCGTTATAGCTACTCTTAATCTGGTCATAGCAACTTTGGTGGCAAGCGTTGTGGCAATTTTGGGATCAGTGTGTAGGCTTGATTTGTGATGTGATCGTATGTGCAAATCTGGTTCCATTCAGTATCCCTTTGATGTTTGATTCTTTCTTTATCCCTTCATATTTTTGTACACTTTTGCCTTTATTATTTTCCACAATCCTTTTGATTTATAGTAGGATATTGGAGAAGCCAGAGTTTGCCAGGGGCCATATGTTCATGTTTTCCCTCATTAGTCCATTTTGAATGCATGCTAGATGGATTCCCTTACTTATGAAACTGGCGATCAGTGTGGAGTAATTCCTGAAGGGTCTAGCATGGAGGATGGTCATATTATTAACTTGTTTGGATATTTTGAGCTGTGTATTTAACTTGAGTGCTCAGAATATATGGCTGATGGTCTAGGCTTGATTTATTAATTTTCAGTGATTTTTTAAAATAAGTTTACTTGTGATGTTCTTTGCCCTTATTCGGGCATACTGATCGTGTTTCATATGGTTACCCTGTAAAGCATGTTCGTGTTCCTTGTGCAACTGTGGGTCCGGAGGAGCCACATGCCGCTAGTACAACATGGCCAGATGGTATACTTGAGAAACAAGATTTGGATTTGCTGAATTTTGAAAGTGAAAGAACAGAGTTAGAGGCATTTTTGGGTTCCAAACTTCCACCTCACCCAAAGTTGTACCGAGGACAATTGAAAAATGGCCTCCGCTATCTTATTTTACCAAATAAAGTTCCTCTGAATAGGTATAGTTCCTCTTCTATCGCAATGCTTATGCATCTGATTGTTCATTCGATTCAAGTCCTAGAATTCTTCACCAATTTACAATCATTTATTATGGTATCATAACTTGGCTATATGATAATCAAGAGGGCTTTGCCTGTATTATATCCATTGTGACATCCTTGATGTCAGAGATCTGCATGTTTACATCTAGGTAAGCAAAATGTTTTGGTATTTTAGGTTTGAAGCACACATGGAAGTTCACGCAGGATCCATTGATGAGGAAGATGATGAACAAGGAATTGCACACATGATTGAACATGTCGCATTTCTTGGAAGTAAGAAGCGTGAAAAACTTCTCGGGACAGGGGCTCGATCTAATGCCTATACTGATTTTCATCATACAGTGTTTCACATACATTCACCAACTAGTGCAAAGGTTTGTTGTTTCACATCCATTTCCTCTTGATATGATAGATGTATATATGCTCCAAGGGTGGTTCAACTATGTAGGTTCTCATATCTTTTTGCTTGCCTTTCAAATATAAGTTTTCACGTTTCTGAAATGTTATTTCTCACTAGTACTGCGATTCTGTCATCCACTCTTTTTATGCATGTGCTAACTCTTGTGCTTATGCATTCACTTTTCTTGCATATGTCAATTTCTTCTCTTTGCAGTTGGTATACCTGTTTTAGTCCAAATTACTTAAAGAAAAACTTTACTGAGCTTGGCTATGATCTTTCAGATTGTGCTCTTCATGTTTGATTTGTGCAATTGTCCCAATAAGATTATGTTGCCTTATTTGCTGCTTGCAACATATTATTTGGTACTTTTCGCTATCAAGCTTTTTTGCTTATACTAAATGTCAATGGCTCATGTTTTCCAGGACCCTGGTGAAGATTTGCTTCCGTCTGTGTTGGATGCTTTGAATGAGGTGTGAAAATTAGTGTATGCTTTACGTGACATCTTCACCAATCTGCATCTCTTTAGCAAACATGTTTTCTGTTACTTAATATCTTTGTGATATTAGCATGGCATCTATTATCCTCTCCAACCTCTACTCTTCCTAAGTAGGGAAGAGAAAAGGTAATGGAAGGTAGGGAAAGAATGCACGAGCAATCTAGTTTATTATCCCACAGCCTAGTTGAGAATGATAAGTTTATACTGATGTCAGTTGAGACTTTTCTCATTTTTCGGTCAACCTCTATATGCATACAGATAGCTTTCCACCCTAAATTCCTTTCTTCAAGGGTCGAGAAAGAGCGTCGTGCTATACTTTCGGAGTTACAGATGATGAATACAATAGAGTATCGTGTTGATTGTCAGGTATGTCAACTTCATCAAAGATGTTCAGAACTTATGAAGAATCTCTATTCCCCCTTGATATTTGCTTTGTTCATTGGATTACAGTTGTTACAACATCTTCATTCCGAAAACAAGCTGAGCCAAAGGTTTCCAATTGGGTTGGAAGAGCAGATTAAGAAATGGGATGCTGACAAAATTAGGAAGTTCCATGAACGGTGGTACTTCCCTGCGAATGCAACCTTGTACATTGTTGGTGACATTGATAACATCTCAAAGACAGTATCGCAGATAGAAGTATGCTTCAGATATACCCAATATGCCATTAATTTTTCCTTTCCTATTGGCATTAGGGGTTTTGATTATTGTATCTGTTCCTTTCTTTGCATCGGTATCTTTCATTTTGGTACTTCCCCTCTAAAACCCATGCTCATTTCGCTATGGCAATTCTCTGTCAGGCTTTTCACCCACTTGACTCTGATGATTATTACCTTTTAGTGGAAAATTGAGCATTAGTTCTATGTTAGATCTGCTAACTTGTATTAGTTGCTTCAATATAGGCCGTCTTTGGACAAACAACTCTGGAAAGTGAGACACCACCTGCACCAACACCAAGTGCGTTTGGTGCAATGGCTAGTTTTCTTGTACCAAAGCTCCCTGTTGGTCTCTCTGGAAGTTCATCTCATGATAAACCGAGTACTTTAGAGCAGGCTAAGGTCACTAAAAAGGAAAGGCATTCGATTCGTCCTCCAGTGGAGCACAATTGGTCACTTCCGGGAAACCTTACTGATATGAAGGCTCCGCAGATATTTCAGCATGAGCTGCTCCAAAATTTTTCAATTAACATGTTCTGTAAGGTTTGGAATTCTATCATGCACCTGGCTACTAATCATCTTGCATCCACCATAATTTCAACATATCTCCTCTTTCTCAACAAATCACATTCTCTCTGTTGCTAGATTTTGATTCATTTTGGTAAAATATAATGGGATGTCTTGGGCCCACTGGGTGCATGAATTCAGTCGTCAATGTTATTTTGTCAGTGGCTGCCTGTTATAACTTTTTCTGATGAAGGGAGAACACTGTCCTATTGAGTGTACCGACATTGATTGTTGATGAAAGGTGACGTAAGGAGTCACTTGTGGTGTCAAATTTTCTAGGAGGTCTAGTTACTTAACTAGAGGAGATGGAAGAATTGCGTTGTTGGTTATGGACCAATACATTCACTTTAGAATTGATGTATTGCAAAGATAATATCTTGGTCTCTTCTTGATCAATTTCTTCTTGGACTTAACTCTTACCATGTCCATCGCAGTTTTTGGGTTAGGTAGATGGACTTGGCTACCTATCTTAAGCACTTCTATTAATGATTTACTGCAGATTCCTGTGAGCAAAGTTCAGACATATGGCGACTTGCGAAATGTTTTGATGAAAAGGATATTTCTATCTGCGCTGCATTTTCGGATTAACACTAGATACAAGGTTGTCTTCTTCTCTTGCATCCTTTACCATTTGAGTTTGGTATAGAGTTATATATCCACTACAGTTTTTCTTTTGTTCTTTCCTTCAATTTATCAAGTAGAGGATCTCTGGATTTTATGACGTAAAGCATATTGAATCTTTAACTGCATTGAGGACCTATATCTTTGGATGTTTTGTTTTTCACCAAATGGATTTGTTTTTATATTTTGCTTTTTACCGAACAGTTGGCATTCTTAAGGTCAATGTGCAGCTTTTGATTAAAGCTGTTTTGCCAATGGATGTTCTTTTCCTTTTAGTTTACAATTTTTTCCTCCTAGCTTCTTGGATTAGAACACTTGATGGTAGATCTTATAATAGCTACACTATGTATACTTGCGGCATGTTTCTAGAAACTCTATGCACTGAAAAGTTCTTTAACTGACTCTTGTTTTTTCTTCAGAGTTCTAATCCACCCTTCACATCAGTTGAACTGGATCACAGTGATTCTGGGAGAGAAGGATGCACAGTCACCACTCTTACTGTGACTGCAGAACCCAAGAATTGGCAGAGTGCCATTAAAGTTGCTGTTCAAGAGGTTTGTTATTATGTCATTCTCAATCTATTTACTAGTGGCATTGACCAGGGATTCTAGAAATTTGGAATAGAAATTACCATTCTTTTGGTTTGATGACATGATTTGACATTCTAATACTTTTACATGATTCTTCTTTTGGTCATGCATTTCTTCAAAGCTTCTGTGGAGACAGACTTTAATACTCTCTCGATGGCGATGATAATAACTCCTTTTGATCACGACAATGTTTTTACTGCATTTTCTCTCCTCTGCCTTTCCTGGCTGTAGTATGTGATATAACTTTTTTGGTTTAGGTTCGACGGTTGAAGGAATTTGGTGTCACGAAAGGTGAACTAACTCGATATATGGATGCACTATTGAAAGATAGTGAACAGCTGGCAGCAATGATTGATAATGTGTCATCAGTAGACAATTTGGATTTCATCATGGAGAGTGATGCATTGGGCCATACTGTAATGGATCAGAGGCAAGGGCATGAGAGTCTGGTTGCTGTTGCCGGAACAGTTACACTTGAAGAGGTAATTTCTTTCAGATCTATCTGTAACATCAATGACTATTTTCATGCTTTAAGATGTGAATTTTTGGTCTACTAGAAGGGAAGTTTGTCTGAAATTTTTTGGTGCAGTGAGGACATAGGGACTTATAATATATTATGATGTTGGAACTTATGATATTTTGCGGTCTCCCTTCTCCAAGGCCATCGACCAGTGTTGTTGCACACACAAAAGGAGATTCTTTTGTCAGCCACTTTAAGGCAACACATCTTCGTTGGATCAATTTGATGGTTTCACTTTGTCTGTGTTAAACATTGGAAGTGGTGTTTTGATAATGCTTATCTTATGAGCTGATCTGCTGGGTGCTTTTATGGACAGAAACTTTGTTCTCCTTTCCTCTGCAAATGTGCACAATTGACAATGCACTGGCTTTCTGTCAATAGTGTACCTTTTGCTGCTGAATAGCTCATCTGATTTGAATGACATGTAGACTGACAGTTCACTGCACGTAGTCATGTTGATTATAAATTACCACCCATTCATCCTAAGCACTCTGCTTTTTGAGTATCTCCATGTATGCATTGGGCATGTCAATCAGCAAAAGGAAATTTTAATCTACATTATTTTCTCATTTTTTAAAATATGTTTCTTTCATAAAATTGTGGGATGTAGGTCAATGCTGTGGGCGCAAAGGTGCTAGAGTATATTGCTGATTTTGGAAAGCCTACTGCACCTAAACCAGCGGCAATTGTTGCATGTGTCCCCAAGAAAGTGCACATAGATGGAGTTGGTGAAGCCGAATTCAGAATATCACCAAGTGAGATTATTGATGCTATGAAAACTGGTCGGGAGCAACCTATTGAGCCTGAACCAGAGGTATCTATTATCAGAGAACTTTTATTCTTTGTGTCTTTCAAATGTTGGTTGATTTTCGAGGTATTATATCCCTTACTTGATCTCTATTTTTGCAGCTTGAGGTACCAAAAGAACTGATTTCTTCATCCCAGTTGCAGGAGTTGAAGGTGCAGAGAAAGCCATCCTTTGTTCCTTTAACTCCACTTGCAGGCATTTTGAAAATTCATGACAAAGAAACTGGGATCACCCAGTGCCGTCTTTCAAATGGTATTCGTATAAATTACAAGGTAAACTTGGTTCCTTGGGTTATTGTGGTTACATTTCCTCTGTCCCATGAATTCTTGAAAAATATGGTGTTCATATTTTTATTTTTATTATTCTAACTTCAAAACCAAATTTTCTCAGTTCATTTTCTTCTACTACCTCTTGTAATGGTTGAAAGATATGATAAAAGATCAGTGGTGCACAAAATTAGACTTGTGGTAGAACAGTTGGAGTTTTCCTCCTACATATAACCGTACCCCCTTGACTTTTCATTCATAATTCTGAAATCTTTCTAATGGGTAAAATATGATCAAGTATCATCTCTGCCAAACACAATCCTGGTGGTTTTACCTGTTATACTCACTTCCTCACTTGGATACAGATTTCACAAAGTGAATCCCGAGGAGGTGTGATGCGACTCATTGTTGGTGGTGGAAGAGCAGTTGAAAGTTCTGATTCAAGAGGAGCAGTCATTGTGGGTGTGCGGACTTTGAGCGAGGGAGGTCGTGTCGGCAACTTTTCAAGGGAGCAGGTGTGTATTAAATACAGCAAACCTTCCTCAGCCTATGGCAGTTCTGTGAGGTGGTTGGTGAAGACATAGGTTGTGTTGAATTTATTCCAATCCCTGAATGAAATTGACTGGTTGTAAAGTGCTTGGGAAATGATTCATGCCTTCTCTTTGGCACACTTTTAAGTATGACTGTTGACTCCATATTTTGGATATATCTCGATAAAAAGTTTGGTTGTGCCTGCAAAACTTAAAATTAATTGGCAAATTTGATCGTTCTAGAGAAACTGTTCTTGATCCAGCTGCAACATGTAGTTTTTTCATTTTTCTTCCTTGGAGATTTACTACAATGCAAGATTAAATATTGCTTGTTTTTTCATTTTCAATGCTCCACAGTGGGTTTTGCTCATTTCTTGCAAATATGTCGTACTTACTGCTTGAATTAGCCTTTTGACCTATTCTCGGGTCATCCAACCTGTAATTACCTTTTATTGCGACTACTTTGAAATGTTCTTTTACACATGCACACACAGATTTGGGGACATGTTAGTATTCTTGTATAATCATTTATACAGGTTAATGTCTTAAAAGTTTTCATTTCCCCACTTAGAGAGATGATTGGATACTTAGCGCAAAACATCCCAACTTAGCTGTGTGGACAAAAAATGGAGCAAGAAGGGTGCTTCATGTGATGCATCCTGTGTTGTTTTGATAAATGAACTTGCATTATAAGTACAGAATGCATTCTATTTACAGCCCCATACAAGGAGTTAGAAGTGTAACCTATCAAAGAAATATTATCATCTTAATTTAAAAGAAGAGGAAAATAAGAAAGGGTAGTCTAATATGGTGTACCAGCTATAGGAATTTTTTAGAAGAGATGGCAGGAACTTTGATAAGTTCCACTGGAGATGATTATTCTAAGAATTCAAACATCAGGTGGAGAATATACTCTTTTCATCATTTTCCAATAGAAATCCAGTTATTTCTATC
The DNA here is from genome assembly GCA_017140185.1 of Eucalyptus polyanthemos subsp. polyanthemos. Classification (NCBI taxonomy): domain Eukaryota; kingdom Viridiplantae; phylum Streptophyta; class Magnoliopsida; order Myrtales; family Myrtaceae; genus Eucalyptus; species Eucalyptus polyanthemos. Next base: position 48,478,540 of record CM029462.1, read on the forward strand.
CTGCAAAATCTATTTAGGCTTAAATCGACTATTTAATTGTTCTTTAGCTCTGCCTAATTTAATACTCTTACTTCAGGTGGAGCTTTTCTGTGTGAATCACTTGATAAATTGCTCCTTGGAGTCAACAGAGGAATTTATCTCAATGGAGTTCCGTTTTACTCTCAGAGACAATGGCATGCAAGGTGCTTTCCAGTTGCTTCATATGGTACTTGAGGTAAATTAGCTGTGACCTTTTTACTGTCTCATGCGAAGTTGTTGGTTCTTTCTTCTACGTCTTAGATTTAGTGGATATCTGCATGTGCTGGCTGCCGCCATAATTTATTATGACTCACAATATTTAGTTACCATGTGATGTTGTTTCCTTCTATTCACACGTGTAATTGGGGTTGCTGAATTGCAGCACAGTGTCTGGCTGGAAGATGCATTTGATAGAGCCAGACAACTATATTTATCCTATTATCGGTCTATCCCTAAAAGTTTAGAGCGCTCAACTGCTCACAAACTAATGCTGGCCATGCTGAATGGAGATGAGCGATTTGTTGAGCCAACACCCATGTCATTACAAAATTTGACCTTGGAAACTGTAAGAGATGCAGTCATGGATCAGTTTGTCGGTGATAACATGGAGGTTTGTAGTTATTACCTGTTAAATTTTTTTCATATGAGGTTTGCAATGAACAGGTCTCCATATAGAATTCCTATTACTTGTGCAGGTTAGTATTGTTGGGGACTTCTCTGAGGAAGAGATTGAGTCTTGTATTCTTAATTACCTTGGAACGGTCAGATCAGTCAGAGGATCTGGAAGAGAGAAGCAATTTGAACCTGTACTGTTTCGGTCATCTACATCTGATTTACAGTCCCAGCAAGTGAGCAGCAAAGCTTATGTACTTTCATTTCATTGATGGATATGGGATGTTGTTTTGTTCGAATGATCTGCAATATTTTGAAATGCCTTTAAAGTATTTCACTCTAAAATATGCTAATAGTTTATTCTCTAAATGTTTCGTCTTTTTATCAGGTTTTCTTAAAGGATACTGATGAGAGAGCATGTGCATATATTGCTGGCCCAGCACCTAATCGCTGGGGTTTCACTGTCGAAGGCAAAGACCTTTTTGAGTCGATTACTGAAATTTCAGTTGGCAGTGGTAAGATCTTGTGTGTAAATATTTGTATAGACACGTAAGTCTCAAGCATCTAGATCAAACAGGATAAAGAAAACATGCTTGAACTTTATTTGGAAGCTTACGGAATATTGAAGTGGAACAATTAGACCAGTTCTGGACTACATTGTCGAGTGTTTGCAAAGAGTTGACTGGAGACATGGTAAAAACACAAAACCTGTCATCTAAAGCCAAAGTAAGTGTCATTGGATATTTTGTATTATAAAACCTTACTGGATCGTCCTCATGACAAAATGCCTGTCAAAAGCAGAGCTGAGAAGATGGTGACTGAATATGCATTGACCACTGTTCTATTTGATATTCTATTGGAAGAAGTCATGTGTCGTGCTCCCATTGTATTGTAGTAAGTGATGAATCGTGCTCCCATTGTATTGTAGTAAGTCATGTGTCGTGCTCCCATTGTATTGTAGTATTTGAAGTATATGTTAGTCATCCTGTCCTCTACTAACCAACCTTTAGTTAAGAAGTGGGCGTAATGACACTTCCAAAAATATTCAAAATAACAGATTGTGCCAATATTCAATCTGCAGAGAAATATTTTTGCTTGTTAGCTTCACAAGGAGCTGCACTAGTGGGTTTACCTGTAGAATAGTCTCAATTTTGGGGATTATATAATTGGCTATTTAGTCTTCTAGAATAATTTATTAAGATATGTATTGTATTCTCTTTCTGACAATGTTACTGGTGTATTGCCCTTCTATAGTTGCTTGCAACAAAGTAGTAAATTTCTCGTGTTTTTCTTTGGAACTTAAGTGAGGAGCTTGTTACGTGTTAGTGACATTAACTGAAATTGGATGTGGCTCTTCACAGATGCCCAATCTCATCCAGAGGAAGAATCTGCGGACAAAGATGTTGCTAACAATATGCAAAGAAAACTTAGGAGTCACCGGCTTTTCTTCGGCATCACCATGGGTCTATTGGCCGAGATAATTAATTCAAGGTAAGTCTTTCCAAGCCACTATGGGTCTATTTGAAAAATAGTTTGGCTCTTACTGAACTTACAATGAGAGAAATTCTTTTGACATGATTTGACAGACAAAAAGATAGCTTAAATATGATTTGATAACAAGATCCAACCCTATGATGAAGATGATGGTAAAAGGATGGTCAAAGACCTAAAAATGCTAGATTTGTCACTTCAAAAAATATTTCGAGAACTGGGGTATTTAAGTGAATTTGGTATTGGCCATAGTATGATGGCGGAACAAAAGTAGCCTGCACCACTAAGTGGAAAAACACAAGTTTGGTTGCTCTTGTTTTAGAAGAAAGATTGGAGTACTTCGATAATAGGGAGGATCTAGTGTTAATTGAGCCCAATGATGTAATAGAATGGATGTAGCCAACCTCATTTTTAAGGAACTTAGTTTGGTTGTTGTGGAGGCAAAAATTGTTATCTTTACTGGAAATCTGTATATGCAAATGTAGGTATGTTTGGCTTATTCTGGGCCACTTTTGTGCATTTGTAATTGTTAAAACCATCCTTGTGGACTATGATCTCATATTTCTTGTATGTTACTGTTGTTTCTGATTACAATTTTTTATGCTGATGATATTGAACACATCTGTGGGTGATTTGAAATGCTTCTTTTGCTTCATGCAGGCTGTTCACAACTGTCAGAGATTCCCTTGGATTGACATATGATGTATCATTTGAATTAAACCTGTTTGATAGGCTTGAGCTTGGATGGTATGTTATCTCTGTAACATCAACTCCGGCCAAGGTATGGGGATCACTAACATTTGTCTAAATATGATGCTTTGGAGCTGCTTTATTGCTGTTACAGCCATGACTGATCACTACATCAGGTGCATAAAGCCGTGGATGCTTGCAAGAATGTACTCAGAGGTTTACATAGCAACAAGATTGCCCAGAGGGAGTTGGATAGGGTGAGTTTCCATGGCCACGGGAATTCCCTTAGCATTTTAGAAAAATGATTGTCATTAGATAGTAGTTGTACATGAAGACATCAGTGAGGCAGATGTTTATTTCTCAAAGTGTAAGATTGATGTTCAAGTGTAAAGGCATGTTGCCTCATCCAATTTGTGCTTCTCATGCAGGCAAAACGGACCCTTTTAATGAGACATGAAGCGGAAATCAAGTCCAATGCCTATTGGCTTGGATTGTTGGCTCACTTGCAAGCTTCTTCTGTTTCAAGGAAGGTAGGCATTTTATATCATTATTTTCAGTCCCAACATCTTCAAATGGTTGGCTTTTATTCTTACCAATGTGCTGATTTATTCACATTAAGCTAACTAAGATGGCGAACAATGATTTGATATATTTGCCCTTGGTCACATGGTCCAGGACATATCATGCATCAAAGATCTTACTTCACTATATGAAGCTGCGACTATAGAAGACATATACCTTGCATATGATCAATTGAAAATTGATGATAGTTCATTGTACTCATGCATTGGGATTGCCGGGGCACAGGCTGGGGAAGAAATTATTGGTAAGCAGTCTTGTTTTAGATTGTGCCTTTCCCTTCCCTTTTATTTGTTTTAGCATTTCCTTGATGAAGATCTTAGGCAGGTATTCATTTGTTTGTGTGCTGTTTTAATGCTATTCATGGATACAGATATCTGGTTAGTAGCTATCCACAGAGTGAACAGTTTCAAATAAGAGTAGGATTTGACCATGAGTTCGAGTCAACAATTGAAAAAGTTACTTTTCTCAATCTTAATTCACATATAAATTCAGGATCTATGGTCCTAGTCGAACCAAAGATACCTGAGATTGCACTGGTATGATAGAATTATGCAATTCATTTGAGATACCATATGATTAGGTGTTAAATGAGCAGGCTCCACAAGACCCTTGTACAGCTTCCTGGATTTCTAGAAAACGAGAAATGTGACCTTAGTTGTTCAAATGAATACAAGAAATTGTTCATTGACTTGAAAGGGAGTGTAACTTTCTGGAGCAACCTTATAGCAGAGAAGAGGAGTTATTGTCTCCTTTTCCCCCAGTGGTAATAATCCTTGCTGGAGCCTTCATACTGGCACTCGTGTCTCTCTGTTTTTCCCCTTATTTCTTTTCCTCCCTGGGGACAAAAAGCAGGGGAGGAGGGTTCCTTTTTTTTTTTTTTTTTTGGGGGGGGGGGGTTCAATGGGAGGGGATTTGATCTGGTGGACGTCGGGAGAAAGAAGACCTTGTGGTGTTGGATCATCTTATATGGCCATAGGTTCACTTTTCCATTGGCCTGATTAAGAGTCATTGAATTGTCTATGTTTCTTTTAGCATTTTATTTAGTCTGTGAGATGAACTGATGTTGCGTTTTTGCAGCTTCATTGGAAGAGGGAGAATCTCAGGAAGAGTATCCCGGAGTCATTCCCATGGGGCGTGGTTTATCTACAATGACACGACCGACGACATGATGACCTTGCGCCACACGTGTTCTTGTTGTGTACTGGTGCATATGGAATTGACAGGTATTTTGCTTGTGAAATGCATGCCTAGAGTCATTTTTAAAGGTTTTACGGATGAAGATTCTTTTTGAGTAAGTATTATAAATTTTGACCTCATTAACAGAGACTCAAGTTCAGCCAGTCTCAGTCTCTGTCACATATAGGGGCTTCAGGGTCTATTCTTAAACTAAGGGTGGCCGAAGATGACCTTAAAAACTACTCCTGTGCCAATCTTTACCTCTTGCTACCTTTTTTCAGATCACTACTGAAATTACCATCCGGAATTCTTTTAGAAGATGAACCGGAAGGTAACTTTTTTCTGTCAACTGCTAGGATGTTTCTTCGTAATTTAGATGTTTGATGGCAACTGTTGTAGGGGTTTAAAATTCCCTGACCTTTGAAGTTTAATATTACAAAGCTTGCTGTTTGGAGGATTGAAACTAAACCTTCATTTATTTTACAGTGACTGCCTGGGACTGTTTACTCACAGTTTGCACAATGTGAGATGTAATCTGACCCCTTAAGTTCGAGTATCTGCTGCCATAACCTGATCAAAAAATTCCCTCCTGAACATTCTCAGTATGAGTACTTGTGTTTTCACTAGCAAATGTCTTAACTGGATTCATTTTGTGAGGATCATTAAATGGAAAATGGCTCAGTCAATGATGTGTCTTCTTTATATGATTGTTGCTACTCTAGTTTGTTTTTTCCCTGCCACCACCGTACTGCATTCAGACGTTTGCGTCTGCAATAATATACTTCTTCCCTCACAGATGAGCACAGCTGCGAGGAGGAAGAAAAGATGATATCGAGATGGGTTAATTCAAAGGCGCAATAGCCAAAATTTTGCCCCTTGCTAGTGTTCATAAAAGCTTCCCTGTGCTCAGTTTTAAGTGTAAAGCAACATGCAATAAGGTGGATTTAGATTAGTATATCTAGTTTTCTTCAATCATGTTGGTCCCTCACCATTCTTAGCAGTTTTATAGAAAAAGCTCGTATTTAATTTTGTCAGACGATGTATAATTTATAAACAATAGGAAGATCGTTCTGGCTGAGCAATGCAATTCTTTTTTCCTTTTTATCTCTTTTGGAGAATGAAGATCATGTCCGGCTCTTTTGGCGTATCGTTCGTGTGCTTAATGTGAGTTTTCTCACTTGCAATCCTCAAGTATCGCCCCTTCCCAAGGAGAATGCTGCTATTCTTAGTTCAACTAGCTCCATCATGTCATCTGGTTTCGCACATGTAGGTTGAGCCGTTGGAAAGAGGTAGACGGAACAAAGACCTCAATGACCACACTCATTGCCCTGACGGCACACCCGGCCCCTGAGCAAGCACCTAGGCCCTGATGTTTGGAGATGGGTTTGTTTTTAGCAGAAAAAAAGCTCAGTTTTCTAGTAGTATCAATCTTTTTGTTAAACAAATGAACCCTAAAGTTGATAGTCTAATTGCATATGCCCAGCATGTTCAATGCTAGGGACATTGGAGCCAGAGCCTGTGGCAGAACTCTGTCGATCAACCGGTGGAAAAGGTTTCGGCACAGAAACTGACTCAGGATCGAGCCAGTTGATCATGATGACAGTCTGCATGTTCCCGTGAACAGAAACACAAAAAACAGGACTTTATGTTGAGATAAAAAATAGGCAGTAACCAATAACTAGAATGCAGATAGTCATGGGCTCATCCGGAAGGAGTACATATTAATTTCCCGATGCTTATATCATGGGATTTTTTGTCAAAAAGCCCCCAAGAAACAGAAGAAGAAAGTACTCATCAGAGGAGTGCTTTCAGAGAGTCAAATACGAGGTATAGTAAAAAGAGATTGATCACAGGATCTGAGAGGCACAAATGAAGAAAGAAATGGTTATTCGAGCAGATGATCTTTGCTCTCAGCCAGACTATCACTAAGATTTGAGCCAAGAGATGCAAATTTAAATGCTTTTGTGCACTTACAACACAACTTGACAAAATATGTATCATCTGATGCATCCCTATGTAACTTGTACAGAAGATAAACTAGCGAATCATACAGAGCGCGAGCACAGAAATATGATCAAGCACAAGGGACAGAGAGGTCGGAGCATTCCACCTACCAATATGAAAATAATCCCAAAGAGTATCAAGTAACAAAAGAGGCCTAAAATCTTGAAACTAGTTAACCATGGGCAGCAAATATCTTCAAGCTCAGTCATCAACGACGCCATGCAAAATCTCTTCTTCCTTCTCTTAAGCTTCTTCCTCTCCTATACTCAATCTCAGCATCCGAGCTGGACAAACCTGAATGGTACTTTCGACAACTTCTGGATGATCGCATCCTCCAAAGAATATTCTCATCATCTGTGTGGTTAATGGGAGTACTCAATCCAGGTGCATCTGAACTTGGCCTCCACGGTTTCCGTTCTGAGAGAAATGAGGGAAAGGCATTAAAATTGCAGGTGTATGTATGGTTACAAGAAGAACATCAAAGCAAATGTTACATGAAGATTGTTACATAGGCAAAGGAATATAAATAACATGGATTCTCGTAATGAGTTGGACTCTCACCAAAGTTCAACTGAAATTACAAAGGACATCATGAATTGGACACTGTTGCTTTCATGTCCAGAAGCAACATTTCTGTGCAATCTGTTAAGTTAAAAATACAACATGACTTATAACTATCCTTGCTCACCTAATGCGTGCCATTAACTCATAAGCAAGGATTCCTTCAATGGTGTTCAGATAAATGGGACGTTGTCGCCTTCTTACAGAGTGTAGCAGCCAGATCATAAAATATTGACTTCCCACCTATTCTAGATGAGATGGTAACACCTTTACAGCATATCCACACTGATACAGATGATGAGGACGCCTTTGGGTACTTAAACACATGGCCCATAGAAAATGAATACAACTCTTACTTTTTTCAACAAAATTTGAAAACTTTGCTTACTAAGATTTTCCAAACAAATGGAATGGAAGAGCAGCCCCATCTAAGACTATGCGTTACTGGAAGAACGATGAGTTGGAAACACTTGTACAGTACATTCATACTGATACAGATGACAAGGAAGCTTTTGGGTAGGTAAACCCATGGCCCACAGAAAAATGAAAACAATTCAATTTTACTTATGTTTACCAGAAATTTGGAGCATTCTTTCATTAAGATTCTCCAAACCAAACGGTATGGAAGAGTAGCCCTATCTACAACTATGCCTTACTGGCCGAACTTTAGCTGACACAGGAGAAAGGATGGATATCGTGACGTAAGAAAAGTGACTTTACCTCTATGATTATTGCAAGAAGATGACACTTCAAAGCGTGCGTCTCTGGTAAGGGGATCTGGTTCAACTCCAAGACTTCTTGAAGTTAGCAACGTTATGTGCGTTTTCTCTGCTTTTTGTTCTTCACCTCCAAAAACAGGCTGTAGAGTCTCCCCAGTAGAAGAGTTATTGGAGGCTAAAGGAGTCATGCTGAAGGAATCGTCCATCGGATCAGAGATCTCCACATAATGGTTAGTGACAATTATTTCATCTGCACTGAACCCAAAGGATGCTCTATAAGCTTCTATTTCATCGGCATCCTGCATGGGACTTCTATTGTTTTGCCGATTCTGGTATCCACTGCTACCATTATAAGCGACATCTGAATCCTTAGAAACACTTAATCTGCCACCAGTTTGAGGGAATGGAGGATTATGATCAAGATAAAATTCAGCAAATGTAGCCGGGCAGAAGAAATTAGTATCGTGAGTGGCTGCAGAGGAGCTTGCATTGTCTTGCCCATATAACCGGTCAGAACCACTTCCACGATACTTCCCACTTTGAGGAGAAGCCGATGGATCCCATTGCGAATGGAACTCCCTTTCTGGAAAAGACGATGATAACCCACCACTGGATATCCTCGAAACAGGTGATCGCAGACTACTGGAAGGGCTTCCAGGGTAAAGTGGATAATTCGCCTGAAGATCATTCCCGGCAAGGTAACTGCTCCTATCAGCACCCCTGAGGCCCCTTGAAGACGAAAGAAACTGTGCATAAGGAACATCCGGTGAGGATGGTGTAGTTAAATGGGCCAACTCTGGTGGAGGAGTGAGAGGGGCAGTTGATGGCTCAGTTGTGAAGGTTGAGAAAACTGGAGGAGAAACAAGTTGTGTTTCATGAGCATAGGGCCCCGTGGCATACATTGTGGATGAAGGGCCACCAGGTGAGTTGGCTGATAAAGATAGGAAACAACTAGGTGATTGAGCCGTCGAAGGGAGAGCAGAGTTTGTAAAGGATGCTGGTGAAGAAGGAGGTGCAAGAAGAGAGGGAACTAGTGCTGTCCCTGGGTTAGCCAACCCAATGGCTTGAGGTCTGTTTGGCTGGTTTGCTGCAGCATTTCCCTCTGGAATACGAGATGCAGGAACTATACGCTTTCCACCTTTCTGAGAACCAAAACAAGGAAAAGCACCAAGGCATCCTCCCCATCTCTTTCGCAGTTCAATATGTCAGAAATTAAGTATCTCAGATTTCTCGACATCAATATATTCCGAATTAAAGAAAACAGAGAGCAATGCAGAGGAAAGAAGGGCCAACTCTGAAAAGTTCCCTTTCAGTTACTAAAGTAGGCTCTGCTTTAAGTATCCGACCTGACGAGGTTTGTCTTGTAAAGAACCTTTTTGTTAGTATACTTCAAGAACATGAGCAGTGATGGACTTGAAAGTTTCTTTAACGTGTGAAAAGGTGCTGCTGCCACAGGCAGTACTAGAATGATATGACTATTGCCATGCCACGTCAAAAGTGACATGTCAAAAGAAAAAGGGTACATAAAACTAAGATTTCAGAGACAACCTCACGAAAAGAAAGATGATACGCACAGGCTGCTCTCTGTTTGATTGACATTAAAACCGTCATCGTGAAAACAAGAGCATTTATCAAATAAATTTATGACAAATCTGAATATGTATAGTTTAGTTTGTAGTGAGATTGGCGCTGAAGATTTTCTCAATGAACTTTGAGGAATTAGAAAATTAATTATTTTCCAAACTATCTTGAATGACACATTCTGTTAGGAATTTTGTTCTCAATGCTATATCCTCATCTGTAAACATCACATACAAATATATCCTGTAGAGGAATCAGAAGTCCATATAGTAACAAAATTAGTAATGACACTCCATTCAATGTTGGGAAAATGTTCCTAGTCTTGCTGCGTAATAATGCCCGATTTTAACTAGAGGTAGTCAGAACTTCTCTTTTAGATTCTCAGCTCTTGCGAAGGGTTTTATATGAAGCTTCACATAAAAACAAGAAGCAGCTTTTCTACCAACCACACCTATGCTTTGAAGTAACCTTCATTTCTAAAAATAAAAAAACCAGAGGCTGAATAGAAGCTGAACAACAATATGTTTTAACTCCTTAAGGGGTCCATAGAATTCGTATCATCAGTTGACTTTTACAGACAAAACCCATTCATTGCGCAAAAAAGGAACAAATTCAACATAAGCCTTGACGGCGAAGGTGTTGCTATCTAAGAATATGTATATACTCAACAATTTCAACAAAAAAAAAAAACTTGCAATTAGATAAGATCAAGGAACACTGACTACTCGTGCCTTGCGTTCTGTAAAAACAGCAGTGCCCAACTCCAATTTCTTACCCAACTGGCCTATTCTACTGGATCTGAAGATGATAACTCGACAACAGGAGTCAATATCCGATTTATACGACGACACTCCTTCTTCATCAAGACTAAGAGGCCATACCCATGTTATATACACAAAGCAATTCCTTCATGAAAAAGAAAGGACAGGCGGGTAAAGAAAACTAAGCCTGCATTTCGTCTCAACTTCACTTCTAGCAGCCGTAAAATCCGTCGTTCAATCACTTCTTAGCGATTCTCTGAACCACTACTCAATAGTCTGAGAACTAGATCTAAAGGACAATCGCAGATGATTGGACCCGTAAAACAATGAGCAAAATTGAACACCCAAAGAAAAACCCAACCCCAGATCTGACCCAGATAGCCAATGCAATGCCACAACAACAAACGAACCAAAAAGACACCAACTTTCTCAAAAAGAAGAAGAATTCTCAAACGCACGTACCCGTTCTTGCTGCTGCGGCTGAGGAATTCTAATCTGCTCGGAACCCATCCCGCTCATTCACTCAGTCCCAAGCGGTAACTCGACTCACCGACTCGCTCGATCGAAGTGCAATCCCAACGCGTCCCTTTTAACCGTTCAACGGCACCCAGAAAAAAGAGAGAAAGGAAGGAAGGAAGGAAAGGTACTTGCTTTGGCTCGCGGCAGGTGCTGCCACCGCGAACAACGAAGCCACCTTCGAGCTTCTCGTGGAGTCGAGAGCTCAGCTCGAGAATCGCTTCGTGGGTTTTGGGAATGGATTACATACGCGCGAGATCCTCCGCTTAAGAGGCTCGAAGGGAAGCGGAAGCGGACGTGGAGTGGATTTTGTCGGGAAGAGTAAAACGAGAGATAGAGAGAGAAAGCATTGACTAGAGTACGACGATGTTGTTGTTGTGAAGATGATGATAAAAAAAACAGGGAGCGTCGCGGAAGGAAAAGACCGATGGGAAGTCACACAACCTCAAAAGACAAAAGCGAAAGTGACTCGAAGTGTGCGATGGGGAAAGCACAAAGATGGTTGTAGAGATTTTTCTCTTGTCATGTTTTAGTTTTCTCTCTACAATCTTTCCCTTTCCTTTCGACCAAAAAAAAAACAAAACAATCTTTCCCTTTCCTTCTTCATTCCCCCCCTCCTTTTTCTTCTCTCTCTCTGTCTCTTTTCTTCTTCTTCTTTTTTTCTTTTTTTTTTATCTCTTTTCTTGGTTTTTTTAATGCGTATTTACATGAATATAATTATGGTGGAACCAAAAAGAAAGAGTCAAAAAAGATAAATCGTCTTTTAGTATACTTAGCCAAAGCATTGGACTGATTCTCTATCTATTCCTACCAATTGACTTGGTCAAAACATTAGTCTCGCTACTTACGAGGAAATACATATTGCTCCAGATGTGACTCTCGTGTTGAAATGATATTGAATATTCAAAGGATTGTCCAATTGTCTGCATGATATGACTTGAGTTATCCCACAATAGTATTTAAGAGAATTTTTGTCAATGAATTTATTGTGATTGTTGAATTCAAATATCTTTGGTAAAGTGCAATTGAATTTTCATCATAATTGAAGCATAATTATTGAAGTAGGTGTGTAGATTTTTCGACAATGGATAAACGCATCACTTTTCTTGAACGACTTTATTTTCCCTTCAAATCCAGTATAAGTAATTCGGTCTTACATAAAGGAGATCATTAAAGTTTTCCCTGTACATAACACGATACTAAGTGAATCGGGCACTTCTTTAATTTTGGTCAAAGGGAATCCTCCACCTTTTGGGTGGATTAAATTCAATATAGATGGGGCCTCTAAGGCAACCCAAAACTTGGTAGTGCAAGGAGTTTATTTAGAAATAAAGGAGGTGACTAGAGTGGTGGTTTTGCCACGTTCATAGGAATATGTTTGATGACGCAAACAAAACTTTGGACTTTGTGGCTAGGACTCAACTTCACAAATCAACTTAATTTTTATAAGATCATCATTGAGATTGACTTTCACTAATCTTCCTATTATAGAACTTATAATTGATAACGTTGGCCTTATTTTGCTTTAAAATATTACAAGACTATTGGGCTCTCACTGTGAGTTTAGAGTGCAACATGACTTTAGAAAAAGGAAGTTACTTTGTCGACTAACCTGCTAATTTTAAAATCGATAAGCACTTAAACACTATCATTACCTTCTATAGAGTTACCTCACGTTTTACTAAAGTAATTGCCTAAAGAACGATTTTTTTAATAATATTCTTGCTCTATTGTGTTTGAAGAAATTTATATAACTTGCGCTCCTAAGTGGCAATATACATTAGAGATTCTAATTTTACGCTTTAAGTATTGACACAAAATGCTTATTAAAGCCATAAAAAGCAACGACTTAAAGTGATAAGTTCTAAACACTACATATAATAAGTAGCAATGAAAATCAATTATACATAATCACACCAAACCTATAGTTAGGAAAACAATTTCTACATTTGTCCCTCCAATGAAGTCTACCAAGTTTTTCTATGCATGATTGGCCTTACAAGGAAGTGAGAATCATACTATTCTAAGTAACATCGCACCAATCAAACCAATCAAATTGTTAAATTTCCGATATCTAGAAAGTTTCGGTGAGAAGCACAATCAAGAATACGAACTTGTTCACCAAAAAACAACAATCATTAACGTTATCATACAGTAATTAATCTCCTAACTGAACGATGCCCGTGTAGATTGTTGTAAATCACCACGTCATGCTTGTACTCACTGCTTAATTTCTGTCTCCTTTATCCGTTTGAAAGAACAGGACTAGAACAGTGGGCTACATCCTGATATAAACATTAGAGAAACATGAAGTGAGTAGGTGTCTTTCCTATGGTCCCCTCGGTCTAGGATGAGTTGTCTCAGGCCCCAGTGTTGAATCTTAAGACCTGATGTCGGAATTTGGGTTGATTCCGTGCTTCATATTCACGAGAATATAGACATGGGTACGGTTAGGTGCTTTATAGCATAATAGGGTATAAACCCATGATTGGATCTCTCGTCATCCTACAGCGGTCGATCCATGCACATAGCAAAAGTTACCCTCCTAACTTTCACTTTTTAAGTTCGTAATTTCAACTTCGTATAATGCTGCTTTACTTATAGCAAATGAACCCAAAACTCAGAACTCCCAAGAGCCGCCATAAAAGTCGCAGCTAAAGCTAAAAAGAACCAAGGTCATGATGCATCTGCTGATCTTTCCATAAAAGTCGCAGCAAACCCATCACATATTGGTTACGATATTTCCACATACTTGCGCACAAAAAAGTCACGGTACCATAGCCAGCAATATAGTACGATGAAGTCGGCTATATCAGATCTATCATTGAATGCACCTAAGCTTATCTAGACCGATAGGGCATTTGACTTTTTACTTTTTATCTTTTGAAAAAAGTTGAAAATCAGAACCAATATCATCAAAGAAAAACCACGAAAGGAAAAAAATATCCATGACCACTTGGGGTGCGTTTGTTTTCACTTCTCTTTTCTATTTTTAAACACTTTTTTTGTTTTTTTTTTCATGGAATAAAAAAGAAACAAAATGCGTTTAGGTGCGTTTTTGTTCCAAAATTGTTTTTTGATTCCGAAACACATCTCGGAACAAAAACAATAAACAAAAAAGAAAGTTGTTTCTTGTTTCGAAACAAAATTTAGAAACAATTTTTTTCTTCTTTTCTTCTTTTTTTTTTTGGTCGGTCGCCGGCCTCGACCATGGCCGAGACCGGCCGACGAGTGCCGGCGAGCCTCGCCGTGGCTGGGCGAGGCCGCCAACCCTCGTCGGCCGGTCGCCGACCATGGCAGCAGTCGACGACCGGCCAAAAGAAGAAAAAAAGTAAAAAAAGAAAAATAAATCAGAAATAAGAAATAAGAAAAATAAGAAAGAAAATAGAAAAAATAAAAGAAATAAAAAATATATATACAAATTTACCAAACGTGTTTTTGTTTATTTTTTATTTCCGAATGTTTTACTAAACGCATTTTTTTGTTCAAAAATTGTTCCCAGAATGAAACACTTTTTTCTATTTTTGTTTCTTGAAACAATTTTTAAACAAAAATGTTACCAAACGCGCCATTGGCTCCCTCATCAAACATGGACACACAAATACAAGTTTGAGCCATGGCATTAGCAGATATCTGCCCATTTTATGCTTTTAGTATGTGAGAGGGACTTCCTAACTTTTGACATTATCAGTGGGACTGCGGTTACGAACTCATCAATTTTGAACCTTTAGATTCTAAGCAAATAAAGAAAGTATGGATTAGGAATATGATTTCTTCTTCTAGTAAAGTCCAAGGAGCTATACCAATATTTCATTTCTTAACTTTGGCTCAAATAGTTCATGAATTTTGGCTTAATGTGAAACATGGTTCATAAACTTTTATTCAAGATAGTTCTTCAACTTCAGCCAATTGTGTAATGTGGCACTTAAACTTTTAATACATTCGCTGTGATCCCTGGACTTTAAGTACATATTGCTTAGTTTTTGAATTATATAAAAATGTTTAATGTCGTCCTTCTATTAATTCAAATTCACGAACAATATTAAATATTTTTATCTAGTTGAGAAACTAAGTTAAACATATACCAAAGGTCCATGAATCATAATAGACAAATTTAAAGTTCAGAGACTATATTGTATATTAGGTCTAAGTTCATTAACTATTTGTATCATCTTCTCTCCATTTTTCTTTCCAACAAGGAAAAGTAGGCCAAAAGAAAAGGAAAATCACCGCGATATCTAAGAGGCTAGAAAACCAGTGAGCCCTAAAGCCGACTACAAAGAGGAGCCTGTGGGCCTCATGGAGCCCATTCCTTACATAACCGAAGGATGTAAACTAATAGGATTGTTGGCCCAAGGAGATGGTGTTTGGGTCCATTAGTGTTAGTCGAGGCCCATAAGAACCACAAAACCATTTACTAGCGTGCAATTGGGTTCATTCTTTTTAAAGTATGATACTTTTCTATAAAAAAAGAAAATAAACTACTCGAAAATCTTCATATTTTTATCTTACTTCACATCTTATGGTAATTGATTGCTGATGATTAGAATATATGCATATGGATATGCTAGTGCAAATTGAGAGCTAGATAAGTAGTGTAAAGTTTCCAATGAAAAAACTAATATATATAGTTAGAATCAAAGTTAAAAGAAGTTTGTTTGTTCTTGTCATACAGCACTAAATTATGCATCTTTGAAAGTTATGTGATCTAGTGGCAAGCCACATGGTTTAATTGTGTCACATGACGGATAGTCAACCATTTAGTATAAGGGTGAGCACCGGATCTAGTTTAACCCGGGCATCAAAACAATGTGGCCTAGACTTACCTATTCAAGGCTTATTTTAGGGAGAACTGATTAGGTTCCTGGTTCCGTGAACCTAGATCATCTTTGGACCAATTCGGTTCTTTAGGTTTAACCACTTTTGAAGCCTCTTTAAAAATAAAAAAGGGAAAACTACTTTTGCACCCATAAAAATTTAACATTAAAAGACAACAACATAACCACTAAACTAACAAACGTATTTGTGGCAATGGCGTGACTTTTAATTTTATTATACGAATTTGGTTTATAACCAAAACATGAAAAAAAAAAAAAAATGGGCCAATTCCCATGTAGAACCAGGATCTACGTCGAAACTCACAAGTTCAAAAACTAGTGATGTCAAAACTAACCAATTCAGCTCTCATTCTAATCTCTTGGAATCGAGGTTCTTGGGAAATGATTCATCCAAAAATCAATTACCCCTAGCAACATTATTTTAATGGTTTGTCACTCTAAAATATCTTTCACTTATTAAACCAGTGACCGTATTATTAAAATGTTAAGCTAAATGAATTTCTCTATTCAATGTAAATTTCTTTGCATATTATGTTGAATTATTCGAACAAAATAAGTTATAATTAAAATAATAGCAGTTTACTTGTCAAGAACAAATGTATATCATTCGTTCCTTTTTAGCCTTTTTTTCCTTGTTAAGCGGTTTACTTGATTTTAATTTACGTTTTTTTATTTAATTTATATTTTTCTTTTCTTGGTTAGATATTTGTTGAATGAAAAAAGTTATACCATTCAATATTGCACAAAAATAAATCTACAAATTGAAGAACAAAAAGCAATGTACCAAATTTACATTAATTAAATACATGGGTGCAATACCTAATTTCCAAATGAAACAAAGAACCCACATGGTTATTTAAGAGAATTCAAGGGCTTAGATGACTCAATTTCTCATCGAACAGGACGAGCTTTAATTCTTCTTTGAATGCAATTCAAGAGCCATAATGGCTTGATCTCAAATTAAATTGCGCTTGCTATCTTCATTTTTGTTATTAGCACAATTCAAGGCCTCAGTGGCTTGGCCTCAAATTAGATAATGCAATTGTCCATTCCCTTCCACAAACTGGATTTAAAGGACCCAAAGGCTCGATATCAAATATAAGATAGTGGAGATATTGATGATCCGAACATCTGGTAAGGTCCAACATGGTGTCGTGTCATTGAAGATCTTTAATATTCAAGAACTTCTTGAAGCAACTTCACATATTTTAAAAGTCTCCCTTTATGGAGAGGTCTCCTATTTATAGAGATGACGAGAGGAGTTTTTGATCCAAGTGATTGCTCTTGATCGATCAAATCAAGATTGTATATTGACAATTGGAATTTCGATCCATATACTTTGATTTAATTAAATAACAACCCCATTTTTATATTTGATGTGGATAAATGTTAGATTTGATTTTGCTCCTACAATTGATCAATATCTTCGTTCAAATTTTATTGTTGTACCATGAATTCATGGCATACCATGAATTTGATTGGACAATTATGCTTGCCAATAAAGTCGAATTTTCTACTTAGCTCAATTTTTTTGCTGTTTGCAGATACTTGTAAGGAACCGCATGGAAATAAGCGATGAAACTATAATGTAAAATACTCGCTATTTTTTTTTTTTAAAGTTTGAACTTAACAAGAAGTAAAATCCTCGATAGACTTTCTTTTTATCCAGTTTCACACATTTATACTTGATATAGATATAACATAGAAATCTAGAAACGATTTGATATAATTGAAAACATTTTCTCTATTTTACCCTCTCTTTTTAAGTTTTATTCAACAAAAGATAAATGTCGTATACCTTGTCATTACTTATTTTCTGAAACTTAAATCCAACAAATTAAAAATTGACATATAAGAAATCATTAAATTAAAAATACAGTGTTGAATGTGCCCCACGTGAGATAACCGCATCGCATGACAAATAGAAAAGCAAATTGAAGTCTCACATGTTGAGCTTTACTTGATCTTTTTAATTCAATACATAGTTGATCATCTATTTCTCAACGTAGCAAGATGTTTTTATAACTTAAAATGGTTAAGTGTCTTAGGAAGCTAAATTCCCACGTCGAATGCGCTTTATATACTTTTGATATCTTGCCCCTTAACGCTAGAGTTTCTTAACACGGCATAAGAGTTTGGATCCGATATCCTCGCACCCTTTTAATCCCTCGTTACTCATGTCAAAATGCGAATTCAAACCGCCCTTTGAATCCTGCATCCTTCGTGTGGAAGTTCTGTGTTCTCTTGTCGGTTGTATTATCATTGATGGTCCATCGCTCATCTCCTTCCTCTATCTCAATCATGTGTGTCCTTCGCGTTGTCGCCGAGTGTACTTTTAATACAAACCCAAACAAAAAAAAAAGAGAAAATCAAAGGGAAAATCCTCCTTTTCCCTCTTTTTGTTCCCCGTCCGGATTTATTTATGAAGGGAAAAAAGCGCTTGCTAGTATCCATGTAATGCAGGCACAACTTAATTTGCACATGGCAACAAAGTGGTGGGCTCTCCCGTCTTCTCTTTCTTTTCTCCCCCTCCCTTTTCCCGATCAATTTGATTACGTCATAATTATGAAATGTATTCTTGACCCGTTTCTTCACAATTTAAATTACGACATAAGTTTGGATCGCTCGTAAAAGCCCGACTTCCATTCACATAGAAGATGCTGCGATTCAAGGAGAGCAACTCTCCCTATAATCCGGAATCACGTCAAAACTGCGAGTCGAACTCGAGATGTCTACTCGATTTTAAATCCCGTAACCCACTCGATCAAAATTTCGAGGTTCGTGCCGGGACAAATCGGGTGGATGCTTGCTTGGGGTGGGGGCGGGCGGGCAACGACGACAGACGAGGAGGGAGACAGGAACATATTGTGGGGCTCATGCGCACGCGACCAAAACCCACGATGCAATCACGAGGCCAAAGCGAAAGTGTCGGCAGCGAGGGAGAGCATCTTAAGCTCGTTACCGAGTCAATTTTCCTCGGGTCAGTCCACGATGCTCTTTGGCATATCATTACTTATTGCTAAAAAAAGGAAAAAGACAGCCCCGCCTTTAATTTTATTCATTTCTGAATTCCGAGAAAATGTAGGAGTTCGGAAAAAGGGAATCCCAAAATATTTTCAAAAGGAGATTTCTTTCGCAGAGCTCGGTCTCGGCTGTCGGTTCCGCGGTACTGCTCGAAAGTGATGACTCCACTGTTCCTTAGGCCCCCCAAAGTTTGTTTTAATTAATTAAAGAGCATGATTACAACGTTCCATTCGGCAAATCGTCCTCTTTCTCTAATTTAACCTAGGTTCGAAGGAGATGGAACACGTGAATCTAAGCGGTTGTTGATGATGGCGCAACGGCGATGATTCTTTCTGAAATTTTTTTATTGAAAAATAACCCGTCGATATTTTCATTTTGGAAGATTTTTAACGCCCTTTCTAACAACGAGGAAACCGACCTCAGAAGCGGGCATTTCGCCCCATTTTCTCAAATTCAGCAATTATTGCACACGCTTGTTTGGAAGAGAAAAAAAAAAGGGGAGAGACTAATTAGAAGTAAGTTTCTATGAAAATTAAAAAGCCAGGTCTGTGCCAGATTTGTGCTTATGATGGATACAGCTACCTTATGAAGATTTTGACTTCTTTTTTCTGGCGGAATTATGAAGATTTTTACACCAGTTGGCTTCCTTATCCAGAAGGTGATTTTTTCCTTTGTTTAGCTGGTATGCATGCAAGCCATCTCATGATCAAAAAGCCAGCAGCCCTGGTGAACAATTAAACTCTTAGTTAATCACCCGCTTTGTCGGCTATGAAGGGCAATAATAGCAGGACTGGAAATTTGACTCTTCTTTAACCACTGAGTTGACTCCAGCTATCGATCAGCGTCAACCGGTCCGGGGTCGACATCATCCTCCAATTATAGTCTATGATTTTACTTAGACCTCCCTTATGTAAAAGTTAGGTAATAACGCATCAGCATATTAAAAAGCCTCGATCGACTGGGCTTTTGTACGCGAGAATAATCATTTAAGAATCATTCCATCTTTTGCTAGCTAGCTAGCTTTTGGGTTGGACGATATTAAAGCCGGACTTCGTCCCTTTTTGCGCGTGTTTATCTTGTTAATCGAACCTCACATGTTATTTCTAATCCGACTTGCATGAAAGAGAGGACATTGAAATATCCCAAACATTTTTTATAGGACGGTTGACATTTAATGAAAAAGAGAAATAAAAACGGAAGAAAGGACATTGGATTGGAGGTTGATCATCTAGGCTCTGCTTGAAAACTTGCCAAACAGTAACAAATTATATTTTTTTATTCTCGGAAGTAGATTTGAAATAGAAATTCAATTGGTAAAATTTTTATTCCTCATAACAAATTTTTATTTTTTTATTCTTGGAAATAGATTTGAAACAAAATCAATAACTAAAAAATAGTTTTTTTTTTGTTTTTTGGAACAATTTCATAATTAAGCCAACTCATTTGTTCACTTTTATCTTTTTTCTTCTTGCTCTTCTTCCTTCTCTTCTCTTATTCAATTGCTGCCATTACTTGCTGTTGCCCACCGCCACATTGTCAACAACAACTTGTCCAACGGCGACTGAGTCCGATGAGGTCCAACCATCGGTGAGGCAAGCTTCACCCAAGCCTCCCCCGACCACTGACGAGGCTTGCTTGATCGAGCAAGGTCGAGGCTCGAGTCCTACCAATGGATTAGGGTGAGGCTTGCCTCCTACCAAGATTTGGTTGAGCCTCGCTGGCAACTAAGCGAGGCTTGATCGACAAGGCACGCCGTGCCCTCAACAAGGGTCGATGACTCTCAAGGGTTAATTTTTTAATAATTTTATCACTTTTTTCTTCTTCTTTTTTTCTTTCATTTCTCCTCTTCTTCTTCAAGGGTTGCCGTTTGTTAGCCCTCGTCTAGCTGGTCGTTGGTGGCAACCCTTGAAGAATAAGAGGAGAAAGGAAAGAAAAAAAGAAAAAAAAAAGTAATAAAATTATTTTAAAAATTAAAATAAAATGATTTCAAGTAAATTTTTTGAGAATAGTGTCAAACATAATTCTATTTTAGGAATTGAAATTTTAGATAATTACCAAACGACTTAAAATACTTAAAAATTATTTTCGAAAATAGAATAAAAAATAATCATTTCTGATAAGAAATTATTCTCGAAAACAAAAAAGTTATCAAACGCACCTGTATTAATTTCACTAGGAACAAACATTAGACAAGCGGACAAGGAGGCGTATAAACTGTTGCTTTCTATGTTGGTACGCCAATATCCCAATAAGAAATATAAAATATTAATTAAGAAAAGAAAGCCCACATTAAAGAAAATAAAAGGGAGCCCTAATTATTATGTCGAGGAAGAGAGAAAATGAAATGGTCAGATTTCCAGCTGCAGAGACGTGCCAACAGCCGATCTCTTTGTCCTTTCTCTACCGACTCCTATCACCTTAGCTGGATTCCTAATCGTCTCTTCTTTCCCCCTCGCCGCCAGTTGCATTCATTTACGTTTTATCATATTTTGATTTCTTACTTTTATTCCATTTGCATTAATTATTTTTATTTTTTTTTGCAATTACGAGGGTCCTGGTCTTGGCTCTTACATGTTAAAAATGTCGGGGCGGCAAATGATCTTCTTGCGAGCGTGTCGGTTACTTCTTCTGGCGAAACGTGGATCCGTCCAAATGGGCATGTGCCGAAAACTAGAACACCGTCGGTTTGAGTTCTGGAGAGCATGTTCCATGCGATTCCCGGATCTATCCATGTTTCTAGTAATGGCAAGGGCGACTACTCACCTATGTCGATAAAAGCAAAGTTGTTACTCTTCCGAGAAATTAATGCGCCCGAGACTGCACGGGTATAATTTCTCGCCTCGATTCCTCGGGATAATTCGGGCAAGATGACGAAAAAGATATGCCGGATCGAGCACGGACGGATCGCACGATGCAGAGTCAGTAATTTGGAAGAAGGCGTAGCGCATTATTACAGGATGCAAGGTGGTCGATTACATCTCGGGTCGCTCGATTCAAAACGAAAACTCCAACCATCTTTCCCCATCGACGAAGAACCGAGAGCGTATGTAACTAAGTCAATCTCGAAACACAGATGTTGGTGTCCTAATGCGTGCATGCGTGCGTGCTTGCGGTTGGACTTTGGTGGTTATGTCCAATGGGGTAATCTGATGGGGCCATCGATCACCCAACACCTCTCACCCACTCCCATCTTTTACACGAACTCGCACAGCGTTCCAAGGTCGCGAAATCCGTCGAAGCTTCGTCTCCAGCACTTAACCTCATCTGGAGTCATGACTTTTGGAGAAGTTTTTATTGGATCGGTCATTCAATCTATTTCCATCGGATGGTGCCGTTGAAGGTGACCTATCGTCGCAACTACTAATCTCGATCTGTTGACCTTTTTTTTAATGTTCTCTCAGTCCATGAGGCCCGCAGCAGCGCAATTCTCAGAGCACTAAATGCGCCCAGTCAATAATACCATATTGAATGCGAAGAAAAGAGGGAAAAAAATAATAATTTCATCGACTTGGTTGGAGATCTGACCTAATTTTGAGTAGGAAAGAAGAAGTAAAAAAATGGAAATTTTATTGAAGAAGTCGATCCTGGCATGCAACAGTTGAAGCAAAACTTCGAATTTAGCAGAATGCTGTAAAGAATAAAGAGAAAACTCAGCAAAAACGATGTCGAAAATCTTTGGAAATTCAAATGAGTTATAATTGTATCCAACGAGGTTAAATATACAGGCATACCTGCGCTTGATTGATATTCTGGTTAAGAAATAAATGGTGTCTTATCATTTTATAAACAAAGCACCTTTTTTTTTTGTGATTTTTTTTTTTTGAGCTTGTTTTACAAACCGACGGGATCCAATGTAGACATTGATGTGAACTGCATGGAGTCTCTGGATCGTCCTAAGTTTCACCGAGGAGAGTTCGAGGAACGACGCCCTTGGAAAAATTGGACGTGGGTAATTCCCACGGAAGTCAAATGACATCAGACAAGAAACCAAGAACAATTCTTCCCTGGAATAAAGACAGAAAAAGCAATATAAAAATATATTATTTTACCCCTACTACTAATCTGCAGCTCGTGGGTAGAATTTGCAGGACCCTGAAACCAAGGAAATCACGGATAATAAAATAAAACGAAAGTACATCTCTCTCTCTCTCTCTATATATATATGTTTTTCACGGGAAATGCTGAAGCAACCTTTTCTGGGTTGGCATCGTAGAAATCTACGTCTGCTTATTTACAGAGGCCAATCATTGGGTCGAGCTCGCATCTGCTTAGAATAAGCACTCATCTTCTTGTTCGAGATGAAGCAGGGATTAAAGAAAAAAAGGAAAGGAACACGAGAGAAAGTAAAAGTCAAAAAAAAAAGAAAAGAAAAGCCGAAGAGAGAGAAAAGAAAGTCAATGAATTTGAGCTAGCGAGAGAAAGAGAGGGAGAGAGAGAGAGAGAGATGGAGGTATAGAAAACAACGTACAAACATCATGTGGGTAGGTGGGGTCGAAGGGGAGGGAGACAAAGAAAGGAAATCAGGAGCATAAAAATACAGCTAGCAGACCGTTCAGCGACGTGACCGCCTAATATCCACATGTGCACTCTCCCTCTCTCTCCTTTTCCTTTTGATTATTCGAATAATTAAGTAATCTTGATTAGCTAGTGTATCGGATCTCTTGCTGTCCGAATCGGCAAGACTCTGCAACAGCGCTGCGCTCATTGGTTTCTTCCATTCTTTTCGGCTTTTCTTTTTCCCAAATTATCCATTTTTCTCCTAAACTGAGTGAAATGCCGTCCCGGGAGATAACTTTCTGTAGGTAGTTTTCAACAGTTGAGATCATTAACTCTAAGATGGTCGAACGTTAACGTCTCACTGTTGACGTGGAAACGTGAGAGAGAGAGAGAGAGAGAGAGAGAGCGTTCTTGCCTTTTGGATGATTGCTTGTTGTTAAGAGTTTAAGGTTAACGTCTAGTGCCGCATCAGCAGTGTCGGCGGAGAAGTTGATGAGCAGAGCACACAAACCAAAAAAGCAAATAAAGAAAAGGGAAAACAAATGAATACATAAAGCAAAATGGGTGGTGCGGAGCTGGAAGGAGCGCTCTTGATGAGTCTCTGTCTTCTTCGCACACAGTGAAATTTTCATTTTTTCACTTTTTACTGTACCCGGTCATACTCATAAAGGGCATAGAAAAAGGTGGTCTTTTTTTGGAATAGTCTTCCCGATGCAAGAGCAGAGCAATTAAATTGGCGAGGGGGTTTGTTTTCTTGCAGTAAACAAGATAAGGAAAGGGGTGTTGGAGAGGAAGTACTATTCGGGTCTTTTTATTTTTAGCAATGCAGAATAAAAAATGTGTTCTTTATTTTATTTCAACTGGTAGGTGTTGGTGAAGGGGAGAGAGATTGGGATTATAATGATTATTAATAGTCTCCCTTTTAATTTGTTTGCTGTGGTTGATGGAGGAAGAAGCAAGGAATGATAAGTGAGAGAAAAGGAAGCAGCTTTCATTTCTCACAGACGGAGAGAGAGCACTCATGCTTCCTTTCTTCTCTCTCCCTCCACACATTGCTTTCTTTCGAGTTCACAGTTAACATGGGATCTCTCTGTGTGACTATTCACAGTCTCTTTGCCACTTAGATCTGAACCGCAATTCTGTTGCTTTCTTTCGTATTCTTTGTTCTTTCGCTAAGAGGGGCTGAAAATCAAGAACGGTAATAAGAGCAAAGAGAAATGGAGGTGAGTTCTGGTTTAGTAGCAGGCTCTCACAACAGGAACGAGCTGGTTGTCATCCGCCGCGAGAATGAACTCGGAGTAAGTCTCACTCTGCTCAAACGGCAATTACCATGGTGTCGTTTTTTTTTCCATATTTCAAGACAATTTATGTTCTTGGCCTTTTCAATTGCTCAATTCTTCTTGTTTTTCGGATTGCAGCAAAAGCCGTTGCAGAAGTTGAGCGGGCAAATTTGCCAGATTTGCGGCGACGACGTTGGATTGACCGTGGACGGCGAGCTATTCGTCGCCTGCAATGAGTGTGCGTTCCCCATTTGCAGGACTTGCTATGAGTACGAACGGCGCGAGGGAAGCCAAGTTTGTCCTCAGTGCAAAACCAGATTCAAGCGCTTAAGGGGTATTTGAATTTGGCGTTTTCTTGGAAATTCATGAGAGAATTGTAGTGTGGGATGAACGATTCAGTGAGTTAAGGGATTTTGTACTTGTGTGATGACGCAGGGTGTGCAAGAGTGGATGGAGATGAGGAAGAGGATGATGTGGATGACTTGGAGAACGAGTTCAACTTTGATGGGAGGCATAGGCAAGAGATGGATCGCCAGGGATATGGTGCAGAGGCAATGCTTCATGGCCATATGAGCTATGGCCGTGGCTCGGATTCGGATCTGTCTCACGTTCATCCACTGCCCCAAGTTCCACTCCTCACCAATGGTCAAATGGTACTTACTACTGTCTGTTCTTTGTTTATTTGCTTCACAGCTTCCCTCTTCTCTTTAGCACTTTCTTAATTGACATTTCTCTAAGTAAATCAGTGAGTGAAAATGGAATTATGGGTATAGGTTGATGATATTCCTCCGGAGCACCATGCTTTGGTGCCGGCCTACATGGGAGCTGGAGGCGGCGGTGGCGGAGGTGGCAAAAGGATTCACCCACTTCCTTTCACTGATTCTGGTCTTCCAGGTACTTTGATTTTATTTTTCCTCGTTCCTTTTCTTAAGCTTTTTAGATTTGATTGATTTAATTTCTCTGAGGAGTCTGCTGCAGTTAGAATTGCAAGTATAACAGATGGTTGTTCTGTGAACTCCTTTCTGTAGTGCAACCTCGATCCATGGATCCTTCAAAGGACTTGGCTGCTTATGGATATGGAAGTGTTGCTTGGAAAGAGAGGATGGAGAGTTGGAAACAAAGGCAAGAGAAACTACAGACGATGAAGAACGAGAAAGGTGGCAAGGAATGGGACGATGATGGGGACAACCCAGATCTACCACTGTAAGTTCTGTTCTCTTGTCAAATTTGATGAGTGGCATTGCTAAACCAGTCTTCTCTTTTCTCATGAAGATTATATGCCAATTCCTGTTTGAGAAGTCAATTATGTATGGTTTAGTTCTTGCATAGTTTCCGAATATGTTGAGATTGGGAATCAGGGGTCTCTAATGCCGTGACTTTTTCATCTGCAATGTGAATCAGAATGGATGAGGCGAGACAGCCGCTGTCAAGAAAGTTGCCTATATCCTCCAGCCAAATCAATCCCTACAGAATGATCATTGTCATCCGGCTTGTAGTGCTTGGATTCTTTTTCCATTACAGAGTAATGCATCCTGTGAATGATGCATACGCATTGTGGCTCATATCTGTTATCTGTGAGATCTGGTTTGGTCTCTCGTGGATTCTGGATCAATTCCCGAAATGGCTCCCTATTGATCGGGAGACATACCTCGACAGACTGTCCCTGAGGTAATAGATTTTGCCTTCCATTTCATGCTATTTGCCTGATCTTTATGTGGATTTGTAAAATTATGAATTTGGCATTGTTCTTTAGGTATGAGAAGGAAGGCCAACCTTCTCAACTTGCTCCAGTAGATATATTTGTGAGTACTGTCGACCCGCTGAAGGAACCCCCCCTGGTGACAGCAAATACTGTCTTATCGATTCTCGCTGTGGACTACCCTGTTGATAAGGTGTCCTGTTATGTTTCTGATGATGGTGCTGCTATGCTGACATTTGAAGCACTCTCAGAAACATCGGAATTTGCAAGAAAATGGGTCCCTTTCTGTAAGAAATTCAACATTGAGCCACGGGCACCTGAGTTTTATTTTGCTCAGAAGATAGATTATCTCAAAGATAAGGTTGAGGCATCTTTTGTGAAGGAGCGAAGAGCAATGAAGGTAGTAGAAGTGCCAAATTTAATTTATCAATTGCTCTTTGCAGATGATAGTCAAAGTCTTAATTCTGTTCTTGCTGTGTTTGCAGAGAGAGTATGAGGAGTTTAAGGTTCGTATAAATGCTTTGGTGGCCAAAGCCCAGAAGGTTCCTGAAGAAGGGTGGACGATGCAGGACGGAACGCCATGGCCTGGAAATAACGTCCGTGATCATCCTGGCATGATTCAGGTATGCAAAGTTGTCATTTTCAGTTTTAGAACTCTTTGTTGATGTGAGATGAGATTAACTGCTTATTTCTGCTATCTTTAATAGGTTTTTCTTGGCCAAAGTGGAGGACATGACTCTGACGGGAATGAATTACCTCGCCTTGTCTATGTTTCCAGAGAGAAGAGGCCTGGCTATAATCACCACAAGAAGGCAGGAGCCATGAATGCTTTGGTAAGTGTCATAAGAATCCACCTTAGTTGGTAAACCCCCTTTTTTGCTCTCTCCATTGACCTCTCTGTGAACTTTTGTTTGTCTAACAGGTCAGGGTCTCTGCTGTGCTTACAAATGCGCCTTATCTTTTGAATCTGGATTGTGATCACTACTTCAATAATAGTAAGGCTATTAGGGAGGCAATGTGCTTCATGATGGACCCACTTATTGGAAAAAGAGTGTGCTACGTCCAGTTCCCTCAAAGATTCGACGGTATAGATAGGCACGATCGATATGCCAATCGGAACACCGTGTTTTTCGATGTAAGCATGCAATTATCAACCATTGAATTGCCTCATGTCCATTGCACATACCGTATCATTAATTCTGTGCAAGAAGATCTGACGGAGAAATTTCTCGCTTTCAGATTAACATGAAAGGTCTGGATGGTATTCAAGGTCCTATTTACGTTGGGACTGGTTGTGTATTCAGAAGGCTGGCACTCTATGGTTATGATGCTCCAAAAGCAAAGAAGCCACCGACCAGAACTTGCAACTGCTTGCCAAAGTGGTGCTGTTGTGGGTGCTGTTGCTCTGGGACAAAGAAGAAGAAGAAGAATACCAAGCCTAAGACCGAACTGAAGAAGAGATTTTTTAAAAAAAAAGATGCAGGTACTCCACCAGCTTTGGAAGGTATTGAAGAGGGCATTGAAGGTGAGATTCTGCTTTTGCATGAAGTCCCACTTAATTGTCTAGTGTTGGTTTACCTTTTTCTATCATTGAATGTGCCTCTCAATTTTGGCATCAATCGGTGAAATCTTTTTATTCTTCCAAAAGCTTGTTTTCTATTGGGTTGCTTCCCAGTTAACATCTGTTCCAATTTGGACTTAATCAATTTTGCTTCCTATGTCATGTTTAAGACTAGTTCTTTTACTTAGTCATCAATACATTCATGTTTTCTTATGCAGGAATTGAAACTGAAAATCCCACGCCTCAGCATAAGCTTGAAAAGAAGTTTGGGCAATCCTCAGTCTTCGTCGCATCGACATTGCTAGAGGATGGAGGAACACTGAAAGGCACGAGCCCTGCATCTTTGCTAAAAGAAGCTATCCATGTCATCAGCTGTGGCTACGAAGATAAGACTGAGTGGGGAAAAGAGGTAAGTGTAGTGTAAATGCTCTCTTCATGCGATTCCCTGAAACAATCATTGTTTCTCTCAGAGTTGGCTGAACTTTTATCATATACAGGTCGGATGGATATATGGTTCAGTTACAGAAGATATATTGACAGGCTTTAAAATGCATTGCCATGGATGGCGTTCCATCTACTGCATCCCTGCAAGACCTGCTTTTAAAGGATCTGCTCCCATTAATCTTTCCGACCGTCTCCACCAGGTCCTTCGTTGGGCTCTTGGTTCCATTGAGATCTTCTTAAGCAGGCATTGTCCCCTTTGGTATGGTTATGGAGGCGGTTTGAAATGGTTAGAGCGATTATCTTACATAAATGCCACAGTATACCCCTGGACATCAATCCCTCTGTTGGCATACTGTACTTTGCCTGCTGTGTGCTTGCTTACTGGGAAGTTCATCACGCCAGAGGTAGGCTATTAGATTTTTTTTTTCTTTTTTTAAACTATTGCTTTTATATCATACAATTGATGATGTTCCAGGCAAAAGATCTTATATTGTCTTTGTTTCTTGTCCCCGTTGCAGCTGAGCAATGTGGCTAGTCTGTGGTTTCTGTCACTTTTCATTTGCATTTTCGCGACAAGTATCCTGGAAATGCGATGGAGTGGGGTCGGAATAGAAGAATGGTGGAGGAACGAACAGTTCTGGGTCATCGGAGGAGTTTCTGCACATCTCTTTGCAGTTTTTCAGGGGCTTTTGAAGGTTCTGGCTGGTGTTGACACGAACTTCACTGTGACATCAAAGGGTGGGGATGACGAGGAGTTCTCTGAACTCTATGCGTTCAAATGGACCACCTTGCTCATTCCGCCAACCACATTGCTTATAATAAACCTGATTGGTGTTGTAGCTGGCGTATCAAACGCAATAAACAACGGTTACGAGTCCTGGGGTCCTCTCTTCGGAAAGCTATTCTTTGCCTTCTGGGTGATTGTCCACTTGTATCCTTTCCTAAAGGGTCTGCTCGGACGGCAGAACAGGACTCCTACAATCATCATTGTGTGGTCGATCTTGCTCGCTTCCATCTTCTCCCTTCTGTGGGTACGTGTCGATCCATTCTTGGCCAAGTCGGACGGACCACTTTTGGAAGAATGTGGGTTGGACTGTAATTAGCAAGAGTGTCTGATTCCTGGAACATTTGGTCAGTAGGATTTGTTTATGGGTTATTTATCGTAAGGATACAGAAAGAATACATTTGGTGTGGTGCCGTCTGCAATGCAAATAAAGGGCATGTTTGGACGTCACTGTTTCCGCAACTCCGCCTCTCCATTTAACCGCGACACTGTGAAGGGCTACAAAAACCAACTTTGCTGCTCTTTTGCAACAGCTGGGAGATTGTCGGAAAGGACTGTGACACTGCTTCTTGATTCTTTATTTGGTTCATAATTTTTTTCTTTTCTAGGATGAGGAGGTGGCGTGAACCACAGTATAATGTGTATTATCATCTCATAATCTCTCTCTCTCTCCCTCCCTCTCTCTCCCCCTGTGTAAGTGTAACTCAGCCGAAATTGTGAGCATGTATTATATACGGGGCATCGTCCCTCAGTTGATGCTGCTTAATGTGGCCATGCATGGCGTTTTGCTGTTGGAAGATCAAAGGGAAAAGTTCAATTTTCTTTGGCCACAGAAACGGTTTTGATTGCTTCCATATTCAAGAGACCTGACTGTACTTATTACTACGAGTGCATTGCAAACCATGCCATTTTTTAGATTCTCCTCAAGAACAATAGAGCTGCAAAAGTCGGTCAAAAGATCAAAGGGAAAATTTTCAATTTTCTTTGGCCACAGAAACGGTTTTGATTGCTTACATATGTAAGAGACAAGACTGTACATCTTATTACTACGAGTGCATTGCGAACCGTACCATTTTTTAGATTCTCCTCAAGAACAGTAGAGCTGTAAAAGTTCGTTGAAAGATCAGAGGGAAGAAGTTCAATTTTCTTTTGCCACAGTAGGTGTTGCGACGGTTTTGATTGGTTGTTACATATTTAAGTGACCTGACTTAACATCTTATTGCTCCAAGTGCATTGCAAACCATTGCCATTTTTCAGATTCTCCTCAGGAACAAAAGAGTTTCTGTAATAGTTGGATGCAGGAAGTTTTAATGCAAATCATCTCTAGACAGAAGTTTTACACGATTTGAGCGTCAATGCAGCATCAACTTGGAGATTCATCTTGGCATCTGGGGAGATGGGCCAGAACGATGATGAGACGCAGGTGACCAAAATGTTCCAACTCTTCAGCAACAGTAAGAAAAACAGGAGAGGAGCCCAAAAAAAAAAAGTCACAAAAGAGAATCTAAAGAAAATTCTGGCTATTTTCCACACCATCCACAACCCTTTTTTGTACTGGGCTGGACATTATTCTGTATGAGAAGAGACATGTATTGATCTTTCACTCAACAGATTTACAAAAAATTACTCCTCCCATTGCCTTGGAGAAGCTGAATTCTCACATCCAGTACCATAAAATGAAATCGCCGAGATCTTCAAAACCCATACCAAACTTGCTACTGGCCAAAGACCAAAGAATGCCACTACTGTCATTTCTAGGCACTGAGGTTTGAAAGCGTCTAGCCAAAGGTGAGATGAAACTTCCAGGCTAATCCCCTTGAATACATGTGACCAGAGTTTCAGAAGCCTGTCCTGCCAAAAAATGTCAGTCATCTCAAAATCCACTTTGTCATCATGATGCTGGGTTGAGATGAACAGATGCAGCTAATTCTGCTAATTGTTTCCCGCTGAGATCATAAACAAGTTCCATAGGGATTAAATGTTTTGGTTGATTGCCAAAATCTTCCTCCTTCAAATCATATACCGCTTGGAGCTTTTGGGCTTCATATTCTGCAGCTTTGGCCTCAGCAAGTAAAATGTCTGCTTCTTCATGGTCACCCAATTCCACAGCAGCAGCTCTTTCAGCATTGGCAGCACTGGCAGTTATGAGTAACCTCTGGAGTCTAGCCACTGCCAAATCCCTCTCCCTTAATAAGATCTGTTCCTCAGCCTCCTGCAATTTATCAACAGTTTCTTTAATTTCTTCTTCAAGCTTTCCAAGCTCCATAGTGGCTCTTTCAAGCTTGATTTGTGTTCCTTCCTTCTCATTGCTCAATGACTTCGCTTCAGCAGCTATTCGTGCAGCTTCTTTGAAATTTCTTGCAGCAGCAGCAACCTTTTTCTCAGTCTCTAGTTCTGGAAGTCTCTTGTCCACATAAAGTATCCTCTGCTCAAATGAAGCTATCTCCTGTTGGAGGCTGGACTTATTTGAAGACAGTTCCTATGATCAAAAGACAAGAATCTAATCAAATGATGCATTGAAGAGCCAAATAAATTTCGAGTATTCAGTTTTTGAATTTTCTTCCTGAAGCTATAGCTAAAGAACATGCTTAACACAATACCCTGACCACTAGACTGGACAAAAAATTCAGATAAAGGTCTCCTGACACAACATGGCAGTTCACTGCAAGATTTCAAATCTGATCAAATTCTGCTTTTGCTTATACTCTCCTGTTGCTCCCTCTTTTGCTTATTGTTTCCTATTTCTCCTGTTACAGTACTCCAGCTCTACAATAGTTTGATTTCATGATTACATCCACTGTCTCACTCGCAAGCTATAGCTTTTCCGTGAGGGGAAACGGTAGATCTCAACATACATTGTCTACATATCCCTAGTTGCCTAAACTTTTAAGATTAAGGCTTCCCTAACAAATACGTCGCATCTCTTATTTTCACCAAAAAAAAAAACAAATACGTCGCAAAAACAAACTTTTGAAAGAAAGTAGGAGTCACTCACTGCCTGTGTCTTTAGAATATTCCTTCAGCAAGTATATCTTAACCATGAACCAACACTCATCCTATGTTGGATAATCAAACATGAACCTCAAGCATTACTGATTCAGAAGACTGGAAGTAAATTCTCCAAAATGTTGCAACATGTAGACTCCATAGGCCAGAATTATAGTAGATTAAGCATGTGAAGCTTAACCACCTTTTAGGTATATGTCGTTTGCATGTAAAGAGTAAGATAGCTAAAAAGTAAAATAACCTGTAAAGAAGCTCTTGCAGAGGAAGCTTCTTGTTGGAGCCTCATGACATCTTCAGAAAATTTCTCCTCAGTCTTCATCAGCCCCAGTTTACTTTCTCTGTACTCCAAAATGCAGAGCATTAAACCTTTTCTCAATCCTGCTGCTTCATTGTATGCTTTTGCTTCATCTGCAGCAATCCTCCCAAGTTCCCTAATCTTTGCTCCTTTATTATCTTCCTGAGAGAGTGCGTCATCAATATCTTTCTTTTTTATAGATAAAGCTTCATTTTCGGCATCAACCTGAGAGAGCTTTGATTTCATTCTATCATATTTAGCACCAATATCTGATTGCATGTCCTGAAATCCAGAGACCACACCGGCAATGCGCTTCTCTACTGCTTCAATGGAAGCATCATTCTCAGCAATTTCCTTCTCCTTCTCTCTCACTAAATTAAGCAGCTTCTCCAATTCATCCAACAACACATCCTTCTTCTTAAGAAGTTTTTCTTTCTCTCTACTGTCATCATCAATTGAATGCTCAATGGAAACATTCACTCCTTTACGAGCTTCACTTATCAGATACGACTCGATTTCAAGTTCCATCTTCCTCACCTCCAAATCTTCACTTGATGAAAGCCATTTGTCCATTTCCTCAGCACGCAGTAAGTTTGCCTTCTTCTCTATCAGGTCAGCACTAGCAGTTGCATCCTGCAGGATAAGAGGTAAAAATGTCAGTCATTCTGCTTCAAACTAAATTTGGCTACCACATGAAATCGATAGCTTACGAGAAAGTTTTTCATGGTACGCATGATCCAACCTCATGTTTTGTAGGGACAGATGAAACAGTTAATGAAAAAGTTCAGAGAGAGATAGCACGGCTATCCTTAAAACAGTCACTATCCAAAAGTCTAGTTGGATTGGCAAAACAGAGACTACCATGGGATCAATATGACTTGCTGAAAGCTTTTAGTTTACCTTACATCAAGTCAATTAAAACCATGGCTATCTCAAAATAAAAAACTAAGGCTACAATTGTGCGTGAGGGCACACCAGTGACACCACACATGCAGTGCACCCACTTCCATGCCTATAATCTACCATAACCCAACGATGGTCAAGAGACATTCTTGTTTTCCATTCATTTTCCTTGAAGCACTTTGACAAAACTAGTCTTTCCATGTTCACCTTGAGAACCCGACTGCCAATTGAAAGATGAAAATTGACAAACGACTTCCTTCACTCAACAGGGGCAGCTGGGCACAAGCATGAATATAAAGAACATCCAGTCAGGAAGGTTTGTACCATTACACTCGCAAGTTTATAAAGACAGACAGAAAACCAGAAACGTGTATCAATCTGCTCCAGCCAATGATTGTGTTGCCCTGTGGTGCGAAGTTCTTACTATAGAGCTCACTCTATCTTAATTCATTCTAGGATCAAGCATTAGTGTAGCCAAAAAAAGAAAAGATGTTGTCACTGACCTTAGAGAAATTCTCCAACAGAGAAACACACTCATCCTCAGCAGCAATCTGTGCATTCAAAACCTCCTGCATCTTCGCATCAATAGCATCGCATTCAGCTTCACTAGCTCTAAGTGCATCCACCAAAGCTTGTCTCTCCTTTTCGGCAGCAGCAAAGCTTTCGCTGACCTTCTCAGCCATCTCGAAATCTTCAGCCTCA
Source organism: Eucalyptus polyanthemos subsp. polyanthemos (assembly GCA_017140185.1). NCBI lineage: Eukaryota > Viridiplantae > Streptophyta > Magnoliopsida > Myrtales > Myrtaceae > Eucalyptus > Eucalyptus polyanthemos. The sequence continues at coordinate 48,512,284 of CM029462.1, forward strand.
CATGCTTCCTCCATGCTCTTCTCCAGTTCCTTGTGCTTGGTAGAAGCCAAAGTCACATTCTCAGCAGCCTTTCTTCTCTTCCTCACGCAATCCTTCTTCGCAGCAGATAAGGAAGCTGCCAATTCCCGAGCCCGATCGAGTTTCTCGGCAATCTGAGTTTTAATTCGCTCAAATTTGATCTCAACTGAATCATCCACCTTCGTACGCTCATCACCATCGTCGCCGTGTTTTGTCGTCTCATTATCCTCAGATGCGAGAGCTAATTCTTCCTCTACAAGTCTCGCATCATGCTGAATTATATCAATGTCACGAGTCCCCGGAGCTCGTGAAGGATCCTCCGTGGCCTCCTCTAAATCTTCTGAAACTTCTAGACTACGATCGTTAGGCTTTGATGCGAGTGAAGTAACATCGGATGATTCACGTTCTTGAGAAGCAGATACTGTCTTGGAGAAGTCATTTCTACCGCTACTGCTACTGTCGATATTGGACTCCGATCTCGCGTCAGGTACAGAGGCCGAATTCGCATCAGAAGAAAGAGAGATCGGAAGAGGAGACGCGCGATCGACGGAAGTCGCAACCGGCGCGTCCCTTCCATATCCGATCCTCAAACCAGTAGCTCGCTTCTTCTTTCTCGAAATCTGCCGAGTTACAGAAGGAGCAATCTCCCGCACCGTCGTCGCATGATCCGACGCCGTCTTCGTCTCCATCTCGAGGGAAGGACTGGGGCTCAGTCGCGGAGGGGAGTGGCCGTTCTCGGGGAGGTCCGGGAGCGGCCCGACGACGAGCGTGAGGTCGGAGAAGAGGTTCTCGTCGAGCGGCTCGGACGCGGCCGCCGCCGGCGCCGCGTCCGCCGGGGGCTGCGGCGAAGGAGGGCGATGGATCGGATCGGGGAGGCGGCGCTGGTCTGCGCCGTCCCTTTCGGGCTGGTCGGAAAGCTGGGACGGCGTGAACAGCACCATGCCTTCGAAGAGCGAGTCCATGTCGTCCTCCATCGAATGGCGACTCGATCCGCGTCCGCGTCCGCTCGTCGTCCTCCGGCGTCAGAAGCTGGAGCAGGCGGTGGCGCTTCTGCGGTCGCGGAGCCGATGCTGTTCCAAAGTTTCTGATCTGAAGCTTCTTCGATGGGGCTGGCTGGCTGGCTGGCTGGCTGGCTATCTCGGTCCGAAACGCCGGCGAGAGACGGCGGTCTCCCTTATTTGGGCCTGGTGGGCTAAGCCCAAGAGAGGGCCCATGGGATTCCGCCAATCGAGCCCGCATACCAACGGATATCATAGTCTCATAGAGAGAGCGAGACACCCGGAGGACAAACGGATTGGATCGGACGGCATCACTTGAAATTATCCATTTGTGAAAAAAATAATTTATTATTGATAATAATTTATATATAAATATTTTTATAGACGATATAAATAAATTTTTTAAATAAGCCCCGAGAATCGCACCACATGGGGGGAGGGGCGTTTCCAATGGGTTTCAACGTTGCTTCGTGCTTTTCAGTTTTCAGTCACCACCGCCACCAGCAAATTAGCGAACATCAATCGTACTATGGGACATGATAATTCTTGGAACGCGGTTTATAGCTGGCTTTTGACTTCCGTATGAAATCGAACGGCAGTGGTACTTGCTGATCCTCCGAATTAAAAAAAGGGAAAATAGAAAGAAAAGAAAAACCCATTCTCTTTCTTTATCTTGAGAAAGTATTTTCTGTAGAATTCTTCTTTAAATTCTTTCCCTCTATATCGCGTCGCAGTCCGTACTGCCAGTAGTAGCCATGCAATGATGCTATCCACTGGAAAAAGCCAAAACATTAACCCCAAAAAGAAGAAGGAAAAAACACGTTTGGCGCGACTATAAGTACGTGAAGCAACCGGAACGCGACGACGTGACGGCCTCTCTCTTCTCCCCAAGTTCATGCGAATTGCGAAACGCAAAGCCTCATCGAAACTATACCGTACCGTGATGGTGAGCAGCTTCGTGAAGAAGATGTGGCGGTGCTGCGGAGCGACGACGACGGTCGGCGCTCGCGAAGGCCGCGTCCGCGTCCGCGTGGGCCGGCGCGGCGACGCCCCCCGCGGGTTCGACGTGGAGGCGGGCCACCTGAACCACCCGCTGTTCCAGGGCCTCCTCCGGTCGTCCGAGGAGGAGTTCGGGTTCTCCTACGACGGCGCGCTGCGGATCGCGTGCGAGGTCGACGCGTTCCGGCGCCTCCTCCGCCTCCTCGACGCGAGCCGCAGGGATGCACCGGCGGATCGCGGGGCCCTCTCGGACCTCGCTTCCGAGCTGAGCGCGGACGACGATCCAAGCAAGTACTCCTTGCCTTCCAGATGACGAGACCCCAATTCTCTTTGTTAAATTTCTTGTGAATTTCACAGATGCTTTTCGGTTTTTTTTTTTTTTTTCATTTTGTTCTTGCTACACAAAATTCGTTTGATCCGTGAAGCCTGCGTGTATTTCAAGATGGGTTTCAAATGGATAATGGTTAGATCTGTTAAGATTAGACGGCAATTCTTTGTCCGAATGTTTCCATCAATTCGTTTCTATGCATCGGCGATATTTTGGGCGATGAAATAATGTTTTCAAATAAATTCAAGGGAGGCGACTTCTTCTTTTATTATGATTATTATTATTATTATTAACCAGAGGTATGCTTGCGTTAGCACTGCACTAGAGTGATTTTTCTTCAATGCGGCCGCACCGAATGATCTTGAGTAACAAGTAATTTCCAGCCCTCCTTTGGTTCTAATGACGAAGAATCCATAATAGATTTCAGTGTAAGTAGTTACGTTCCCTGTACTATCAAATTCCTTTTCATTTTTCGAAAATTGAATATAAGAACATGTCTCGACCATTAAAGTTAGACGGTCGCAATGTGATTTGTGCCTTTTTATTTATTTATTTATTTTCTCCAAAAACATATTGTTATTATTCTAGTAAGATTGAGCAAAGGAAAGTGAATCACCGATAAAAAAGATCTTTCGAGCTAGCCTTATTGAGAGTTCTCACTATCATGCCTCCATCCATCGGCAATACAAAGAAAAATTGTCCAAAAAATCCTAAATCTATTACATGTTTGTCAATTTGATTATAAACCTATAAATTTTGTTAATTGAATTCTTAACATTTTTACACTAATTGAGTCCATCTTGTGAATATTGACCGAAAATCACTGACATTAATATTTATTATCTTTTATGGTGCGATCGACATTGACCTATACATTTTCATTAATATTTTAATATTTTAAAAAAAATTGCTTTCTTCCTCCTTTAGCCAATTGTCAGGCCTTGATGGTTGGCCTAAGATTAGGGCTAGCAAGGTCAACCTTGTTAGCCTCTAGTGAAGCTCATCCTCATTAGATACTAGCAAGGGCGAGCATTGCCATCACTTGTTGAGATGCCTCACTCACTCTTGGAGCCCTAGCTAGTGGTTATAGAAGCAAGCTTCATCGAAGGCTAGTGAGTTCAACCTCACCAACCCTTGCTTTTGGCTTGTCATCGAGGCTGATGATAGGTTAGAGGAGGAAGAATGAAAAGCAAAAAAAGAAAAAAAAAGTTGGAAAAATATTAAAATTTTGATAAAAACTATCCTAATTAAAATTGGCCATGTCACGTAAGACGTTTATGTTAATAATTTCCAAATAAAATTGATTAGATTGACTCAATTAATAAAAATTTTAAACAATTGATGACTTAATTGGTCAAATAAAAAAATTAGGATAAGGATAGGGAAGCTGCAATAGATGTATAACTTTTTTGGATAATTTTCACCGAGATTGCCTTCCTCACACAACTCATCTGGAGTCTCTATCTCCCTTTGTACGGAGGTCGCGAGCCGAGCGCCACACACGACCCCAAATCTACGGGTCTTACAAGGCCAGCAAGGACTTGTGGGCGCAATGATGGGCTCAGTGCTGTCTTTTCATTCGATTTTGAGAGGTAGAGGGAGAGAGGACATGCAGCAAATGGACGACACAATTCCCCAAATGATGGTTGCCCACCTCGGGTGTCCCTTTTAGTCTATGGTAATGCAAGGCGGGCCGCCCAATCACCGTAGGGATGGGTGCTAGATTCCACCAATACTGTTAAGTTTCGAAGCTCCAGAGAGAGAGAGAGATACGTTTACGCTAGTGAGATCGGCCGCGCGAAAAGACAAGGCAGTGTCGACGACGGAACAAACACCACAGATCTGTTTTGTTTTATTTTTCAATTTTCTTTATTTGCAAAAATATTCTCAGATATTTTGAATTTATCGAAATTTCAAATTAAATTTACATTTAGAATTCAGAACAGAAAAAAAAAGATGTTCGTGGAATTCTGATGATTGATTTGTTGAATGGGTCAATTCCACGTTATTTAAGGAATTAGATACCACGAGATGTCCTAGTCAAAATATTCATTTCTTTCCAGACATAAAAGGATTAGGAATTGGAATTTCACTCCTCGAGGTCTTTGACTCCGCAATAAGGCAAACGAGGCCTGAAGAAATGGCTCCTCGACTGCATGGAGAGAAGGACAGGGGTACAATTACCCGATAAATACACGCGAACTATATAGAAATTAGATTTGAAAAATGGAATTATATTTCCATGATCATCAGTCCCTATAACATTCACAACAAATATCAAATGGAAAAAAATAACTTAGAAAGGTGATAAATTAAATAAAACAAAGAATTTTCTAAGCGAAACAGACGGGGGGGCGATTCTAAGAAGGACGCGCGCCAGTGGGGTGACAGCAGCAAATGACCGCAAACTGCTGCAGCGACAATAAAGTAGGCGAAAAAACACGTGAAGATAGATACCAGACCTATACCTTGGATTCACCAAGTTCGACGTCTTTCGCGGGAGGGTTCTCAACACCTTCCTTCAAAAGTCTAATTTCCTCTTCCGTGAGACTGTTTTTCACATTCAACGCGGCCTTTGCATTTGACTGCTTCTCTAGTTCCACGGCCCAACTGTACACTACCATGCCAAGAACCGCGATGATCATCCCCATTATGTTCTTCAGAGTCAGCGCAGAATCGAAGAGCAACCACCCGAGTATGAGGACGCACACTGTCTTCATGTGGCCCAGAACCTGGAAGGAGGTGGCCGAGAATCGTCCTATGCAGAGGTACTGACTCATGTTGCAGAATACCGCTAGCGAGCAAGAGAGAAGTATAAAGAACTGCATATGACCACACCATTAATCAGATAAACTGGCACAATTTCAAGTGTACATATGCTTCGGAGGAACCAAATGTAGAGTGCCTTTAGCCTTACCAGGGCACCATAAGACATCTTATAGTCTGTTATCGCATTGCCATTGAGGAAGTAATCAACAAATGGACCAAAAACAAGGAGAGAGACAGCTTGAATTGGAGCTGTCTTGCTCAGCAATTCAAAAGATCCAATTGAATACTTCTTTTGCAAGGAGCCTATTGACTGTTACATGAAGACAAGAAGCCATAAGCATTCATAAGTTCACGGTACACCACAGTACAACAGAAACAGTTTTGACTGAGCAGAACTTGTAAAATATATAGGGCTTTGTTTGAGTTTGTGCAGAAAAAAACAAATTAATCCTGTAATTTAGATAAAAACAACAACAGAGCCGAGATCTCCCACGAGAAATTTGAAAAGAAGCAAAAAATGCACAAAACCCAACTAAATGGTTGAAGACTAGACATAAGTCACATGACCATAAATACTGTTAAACTACGGTTCATCACACCAAACAAAAAAGGTTCACTTAAACCGGGTCTAAAATCATTCAAGTCAAATCTTCCAAGACAATATCGTGCTACCTATGAAACCTGACATCCATTATAGCTAGCATTACATCATACGAAACAATCTAAGAAAGTGAAATGGTGCCTCAATAAGCTCACATCAAATTCACTGAAGATTCCTAAAATGCCCCCAAAAAACTGCCTTGACCTAATCGGCATTCCCTTTGACACCCAGTGAGCAACTGGAACTACTTGAGGTGTGAAAATAGGATATGGAACCATCCAGGTTTCACACATTCATAAGAAAACTATGTTTTTCTGCTAATATTTTCAACCTGACAAGCTGTGAAAGAGCATGGGACAGTACAAAATCTTTTGAGGCTGACAAAATCAACTGTCAATGAATGCAGTCCTAGAGAGGCCAGTGGTGGTGATCTGCAGTTCTAATGTGCAAAAATCCCCAGACCAAGTGGAGCAATCAATAGGATTTACCATATAGACGTATCAACATCAGTTCTCAGTATAGACAGCTCTATGGAAATGCAAATGGGAGATTTGGAAGATTTACTCACAATTTGCTGCAACGATGTGGAGAGGACAGCCACACAAGCACATATAAAACCTTTGGCATTGACTTTAACATCCGTAACAGTGCAAACACCAACTCCTATTACCACAACCATAACAGCCATTTTCACTTCCCTCGAGTAATGCTTACTGTGCAGGATCCACTCCATGACGCAAACAACAGGAATCATGCTCAGTTTCGAAATCTGCAACAGAGACAATTATGGTTCGATCTATAAAAGATCCCTTTTGAAGGAAGGATGCGTAAAATTACTGTCAATTAACTCATACTTGGTAAAATCCGACAGAGTTAAGCATCAAGCTTAAGTTCATCCCCGTGATGGACATATTGGCAACAATAGAGAACCACAGAAGCTCCCACATGGGAACGTATTTAGATGCAGAATAACCAGCAGCATTTGACACCAGACCAACCAAGGCAGTCACGGCAAAGTGGAACCCGGTCAACGTCGTAGCTGAAATAAAAAATTCAATCAAATTCAGTGACGAATTTAATAGTCGCAAGAGAATTGCCAATATCTAGACTAGCCGATTGCCGAGACAAATCGTGCCGAACCAAAGCGAAAGCGGGATTTACATAATCCATGCAAGCCGAAACATTTCCTCCCTCAAAAAGTTGTAGATGAACTTCTAGGATGGAGAGAGTGATGATTAAGTGAGCGCATGAAAACCGTATAAGAAAAATTAAACGCCCGGACGGCAACAGTGCCGGAGGAGATCCACACACCATAATTCAACGAATTCCAGGAAAGGCGACAGATCGGAAACCGAAGCATCGAGATGAGTCGCAATTTCGAATCAGATCCGCGAACGAACTGGGAAATCAGTTTCTTTAACCTCCCGATCGGATTAAATGCGACGCGCGCGGTTTGAAGCGGTGGCATAACGCGCGGCAGTTACAGAGATGAGGGGGAACACACTCACCGAAACTGAAGCCGTAGCCACTGGAGGACATGAGCTGCTTGTTGGCCATGATAATGCCGACGGAGCTCACCACGTTCATCGCCCACGCCCCCACATCGGACACCGCCGACGATTTCTTCTCGCTCTCCATCTCCTCCGACTCTATCTATCCAAGGAGCACGAACCTCCGAGCGGCGGAACTCCAACGGAAGAACCGAAAACCGATCGCGAGCGGAGATCAGCTCCGGATCTCGGCGCCGGAGACGACAGGCCGAAGCAATGGCGGAGACGGAGGACCGCGACGGAGAATCTGAGCTGGCCTCGGGGAGGAAGCCGCGTGGGAGGCGGCGCCGGCCGGCGACCGGATTGCAGAGGCAACGGCGGCGGCGGCGGCGGCGGCGCGCGAATCGAATCTCCGCCGCGAAGGGAGGAGCTCGAAGATCTGGGATCGGAGCGGAGCAGAGCAGAGAGAGGGAGAGAGAGGAGATGAGAAATGAGGGGGAGGCTTGGCTTGGCTTGGCTTGGCTCGTGTAATGGCCCCTCTCTTTCTCTCCCGATTTCTATCCCCAAAATCTCTCCCCCACGCTGCGTCGTCTTCGAAGACGAGTAGAGAGCGATTCAATTCAATTTTATGGACTCCGAGATGTTCTCTCTCCTTCCCCCACGCGTTAGCAATGGGGTTCGCACGTGTTCCACCGTGCGCCCTGTCCCTCCTTCGCCAAGTCGGCTCCGTTTTATCAAAACGGAATTTAGGTTTGCGGCAGTGTTTCCTTGTAACGCCTGCTTATGGAAATATTTAGATATTAACAATTATGAATAGTGAAAATTACTTTTTTATTAACCAATCATTTTAAGTGATCAGAAGTTATCATTCATGAGCAAATGTTTCTTGAATCATTTATTTTCTAATAAATAAACGAAGTCATAAGAACTTGGATTAATAAATTTTTCTACATTTTCTCATCTACGATGAATTTTGATCGAGAAGTCGAAATCTGGCGATGTCTATCTTATTGTCTCGTGAGGTCATGTTTTGACTCTGATATAAATTTTTTGAGAAAGAAACCGTTCGCAAAGTCGTCCGCCCATAGCATGGATGACGGGTCTTTGATCAGATCGGAAAATGGTCGAGTTATTTTTAAATCCTAACGCTAGAAAATTGGAAATTAATTTTCATCCCACTAATTTCTTTATTTCTTTTCTTTTTTATTGGGGGTGGGAGGGGTGGGGGGATGATTGTCGCCGTAGATCATGGACACCATGAAAACAGAGGGATCCAATCCAACAAAAACACATGTTGTCGCCCGATTTGTCAAACGGGATTCAACATCAAACCTTGATTTTCAATTAATTTAAAATACAAGGAGAAGCCGCCTAAGTTGGACACCCAAGAATATTCCTCATCCTCCGTCGGACATTTCCATGTGCCTCATTGGAATATTTTCGTCATTTCAATTTTCCTTTTTTTTTAAAACCTCTTATTAAAGTAAGTCATTTCGTAATTTGCCAAATTGACCGTTTTGGGCATGAGAGTCCTAAATGCGCAAAAGAGGGTAGTGCCTTACTCTAGTAGTACTGTGCGGGCGGCAACGGTGCAATCTGGCCTTTTCCGTTTTATTAATCATTTTCCCCTTTCTTTTTTATTTCTCCTCTTTCTTGGGAATTAATGTTTATGTTTAATTTAAGTGGGTGAGGGAAAAAAAAAAAGAAGAAGCTAAAAAGCGAGGGCAGTGACGGTGCCGACCTCCGTGCTCGCCACGTGGCATTAGGAAATGATGGAATTGGGAGGAGAAGGAGGAGACTCGTGGCGTGGGACCAAAGGGGAAAAACAGAAAAAGGGTAAAAAGGGACTAAAAGGCAAAATCTACCTTCCTTGCTTTAAACGGCACCATTCGATGCCTTCACGCCTGCTGCTTCTTTAGATATTTTATTAGGCGGATAAAAAAATTCTCCCCACCGCCGAACCAAATTTCATCCTTGATTGCAACATGCCCCCCGATTCAGCAAAATTAGAGACTTATTAGGCAGATAAAAAAATTAACAAATTAGAGATGCGAGGATATTAATGAAAATCCATATACATAATTGATGGTGACGCGTCAATATGAAGAGGGTAATATATATTTTTTTCATTATAAAAATATTTAGATTGAATCAATGATGGTGACTCGATCATCGTTTGATTATAAAAATATTTAGATTGAATCAATGAGCGATCATTATTTGTGGGGGTCGATAAGATGTTGCTCGATGAATGTGAATTGCGATTTCTATATGCGATTATGCAATTATCTAATTATCTAATATGATTGTGCGGAACAAATGCGATCCAAATTCAAGAGAAAATGAGGTGAAACTGGGCTGAAAAGATCTTGCCAAGAAAGAGCAAGCACTGAACTGCAAAATTATTGAATTCGAGGGGTCGATAGTGCAATTTTCTTTCCATTGGTAAACTAAGAAAATTTGTCGCGGCTGAGGAAGAGCTTGTTGATCTTTAACGCGTTGATACAGCGAATGTGGTATGAGCTACGTTAGTTTTTCACGTGCAGGCGTCTGACTAAAAAATAAAGAATAGCCAAAATTCTCAATTCGCTTGAAATGGAATTTTTCATCAGCTAGTGCTTTTTCCTGATATTTTTATTTCGAGAAGGGGAATTGGCCTTTTTCAATTAGTTGCGATGTTCCATAGAAGATATTGAAAAGGAAAGACGAAGGGGTCCGCTGCTCGATTCGATGCATCTGAGGTATTCTCGATGCATCACAGGACGGACCTGATTAACGATGCATGACTTCCCTTCAGACACGGCGAAGGTTAAACGGAAACATCCGAATCGGATCTAAAGTAGTTTTCACGTCCGCGCGCCATCGCTTCGAGCGAGATGAATATCGTCGCATGTTTCTTTCGTTATCAATCTTCTTGTCACAGCGAAAGATCGTGAGATTTTGGAAAATGCAAGGGTACCTACCTACAGCGGCAGTAGCATAAAGGGAAATTATAAAAACAAGTCCTCGCACTATCATAGGAACTCGGGTTTGGTCCACGTACTACATTTCTAATACATTAAGTCCCTCTACTAATTTGCGTCGGCAACTTAAGACCGAAATTCAGCTTTTCATCTAAGTGCGGATGGAATATGTTGAGTCAACACCGACAAATTCACGAATGACTTCCGTATCGTTTACGCTTTCGGTCATCATACTCTTTAAGAATATGTTATTTAAGTCCATGTACTTTATTTCACTTATAAAACTAGTCCTTAAATCGTTCTTCCAATAATAACTTGATTTCTTTTGTCGCATCTTTATCAGAAATTTGATGAAACTGTCCATTCGAAACCAATTTTTAAGTGGTGATTTTGATTGATGGCCCCATAAGAACTAATTCCATCAAATCCAAAAATCTTAACATCCACATTTTTAGTACAGATTCATCTACTTTTTTGGGAAAAAGAAAAGAACATTTATAAATAAATTATAACCACAAATTTAAGTCGTTATGTTGTAGCTAAAATATTTTAGAAAGTTTATAAGAACCCACCAAATTATAGTCTCATAAATGACTCCACATTACATTATTTATAAAGGCCTGAGGAAAATATTCCTTTCGTGTTTTGACGAAAAATTAAATTTTGTTCTTAAGTTGTGTTGGAGATAAATTGACGAGACGAAATTTATTACAGGGATCGAAACTGAATTCTGTAATGGCACAGGAAACGATTTTTGTAATTTTCCAAAAGGAAAAAGACAACGCCGCGTGAAGGAGCAAAGCAACATTTCATTCAAACCCAAAAGAAAAAGAGTGACAAAATAGGAAGTTTTGCCGTCCGAGAGTAGTAATGCCATCAAAGAGCATATGGGTCCATGAAGCCTGCCAAACCCGGAATCGCACATGGCAGATGCAATACCAGACTGGCATGTGCTGTGCGCGCGCGATTCGTTCAGTGTCCACGCTTTTTTGAGTACGAGATTTGCACCATCTAAGCATGTCCTGTCCCGCAGAGAAAACATGGCCAGTGCAGATGTCATACGCAAGAGTTCCATTAGCTGTTACATTCACCGCGAGCTCGACAACTTGACAAAGAAAGCTGAGCTAAAGGGCCGCTCGAATACCGATCTTTGTAACTTGATATTGGCTTGCATTGTTGGTGGGTAACGTGCTATCAATATAAAGTTTCATAGCTGCTGAAACCTGCCATAAAGCTCATTCATCCCAATTCTGTGACTTTGTTTTGGTCATCTGCCAAATAATCTTTCGCCACCCTTCAAATAAATTACAATGTAACGATGACAAGAATGGAGGGAGCGTCCACATCCAGAGCGAAAATTTACAACATGCACCAATTAGCCTACACAGGAATGTCTAAAGCGGCTATAGTGCGGTAGTGGGCGCAGTGGGCGGCAGCCGGAGAACTTGCTGGAGCATTCTGGCTGCAAGACGCTGTGTAATTCCACCAGCAACACGCCCTCCTAAGCTGCGGGCTTCAGGCTCTTGAAGGACCTGGTCAGAACATGCTTTACGAATTAGCTTACGTACTCATCCTAACCTAAGTTAGGTTTCGGCAGCTCCATCCAACAAATCATGGGTTAAAACTCATGATTCAGCAACCTGACTTTGACTCCGAATTAACCCCCGATGCCCCCATCAAAACTTCTACTGAGAATAATATCAGGCATGTCACAGCACTTTCTTCTAAATGAGAATGACTTCAGACACTCACAGTGGGCCAAGTGGGGAAATTCCGGTGTTAAACCAAGAGGACAGCATCACAACTGTGATTTTGGTTTGGTTCGACTGTGGCTTAAGCTTTTGACGCTAGCCATACACTTTGAATATGGAAATCTGGCTTTCATTTTGTAATTCATCTCAGCATTTTATATTTGTATTCAACATTCTATATATATACATATTAGAATGCTCTAGTGAACTAAAAGCCATATGTGAAAGCCACTTCCCAGCTTCTTTCTTTTATAGCAGATACTAAAGATGGGGACAAAGGATAAAAGGAAACCCACCCTCCCAATCCCAAAAGCCAGGAACATCACTAGTTAATCAGCAAGGTAATTGTTCACACAAAGCATTAGTAGTGGACTTGTCATGAAAGTTCAATTTCACAACATAAGATGAATTCCTAGCACCAGTAGTACTTAAAGTCTTACTTGCAGAATAGGTTGTAGAAGGTTCGGATCAAAACTTTGAGAGGTTCTCAGAAGTCCCCATATCCTCATGACTTGATCCCTGAGATCTATCATGCTTTTCAGTTCTTCACCATTCATCACGAGAGGTCCATTAGCATTCCCGTTGAATAATAGACTCCGCATAAATGCAGGAGTAGAATTATATCCATCAATAACTGAACCAAGGACAATAGCTTCTGTTACACAAACAGACTCCTTTGCCACCAAAACCCGCAATTCTTCCCCATCAGGGCCCAATAACAGCTTCAAAACTGGTTGCAAAGCATCTTTTGCTGAAAAGTCTCTATCTTTTCTACCTTGTTCAAGTAAGTTTTCAAGTCTATTCCACCTGCAAAAGAGTATCATTTCTTGTCAATGTCCAAAAAATATAATAACGCTCGTTACACAAAACAAAGATAGCGGCAGTTACATGCCTAAACCTCCCATCCTTGAACAGCAACTCGATAAGAGCATCCCTCAGATACGGATTTGGATCAGTGAGAAGCCTCTTAGCAAAATAAGGATACGAAGCAGCCAGCACCTTGAAGTTAGGATCAGCATAAAGTGCTAAACCTTCTAGCACGGTAAGGGACCTCAATATCAAAGCATAATATGCAGGCACTGCAGAGACATGGTCATGTCAAAAAGTCAGACTTGCAAACTTCCATGCAAAGAGAAGAAAAGCATACATTCTCTGTTGGCTGTTATAAAATAAAAAAAAGGGACATTTATAAAATAAGGGTTATGTTAACGTGATTGCCCCCAGGGCATTTGGTAAGCATAAGTATGTTTCGTTTTCCAAAGCACTGATCACACAAAATACAAGTAAAACGCTGTATTGAAAAATTGCAAACTTTCTCCATATAGTGCCTTAACTAGTGCCTATGCAACCATTAACAAAATCCGTTAAATAAATTATTGTTGATTTATTTGTCCCCAATTGGAAAAATCTTCAAACAGTAGCAACCAGTAACCAAGGTAGCTGAAGAGGCACAGCTTGAGTTCAAGGTCCATTAGAAGCAGAATGCAGATGCAGAAAAATCAGTAGAGGCACAACTCACCATTGAAAGGATACTGATACAAAACAGCACCCAAGCCATCAACTAAGGTTTTGAAGTTCAGTTCACTGACAGTTGCATTAAGCGCATCATCAAAAAAGTTCCGAAGAGCCGGCACAATTGGGGCTACATCCACATCAGGTGCGAGAAAATCTAGAGCATAGTAGTCACGAGCCATAGCTTCGTAATCCCGATTAACGAGATGAACCACATGACCGATTATAGCAAGCCTCGCGTCCTCTGGGGTCTCACTCATCATCCCAAAATCAAGAAAAGCAAGTTTACCATCAGGTGTTGCCAAAAGATTACCAGGATGAGGATCTGCATGAAAATATCCATACTCAAGCAGCTGTCTCAGACTGCACTGAATGCCTGCATTCACCAAATCCAGAACTTTTAAACCTTGTCTCTCGATTGCTTCCTGCTCATTTAGTTTGACTCCATCCACCCATTCCATTGTTAACACTTTGCCACTTGTATAATCCCAAAAAATATCAGGGACAAGGACATCTGCCTTGTCAGCATACAACTTCTTAAACCTCCTTGCATTCTGCCCCTCCTGCAGACACCTGTCAAAATTAACAATCAAGCCCAACAAAATCTTATAGAAGGGCTTACCAAATCACACAACAGCAAAGAGATCTTATGAACTAACTATACATCTTAAGAAGCTAGTGCACCTTCGAGTTAAAGGCCAAATTTGAATGGTGGTGCGAGCATCTATCTATACCCTAGGTTCATAAGGAAGCTAACCTGCACGTAGTTGAGCTCCTGAAAAACTCTTCGAGCAAATTCATCAATAAGAGCAACGACATCACTGGTAATTATGTCGACGTATTTATTGATGAGAATTCCAAGACCTCTTATCAGGTAGAAGTCGAGTCCTATAGCTTCTTCGATACCTGGTCTTTGCACTTTTACAGCAACTAATTGATTAGAATATCTCAGCCGCGCTTTGTAAACTTGCCCTAAACTTGCTGCAGCTATTGGAGAAGGGGATATAGATGAGAAAATCGAATCAAGGGTCAGCCCCAACTCTTTCTCAATGCAGGCAAATGCTTCGGTATCTGGGAATGTGGGCAGAGCATCCTGTTGTGGTAAAAATAAAGGCAATAAATCGTTAGAAAACTTGCTCTATCTCTCCAGTCTTCCTCTATTATCCTGAATATTATCGTACAAACAAATGAGATGTAGAAACTCCACTTTAATGATTTGAGATGTACAAACTTAACAAAATAATATGCTAAGAATGTAAACAAAAATGCCCTCTTGATTCTAATGCAATCTTCACATCTGAATTGACATAAATGCGTTACTCATGCATGCACTAGAGTTCAGGTTGATCGATTCTTATAAGGAATCGAGCAGTGCCATAATAACATGTCTGTATTACATTAAGTGCAATCTCAGAGCACACAGATGCACATGTCCAGAGATGAAGCAGTACCTGAAGTTCAGAGAGCTCCTCCAAGTACTCAGGAGGGCAGAGATCGGGCCTCGTCGACAGCCCCTGTCCTATTTTAACGAAGGTCGGCCCCAATCTCGTAAAAATCCTTCTCAACTCAGCACCTCGCTTCCTCTTATTCTGATCAATCTGTCCATTGCTTTGATCCAGCAACAGCTTAATCGCGAAAGAACCTAGCGAGACCAATATCTCCAGCGTTCTCCCCACCGCCTAACGAAATTTAATTCTCAATCATCCAAATGAACCAGGATTCAATCTCTCCCGCGAAACTCAAAATCTACGCGCGTAAGCTCACAAAATACGCTCATAAGCACATAACATCCAGCATAAATTACAGCTTAGTCATCGGTAGAGAGAGAGAGAGAGAGAGAGAGAGAGACCTTGATAGGGCGAGAGCCATATCGGCGAGAGAGGAGCTCGGAAGAGTAAACGGTGGCATCGGCGGCGCGGGCCATGGCTCGAGCCTCGGCTTGGATGTCCTCAGCTCGGTCAACGCTCAGCACCGGCACGACCGCGACGCCCCTGCCTCCTCCGCCGCCGCCGCCGCCGTCCCTGGCCTCCGGCGGACCCCGAGGCCTCGCCTCGACCAGGGCCGCCCTGGGAGCCGCCACTCTCGCCGCCGCTCTGCCTCCATGGACGGACCTCGGGACCGGAATCGGACGCCACGACGGCGAGGACACGGTGAAAGCACCGGCAGACATGGGCGGTTCGGTCCAATGGCGAAGGAAGCGACACGACGGGATTTCAGGATTGGACCATGAGATTTCTGCCTCCTCCCCTCGGTTTTTCAGAAGATTTTAGAGGGGTAGGGGAGCGACAGAGGCTTCTCTATTATTCTGGCTGGTATTGCATGTACGCGTGTCCATTTTTAAGCGGCTGGTGGTAATTTTTCCCCTTTTTTTCATAATTTTTCTGCTCTGAATTTTTTCCTGTTTTTCTTGTTTCGTGCAATTTTTTCCATTTCTGTTCCGTCACGCTCCGAGGGATCCAATCTGCTCTCAGACCAAATAGGGGAGGAGGTACAAAAAACAAACCGGGATGCAAATTTTCACGGGCATTCGAACGTGGGACATCTCATCGTACTTTCCCAAATAAAGAAGGGATAATACCTTAAAAAAACTTCAAATTGGTACACTTTGTGACGATTTTACCATAAACTATTTTTTTAACCACCAAAAACCTCAAACCTGGTATCTTTTGACAAATTTATCATAAACTGATACATTTGTGACAAATTTACCCTATGTTAGTTTTCGTTGAATTTTATTATCAAATTATTAAGTTAAATGACACGTGACAGTTAACCAATATATAAATTTAGGATTTTACGTTCTATTTGTCACAATTTACAATTTTTATGATTTTTTTGTGGTATTAATCCAATTTAGCATAGAGTATATTTGTCACAAATTTACCAAATTTATGGTTTTTTGCGATCGAATAAATTAGTTTGTGGTAAATTTGTCATGAATGTATAAGTTTAGGGATTTTTATAATCGGTCGGGGTAAATTTGTCATAAGTTTACCAGTTTGGGGTTTTTCATTGTCAAAAAAATGGTTTGGGGTAAATTTATCACAAGTGTACGGTTTATGGTTTTTTAAGGTATTATCCCAATAAAGAACAGATACTTCAGAATCGAAGCTAGAAGATGTAAAAAAAAAACCTCCCTTTTAATTTTTGAGTTTTTTGGAATCAATTTCTTTTTAATTCGGGTAATAGATAGAAAAAGACGCATAAAAGTAGTTTGGGTTCAATTTGATTATACATTGTCTTTCTTCCAATGAACGCCTTCCAAAAAAGCCTTCTCACCGCTATCTTTTATAATTTGACTCAATTTTATTTAAATTGAAACGAACAGTAATCTCAAATTTGTATTATACAATTCGCATTGCAAATACATATGCACCAAGCATGTTCCAATAAGTTTGGGTGTTACCGTAGAAACCCAAACCATTGACACCCATCAAACGAGTGGAATTATCCATAGTTGCTGGAAAAAAATAATTTTAAAGAAATCATATTTACTGACAAAAAAAAGAAAAGAAGGAAGAAATTATATTTTATCACACACCAGCGCGGTGCACCTAATGAAAATCGCACAACAGGTATTAAAACCAATGCAGATGGTGCTTTTCCCGCTCATTATCAATATTAGCAGGTGACTAGTAACTTTTCATGTACTTTATTAAAATTCAATCTCGAATTTAAGATAGGCTCTTATTATATGAGTTCGGGGCGGGATTGGCTGTCGTGAATCCACGTTCCGACGAGCGCGGGTACTCGAGAAAAACGTTCGTATTCGACCCGTTGAACTTTCATTATTTTCTTAAGTGAAGCGCCGCGCCATTGTCTGCCGAAGAGATCAAACGCGGCACGAAACGCCGTTCTGTCGAGCTACCTTCCAGGAGATCTTCCTTCTTTTCCTTGAACTACAGGCGGATAATACAGTCCGAGACAAGCGCAGACGAACAAACAGACAAAAGAAATTATCCATTTTGAAGAGGACAAATGGAAAGAAAATCAACAGGAAGTTCGGTGCTCCGGTGCAACTGCTCAGTGCTCACCACTCGTGGTGGGGACTTGGAGGTGGAGTCGCTTTCGGGTCGAGAGAAATCAAAGCTCAGCTGATCTTTTTCTTTGAAAAAATCTCACCCGCAAAGACAAATTTTTATATAAATACAAAGAAAACAAATGAATATATTGACACTTTGAAAACTTGAAGAAATGGCAAAGTTTACTAAAAACTTCATAAATGTATTGTACGTGTACTGATTCAGCCTGCCAATCGACAAAGGAAGAAATAAGAAAAAAGATCAGAAAAAATTCCAACAATACAAAAAATTGTCTACATTAACTCCGACTATGTCAAAAAATTGCCCCCACAAACTATATTGGAAAATTGTTAAAATTTTTATAACTAAATTAGTCAAATTGAAAAGTTTAAAATTAAATTAGTATTAGTACAATGGAATTATGACTCTTATGATAATTATCCAACGAGAAATATCATACAAGTCTTAGAAAATTCAAAACGGGATAATTATAACCTAAAATTCGTTCAAGAAAATGCAACCAAGTGTTTCTATCAGCTTCATCTATTTTGAGTGACTGGAAAATTCCGATATGAATTTTTTGGACAGTTGCGAGGATAGATTTGCTCGGCGTCCACGTCGGCAAGTTTTTATTCGCTCATTGCGAAAGCGTGGCAATCGCGAAATGGGCTTTTCGGCCCAAAAAAACCGCGGCTCACCTAGCTCGGAAGGCCCAAGTTCCAACCGGGCCCAGCTCACGCGACCTCCACACCATCCGTGACGATGAACATCAATCGGAGAATCGAGAAAGCACGACGCACCCGTCGCACTCAGCCCGAAGGCACACGCAGACCCGAGAGAGTGCGCATCCTCCCGCCGGCGAGAGGGGAAGGGGCCGTTCCGATGGCGTCGTCCAGCAGCGGCCTCACGTTCAAGCTCCACCCGCTGGTGATCCTCAACATCTCCGACCACTACACCCGCGTCAAGTCCCAGCTCCACCCGCCGCCCTCCGCGCACCACTGCGCCCCCGCCCCCGCCGCCACCAACGGCGCCGCCGATCTGTTCGCCCCGGCGGCGCCGGCGCCGGCCGATCCCCCGAGGGTGTACGGGTGCGTGATCGGGGTCCAGCGGGGCCGCACCGTCGAGATTTTCAACAGCTTCGAGCTCCTCTACGACCCCACCACCCACTCGCTCGACCGGGCCTTCCTCGACAAGAAGCAAGAGCTCTGTTGAGTCCACCCTTCCTCATCCCCTCCCTAACTTTCGTTTCCCGCATCTGTTTATGATTGTCGACGGATGATGTTTGGGATTGTTTGCTTCGGTTCTGCGGACGGAGGAGTTAGGGTTTCGAGCTTAGTATTTTCTGATTTTTTCTTTCTTTTCGCTTTTTAATCCGCGACAGATAAGAAGGTCTTTCCGAATTTCTATGTGCTTGGATGGTATTCAACGGGGAGCGATGCCGAGGAATCCGATATGCACATTCACAAAGCTGTGAGTAATGATTTTGTAGTCCTCTAGTTGATAGTGATCTTTGCGTTTTGTATTGATCCTTGTGTTTG
Source organism: Eucalyptus polyanthemos subsp. polyanthemos (assembly GCA_017140185.1). Classification (NCBI taxonomy): domain Eukaryota; kingdom Viridiplantae; phylum Streptophyta; class Magnoliopsida; order Myrtales; family Myrtaceae; genus Eucalyptus; species Eucalyptus polyanthemos. Next base: position 48,531,273 of record CM029462.1, read on the forward strand.
AGCCTGAGTTCGACATAGAGAGTGTCTTTCTCGGTGTTCGCTCTAGCATTTTAAGGAAATAAGGTTGGAAAGTCGCTGTCATAGAGTATTTCTAGTGATGGTTCGAGTCTGAAGTTGTAGACTTCAAATTCTCCAGTCATAGTATGTAGTGCATTTTGTTGGTATCCTGAATGGTGGATATTTCACGTGATACTTATTGATCTTTTCTCTTTTATTTATTTTTTGTGGTGGGACCCCTTTTCAAGTCAGTAGACGAAGCTCACTTGCGAGCTGCAACCCCTGTCCAAGAAAATGTTCTCCACAGACAGATTCAAGTTTCTCTGTTTATTGTGTGTTGGGTGTCTAGTGTATCCTGAGTGTCGATTGATAAGGCTGATAAGATATATTTGGCAGTTGATGGATATCAATGAAAGCCCTGTCTATGTTCTTCTCAATCCTGCAATTAATCATGCCCAGAAGGATCTACCTGTTACTATCTACGAAAGTGGTAAGTGATTTTTATGTCCTTTTCTGAAAGTTCATTGATTGTCTTGTTATCAGTAGGGGAAATCTATACTCATTTCTCACCAACATAATGTCTGCCATTCCCCATTCTCACCTTGTGAGTGTTCTGGTGCATTGGCCAGAGAATATATTGCCTCTTCGCCTTCTTGGTATTTAGTGTTTTAGTAGCATTTTATACATGAAAGAGGCAGGTTTTTGTCACAGTCAGGAGTCTAGGATATTCTTAGATTTCTTTAAAAAAAAATTGTTCTGGGAGAGTTTTGATACCATGCCTTATGGAACATTTTTCGGAATATTTGCTTCTGCCGTTTTTGTGGCAGACTATCTAAGAACATTTGTTGCTACTCTAATGTTTACTGAAACTTTTAGTTAATTTATTTCTCACAACTAACAACACTAGATGATTTTTCCTGTATATTGGATGGTTATCTACACAACCATAGAGCTGCATGTCATAGATGGGATTCCACAACTTATATTTGTCCGGGCTAGCTACACCATTGAGGTATGTCTGTTTATGTTGTTGTGCATCAGATATTTTTCTACTTGTTCTGAACCAGGATAATTGAATTGTTTGTTCCTTTCTTTAAAGACGGTAGAAGCAGAAAGGATATCGGTCGATCATGTAGCTCATCTAAAGCCATCTGATGGAGGTACAGCGGCAACTCAGTGTAAGGACTCATCGCCCAGTCCATTATCTAACATCATCTGCACAATACGCATCACGACTCCCCTCCCTCCCAAAAACTGAGAGCAAAAGTTATAAGGTGGAGGAGAAAGAGAAGGTTCTCTGTGGATAAGAGTACAAATAAGCATGATGATAGCACTCATGCTCTCTCTTATTTCACTGAAGGAAAAAAGAACTAAATCCCACATCTTTATTGGCATGTGTTCTTCTGCAGTGGCTGCTCACCTCACAGGAATTCACAGTGCCATCAAGATGCTGAATAGCCGAGTTAGAGTGCTTCATCACTACCTTCTTGCAATGCAGAAAGGTATGTAGTGTTAAAGAAGTGTGAGGGGCCCCCCTCCACAAAGTTGTAGCCCACCCACTATTGAATGTGACTTGGACAAGAGAATGAATGAATGGATGTAATTTGAAAGAGATGACGAGTATTCTAACGACTTTGTCATTAGCCAAGTTTATGCCCTACCAGAATATTTCTTGCACGCATGGAAAAACAGATGAACCAATTGCTCCCATCTATGTATCCCTGAAATGTGACTTCTGTTGCTTCAATGTAAAGTGGATTGCCGCATAAAGACGTGTATCTACTATCTATGGGTATGACTAGTACAGCTTAGAGTATGTACTGATTGCACTTGCAGGTGAGATTCCTTGTGAAAATTCTCTGCTGAGACAAGTATCTAGTCTTCTCAGAAGATTGCCAGCTATTGAATCAGGGAAATTTCAGGATGACTTTTTGATGGTAAGTTTTCTTTTTAGTTTAACATGCCCTGAAGTTGAGGTTTTCTATTTTCTTTTTTAAATTACTTTTTATATGTTAGTTGCTGAGCGATTTTATTTTCACCTTCTTCCCTAAATTCTTCTCCAATTTGCTAATCTTCCAGGAGTACAATGATACGTTGCTGATTACTTACCTGGCCATGCTCACCAACTGCTCAAGGTATGAACAAACTTTTGAATTACTTACTTTGGACTCATAATGAGTATGTTTGGGAGTCACGATTTCAGAGGAAATACTATGCTGGACCATCTTCTGGGTGATAAGGCTTTGTTCGGACAGGAGGATTGTGTATATAAATCAAACCATACATGTCATGTGCCTGAAAGATGAGACAAGTTATTAGCTGAATCTGGACGATTCTATAAGTTGGAATTTTCATCAGGAACAATTTGACGTGGATGACGTCTCCCTAATATTTGACTTTTTGTGCAATCTACTTGTTAGAAATTGCTCCTAGCAGATATGGTGTTGGAAAACCTTCTCCAATATTTAGCCTTTAGCAATGCAATGCATCTTCACAAGTTTTCAAGTTAGTCCGTCCGTAGGAAGCCTAGGAACATGATAAACCTTGGGTACAGGTCAGCTAAGCTTTTGGGAAAGTAGCAAAGTTAAGAGCTTTCTTTTGTGAAATTTACTTAATTCTGGTTTGTGTGCTTTCTAAGGTGCACAGACAAATTGATAATGGTTGGATTGATATTAACTTGTCAATGCATGTGTTTGCTCCCAACATTGTGAGGCTTCATTTCAGAAACTCAGATAATTCTTCTTCTCTTTGCAGCACAATGAACGAACTAATTGACAAATTCAACACCGCTTATGACAGACACAGTAGGAGGGGAGGAAGGGCCCCTTTCGTTTGAAATATTCCTTGTTTCTCTTGGACCGATTGATTATGGTTCTCCATCTCTCCCGGCATCGTGCTTGGTTTGTGGCGTACTGTCAAAGTCTAGGCTTGTGCATGACGCAAGCAATCATGGCCAACACATCGAGCATGTTTCAACCAAGGCCCATACCGCATAGAAGATGGGATCAGGGAGATGAAATCGAAATCTGATAGAAATCTTTATACATTTGCACTTTACTAAGGTTCTCTCACTATTTGCTTGGGTTGTTGGGTCCTCCTGGGCATTTCGTAGTTCCTGGGGCTAACGATAGTGAAATGGGGAACCTTGCTAAAAGATTTTCATAATTTATCGGCATGTTTTGACCTTTGATGTTGCCTTGAGATGATGTTCTGGTATAGCTTTTAGCGTCTTGTAGTAATTCTATACTTTAACTTCATGGATTTTGAGCTTTGGCGCCGAACTTGTTTACTTGGATCCTGTATACGGCTCATGCGTTCTCTTCTATGTCCCATCTCTTTTATCCAATAACTTTGTTAACTTGCTGGGATAACGGGTCAAATTCTTGTAGGCCTTCGAGGATGTCAAGTGGTTGATATTTGTATATAAAACAAAAGCAGTGTGATTCGTACAAATAAACAAATGTGGACAAACTTCATTTTCGTTTTATTCCAGCTCTCATCGGGAGTGTTTTTCAACATTCAGCATGTAACAACAAACTTGAAGTTCTTGCCCAGCGGCTTTGGCCACTCCCAAATGCGGAATCGATGAGAGAAGATAACAAATCGGCAAAGTGAATCATGCTCCCTCGAAAAAGCTCTCTTTAAGCTTCAAACAGACAGTTCGGTTTTGGAGACAATAACCCCATCGCTATCTGCATACAACCATTCGCCCTCGTGGATCAGCGTGCCGGCGATGTAGACAGGAACATGCTTTTCCCCAACCCTTTTCTTGCTCGGTTTCAGGGGATTCGAAGCCAAGGCCCTAATGCCAATCGCGCACTCATTGACGTCGTCCACGTCTCTAATGCAGCCATTCACAACAATCCCAGCCCATCCCATGTTCTGAGCCAACTGTCCCATGTTCCCACCCACCAGTGCACGTCTCAAGCTTCCTCCGCCATCGATGACCAGAACTCTCCTTTCGCCTCTGGTTTCGAGCAGCTCATGAACCAGAACGTTGTCCTCGAATACCTTGACAGTGACAACAGGACCCGAGAACGTTTTCTTCTGACCATATATCTGGAATACAGGATGCAGCACACGCAGGTCGCCACTTGCTACGATTGACGCGTTTGAGTCGCACACTGCAGCTATTGCCAGAGAAGCCATTGTGTTATCCTGCAATATTGGTTGGTTAGTTCTTGACAATCGGCGATCCAGTTATAATTTTCACTGAATCCCCTGAACAGAAAGCTGATTATCGAGAAAAACACCAACAATCCACATTAGCTCTCACTGAATTCCCTCAGTAGAAAGCCAATAAGATATGGACCTATGGTGGAACAGTCACATTCCTCTTTATCGCACAAGTAAAATTTCCATTACCAGACTGCCTACATCATACATCAATCTATAGGAATACCTATATGATGCGTGCATGACCTCAAACAATGTGTACATGTGCACATTCTGCAGACTGATGCACTGGAGGTTCTGTTTCCCGGAGGAGATGAGAAAAATAGCTAGTGCACACATAACCTTATGCCATGAGATCTGCATAGAAGTTGCAGCTGCAACAAACATATGTAATGTACCTCACGAGTCAAGAAATTTCATAGCTGCAACTCTATGTATTGCTCCTTGAACCATATTTTCCTAGCAACGAGCATCACTAGAAACCATTTAGACTGTTCCGAAATGATTTAGAGATCAGTTTTAACATTGTCAAGGGATTATTCATTCAACTTAAGTGTTATAGCGGATGATTTCACTCCAAAAGCCATTGAACCAGGTTTTTTTTTGGGTCGTGGCCATTGAACTAGTTCAGTAGTACCATTTAACCTATCTCATTGATCATTGCATCCTTTTCTATAAATCCCACATCATTTGCCACGTAATAGGTTAGGTTTATATGTTGAACCCTCGAGAACGCCACAGGCCCACAGCTAATTCCCGTATGATCTCTGAAGCATTTGTTAGAATTTTCAAGAATCACTTTTTCAGTAACACGAGTTTCTGCACAGCACAACTCGCAATACTCCACATTTGTTAATGAGATTTATCAAATTCAAGTTTTGGAAGACAGCAATCAGGCAGTTAGCTAACATCAATAGAACAGAATAAATGAACTACAAAGTCAACGATAGTGACACTGGAATTTCATGCCATTTGTGTGATGAGGGTTATCAGATGCGATTGCAAACTTATCACCACCAGAGTATATCCTAAGGCATCTATCCGTGGATGACACCGTCGCTCGGCCTCTCATTAGCATGTTCAACCGGCAAATTCCTCCTAATTTTCTTTAGGGCGAGTGGCTCGAGCTAAACCGGGACAGGATAACGAGTAACAGTAACAATCTTGTTTTTTTATGATCCGGAGTCAACGTCCCACGTAAATATGGAGTTGAGCAGTAAGCCGAGGTAGACTGAAATCACATCATGAAGCCGCAGAGAACTTCCGGAAAAACAAAAAAAAAAAAATAGTGCTTCCCCTCGATGAAAACAAATCAAGAAACCACCCGTGAACCCAACTAGAAAACGCAGGAATGAAACAGACAAAGTACAGACTTGTTAATACGAGGCTTAACCATCCATCCCCATAAACTGATCAAAGGCAACTAGGAACGACTAGATTAATGCATTTGCTCCCTGGAACTCTCCATCGTGCTGGCCGGCGAGGCTCGACCTTGCTAGCGCCGCCCAGGCCGCAAGGGTGACCTAGCATTGGGCTGGTGAGGCTCGCCCTCGCTGGATCTGGCGAGGTCGAGCCTCGCCGGCCATGGGTGAGGCTCAACCCTCACCAGATCCGGCGAGGGCAAGCCTCACCGCCCAACGCAAGGTGGCCGGTGAGGTCCGGTGAGGTTGACCTCACCAATTGTCGCCTCTGGTCAGTCGCCAAGGTCCGGCGACCGGCCGGAGGAGGAAGGAAAAAAGAAAAAGGAAAATAAAAATATTCAAAAATATTATTAAAAGTTGTTAATGTTAATACCAATGAAGCCATGTTAACCGGCTAGCATCCAATCATTAAAATCTAGTCAAAATTGATCGGAAAGAAGCTCAATCAAATAAAAATGTTTAGAACTAAATCAGCAAAAAAAAAAAGATTGAGGACTAAATTGACATAAATACAAAAGGTTTTCGGTTGTTTTAACACTTTTCCCACACTTTTTTTTGTTCTTTATAATACCATATCAGAGGCCAACTAACGCTTCTACAAAACCATCAAGATTTGACTCTGTTTTAAACTCCAACGAACAGAACTCTCGGACACGTAATTTTAAAGAAATTCTTCGTTTCTAACAAAGAATCCGATGCTACTAACAAAGGGAAAAGTCAGCAAGGATCCACGAAGGGGTACGGAAAATATTAATGAACTTGAATGCTGAGCGAAGCTAAGTAGATAATAATACAGAATAAGAAAGAATAGAAAAAGAGAAAAGAAAGAACGGGGGGGCTTACACGCTGAGCCGAGAGAAACGAACAGAGAGGCCAGTGAAGAGAACCCAGAAGGGGAATTGGTGGAGCACGTGTGGACTGCTATGGCGCTGTCAGTATGGAATGCGGATAAGCCTTTGGGATTCACTTATTTAATGGATGAAAAAGTTGGCGGACCATGGTTTCTGCGCGGCCGCTGACGTGGTCTGCAATGTAATCTGCGCCGAGTGGGAAGTTCTGCTGCAACGGGGTGGCCTTTCAGGGTCCTTTCCCGCGCAAGAACAGTCTTGATAAGTGTACTTGCCAAACTTCACTTATCACAATTTGGAAACATAAAAAGATATATATATGTGTGTGTGTCCGGCAAAAGATAATCTCAAATATCTTCATATTTTTAGATAAAGATCCGAAATAGATCTTATTTTAGAAAAGAACCTAAAATGACCTTAGTGATTTTAAATAAAGACGTGACTTCACCAATCACTAGCTAAAATTTCTGAAGAGTAAAGTATTTTCATCCAAATTTTCTTTTCTCTTCTCTTTTTCTCTTTTTTTCTTTTTTGATGTGGGTTGATGGCTACGAGGCTACCCTCCCCAGATCTTGTGAGAGTTGGCCCCGCTTGAGGTTGGCGAGGGCCAACCTTGCAAATGGGTGAGGGTTGGGCAAGGCCCTCATTTGTGGTTAATGTGGTTGGCCCTCACCCAGCCCTCTGTGGGTATCACAAGCGGTCAGGCCAACCATCAGTGAAGCAGAAGAAGAAGAACTAGAAAAAAAAAGGAAAATGGTAAATGATGAAAATACTCTTGATCGTCGAAAAGTCAGACTATTATTTAAAATAGATATAGCCACTTCAAGCTCTTATCTGATAAAATAATGACACTTTGATCCTTTATTTGAAACAAGGTCTACTTTAGACTATTCTCTTGAATTTTTTCTATTTATCCAAAGCATTTCACTCTTTCAAAACATGTTAATTTTCTATTTTCAAAATATGACGACATAAGTTATTAATAACTTGTAGTAATTTTAACTAGTCTCGAGAGAATAGCCATTAACCGAGCCCTCTCTAAATATAAATTCATATTAAGGGTGCATCTGTTTTTTTTTTTTTTTTTTTCTAAAGGTTGTGTTTGTTTAAGTAAAGTATTTTTCATGGATTATTTTTTTGAACCTTCATGCGTTTGATGTACTAAAAATGATCAATTAACGGAAAATAGTATATGTTCCTTTATCATGAAGTTTCCTCTAAAGTAAGGTATATTAATTTAGTGCAAAAAAAATTTTGCCAACTAATTTTCTGAACTTTCATGCGTTTGGTATACCGATAAATAACGAGTCAACAAAAAACTATTTACGATTTTGATACATAAAAAAATAAAAAAAATCATTTATGATAAAAAATATATGCATTCTTAAAGTTAGAAATATCCTGAAAAATGAAAGTATTTTCCTAAATCCAACATAAAAAAAAAAGTAGCATGTGAACAACCATTGAATCTAAAACAACACCACACGTGTGGCTTACCAGGAGAGCAGTGCGCGAATGATCCCCTAAGGGCCCGCCAAATCTTCAGTGCCCGACCGGGAGGGGGTCGGGCCAGGACCAGTCATAATCACCAGTCAAGAAGTAAACAAAAATAAATCAACATTAAAATCTCATTAAAGCAATTTCTCGAAACCCAAATCAATCCCACCCCTTACAATAATTTACAAAAGTAGGCTCACACATGTGCAATACTATCAATTGTTCATAAAATCTAGGATTAATACTACAAAAAATTCAAATTGATATATTTGTAATAATCCAAACTAATTTTTTAACCACTAAAAACTCTAAATTAGTATATTTGTGATAAATATAACCAACCACTAAAAACTCTAAATTAGTATATTTGTCTTTCATAATCCCATTAATGAAATACGAATCTCAAGTTGACTCGTGGAAATGCATTCCGGGAATTAACTTCAAACGAGGAATACCCTGAAAATTCTGCCCCGGGGGAAGGGAGAGGGGACCATCTCTTCGATCAACCTAAAGTCACTCCTCCTTCCCCGAATCGAAAAGGAAACGAACTACAATCGAGGAAAAGAAATAAAGCAGAGAAAGGGAAATACTCACCGAAAATAGAAAGAAAGAAAGATAGAGAGAGAGAGAGAGGAAAGAATAAAATTGAAAATATTCTTTGGCAACAAGAGGAGAAGCCGCACGCTCTCATCCCAAATTCGAAATCCGCTTTTTTTATTCCGGGGGCGACACGCTGTGCGCACGAGTCACGAGCTTCGCTGTACGCAGTAAAATCTCAGAAAATCGATTTTTTCGGAAATTTTAAAAATAAAATAAAAAAATAGCAAAAAAAAGAAGAAAAAGAATAGAAAAGTCGGGGGGAAGGAAAGGGGTAAAAGAGGACTCGTGACGACGACGCACTGTTTGAGACGCTCGTGCGCCCAAAAGGAGCGGTTTAAATCCCGTAACCCACTCGATCAAAATTTCGAGGTTCGTGCCGGGACAAATCGGGTGGATGCTTGCTTGCGGTGGGGGCGGGCGGGCAACAACGACAGACGAGGAGGGGGACAGGAACATACGGTGGGGCTCATGCGCACGCGACCAAAACCCACGATGCAATGAGTTCAAAGCGAAAGTGTCGGCAGCGAGGGAGAGCATCTTAAGCTCGTTACCGAGTTAATTTTCGTCGGGTCAGTCCACGATGCTCTTTGGCATATCATTACTTATAGCCAAAAAAGAAGAAGGAAAAAGACAGCCCCGCCTTTAATTTTATTCATTTCTGAATTCCGAGAAAATGTAGGAATTCGGAAAAAGGGAATCCCAAAATATTTTCAAAAGGAGATCTATTTTGGAGAGCTCGGTCTCGACTGTCAGTTCCGCGGTACTACTCGAAAGTGATGACTCCACTCTTCCTTAGGCCCCCCAAAGTTTGTTTTAATTAATTAAAGAGCATGATTGCAATGTTCTATTTGACAAATCGTCCTCTTTCTCTAATTTAACCTAAGTTGCAAGGAGATGGAACACGTGAATCTAAGCGGTTGTTGATGTGGCGCAACGGCGATGATTCTTTCTGAAATTTTTTATTGAAAATAACTTGTCAATATTTTCATTTTGGAAGTTTTTTAACACCTTTTCTAACAATGAGGAAACCGACCTTAGAAGCGAGCATTTCGCCCCATTTTCTTAAATTCAGCAATTATTGCACACGCTTGTTTGGAAGAGAAAAAGGGAAGAGACTAATTATAATTAAGTTTCTATGAAAATAAAAGCCAGGTCTGTGCCAGATTTGTGCTTATGATGAATACAGCTACCTTATGAAGATTTTGACTTCTTTTTTTCTGGCGGAATTATGAAGATTTTTACACCAGTTGGCTTCCTTATCCAGAAGGTGATTTTTCCTTTGTTTAGCTGGTATGCATGCAAGCCATCTCATGATAAAAAAAGTCAGCAGCCCTGGTGAACAATTAAACGCTTAGTTAATCACCCGCTTTGTCGGCTATGAAGGGCAATAATATTAGGACTGGAAATTTGACTCTTCTTTAACCACTGAGTTGACTCCAGCTATCGATCAGCGTCAACCGGTCCGGGGTCGACATCATCCTCCAATTATAGCCTATGATTTTACTTAGACCTCCCTTATGTAAAAGTTAGGTAATAACGCATCAGCATATTAAAAAGCCTTGATCGATTGGGCTTTTGTACGCGAGAATAATCATTTAAGAATCATTCCATCTTTTGCTAGCTAGCTTTCGGGTTGGACGATATCAAAAGCCGGACTTCATCCCTTTTCGTGTGTGTTTACCTTGTTAATCAAACCTCACATGTTATTTCTAATCCGACTTGCACGGAAGAGAGGACATTGAAATATCCCAAACTTTTTTATAGGACATTTGAACGATGATGATAATGAAAAAGAGAAATAAAAACGGAAGAAAGGACATTGGATTGGAGGTCGATCATCTATGTTTTGTTTGACAACTTGTCAAACAATAACAATTTTTATGTTTTTATTCCCAAAAGTAGATTTGAAACAAAAATTTGTTTGGTAAAATTTTTATTCCCGAACAAATTTCTATTTTTTATTCCCGAAAGTAGATTTGGAACAAAATTGAGAAATAAAAAAAAAAATCTGATTCTTTGTTCTCAAGAACAATTTCATAATCAAGCCAAATCATTTGTTCTCTTTTATATTATTTCTTCTCGTTCTTCTTCCCTCTCTTCTCTTCTTCAACCGTCGCTGCTGATGTTGCCGCCGCCCACTGCCACAGGTCGCCTACAACTAGTCTGGCGAGGTTTAGCAAGCTTGCCGGAGGCTCGCCTAGGCCTCCCTCAGCCACTGGCAAGGCTCGCATGACCGGGCGAGGTCGAGCCCTGCCGGCGGTTGGGTGAGCTCGACCTTGCTAGATTTGGTCGAGGCCACTCGCCTAGCCAAGGCTTGGCTGAGCCTCGCCTAGTTGCTGACAAGGCGTGGCCTTGGCGAGGGTTGGTAATATTCAAGGGTTATTTTTTAAATAATTTTATCACTTTCTTCTTCTTCTTCTTTTTTTCTTCCTTTCTTCTCTTCTTCTTCAAGGTTGCTGGTCGTCAGCCATCGTCTAGCCGGTCATTAGTCATCCCAAGGTCGACGGTCGGCAGCATTTCCTTGGGATAATTAATTATCTCAAAAACTTAATTCCAAACATTGCCAAATTGCTAATTCCATTGCAATTAATGCTGAAAAAGAATTTCCCACCTTGGGAAAAATCTCGGACTAAAGCAATTACGAACTTAAGAAGATTATGTAGACTCTTCCTCCATTACAAATCCTATCAATAGGAAAGAAAATTCTCTAGACTAACGTCAATGATGAATATTGGCTAGTCATCTTGTTTGAAAAAAATTAATGGTAAGAGACACCTGTGTATCTACAAAAGTGAAAAATTTTCCTATGCTGAAATGCATTATCACTCCACTTTCAAAAAAATCTTGGCAGTGAAAATGGAATTGAAAAGTTTGAATTCCATCTCATCGGCCATCACATCCTAGTAGAATTGGACATGGCATCTTTTCCTCAGATGACCAAGTTCAAGTAGAAGCAGATTCCAAATTCTCAACTACTTCGATAGGCTGAATGATTTTCAAAAAACTCTTTTGAAACCAAACACATTTCTGGAAAAAAAGAACATGTTTGCTGACTTTTTATTAAGACCAAAGGTACCTGCAGAAATCAACATGTACATCATGAGAAATGCTTTCCGTACTCTTCATCACAATGAAAACTATAAGATTGAAAGAATATGAGATTGGCCAAGCTAGCAATACTCCTAGGAAATTGTTGAACAAGTCCAAAATGATAGCTTCACTGAAAATATGAAAAACCTTATGTGGCAATGCCATACAGATCTATTCAGACTCCATGGAGGTTCAATTCTTTATCATTTTGGATTAAATTTGGACTATCCGTTCATACATCTTTTAATCTGGAAGAAAGAAGACTTCCCTGATCAGTTGCGATGGTTATTATGGTACTTAACTATTGATAATTTGTTTATAAAATAAATGAAGAGGTGCCTTGTCCCACATCGAAAAGATGTGAGTGCGCACACAGACGAGATTTGGTACTAACCAACGATCGTTATTTTTATTTATTGAAATTCGAATTTATTTTTATGAAAAATTAACCATTATGTCTTTTTGAAATAGTGCGACTGTTGAGAAGGAGTTACGGTTATTTTTTATTTCTTTTTATTTAATTCTGAATTTTATTATTTCTTCCAACGGTTATCTTAGAGTTGGTACCTGTTCAAACATAACTTCTTAATCCTTGAAAAGTTGTGTCTGTTCGGATATAACATATTGTTTTTGCTAAAAATTACTGAATGTGTCTATTCAATTACAATTTCTTCTTCCATTTTTTTTTTTTTTGCTTCCTTTCAAAATAAACTACAACCATTATTTTAATTTTTCCCATGAGAGACCCTAAAGAAATATTAGAATTGCTATCTAGTATTTTCATTTGAGACTTTGTTGTATCATTGGAGAAATTTGCCGGTGACCATTAGTAACTTTGTGGGGCAAATAAATCCTTAAAGAAAGTTATATTACGCCTCAAAGTCCAATTTGATTACTCTAAAAATCCGACTTCATTGTTCTATTTAATTCGAAACCATTTTTCCCAACATTAACCAATAAGTACTTAGTAGCTATTGAAATCCCAACTAGAAGATTCATTGCCAACCTTACCAGGATATTTGGACTCGGTCGAAATATTGAAAAGGAAAGTGACAAAAATCTCTTAGCATTCCTCAATTGGTTTTATCCTCCCACTTATTGAAAGTAGCTCTTACAGCAAGAATTGAGAACCATCCAACCAAACCCTGAAGTCCACACTATTCTATTCTTCCGACATCCATGGGCTTTTATAAAAAATAATGGCAACATCATCGATGCTCCACAAATTATAGGTACCACATCCTATAAACCTCAACCACAACTTACAGAAGCTCAGATTTACAAATCCTTTCTAGGACTTGTTGGTTGCTGTGAACACCGGTATCGAGAACTCTAAAGAGTTTTGTGCCAAGAAAATAAAACAATTCCTGAAGATGTATGGAACTATAATGTACCCACTGCATGTGATCAGTATAGTCTTACACCAAAAGCCAGTGAAGCACTTGAGGAATTTAGATAAGCTACATCATCACAGGAGTAAGAAATGACAGACTCGGATGACCCTGCACATTCCTCTCAAGACCCCTATGCACAATGGGGAAGTCTTCTTTCCCAAGACCCTTATGATCAAGGACCTTTGTCCTTATCTCTAAGCATGGAACAACCCTCGAATTGGCCTCAGTCAAAAATGCCTGCTGACACTACAAGGTCTTTCAGGAATCAAGAGGAAGCATCCTCATTAAATGAGACAAACATGAGGAATACCCAAATTCTTTCACTAGATTAACTTGTAGGATTTGAGTAAAAATATGAGGAACATCTTCTAACAATGCATAACTTTGATGACTCGGACTATAATTACAATGCTCGTGACGGACGAGACCGTTGACTGTAGCAAATTGTTGTAGCAATAGGTTAGGGAAATTACTGTTCATTGTCACTGTTCATATCGCCAAAAATAATTCCCTACTGGAAGTTTCCATAGCCTCTGTTTATTTTGGACTTGTGAGTATGATCTTTGTTTGTGTGTGACCTCCCAATGTTTATCAAAGGCAAGGATGATGTAATGTGTTGGGTAGAGTCCCTTGAAGTAAAGTGAGTGTTTTGAGTAAGACTCTAAATGGCTTTCTAAACTCCTCTTATTCTCCAGCCTGGTAGAACCCTTTGAGAAATACACTCAGATAATTAAAAATGTTACCATCCTAGCATCTCTAAGTGTCTCTAAGCTCTGAACTAAATGTCATAGTAGTTTTCTACTAAAAAGCTGTCCTTGAAAGGCTTGAACACAAGGTTCCCTCACTGTGGGAAGGCATACCTATAGGAAACTAACTCTATCTTCACTGGTTCTAAGCTTAGGTCCATTCATGGTATCAAAAGAGAAGAAATGAAAAAAAAAATTAATAAAATTATTTAAAAATTAAAAGAAAATGATTTGAAGTAAAATTTTTGATAACAATGTCAAACGCAATTTTATTTCAGAAATTGAAATTTTGAACAGTTATCAAATGGCTTAAAACACTTAGAATTTGTTCTTAGGAACAAAATAAAAAAGAATCACTTATGATCAGAAATTGTTCTTGAGAACAAAAATGGGAAGGAGTACACTATCAATGCCATAAGTTGTGTACGGCGCTCACTTTAGTGCAAAAAGTTTCTGTCGGATCATTTAAGTGCCAAATCGGAGAAAAAACGATTACTTTGGTGCCACCGGCGAGAGATTCCGGCCAAAATGATTATATGGCTTTTCTATTTAAAAAAAAATCGAGGAGCCTTTTAAATAACATCGTTTTCATCCTCTTTAAGAAAACGACATCATTTTGCCATTAGATGTGGATGGCCTCTCAAAAATGACGCCCACAGCTCATTTGGGATTGAAATTATGGTTTTTTTTTTGTTCAATACCTAGCTTGCTCAGCCATCGTCGCTTAGCCACTGTGCTCTGCCACCGTGCTCGACCACCGTCGCTTGGCCTCCGTTGTAGTTGCTCGACTAGGTGAGCAAAGAGAGGCTGAGGTTGTTTCTTAGGCAAGAAGCGATGGGAAAATAGGAGGTAAGGGCGGAGGAGGAGGAGGAGGAGGAAGAAGGGGGGTCGAAGGTGCAGAGAGAGAGAAAATGAATAGTGCGAGGGAAACAAGGAGGGTGCAGATGGAGATGGTGGATCAGGTTCTGCTCAAAGAGTAGCTGGTACTAGTGCTGTTCTTCGGGGAAGATGACGACGTCGCCATGCATTCTCTCTCTCTCTCTCTCTCTCTCTCTCTCTCTCTCTCTCTTGATTTGGGGATTTAGAGTTTCGACTTGAGGGAAAACACCAAACGACGTCGTTTTGTGGTTTACATGCTGACTATACTTTTCGGCAAGCCACATCAGTGTCAAAAATTAATAAAAAAACTGCCACGTCGGATTTCCGGCTAACCCGATCGGCGTTGGCATTGAAATGATCGTTTTTCAAATTTTTTAGCACTTAAGTGATTCGATGGAAACTTTTGGTATCAAAGTGAGTGCCGTACACAACTTATGACACTAATAGTGTACTTTTCCCACAAAAATGTTATCAAACGCACCCCTGTTGATTTCTCTAGGAATAAACATTAGACAAGTGGAGGAACCTTACCAAAAAAAAAAAAAATTAGACAAGCGGAGGAGCTTTGCCATTTGCTCCTTGCGCGTGTACTATTCATTGGGTGCTCTCACTCTAGGCGATTTTGGCACTATTCATTGATTGGTGTTTTGCTTGTTCCTGAAGTTCTAGCTATTGGTTTGGGTTGATTTTTAGAGGGCAGGCTCTTCTAACCCTCCTCTAAGTTCCCACCGAACAATTTTCCTTATCTTAGTCTACAGGCCAAGATCTCCTCTACCCTAGGCGTGCACAGATTCCCAAACTTCTAGGCTAGTGTTTTGCTCAGGGCGGTGTTTCCTATTGCTCATTTCGGCCCAACTTTGGTGGTGATGTTTGCCCTACCATCCTCTACCTTCCCTCCAATCCGTTCGTCCTATTTCGACCTACAAGGTTAGATGTCGTCGGGCTTGTGCTTTTTATTTTGTTCTTGCAATTTCTAGGTTCTGTTGCTACTATGACCGACTGTTGGGCCTTTGCTGTGTGGCCTTGAACTACATTCTCTCCCGCTTTGTGCCACCCAATTATAGCCTGGTTCGTTTCCTTCCTTGTGATAGGCTTTCTGAGATAGTAGGTGGGCTATACTCTAGCTGTTTGTGAAATGGCTTCTTCCACCGCTAGTTCGGGTGGAGTCCCTTGGGAGCCTCCGCAAGCCTCTGGCATTTCGAGGGGATGAAGCCTCCCTTCCCATGCTGTTGGTAGCCATCTTTTGATGCTTCAAGGTCAAGGCGTCTCCTCCAAGATGGAATCTGCTGGTTCGACTCTCAATTAGCACGGACCTTTAATGGCTCCTACCTATCCGGGCCGTCCTCGTGGCCGAAGCCGTGCTCGTTCCTTTTCGAAGAGGCCACAAGTCCCTTCTTAACAAACAAGTGGCCCTAAGCCTACCTTTGGTCACTCATGGGCAAGTGTTGTGCAACTTGCCGCAAAGAGATATGATTTATCCTATATTCCCCTATCCTTTTGTGGATAATAAGCCAGTTGTCCACCTTTCGATGGACGTGTTGGGGGTGACGAATCCCAAATGGCACGAGTGCTTCGTTGGGTATTTTGTAGGGAGGAGGCTTCCCTTCAAACTCATGGAGGAGTCCTTGAAGCATCCTTAGGGTCCAAGACTCACTGAAGTGTTGGCAGATGATCAAGGCTTTTTCTACTTCCATATCCCGAACCCTCTTTTCCGAAGAAAAATTCTAGATGAAAGCCCTCTCACGGTTGCAAGGGTGCCCCTAATTTTGCAACAATAGAGGCCTCTTACGGAGCTTAAAAAGGACAAGCAAGTCTCGGTCCCGGTGTGGATTAGATTGAAGAACCTCCCCTTTGATCTTTGGTTGGCACATTCCATAAGTGCCATCGCAAGTGCGGTGGGAAAGCCTCTTTATGTTGATGAGAGAACAAAGCAAATGAAGATGATTTCGTTTATTAGAGTTTGTGTGGAAATACATGTAGGGTAGCCATGGTGTAGAGTTTGAGATCGTCTTGAATGGAGTTAAACGCTCGATTGCTATTGAGTATAAATGGAGGCTGGTGGAGTGCATAAGGTGTGGCTTTTTTGGACATAAGTGTTCGGATCCTCTAGCCAATATTAGCTCTTTTAGAGCTGTTCAGCAAATCCAGGTCTCGCCATCCCCTTCGCTGGCGGCCAAGGATCCCACCCCTGCATCGGCGGTGGTTAATTCCCCTATTCAGCCCACGCAAGAACCCTTTTGTCCATGTCCAGGCTCCTGCTCCTGTTCTGGCTGAGGATTCTCAGCAAAGGTAGAGTCAAGTGCAAGGGAAAAAGAAAAAGCCTGTGCAGCCGAAGGTTGGAACCTCTTCCCGCCTGTCTTCCTCCAGCAAAGTAGGCAGCATCCTTAAGCTTAAGGAAACCACCTCTAAAAAGGGTTTGCCTCCTCCCTCAGCTCGGAAATCCTTGAGGAGTCTTCGTGTGTCGAAACCAGTGTCCCCGCCTCTAAGCCCTGTAGATGAGGGACCTAGTTCTATGCTGGAAGCTTCCCTTCATTCTCTTCTTGAGGATGCTATCCCACTTGAAGCCTTTGCTTTCTCTCCGAATGGTCATGGAGAAGCCTCGAATTTCTCGGGTAGCTTTAGCAGCTCTGAAGATAACCTTCTCTCGCCTGGCCCGTCCCCGAAGGCTCCTTCGTTTTCAAGAAGAGTTGAGTCCATTCAAGAGAAGTTTCTGGCACTCGATTTTGCCCCGCTTTCTACTACTACCCCTGCTGACATGACAACTTCTAGGCAGAAGCCTCCTAAGCGGAGGTGGGCCTCCCTCCCTCTTCTCGGTGTTGGTTTTTTATATATATTTCTATGTATATAGGTGTTTGAAATGTAAGAGGTCTTGTTGACCCTTTGAGGCAAGCCGAAGCTAAGAGGTTTGTTTATTCTAATGGGCTTTATTTGATTGGTTTGTTGGAGACCAAATTGCCGAAGGGTCATTTTGATTCCATTTCTGTTACGCTTTTATCGGGAATTGGGTTGCTAATTATGACTCCTCTCCTAAGGGTAGGATTTGGGTCGAATGGAACCCTTCCTTGGTAAATTTTGAGATGATTTCGTTCAATAGTCAGGTTATCCATGGTAGCTTGAAGTTCCTTATGTCTGGTATTTGTTGCTGCATCTTGGTGGTTTATGCTAAACACACCTTCACAGCTCGAAGACCTCTGTGGGCGGACCTAGTATAGATGAATGCTCTTTTACAGGATTTGGCTTGGTTGGTGGTAGGCGATTTCAATGCCATCAGAAATCCTTCTGATCAGTATGAGATATCTAATGCCTAGATTCCTTATTTTGATGATTTCATTTGGTGCTTAATTTAGTGAGAGCTTGAGGACCTGAGGTATGTTGGCTTCCGCTACACTTGGTCTACTTCTTCGAGAGTGAACCAGAAGGCTAGGAAGATAGATCGTGTGCTTGTGAATGCTAAGTGGTGCCAAGATTTCTCTAATTCGGAAGCCTCTTTTTTAGCCCTTGGCATCTTTGATCATACACTTATGGTGGTTAAAGTTTTGCAGCCAGTGATTTGAAGGAAGCCCTTTAAATTCTTTGATTTCTAGACTGAACGCCTGTCCCTCCATGACATTATTTTGTAAGTATAGGAGAGCCCGGGTGTTGGTGTTCCTATGTATAGGTTGGTGAGTAAGCTGAAAGCCCTTAAAGGCCGGTTGAAGCTTCTCAAAAAATAGTCTTTTTCTAATATCTCTGAGAGAGTTGAAGGGGTGAGGAATGATTTAAGGCTTGCCCAGTCTAGCCTTCAGCAGGACCCGTCTAGTGAGCTTCTTGTCGAATTGGAGAAGACTCATCGTAGGACGTTCGTGGAGTTGGGGAATCAGGAAGAGTCCTTCTTCAGACAAAAGTCCAGGATCAGGTGGGTTAGGGAAGGCAACCACAATTCCAAATATTTTCACCATTATGTCAATAGGAGACAGCTGAAGAACATGATCCTTTCTATTATGGATACCTCTAGTAATATTGTCTTGGACTAGAGATTAGTTCAATGGACCTTCGTCTCTCATTTTCAGGAGCTCTTGGCTCCTTGCTTGTTGCCCTCCAGTCCTTTGTTGCTAGAACTCTAGGAGGTCATTCACTACTCCCTAAAGAAAGATCAGGTTAGTTTTCTTTCTTACTCCTTTACCGATGAGGAGATTTGCAGTACCTTGTTCTCCTTTGCTCAGGGGAAGGCACCTGGGCCTGATGGGTTTGGTGTTGAGTTCTTCAAGCACAACTGGGAGATTGTAGGGACGTTGGTCCTTGAAGCGGTAAGAGATTTCTTTGCCACGGGGAGGCTGCTCAAGGATATCAATAACACGATCTTGGTGTTGATCCCGAAAGTTCCCAATGCACCATCAGTCAATAACTATAGGCCTATTGCATGTTGCAATACTATTTATAAATGTATTACAAAGGTCTTAGTTAACCATGTGGCTGTAGTTTTTTGTGATATCATCAGCGCGGCTCAAAATGCTTTTGTCAAAGGCTAGCGAATTTGAGACAACATTCTTCTGGCCCAGGAGCCATTTGCTGGATTCCATCTTGACCCATACACTTTTAAGTGTGCGGTCAAGGTGGACTTTGAGAAAGCTTATGATACGGTCAACTGGGACTTTCTTTAGTAGGTCCTTCGTGCGACTGGATTCCCAAACCACCTTATCAAGCTTATCATGGTATGTGTCTGTACTCATAAGTTTTCTATTTCTTTGAATGGGGAACTTCATGGGTTTTTCCCTAGTGGTCGTGGCATTCGTTAAGGGGATCCCATGTCTCCATATCTATTCACTTTGGTTATGGAGGTTTTTTCTGGGATACTTAGTGCCCGTGCTGGCCAATTGGGATTTAAGTTTTTCTAGAGATGCAAGGTTTTGAGTTTATCTCACCTATTTTTTGCGGAAGATGCTTTCCTGTTTTGTGGAGCCGAATTACCCTCTTGAAGGAAGGTTTGAATACCTTTTCCACATGGAGTGGTCTCAAGCCTACCTCCAATAAAAGTGAAGTCTTTCTTGCTAGAGGGTTGGTTGAGCTGCGGTCTAAGATTCTCCTTACCTTTGGATTCCTTGAAGGGAAGTTGCCAGTTTGTTATTTGGGAGTTCCTATTATTTCCTCACGGCTCAGCAAGGTGGATTGTGTCTCCCTAATTGATCAGATAACAACTAGGGTCCAATTGTGGACCTAACGCTTTTTTATCCTTTGCAGGTCAATTTCAGCTAATAAGGTCAGTTCTCCATGAAATCCAAGCTTATTGGGCGAATGTGTTTACTATTCCTATTGCAGTGTTGGACCGCATTGAGTAGATTTTGAGATAGTTCCTCTGGAAGGGCCTGACTCTAGGGAGGGGTGGGGCCAAAGTTTTTTGGGAAGACGTCTGCTTGCCGAAGGAGAAAGGAGGTCTCGACATTCGCAGGTTAATGGATTGTAATAAGGCAACAATGTTGAAGCACATCTGGATTTTGTTTATGGATAAGGAATCCTTGTGATGTAAGTAGATTCATTCCAATCTCCTCAAGAGGAAGAGTTTTTGCGTGATCAGGAAGCCTACTTTCTGTTCTTGGGCCTGGAAGAGAATTCTTCATCTCAAAAACCGAATTCCATTTATCCTTCTTTTGGATAGTTGGAAATGGCCTTCTGTTTCCTTGTGATTTGACAACTGGCATCTGAGAGACCCCCTCAACCTGCTCTTCTCGGATTCTTTGATTTATAGCTCTGGTCTTCCTAGGCATGCCACGATGGCTGATCTTTTCTCACCTTCTAGTCAATCTTTGCGATTAGTGCTAAAGTCTTGGGAGCAGCCTATGCCTTTCCTCTCTCAGGTTCCAAATCACTTCACTTGGCTAAATGGTTCTCCAGGCTTATTCTTGGTTGCCTCGGCATGGCATGCCATCACAATGAAGAAGACTCGGGTAGTTTGGGCTTCCTTCATCTGGAGCAGCATTATGGTGCCGAGATATCAATTTAATCTCTGGCTTATCACAAAGAACCGTCTTCTTACTCAGTCCTTACTTTTATCGTATGGTAGGATTGGAAATGCGTTTTGCTCCTTTTGCAAACTCACGCCGAACTCCATCAATCATTTGTTTTTTGATTGTTGCATCACAGCCAAATTTTCTTTCTTTTGGGCTACTAGATGCAACCTCCCGTGGCACAACAGAACTTGGTCATATATTCTTAGTTGGGCTATCAAGTTTCTTTCCGATAAGGACTTCTATCATTCCATTGCTCGCTTCTCCTTTGGTGCTCTTTGCGACCTTATCTGGAAGTACAAGAATGAGATTCTCTTTAGAGACCATATTTTGGCTATTCTCGCCATGAAGAACCACCTCATTAAAATTGTTAAGGACAAGGCCTTAACCTTCAGGAATGTGGAGGATAACCCAAGGAACAGAAGGCTTCAACGTAGATGGGGGATTGATCCTTGTATTTTCTCTATCCATGTTGGTCCTTAGTGTTCCTGTTTTGGGTGCGGTTCTATTTTCTTTGACGCTGTTCAACCTTCGTTGTTGGGGAGGGGAGTGGCTTGAGTAGCCGACCTTCTTTATCGTCTGTCTTGGTGTTCTTCGTTTTGGCTAAGGTTTGCGTCACGGGCTACTGTTCCGAGTGAACGCCTCCGCTCTTCTTCGGGGGTTAGGGCAGGGATGCTGATGTTTGGTTGGTTGGTGACCTTCCTTGTTAGTTGGTCCCTCTTTTGGTTGTAACCTTCGTCTTGGTGTTTGCCTTGTTGTTGTGCCTTCATTGGCTTTTCATTTTCTTTCTTTCGGTACCCTTCCACTCATTATGCCCCTATTACATTTTGAGTGCAAGCTTCAGTGCTGTTTAGTTTGTACATTTGGTTAAAGCTCAATACAATTACCTTTCACCCAAAAAAAAAAACATTAGACAAGCGGACAAGGAGGCCATATAAACTATTGCTTTCCATGTTGGTACGCCAATATCCCAACAAGAAATATACAACATTAATTAAGAAAAGAAAGCCCATATAAAAGAAAATAAAAGGGGAGCCCTAATTATTATGTAGAGGAAGAGAGAAACTAAAATAGTCAGATTTCCAGCTACAAAGATGTGCCAACAGCCGATCTCTGTCCTTTCTTTACCGACTCTTACCACCTTAGCTGGATTTCGAGGTTGGGACATCTGGAGTGCCATAACTTGGCACGGAGGGACACTTAAGTGCCATAACTTTAAAATGGTACACTTAAGTGCCTCTTTGTCGAAAATCTGGCCAAATGGCTGACGTGGCAATTTTCCGGCGAATTTGGTCCAAAACGGCGTTGTTTTGCACGCTAACGTGGCGGAGAAAATACAAAAATGACTTTGTTTCGTGCCTAGTGTGTAAATAATAATATAAAAATTAATTAAATCATATTTAAAATTTTAAAAATTTAAAATAAAAAGGGGGGGGGGTCGAACGGGGCGACGAGGGCTGAGCCCTCACTGCCGCCACCTCCCTGCCGTCGCCGGGAAGGGTCGGCAACGGAGGGGGGAGGGTCGGCCGGGGTCACCGGCCCCCGGCCAACCGACGGCAAGGGCTGCGAGCCCTCGCCAGAAGGGGAATTGGTGAAGCACGTCTGGACTACTATGGCGCTGTCAGTATGGAACGTGGATAAGCCTTTGGGATTCACTTATTTAATGGATGAAAAAGTTGGCTGACAAGGCTATGACAAAGCGAGGGGAAGTGTTCACATCATCAAAATTGGCAGGGGGAAGAAGTAGAGAAGAAGAAGACGCCGACCATAGCTTCTATGCGGCCGCTAACGTGGTCTGCAACGTAATCCGCACCGAGTGGAAAGTTTTGCTACAACGAGGGTGGCCTTTCAGGGTCCTTTCCCGCAAGAACAGTCTTGATAAGTGTGTTGTCGCACGACACTTGCCAAACTTCATTTATCATAGTTTGGAAACAAAAAAAGTATATATATATGTATGTATGTATGTATGTATGTATGTATGTATGTCCAGCAAAATTTCAAAAGATAGTCCCAAATGTCTTTATATTTTCAAATAAGGATCCAAAATAGATCTTATTTCAAAAAAGAACCTAAAATAACCTTAGTTATTTCAAATAAAAACATGACCTCGCCAATCACTAGCTAAAATTTCTAAAGGGTAAGGCATTTTCATCCAAATTTTCTTTTCTCTTCTCTTTTTTTCTTTTTTCTTTTCTGATGTGGGTTGATGGCCGCAGGCGAGGCCACCTTCCCCAGATCTTGTGAGAGTTGGCCCCGCTTGGGGTTGGTGAGGGCCAACCTTGCAAATGGGTAAGGGTCAGGAAAGGCAACCCTCGCTTGTGGCCGACATGGGTGGCCCTCGCCCAGCCCTCTGTGGGTATCACAAGTGGTCGGGCCAACCATCGATGAAGAGGAAGAAGAAGAACCAGAAAAAAAAAAGGGGAAAGAAAAAAAGAAAATGTTAAATGATGAAAATACCCTTGATCATCGGAAAGTCGGGCTATTATATAAAATAGATATAGCCACTTCAAGCTTTATTTGAATGGGAGATTATAAAAGACTAGTAGTGGTGCATAATCTTATTTGAGCTACTGCATGCAAAACTGCATGACCCCATGTTGTATCGTTGAGATTAGTTCTCAATAATAGAGAACGGGTAATGATTTGGATATGTTTAATTAAGGATTCTATCAATCCATTTTGAGTATGAACATATGCAACTAGGTGTTCAATTTCGATTCCAAGTGAAACACAATAGTTATCAAAACTCTTTAATATAAATGCATTATCCATCCTTATGCTCTTAATTGAATGATTAGGGAATTGTGCCAAGAGCTTTATAATATGCGCAAATAAACTTGCAAATATGACATTGCATGTAGATAATAAGCAAACATGGGACCATCTATAGGTAAGAGTGTGCATGGTCCGGGCATGCGGTTTTCGACCTAGAACCGGGAACCACCCATTAAGAACCGATTCCAAAAAATTAGAATCGGGAACCACCCGCTATTTGCATGGATCCACTCGAGAACCAGACCATCGATTCGGTCCAATTCCTAGGTGAATCCATAGAACCGATCCAATCTCCACACCTTCCCCTTTTTGCCTTCAATTAGTCGTGACCCTCACTCCGCTTTCGTGTCAGCCACCGCCTCTGTAGTCTCCCACTCCTTCCTCGGGATTGACAATGAGGAGGACAACGGGGACGATGAGCTATTCTAAGACCTAGAGTTCGCTCGTCCCCAAAGATAAGGATGATGGGGAAAAGCTTGAGGAGGGGGAGGAGGAAGAGGGGAAGTAGAGGTGAGACGAGCCCAACAATGAAGAGGACGACAGTGACAGTGAATGCGGAGGTGGCGACGACGTGGAGAGAGAGTTCAAGTTCGAAGGAGGAAAAAAGAATTAATTCACTATTTCGCCGAGTTCGGACGAGGACTCAATGGAAGATGAGTAGATTTGGAGGTGAATCGAAGAGGAAGAGGGAGCTTGGGGAGATTTTGAACTGAGAGAGACGAGATGAAGTATGAGAGTAGTGAATTGAGATAAGATTGTAATTGGAGCCCTAAATTTTAGATTTACTAATTTCAAATTTTTTAATATTAAAAATTATTATATTATTATAATATAACCGGTCCGGTCTGGGTGGGCGAGTGGGCGGATCCGCCCATGGAACCGGAAATTGGACCGGTTCCCTTAAAAACCACCGATTCCAAGCAGTTCCAGTCCGATTCCAGACGGTCCAAGCAGGTCTCGGTTCTTTTGCACACCCATATCTACGTGATGCGTCCACTAATACCATAAAGTATCGAAATTGTCTGCTTGGTGATTGTATTGATCCACAAATTTCACCTTGAATTCTTTTCAAGAATAAAAAGAATTCAAGATTAACCTTTGTTATAGAAAGTTTGATAATGAACTTTCCTTGTGAACAAGCTTCACAATTATAATCTTTGGACAACAATACATTTATATCCTTTAAAGGATGTCATTTTGTATTTTGAATTATTTTACGCATCATCGAAGTGCCGGGGACACCAAGGCGATCATGCCACAGTTCAAACTAATCAATATTTACCAATCTCCAGGATGTGGTGGCATAGGTTTCAATAACCTTAATCATAACACAATACAAACTCGCAAAAGAAGCTTCTAGCTTCTCATGGATGGTCTTCAGGCCCATCTTATAAGAGGAAATGCCAATATATTCCTTATTTTGCTCATAAATAGTCTCAATATGGTACCAATTACGGCGTACATCTTTGAAACTGAGCATATTACTTTTTGATGTAATGTTTAGAATCGCATCTTCAATATGCAGGATGGTGCCATTTAGCAAAACAATTGTGGCATTCCCAAATCAATAATCGGAACAGGACTTGATATTGTATGGATTTATGCTTTACGCAATGTCATACTCGAGAAAAAGTGTCTACTATGAAATATAGTATGTGTTATTGCACTATCAAGCAAACAAACATCTTTATTTTTCTCGGTATTTTCCATTTGCATTTATATTGACAAATTCAGGTTTCAAGTATCATAAAATTTGCATATTAGTTATAGAGTCACATAAAATTTCAAAATAAATATTATATAAGGTTCATAAGCATTTTATAACTATATTATAGAACAATAAAAACAAAATAATTAGAAAATAAATTATTAGAATAATAGAATTTAAAGTTCAAATTATCATCTACTAATCTGATGCCTCATCAAAGTAATCATAGGTTCTCAAGGAAATTAGAGATGTCTAGGAATGCATTTGCTACTTCAGGAGTAAGAGGAGTCCCACCAATGGAGATATTGTTCACCTCAACAGTGATTATGACAGTAGGATTGATTTTAATGGCATTAGATTGACCACGCTTGCCCATATTTTTTAAAGATGCCCGGTATAGGTCAACAAAGTGCTTTGGCGTACGACAAGTACGTGACCAGTGCCTGGTCATGCCACAACGAAGAAAAATATTTTCATTAATCACCTTTTTTGACTTCTTTTCTTTGTCATGATTCAAGCCAAAGTTAGATTTCCTAGGATGGTTAAATTTCCTGCTATCCCTCCTAGGATTATGTTCTTGTCTACGCTTATAGCCCTAAAAATAGCCAGTATTTTTCTCAAAATTAGTATGTGCTTTAGACAATACTTTTGAGCCAGCAGGTCTAAGATCATGATTTTTTAGCAGCAATTCATCAATTTGCTCGGCAGTAAAAAGCACAGACTTTAATTCAGAGTATGTGGCAAACTAACGTTGCCAATATTGTTGTTGCAATACAATATTCGAAACATGGAATGTGGGGAAAGTTTTCTCTAATAATTCCGCATTAGCGAATTTGATACCATAAAGCAGAATTATAGTCAGACACTGGATTAAAATCTTGCAGTCTGAGATTTTGCCAGTCATAGTGTGATTAGGGAGGATAATAGTCTTGATATGATCATACATATCCTTCAACTTCATTGAATGGACCTAAACTTAGAACTAGGGAGGACGAAGACAAATTCTTGTAGGTATGTCTTCCCATAGTGGACGAACCTTCTATTCAAGCCCTTTAAGAACAACCTTTTAGCAAAAAACCACTCCACCCTTTAGTTTAGAGCCTAAAGACACTCAAATAGAACCAGGATGATAACATTTCTAATTATCCAAGCTACATTTCTTAGAGGATCCTATCTGGCTGAAGAATAATGAGGAGTTTAGAAAGCCATAGAGAATTTCACAAAACACTCATTTTACTTCAAAGGACTCTGCCCAACACATTACATTCTCCTCGCTTTTATAGGCAATAAAAGGTCACACACAAACAAGGACCAAACTCACGGGTCCTGAAACAAATAGAGGCTTTCGAAAACCTCGATAGGAAATTATTAGCACGGTATGAACAATGACAGTGAACAGTGATTTCCCTATCCTACTGCTATAGTAAAAGTGAACAGTAACTTGCTACAGTGAACTTGTACGGATAATGGTCTTGTCCAGTAGTCTCGTCCATCACAAGCATTGTAGTCATAGTCCGAGTCATTTGAGTTGTGCCCTGTTGCTAGAAGATGTTCATCATATTTTTGTTCAAGTGATTCAAGGTCTTCTGGTGAGAGGATCTGGTTCAGCTGATATGATGTGAATGCGAATGCTAATTCTTGTGCCTAGTTTGTGTTGTCGTCATCTGTAGTGTTTGCAAGAATGCTTGGTTGAGGCCAATTGGATGGCTGTGCATAGAAGGATATGTCTATGCCTTGAGATAAAGACAAAGGTCATTGGCTATAGGGGTCTTGGGAAAAAGGACCTCCTCATTTAGCATAGGGATCTTGAGAGGACTGTGCAATGTCATTTGTGTTTGCCATTTCATGCTCCTAGGATGATGTAGCTTGTCTGAATTTTTCGAGTGCTTCCTTGGTTTCTGATGCTAAGTCATAATGATCCTATGTAGTGGGTACATTATCATTCCATGCATATTCAAGAATGGTTTTATTTTCCTGGCATAGGATTTTCTGGAGTTCTTGATACTAGTGTTCATAACAACCAACAGGTTCTCGATAAGATTTGTGAACTTGAACCTTTGCACTATGTGGAACAAGTTTATAGGATGAGGTACCTATACTCAGGGGGCATTGATGATATTAGTGAGAAAAGCCCACGGTCGACGAAAAAACATAATAATATGGACTTTAGAATTTGGCTGTGTAGTTCTCAGTTCTTTTTCCAAGAGCCATTTCCAATGAGTTGAAGGATAAAACCAATTAAGAAAATCTAAAATATTTTTGTCATTTTCATTTTCAATTTTACCTTTGTCAAGTCCAAATGTCCTAGTAAGGTTGGCTATGAATCTTCTTGTTGGAATTTCAATAGCTATTAAGTACTTATTGGTTAAGTACCATAATAACCATCGAAGCTAGTCAGGGAACTAATCTTCCTTCCAGATTAAAGGATATATGAACATATAATATGCATTTAATCCAAAATGATAAAGAATCAAACCTCTATTAAATTTGAACAGGTCTGTGTGGCATTGCCACATGAGTTTATCCAAACTTTCAGTAAGGCTGTCTTTCTGGATTTGTTCAATGATCTCCGGGGGGTATCGCCAACTTGGCCAATCTTTGATCTTCTCAATCTTATACTTCTCATTGTGATGAGAAGTATGGAAAGCATGCCTCATGATATACATGTTGATTTCCACTGGTACTTTTGGTCTTGATAGGAAATCGGCAAGTACATTCTTTTCCTTGACAATATGTTTAGTCTCAAAAGAATATTTTGAAAACCATTCAGCTCATCAAAGCAATTGAGAATTTGGAACCTGCTTCTGTTTGAATTTGGTCATCTAAGGGAAAGATGCCATATCCAATTCTACCAGAAAGTGATGGCCAATGAGATGAAACTCAAACTTTTTTATCCCATTTTTTATCGTTAAGATTTCTTTGAAGGTGGAATGATAATGCATTTCAGCTTGAGAAAATTATCCACTTTTGTAGGAACACATATGCCTTTTACTATCAATTTCTTCAAATAAGATGGCGGCCCAGTATTCATTACTAGCGTCAGTCTAAAGAATTATTTTCCCTGTTGATGGAATTTGCAGAGGAGGAAGAGTCTACATAATCTCCTTAAGTTCAACGACTGCTTGAGTCTGAGATTTTCTCCAAGGTGAGGGATGTTTCTTAAGCATTGTCTGTAATGGGATTAGCAGCTTTGCAAGATTCAGAACAAAGTCTCTAAGATAATTAATTATCCCAAGAAATTGTTGAACTTGCTTTGTCGTGAAGTTTTCTTCAGGAAATTTTAGCAATTCCTGAGCAATATGTGGTCCTAAATAGTATGTCCCTTTGTTAAGGTGCATACCAAGAAATTCAATTTATGTCTAGGCAATATTCATCTTTCTTTGAGAAAGCATGATTCCATACTTTTTTACAATTTTGATGAACTGCTCAAGAAGTTGGCAGTGTAATTGTTCATCAGGATTATAGAGCAGAATGTCATCGATGTATATAGCCACACTTGCCATAATTGGTTGAAAAATTCAGCACATTGCCTTTTGAAAGCGGGACGATGCAACTTTTAGGCCAAAAGGAATGACTTTCCATTGAAAGTGCTAGTTTGGGATACAAAACCCTGTCTTGGGTCTGTCTTCAGGATGAATGCCTAATTGCCAAAATCCTGCTTTGAGATCAAATTTGGAATAGATTTGGGATTTGGATAATCCAGCAAAAAGAGAGTTTCTAGAAGATAAAGGGAATTTATCATCTTGAATGAAAAGGTTAATGGGTTGGTAATTAATTACCAATCTCATCTTTCATCGGTTTTGTTCAGCACGCTTGTTAACATAGAAGGCTTCACAAGTCCATTGAGAATGTGAGACCTCAATAAGGCCTTGTTGTAGTAGTTTTGAACATTCACTTTGAGCTAAAATAAGGTATTATGGATTCATTCCCATATGATTCGCCTTGATTGGATTGATATCTTCATTCTTTTTTGAAGGGATGCGAACAAAGAACTCTGAGTTTTTCCATAGAGGGTGAGAACATTTTTTAGCGAACTTTGAATGAGATTCTAAACGGGATTCCAACAATTTTTGCATGATCGGGTCTAACAGGCTCTTGAATGGAAAATAGTTTCTAAATATTGACAAATTCAGAGAATTGGTCTTTATACTTAAGATATTTTCTAAGAATGATGCGAAGTTGAGAAATCTGAGTCATAATATCCCAACCGATGATTAGATCTTTGTTGGGAAGACTTGAACCAAAGATTTTTATACTTATGGAACACTGCGGAAAAAACTGGGCAGTTATTGGAGTGGTTCTCACATTTGTAGAGAAAGTATCTCCCGAAGCAAAGTTGAAATACCGGACACAGGAAGTCCAATATTTTCAGGAAGAACTTTATTGTCTAAAATTGAAGAAGTAGCTCTAGTATATATGAGAGCAATGACAGTGATTGGCTTTGCAAACTTTGTAGTGAATATTTACAATGAGTTTGGCTTGAAAATATGTCAATGCTTTCTTCTAAAGGAGTCAGGGATGTATGGAAAATATCTTCAGGATCTGAATCTGAATCGGTTTCACTAGGATGACACAAAGAGTTTGTTTGCATAGTTCTTCATCCACATAAAATAGAGATTCGATATCATCATTTTCAAGAGAAATACTAATTTCATTCTCAATATGATGTATCCAATGATTTTGACATTTTTTTTGCCTAAGGACAGTTTTTGGCAAAATGTCCCTTTCGGTTGCAAATGAAGCATTGATTTGACTATTTGTGGCCTGAACGTTCTTTTCTTTTGCGTAGGTACCGCCATTTCTTCTTTCTTTGGAAGTGCTTAGGGCCATGTCTGGATTTATTTATTCAGAGCTTTTTGAAGTGCTTCTTTTTCCTGGAAGATTTTCCATAAGAACCATCACAGTCTTTCTAGGAGCATTTGATCTTTAGCCTTTGGCGAGAATAGGCCGCGTTATGTTTTCTGTTGTCGTTGACATAAGTTTGGATCATTTCGCGTTTGATACACAATTCTTCAAGGCACAAATAAATTTCTTGCTGGATTTCTCCTAATGGAACATCCTGGATCCTTCTCTGTTTAGACAGAAAGGTTCTCTCTACTGTTTGGGATAGTTCTTTAGGAATGGAAGTTAGGAAAACATGCTTCAGATTTGCATCAGCTCCAATTTGATAGAAGAGTAATGGCATAACCAAATTTTGGTGAAAGTAAAAAGTGAAGATGATCTTGTTCTGACACAGATTGCCACCAAAGTTTAAGGCTACCTGCGAACCTTGTGACAAAGTTGAAAAGAACACCATACTTGTCCTGGTTGGTTATGGCCTGGGTATTTAGCTAAGTATGAAATTCTTCAAGTCTTTATGGCCATTTGTGATAAGGAATATCATCAATAGTAAAAAAAACTATTTTGATGATGTGGCCACACTCTAAGAGTGATTGTTTAGTTGGACGACTTCTGGTTCAGAAGGATTTGATTCCATATCATGGTCTGGGGGATTGGCCATGAATATTGATAAAGTTACTGGTGTTATGGGAAATGAATCAATGATAGAGATTGAAAAAGACGATGAAGATGAAAGAGATACTGAATCTGATTCAATATCAAAAATATTTGGAAAGGCTGATTCTATTGGAAACATAACTTGGTCTGTTGAAATGACGGGATCAATATGTGGTTCCTAATTACACAAATCTCTGAGAAAGGATTCTAATGGATTTGACAGCATCAATTGATCCGGCCTTTCTCTTATAACAAGTGAAGATTCTTTGGACTTTTTCTCCTTTCCTTTTTCTTTTCTTTTTCAATCCAATTCTCTGAGACGATTTCTCATCTCAGCCACATCTGTCTTGTCTTGTTTGAAAGGAGTATTTGTGATGGTTGCAAAGATAGACGTCTGAGGTGGTGGAGGAGGGAGAGAATATGTTCGCAAAGTAGTTGGAAATGGATTGAGCCTTCCTTCCTCAAGGATTTGGATCTGCCTTTTGAGCTTTTCTATTTCCGCTCTAGGACTTTCAAAATGATGATACCCTAAATGTTGTCCAGATTCCAAGGCATGAAGCCTTTTTTGAAAATCTGAAAGCATCTTCTTAGTGGTTTCATCATATCTTCGCAAGTTTTGTTGCACATTCCCAATCTTAGAATCAATTGCTTTGAAGGCATTGCTATGTGCCAAAGGAGTCTCCGATTGCCAATTTAAGACGGCTTCAGCAACAGGAGTTCTTTTCTGTCTTCCATGCTCATCCACATCAGTAGGGGTAGGTATCTTAGAGGCATGCCTGTATCTGCCTTGTGGATCAATAAACTTTTCTAGAGCAGGAAACAAGAGTTTGGAACTTTCCCGAACAAGATGAGGAAAGTCTATTTCTTGGAACATGGCAATGGAAGAGTTAGGTGGTGTTTCTACCGGAACCTCAAGTGGGTAGGAATGTTTCTTTGCCCACTTTACAATTGGCTTATAAAACGGGGAAATGGCTGGTTTTTTTTTAGGAGGAGATGGAGGAGGTAATGACGGTGGAGTTGGCGGGACTGAGGGAGAAACAGTGAACTCCAGTGGTGGAGTTGGTGCATATGAAACCATGAATTGAAATTTATCACACTCACCAAGAGTATCAATGGAGAAATCTCCATTCAAATACCTTTGGTACATAGGATCTTTTGGCTTCTTATGCTTCCTCCGTGGTGTAGGTTTTGCAAATGGATCTACTTTGTCAAGTGAATTTGTACAGTAAGAACACTGGCAAAAAGGATCCTAGAAACAATGATCATACTAGCTTTTGTAGTAATGGACAAGATGTCCATCACTTTTGAAGTATTTAACAAGCTTTTTTGGATTTGGCTTGGAAATTAACTCAGGAGCACGTGGTTCAATCATAAAGAGAGTCTGGAAGATAGAAGGACTTTCTTCTTTTTCCTTGCCGAATTTGATGGAAATAGTTCCGTCCTTTTTTCTGACAAACTCAAAGTCTGATGATTGGAATGGCTTGTTGTTTTGATGCAATTTTTCGTACTTGGTAATCCAAATCTCTGAAATGAGCTTGGCCAACTTTTCCTTTGAGATTTGTTTGGGAACATGAATGCAGGATGCTTGATCATTATGCATGGAAATGAATAGGGCATCTTCATTTCCATTGTGGAAATTCAGGTCAAGAGCATGATTCTATACTCGGTAAACCATTTGGTAGTGCAGTGTTGTTGCTACAGAATCAACAGTTTAAGGGCCTCTAATGAGCTGAACTTGAACTTTTAGAAAAGAGAGAGTAACTGGGGTCTGAAAGAGCCATTGTTTCGTTTGTAATAATATACATTCCATGCACTTAGTAGGTGAATCCAATGCTAAGAAGAACTCCTCACATTATGGCAAATCATCCAAATATACTAGAAGCACCTGTTTCCATTATTGCAACTCCATCTTCTTTGAACCCTTTAGATTTTCATGTTTTAAATGTTTCTAAGATAGATTATCTCTATGAAGTCTCTCTTAGTGATGAAATTAAGATCTCTGAAACCCAGCTTCCTCTGATGAACCCCTATTCCGCTTTTGCTAAACCCACTTCATCATTTTCTCACATTCGTTCTATTCGCTAGCTCATTCGTTAGACTCCAAAGGAAGTAAAAGAGTACGTTCAGTCCTCCAAGTTCAACCAACATCCTATTCCTGCCACTGAGAATGAGTACTCTGTTACTCTCCAGATCCCTCCTGAGTTTCCCAAACAGTGGATCTAGTAAGGATATTCTCATGTCCATTATGGAGCTGTTCATCTTGCTCTTACTTTTCATGGTCGTAATGGTATGCAAATGATGACAAATAAAAATCAGTGCATTTGCTTTATCTTTTTTATTTGATATTTCATCATCTGTAATTGCATTAGCGAGACCTTGCCCTTAAAGGTGCATTTCCATGTCAAGGCACTAGAATATATAATTATTTCCACTCACTTCCGATGTGAAATTTGGACTTTTTAATATTTGCCATAATCTTTGCAAAAATAAATCCTTAAATTTATTAAAATGATTTCCAAATATCCACTACCACTTTGAGAGCAGAATAATACTTTTAGATTTGAAATTTCGTTTTGGGCCAAGAAAAATAAAAATGAAGAATTTATAGAAGAATATGAAGTATAAGTTGATTAATAAAAAGAACACCTACCTTGCAAAAATTACTTACTCAGTTGGTAGATCTTCGTGCTGATAACGTGTTATAAAATATTGTGTTGCAAATATGTAATAAAGATAATAAAGAGATTAAGAGGAGAAAGTAAGTAAACACCAAAGATAATAAAGAAAGTCAGAGGAGAAGATTTTATTTCCAGAAACTGTTATATCTATAACAAAAACTAAGCTCTTATTTATAGGAAAACAAGAATGTACTTGTCATTAATATCAATATATTGAATAATATATACATTTGATAGGGAGATATTTATTATACAGAGAGATGTTCTTATAATGTATGATACAAATGTGCCATAATAAGTACATTAGATAAGATGAATATAATAAATATTCATTAACAATTGTATATTTTGTACATTTAAAATGCTTCGATTGCATGCACTCATTAATTTAGGCTCCTTTTATATCGTGAAAAATGGATAGTTTGGAGAATATTTATCAAAAGACGGTCTCTTATTTCGTTTAAAAAATTGAATAAATGAAGAATTTTTTTGCTGTCAAAGAAAACAATTAGACATAAATTAATGTCAATAACAAGCACGTTATTCATTAATTAATAATAATTTCAAGCAAGATAAGAGATCATTTTTTAAAATATATATTTTTTGAAATAATTATTTCCCACAAAGTAAATAGACCCATAATACAATTTTATTACCATCTCATGGTCGATGCATTTGGCTTGCGGGATTTACATTAGTCTAGGGCCTCCTTTCTTAGTTAATTCCTTTAGCACTCAAAAGTAATTAACAAAGTTAATTAAATTATTGTGGTAATATACTCAGTTTTTCCAGCCTTACTTCCGCAAAGTTTTCACATCACGATTCCTAAATATATCTTCTTCCTCTTCTTCTTTTTTTGCATGCGACATTTTCCATGCATCTTTTTTTTTCTTTTGGTTTCCCAAAAGATAGACAAACTCCGAAAATCAAATAAAATGATTGCGGGGGCGACTCCTGAGATATCTGCCCCCCTCTCTCTCTCTCTCTCTCCCTCGGAGGCCCCGAAATCTGAAAAAAAATCCTTTTCATGCAAATGTCGCTAAAAGCGCGAAATGTGGTCGCACGTTTTGATGGGGGGGAGGAACTTTCCCCCACCATTTTTTACCCGGCGATCACGACGAGCATCGAGAGCTACGGTTCAAATAACAATTCGCAAGGATCGGACGGAGGATTTCTCGATGAGAAGGGGACACGAAAAGTCCACCAATCGAAGTAATCAATGCCAATCATGTCGGTACGTAAATGAAGCATTGAATTCGAAAGGAAAGGAGAGAAAGTAAAAAAAAAAAATTCGTGCTTTCATTCTCTCACGCTATACAAGTTCGCGTGCGCGACATCCACTTGGTAATTACATTTATTTTTTTTCCCGTACGAGATTTTACGTTACGGCGTTTTCCTAGGCGGCAAAAATTGAAAGCCCAAGGGAATTAGGGACCGGTCTTGGGTTTTTAACATTTATGAAAAGCTAAAGCTATGATTAAATAAGTTTTTTTTTTTAAAATTATCCTTACTAATTCTCCAATTTTCCAATTTTTCTGTTCGTTGCTACTGTTCATCTTTATTGCGAGGCTGATGAGACTAGATCTAACCAACAAAAGGGCCGACGAGAGACCGACAAGGGGTCGACGAGGTTTTGCAACCCACGCAATAGCCACTTGAGGCCATGCGATTGCATAAACATTAGTCGTGCAACCCCGGGCTTGAGGTCACACTACCACCCAAGCATCGGCTGCTTGAGACATGCGACCCCACGCTCACTGGGGTTGCGCAACCCCAGCAAGGGCCACCCAAGGTCGCACTACCTGACGCGACAGTTGCTTGAGTTGGGCAACCTCAGGCTTTGTCAGGAGTCACCAATGCTAGATTTGGTTTACTAGCAACGTAAACCCTTCGTCAAAAACCGGCGAAAGATTTGATTTTATTCAATAAATAAAATAAAAATTACAACAAAAGCCTTTGGAATTTTTTTTTTGCCAAATGTTATTTTGCCTAAAGTTGTTTTACAGTGGATTTTTTTACCAAATGCAATTTATATTTCCCCAATGGGTTTTCAAAATTTTGAACCAAACGCACCATGAGTGCATTCACCATGTGTCGTTTAGAACTTGAGATCTCTACAACTAGGATAATAGATGATGATAGTCTTTATTTATTTTCTACAGACCAAATAAGAAATCATGTGATCCGGTATACCATAAATTAGATAAAGCAAATACAATAGCTCTACTAAGAGCTTGTTTAGTTGGGAATAATTTCTGCTTATAAATAGTGTTTTTTTTCAGGTTTTATCCATAAATGACCTTTTAAGTATTGGAAAGAGTTTATTAATTATATATAATTTATATTCTTGAAATAGAAATGCGTTTGATACGACTTTCAAATTTATATTTTTCTCTTCTTCTTTTTTCTTTTCTTCTTCTTCCTTTAGCTGATTGTTGACCTTGAGGGAGCCTCACCCAGCTGCTACCAGGTCGGCGTTGTCTTCCCATGGCAAGGCTCAAGCCGACGAGGCTCTAGTGAGGTTGCCGACTCTTGTTCGAGAGGCTGACGATTGGCTAGGAGATGAAGAAGAAGAAAAAGAAAGGAAAAGAAAATTTCATGATTCTTGAGTTGTTTTTTAGAATAAAGAAACAACTTTTTTGGGGGTGTGCAATGGGAACTGCCCAAACTGGGAACCGAATGAACCAGCTGATTGTGGGTGGTTCCCATGGTAGGCGGTCCGATTCTCATTTACTAATCTTGAAATCAGTGGTCGATCGGTCCAATTCTCGATTCCAAGGTGGAAACCAAATCGAACCAATTTTTTATATATAATTTATATACATATAATATATAAACATTATAACTTATTGCAATTGAAATTGCAATTAATGTAGCTACCTCTTGTGTGCCCAAGAGATCATTAAAACTCTTCTTGTTACTCTTTTGTTTATATAAACAATCTACTTGTTAGTTTTATCTTCTACTCAATGTAGGACTAAGGCTCCAAGAAACTCACAAGGCACTTCAAGCCTCCAAGAGTCCCACATCGACTAAACTTTCCAAAAGCAGAAGAGAGATTGTCTATAAAACCTAAGCCAATCACAATCTTTAACCAAATTGTTCATGGCCTTTATGGTTAAGATTAAGTGTGAAACACACGAAGTGTGATTAATATTCACACAAGTGGAGTTCGAATATTTTGCAAGTGGAAACACGTGTGATTAGTTTTGTTGAATCACCTGAGAATTGACTCGGATTGATCAGGTTGATTTGGAGCACGGTCACTCTTTAGTGCAAAAAAAAAAGTGTTGATTTTATTGGATCGGAACAGATGGTCTAGTACGGTTCCCGGTCCTAAGACCAAATGATCCAGTCCACGGTTCCCAAAGGTGCTCCTGGTCCAATTTGGAACCGAACCAAATTGGGAACCGATCACCCCTAAACTGTTTTTCCATTTATTGATTCCGTTTCAAATCTATTATCAAGAAAAAATTTATTTATAAAAAAAATGGATTATGCTATCAAAAAGAAATAGTCACGGTTTGACCATTTTCCAAATATGACATAAACCTTTTCTATGGGATTAATTGTTGACACCTAAATTTTTACATAAAAATGGCTTAATTTTTACCCCATAAAAATAAATAAATAAAAATTGCACGACATATAGTTTAGGAACATTTATCTTATTTTGTTTACTGGATTGTCGGTGAGCACAAGATTTTTCACATATTCTGCTAAGATTTTTTACATATTCAATAATATACACTGGGGAACATATTTTTGGGCAGGAAGGAAATTTTAGAGTAGAATATTTGAAAAATACAAAAAAAGAATATTGCACGGGGTGCATATATTTCATATGATATATTCAGGGGATTATGCACAAGCAAAATTGGAAATAAAATATTCCACCAAAATTTATCGAACTTGGCGTGCTTTCATAGCCCATAGTCCCTTTTATCGAACTAGCGTGCTTTTGTAGCTTGGAATTTCTGACCTGGCATGCTTTTGTAACCCACAGTCCTTCTTTATCGACCTAGCGTGCTTCCGTAGCCCGGTGTCCATTTATATCGACCTAGCGTGCTTTCGTAACCCAGAGTCTCCCTCATCAAATCGGTGTGCTTCCGTAGCCTGAAGTTCTTTGTAACCGAAACTCAATTGAGTTGTCCCCCAAAGATTTTCCCCCATATCCAATCTAATTAAGGCGACCAAGGAAAGGTTCAAATTTTGGTCAGATGATCTCTATTGCAAGACTGGGCAACCGAAGAGAGGTTTGAGTCCTAGCCAAGCAAAACCTCAATTTAGGCGACCGTAGAATGGTACGAGTTATGGGAAAGCACTTTCTTACAAAACCTTGTTGCCATTCTGGGCGACCGTAAAAAGGTACAAATCCTAAGAAAAAAATCTCTTTACAAAATCATATTACTATTTTGGGCGACCATAGAAAAGGTACGGGTTGGACATGTAACACCAACTATCTCGAATTACGCTATCCTCCTTGAAGGTACATTATTCTAGGTATGTTCATTTATCATTTGCATTAGCATTTCCATGCATCATGTAAATTGCATTTTAAAATTGAATTCATTTTCCAACCAAAATATCATTCATTGCGTGTGCATAGTCAAAATTTATATTTCAATTTGTCTTTGAAGACAACCTCTATAAGCTCGCCTTCAAAGAGGGACAGTTGTTAACACCTGAATTTTTGCATAAAAAATGGGTTTATTTTTACCCCATAAAATAAATAAATAAAAATTACACGACATATAGTTTAGGAACATTTATCTTATTTTGTTTTATTGGACCACCGGTAAGCGCAAGATTTTTCACATATTCCGCTGAGTGTACACCAGGGAACATATTTTTGGGTAGAAAGGAAATTTTCGGGTGGAATATTTGAAAAATACAAAAAAAAAAAAAAATCGCCGGGTGCATATATTTCAAATGATATATTCATGAGATTATGCACAAGCAAAATTGAAAGTAAAATATTCCACCAAAATTTAATCCCCTCTCCTATATAATGTGTTATGCGTGCATGGCGAATGGGGGGGCTCTTTCTTGAATTTTAGGTCGAAATTTCAACACAAAAAGAGAGTTTTTTGTTTCTTCCTTCACAGGGGTTAAAAAAAAAAGGAAGAAATAGGAAAAGCTTGAGGAAACGTGAAGAGGGGAAAAAGCAAAAGAAAAAAGTACATCAGTAGATGATAAAAAAAAAAAAGTACAATTGGCAGGAGGTGAGGGGACGTTTATTATTCATCGTCTTCCTCACCCTTGCAGCTTGCGTCTACAACCGAATGCCGTCCTGACAATCGCCGGCTCCTCTACGCTCGCCGCCCGTGCCTGCATCCGGCCACCGCGTAGCACCACCATCGCCCGACGCCCCTAGCCCGACGAAGCCACCGCTGTGCCGATCCACGACACCTGACACTGTTGCCCCGACACTAGCCCGAAGCTTCGCCATCTCTCACAGCACTGTCGAGACCCCTACAGCTCGAAGCTCCGCCCCTTGTCGAGCCCCCCTACTGCTGAGTTTTCCTTTGCCACGCCACGCCTCGCTTCACCAGCGACGACTCTGCTCCACCACTGCCCGATCTGCAGCAACTGCGACCCGATGCCCCTGTAGTTTCGCTTTCTACTACTGCCCAACGTCACCAGAGCTCACATCGCCAGTTTGCTGCCTAGCTGGCCACTGCGCCAATCCCTGTCGCTGCAACCCGCCTCCTCAGCACAGGCTCGAGTCCTCCACCCGAGCGCCTCTACTCCACTGGTCCTTGTCGCCAGGTGTCCCCTACTCGCCTGAGTCGGTCTCGCACCAACAAACTACATGCGATTCCTGCTGTGCTCTCGTTGGAAACCCTCGCCTGAGCTCTAAACTGGC
The DNA here is from genome assembly GCA_017140185.1 of Eucalyptus polyanthemos subsp. polyanthemos. NCBI lineage: Eukaryota > Viridiplantae > Streptophyta > Magnoliopsida > Myrtales > Myrtaceae > Eucalyptus > Eucalyptus polyanthemos. The sequence goes on from CM029462.1 coordinate 48,570,428, forward strand.
CAAGATTTCTTTTTCTTTTTTTTTAAAAAGGCAAAATCAAATTCTGTTGTAAAATATTACGTTTTGAATATATAATAGAAAAGAGATTAAGAAGAGAAAGCAAGTGAACGCTAAAAATAGTAGAGAAAACCAGATATTTCACTATATTGTGATTATTATTCTATTGTACATCAAAACTATATTCATATTTATAGGAGAACAAGAATGTACTTATCATTAATATCAATATACCAAATGATACATGTACTGAATAAGGGAGATGAACATTCATTGTATAAGGAAATGTACTTAGAATATATGATACAAATGTACCATAATAAGTACATTAAATAAAATGAATATAATGAATATTCATTCATGTATTTCATAACACTCCCTCTTGAATATTCATCATATTCATTATGAATGTGCATTGAATGATATTGCCTCATTAGAAACCTTAAGCCGGAAAAACCCAGTAGGATAAAAACCGGACAAAATGGAAAAAGAGTGCAGAGCACAAATGTTATGATCTCTCCCTTTTATGGATGCATTAACTACCTTGTTAAAAACTTTAAGCCGGAAAAACCCTATGAGAAAAAACCGGACATGAAGAAAAAAGAGTGCTATGCATATATAGCCACTCCTAGGGCTAATCATTATTGCATCTTGTGAACTCGCTGCATATCAATGCTGCAATGCATAGTTCATAATATCTCCCCCTCAATTGAGCCATATAGCCACTTCTTGGGCTAATCAATCTTGCATCTTATCAACTCGCCGCATACCAATGCCATATACTAATTTCTCAAAACTTGATGTTGGCAATGATTTAGTAAAAAGATCTGCAATATTACTTATTGATCGAATTTGTTTAACATCAATTTGTCAACTTTCTTGAAGTTCATAAGTATAGAAAAATTTCGGCGAGATATACTTGGTCCTATCACCTTTGATATATTCTCCCCTGACTTATGCAACACAAGCAGCATTATCTTCATAAATTATAGTGGGAGAATTTGTAACTGGTATTAAAGAAGAAGAATTATGAATATGCATTATAACGGATCTTAACCAAACACACTCTCTTCCAGCTGCATATAAAGCAATAATCTCAAAATGGTTAGAAGATGTAGCTACTAGTGATTGCTTCATAGAACGCCAAGAAATAGCGGTGTCGTTATAACAAAATAAATACCCCGTTTGAAAGCGAGCCTTATGTGGATCAGATTTATATCCAACATCAGCATATCCAACTAAACCATAGTTAGTGGAATCTTTGGAATAATATAATCCCAAATTTATAGTTCCTCGAAGATAACGGAAAATATGTTTAACTCCATTTCCAATGTCTCCAAGTTGGCTAAGAACTAAAACGTGCCAATAAATTTACCGCAAAAGTGATATCTGGTCTCATACATTGTGCCAAGTACATCAAATTCCCAATTGCATTGAAATATGGTACTTCAGGACCAAGTATCTCTTCATTTAATTCTCTAAGACAAAATGGGTCATTTTGGGGATCTAGAGACCTTACAACCATAGGGGTACTCAATGGGTGAGCTTTGTCCATGTTAAAACATTTAATGTTGAAACGTTTAAGCAATCTTTCAATGTATGCTGATTGATGGACAATTATTCCATTTGTTTTATGCTCAAGCTCTAGACCAAGACAAAATGTGGTTTTACCCAAATCTTTAACTTCAAACTCCCTTTTCAAATATTCAGTAGTTTCAGCTAACTATTTTGGAGTTCCAATTTCTTAATAAACACGCATCGACAGATAAAATCATTCTTGTACCTTTCCTTTATTAGATACTCACTTAGGTGTTGATACCACATGCGACCGGATTGCTTTAACTCATACAAGGATCTTTGCAATTTTATTGAGAATAAATTGCAGGGAGTGCATGCTTCAGGCATTTTGAATCCTTCGGGAATTTTCATATAAATATCAGAGTCAAATGAGCCATATAAATATGCCGTCACAACGTCTATAAGACGCATTTCCAATCTTTCAAAAATTGCTAGGCTAATGAGAAAGCGAAATGTAACCATCTCCATCACAAGTGACTGTCTCATTATAATCAATCTCAAATCTCTAGAAGAATCCTTGGACAACGAGTCAGGCTTTATACCAGACAACCTCGTTTTTCTCATTTCATTTTCAGATAATTATCCATTTATATCCAATGGGCTTTACATTATTGGGATACAAGTTATAGGTCTAAAAACTCTCGTTTAGTTAAGGAAGCTAATTCAGCTTTAATTGCTTCCTCCCACGTAAGCCAATCTTGCCTTTGATGACATTCAATAATAGATTGCAGCTCACAATCATCATCCATAATTTTATGAGCAACTGAGAATGCAAAAGCATCATTAATGATGATTTCATTTCGATCCCAAATTTTATTATAATATGTAATGGAATTCTCGGTATTCCCCGGGGCTAGTGTTCCTTTTATGAGTTTGCGTCTCTTCAGGGGCAATAAGCTCTTTGGGAGCAAGCACAACACCAGGCTCTCCTGAAATGGATTCCTGAATTTTTCCCCTTCGTTTTCAAGGAGCAGTATCTTTTGATCCTATCAATCTACCACGCTTCAAGTGCAGGGAATTTTGATCCATTTTAACTTGTCATTCAGGAACAGCTATCCTAACTGGAGCATTTGCAGCTAGAATATGAGACTTCGTTACCTTAGTAATATCATTAAATGCGTCAGGAAGTCTATTGGCCATAGCCTGTAAATGGATTCTGTGCTACACCTCGTTTTCACATTTTGGAGTCCTTAGGTGTAATTGAGATAAATTTTTCTCATTTCAGGAGAAAACCTTAACTAGTTTTTATTTTGCAGTCATGGAAGTTGTAGGTATCCCAATTGATGGAAACCTAATCTCATCAAAATAACAATCTACAAATCTGGCAGTAAAAAGATCACCAATAGTTGCTTCCAAGAACCTAATGATAGACGATGAATTAAACCCAACATAAATGTCCAAACGGCGTTGGGGACCCATTTTAATCCTTTTTTAGCAATGCTACGAGCACCTGTACTGCACAACGAAAAGTGCGTAGATGTAAAATATCTGGTTCATAACCAATAACCATTTGAATGAGAAATTGTAAAAGACTAGCAGTGGGGCATAATTTTATTAGAGCTGCCACATGCAGACCCCATACTGTATCGTTGAGATTCATTCTCAATAATAAAGTGTGGGCAATGATTTGGATAAGTTTAATCAAGGATTCTGTCAATCTATTTTGAGTATGAACATATGCAACCAGGTACTCAATCTCGATTCCGAGTGAAGCACAATATGTATCAAAACTCTTTGATGTAAATTCACCAGCATTATTCATCCTTATGCTCTTAATTGGATAATCAGGGAATTATGCCCGAAACTTTATAATCAGTGCAAGTAAATATGCAAATGCGATATTGAGCGTAGATAATAAGCAAACATGGGACCATCTACAAGATGCGTCCACTAGTACCATAAAATATCAAAATGGTCCACTCGGTGGTTGTATTGGTCCATAAATATCACCTTAAATTCTTTGCAAAAATAAAGGAGATTCAAGATTAACCTTTGTTATAGAATGTTTAATAATGAGCTTTCCTTATTAACAAGCCACATAATTATAATCTTTGAACAACAATACATTTATATCCTTTAAAGGGTGCCCTTTTGTATTTTGAATTATCCTACGCAGCATTGAAGCGCCAGGATAACCAAGGCGATCATGCCACAATCCAAACTGATCAAGGCTTACCAATCTCCAAGATGTGGTGGCGTAGGTTTCAACAGCCTTAATCATGACACAATACAAACTCATAGAAGAAGCTTCTAGCTTCTCATGGATGGTCTTCAGGCCCATCTTATAAGAGGAAATGTCAATATATTCCTGATCTTATTCATAAACAGTCTCAATATGGTACCCATTACAACGTACATCTCTGAAACTGAGCAAATTCATTTTGGATCTAATGCTTAGAAATGCATTCTCAATATGCAAGATGGTGCCATTTGGCAAAATAATTGTGGCATTCCCAAAACCATCAATAATCGAAACAGGACCTAATATTGTATGGATTTGTACCTTACGCAATGTCATACTCGAGAAAAAGTGTCTACTACGGAATATAGTATGTGTTATTGCACTATCAAGCAAACAAACATCTTCCTTTTTCTCGGTATTTTCCAATTGCATTTATATTGACAATTTCAGGTATCAAGTATCATAAAAGTTACATATTAGTTATATAGTCGAATAAAATTTCAAAAGTAAATATTATATAAGGTTTATAAGCATTTCATAAAGAACAATAAAAAGTAATACATTCAAAGTGAAAACAACATAAAATTCAAAGTTCAAATTATCATCCATCACTCTGATCCCTCATCAAAGTAATCAAAGGTTCTCAAAGAAATCAGAGACATCCAAGGATGCATTTGCTACTTCAAGAGCAAGAGGAGTCCCACCAATAGAGCTATTGTTGGCCTCGACGGTGGTTATGGCAGTAGGATTGATTTCAATGGCATGAAATTCACCATACTTGCCCGTATTCTTTAAAGATGCCTGATATATATTAATAAAATATTTTGGCGTACGAAAAATACGTGACTAGTGCCCAGTCATGCCACAGTGATGACAAATACTTTCTTTAATCACCTTCTTTAGCTTCTTTTCTTTGCCATGATTCAGGCCAAAGTTTGATTTCCTAGGGCAGTTAAATTTCTTGACATCCCTTCTAGGATTATATTCTTGTATGCGCTTATAGCCCTTAAAATGGCCAGTATTTTTCTTAAAGTTAGCATATGCTTCAGGCAATATTTTTGAGCCAGCAGGTCTAAGATCATAATTTTTTAGCAACAACTCATTAGTTTGCTCGGCAGTAAGAAGTACAGAAATTAATTCCGAATATGTGGCAAACTGACGCTGCTGGTTGCTGTTGCAATACAATATTTGAAGCATGGAAGGTGGAGAAAGTTTTCTCAAGCAATTTCGCATCAGCGAGTTTGATACCGCATAACTCAAGCCGAGAAACAATATCAAATAAAGCGGAATTATAATCAAAAACTCATTTAAAATCTTGTAATCTGAGATTTTGCCAGTCATATTGTGCTTGAGGGAGGATAACAGTTTTGGTATGATCATACCTATCATTCAACTTCCTCCACAAGATATGAGGGTCTCGAACGGATAAATATTGAGTCCGCAAGCTCTCATGCAGATGACTACGAATAAAAATTAGCGCGTTTGCTTTATCCTTTTTCATTTGAGGTTCCATCCTTAGTAATTTTATTAGCAAGACCTTGCCCTTGAAGATGCATTTTCATGTTAAGGCACCAGGATAGATAATTCTTTCCACTCACTTCCAAGATATAGAATTTGGGCTTTTCAATATTTGCCATAATCCTTGCAAAAATAATTCTTAAATTAATTAAAAGGATTTACAAATATCCACCACTACTTCAGGAGCAGAATGATACTTTTAGATTTGAAATTTGGCTTCCGACCAAGAAAAATAAAGAATTGATAGAAGAAGATGAAGTATAAGTTGATTAATAAAAAGAATACCCACCTTGCAAAAATTACTTACTCAATTGGTAGATCTCCATGCTTGCAAAAATTAATTACTCAGTCGGTAGATCTTCGTGCTGATAACGTGTTGTAAAATATTGCGTTTCGAATATATAATAGAGAAGAGATTGAGAAGAGAAAGCAAGTGAACACTAGAGATAGTAAAGAAAGCCGGATATTTCACTGTATTGTGATTGTTGTTCTGTTGTACATCAAAACTAAACTCCTATTTATAGGAGAACAATAATGTACTTATCATTAATATCAATGTATCAAATGATACATGTACTGGATAAGGAAGATGAACATTCATTGTATAAGGAGATGTACTTAGAATATATGATACAAATGTACCATAATAAGTACATTTGATAAGATGAATATAATGAATATTCATTCATGTATTTCATAACAAATTAGATATATTTGTTTTATTTTATTAGGTAATTTTATCTTATTTTTTTATTTTATTTCTTGTTTACTTATTTGAAATATATCCCTATGCATAATTTGAAATTCGATATACCACTCGATTCACAACCATGGCTGGATTTTTTATTTCATCTATAAGACTTTAGATGAAATAATTAATTAAGCGGGAATAAAATTGATATTTTGATATTTAAGGCTTAAGATCAATTTATCAATTTTATTAGAGAGATATTATCCCTTGATCTGAACGATGTATGATACCTTTTGTGATTTTGAATGATCTGTCTTGTCTTAATTGCTTTATCTTGAAATATGTTTGGATAAGAATATCGCATGCTTTAGGGTTATTTGCATATTCAGATTAAGCATTTTATTTATCATGAATAATCAAAATTAAATATATATATATATATATATATATATATATATATATATATATATTTAGGATGTTGGATTTTTGTTTCATTAGCTTAAATTGCATGTTTAATTATTTTACATTTTTAACTTCAAAATTAATTTTAAAAAATAACAAAAAATCATCATGCATATGTCATATAGAATTAGGGCATCTGTCATTGCACATTAGGATAAAATTGCATGTTTCATTTTAAGTTTAGATTGTTATTATTATTATTTTTAGATAAATTGTATCTTAGGTTAGAAATTGCTAAGATAATATCTTAGTTTAAATTAGGGTTTAGCTTGACTTAATCCTTAATATAAGTTGGATAGAATCTTAATCTAGTTAGATAATTTTCACATTTTTCTAATTTTGAATTTCATGGAAAATACAGAAATTGCATTTTATTTATGTCATATAGTTTAGGTTATATTGCCATGCCATATCATTACATATTATATTAGTAGCTTGCATTGCATAAAGCATAATTTCCATTAAATAAGTGAAACAGAAAAAAAAATTGCATGTTAATTAGAAATCATATCTAGAGCTTTTGATATGAATTATGAATTAACTTTATTTCATTGCTATAAGGTAAGTCCCGTAATTTATTCATTTTCTTGAGTGTTAAATTGGTGATTTGCACACCCATATGATCACCTAATATGTTATGGAAATAAATTTAAAATCAATTCAAATTGCTTACAAAAAAAATCAAAATAAAAAGAAATGGTACTGAAATGGCATTAGAGAAGTTTAGTGTAACCAAGTTCTCATACCCAAAGTCTCTAGTTCATAAGAATAAGATAATTCTCCCATTATTTTACTTAGGTGTCAATCAACTTACCATAAATTGATTAGTGGCAACTTCTAGATAAAATCCATTTGCATGTTAAGAAATTTAAACTTAAATCATGAATTGATATGGATTTGGAAGAGCCCGAACTAAGTTTAGGCTTAGTAATCCATTAGCCAAACTTTAGGTGGTTCATCTGAAAATTTGGTCGTGACAATTAGACTTTGTGACATCACTTGGTAAAGCCAACACGAACAAATAAACGCTCGTAATGCCCGAGCGTTTGTCTTCCGATTAAGTTGACAAAAATATACAAATGTCGTGGTACTATATTCATCCGGTGGTGGTAGAGTAACTCGACACGCCAAATATAATCGGTATCTTGCATTTTTTAGATTCTTTAGGACTCATAACATATATACATAGGGAGAGACTACATATTCAAATGTTAAATAGATGATACATAGATCGATGTCTTATTTAAGTATGAAAATAAGATTAATTATCGTTTTTGTTCAAATGCTTACAATGGTTTTTTAGGGAATGTAGTCTCGTGGTGAGGCAAGCGGGAACTAATCAAGGGAAAGATGGAGATATTAAAATCATGACGGAGGGGAGTCAAGAGCAGGAGGAGGAGACATACAAGCCGGGGTCATTCGTCCCATTGCTCCCTAAAGGAAGCATCAAAAACCAAAAATACCCCCCAAATTTTTTTTTAAAGAATAAAAATTAAAAATAAAAATTTAATTAAGAATTGAAAATTGAAAATTATAGAAAAAGGAGGGAGTTTTTGGAGGAAGAGAAATGAATCAAATCCAGAAATTGACTGGACCCCCCCCCCCCTCCGTTAATTTGAGAAAGCTAAATTAATTAAAGCTGCCCCGGTATTCCATTCTCTCTCCCTCTCTGTGTAAGCTTTTTCACCAGCTCATGGCACCTCTCCCTTTCCTTCTATTACTCCTTCTAACCCTTCCCAAGAAAGCTTATTCTCTCCCTTTTCCCCTTCTTCACCTCTATGACTGTGTTCGAGAACTACTTTCCAAGTATCTTTAGGGGCTAAAGACCTTTGGGCCAAATATTTAGTGTTTAGCAAGTTTTTTTTTTCACTTGCTTTTGGTAAAGGCAAGCTTTCCCAAGGCTAAAAGCCCAAGACAGGTTCAGGGCTACCTTGGGCTTTTTCGGCATGCTACCTTGGGGATTAATAAGAATTTTCTTTCGAAATTATCCTCGTTAATTTTTCATTTTTCCGATTTTTCCCCGATGACTGTTCATCACGTTCATCTTCTTCCCTTCTCTTTGCTGAACCACAACTAGCATATATACGTGGTTGCTGATGAAGTGTAGGTGCTCTGGGGAAGGGCAGGTGATTCGGCTAGGGTCCCACGACCCTCTAACGAGGGTTGCCATGTGGACAACGCCAGCAACCTAGATCGAGCGTACTCTAGCCAGACGCTGCCCTTTGCCGCACCGCCTCCCTCTCACCAGATTGCCTACCCTTTGCCCGCAATTGCTAGCTCTTGGCCGATGGTAACCAGCGAAGCCCTTAGCCGGTGGTAACCAGCGAAGCCCTTGCTCGACAGTAACCGACAAAGCCTTTGGCTGGCCAACTCTCTTTTTTTTTTTTGTTTTTTAATAACAAAAGTCTTTTGCAAATTTAATTTACCCAAAATACTATTTTGCTCAAAGATACTTCACAATGAGCTTTCATAAATACGATTTATCAAACATGCGTTGCATTTTGAAAAATTACTTTAACTCAATAATCTTTACATTTTCTCCAATCCCAAAAGTCTTTTCAAATGCACCCTTGGTCACTCTCTTAGTTTTATTGTGCGGCTGAAATTTGGGAGCTGCCAAGAGCAGTCAACTCCCCTGAATTGGGGTATTCCGCTGCTGTCCGATTGAGAGAAAAAAATAAGGGGGCCGCTCCCTTGCTCGGCGTGGGCGGGCACTGGAGCTCTTTTTGTCTTCGTTTTTGCTGCGATGATCTCCCGTCGCTCTCTTTCTAATCTAGGAAAAGAAAGTACGGAGGGCTAGCTAGCAAGGGTGGGGTGGGGGAGTCCCACGCAGGGGTCCGACATTTCTGAACATCGTATCAGCAATTTGCATCTTCTGTCCCTCTCTCTTCGAGGTAACTCTCTTTCCTCTATTCGTCTTCCTCCATGAGTCAGTTATGTAAGAGTTTTCCTAATGTGGACTAAATTAATTGATATTATAATTTACTGTTTTTACGATTACTGTAAAACAGGGTTAGTCTAAAGAGAGATAGAAGGTTTCTTAATTAGTCTAATATGGGCTGACTAATGTGGGTCGAGTTGAGCCTGGCCTGTAATGAGAGGGACTGGCTGGAAACTCTATAAATAGTGCTCAAGTCTCTCCTCTAACCCTAATTCTCACATGTATCCTCACCTAAGGGGCGTTTACCTAACGCTAAACGTGAGAGGGGCCGCCTCATTGAGCCAGTGATACGGAGGGCAATAGAGGAGAAGGACTTGATGCGTGGATCCCCTTGATATATGTGGGTAATCCTTTTTATGCTTCCGCTTTATGTTCAATGGATCTCAAAACAGGCGCGTTAATCTTTCTACTCAATTATGCATGTTCTTATTCTGGTCATGGAGATCTTGAGGTTGCGCAATTTGCGTCTAACAAGTTACGCTGTCTGTCTTGTTTCTTCTTTTCTTGTACTTTTCTTAACTGCCCATTTCACATCTTCCCCACTCAATCACTCTCACTCTCTCTCTCTCTCTCTCTCTCTCTCTCTCTCTCTCTCTCTCTCTCTCTCTCTTCCTCACTTTATGCTTCCACTTTGAGTCTTTGACTCGATCGTTTCTCTCAAGATCTTTTTTCCTCCTCTGTTCTTCTTTCTCTTCATTTCTCCTGTAGTATTCTTTATTATCTTTCCAATTGTTGTTTTTCCTTGTCATATTTCCTCTTCGATAGAGTCGACAATGCGGAGAAATCAACCCCGATCGAGCAAATTCAGAAGACATCCTAACATCAAGAAGCGGAGGTAAAAATCAAGTAGAGGGAACGCGAAGACAGCAAAGGAGAGAGGAGGAAGCATGCTTTGCTTTGCTTTCTCTGGGCCTGAGCGTAGAGTCTTGAAATTTGACATTCACTGACTCCTCCACCGTCTGGCTCTTCTTATTATAGACTCTGTAAGCTTTGCTTGATGTAGAATATCCAAGGAAGATGTCTTCATCTGATCTTTCTTCGAACTTACCAACTTGATCCTTTGCATTTTTCAATATAAAGCATTTGCAACCGAACACATGAAAGTATGAAACAATGGGCTTCTTACCTTTGAATAATTCATAAGAGGTTTTCTCAAGAATAGGTCTTATGAAGACTCTATTGATGATATAGCATGCTGTTGAAACAACTTCAGCCCAAAATCATGAAGAAATTTTACTTTCAATTAAAAGAGTTCTAGCCATTTCTTGAAGAGATCTATTCTTTCTTTCCACAACTCCATTTTGCTTTGAGGAGTGTATGGAGAGGAGAACATATGCTTAAATCCATATTCATCACACAATTTTGTAAAATCTTGATTTTCAAATTCTCCTCCATGATCTGTTCTTATACTTGAGATAACACATCCTTTTTCATTTTGAACCTTTTTAGCAAATTTTTCAAAATATGAAAATGTTTCTGACTTACTTGTAAGGAAATATACCCAAGTAAAGCGGGAGAAATCATCCACAATTACTAGGCAGTATTTCTTACCTCCAATACTCTGGGTTCTGGTTGGTCCGAAGAGATCCATATGCAGCAACTGTAGTACATGATTAGTAGAGACATGATTTATTGGCTTAAATGAATTTCTTACCTGCTTACCCAGAATACATGGTGTGCATGGATCGGACGTTTGATATGGTAATTTGGGTAGACCTCAAACAAGTTGCTTTGATGAGATTTTGGCTAATTGCTTCATATTGACATGACCAAGCTTTCTGTGCCATAAGCTCACTTCATCTTGAATTGAGATTAGGTATTGTGATTCATTTAATTTCATGTCTAAGAGGTAGATATTTCCATGTCTTCGACCCATGAAAGACTGAGTAGAGTCTTTACTGATTCCAGAGCAAATTCCTTCTTGAAATGAGATCTTGAAACCATTATCACACAATTGACTAATGCTGAGAAGGTTATAGTTGAGTCCTTCCACTAGAGAAACATTGCTTATTGTGAGATTTCCAATTTTCACAGTTCCAAATCCCACAATGCTTCCTTTGTCGTTTCCTCCAAATAAAACATTTCCACCGTTTACTTGAACAAGCTTTATGAAGCACTTTGAGTCTCCTGTCATGTGTCTTGAACATCCGCTGTCAAGATACCACTTTACATTTTTCTTGACGGAGACCTGCATTTAAAAGAGAGTCTCAAGCTTTCTTTGGTACCCAAATTTTCTTGGGTCCTTTGGTGTTAGTAGGTTAAACATTATTAGGTCATACTTTCTTAACAGGCTTCCAAACCATAGGACACTCTTTTTCAAAGTGATCCTGACTATTGCACTTTGAACACCTTAGAGCATTTCGACCTACAGACTTTACAAAAAATTTCTTGAAATGATTTTTGTAAGCCTCTCTCGACGGTCTTTTCTTAATTCTTTCTTTTACTTTAGGAAAATCAATCAAGGGAATTGTTTCCCCTGTCATGCCTAGACCAGACTTATTGAAGTAAGGTCTTTGAACTAAAAGAACTTTTTCAAGCTTTTCGGATCCTATCGAAAATTTCTTTGAAATATTTGATAAGTCAGTTTTAAGAAAACATTTTCTTTCGAAAGATTATCTTCTTTTTCTTTAAGAGTAGAAACATTCAGGTCTAAACTTTTAACTCTTTCTTCTAAAATGGTTTCCTTTTGTTTTGGAGCTGAGTTTTCCTTTTTAAGTTCGGAAATCCTTTTGAGAGAAGTCTTAAGACTGAAACACAATTCATCAATGTATTTAGAGACTTTAACAGGTATTTTAAAATCACTTACCTCAAATTCACTGTCTGAGTCTGATCCAGAATCTGAGTCTGAGTCTGAATGTGCCATCAGACATATGTTGGCATATTCATATCACTTTCTTCACATTTTGTATCACTCCAGGTTTCGGCTTTGAGAGCTTTTCGAAACTTCTCAGCTTTTCCTCTTTTCTTCTTCAAAAGAGGACAGTTGGGTCTGATGTGTCCCTTTTTCTTGCATTTGAAGCAGACTACATCTTTGTTTGGTTCCTCATCATCAACAGACTTGGTCTGCTACCTCTGGAAACTTTGTTTCTTTGAGTTGAACCTTCTACCTTTTCTATTCAGTTTTCTGAATCTTCTTATCATTAGAGCAAGCTCCCCGTCGTCCATATCATCTCTTGAATCTGTATCATCAGAATCATTATTTGATTTTAATGCAATGGATTTCTTACCTTTTGGATCTCCGTCTTCATTAATTCATTCCACTTCATAAAACTGAAGAGTTCCAATCAGCTCGTCGACAGATAGAGGCATAATTCTTTACGTCTCTCTTATTGAAGTCTTTATATGATTCCAATCCTTGGAGAGTCCGCGCAGTAGCTTGTTCACCTTCATGGGATCAGAAATTTTTTGTCCTTTGTTCTCAAGACCATTGACAATATCTGTAAAACGACTAAACATGTCAGTTATAGATTCTCCTGGTTTCATTTTGAAGGCTTCATATTGACCAAGGAGAATGTTGATTCTGGTCTCCTTCACTCGATCTGTTCCTTCATAGGTGATATGTAATCTGTCCCATACTTCTTTTGCTGTGACACAAGAAGATATTCTGTTATATTCAGTTGGAGACAAGGCACAATAGAAAGAGTCAATTGCTTTTGCATCGAGTGCTTGTCTCTTGTTTATCTCTTCCTGAGTCATTCCGCTGGTCTCAACAGTTTCTTTCCCTCTTTCAAAGGCTGATGCAGCAGTAGGAGTGATTCCTCTTTCCACAACGTCCCATTCCAAAGGATCCTTTGATCGTAGGAAAGCTTTCATCTTGTTCTTCTAGATGTTGTAATCTTTTCCATCAAAGTAGGGTGGTCTGGTATTGCTTTGCCCTTCCACCAACCCTGGTGCTAGCATACTAGCCATGGTTACTCTGAAGTAAAACACTTCAAATAAAGTAAGAACACGAGCTCTGATACCAATTGATATAGCTAGTACGAGTACCTAGAGGGGGGTGAATAGGTATACAAATGATTTTTCTTGATTATTGCGCAATACTTAGACAGTTGAAGGATTTGCGATAAGTAATAATCAACGTAAGACTAAGTAAAGGAAAGAGAGAATTGAACACGCGGTTTATAGTGGTTCGGCTTGATTCAAGCCTACGTCCACTCTTCTGCACTGACAGCCAATTGGCTGGATTCTACTATGAACAAAGAGATGTTACAGTGTTGATCTTCCTTGATTTCTAGGTGTAGATGATCTACCACACTCGCTCAAGGTATCACCAAGTATGGACACTCTTTGTGTATACAATTTCGCTCAGAATGAATCGACTAATAATCAAGATGCTTCAGACTCTCGAATTTATCTATCGATCACGTACTCAAACAACTAGAACGTCTTCCTTTTTATACTCCTTTATGCCATCATACCCGTTGGCACTTTCCAAAGGAATTCCTCCAATCTACCCATTAGACGGAATCAATCAAGAAGATCATTCGAGCTATTAAAGGAACCTGATGATAGCCCATCAATCCTATTCGCCCATACAATCAGGATCTTGGTTTCCAAGAATAGAACATTCTAAGAGTATTTTGTCGACCATCGGATCTTCAATTGATCTAGATACGAACAAAAGAATCCGTTATATTTATCCAACCAAAAGATCTTCTCCAGAGAGTAGGATTAAATCCTCAACCATATACTTCGGCTCTGGATTTCCTTCGTCACTGGATCAGAAAGACTGTCAATGAGAATAGTCTTAAGTCTTGAGTCTTGAATCTTAAGTCTGGTGATCAGAAAGTCTTCAGACTTTAAACTAGACGATTTGCAGATATCCAGACTAGACTGATAGAAACGTTTTGTCAGCTTCAAAATATTCTGGAAAGATTTCTCCAACAATGACTAGCCACCGACGACGACGTATCCGGCTTGCTCTCTTTCAAGAAGTCCTCTGTCCAGTCCGACCCGAAAGGGTTCTTGTCCAGCTGGGTGGCGACATTGTCCCTTCTCTGCTCGTGGAGCGGCATCTCTTGCTCCTCCGATGGCCGGGTCTCCGCCGTCAATCTCAGCGGCGCTGTCCTCATCGGCTCCCTCCACCTCCGCAATCTGGCTGCGCTTCAAGGCCTTCAGTCCATTGACCTGGGCAACAACTCCTTCGCTGCCGGCGATCTCTCCGTCGCTGGCACCAGCGATGGCGGCGGTTCTTGCCTCCTCCAGAGCGTTGACTTGTCCTTCAACAACTTCACCGACCCTTGGCCGGCCAATTCGTTCTTGGCTTCTTGCGCCAAGCTCGCTTACGTCAACCTCTCTCACAATTCGATTCCTGGTCTCCATTTTGGGCCTTCTCTGCTTTAGCTTGATCTCTCTTCCAATCAAATCTCTAATTTTGGCCTCTTCAATTACACCCTCACGAACTGCCAGAACTTGAATCTGCTGGATTTTTCCCACAACAAGCTAATTGGTGAAAGGGCTAATATGAAGAGTGAATAGATGTGAAAACATATCTTACAAAATATGGGGAAAAAAATATTTACTTTTAAATTGAGTCTAATGAACTACAGACTTTGTAGGAGGATTCAAATTTTAACAACTATTTCAAAGTACATAAATATATTACGAGCAAATAAAGTAAAGGAATTTAGAGAAGAGAAAAATGAACACATGATTTATAATAGTTCGGCTTAAAATAAGCTTATGTGCACTCTCTTATGCTTACACCTTTTCCGATTTGGATTCCATTATGAATTGAAAAAGAGTGTTACAGTATTAAAATCCTGACTTTTCAATGAAAAGATTCTACTACTCTCACAAAATCATTCTCTAGAGTTTCTCTCTTTTTCGAATACAAGTTTGAGCACTTATAAGGAAGAATAAGTAATTTGGAAGGTTCAAACTTTGGAATTCTTCTTTCACACTCTCCTTTGAATGACTTGAGAAACCTCTTTAAATACTCCTCTATGCCTTCTCGACCGTTGGCACTTTCAAGAGAAAATATTCCAATCAACCCGTTGGATAGAATTAATTAAGGAGATCTCAAGTCGTTTGAAGACGAGATAAAAGTCCATCAATCCTAGTCGTTCGTAAAATCGGGATCTTGATTTCCATAAATAGATTCTTTCCAAATAAGCTTGCCTTCCAAAATGATTTGTTGTTTCCAAATTGATTCCAATAAAGATAACCAATATGGTATGTGATATTTCCAACCAGAAAGCTTGATATCATGTTCGTACCGAAAGAAGAGAAATAATCTTGAGTCTGATTAAGCCTTCATTCTTCTCTTGCGTTCAATTTGGGTCTTCGTCAGATGGGCCAGACTTTTGATAAAAAATAAACTTTGACAAAATTTCACAGAAGTCTTGCATTCTTTAGAATAGAATTAGAGATTTTGTCATCTTCAAAACTTGAGTTTCCTCCGACAATTGGGAAGTTCGAGGTCACTCCTTACTCTTGCAAGAAATTTGACTGGGGCTTTGCCTCCCAAGTTTGTGACCAATTCCCCAACATCACTCAAGCTCCTGGATCTTTCTCAGAACAATTTCTCGGGCGGGAACCTCACCGTGGTCAATCTCTCACACAATGGTTTCTCCGGCACCAGCTTCCCAGCGAGCCTCAAGAACTGCCGGCTCTTGCTGGCAATTGACTTGTCTCACAATGAGCTGCAGGACATGGTTCCTGGTGCTCCGCTAGGAGGTTTCAAGAATTTGGAACGGCTGTATCTGTCACACAACCAATTTTTGGGGCAAAAATCCCACCTGAGTTGGCGCAGGCTCGTGGGACTTTGCAAGAGCTTGACCTTTCTTCGAACAATCTCACTGGAGGGTTGCCGCCAGCGTTCACTTCGTGCTCTTCTCTCGTGAGTCTCAACCTTGGGAGCAATCAACTGGATGGAGATCTTCTTGGCACAGTGATTGGAAACATCACGAGCCTCAAGTTTCTTTACTTGCCGTTCAACAATATAAGCGGGCCCATGCCGCCGTCTCTGTATCAGTGCACTCAGCTGCGGGTGCTCGACCTCAGCTCAAACTTACTTACAGGAAATGTTCCTTATGGATTTTGCTCAAACAATTCGTCCTCGCCCCTGGAGAAGTTATTGCTTCCAAATAACTACCTTTCAAGGAACGTTCCTTGGCAGCTCGGAAACTGCAAGAACCTGAAATCAATAGATCTGAGCTTCAACGAACTCGATGGTGCAATCCCGCAAGAAATTTGGGATTTGCCGAATCTCCTGGACTTGGTTATTTGGGCAAATAACCTAACCGGGGAAATTCCCGAAGGCATTTGCGCAAATGGAGGAAACCTGGAGACTTTGATCCTGAACAACTTTATCTATGGAAGCATTACGAAATCCATCGCCAGTTGCACTAACATGATCTGGGTATCACTTTCAAGCAACCGTCTCACAGGAGAAATACCAGCAGAGGTCGGGAATCTTGCGAGCCTCGCGATCCTCCAACTGGGCAACAACTTGCTCAATGGACAGATTCCGCTGGAGCTCGGGAACTGCCGGAGCCTAATTTGGCTTGACTTGAACAGCAATGAACTCGCAGGTCCGGTCCCACCTGACCTCGCTGACCAGACCGGCCTGATAATGCCCGGCAGTGTCTCTGGCAAGCAATTTGCGTTCGTGAGGAACGAGGAAGGTACAGAGTGCAGAGGTGCTGGAGGATTGGTGGAGTTTGAGGGGATGCGTAAGGAGAGATTGGACAGTTTTCCGATGGTTCATTCTTGTCCAATGACTAGAATCTATACGGGCGTGACGGTTTACACCTTCGCTAGCAATGGGAGCATGATCTACATCGACCTGTCCTACAATTTCTTGTCAGGGACAATCCCGGAAGATTATGGCTCCATGGGCTTCTTGCAAGTTCTCAAATTGGGACACGACAATTTTACAGGAAAAATTCCCGACAGTTTCGGAGGTTTGAAGAATTTAGGAGTTCTCGATCTTTCACACAATCATCCTGGTTCATTGGGTTCTCTCAAATTTATCAATGATCTTGACGTGTCCAACAATGACCTAAGTGGCCTTATCCCTTCTGGAGGTCAGCTCACGACATTCCCGCCGTCTGGATATGCAAACAACAGTGGCCTTTGTGGGGTCCCTTTACCACCCTGCTCATCTGGGAGCGGGTTGAACCGCCCGTATAATGGGGTTAAGAAGCAGTCTTTTGAGGCTGGGATGGTCGTGGGCATCACATTTGTTGCTACTCTTAATGTTTACCGAAACTTTTAGTTGATTTATTTCTCACAACTAACAACAGTGGATGATTTTTCCTTTATATTGGATGGTCATCTACACAACCATAGAGCTGCATGTCATAGATGGGATTCCACAGCTTATATTTGTCCCGGCTAGCTATAGAATTGAGGTATGTTGGTTTATGTTGTCGTGCATCAGATATTTTTCTACTTGTTCTGAACCAGGATAATTGAATTGTTTGTTCCTTTCTTTAAAGACGGTTGAAGCAGAAAGGATATCGGTCAATGGTGTAGCTCATCTAAAGTCATCTGATGGAGGTACAGCGGCAACTCAGTGTAAGGACTCATCGCCTTCATACTCCCTAGCAAGTTCTGGTCCATTATCTAACATCATCTGCACAATACACACCACGACTCCCCTCCCTCCCAAAAACTGAAAGCAAAAGTTATGAGGCGGAGGAGAAAGAGAAGGCCTCTCTGTGGATAAGAGTACGAATAAGCATGATGATAGCACTTGCGCTTTCTCTCTTATTTCACTGAAGGAAAAAAGAACTAAATCCCACATCTTTTCTGGCATGTGTTGTTCTGCAGTTGCTGCTCACCTCATGGGAATTCACAGTGCCATCAAGATGCTGAATAGCCGAGTTAGAGTGCTTCATCACTACCTTCTTGCGATGCAGAAAGGTATGTAGTGTCACAGAAGTTTGAGTGCCCCCCCTCCGCAAAGTTGCGGCCCACCTACTTTTGAATGTGACTTAGACAAGAGAATGAATGAATGGATGAATGTAATTTGAAAGAGATGACGAGTATTCTAATGACTTTCTCATTAGCCAAGTTTATGCCCTACCAAAATATTTCTTGCACGCATGGAAAAACAAACGAACCAATTGCTCCCATCTCCATATCCTATGTATTCTCTGAAATGTGGCTTCTGTTGCTTCAATGTAAAGCGGATTACCGCATAGATGTGAATCTATGGGTATGACTAGTGCAGCTTAGAGTATGTACTGATTGCACTTGCAAGTGAGATTCCTTGTGAAAATCCTCTGCTGAGACAAGTATCTAGTCTTCTCAGAAGATTGCCAGCTATTGAATCAGGGAAATTTCAGGACAACTTTTTGATGGTAAGTTTTCTGTTTAGTTTAACATGCCCTGAAGTTGAGGTTTTCTTTTTTCCTTTTTAGGTTACTTTTTATATGCTAGTTGCTGAGCAATTTTATTTTCACTTTCTTCCCTAAATTCTTCTCCAATTTGCTAATCTTCCAGGAGTACAATGATACGTTGCTGATTACTTACCTGACCATGCTCACCAACTGCTCAAGGTATGAACAAACTTTTGAATTACTTACTTTAAACTCATGATGAGTATGTTTGGGAGTCACGATTTCAGAGGAAATACTGCGCTGGACCATCTTCTAGGTGATAAGGCTTTGTTCTGACAGGAGGATTGTGTACGTAAATCAAACGATACATGTCATGTGCCTGAAAGCTTATGTAATGATGCGAGTTATTAGCTTAATCTGGAAGATTCTATAACTTGGAATTTTCATCATGAACAATGTGACGCGGATGACATCTCCCTAATATTTGACTTTTTGTGCAATCTACTTGTTAGAAATTGCTCCTGGCAGATATGGTGTTGGAAAACCTTCTCCAATGTTTAGCCTTTAGCAACGCGATGCATTTTCACAAGGTTTCAAGTTAGTCCGTTCGTAGGAAGCCTAGGAACATGATAAACCTTGGGTACAGGTCAGCTAAGCTTTTGGGAAAGTAGCAAAGTTGAGAGCTTTCTTTTGTGAAATTTACTTAATTTTGGTTTGTGTGCTTTCTAAGGTGCACAGACAAATTGATAATGATTGGATTGATATTAACTTGTCAATGCGTGTGTTTGCTCCCAACGTTGTGAGGCTTCATTTCAAAAACTCAGATAATTCTTCTTCTCTTTGCAGCACAATGAACGAGCTAATTGACAAATTCAACCCCGCTTATGACAAACACAGTAGGAGGGGAGGAAGGATCCCTTTCGTTTGAAATATTCCTTGTTTCTCTTGGACCAATTGATTATGGTTCTCCATCTCTCCCGGCATTGTGCTTGATTTGTGGCGTACTATCAAAGTCTAGGCTTGTGCATGACGCAAGCAATCATGGCCAACGCATATCGAGCATGTTTCAACCAAGGCCCATACCGCATAGAAGATGGGATCAGGGGAGATGAAATCGAAATCTGATAGAAATCTTTATACATTCGCACTTTACTAAGGTTCTCTCACTATTTGCTTGGGTTGTTTGGTCCTCCGGGGCATTTCGTAGTTCCTGGGGCTAACAATAGTGAAATGGGAAACCTTGCTAAAAGATTTTCATAATTTACAGGCATGTTTTGACCTTTGGTGTTGCCTTGAGATGATGTTTTGGTATAGCTTTTAGCGTCTTGTAGTGATTCTATATGTTAACTTCATGGATTTTGAGCTTTGGCGCCGAACCTGTTTGCTTGGATCCTGTATACGGCTCATGCGTTCGCTTCTATGTTCCATATCTTTTATCCAATAACTTTGTTAACTTGCTGGGATAAAGGGTCACATTCTTGTAGGCCTTCGAGGATGTCAAGTGGTTGATATTTGTATATAAAACAAAAGCAGTGTGATTCGTACATATAAACAAATGTGGACAAACTTCATTTTCGTTTTATTCCAGCTCTCATTGGGAGTGTTTTACAACATTCAGCATGTAACAACAAACTTGAAGTTCTTGCCCATCGGCTTTGACCACTCCCAAATGCGGAATCAACGAGAGAAGATAACAAATTGGCAAAGTTAAATTTCTTGTCGAGTCATGCTCCCTTGAAAATGCTCTGTTTAAGCTTCAAACAGACAGTTCGGTTTTGGCGACGATAACCCCATCGCTATCTGCATACAACCATTCGCCATTGTGGATCAGCGTGCCGGCGACGTAGACAGGGACATGCTTTTCCCCGACCCTTTTCTTGCTCGATTTCAGGGGATTCGAAGCCAAGGCCCTAACGCCAATCCCGCATTCATTGATCTCGTCCACGTCTCTAATGCAGCCATTCACAACAATCCCAGCCCATCCCATGTTCTGAGCCAACTGTCCAATGTTCCCACCCACCAGTGCACATCTCAAGCTTCCTCCGCCATCGATGACCAAAACCCTCCCTTCGCCTCTGGTTTCGAGCAGCTCTCGAACCAGGACGTTGTCCTCAAATACCTTGACAGTGACAACAGGACCCGAGAACGTTTTCTTCTGACCATATATCTGGAATACAGGATGCAGCACACGCAGGTCGCCACTTGCTACGACTGACGCATTTGAGTCGCAGACTTCGGCTGTTGCCAGAGAAGCCATTGTGTTATCCTGCAATATTGGTTGGTTAGTTCTAGGCAATGGACGATCCAAATATATTTTTCACTGAATCCCCTGAACAGAAAGCCGATAGTCGAGAAAAATACCAACAATCCACATTAGTTTTCACTGAATTCCCTCAGCAGAAAGCCAATAAGATATGGACCTATGGTGGAACAGTCAAATTCCTCTTTATCACACCAGTAAAATATCCATTACCAGACTGCCTACATCGTACATCAATCTATAGGAATACCTATGTGATGCGTTCATGACCTCAAACAACGTGTACATTTGCACATTCTGCAGACTAATGTGATGCGTTCTCGAGTGCACACCTAAGCTTATGCCATGAGATCTGCATAGAAGTTGCAGCTGCAACAAACACTAAGTACATTTATGCTAGTGATGACGTTTTTGATTATTATATCTGTATTGTACCGCACGAATCAAGAAATTTCAGAGCCATTGAAGGGATTATTCGTTCAACTTAAGTTTTCAGAGGATGATTTCACTCCGAAAGCCATTGAACTTTTATTTTTATTTTTTATTGGTCGTGGCCATTGAACTAGTTCGGTACTACCATCAAACCTATCTCATTAATTATTGCATCCTTTTTCTGTAAATCCCACATCATTTGCCACGTAATAGGTAAGGTTCATATGTTGAACCCTCGAGAACGCGACAGCTAATTGCCATATGATCTCTGAAGCATTTGTCAGAATTTTCAAGAATCACTTTTTCAGTAACACGAGTTTCTGCACAGCCACAACTCGCAATACTCCACATTTGTTAATGAGATTTATCGAATTCAAGTTTCGGAAGACAGCAATCAGGCAGTTAGCTAACATCAATAGAACAGAATAAATGAACTACAGAGTCAACGATAGTGACACTGGAATCCCTTGCCATTTGTGTGATGAGCGTTATCAGATGCGGTTGCACCGGAGTATATCCTAAGGCATCTATCCATGGATGACACCGTCGCTCGGCCTCTCATTAGCATGTTCAACCTGCAAATTCCTCCCAATTTTCTATGGGGCGAGTGGCTCGAGCTAAACCGGGACAAGATAACGAGTAACAGTATCAATCTTGTTGTTTAATTATCTGGAGTCAACGTCCCACGTAAGTTGGGAGTTGAGCAGTAAGCCGAGGTAGACTGAAATCACTCCATGACGCCACAGAAAACTTCTGGAAAAACCAAAAAAAAAATAGTGCTTCCCCACGACGAAAACAAATCAAGAGACCACCCGTGAACCCAACTAGAAAACGCAGGAATGAAACAGACAAAGCACAGACACTTGTTAATTCGAGGTTTAACGATCCATACCCGTAAACTAATCAAAGGCAACAAGGAACGACTAGATTCATGCATTTGCTCTCTGGAACTCTCCATCGCAATATTAATCTAGTCAAAAGATCACATTTTTTTTTGTTCTTTATAATACCATATCAGCGAGGCCAACTAACGCTTCTAACCCATCCTCAGGTTCCGATTAAACAAAACCATCAAGATTTGACTCTCTTTTAAACTCCACCGAACAGAACTCTCGCACACGCAATTTTAAAGAAATTCTTCGTTTCTAACAAAGAATCCGATGCTACTAACAAAGCGAAAAATCAGCAAGGATCCACGAAGGAGTACGGAAAATATTAATGAACTCGAATGCTGAGCGAAGCTAAGTAGATAATAATACAGAATAAGAAAGAATAGAAAAAGGGAAAAGAAAGAACGGGTGGGCTTACCCGCTGAGCCGAGAGAATCGAACAGAGAGACCAGTGAAGAGAACCCAGAAGGGGAATTGGTGAAGCACGTCTGGACTGCTATGGCGCTGTCAGTATGGAACGCGGATAAGCCTTTGGGATTCACTTATTTAATGGATGAAAAAGTTGGCTGAAAAGGCAATGACAAAGCGAGGGGGAGTGTTCACGTTATCAAAATTGGCGGCGGGAAGCAGCGGAGAAGGAGAAGAGTCGACCATGGTTTCTGTGCCGCCGCTGACATGGTCTGCAACGTAATCCGCGCCGAGTGGGAAGTTTTGCTGCAGGGGGGTGGCCTTTCCGGGTCCTTTCTCGGAAAGAACAGTCTTGATAAGTGTGCCGTCGCACAACACTGGCCAAGCTTTATTTATCACAGCTTGAAACAAAAAAAGTCATTATATATATATATAGTCGGGTCCTTTCCACCCCGAAGCAAGAACAAAAAAAAAAACTTGATCCCGATTAATAACCGTGTGCCGTCGCACGACAGGATTAGGACCCGCAGGATCAACCTGCCAAGCTTTATTTATCACAGTTTGGAAACAAAAAAAGTTATATATATTTATCTGGGAAAATTTCAAAAAAATAAAAAAATGTCATCATTTTTTAAAATAAGTCTTCCTCTCGAAATAAACCACCTATTTCCAATAAAAAAGTCATATATATATTTATCTGGGAAATTTTCAAAAAAATAAAAAATATCATCATTTTTTTAAATGTTTTAAATCTTATTTCAAATAAAAACCTAAAAAGTTTGGGTTATTTCAAATAATGACCCGACCTTTCCGATTGCAATCGACTAAACTTTCTAATAGGTTAAAGGCATTTTCATTCAAAATTTCTTTTCTTTTTTCTTTTTCGACGTGTGGGTCGACTGCCACAAGCGAGGCCACCCTTGCTAGAGCTAGTGAGGGCTGGCCTCATTGGGGGGTGGCGAGAGCTGACCTTGCAGATGGCCATGAGGGACAGCCTCCCCAAGGGCAAGAGTCGAGCAAGGCAACCCTCGCTTGTGGCCGACATGGGTGGCCTTTGCCTAGCCCTTTGTGGGTATCACTAGTGGCCGGCCAACCACCGATGAAGAAGAAGAATTAGAAAAAAAAAGGGTAAGAAAAAAGGAAATAAAAAAGGGAAAATGATAAATGATGAAAATATCATTGACCGTCGGAAAATTAGGCTATTATTCAAAATAGATATAGCCACTTTAAGCTATTTTCTGAGAAAATAATGGCACTTCGGACTCTTATTTGAAATAAGATCCACTTCATACCATTTATACAAATTTTCTCAATTTATCCAAAGCATTTCACCCTTTCAAAACATGTTAAATTTCGATTTTCAAAATTGACAACATAAGTTATTAATAACTTTAGTAATTTTAACTAGTCTCGGGAGAACAATCATTAATCTAGCCCTCTCTAAATATAAATTCATATTAAGGGTGCATATGTTTTTTTTTTTTTTTCTAAAGGGTGTGTTTGTTTAAGTGAAGTATTTTTTATGGATTATTTTTTTGAACCTTCACGCGTTTGATGTGCTAAAAATGATCAATTAACGGAAAATAATATATATTATTTATCATGAAGTTTCCTCTAAAGTAAGGTATATTAGTTTTAGTGCAAAAAAATTCTGCCAATTAATTTTCTAAACTTTCATGTGCTTGGTATACTAATAAATAACTAGTCAACGGAAAACTATTTATGATTTTCATAAATAAAAAAAGAAAAAAACCATATATGATCAAAGAAAATATGCATTCTTAAAGTTAGAAATATCCTGAAAAAATGAAAGCATTTTCCTAAAAAATGACTTATTGAAAAATGTTTTCCTTAATTTTAAAATTTTCCTCAAAACATGTTTTCCGAATTAGTAATTAGTTTTCTAGCACCATGCGTGCATGACTACTTTTATGTGATTTTTAGAAGAGTACGATATTAAGATATGCAAAATGATAACATCTGAAAATAATTTTTTGAGGCAAAATTTCATTAAAACCATGCATAGAGGAAATACATGCAATTATGGAATGTAGAAGTAGAGGAGGAGAGCAATTGCTGTCTGATGGGCATGTTAAAGGAAAAAGAAAAATAAGTTTGGAATGTCAAAAGTACCGATGATCGGTGTCTTTTCACTATAAAATCAACGACAATACGTAAAATATGTTTGATTTATTGAAGGGTTACTATAGTCGTTTCACAGCACGACACTAACATTAAACGTAGGTATTATAAAACACTACAAATTTAATAAGGCAACAGAAACTGTTTGCTAATACTTGTCAGAGTTATGCAACTGTCCTATAATACTGGTCACGTGAAAAATTGCATCCTGTTTGAATTTGAGATTTTTCTTCTCTTGATAGCATTTTGCACATGTCACTGCCACATGATAAATTTGTAACATAAAATAATCTTTCAATGATTCAGGGGCTAAAGATGAGTAATTCTTGTTAAGACTTGGATCCATGAACCACTTGTAACCAAAACCATTAGAACATGTGAGAACATGTGGGACTTGACTGATTAACAACCGAGATCGATTTATCCATATTGATTCAAGTTCAAGCAATATTTTTTCCGAAGATAAGACAAGGTTGTGGGAAAAGTGTTGAAAATGTCTTGGATCTTACATTGGTGTCAATTTAGTCATAAACTTTTTTATTATGTCAATTTAATTCTAAACTTTTTGACCTAATATAAATTTAGTCATTTCGGTTAATTTTAGCAAAATATTAGTAACATGAACACATGCCGTCACACTAATGTTGACAATTTTTAAGAATATTTTAATATTTTCTATTTGTTATTATTATTATTTTTTCATTTCTTATTCCTTTTGCCAATGACCAACCACATGCGATGGCCAGGCATCGGCCTTGATAGGCCGAGCTGGCCTCGCTTTGGCGAGAGTCACCATTGGTTGGCCTTACCTAGGACAATGGCGAAGCCGACCCTCTAGGCCTCGCCTATAGCAAGCAACGGCAACCCTTGCCCCGGTGAGGCCTACTCACCTTGCCATGGCCGATGGCCGATCACTAGCAAAAGGAAGAAGAAAGGAAAAAAATTAAGAAAATTGAAAAAATATTATGATATTATTAAATTTATCCACGTCAGCACCAACGATACCATGTAGGCTAATGGGCGTCCATGCCATCAATATTTCATCAAAATTAACCAAAATGTATTAGGTCAAAAGATTTTGATTAAATTGGCGTTGATATAATGAGTTTAAAACTTTTTTAACACTTTTCTAAAAGGTTGTGGAGACTAGGTAGGCTGAGGCCTAACAAATCAGGCTCAACTTTCTTAGCTCAATCTGTTGCCCTAGCTCAAAAAATCCAAACCTTAATTACTTGGTTTGGGCTTTAACCCGAATTAAATTTCAAAACTCTAATATATGACCAACGAATAGCTAACATAAAAACAATTTTAAAAAATGTATAAATTTCATAAAAAGAAATAAAATTCGCACTTCTCACCTTTAAAATAACACAATATTTGTGGCTTGTTCAAAGTCTTAATAGTTAATTTATTATTTGTATAGCTTTTATTAAGGTGAAGAACTGATAAATGACTAGCCTTTAAATTTTTCCAATACTATATATATTTTTATTTATTTAAAAAAAAAAAGGGGCCGGGGCAATTCGGGGCCGAGCATATTAAGACCCGGATCGGCCTGAGTGAGAATTATGTCGCCCGTTAGAATACTGGCCCGGTCATACTCAAGAGTCAAGAACCGAATATTCGAGCCGGTTCAGTGCGATCCGGTTCGGGTTTTCGAGCTTTTTGGACTTTCCCGCACTTCCGGGTCGTTTGTGCAATCTGGAAATGCGCACGTGATCCGGTATGCCTGAGGTTAATCTATAGATGAGTCTCCAAGCATAGTACCGTAGACTTAGAGCCCATTGGAGAATCGGAGATATGTGGAACTTTTATCTTTTGAGACTTGATTTTTCTTAAATATTGGAAAATCGAGATTATCTTTATAAATAATCTTTTTAACGAAATAAACGAGGCCTACTTTGCACCCAACATAATTAATTACTTTCAAAATTCAAAAGTTGTCAAGTCTGAATTGAACACCATTTCTAATGCGCAATGCTACATGTCATGTAAAGAATCTCGAAAAAGCATATTGAGGTGAGTGGTTTTTTCTTATAGAACGCAGTAATCATTAAATTAAAATGATTTGCATAAAATAAAGCAGAATATGAACCAAGATCGAGGCACCGGGCATGTAATATAACGTGCATTTGGTTAGTTCACACATTATGATTTGTAAAGAAAAAGCATTATATATGTCTTGAAATATCAATAATTAGGGTCACATATACTTTGCCCCATGACGTTGGAATGAGTCTCACCCGTTCCCAATCCCTTTTACAATAAAAGAAATTATATCATTTTATCCCAATTACTCAACATCAATGGCAAGTCGCCCGTCAAAATCTGATTTATCCATTAATTATGGGGAGAGTCTTGATTAATCTCAAATTCGCGCATGGTCGGTTATTTGAGTTGTTATGTCAACCTATGTATCATCACTTGTACTATGCTTTCTAACACAAACCGGTTCCAATCCAACCATTCCAGTGAAATTTCTATTCACAAACAAGCAACAAACAATAGAAAACGTCACTTACTCTATTACATAGAGCAAAATGAAATATCATCTTTTGTTTTAATACATAGGTTTCGTTTGTTTTATGGGAAAAAAATATTTGCTGAAACATATTTTAAAATAACTTGTTTTCAAGAACAATGATTCATATGTTTGGCTGTATATTGTAGATAATATGAAATTCATCATTTTTAGTTTGTTAAAAAAAATTATAAGACACGCGTTTGAGAGAGTTTTGAGTATAGCCCCAAATATTGGATTCGATCGCTAAGGACCTAGGGTCAGGTTTTGAGTCGTAGGCCCAACCATAGGGATCCAGGCTAAGTGGCCTAGGACTCAAGCAAGGGCGGAATCCCAGCCTAAGCATCGGAGTTCGGTTGTATTTTGGAAGCGATTTGAATGATGCATAATAAGGATTATACTTTTGGATAGTAAATTTTTTGGGAAACAAATGGATCTTTATAGTCAAGTGATTAATGATAACTAACCTACACTATAATTAAGATGGTCACAGTAGTGTATCATCACAACATGGACCACAATGATAACTCATAATAGTTGAGATCATCATTTAGTAGTTTCGTAAATCATCATTTCACGTATCCTATAAATACTTAATTAATTCCTAAACTATTTTTACTTTTCTTGTCTCCACTCATCACGCAAATTAGCAAAATGTTCCTCCATGAAGTAAATCCATGCTCTTGCCAAGATTATAACATGTTTTATGAAAAGATACACCTCCGAGACCTAAGTTATTAAACATAAAAGGGACCACGATCCAATTTTAACGAAATCAACATCTTGACAACATATGCGAATACTTCAATTTGATAAACTATTTAGTATTTAGCAATGATTGCCCCCTCCAAAATAGTGAACTGCACTAATGATAGTGAGGCTGATCATTGCTCGGATTTGCTCCATTATTAGTTGGGTCGTGGTCATGATCACCACATTTTTTTCCTAGGATATGATACTTAACCTATGTTGTATTTACCATCCTCGAAGGACATAGTTGTAAATATGATAAGTTTATGGACTTGTGGAGTAAAGCTTAGAGAAAGGATAAGTCAGAAAAATGGAGTATAAATACCCGGATGGTAATGGATAGTTTTTTTTTTTTTTTTTTTAATGTCTTGTTGCTAACTTGCTATGCTATCCAACTGGATATATAAACTGTTCTTATCCATTGCTATCAATCATAAACCGGACGGCCCGCATTGTCAAAGGGAAACAAAGAATTGAAACCTTAAAGTCAAAATTACAATAGTTTCGGTCCCCAAAAAGAAAGGGTCATTAAATAGGCTGGGTAGGTATCGAGCAAAGAAAATGATAAGAGTCAAGCTCAGGGACCCAATTGAAAACAAAAAGAGATTTCCCATGATTTGAGGATGGTTAAAAAAATAATATTACTTTTGGTGCTATTATTGCAGGACGAGTTAAATAATGGGGAAACAAAATGCTGCCAGCTTGGGGGCAGACTCTTTTCAAACTGAAAGTATATTTGAATGTGAGATCGAATTGTCTGATTTTTTCTTGTGGTGGGTCAAGAAAATAATCACCTCAATATATCATATGTTGCTTCATACTCCCTTTTCATTGGATTTTTCTTTTTTTAATAAATTTGTTGAATACCATTTCGGACATATAAGATTTTGATATGGAGTTTAGATTAACTTGGCTTATCGTTCCTTCATATTGCTTAATTTGGAAGTTTGGCTTCCTCATTATTTGCATTGATTGACATCAAAAAGTTCATTGTGTCTCTATTATGGCTAATGCCACCACAACAATCATATTGATTACTTCAATTCATGAGTAATTGATAATGCATATTTGAATTTTCCATATGAACAAAACACACTACTTGGCTCTCTCAATTGGAAATATTTATGTGTTTTGAAGAGATGAGGCATTTCGTATTGGCAAAAAATAAAATAATTTTGAAAAGGAGGAGAGTAAGTTAAACAGCCACTCAATTTGTTGAAGAGATTTCAGTCAAAGAAGAAAAACAGCAAGAAAAAATTGCTGGTCTTGCTGTGCTTATGGGTCACCTACTCGAGGAACGAAGAGAGCACTAGAATTTATTTTCTATATCTACAAAAAGTTCGTTTATGGCCCTCCAAAATTCCCCAAATCCAACATAAAAAAAAAAAAAAAGTAGCATTGGAACAACCAATGAATCAAAAACAGCACCACACGTGTGGCTTGCCAGGGGAGCAGTGCGCGAATGATCCCCTAAGTGCCCGCCAAATCTCCAGTGCCCGACCGGGAGGGGGTCGGGTCAGGGACCAGTCATAATCACCAGTTAAGATGTAAATAAAAATAAATCAGCATTTAAAATCTCATTAAAGCAATTTCTCGAAACCCAAATCAATCCCACCCCTTACAATAATTTACAAAAGTAGGCTCGCACATGTGCAATACTATCAATTGTTCATGATTAATACTACAAAAAAACCTAAATTGATATATTTACAATAAATTTAATTCAAACTAATTTTTTAACTACTAAAATCTCAAAATTAGTATATTTGTGATAAATATACAATTCGTTAAATAAGATTAATAAAAAAAAAAAAACCACAAAATTGGATAATTATAATAAAAAAAAGTAAAATCTCAAATCGATACATCGATAAATTATAATTTTTAATCCATTTCAAGAATTCGATAATAAAATTTAACTGAAATTAATATAAAGTAAATTTATCACAAATATATCAATTTTTGATAAATTTATCAAAGGTATATCAATTTAATTTTTTTTATAATTAAAAAATTATTTTTTAGTAAATTTATCATAAATAAATTATTTTATAATTTTTCGTAATATCAACCTTAAAACCTAATTCCTACGCCGTACACGGTGGGGGCTGTCCCAGTCCCGGATGTTGAAGGGACATCCTCGCACGGGTATCTGTCTACGGAGTTACCGCATTAATTCAATGCATTAGTCTCGATGCGTCCAGCAAATTTGGCGCTAGTTTCCCGTGAACTGTCCAGAAAAAAGGGGGTGGCGAATTCGAAAAAGAAAAGTGCGCCCGGGGGGGCGCTCGACTCACCAAACCACACCACCTAAAAAAAAATAAAGACCTAACGAAAGAGAAAGACACCCGAACCCGAGAAACGCCACCAAAAGTCAAAGTCGAGACGGGGAGGGGCGGTGGGGGCCCCGTTCGCCAGCTGCCCCCGCCCGCCCCGCCCGCCCTTGCATCTTTGCTTTCTTCTTCGCACCTTGCGTCCGTCCTCCTCCATCGTTTTCGCCCGCCCGAAAAAGTCTTTGGTCAAATCGTTCCCCCCCCCCCCCCCCCCCGCCTTTTTTTTTTTATCGGTCAATTTATTCGAGCTCTGAAGATCAGCACCATATCAAGAAGATTTCGATATTTATATTGTCTCCGTTCGTCCCTCGTTATCCATTTTATTCTTATTATATTCTATCGAACGATGATTTGTTGAATCCCATCGGCTGCGGACGGAAGTCGTTTTGATTTATCGCATATGGCGGTAAAAGGGTCACTGTTGCCGTGCCATCCGAGTTTTTCTTTACGTCACTGTTCTAGTTGGACTCTTCGTACTTGCCGTTCCCGCACTCTTCGGAGAAAAAGAATGCCCTTCAGTCTCCCCTCCCCCGATCAGTCTCTTGTGGATATACAAATTGGATGTGCACAATTACATATTTTCTCCTGAAAATAATAATTTTCTCGATAAAAAAGAAATATAATATGGTCTGATTTTCGATTCCAAATTCCAGCACCCCCATGCAAATTCATCCCGAGCCCATAAAACCCGTTTTCGATGGTAAATTATAATTCATAATCCATATAGTACTCACGAAAAAGAAATTCAGAAACGATTGGTATTGGATAGAAGAAAAAAATCTCGAAATTTGTTTTTCAAAACCCCATCGATGAAACACAAATCTCAAGTTGACCCGTGGAAACGCATTCCGGGAGTTAACTTCAAACGAGGAATACCGTGAGAATTCTGCCCCGGGGGAAGGGAGAGGGGACCATCTCTTCGATCAACCTAAAGTCACTCCTCCTTCCCCGAATCGAAAAGGAGACGAACTGCAATCGATGAAAAGAAATAAAGCAGAGAAAGGGAAATACTCACCGAAAATAGAAAGAAAGAAAGATAGGGAGAGAGAGGAAAGAATAAAATTGAAAATATTCTTTGGCAACAAGAGGAGAAGGCGCACGCTCTCATCCCAAATTCGAAATCCGCTTTTTTTATTCCGGGGGCGACACGCTGTGCGCACGAGTCACGAGCCTCGCTGTATGCAGTAAAATCTAAGAAAATCGAGTTTTTTGGAAATCTAAAAAATAAAAAAAAAGCAAAGAAAAAAGAAAAATAATAGAAAATTCGGGGGGGAAGGAAAGGGGGTAAAAGAGGACTCGTGACGACGACGCACTGTTTGAGACGCTCGTGCGCCCAAAAGGAGCGGGGGCCCCACTTCGCGAAGTTTAATGTTTTTTTGGGTGCGGGTGCGGGGCTCACCGCGGGAACACGCCTTTTTGTTCATTATTAATTTTCGACATTTTTCAAATCAAAGCAACCCAAAAACATTAAATTAAGCAATATATATATATATGTAAATATATAAATACCCCAAAAACAAAACAAAACAAAACAAAACATTTTGTGTTATCTTATGTTTATTTTTTTCTGATGGACGGACGGTCCGTCCTGAAATCGGGCTGCTTTCCTTGCGAGGATTCCGGCTTGTTCCCTAGCGGTAAACCTCTTGTCATATAAAATCCTCCGACTGACTGTTTTCCAGGAAACACAAGACAAATATAAATCGAATAAACATTATAAAATTAACGAGCGAAAGTTGTTCGAGTAACGGGCGTATTTTCACGGGCGACTAGCGAGGCAACGTATCCACGCGCTCCAAAAATCGATGTGCACGCATCAAGCCTAGCGAAAGCTTAGGCGGAATTACTCCCACCACCTACGCTATTTGCACCTATACCAGAGGGCTGCCAACCCTAAAAAAGAAGGATTACTTGGGCGATCGAAGAGCTTCACACCAACCCTGTTTGGTACGAATGGAATTGTGTCGTGGCCGTGCACATATCTTTCAGAAGGTTCACACCGTGGCTATAGATTATACTATGTGCCTGAGTAAAAACTTCTTCGAGATTACTGTGCATGTTGTGACGACAAAAAGAAACCCGTGATGCTGAAAAGGAAGCCATGACATCACAGTAGAGTTGTTATCGATAATTCGTGAATGTTTGAAGTTGCTGTGACTTGAAATTACTGGAAGCCAATTTCGTCGGTGCTATAACTATGAGATGTTCACCAAATAGATTTGAAAAAAACGAAAGTGATTTCAAAGCCGTACCGAAGCACGTTTAGAAGACCCTCCAATTGTTATCGACAATTTGTGAAAGTTTGAAATCGTCGCATACCAATAGGTAGTTTCGATGATTTTGTAATCATGAAATGTTCATCGAATAGATTTTAATAAATGAGAACAATTTCAAAGCCGTACCAAGCACGTTCGGAAGAGCCCTTCGATTGTCGCATTTTCCCTTTTTTATATGTCAAAAATCGTGGGCCAATTCTTTTTTCTTTTTGTATATTTAAATTATTATTATTTTCCGGCAAAATATATCTGGGGTTGAGTGTGTGGCTTGAGGGAGGAGGCAAAGGTGCGAATCTAACGGAGGGGAGAGAGAGAGAATAGGATGCGCTCGTGCGGTGTGCGTCCTGACAAATGTGCCCCCACTCTTACCCGCACCAATTTGTCCACATTCACTCCGCTCCTCAAAAATAAAAATAAAAATAAATATCTACAAGAAAATGACCCTTTCTCTCACATTATTATTCTATTGCAATTTTTTCAAAGCATTTCAATTTTGCCCTTCTATAAAATAAGAAGACTTGACTTCCCCACTACGATCTACTCGCAAAAGGAGGGGAAAAAAAAAGGTATGGCGCCCGTAAAATCTTCGTACGTACCTTCGTTAATCGTTGAAACTCGAAATTCATATTTTCAAAAAGGGATGATCTTTTTCGATTCAAATCCCAGATCTTATCATGCTTTGAATTTAGGTCGTCTAGAGACAATTACCTTGGGAATCCATCCTCACTTACCTCGTCGGTTGCCATTTTTCAACATCTGAAAAATAAAAGCATGTCAATAGAAAAAACAAAGGATTAATACAATAAATAATCCAAAATTAATATATTTGTGATAAATTTATCTTTAACAGTAACAAATTTATATAGCCAAAAATCTGATATACCTATCATAAATTTACCTAAAGTTAACTTTTTGACTATAAAAAACTAAAACTGTATTCGTAACAAATATACCCTCCGACAAATTTAATTAATATCATTAAAAACTATAAAACAAGTACACACGTGAACCCACTATTGGTATACCACCAATTGCCATTACAAATGTACAATTTGATGATAAAATATAATGAAAACTAGTGAATGGTAAATTTATTATAAATGTATTAATTTGGCTTTTTTGAGATCAAAATATTAATTAACGATAAATTTGCAAGAGGAGTGTCGATTTGAGATTTTTTGTGATATTAACTCAAAAATAAAAAGATTTATATGTATTTTATTTTGAAAAAGAAAAAAGAAAAAAGGACCATCGTCCCCCACAAGAACTGTTGGGTTATGAGCGGTCCAGATCAGCTCGTCACCCGTCAAAGACTGTTGGACGTGAGGATGTTGATGGCATACATCATCAAATAAGGCCGACAATGTAATTAAAAAGAGGAAATTGCTGGCTCATCTTCGAAGGGGGGGGGGTCGCAATAATTTTTCTATGGCTTTTATTATTTCTGTTATTCTTTCGTTATCGCATGATGTGAGATTCAAACGCACGCTTGCATTTGTCTCCTCGAGCTTGCGATTTCTTTAGGACGGGATAGGGGGAAAATTTTGGCGTAATCACAACTGGCCTTCACCAACTAATCGAAGGTGTCGTGGCGTTTTGAGATTCTTCCACTATCGGGAGGGAGCCAAGGATCGGTCATCCATAATCTCACCTACCAATTTCAATGCTGCCAGAAGTTCTCCATCGTTGAATGTTGCTCAGATCATTAAATTGATTTTGGCCCTATGCTTGATGGGGACGTTCTGTGGAGAAAATTTGCTGAGTTAGAGTGCCTCCATTTGGAGACATGTCACGGCAAATTGATCATATTCTAGAGCTCTTTTTTCTCACCTTAAAATGGCAAAATGTATTTCTATTGTGACATATAATGAAAATAATAACGCTTCAATAATTGTTGTATATTTTTTGCATTTAAAATGCTTCGATTGCATGTACTCATTAATTCATGCTCCTTTTTTTATTTTGTGAAAAATGGATTGTTTGGAGAATAATTTTCAGAAGACGGTCTCTTATTTCTTTTGAAAAATTGAATAAATAAATAATTTTTTTGCTGTTGAAGAAAATGATTAGACATAAATTAATGTCAATAACAAGCGCATATTCAATAATTAATAATTTCAAGCAAAAAAGAATAGATCATTTTTAAAAAATATATATTTTTGAAATATTTATTTATGACAAAATGAATAGACCCTTGATACAATTATATTACTATCTCATGGTCGATGCATTTGGCTTGCGGGATTTACATTAGTCTAGGGCCTCCTTTCTTAGTTAATTCCTTTAGCACTCAAAAGTAATTAACAAAGTTAATTAAATTATCGTGGTAATATACTCAGTATTGCCAGCCTTACTCCCACGAAGTTTTCGCATCGCGATTCCTAAATATATCTTCTTCTTTCTTTTTTTATTTATTTTGGGTTCCCAAAAGATGGAAGCGGAGTGGACTGTCCGAGGAGCACGTATAGGAAACAACAAATCTAGAAAGGACAAACTCCGAAAAACAAATAAAATAATTGCGGGGGGCGACTCCTGAGATATCTGCCCCCCTCTCTCTCTCTCCCTCGGAGGCCCCGATATCTGAAAAAAAATCCTTTTCATGCAAATGTCGCTAAAAGCGTGAATTGTCGTCGCACGTTTTGATGGGGGGGAGGAACTTTCCCCCACCAATTTTCACCAGGCGGTCACGACGAGCATCGAGAGCTGCGGTTCAAATCACAATTCGCAAGGATCGGACGGAGGATTTCTCGATGGGAAGGGGACACGAAAAGTCCATCAATCGAAGAAATCAATGCCAATCATGTCGGTAAGTAAATGGAGCATTGAATTCAAAAGGAAAGGAGAGAAAAAAAAAAAAAAAAAAAGAATTTCGTGCTTTTATTCTCTCACGCTACACAAGTTCGTGCGTGCGCAACATCCACTTGGTGATAACATTTTTTTTTTTTCCCGTGCGAGATTTTATGTTACGACGTTTTCCTAGGTGGCAAAAAAGAGGGGAAAAAAATTAAAATTTAAGGTCGTACTAATTCAATGTGCAACAAAATAATCACATGGTAATGAGTGGAGTGCGTTTGGTCTGATGTTTGGTCTGAACTAATGGACTTTTGGCTTGGGAAAATATTAGGATGTTTGAAAAGCCATTCAAAGTGGCATTCGACCAGATGCTGAACTTAGAAAAATTGAAAGGCCAAGGGAATTAGGGACCGGTCTTGGGTTTCTAACATTTACAAAATGCTAAAACTATGATTAAATAAGTTTTTTCTTTAGAAAATCTTCAATTTTCTAATTTTTCCGTTCGTTGCTACTGTTCATATTTATTGCATTGCTGACGAGATCAAATCTGACTAACAAAGAGCCAATGAGAGACCAATAAAGGGTCAGTGAGGTTTTGCAACCCATGTGATAGCTGCCTGTGGCCATGCGATCGCACAAACATTAGTTGTGCAACCCCGGGCCTAAGGTCACACTACCACTCAAGCGTTGGCCGCTTGAGTCATGTGACCCCATGCCTCACTGGGGTTGTGTGACCCCAACAAGGGCCACCCAAGGTCGCATTACCCAAGGCAACAATTGCTTGAGTTGGGCGGCTCAAGCTTTGTCAAGTGTCGTCAACACTAGATTTGGTTTACTAGTAGTGTAAACCCTTTGTCAAAGCTAGTGAAAGATTTTATTTTATTCAATAAATAAAATAAAAATTACAACTAGAGCATTTGCAATTTTTTTATCAAACATTATTTTGCCTAAAGTTGTTTTACAGGAATTTTTTACCAAATACAATTTATATTTCCCTAATGGTTTTCAAAATTATGAACCAAACACACTGTGGGTACATTCACCATGCATCGTTTAAACTTGAGATCTCTAGGTCTAGGATAATAATCAATGATAGTTTTTATATATTTTTGATGGCCAAATAAGAATTCATGTAACAAATAAATTAGATAAAGCAAATACAGTAGCTCTACTAAGAGCTTGTTTAGTAATCATTTTATTAGTGGGAATCATTTTTGCTCATAAATAGTTTTTTTTTTCAAATTTTGTCCATATACGAGTTTTTAAGTATTCGAAAGAGTTTATTAATTGTATATAATTTATATTATTTGAATAAAAATGCGTTTGATACGATTCTCAATTTTTTTTTGACTTATATTTTTTAATTTTTAAATAATTTTATTATATTTTTCATTTTTTTTCTTTTCTTCTTTTTCATTTAGCCGGTGGTTGACCTTGGGAGATCCTCGCCTAGTCACTGCCAAGTCGGCGTTGTCTTGCCACGATGAGGCTTAGGCCAACAAGGCTCTAGTGATTTTGTCGACTCTTGTTTGGGAGGCCAATGATCGGTCAAAGGATGAAGAAGAAGAAAAAGAAAGAAAAAGAAAAAAAAAAAAGACAATTGCTTGATTCTTGAGTTGTTTTTGAGAATAAAGAAACAACTTTTTTTCCATTTCTTTATTCCGTTTCAAATCTACTCCCGAAAACAAATTTATTAAAAAAATAAATTATGATGCTATCAAACAAAAATATAATTTTATTTTTATTTAAATGAATAAAAAAGCAGAAATAGTCACTATTTGACCAGTTACTAAATATGACCTAAACCTTTTCTATGGGATTAGACTTTGTGACATCACTTGGTAAAGCCAACACGAACAAATAAACGCTCATAATGCCCAAGCGTTTGTCTTCCGATTAAGTTGACAAAAATACACAAATGCCGTGGTACTATATTCATCCGATGGTGGTAGAGTAACTCGACACACCAAATATAATTAGTATATTGTGTTTTTTATATCCCTCGGGACTCATAATATATACATAGGGAGAGACTATATAGTCAAATGATAAATAGACAATTGATAGGATCGATGTCTTATTTACGTATAAAAATAATATTAATTATCTTTTTTGTTCAAATGCTTACGATGGTTTTTTGGGGAATGTCGTTTCGTGGCGAGGCAAGCGGGAACTAATCAAGGGAAGGAGGGAGATATTAAAATCAAGGCGGAGGGGGGTCAAGAGCGGGAGGAGGAGACGTACACAAGCCAGGGTCATTCGTCCTGTTGCTCCCTAAAGGAAGCATCAAAGCACCAAAAAATTAAAAATAAATTAAAAATTTAATGAAGAATTGAAAATTGAAAATTATAGAAAAAAGGAGGGAGTTTTTGGAGGAAGAGAAACGAATCAAATCCAAAGTTTGACTGGACCCCCCCAGTCCCTCCCTTAATTTGAGAAAGCTAAATTAATTAAAGCTGGCCAAAAAACTAAGTGCAAACAAAAGAGGAGGAGAAAAAAGCACTCCATCATCACACCCCACAAATCTCTCTCTCTCTCTCTCTTCTCTCTCTCCTCGTCAAGAACTCAAAGGCACCAACTTCAACTTGGCCCCTGTATTCTATTCTCTCTCCCTCTCTGTGTAAGCTTTTTCACCAGCTCAAGGCACCTCCCCCCCTTTCCTTTCCTTCTATTACTCCTCCTAATCCTTCCCAAGAAAGCTCATTCTCCCCTTTTTCCCCTTCTTCACCTCTCCGTCACTCTCCCAGTTTCACCGTGCGGCTGAAATTTGGGGAGCTGCCCAGAACAGTCAACTCCCCCGCACTGCTGTCCGATCGAGAGAGAAAAAAAAGGGGAAGGGGGCCGCTCCCTTGCTCGGCGTGGGCGGGCGCTGGAGCTCTTTTTGTCTTCGTTTTTGCTGCGATGATCTCCCGTCGCTCTCTTTCTAATCTAGGATAAAGAAAGTACAGAGGGTTAAGCTAGCAAAGGGAGGGGGCGGGGGGAGTCGCACGCAGGGGTCCGACATTTCTGAACATCGTATCAGCAATCTGCGTCTTCTGTCCCTCTCTCTTCGAGGTAACTCTCTTTCTTCTGTTCGTCTTCCTCCGTGAGTCAGTTGCACTGTCTGTCTTGTTTCTTCTTTTCTTGTACTTTTCTTAACTGCCCATTTCACATCTCCTCCACTCAATCAACCCCACTCTCTCTCTCTCTCTTCCTCACTTTATGCTTCCACTTTGAGTCTTTGACTCGATCGTTTCTCTCTCTAGATCTTTTTTCCTCCTCTGTTCTTCTTTCTCTTCCTTTCTCCTGTAGTATTCTTTATTCTCTTTCCAATTATTGATTTTCCTTGTCTTATTTCCTCTTCGATAGAGTCGACAATGCGGAGAAATCAACCCCGGTCGAGCAGATTCAGAGGAAATCCTAACATCATGAAGCGGAGGTAAAAATCAAGTAGAGGGAGCACGGAGCCAGCAAAGAAGAGAGGAGGAAGCATGCTTTGCTTTGCTGTCTCCGGGCCTGAGCTTTAGCTGGCGCTTCTGTCATGAACATCTAAAGAAACAAACAAGACCCAGAGAAAAAGAACAAGAAAAATGAGTAGAGAATGGAGGAGAATCGTCAGTGGCTCTTCACGCTTCGTTTTCTTTCTTCTGCTTCATCTCCTCATCGCAGTTGCTGAAGCTAGGAGACGACTAGCCACCAACGACGACGTATCCGGCTTGCTCTCTTTCAAGAAGTCCTCTGTCCAGTCCGACCCGAAAGGGTTCTTGTCCAGCTGGGTGGCGACATCGTCCCCTCCCTGTTCGTGGAACGGCATCTCTTGCTCCTCCGACAGCCGGGTCTCCGCCGTCAATCTCAGCGGCGCCGGCCTCATCGGCTCCCTGCGCCTCCGCGATCTGGCTGCGCTTCAAGGCCTTCGGTCCATCGACCTGAGCAACAACTCCTTCTCTGCCGGCGATCTCTCCGTCGCTGGCACCAGCGGTGGCGGTGGTTCTTGCCTCCTCGAGAGCGTTGACTTGTCCTCCAACAACTTCACCGACCCTTGGCCGGCCAATTCGTTCTTGGCTTCTTGCGCCAGGCTCGCTTACGTCAACCTCTCGCACAATTCGATTCCTGGTGGGTCTCTCCATATTGGGCCTTCTCTGCTTCAGCTTGATCTCTCTTCCAATCAAATCTCTGATTTTGTCCTCTTCAATTACACCCTCACGAACTGCCAGAACTTGAATCTGCTGAATTTGTCCCACAACAAGCTCATTGGGAAGTTCGATGTCACTCCTTACTCTTGCAAGAATTTGTCTTATCTCGATCTGTCAAGTAATAATTTGACTGGGGCTCTGCCTCCCAAGTTTGTCGCCAATTCCCCAGCATCACTCAAGTTCCTGGATCTTTCTCAGAACAATTTCTCGGGAAAATTCTCCGATCTCGACTTCGGCAGCTGCGGGAACCTCACCGTGGTCAATCTCTCACACAATGGTTTCTCCGGCACCAGCTTCCCAGCGAGCCTCAAGAACTGCCGGCTCTTGCTGGCAATTGACTTTTCTCACAATGAGCTGCAGGGCATGGTTCCTGGTGCTCTGCTAGGAGGTTTCAAGAATTTGGAACGGCTGTATCTGTCACACAACAAATTTGCTGGGGCAAATCCCACCTGAGTTGGCGCAGGCTTGTGGGACTTTGCAAGAGCTCGACCTTTCTTCGAACAATCTCATTGGAGGGTTGCCGCCAGCGTTCACTTCGTGCTCTTCTCTCGTGAGTCTCAACCTCGGGAACAATCAACTGATTGGAGATTTTCTTGGCACAGTGATTGGAAACATCACGAGCCTCAAGTTTCTTTACTTGCCGTTAAACAATATAACGGGGCCCGTGCCGGCGTCTCTGTATCAGTGCACTCAGCTCCAGGTGCTCGACCTCGGCTCAAACCTACTTACAGGAAATGTTCCTTACGGATTTTGCTCAAACAATTCGTCCTCGCCCCTGGAGAAGTTACTGCTTCCAAATAACTACCTTTCGGGGAACGTTCCTCGGCAGCTGGGAAACTGCAAGAACCTGAAATCCATAGATCTGAGCTTCAACGACCTTGATGGTGCAATCCCGCAAGAAATTTGGGATTTGCCGAATCTCTTGGACTTGGTTATGTGGGCAAATAACCTAACCGGCGAAATTCCCGAAGGCATTTGCGCAAATGGAGGAAACCTGGAGACTTTGATCCTGAACAACAACTTTATCTATGGAAGAATTCCGAAATCCATCGCCAGTTGCACTAACATGATCTGGGTATCACTTTCAAGCAACCGTCTCACAGGAGAAATACCAGCAGAGGTCGGGAATCTTGCGAGCCTCGCGATCCTCCAACTGGGCAACAACTCGCTCACTGGACAGATTCCGGAGCTCAGGAACTGCCGGAGCCTAATTTGGCTTGACTTGAACAGCAATGATCTCACAGGTCCGGTCCCACCTAATCTCTCTGACCAGTCCGGCCTGATAATGCCGGGCAGTGTCTCTGGCAAGCAATTTGCGTTCGTGAGGAACGAGGGAGGTACAGAGTGTAGAGGTGCTGGAGGATTGCTGGAGTTTGAGGGGATGCGTAAGGAGAGATTGGAGAGTTTTCCGATGATTCATTCTTGTCCAACGACTAGGATCTATACGGGATTGACGGTTTACACCTTCGCTAGCAATGGGAGCATGATCTACCTCGACCTGTCCTACAATTTCTTGTCAGGGACAATCCCGGAAAATTATGGCTCCATGAGCTTCTTGCAAGTTCTCAACTTGGGACACAACAATTTTACAGGAAAAATTCCCAACAGTTACGGAGGTTTGAAGAATTTAGGAGTTCTCGATCTTTCACACAATCATCTCACAGGGCCTGTTCCTGGTACATTGGGTTCTCTCAATTTTCTTAATGATCTTGACGTGTCCAACAATAACCTAAGTGGCCTTATCCCTTCCGGAGGTCAGCTCACGACATTCCAGCCGTCTAGATATGCAAACAACAGTGGTCTTTGTGGGGTCCCTTTACCACCCTGTTCATCCGGGAGCAGGCCGAACCGCCCGCCGAAGAATGATAATGGGGATAAGAAGCAGTCTTTTGAGGCTGGGATGGTCATAGGCATCACATTCTTCCTCACATGCATCTTTGGCCTCACCGTCGCGCTTTACCGTGTCAAGCGGAGTCAGAAGGTCGAGGAGCAGAGAGAGAAGTACATAGAGAGCCTCCCCACTTCAGGCAGCGGCAGCTGGAAGGTCTCCAGTGTCCACGAGCCATTGAGCATCAACGTCGCCACATTCGAGAAGCCTTTGCGTAAGCTCACTTTCGGACATTTACTTGAAGCTACAAATGGTTTCAGTGCGGAAAGCCTCATCGGATCAGGAGGGTTTGGCGAGGTTTACAAGGCTAAACTAAAGGACGGGACTGTCGTTGCCATAAAGAAGCTTATTCAAGTGACGGGTCAGGGCGATAGAGAGTTCATGGCAGAAATGGAAACCATAGGGAAAATCAAGCACCGCAATCTGGTTCCACTGATGGGTTATTGCAAGGTCGGCGAGGAGAGGCTCCTTGTGTATGAGTACATGAAATGGGGAAGCCTCGAGTCGGTTCTTCATGATCGGTCTAGGGGAGGAGGTGCCTCGAAACTTGATTGGCCCGCAAGAAAGAAGATTGCCATCGGGTCGGCGAGAGGCCTAGCCTTTCTTCACCACAGTTGCATTCCTCACATCATCCACCGGGACATGAAGTCGAGCAACGTCCTTCTGGACGAGAACTTCGAAGCTAGAGTTTCTGATTTCGGCATGGCTCGGTTGGTGAATGCTCTAGACACCCATCTCAGTGTGAGCACCCTCGCAGGAACTCCGGGATATGTTCCCCCGGAGTATTATCAGAGTTTCCGTTGCACCGCGAAAGGTGATGTGTACAGTTATGGCGTAATACTTCTGGAACTTCTTTCAGGTAAAAGGCCGATCGACTCCTCCGTGTTCGGTGATGATAATAACCTCGTCGGATGGGCTAAGCAGCTTCAGAGAGAGAAGAGAGTTAACGAGATACTAGACCCGGAACTGATGGAGCATAAATCAGGGGAGGTTGAGCTGTACCATTATTTGAGAATCGCATTCGAGTGCCTTGATGATAGGCCTTACCGGAGACCAACCATGATTCAGGTGATGGCAATGTTTAAGGAGCTTCAGGTTGATTCAGAGAGCGATATCCTCGATGGCCTTTCGCTGAAAGACTCGGTAATCGACGAATCTCGGGAAAAAGAACCTTAGGTTCATGGCCCCTGACTTGCGTTGAGTTAGGACTGGCGGGCTTCGGTTCCGAAATTGGCAATGAGGTTACTATCGAAGCTTGGTGTGCCGCGTACTGTAAATAGAAGCAGAACATCGATGAGGTGGAGAAGTTGGAAGGATATTGTGGGGGGGAGAAAGAGAGCAACGTAGAAGGGATTTCCGTTCACTCATATTCTGTGAATGGCGAATTATTGGATCGACGAGTCTTAATTCGGGGTGTCCTGAATGCTTTGTTCTTGTGTGGCATTTGAC
This sequence comes from Eucalyptus polyanthemos subsp. polyanthemos, assembly GCA_017140185.1. Lineage (NCBI taxonomy): Eukaryota > Viridiplantae > Streptophyta > Magnoliopsida > Myrtales > Myrtaceae > Eucalyptus > Eucalyptus polyanthemos. Next base: position 48,613,401 of record CM029462.1, read on the forward strand.
TCCTGTTCCCCGGGGAAGTTTTGCTAACTTACGTGTTTTCGTTTATAGTTTTTCCACAATGCGTCGATTGTTCTTGTCCATAAAAAAAGAAAGAACCCTGGAGATGAGAGGAAAAGGAGCAATTGTTGTAAAGTTGTAGCAATAGCAGAACTGTTGAATAGTGAGAAGAAATTCCAGGCTCTGCCTTATTCCCTCTGTCTAGATCTGCAACTTTCCATTTTCATGTCATGCGGTCAATTCACCGGTTCATCCAGAATCCTACATGATTAATACACAACCGATCTTTGCCGACGAAACTAAGGCGACAGAAATTCAGTTTGTATCAGTGAATCTGAATGCTGCTCTTTCTAATGGTTCTATCGGACTGCCCAGCAAAACTCCCTGATCTTTTCGCCGGTCTTTGCACTTATTCATTACACAAAAAAGAATAAGAAAAAAACGCAACATGCCACTCCCACACGGCATCAACATCGTTTCGGGGGATTCGTATTCTGTCCTCCTTCGTCTTTGTCCTGATTTAATTGCGTAGAGAGACAGTCGAGTGAGCTGTCATTGCTGCTTAGTCAACGCCTCCATGCGTGCATCGGCACGAGCAGGAAGGCCCTCATCTCTCTCTGTCTCTCTGTCTCTCTGTCTCTTGCTTCGTAGGCTTTCTTATACTTCTAGATGCTCATGCATCCAATTGGAAATAGTCCTTCTCACCATCTCTCTCGCTTGCGTCACTTTCTGTGACAATGACCCAAGAGCTACTATCAGAAAAATGAGGATCTGGGAGGGGGGATTGGGATGAAGTTGAAAGGTACAGCACCGGAATCCGGGGAGACTCGCTTAGCAACCGTTTGAACGAGCCCAGAGTTCCACGTGCGCAGGGCCCATCTGCCTAATTCCCCGACTTTTAAGTTATCTCTTTGATTTGTGGAGTAATCAAAGAAAGTCAACATTGTCCCGTCACTCCAAAATCTATGTACCCTTTTTGAGATTCCCTTAGAAAAGGGGCAACCGAGGAAGAAGAGACGAAGGTGCCTCGTGCTCGGAGGTTGATCATGCTCGTACGATTATTAAATATTATCTCATGTGATGAGCGGACACGACTTTAATATTATATTAAAAATTCAATCCAAAAATTTGAAATAATAAGTGAGGAGGTCACATGTATATAAAAATTTATGAACAAATGACTTGTGATATTTCAATATATGGGTTTGGCTATATACTCTGAATTCTTCAAATTGATGGATCTATCAACAATTTCAATTTTACTTTTGATTTCTTCATACTCTTTGACGATGATATAGCATCACGTGATCATTTCTCATGTGAGAAATTTGGAATGGAGATCTATTTCCGCGAACAATCCGGCAGTTGATAGATCGTCTTTTGTCTCTTAATGTGACGGTCCATGATACTCCTAGCGATCAAGTACCAGAATGGGGTTTCCAGAAGGCAATTTTGACGCAATCGTAGCAGAGATAAGATAGCCTCATGTACGGCTTAATTGCTTGTGCTCGCACGTCTTACTGCAGTGAGCTCCCCTCCCCAGGGATTGACCGCAACGCACGCTTGTTTAACTTCCTAACCAGCTTAGCTAGATTTGTACTTTAGTCTAGTACTTGGAGTTTGGCCGAAATTATGGCACTGAAATCTACGTCAATGCCCTATGCTATGATGCGTCGCCGGCTTCAATTGGCAATAATATGCAATCCAACGTGTGAGATTTCCGTTCATGAAACATTACACTTTTCCCCGGCGGTGCTCGGTTTGCCTCTGCTTCATGCGAGAAAATATGGCGGATATTCAATCCGCGATTTGTGCCGGTGACGGATGCAATCGCAATTCAGAAATTGTATGGAGATTCTTATGCTTTTTTAAGTAATAGTTAGAGAGAACGAGATACTGACAAAAGGATAGAGATTGAAGGAGAGGGGGCTGCTATTGAGATAGTGATGGTGGAGGGATAGGCGGACTCTGGCCTGCTATCTCAACAAAATACAGACACTTAAAAAGGGTTTGTTTTTTTGAACAAAAACGTGTTTGGTAAACTTGTTCTAATAAAAATAAACCGAAACATGTTTGGTAAATTTGGATAATTTTTTTATTTCTTTTATTTTTTCTATTTTTTTTCTTATTTTTCCTTTTTTTCTTTTTTCTTTTTCATTTTTTTTTTCTTTTTGTGGCGACCGGCCGGCGAGGGTCGGCCTCGCCTTGATCCGGCGAGGCCGAGCTCGCTCGGCCGCCGGGCGAGCTCGAGGTCGGCCTCGCCCGGCCGCCGGCGAGCTCTGGGCGAGGCCGACCTCGAGCTCGCCCAGCCATGGCGAGGCCGACCCTTGCCCAACTACGGCGAGTGTCGGCCTCGCCGGGGAAGATTGCGTCGGCCTCGCCGGGGCCGGCGGAGTGTCGGCCTCGTCGGGGCGAGAATCGCGTTTGATAAAATTTTTGTTTCCGGCGAAAAAAGAAAAAAGAACAAAAGAAACAAGATTTTTAAAATAAAAAAAAATTTGTGTTTGATTTTTACCTTTTTTGTTCCAAAGAACAAAAAGGAACAGAACGCACCCAAACGCGTTTACGTTCTTTTTGTTCCCAAACAAAAAAAAAGAAAAAGTGTTTAAAAACAAAAAAAAAAACACAAACAACCGCAGCCTAAGGTTCTGTTTGACAACGTGCCAAATAGTGCTAGATTTTGATTTTTTGTTCTCAGAATCAGTTTGGGACGAGAATCGCGTTTAGTAAAATTTTTGTTCCAGGGAACAATTTTGGACAAGATTTGAGAATAAAAAAAAAAATTTGATTCTCTGTTTGAGAATCGGAAAAAGAATCAAAACGGTGAAACCCTCGTTCTTCCCTTTCATCATCCCGGTTGTCGTCGGCCATCGCCGCCGTCCACCGTTGGTCGCCCCCGCCGGGGTGAGGTCCAAATGCGTCTCGCCGGGAGGCAAGCCCGCCACCGCAAGGCTCGGCCTCACCCAGCCTCGGCAAGGCTGGCTTGGCCACCGGCGGGGTTGGGCGAGGCTTGGCCTCACCAGATCGGGTGAGGTCAAGCCTCGCCCAGTTGCCATTGAGGCTCGGCCGACGAAGGCCGACCTCACCGAGGGTCGGCGACGCTCCGGTGAGCGTCGCCGCCCTCGAAGGCCAACCTCCGCCAAATGAAGAAGAAGAAGAAAAAATAGGAAAAAAAGGAAAAAAAAAAGAAAAAAAGTAAAAAGTAAAAAAATTATTAAAATTTATTTAACAATCAAAAGAAATTAATTTGGAATATAATCAATTAACACGGTATCAAACGCAATTCTATTATAGAATCAAAAATTTTGGACAATTACCAAACGCGATTTTTTATTTAGAATCAGTTTCTGGAAACAAAATAAAAAATAATTATTTCTAATCAAAATTAGCTCCCGGGAACAGAATCGTTACCAAACGCCCCCTAATATGCTCAAATGTTTCAAGAATATGATTCTTACAAGCAAATTTTATTTGCATGTCAATGGTTAGCTAATCAAACTCTCTCTTATCAAGAGTTCTTAATAAGTATATCAATCTACAGGTCTTTTATATATATGTTTTTGCTTTATTTACTAAATTTTTTATTGCGTTGATTTACTTCTTTCAATTTGATGTGAAGTTTTTATACAGCTAACATATAGACATCAAAAGAGTTTAAAACGGGTTAGATCATAGATGGGCGGACAAGGGTTTTTCTTAATGGAGGTTAAAGATAGATATGTTTTGTCAATATGGATTGGGTCGGGTACGAATTGGGTACGGAATCGATTTTGGGCCGGATCATTAGATTAACATTGGGCCGGACCGTTGTCCAAGTGATCCGGGCCGCGGTTGAAGGAAAGGCTCAAAGGCGAAACCCGTTTCTGTTCTGATTTGCAGGAAAATCCTCTCGCCTTCTGCATCGTCCGAGCCCGAAGTGTCCCTAAGCGACAGGCTGACAGCCTCAATGGACGACCGACCCGAAACCCCCGGCGACGACGCCAACTCCGACGCCGCGGCGGCGACTCCTCCTCCTTCGAAACCGAGAACCCCGGGAAACCCGCCCCCGGCCGCGTCGCTGCTGCCGGCGTCGGCGGCGCGGCTCTGGAGGCCGGCCGCGCAGGGAAATTTGAGGAACCAGTGGTCCAAGCTGGCCTCGTGCAGGCAGCAGTGGGCCTCCGCTTCGTCGGCCGGAAGGTCTTACGTCACTTCTCTCGTCAACGCGCATCTCTCTCAGAGGTGGTGATCTCTCCGATCTTTCTTAACTAATAATCTGAAGAGTTTCTGCCTCAATCGGGATTTGGCTTGTTTCTTTGTACCTTTTTCTTTGTCTTCTGATAGTTTAGCTCTATTGTTTGTTCTGTCGTAGTGCCTCTCTTTTGTTCTCCATTCTTTTCGAGCGTGTTGTTCGTTAGTTTTGACATTTGATGCAGCTAGCTTTTACTTTCTGATAATCGGTTTCGTCCTAGAAATTCTTTTCCTTGTCTATTCGTTGGAGTTTTTTACTGACATTGCTTTTTTATTTGTCATGGGTTAGATATGTGCCCTCAATGGAGTTAGGTGTTCTGAAGGACATGCCAGATATTCGGGACAGAGCCTGTCTAAAATTGTTTAAGCAACAGGTAGATTAGCTTGATTTGACTGCGATGGATGTAGTTGTGGGTTAGCAATGGGTTTGTAAATCTGAAGAAATTAATTCATCCGTTAAAATTGGAACTTTGTGGAGGTAAATAAGTTTGATAAGATAACCGTCAGCATGGACATTGACAGAAAACTTTCGCATAGGACCGTCAGTGGTGATGCATGAATCAGATCAGATGTGGACACTGCAGTTATAGTGGGTTATATCAATTTGGAAACTAAAAATTTCAGTTTATATGCGTGTCCTTTGTTTTCTGTTGTAGTGCTTTCAGCAGCAAAATATGTCTTTTGGTTCAAATTGAAGGCTGAAATGAGCTTAATGAGAGTGGCGGATACTCCCTCTTGATTAACGCTTCTGCATTTCTTTTAGTATTGGTCTAACCGGATTAACAAGTCTGAATAAGGTGTTTCATTAACTTCTTCATTGTTTCAGGAGCTTCACAAGAACAAACTTCTATCGGCATACAAGGATATGGTAAGAACCTTAACTAATGTTGCCAAGCTGAAATGTCAGGGAATTACATAAATTCTGAAAACTTCTGGCAGAAACCTGTTTCTTGGGAGAATACACACTTTGTCGCTCTTTCATGTCTAATTTCACACAGTTGCAGTAGTAAAATTTCAATGAGCTAAAAAGATAGAAATAAACTTCCATTGGACCATCTTACACTAAAAGCACACTTCAATCAAACAGGACATTTTCTTCATGATGCTTGGTGTATTTTAATAACTTTGGGAATCCAATATAGATTATGACTTGATACAGATCAATTCTTTTTGAATTTCTATGTGAGTTGCTCTTGATACTTGGATTAAGCATAAGGAAACTAAATATAGGCCTAGTGTGCATTATTACATTCTTATTCAAGTGGGAGTGGTGCTATTTTTGTTTTGAAATGTAATGAGATGGAACTGGTGACTTTGCTTTTTCTTAGTTATGCTTCTATCCTTCAAATGTCACCCTTCAAGCAGTTGTTTCAAATTCCAAACCTTTTTCAAGTTATGCACACATGGTTTCCAAAAAAGGAAAGAAGAAGAAGAAGAAGAAGATTACAAACGAAACTATGCTTTTCCAGTCTGTCGGTTCTATAGAGTCTACAAGTGCTGCTAAATAGTCCAACTGAAAATTTATGTCAAAAGACCAGTATTATGTTACAACATATTGATGTATATATGATGAACCGGTGGAATGGAAGAATAATAATAACTTCGCTGAGCTTATAAGTTATTTCATTCTCTGTTTACAGGTTGCTGCAGTAACTTATATGGTCAGTGCTAGTAGATCCATGAGATGTTTTTTGAAAGGAGCCAACAATAGTCAACTTGTTCAATTTTCTGTTGGCTCAGAGGATACAAATGACACTGGTGATGGTGGCGGAATCCCCGTATTCACTTTTTGGTCAATCTCTTCATTTGGTATGTTCAAACTTTTCGTCTATGTATTCCATAGACTGTGCAAGAAGCTTTTTGCCCTGGACTGGATTATTCAAAATTCAAATTTTGCTTTGCATTGTAAACGTACACATAGTGTTTTTAGTTTATCCAAAACTCATCTTTTGTCACTTGCCATGAAGAGCTAGTTTCATGGTTGATGTGCAGGATGGTCTAGACTTGAATGGAATCAGGCATTAACCTATTTATTTACATGAGAATAATTCTTACATGACAAGGACCTTCAAGGAATAGTAATATGCAAGACCTATTTAAGGTTCTGAAAAGGTTTATTTGAGGTAGGTGCTTATTTAGAATATTTTTGGTGCATTGGTGCTACACTCCTTTTCTGTCAGCTTTACAAACATTGAATTTGCCATTTGAAATAGAGGATTCTTTTCTGTGTAGTTCATAAGAACTCAACTAAAGGAAAAGGGAGTTCCGGCTGTTGGCTACCTTATGTATTCCTTCTCTCCACCTTTGTCTAGGCTTTGACCAGTTGCCTATGACAAATATTAAACAGGATTTTGATGTTCTAACAAAAAAATAAATACAAAAGAATTTTTGAGAATTTTTAATTAAATACTTTTTCTTTGAGAGGACAATGGACGTTTTTCTTAGTATATTGGTGAAAGAGCTGTCTGATTTTCATTAAAACCAATCGGGAAAGACTTTCTGATCGACTGAAAACAAACTTTTTTTCTTTCTGGCAATATATTTGATGATCATGACGCTAAATGATTTCAGAGAATCTGGCACAAGAGCTTGTGGAGATGTTTGAGTTGGAGTTAAGTTTGAAGGTGAGCTATGCCGTTTCTTTGGCTGCTCAAAATCACTATGAGGAGAGTATCTGATCTTTATTGTTCTTCCTTGCCCGCAATTCTGGCATCTTCAACTCTTAAGCGCTTGCTCACAAAGGAATTTCTCATCGTGGGATGTGAAGTGCTGCAATCCGACCAAACCAGCTGGTCTCAGGAGCTTTATCCAGGAGAGTTTGAAAATTTGTCCCAATGCCACTTGCTGACAAACAAGTGTGAGCTACTGTCTCCTAGATTGAAGGGCTGTATGTCAGATATCCCTCCTGAACAAGGTGGGGCTCAGTTAAGCCGTGAGATTTTGCAGGTAATAGTCCCATGAGATTGATTACATAAAAAAATCTTTTTTGCAACATTCTCACAACTCTGTATGAGTTTGCTGGTCAGCAAATGACATCATATTATCATCTGAAGTAGTATTTCCTTTCAGTACTCCTGTTTTTTCTTGTGTGCGAGTTTGCAAGCCTTACAACTGCTACATGAGCTTTAAAAGAGGCACTAGGTACTGGTATGGTGGATTTGTCCTAGTTGCCTCTTAGTGTCCTTAGTTTGTAGGATTGAGAGACTTACCATTTTAGTGAAGGGAGACTTGAGCTGTCACAAAGCTTTTGAGAAACCATTCTGAATCCATGATGTTTCACCATTATACAAAGATAAAACTGAAATTGACTTGGCTGTACGATAAATAATCCCATTTAGCAGCAGTAGTCATATTCACTCTTCCTTTGCATAAGAGTTTAATCACAATATCATCTAATATTGCAGGTCTACTTAACAACTTGGCTTGCTGAGGTGAACGTAGACACTCATAGGTAAGTCTGGTCATGTTTTTTGTATATTTAATTGTTTGTAAATTGTCAAGAAATGAAATGAAAGTCTGTTGGCACTGATGAATACTTCAATCAAAGTGACATGCGAGCTGTGTATGATGGATCCAATAGCAAAATTGTGCGAAGAGAAGTTTACATGGAAGGATACACAAATGACTGAGATTTGTTTGCATTCCCTACTTATAGTTCCTGATTGTTTTCATTTATCTCAACAGAGTCAGTGAGATATTTGCCATAGTTGGGGAGGAAATGCATGTCAACTTTCAATGAGCTGCTTGGCCACCATTAAGAAAGGCTTGAAAGATTGCTTGTCTATGGCTACTCCATCAAGCGCCTGTTTGAGTGGTGGCTGATGACTCGGACCTTTTGGTGATCAGGATGGGTTAATAAAGCGACATGAAGGCTCCTGGTCAAATTAATATGTGGGTGGCAGTGCAGCAAAGGCAAGGGAAGATTGATTTGATTGATATCTTCATCCTGCTGTCTTGGGCAGCTAATGGAGATGATAAAGATCGGTTTCTAGTTTATCCAGTGGTGTTGGCATGGTTTATAGTTTTTGCTTACACTGGCATTTGTGGTCATTAGCATGGATGGTGGCCATGGTCGGGGCATTTTGTGTGTTTAAATGTTCATTTCTTTTGGTTTTTGTGATAAATTCAAGAGATGGCTACCTGGAAAAATTAGGGAAGTTGTTCATTTATGAAAGTATGTAAAAAACTGATGTCTGGTCTTCAGCTGATTTTATTTATGCTGTTTGAAAAATGAAAAACTGGTTCCAAATTTCAGAATAGGCTGAAGTACGTGATTTGCCTTGCATTTTAACTCAAGTCGATCAATTTCCTTTGAATAAAATAAGATGGTACATATAAATTGTATCCGGTTTCATTGCCATCTCTTTAATCTTTTATGCGCTATTTGCTTCATTCTGCTGACTAGTGTTTGCTGACTAGTGCAACACAAATCGTTTATCTTTTGCTTCTGCCGCTGTGGACCTTTTTTTCAGTGGTTTCGGTGGGGCATTTAAGTGGACATTCTAATAATGAATTAAGATGCTCTAGAAATTTCAAGTAAATCTTACCGGTCATCCCAACCCTGCGGACGAAATTCTGATATGGATATTGAATATCAAGACAAAAAAAAAAAAAATAAATAAATCAGTTTCGTAAAAATTTGCCATGCCGTGCATGTGTTTCATTGGGGACAGGTATGGCTCCTGCTTGTTAAATGTTTGTTTCGATTTGTGGTTCTTGGTAAAAGCTATCTCCCAGTGAAAGCCTTAGAAATCACCCTGCGGACGAGCTTAGAGCTAAAGTAGGACGGTTTCTTTTCCGATTTTATCTTTTCAGGAATGCCTCTGGACCAAGTCTGATCTGCGTTCTAAAAATTTTGGCAAGTTACGTGCTGTATGAATAAGACATCACTTAGACATGGTGAAACTGAGCTTGCCCTCGCAATGGTGCCGCAACAACTCTTAGCTTCAAGAACCACCGTTGATATAATGGCCGATACTTCCAGAACTCGGATCTGATAAATTCAAGGATCAAATGATGTGGGACTTGATTTGCTTGTCTTGTTAGTTTGCATTCGCGTCACTTGTCTACAGACCAACTGTCTTTCTCGTGCAAATTGAATATATGTATACAGAAGACGTTTCCAAATGAAGTTCTACCCAAACTTTCTTAAAGAAAATAATGATGATGTTGACAGGTTGCAGATGAATTTTTTGTTTCGAGGCGAGGACAGACACTAAGGGGTGCGTCTGGTAGGAGATTTTCCAATTTGGGGTTGGCTTTATCTTTTCTAACGGGGACAGATCCGTGATTATCCCAATTTGTACTTTCCAGCCTCTTCAGAAGTTTGTCTTTAAATCTACATTTTACATGGCCATTCAGCATCAATGTGTGTCATTTTCTGTGTGGGGAATTTCAATTGGGAGCTGCTTCTAGGAACACCTCTGCGCTTTGATAAAGCATATGCTTGATCTGTCGAATATGGCCCTTCTAACTTCCTATTAATCAAGTACCCGCATCGGTTTTTTTAACACATGTAGCTGGATGAGACAAGCTCCTATATGGAGAAGAGAGCCTGAACTTCTTGCTTGCTCGCCTGTCCTACTACAGTTACTTCCCTTCTCTTACATTGCAAGCCTCGCCCGTTTGCTAACTTCTCAACCGGCTAGATTTGTACTTAGCTTCCGATCGAGATTTCTCAATTCCAGTGAGTTCGCCACTTTGCTATCCACTTGTTAGGATGCCCATTCCAGTTTTCATGAAGGAGAAAGTTTCGGGGAGCCTGAGGATCATAGTTGAAAATGGTCGAGAGTATGGCATTGAAATCTTCATCAAAGTTCTCTACCATAGTTATGCACACTATGATCCGGTTGCTAAATTCGTAGTGTGATTGATCTGCATCTGTTTCATATGGAGAAAATATCGTATAAATCTGGTCCGTGAGTAATGTGCTAGATGGAACCCATTGCTGTTTAAAAATTATTTGAGCACGTTTTTGGTGGGATTAAGTGTGGGTCGTACATTAAGCTATTGGGTCCCCATTAACCCATTTAAGTCCCACAATTTTTTATTTTTTATTTTGAATATGTTGGTATAGTGGATTTAATCTATGCAATGCAAGATTTGCTTGTTTAATGCTCGTGCTTTTCTTCATGTTCGATAGCTAGTTCTAGTGGTTCAAATGATTACCAGGCAAAAGCTCAACTCTACAATCATCTCATTTCAAATATATATCATCTTGAGAGTTTCTCTTATTGGAAAAAAAAAAACTTTTTAATCAAAACAAGTGCTTATGTTGATCCTACTGTAATAGTGCCTTGCGAATTTATTTTGCTCTAGTTGTTTGGTTGAACAAAGGATGAATGGAGGAGGGGATTGCCAGAGAAAGTCATCCTAGATTAATCCAGCATTATCGACCTCAATTCAAATCTTATCCGATAATGCCAAATTGCTAACCTTGTCAATTATATATTACCAGCGACACAAAATTAGATCAGGGATATCGAAATATCAAATCACAATAATAAAGATGAGTTAATATTCAAGTGATATCTCCGAAAACATATAATAATAATAATAATAATAATAATATCAGGTGTACATAGATACGCTCTACGATGACATAGTTAAGAGAGCTGGACAATTACTTATAGTCCAGTCGGAGAAATTAATAATTACCATACAAAGATTGTCCGAAGTAATTGCAGTTTTCACCTGGAGCCTGGAGGCACGCGCCAAAAAGTTCCAGTCAGTTCCAGATAGACGGACAAGAGACAGATAGCCACCTGCGGCCCACCCCATTTTTTAGCACGCGTGGGCCACCACCTGCACGTGGGCCCGCCCCCACGTCACCCCACGTTCTACTTTCCAAAATTTACTTTTCTCTTCTTTTTTATTTTTTTTGTTTTTGTATGTTTCTCGTACTCTCGGGAGTCACTACTATAGAATTTACCATTTATCATTTATTGTTATTGTTATTATCGATTTTTTCCGGTCGCCCCCAATTATTTCCATGGCTATAAGTCGGCCAATCCCACGAAATTTTAGGGTTTCCATGCCCTTTCGATTTTGTCATTTCCATCGTTGAGCTCGTGATGATCGTCTTCGTTCTCGAGCTTCATTTATGGAGATGATGAAGGTACGTTCGTCCTTTCGATTGTTTCATTAGGTTGAGCTGGGTCTCGATACAACTCCTGGCGAATAAAGCGATCCGCCCATCCTTCGTAATTCGTTCCGGGCTTGCAATTGTCCCGCCTCAATCGGTGCTTTCGCGAGCCGTTGGGCGGTCGGGTTCGGTTCAGATCGCGCGGAATTCTGCTGCGATCCGCTTGTTCTCGAAAACGGTTGTTGATCGCTCGGGGACATTTTTTTTTTTTGCTAGAATTTTTGGCCATGAGCTGGAATGATAGTTGTTTTTCTCGATTTTGATCTGTTTGGACTTTCGGTGGTTTGATTTGGGAATCGGTGAGCTTGTGGGGGGAAATGGATTCGCACGGAGAGAGCTCGGCCCTCGAATCTCTGGGTGATTGCGAAGTTTCTCCGGAAAGAGTGCCTGGCTTGGATCGTAGTGACATTAGGAGTAATGGGTCCTGCGACAACATTGATTTAGATGAATCGGGGACGGATGAGAATTGTGATGCCCGTGTGCTCTCTCCTGACTCGATCGAGAAAGGCAAAGAAATCGCGGAACTGGATACTTCGCCGCCCTCGACAGCTCAGTCTCCTAGTGAAGTGAGTTCCTCGACGAGGAAAGGTTATGGATTGAAGAAATGGAGAAGAATCAGGAGAGACTTTGTCAAGGATGGGAGTGCTCAGTTAGACTCTAGCAAGATTTTGAAGCGAGGTTTAAATGGTTTAGGAAACCAGAACAATTCTTCACGTTTTTCTGTTGAACGGGCTTCTATCGAGGTTATGAAAGATAGTGAGGAGGGTTCGGTTGGATCGACAAGTATGACAAGAAACCTGGGTCTGGGTCATGCTGATGGCCCTGCAGTGCATGCTTCTACTTTGGAATCCAATTTTGCAGCTGCACCTGCTTTTACAGCTGGTGCTGATTCTGACAACAGTGAGGATCGAAGTAGCAAATCATCTACAGCTGCTAGTGCTCCAAAGGCTAAACACGACTTCAGTGCGGCCTTTGGGTATGTCCGGGAAAGGAACAGAATTAAGAATTTGAGTGGAAAGAGTCAAGGTGGTTCATCTCAACATGCTCAACAGAATAAGGGTCGAATTGAACTCAGTAAGAAGCCTAGAGGAGAAAGGGTCAAAATCCAGAAGGAAAACTCTCATTCCAGCGTGGAATCTGACTTAAGAAGCTCAAGCTCTGTTTTTATGCAGGGTGCTTATGCCAGTAATGGTCAGAAGAGCGGAAGGGCAATGAACTATTACTCAGCAAATAGTGATGAAGCCCACATGGGTGATCACTTCAGTGAGGAAATTCAGACTGGTTACCCCACTGAAAATGTTGGGGAAGCTGAGGATTTCTCACAAGATGATTCAGCTGTGGACTTGTCTTGGGAGGCTGGGGAGGAGAAACGTAAAAGCAACCGATCCTCTGCAGATCATAATACTTTAATTGAGTCTATCAATGCCCTACAATCTCTACAGGAAGCACTTGAACAAGGTGAATATCCCATTGTTTCAATCGACACTTGTATGATGCCTCTACCTCCATGTGTCACCAACCGCTCTGCTTCTTCACAAACTTTAACTAACACATTCCTTTGGATTTTCAGTTCTCATGACATACGGTAACTTCTTCGTATCTACTGTGACTTTTCAATATAATGAACCTCTAGCCAGAATCTTCATGATGACAGAATGCCTTCCTTTTTTATTTTTTTCCCACTTTTTAACATTAGGAGTAGATGAAAAATATGTTGGCACTGTTTCCTTACCTAATTCTAACCTCTCTCTGTGCCCAGGTTTGAAAGTGTAGTGTAGAGGAAAAGGAGCTCATTTCTTTTCAGAATGTAAAAGAGCTTACAATGAATAGTGATGTGCAGGTTCCTAAGCATGAATTTGTATAGAATTATGTTCCGCCTCTTACTCGGAGAGAAACGATCCAAAAGTTGTCAGTCATGGTCTGTGCAGATGGGATCATCCATTATCCATATTTTTTATATCTTTCTCTTTGATTGAGATCTCAATTCCAGTGATGGTTTTATTAGATATCTTACAGCTAGGATAAACTCTGATGTCTGCACTCCAATCCATGTAATGTCATTTATAATTTTGTTATGCAACTGGGTATAGTTGTTTCTTCCTTGAAGTTTCTGATACATGGGGTATCTATGTGCTCTACATTGTTGTGATGATATACAAATGATACAAAAAATGAAAAGCAGCAAAAATCATAATTTAATTTATGTCTGATCTACCCATCTTTTCCAATATCTGGTAGATAATGTTCTCTGGGATGCCTGATTTTTTATGTTATTTGATGGTAGATGATTCATTTAGCTAGTTTCTTTGTTTTAATGTTGTTCTGCCTCATGGCAGGCTTGAAGAAGGATCTATTGGTCTGCTTTTATCAAATGTGCTGATAGATTTCATAACCTAGACTTACACGATGTCTTTGAGCAAGAGTGGTGTGCTTCATGAAACTATATGTCTATTTTGGCATTTGATATTTGGGAGATTAGAATTTAGCAAAGACTAAGAAAGCATATGCTCCTTAGAAAGGAGAGAAACTCAATCGCCAAGTGAGTTAAAAAAATTGGTCCTGAGACATGTCAGAGTTGACAGGTTTAAGTTTTAACATAGAGGTTGTTTTTAACAAATTCTTTTCTATGCTTTTTCAGAAGTTCAGAAGTTCTCAGAGATAGGTGGGGACCCTGTTTTAGCAAGCAATGGCACCTCTAATGGTGGCACTGTCCTTCAAGAGCAGTCCGACTCGAAGCATTTCAATCAGAATGCTTCAGGTACGTTGGAAATCCAGATACTGAGCTTGACAGAGAATGTGAAACTCTTAGAGGCAAAATTAGAGGAAACCAGGGCTGAGCTCAAGGTGAAGGAATCTAGGGTTTCTGAGCTAGAAGATTCTACAAACAGTCGCAAGTCAGTGAAGGAAGAACCAGAAAGCACCGTGGAGTTGCAGCGAGAAGAATGCAGGGAGATGGAGACAGAGCTTGAGGGTCTCTTCAAGCAGAAGATTGAAGCTGAGGTGGAGTACCTGGCAATAGCTAGGACGATACAGAAGCTGAAGGTTGATGCGCAGAGTCTAATGCTTTTAAATGAGGGAGATGATCAGCGTGCAAGTGAAAGTGAAGCAGAAAGCAAAGCTGCTGCGCTAAAGAAGCAAGCGGATGATCTAGTGAAAGCGTGTGAAGACATCGAAGTTGCTGGAGAAGTTTGGAAGTTGCAGAGAGGAGCGTGCAAGGTGTCCTCTTGTTTCGTTATACAACTAGTTTTGTTTGTGCTGGTCTTTTGGTGGTTCATCTTGCAGATCTCGCCCCAAGTCGGGGAGGTTGTTCCAACTTGAACCTACAGTTAGCAAGCCCTTGTGTATCTTAAGCATTCATATGGAAGTTCCCTAACATCAAATTTTGTTCTTTTCTTATTTAGCTTATCTAGTATTTTTCCTCCTTCCCCGTGCATGTCACCTTCTGTTGTCTTTTTGGCTTTTAGGTTCTTTTCCCTTTTTTCTGTAATTTGCGGGTTGGGCATTTTCGCAGTGTTATGGGAGGGTTTAGGAGGTGGCTAAGGTGCTCCTGAACTTATGGTCGATGTCAGTTTATGTACATTGCAATTTCTGATCAATTTCAAGTTTTTTAGTTTTTTGGATCTTCATTCAATGTGAGAAATGCAGTGGTGAACAAATTTGAAGATATGTGAGAATTCTGTGACTTGTGCCGAGGGATTTTGCTTCGCCTGAAGCGGTTGCAGTCCCAGTTATCTCAGGCTTGATGGTCTATTTATCGGTGTTACCGATGGAGCTTTCCGGCCGAAAAGTGACTTGGGATTTTGGGCGTCATATAATGGGACAAGATTGGATAGGTCAATCTTGCTATGTAAGTTGTGCGTCACTTTATCCATTGCTCACCATGTGTACAAGTGGGTGGGGGCTCACATTTTAGATTCTATTTTAACCTCTCTCCTCCATTAACTTCTCTCTGCCTGCTCTCTGCAGTAACAGTGGCGTCTCTATCTCTTTCCTTCTCCCATTAGCTCCCTCATTCTACATGCCCTCTGTGTCTCCCTCACTATTGCCGTCGGTGGAGTTGTCGGCTTTGACTGAGTCGACCATATTTGGCCAAAGATGCAGAGGATGGTCGTGTAGGTCGTACGTCACTCTATTCATTGCTCATCATTTGTTCAAGTGAGGGCTCACTTTTTAGATTCTCTTTTAACCTCTCTCTTCCGTTAACTTTTCTATGCTTGCTTTCTGCAATAACAATGGCCTCCCTCCCTCCCTTCAGCTTCCTCACCTGCACGTTTGAGAAGTTCACTTGCCCTCTCCCTCACATACGCCCTCTGCGTCTCCCCCACTACTGCCACTTGTGAAGTTGCCGGCTTTGATTGAGTCGACTAGATATGGCCAAAGATCCAGATGATGGCCACAAGCGTTGGCGTCGCTCATCCAAACTTAGTTTTGAAGAACTTCAGATCTAGGCTCACCCATCTCAATCTCCAAATGACAACCAAATCTAGTCGGATAATGATGACACGGCCATGGCTGAGTGCCAGGGTCACTTGCGGGCCTGGCTTGTGACGTTGCTACCCTGGTTGCGAGCGTCGTCCATTGCATAGAGAGAGAGAGAGATGCACACCTCCTACGTGGCAAAATTTATCTACCTCGAACTTTCTCTAAAGGCAACTCGAGACTTGTTGGATTATGGGGTTTATTTAGAAACGAAAGGGAGTAATTGGTTTGGTGATGTTGCCACATTCGTAGGAATATATTCATCGACATGAGTAGAACTTTGGACATTATGATTGGGAATCAACGTCGCAAAACAACTTGGTATTCACAAAATCGTCATTGAGATTGACTCTAATCTAAAGCCATCACTAATTTTGTTAGTTCATAACTTATCATTGATAATCTTGGCCTTGCTTTGTTTGAAGATATCATAAAACTATCAAACTCTCACTTTAAGTTAAAATTGGGAAGGAAATCGTCTTGCCAATTAGTTTGCTAATTTTGGAATCAAGAAGCACTTCGCCACTACATTCTTTCAATTGCTTTCTAGAGAGATGCTTCATGTTTTATTAGGTGATAGAGTATGTATGGCAGATTTATTACGTTCTGTTTTTATAATTGACTTTAACCCTTTTCAAAACTAGATGTGTTTACGCGGACTGTCATGCAAAAAATTAATTTAAATAGAAGATGAAATATTTTAGTATAAAATTTGGTTATGATTTCAAAGCAACTAATTCGCGTAAAAATAAAAATTCACAAACGTAATATGAACTATGTCTCATAAATATTATACTATTTCTAAAGGGCATCTAGAAAATAATTTTTTTTTATTTACTAACAAATATGGTAAAGACTTTCAATTATATTGTTATGCTAAAATGAGAAATATTTTTTAAATGCGAATGAACTATACGTAAATAGTGATGAGGCGTAATAATTACCAATAATTTATTTTGCTATTTTTGTGGAGAAAGCAGGAAAACCTTTTTTTTTTTTTTTTGGTAATGTAGAAAGTTTGATTTCGACATTCTATGATCTCGAATTAGATGAGACTTTCTATAGTAATATATTTGGAATAATGGTAAATTCATCGTTAGATGAGCGACGGGGATCAGAGTTCGATTAGGCGATTGCCTCATCCATGCAAACTTCGAACAAGGCGGCCTTTCATGTGTCTCCAAGGTGTCTCACCCATGTCCGTAAGAACATTGACCAAACATAACATAAATCAAAAGTAGCACTCATTCCTCGAGCTCAAAAGTCACCTCAGGCGTCATCGACTATAAACTTGCAAAACAACTGATGACTGAGTCCTGCCCTCTCTGGCGCCGTTTATGGTCAAACTGCAATTGAACACAAGGAACTCGAATTCTACAAGCAAATGTCAATGTCATGCGTCTCGATGCAAGAACATTGCTTCTGAGAACTGAGAGTTCACATTGAAGACGGATAAAAAGAAAGCCCAGAGGAGATTCCTTAAGTACCGACGTCAGAAAAAGAAATTTAGTCTTAATAAAGTATATATCGACCTGTACTGAAGCAGTTCAAGGTGCTACTGGATGTTTGCCAAAAAGGAAATCTGTCGCACATGGGCATGATGGGTCCGATATGCTTCTCTACGTGAATAATGTTGCCAAGCATTTCATTTTTTTTTGTTCTATTTCGGGAATTCGACTTCGAGTCCAGTCTTATTTACATGGCCTTGCTCGGTACCACTTGAACGGTGACGCTAGTGGCCAAATTAATATTAGTTGACATTTCAGCGTACTATGTTTTTTTTTTTATCGTTGCATTCTTGCAATGGGAAAGGCGGATTTCTTTCCTTTTTTTTTTTTTTTTTTCCTTTTTTGTGGGGCTTTTAGTACGCTGCAAGGCCACTTTCTGGTAGTCACGAGAATGTGCCCAGAAAACAGGTGAGCCATCACTCTTAGGCTCCCATCTTTGACAGCACACATGCATCATACACCCCCCACATAATCTACCATTCAACTGACTTCTTAGGATCGCATGAATGCGAGTACGGTGTGCATGCAAAGAGCTGCTGCAATGCTGTAAACCATGGATGGTTGCATGCTTTGGATCTTTCATATCAGAGCATCATCTCCCAGTTATCCTTCCTTTTTCCTTCCTTTTTTTTACCTCAATTTCTATCTTTGTTTCTATTCCCTCGACTGCAAAGTGGTTTCTTCTGCTTTTGGAAAACTCGGGAGCAGTTCGCTCAACATCAAGGGATGGCTCCGGTTCCGAGTCTGACCGCGTTAAGGGGGTTTCCGTTATTTGTCCTTGTTCTCTCTCTTGAGCTGGTCATATGAGTAGGCACCAACTGCATCAACTCGATTCGAAACCTCAAAAGCTTGACCCTTTCGAGAGAGGATTAGAATACAATAGAAAATGGAGCTGACAAAGCCCATTTCGATTACTATATTCACTTATTTTTTTCCTGGGCGAAACGTGGTTCCTTCCATCCAACTCCCCCTCCGAGTCACAAGATCACCCCATAGAGAAGTGCTTTTCCCGATGAAGAAAAAACAATTCTTCAAATCCCTGTCAGTGTGCAAAGACCTTTTCAGCAGGCCCCACCAGTAGTTATTTGAGGGAGATTGGATTTGAAAGTGGTGAAAAACTCTCTCCTGTATTTCTTGCCCCTGCCGAAGTGCTCTCGGCAAAAAGTGAGAAACTCACAAAAACCTAAGCACCTTGAAAAAGTTGCATTTCTTGGGCTTCAATCAACTACACACGCGTCCATTCCCATTGGTGGTTGACTTCGATCCCATCTTTTTCCTCCCAGCACGACATCACCTCTGTCTGGGGCCTCCACTTCTCATTGCTTTTTTTTCTCTTGGCCTCTTGCAAATTCTTCAATTGATTTTTCAACAGTGAATAACAACGCCAAAAACATTTAGTAAGCTAGTGTTAGATACATAAATTTCTATTCTGTTCTGCATAAACTTTCTCATCGTCGTTGTCATCGACGCTAGCGGGTCAGTTTGGATCTATCTTTCCCCACTGGCTGTGCAGTCAAGCCTGGCATGAAGGTCGAGAAAGATAAAAACATGAAAGTGGCATATACGATATGAACAGGAGAGAGACCCCACTTTGAGAAAACAAAGAAAGAACCAAGAGGGTTCCTCAAAGACCCCGAATTTTCCTAATATCAGAAGCCATCACCAAGAAGAAACGGACAAAAAAAAGTAAAAACTATCAGAAAAAGCTCAAAACTTGATTTCCTACTGATGACCTGAAAGACTTTTTCTACACTTCCTAGGAGCATCAAAGTTTGCAGCAGTCGATTCTTGCTGAATCCAATTTGTCAGAGGGAATGTACAAAAACCAGCTCCACTGCATGGTTCACCCACCGCAATGTCCAGAATCAGCACCAAGACCAACAACCCTTTCCTTATCATCTTCCATGGGTGGGAGCTCATTGAGGTCGAAATCCAACACTTTGCTGCTCGTCTCGCCGATTGCGCTGAGCGAATTAGCCACTTGGCTCAACGGGGTACTCAAGTCTGCATCAAGCCTGTAACTCCCAGGCACTGCTGAGAACTCCGCCGACACTGTTTCGCGGTCTCTTCTGATAGTTTGACTGTTCTTGGTGGGCTTGCTGTGGCTGGACTTGTGACCACCCAAGGCTTGGTGGCTTGAAAAGGACTTGTTGCAAATACTGCACTTGAACCTACCAGGTGTCGCAGGATCGACGATCCTATTTTGGACATCATAATCAGCGTGTAGTTCTTCCAAGTCCCTGAACCTTTTGATCCTTTTCCTCTCCTTCAACTCGCGGCCCAGTTTATAGTAGGAACGTTGTACCCGTTCTTCTTTAACACGGTTCATCATCATATTTACAGGCTCTTTAGGTTTTAACTCAGTTTCTGAAAAGGCCTCCAGTTCTTTGTTTTCTGCTATTGCACTGCAGTTTCTAGCTTCGATGCCAGAATAAGAACCTATGCAGCAATTCGCTTTGCAATTCTCCTCCATCTTATGCTCATCCTTGTCATCAGTTGTTGCGTCGATTCTGGGCCTAATCAATGGCGAGACTTTACTCGGTGGATTCCCATCAGCAAGCATCACAAGAGCTTCTTGCACCTGTGCGTCTAAACCCGCACCCTCACCCGAACCGGACCTCGACCCCGATCCTGATCCCGAGCCTGAGCCTGCGAAAGAGGGTGTACCGGCTTTCTTGCCTCTTTTAGCGGTGACCCCCCATCCTGGGACGGACTTTGATAGATCTACAGCACTTGAGCTCCTCTCCTTAGCATCATCATCAGAACCAATCTGATCATCGTCTGCCTTCCGAACAACCACCGAATCCGAGACAGTGGATGGTGAGCTTTGTTTGGCCGCAGCCGCTGAAGGAGGCTGAATTCCCCTCCATTCCCTCTCAGGATGCGATCTCATGTGCCCGTACAAGGACTTTATCGAAGGGAAACTCTTGCCACAAATCACACAAGTCTGGTGATCATCCTGGCCTCCCGCCATCGTGGCCGAGCTCCGCCGGCTGTTGTTCTTGGTACCGCTTCTCTTGATCTTCCGTCCGTGAATCTTCTTGCGCAGAGGCTCTTTAGTGGACTGAGCGTGAATTCTCATGTGACCGCCCAAAGCTTTCCCTGAGCTAAACCCTTTCCTGCAAAACATGCATACCGGAGAAGTCGACTCAGATGCCGCCGGATACTCCACGTGGTCGTCTTCTTCCTCATAACTGCTACCACCGTCTTTTTCGCAGCTGCACTGAGCTTTCTGGATGTTCAGCTTGATGTAGAGTACACCGCTGCCCGCCATCAGCTTAGTCTCTCGGTGAAGATCTTCCTCCATTGGAGACTTGAGAGAGAAAGAAGCCAGAGAAGTGAGGGGCTAAGAAACCAGCTATATATAGAAAAACTGAAGTTTCAGCTCTTATTCTCTCTCTCTCTCTCTCTCTCTCTCTCTCTCTCTCTCTCTCTATGTGAGATATTGTAGCAAACAAGAGAATTGATTATTCAGAGAATATACTTAATGAAGGTACAGCAAACTAGGTCGCCCAGAGAAAAGAACACCCTTAAATCGATCAGCCGACAACAGAGAGAGAGAGAGGGAGAAGGAAATAAGAAAGAGATCACGAGATCAAGAAGAGGTCGCTTAGCTGGTAAGGAACATACCCTTTCGAATGTGTTGGCCTCCAAGATGACCCCCAGGAGAAGATATCGCCGAAACCCAAACGGCAAACCAGCTCACATTCACCTAAATCCCCGGATCAAATCCAAAGCGTGATCAAGAGAGAGAGAGAGAGAGAGAGATTTTGAAGTAGGCGACCGCGCCAGGAAAAAAAACCCACATGAGAAGAAGCTAAGAAGAAGAAGAAGAAGATGAAGACGAGGGTTATGGTGAAGACGAAGGAGAAGAAGGAGAAGGACAGAGGTAAGAGTTGCAGTGTTGAAAGGTGCCTTCTCTGCGCAATTTCGATCTCTAAAACTGCTGTCGAAGAAGGGAAAATAAATTGACCGTCACGTTCTATCTTCCCCGCTTTGGCCTCCCAATTCCGTTTCACCCTCTCAGAATCTCCTATTCCCATAAATACGCAGCCCTCCTCCTCCCCTTTTTACTTTGACCACTCTCCTTTGCTATCTCCCAAGCCAAAACAAGGAGAAACGACAATTACCAATAAATAAATAAATAAATAAATAAAATAAATGACAAAAAATTTTAAGAGAGATAGAGAGAGAGAGAGTCCAATCAAAAAAGGAGTCGTGACTTGCGAGGCAATCATCCTCTGTTTGGTGATTTTGCTTACTAGTAGAAAAGGATTATTTTAGGGATTAATAAAGAATTGCCTTCAGGGCACGCCGCACTTTCCTCAAATTAATTTTACTTGAAAAGTTCGTTAACTTTTAAAAAATATTTAAACTCAAAAAGTTCTCCCTGATGTCTTATGAACCGCACATCTTTTTTTAATAATGGTGCCGAGCCTAATAAACAATCAGCGAGGCTCTTCATTAATAAATTAAAACAAAAAAAAAAAAAGAAAAGGAATCCGTCTCATGGTATGTGATCTGCAATTAGCATATAAGACTCCTATGGCAATCCACGATTCCACATGCATGGTTTCCTAATTTAAAGGGAATTAATATATCAATTACCAACAGGAAAAATACCAGAAGGAGGAGGACCAGAAATTGCCCATGATTCTGAGTTCTTACCCTCTAATTGTACTTTGTTCCACGCGGTTTCGACTTTGAAACGTCAGTTTCTTAGCCAATATCCATATTTACCCCTTAGTTTCACATTTATTTACATGCCTAACTTGGGAAGTCATATGAAATGGAGAATCTCGGAACCCTTTGTCTCTATTTAGGACTCATTTATTTCATAGAAGACAAATGATTTAGAAAATATTTCCCTAAAAATAATTATCTTCATAAAAAAATATTTTAGTTACCGACAATAATTCACGTTTAAATATTTTTGTGAATGATGGGAATGTTTTTCGTTCATTCAATTTTGCGAGCGATAAAAACGGTCATTTTTAGAGGAATATTCTTTAAATCGTTCATTTTCCACGAACAAATGTGCCCTAAATTGCTAGTCAAATTAAACCGGACCCTTCTGGTCATACCAACTCCTAAGCACTTTTTGATTTTTTAGCATCCGTTCATAAGTACGTGATTAAGAAGAAAGCGATAGGAACACGTATTGAGGCTTCTTTATTTTTCCGATGAGGGTTTGACATATTTGAGAGTTATTCCATATATTTTGATATTACTAATCAAATTTTTGAGGCGTAGGTGAAGCTAAGTACAGTCAAACTCAATTTTTCTTCAAGATCATGTACATATCGAATATGGATAGAGTCAATCAAATGAATGATTTCGAATCGGAGATTTGATTATCATCTATAACAAACAAATCGTATAGTTTTGTTGTGTATTATCTTCCTAAATCAATTTTTCACACCTTCAAAAAGCCTAATAACCCCATTGGATCCATAAGATAGGAGTCCACTTCATCGGACGAAGACACCACGTCGAGACCATGTTCAATGCAATTATCTAATACTCGTGCACATACATGATTTCAGCAATCTACTCGTGGCTGTGGTGGTGCATGCGCAATACTTGATTACCAAAACTATAGCCTTTAAAAGTCTTGTTAAGTTTGAAAATTTAAGAATTTCTCTACAAAGGTTTGTTCACATAAAAATTCTCGTAGAATCCAGAATGATATTATTTTATAATTTTTATTTTATTTTGGAACATGAAAAAACACAAGGCTTTATCACCAAAATTCTATTTCTCACATAATGTATTGTCATGGATATATGAGCATGTTAGTCAAGTGAGCAATTCAATTCCTTTACGAACTTCTCCTTCTTTGGTCCAACATACAAATCAAACTCAAAGCTGAAATTCAATGTAACTCGTCAACTAGGATTCCCACACCAATCTTTTTGACCACACAATATCAGATCGATTACGAGTCTCAACTTTGACTATTCTCTTGCCCTCCCGTCATCCCGTATTATTCACGGATGCCTAAAAAAATTCTATGAAAAAGCATTGCTCTTCGATTATTCCACACACAAAAAAAATAAAAAAATTTCTTTTTAATCATAAAACTAAGTTACTCATGTCACTTATTGTGAGGTAAGCAAAAACGGCATATAGAAAGAAAGATAGGCGATGAAAATTTGATCATCTTAGGATATGAATCTAAACCTTTGCGCGAACAAAGAAATTTGATATAATTTAATGCAAAGTCTATTAGACATTTAGCGACGTAAGTAATTATGTTTCTGAATAACAACTCTTATTTCAATGAATATGCTATTCTGGTTCAGTTAATTTGTAAACGCTCATATGCTTCAGAAAATTCTCCTTTGGCCGACAGATATGTCGATTCTCAACATGTGCTTTTGCATAGTATTTTTTATTATTAAAAGGAGACCTAACTGCGATGAAACTTCTACACAGGTTCGTAGGTATATGTTGTCCCCACTGATTACGAGACACATGCCGACTGGATCTCGCAAAAACCTGCCTGATGATCTCATCGTGATATATATATTGCATTCACAATTATAATTATCACAAAGACATTATAATTGGTCGACTCAAAGTGAATACAAAACCACAATGTGATTCTCCAAAATCGATCTTCCTCTTTCCTTCAAACTCTCAATTTCAGTCCAGCTTGCTTTTCTAGAAATGCCCCATTAGATCGAATCATCTCATGACCATTGGCAACACCCTAAGATAGCAAACACTAAATAGAAACCTTGAGAATAAGTAAGAGTCCTGAGGGGACTAAAAAATTGAGGAACTCTTTTCCTCAAGAGTCTCACACGTCATAAAAGTTGAGATCAAACTTTTTGCCACTCTTATTGGTCGTCTCATGCATACGTAGTATGAAATACGTATTACGGTATTAACTCCTTTCCCATGGAGCGTATGTCTACACTTTTCAATACCGTACGAGATGATAGTTCGAGACATACCCAATGTCTAACTTGAGTTCACGTATCTACTCAATCACAAAATTCATCAGAACTCACATCTGGCATCTTAGACAGATAAAGTAAAATATGTGGGGTATTTTACTTTCGGACATCTTCGCATTATGTCCTCATCTTAACACCTGTTAAGGCGACATACGTGTTTTAAGCTTGAGCTCTCGATTATCACCTAGATAATAAGCTTAAAAACAATCTCATCTCTATTTATCACACGGTAAATAGAGCGATTACCGTGTGAGTGGGCTAATCTTATATCTGTCCGACATACTTCTCAACTTAAAAATAATGCACCGAGCATTAAGATGCATAAAGATCATACAAAGATTCATAGGCATTAATCAATGAAAAACAAAATCTCATAAATGTGAACAACTCGGGAAATTACAATTCAGTACATCGACTCTACGCAATCCTAGAGATTTTACATGACCACAAAACACATCTCTAGGTATTGGCTTTGTCATAGGATCTACCATTCTATGCGTAGATATGTACCGTAAGTTCACATCTTTTCGTGCAACCATATCTTTTACAAAGTTATACTTGGTATCTATATGTTTGGTCTTGCCATGATATTTTGGATCTTTGGTGTACGCTATAGCCGCTTGGCTATCACGGTTAACTAATAATGGATTTGCAGCTTTCTCAATAATACCTAAATGATCCAAAAATCTCTTAAGCCAAACTCCTTCTTGTCTTCTTTGCCGATAATGCCACGAACTCAGCTTCCATCGTGGATAAGGCTATACACGTTTGCTTCTTCTTTGCTCCATGATATGGCGCCATTGTTCATAAGAAAGCAAATCCAGAGGTAGATTTTCTTTCATCTAAATCTCCTCCCCAATCGATCCGAATAGCCTTCAAGTCGCAGATCCTTTCCTTGGTAATTCAACTTGAAATCAAATGCCCTTCAGATACCTCGCATTCTTTTGACGGCTTTCCAATGTCTTTGGACCTGGATTGTATTGGTATCTACTCACCATTCCAACTGCAAAACATATGTCGGGTCTTGTACACATCATAGCGTACATCAAGCTCCCAACAGCACTAGCATAAGGAACATTTTTCATTTGTTCCTTCTCTTGTGGAGTCCCTGGACACAGTCTATGGCTCAATCCTTCACCTTTTGCAATAGGAGTGTCTATGGGTTTACAGTCTTGCATACGAAATCGTTCAAGAACCTTATTTATGTAGGTTTCTTGCGAAAGAGACAACGATCTCTTCGAACGATCCCTCGAAATCTTAACTCCAAGAATGTATGCAGCCTCACCCATATCCTTCATCTCAAAGTTAGAAGACAACCATCTCTTGACGGTACTAACCAACTCCATATTGCTTCCGGCAATTAGTATATCATCAACATATAATGATATGATCACAAATTGATCCTTGGATCTTTTGATATATACACAATGATCCTCATCAATCATTGTAAAATCATATGCCATTATGGCATTATGAAAACGTATATACCATTGTCTTGATGATCGCTTAAGACCATATATCGACCTCAAAAGTCGACATACTTTTCTTCTTGGCCTTTCACTATGAAACCAGCAGTTGTTCCATATATATTTCTTCCTCTAATTCTCCATTGAGGAAAAGCGGTCTTTACATCCATCGATGTAACTCAAGATCCAGACTAGTCACTATTGCTGAAATAATGCGAATCGAGGTAAATCTCACTACGGAGAAAACGTATCTTCATAATCAATTCCTTCCTTGTTGATTATACCCCTTCGCCACAAGGCGAGCCTTATGCCTTTCTATCGAGCCATCAGCCTTTCGCTTTATTTTGAGAACCCATTTGTTCCCAATAGCTCTGCGTCCTTTTGGAAGATCAACCAGTTCCCACACTTGGTTTGATTCCATTGACTCCATTTCCTCTTCCATTGCATTAATCCATTTTTCTTTACTAGGGCACTTCGAGCCTCATCGATATTTCTTGGCTCATCCTCATCTTGTGGAGCAACCATAAAAGTTTCCCCTTCAATGTCAAAACGTCGACGGGAATACTTTGGCGACTTGTTCGCGTACGGAGATTGTACACTTTGCACATCATTCCCTATTGTGCTCCCACTTGGATGAACACCACTAATATCATTATCTTGATCCAAAGTCTCAAATAGGGAGTGATCTTCCCCTATTTCGCCCTTCTTAGGAAACTCATCCTCTAAGAATGTGACATCTCGTGATTCAAATTCAGTTATACTCCCACTTTCCCGCTCACCAATGAACACATACCCTTTCGAGTGTTCCGAGTATCTTATGAAAATACTCTTCTTTCCTCTAGGACCTAATTTCCCAAACTTGTGAGAGGACTCATGTGTATAGGCAGCACAACCCCATGGCTTAAGAAAACTTAAGTCCGGTTTTCTACCATCCATAACTCATATGGAGTGGAAGTAACTGATTTGGAAGGCACCCGGTTAAGTATATACGCAGCAGATTAACAATGCATCACTCCAAAAGGTGATTGGTAAGTTAGCATGCGCCATCATAGACCTAACCATTTCTAGTAGGGTTCCGTTTCTTCTTTCCGCAACACCATTTTGTTGAGGAGTATATGGAATAGACAACTGTCTTTCTATTCCTTTTTCATCACATAATTTTCTGAACTCATCGATAAATATTCTCGACCTCGATCGGATCTCAATGCTTTTATTTTCTTGTCTAATTGATTTTCTACCAGGTTTATAAACCTTTTGAAACAACTTATTGCTTCAGACTTGTGAGAAATCAAATAGACATATCCGAATCGAGTATAATCATCAATAAAGGTGATGAAATAAACAGCCCCATGCCTTCCTCTCACATTCATTGGACCAGAGACATGAATGGATTAAATGTAGAGGAAATTCAGCTCTTTTTCCTTTTCCAAATGGTTTTCGTGTTGCTTTCCCTTCCAGGCAATGCTTACATACGGGCAAATCGACTTTTCCAATATTGCCCAACAAGCCTCTTTGGCTAGTCTATTCATACGTTGTTGGCCAATGTGACCAAGTCTAGCATGCCACACATTCACATCATTATCATAAGTATTAGTAGATGTGATAAGGGAATAACAAACATTAGCATTAACATAATCAACATCTAATACAATAAAACCATTTAGAAAATAGCCACAACCATAGTAATTTGTATTTAAAAACAAATTCACACCTCTACTACGAAGTTCATACAAAAACCTAATCGACCAACACTAATACGTACACTAAATTCGACGAATCTCCGGAGCATACAGCACATCATGAAGGAACAAAGTGCGTCCACCGCGCATATTCAGTTGGCATGTGCCAATTCCTTTCACTTCAGCTCTGGAGTTGTTTCCCACATAGATCCACTTAGTTCCAGTAGGTACTCGTCGGAATTCCACGAAGGATCCTCTATCCTTCGCTACATGGTCCGTCGCCCCTGAATCCACAGTCCACAAAGGATTAGACTCAGTCAAGAACACAGAACTTGACACATAAGTAAAGTTCTGAAAAGTACAAGGGGTGCATACCTTCTTTGGCTCACGACAGTCGCGAGCATAGTGACCCTTCTTGTCACAGTTGTAGCATTTCACCCTTGCTAGCTTTTTCATGTGAGGACGCTTTCCTCTATCATGTTGGTCAAATTTGGGTTTCTTCCCTGAAGGACCAGCTTCTTCCTTGCCTTTCCCCTTATCAAACCAGCTAGGGCGCTTGCGCTTGGAGCACGAAGCTCCATTTGAGCTAGAACTTGCATGATATAGATCAGCATCCGGCTTAGCCGCCAACAGGCGGTCCTCTTCCAGCTCAAGATGACGCAATGCATCCTCAAATGTTTTGATATTCTCATTGTGAGTCAGGTGCACCTTCATATGCTCCCAACTCTGAGGCAAGGAACGAATCACTGCTTGCACCTGTTGTTCATCTGTGAGGACATGGCCAGCGTCTCTCAGCTCAGTTATCATATTTGACATCTTTCTAAGATGTTGCTTCATGGTCGACCATGAGGCTTCTTATAAGAGTCAAATCGATAGTTAGGCGCCTCGCCTAGTCACCGAAGTATGACCAAACCTAGCTTCCAAAGTGCCTCCCACATTTCCTTGGCGTTGTCAAAACGCCGAAACTCTCGCATGACATCATTTTCCATGCCGCTCAAAGAACGTGATGCGAGCTAGAGAGTTCATTCTTTTCCACGCAAGAAAAGCTTCTTTGTCCTTTTTGTGCTGTTCAATGGGTCCCTCTTCAGGTTCTACCATGGTCATGACAAGAGCCTCAAGTGATTCTTGCTCTTCCAGCACATACTGGATTTTCATTTGCCAGATTTCATAGTTGTCTCCAGTAAGTTTTTCACCTTTGTTCAACTCAGCAACTATGCTTTTAGTGGCTGAAGCCATTGATCTGAACACATCAGACAAATATGCACGAATTATTAATGCCTATCATTTATGCATCCCTATTTGCATAGACTCATCATATTAATGAATAATTTCAAGTAAGGCTTCAGAATCAAAAGGTCACTACGTTTCCAATCATCCTCCAAAAATCCTAACTTAAAATTATCATTAATATAATTGTCATATGCAAAATAAATTCTATGAAGTTACAAAAACTTCTATAACTACCCATAGCTAATTACCCACAAGAACCAAAGAATTAACAGAAGCAACAAATAATTGAATTCCACAATAAAACAATAATGCTTTCAATCAATACAAATAGGTAGTAATCATTACATAATATGTTCACAAATCACACTTAACATATATCAGTTAATACAACTAACACCAAGTCAACACACGAACTGGGAAAGATCCTATTTTCTTCAATTTCTTGATCTTTTCTTTTGAAACAATACAAATAATATTCATTTGCAAAATCCATCACAATTTTCTTATAGGAAGCAGTTCGTTGATATCCCATATGCGATTCAACACATCTTGCCATTCGGTGGAAGAGTGCATATGAAAAAATCGCACCATCTCTCGATCACGACATTGACGACCATTCCATATGATCTGTTGAATTTTCGCGTTGACTTCAGGACGTGATCAATTAAGTCACCGCTCTCCCATCGATGATCGATCACCAAATCAATATCGAGACAGACGGTTCCTTTTGTTCATCCAGAATCTGCGAATAGGTGTGCGCGCCCTCAGGGAGGCATTGTTCCTGCAACAAATGCAGAACAAATAAGGGATTACATATAATCCACATAGACTTAATTGAAAAAGAAACACATTCTTTTCCTCTTTTTTTTTTTTTTTTTTTTTTTGGTCAACGGTCAAAGTCAACGGTCAACGGTCAACGGTCGTCGGTCAACGGTCAACGGAGGTCAACGGTCAAGGTCGCCGGTCGACGGACCGGTCGGACCGGACAGGCCGGTCGGACCGCTCGGGCCGGTCGGACCGGGTCGAACGGATCGACCGCACGTGCCGTGCGCGTGCGCGGATGACGTCACGCAGACGTCATTCGCACGCGTCGGCGCGTGCCTGTCCGCGGTCGGCCGGTCGAATCGGGTCGGGTCGTCGGGTCGTGAACGACGTCGTCTGCCGACGTCATCGATGTCGTCACCCCGCGGTTATTTACCGTTGGGTGACGTCATGATGACGCGCACGCGTCGGTCCGCGGACCGGCGCGTGCCGGTTCGCCGGCGGCAACGCGCGCCGATTCGCCGACCGGCGCGTGTGCCGCACGCGCCGGCGATCGAGCGCCTCCGGCGCATCCGCGCCCACGCATAGCGCTTCCGGCCGCGTGTGGGCGCGTCGCGGCGCCCGTGGCGTTCGACACGTCGCCGGACTCGTCTCGACGTCGCGCTTCTTCCTGTGCAATCAGACTTTGATTTCGACTTACGAAAAGTCGGAAAAATGGCCGAAGAAGTCTCGGGTGTCGGGATTGCTCGCCCGATCCGTACGGCCGAAGGTATTTTTTGCGAAAATCAATCAAAAACACATCAAATTGATCGGAAAACGTGAACTAGGGCTCTGATACCAATGTTGGGAATAACTGATCCCGAAAAACCCGGATTCGACACTAAATCGAACCCCTAAACTCAAGCGGGAAGTGTAGCCCAAGAAAACGACACGTATCACCGATCGTAAAGACACCACGGATTCGAGCGTACCTTGTTAGCCGCAGATTAAACACCGACGCCAATGGAGGGAGAGAATTTGTCGCTGTTCAATTCGATGAAGCCTTGAAAGGGAAGAAGCGTCACTGTTCTTCCTTTTTCCTTTTTGAGAGAGAGAATACGCGGGAGAGGGAAGACGTACGTGAGAATGATTTTCAATCAACATCTTCTCTCTCTCTCTCTCTCCCTTTTATACCTCTCCCTTCCCATGGGCCATATTCCCATGGGCCGGGCCTTCTGGGCCCAGCTTGGGCGGACAGGGCCTTAAGCCCTTTAATTAATTAAATAAAGCTTTCACCCACTGATTACGAGACACATGCCGACTGGATCTCGCAAAAACCTGCCTGATGATCTCATCGTGAATTCATACTTGGCCGGCACAAAATCGATCCGAAAGTGAATCAGGACCCAACTCACGGAATCATTTCTGGACCTTAATATCAAGAACGGAATCGCACGAAAAGAATGGCAGACCTTCACACGGAGGATTCGACAGAAGGAACCGACGAGGGGGAGTCGAAGAAAGCAGAGCTAATTTAGAGAGCAACTACAAGCCGATGACAAAAGAGAGAAGGATCTATACAGACAACGGGGTTCTGGACGACTTTCAGGAGCGGGTCAACCGAAGAACTTGGGGTCGTAGCCGTTGCTGGTGGTGGCGAGGATGTAGTAGGCGACGATGTGGCCGATGGAGCCCCAGGCGAGGACGTCGACGATGTTGAAGCCGACGGGGTCGTTGGACTTGAGGAGGCTCACGTACTCCTGGGCCCTCACGTCGCCGGCCTCGAAGTGGGTCTTCCCGTTCTGCTCCGGCACCTGCTTCGCCACGTTCTCCCTCTGGAAGTTGAAGAACACGAACCTCCCCAGGAACAGCGACAGCCCCGTGCTCAGGCTTATCACCACCGGCGCGCTCAGCTCCGCCCTTACCGCTCCCGACCGCCTCGGCGCTGCCGCGGCGGCGGAGGAGGAGGAGAAAGCCCTTGTGGCCCTGTTGGCGAGGGGCCTGAGGCCTTGGAAGGAGATGCTGGCCGGAGAGAGGCCACCGCCGTGGCGCCTGGAGGTGGCGCCGGCGGCGAGGGACAAGACGGCGGGGGATGCGGCGGCCATCGTCGGAGATACGGTGGAAGCTATGGAGGGGAGAGAGGGGGAGTGGAGGGGATAGGGATGGATATGATGGTTAAAAGGTGGAGGAGAGCGAGAGAAAGGTTGTGCGGATGGAATTTGGAGAGAGAGAGATTTTGGGAGGTGAGGTGGCCGGATTCCATTGGTCCTCTTCGGATGAGAGATTTTTGTGTTCCACTTGGCGTCTGAGCCAGCCACC
Organism: Eucalyptus polyanthemos subsp. polyanthemos; assembly: GCA_017140185.1. Taxonomy (NCBI): domain Eukaryota; kingdom Viridiplantae; phylum Streptophyta; class Magnoliopsida; order Myrtales; family Myrtaceae; genus Eucalyptus; species Eucalyptus polyanthemos. The sequence continues at coordinate 48,645,156 of CM029462.1, forward strand.
GTTTATCAATGGGGAAATGCAAAGGCAGCCAGACCGTATCAGTTCATCTTTTCCACCCGAAGGTAAAATTAACAATAAATAAAAAAATAAAGGAAAGTTAGATCTAAGGAGTTATAGAAGGTATATATACATATAGCACCTCTAGGGTGAGGAAATTTTTTTGGGTCAGCCTAGGCGAAATTGAGTTAAGCTAATGGCGAGTACTTTGACCTCGACGATCAAGTTCAAGGTTAAGGTCGAGCTACTCAAGCATTTTATCGAGTATGATTTGAGCTCACTCATACTTTGTTGAATGGACTCCCGAGCATAATCGAGATTTTGTTCTTATGAGCACAAATCTTCTAAAAATTACAAATCTTCTCTACCTCTAATCTCAATGATGATCATAGGGGTTTTAGTATTTTGTTAAATTATGAAGATTTACTTCTCCACATGTTAAATATGTGTTTATTTAATCTATTATGATCGTTTCCGTATAACGATGATGTAGAAGAAGTCAAATCTAAAAATTACAAATCTTCTCTACCTCTAATCTCAATGACGATCATAGGGTTTTGGTATTTCGTTAAATTATGAAGATTTACTTCTCCACATGTTGAATATGTGTTTATTTAATCTATTATGGTTGTTTCCGTACAACGATGATGTAGAAGAAGTCGAATCTAGGCATGCATTGCTTTCTGACAACTGGTAATTATTGAAGAAGGAATTTTTTACGTATGCTCATCATTGATAAAGACACGAGATCCAATGATCGGTCGTTAATTTTGTTTGATAGATTTATTCATGTGGAACAAGTTTGTGCTTAACTTTACAATTACTCCATCAATTCTCCTTGTGTTTTGGATTTGGCTTTGTTTTTCAGTATTATGCTTTGTTTCGATTTGTTTTGTCATGAAAATTATGTAATTTCTACATCCATTTGAGTAATGAATACAATTTTCTTTCGATCATTAAAAAAAAAAAAAACACCTCCATTATTCAAACTTCCTATTGGACCTTGAGCTTGAACACAAGTTCCTTTATAAATTAATAACCGTGGAGTAGACTCCAGCTTGACAAAATATTTCGATGGGTCGAGGTGAGCTCAAAGTTGGCACCATTTCAATTCAACTTAACTCGACTCGGTGACACCCCCCGGCACTACTGATTATCGTTGTGATCTAATTCTTATATTGTCTCCGTTGGATATTGTTTTCTTAATCATGTGGAAGTCTTTATACATGTTCACAGAAAAGAACTCGTTATTTCTTCAGAAGCTTACCGAGTTCTTCTCCCTAGAAAAGACCGAAGCTAATTTGAGACCTCGTAAATTTGATGGACGGATGGAAAGACTATAATCATCAACATCTTCCATGTCCAACCAAGTCCGTGCTTTACTCCTTTGGTCTTACAATCAAATCCTCGATAAAATAATTTATACATTAGACATGAATCCGCATTGTGCGCAGGAATAAATGTTAAAAATAAGTTACTTTATCTTAAAACGAATAATTATAATAAATAATTAATTAAGCAACGTTAAGAATACATTAGACGTAAATCCGCTTGTTGTGCAGGAATAAATGTTAAAAATAAGTTACTTTATCTTAAAATGAATAATTATAATAAATAATTAATAAGCAACGTTAAGGATATACACGGTCATTTATTAACTATGATAAAAGACAAGTGATTAAGATGTAGTGTTGGACAATAAATGCTTTACGGAAAATAGTACATATGTACTCAACTGGAGCTTAGTTGATGTATTTTTGTGGAAATTGCAACAAATTTCTACTCATAAAGAGTCTAATGTGTCCTCACAAGAGGTGATTTTTTTAGAAATACTCTCTAGAATATATATTATATTAGATTATACTTAAAGCTATGACAATGGAAGTTATGCCATTTGGAAGAGGTCTTCCGCAGGAGGTAGAGCCTGCTACGAGCATGAAAATTTCTGTGCCAACTAAAATCATATAAGACATCAAGATTCTACTTGACTGATATATACAATATTTCACCCACATAAAATGGAACTTCCCTGTGCACCATGTTCGTCCACGAACTCACACATTTATCACCCAAAAAGCTGCACAGTCGAAAGAAAATTATTAACAGTGACCGCACATTCTATTCAGACGAGGCAGTCGAGGTACGAGAAGTTCCGTCGCCGGCCATACTCGAGGAGGCTACCATATGTTCGGTCCCACACTCCAATGAAGAGCGATTCAGTGTCTGGACTGAACGACATGCCGGATATCTCGCCGAAAAAGTCTATCTCCTGCTCTTTCTTGTACCCCGTTTTCGTGTCGTAGACATGGACAAAATCTGCAGGTTCTGCCATTGCCATATACCGGCCATCGGATGTATAGCGGATAGACCGTATGGCTCCAAGGTTGCCTTTCAAAACAGCTATTGACTTAGATAAGTTTCGAATGTCCCAAATCCTACAAGTTTTGTCCTGGTTTCCCGTAGCAAAAGTGACACCATCTGGGTGCCACTCCGATGCAAAGGAGAAATCCAAATGCCCGCGCAACGGCATGATTGTCTGCAAAGAATGAATACTCTGGTAAGTATAAAGAATAATCAAAAGATAAATGTGACTAAACTAACTAAGCAGACAAGATGCGGAAGAGGATATTACTTTTCCACTTTTTGCATCAGCCAAAATACCCTCAGGATCATCACCAACTATGACAAGAAGCTTCCCATCTGGACTCAAAGAAGTATGCTGCAACCAAATAAATAAGTACACGGATACCCACTCTCAGAAAAAGAGACCAACAAAAATTGTCAAACTAAAACCATTTCTCAAATCACAAAAGAAGGAAAATGCAAGATCTTACATTCACAGGCCAAGGGAAACGGAAATGTTTAGACAGCTCAAAGTTTTCCATATCAAAGTCTCTGACTCCACAGTCATTGTTCGATGCTATAAAGTGAATTCCACCACTGAAAATTAAATAAAAGGAATTAGCATCATATTTGATGGAACTAATTTGAAGAGGGAAAGATGATTGAGGAAGCAACACTGCACCTGGGACTGACATATATCTCAACTGCATTTGTGATGGCATTATCATCATAGGTTGTCCTGGAACAGAAGCTAATTCCAGGTCGATCTAAAAACTGCACACAACAGGATAAGTGATAAAATCTTTAGCGATAGATATGCCAATGTTTAACTCACGGCACATAATAAAATCATATAATTGCAGCCAAGGTAATTCCTCAATTATCCCACTAAAAAAGACAATATATCTGAAATGGATCACATTTGAGAGCGTCCATGAAGAAAACTTACTGATTAAAATGTTTAAGGCTAATAATTGGATATTTCACGAAGGACCCTCAATCTCAATATGTTTATATGCAATCATCTAAATATAGAGAGAATTTTTTACCCAATCTAAATCCACTGTTAAAGAATTTACCTTGCATATGAGCTCTCCCTGAAACCCGCCTGCAACTAGAAATCTATCCTTTACTGCTAGAGTACTGACTTGAGTCTGCGTAAATCCTTCCAACAAGCTTCCGGGATGTTTCTGAGAACAAGACTTATCTCATTAATCAGTAGCTCACAATAAACATACACCTCCATAGAGTGATATATGAAAAGTAACCACCTCATTTGGTGCCACATGTCCTGCAAGATTAAGAACTTCAGACTTCTTGCCCGTCAATGAAGACCAATGGACGACAGAATAGTTTGACATCAAGTAAACATCGTGCTTTGATGTTGCCCAAACCAAATTCCTCAACTACAATGACCAAAAAAGATGAAGATATGATCAGTCCTACACACTGCACAACTGTAAAAACTTTTGACTTGCCCAATCAAAAAAAGAAACCCACTATTGATTGCAATACTATGGGCCGAAGTGGCCAATTTATTTCAATGCGTGGATATCAATTCAAACTTCAGAACCTGACATAGACACTCCAGGGGCCCCCCACCTTTAAAAACTTAAAGTAATACGCAGACAACCAACAGCTATAGGATGCAAAACCACCCTCCACATACCTGGAAATGAAGAATAGTAGATTTGACAGATCTTGAGTTCCGTCTAAACTCATAAAATGAGTTACCTTTCTCTGTAACTGTGCAATCCTGTAAAGTAGACACACACCTCAAATGAATGTAGACTTAAATTGATCCAACAAATACACCTGCAATCCCTTTTATTCCCTTTTTGATCAAAATTGATGTCAAAAAGAGAGGAAAAGATTGCAAAACAAACTTTTTACCTTCCCCGATTTCTCTCCAGACTGAGGAACATTTTCATAATTCTTATATTGTTCTAGCCTAGTCTGCCGGTACTTCTCCCTGGTGATGCTAAGCCTTTCCCAAGGAATTCCCTGAATATCTCTTCCTCTTCTTGCTTGATCAGCAGTAGTATCGGTAAATCTATTACTCTGCATAAGAGAAATACCCAGTAAATAAAACAGGAGAGGGACGGAGAGACAGAGAGAGGGCAAAAAGGAGCCACTGCTATGTAAAGGTCGAACTAAAAAACATTTCAAAATGCTTGAAACACAAATTAAAATGAACCAAGCCTTGGATACAACCGTAAGGATAACAGAACGGATTACTAACCGGAGTGTCTATTTCATCAACATCAGATTCTGGGTCTGCCGATTCTCTGCCATGGAGCTCTTCATCGCCATCTTCTGCTTCGAACTCATCTGCCACATACTCACCATCCTCCCCTTGGAAATTGGACATCTTTATCACAACAATGAACCTACTGACAAGCAAATTGACATAAGATTACCGAAAACAAACAGAGAAAGCTCCATTCAACAAGATCATGTAGACACATTTCTACGCGGTTTCCCATAAGATACGGAGTGCACAAGGGAAAAAACAAGAAGGGGAGGGCAAAGAACATATGAACCCCAGGAAAAAAATAAAAAATGAAAGGAATGAAAAGCACGTTCACCAGCTCTATGATGCGAAAAATGGCAGCACAATCGATACTGTAAGGAAACATAAGCTACATGAAACCATATACACTGATCTATGCCCCTGACCTCATCTCCCCTCGTGACCCGGAACCACAAAAGAAAGCAACAAACGGCAAATCGCACGCCAATCATACTCATCGCCCGTATAAGGAGGAGGGACGGGCAACACGGCGTTCGTTTAACCGTATAGAACCAATCGTCCACCATCTCTAGAGACGCAAATGCCGAAGCAATCAAATTATGCTATTTCACCTATCGACCGAAATACACTAACAACACGAACAGCAGGGACAGCAGCACAGCAGGAAAACAAACAACCATCCGACGACACCCTTCCACACGCTCTCCCAACTCGGCCCAAGCGCCCACATCACTCCCGAAGAAGAAGCCCGCAACGTCCCGCCGCGCTCCACACGAACAGCGAACGAACGAGCAACCTAATCCCGACCATAACCTCAATCTCGACGACGATGTCAACAGCAGCAACATGCGCCGCAACGAACCCGAACCGGCCGACCGCCCGCGGCAAGGAGCGAAACCCCCCACCCCACCGCGGCAGCGAAACCGCGAGACGACGACAACGGGAAACCCGAAGAAGCGGAACCGATTGGCGAGCGAGCGGCGAAATCGAATCGAAGGAAGAAAGAGAGAGAGAGAGAAACCTACGCGATTCGCCTCGGGGCGGATTGGAGAGAAGGGGTGGGGGGCGGTGCGACGGGGCTGGGAGATCGATCTAGAAACGGGAAATCTTCCAGAAGAAATAGGGGAGTTGCGTAATATCTGAAAGCAGAATTCGGGACGGGGATTCGCGAAGGAGAGAGAGAGAGAGAGAAAAGGTGGGCGATTATCTATCGGTAATTTATATAGTGAGAGAGACATCAGCAAAAGTTGACGGTGAAGGGAAACCCGACCAATCCACAGAGAGACGAAGAGACAGCCAAATTATCTTTTGTCCATCGATGGGGTTGCAGGAACGCCGCGTGACATTGAAGGATCTCCTTCTGTCATTTATATCTCATTCCAACATTGAAACTATGGGTTCTCGTTACTTCTCCCGAAATTAATTTCTTCGCTTAGCACGGCGTGGGCATTTGATACGTGCATATTATATCACGGTCCGAGATGGAATTTGTTACCGTGTTAACAATTTGATCGGAGTGATTTTCATTTCTCGATATTTTGCTTTTGTAAGATTCTGTGGTTCGCAGCACTTCGATCACTCCTAATTTTAGATATTTGAAAGTTCCATCGATCCATCTGTAAATTTATGTATAATTCTTTTAGTGATTTTCTGAAATTTTAATAAAATGGAGTTAACTTTACAAAAGTTATTATAATTAGGGTTGACCATGGTTGGGATGGGTGTTTCGTATTTTGAAATCAAGAGCCACTCACTAGGGACTGGTATCCCTAGTTGGAAAACAATTAAATAATGTGCAGTTCTTCCACATCAATACTGCTGGGACCTCACCAAGTGCGTGTAAAATGACAGTTGCACAATGACACGTTGCATTTTTTACAATATCGATAGGTGAAAACCTGCTGATAGCAAGATTTGAGGGAAAAGAAAACTAAAATGATGGTAACTTTCGTACAACACCCATTTTAATACTAAAAATTTTCAACAAATCACTCTAGTGCCACCTTAGTTAAAAAAAAAAAAACAATTACTAAAATATCAATTTTGATTTAGAAGGTCGAAAATCCAACATGACAATATTATAATATATTTTGATTTGGAAGGTCGAATATCCAACGTGACAATATTATAATATTGTTTCCAACCAACGTGGCTCATTGGCATATTGAGTCGGCATTAATTAACATAAATGATGTCGTTTAACTTATAAATGCTACAAATTCAGCCTCTTCATGGAATTCCAACCTCGCAATTGGGGAAAAATTCAACCTCTTCCTCAAACCCTAACCTCATGATGCAGATTTGAGGCAAAATTAATAACTGAAATTTGCAACAGAGGTCCGCTACTTCATTTGTGTGATTTTGTCTCATTAGAGTTTCAATATTTACATTGGAAATATGAGGATGGTTTTTTTTTTTTTTTGGTAAAGGTAATTATATAAATAGGGAAAGCCAATATATACAGAATTCGGCACCAAGAACTTTTACTCATAATGCGAATATGTAAGATGAGTGAAAGGGAGCCGAAGTAAAAGAAAGAGAACACGGGAACAAAAAACACAGCTAAACAAACAACAACACAAGCCTAGGCAAAACACCAAGGCAAAGAAACAACATAGCAAACCACCTAACTAGGTAAGATGAGTGTTGGTTTCATAAAAAACAGAAGGGTCAAAACCCCACCCACGCTGAAGCCGCATGTTTCTATGGTTGTTCGGCATATTGCTGAATGTAAGAACTTTATTCTTAATGACTTTGATAAGGTGCTCCTTCAAAGCAAAGACCTCCAGCACTTCGCCACGAAAGATGATGTTGTTCATTTTCTTCTAGATTAAGTGACACAAGGCTCCAAAAGAAAATTAGGCAATGGAGTGGAAAAAATCCTTACTAGAGAGGAATCTCAAAGCCCAACGGATGGTCTCCGCCCAAGGCCTATTACACTAAGGAAGATTACACAGCGCAGCTCAGAAAAAAGCAAGAGTCGCAAGGACATGGCACTCAAAAAAGAGATGATCAATCGAGTCCGGAGTGGCATTACAAAAGGCACATAATTCATAGCTGATTTTGCCATAAGATAAGAGAAGAATTTGAGTAGGTAAGCAGTTCCTGGTAATTAATCAAAGGTTAAATTGAAATCTAGGTGCCATGGACATGTTCCAGATAAAGTGTGCCCAGGGAACACGATCCTTATTGGTTCTTAGAACCTACCAAGCTGAAGCCACCAAGAAGATCTCGAAAGATGATCCCCACCAAGAGAACCTTTGAGGGCCCCGAGCAAGGGTCAGAAGGGAAATGTACCAACACTCCAGAAGAGACTTGAAATGTTGACCCACTAATGAAAGAAATTGAGCAACCGTCACTTGTTGAGAAAGGCCCGAATTAGCAATAAGAGACTCCGGAAGGAAAAGGCTCAGCGGGCCTTTTTGGTGCCAATTGTCATGCCAAATTGAGACTGACCGACCATCTACCACTTTCCAATAGAAGGATAGCCTAAAATCCATTCTCAATATTAGAATATTCTTCCATGCCCAAGAGCACACAGTAGGAGTGATAGAGACCTAGAAATTAACCATCTTTAAGAAGTTAGAGTGGATCCAACGGTACCAAATGGAAGAGTGGATCCAACGGTACCGAATGGACTATTTATCTGTAAATAAAATCCAAATATATTTAAGAATGGCCGCTTTGTTGCATTCTCGCAACCTTTGTAACCCAAGACCGTCCCCATTCTTAAGAACACAGACATCCTCTCAAGCAACATTGGCGCCCTAATGGCCAAGGGAGAGCCCTTCCAGAGAAATTGCCTCAAAATATGCTCAATATGATCTAACACTGAATAGGGGAGGGTAAAAACACTGGCCCAAAAGGTTTGAATAAAATGAAGCACTAACCTGATCAATGGAAGTCTTCCCGCAAAGGAGAGAAACCGATGGGTCCAAGACTAAACTCGAGCCGTGATCCGATCAACGAGAGCAATGCAATCCATTTTCCCAAGCCTAGAGGAAATGATAGGCACTCTTAGGTACCGCACTGGAAGTTTCCTTACCTACAAACCAAAAGCCGTAATAATATTTATTCGCATGGGAGGAGGTCCCCCTACAAGAAAAACCTTACTTTTGTTCTTATTAGGAAGCAATCCGCTCCAAGAGGAGAAGATATCAAGACCTCTCTTGAGGAGAGTCACCGATATCAACTTAGCTTGACAAAATAGAAAAAACATCATCAGCAAAGAAAATGTGAGAAAGATTGACAACTTTACACCTCTAATAATACTTAAAACCCTCTTGAGCTGTGCGGGAACTCAAAATCCCAGAGAAAACCTCCATAACAAGGGTAAAGAGATAAAGGGACATAAGATCTCCTTGTCGAAGCCCCTGTCCGCCTAGGGAAAAAGCCATGTAGCTCGCCATTGACGGAGATGGAATATTTCGATGTGCAAACGCAAACCATAATAGGTTTGATCATCCAATCAGGAAAACCAAAAGCTGACAGGGTGAGCTCAATAAAATCTTAGTCGACTGTATCATAAGCCTTATGGAAGTCCACCTTAATAGCACACTTTAGTCGACTTTGGCAAGTAAGGATCACGGTGGAAACTTGCAAACAACTCCTGGGCTAAGAGAATATTGTCCCTAATTCTCCTACCCTTGACAAAGGCATTCTGGGAGGAGCTTATCAGATCATCCAGCACAGCCGTTATTCGATTGGCCAAAATCTTGGTAATTATTTTATAAATAATGTTACAATAAGCTATGGGCGTAAAATCAGAAATGGCACAAGCGTCAGGAACTTTAGGCACCAAAGCTAAAATCATGTTGTTGACCTCCCTTAACAGCTGACCCATGGAGAAGAAATCATTCACAACATCTAAGACCAATGGCCCTACTAGCTCCCAATTGCTTTTATAGAATTCCACTTGTAAACCCATCCGGTCTAGGAGCTTTGCCAAGGGCCAAAGAAAATAGAGTATTACGGATCTCAGAATCTAAAACCAGCATAGAAAGAGTATGAACCTGGTCAACCGTGAACGGCCTCCTGATGAACTCCTTTAACTCCTACAACGAAGGCTTCATAATAACAGCTTACGGCAATATGAGGTTAGAGAAGAAGAAGATGAATACCAAAGGCACCAAGTCCGAATCCGCAACTAAGGAGCCTGAAAGATTTTTAACTGAGAGGATCTGGTTCTTGAGCTGTCTTCCATTGATTGACCGATTTGTATTAAGGTTACTTTCCTTGAGCCATTTTACTCTAGATTTCTGTTTGAAAAAAGTTCCTCATGGGTACGCAAGTCAACAAGGACACAGCGCTGGGTCTTCTCTACATCAACAAGCATAACATTTCCTGGATCCTCTTGAAGACCAAGCTGGGTAATACATAAAACATTCCTTGCCTCTTCAATCCTCATCGAAATGTTAGAAAATGCCTCTTTATTGAGCCGCTTGAGACGGCCTTTGAGAGCCTTTAACTTGCAAACTAATTTGAACATAGGAACCCCATCCACTGGACTCTCCTAGACTTGTTGCACAATAGAAGAAAACTCATGATGGTTCACCTAGAATTCAAAGAACTTGAACGGCTTCCTTCTTGAAACTGGGTTAAGAACTCTAACAACCATGGCGGAGTGATCAGAGATTCCTGGGTTCAAAAAGGAAGCTTCGGAGAAGGATAATTGATTATTCCACTTGGGATTAACCAGAACTCAATCAATCTTCCTCATCTTTCTACCATCGCCAGAAGAAGTGGACCAAGTATATCGAAGACCAACATACCTTAAATCCTCCAACTTAGCCCGGGTTAGGCAATGGGTGTATTCATCAAAGCAAGGTATCCAAGCCGTGGAACTCCCACTACCTGCACGATCCGATGGATCTTTGATGGCATTAAAGTCACTAGCAACCATCCAAGTCGAATCCTGCACAAGACGACTCATCCGAGAAAGGTCTTCCCATAAGGAACGACGATGAACAAACGAATGTTCACCATAAATAACCGAAAGACAACAAGTCAGCCTTGTCAAAATAAACTTCAAGTGCCCGTGGATAACTTGAGCATTAATCTCTGAGGCTTCAAAATGAACAAAATATGGATTCCATCCAACCCAGATTCTCCTGCGAGGGGCAAACTCATAATTTGCAATCCAGTTCCACCCCGTCAAAAAACATGAGGAAATAGGATCAAAAAGATATTCGGGAACTTTAGTCTCGATGAGACCAATAAAACACAGGTTATTTAAAGAAACAAAACTTCTAACTTCAGCACGCCTTATGGGGTTTAATATACCCATGATATTCCAAATACCTGTATACATAACACGAGGAAAGCAGGATTACCTCTTTTTTGAGGCCTTACACCGACCAAAAGGCGGTGCAGGAATCGAATGGGAGGGATTAGGGAGCAATTTATGTAGCCTCCCTTACATGGTTTCAAAGTCCTCGAGAGCATAATGGCCTCTCGGAGAAGGAGGGCATGTAGACAGCAGATCATCATCATCAGAATAGAAATTAGGGTCCTCAATGTCCTCTATTGAATTGGAATTCGGAATAACCATCGTCCCTCTAGAGGACAAGCGGCCTTCTCCCGGCTTAGAGGCAATCGTAGACAAAGCTTGAATCTTCTGAGCAGGGCTACCGAGAACAACTTTGGGAACATGGTCCATAAGCTTCAAGGACTGATCACTGTTTATAGGATGTGCTAGCCTAAAAAATGCTACATCATTACTTCTAAGGCCCTTTTTCTTCTTGCCCTTAACTTGTTTCCATCCCGGGTCAGCCCCTGAGGAAGGAATATCACCAACGGCTACTGGGGCAGTAACAACATCCTTTGTCTTGCTACTTTTTACACCAACAACCGGTGCACCAGCTACTAGAGGGGCAGCCGTAACTGAAGGGGGGGCCGAGTGTTACCAGGGCTCATAGCTCCCTCAAGAGGGTGATCCATCTCGTCAGTAACCCGACTCTAGTCCACTTCACGCATCGGAGCAGGAATCTTCGAATACATCGAGCGTTAGATATAACCAGGATTTTTGAAGTAGAAGGTCCAGTAGAAGCAGGTGTACAATTGTGGCCAAAAATGCCACATCCAGGACAAATAGGAGGCCTCCACTCGTACTCTATGCTCAACGAGCAAGTTCGACCTTAATAAACACTTTCACAAACTCACATGTTGGTTGATTCACTGTAATTTCCACACAAACCTTGGCGAAAGCTAGCATCTTCATATGCTCGGTGCGACGGTCCACGTAAAGCAGTTTCCCACCGCAATGGCGACTTTCCCGATCACTTAAGAAGACCAGAACACAAGGGGCAAGTTCCTCAATCTAATCCAAATCGGTATTGTCAGGTGACTATCCTTCTTCAGTTCCAAAACCAGTGTCCATTGTTGCAACACTAGCGGCACTCTGGCCACCTTAATAGGTCCTTCTTCCAAGATTTTTTTACGGAACTTAGCATCAGAAATATGAAAAAAGAAAAAACCCTAGCCGTTGGACATCACCTCGGCCAAATTCAAGCCCCAAGCGTTTTTTAAGACCAACTCAATGGCTTTGAACGGAAGTCTTCTCCCAATGAAGTAACCCACTAGGCACTCCTTTTGCTTGGGGTCAACCACTTCAAAATCATCATTAGACAGCTCAACAACAGGCATATCGTTCATATAAATCGGTGGAGAATACTCCAAATCGTATCCCTTAGCAGCAACATTTGCCACGGCAACCCAGGATCGAGCATTGGGGTTCTTAGAGTTGTTCCTCTATTGAGGATTCTTCAAGGTGGACCTAGCTCTACTCCTACTACGCGGTCCTGCAGGTCCACGGGAAGGCCGAGGCCCCTGGTCCTCATGACCAGTCGAAGTCAGGCCAAAGCGTTCCACAATTGCCTTGAAGGCATCCCCTTGGCTCAAACAACCAGGAGCGGGAGGGGAAGGCCTTCGGGCACTAGGGCCTTCCCCACCATTATGGGCCACATCAATGAAGAAGACATTGTAGCAGAGAAAACCACAACAAACCAGAGCAACGAGAGTAAAACCTTAGTCGAATAAGACCAAGAGGCCCATAAGTAAGACGTACCGTTAGCACCTTATGGGCTTGGGAGAAGGGTAGGTGGAAGACTTTCCTTCCAAAAAACAACCCCAACTATCGGTAAAAAGCTCCCGAAGTAGTGGTGAAGTAGATCGCAGAAACCCTACGTGATCTCCTCCATCGCGGCCCAAAGAAGGAACGAGGCAAGTGTCACGGGCCTAAAGAGAGTCGACCCAAGAGGTTTATGGAGGACTATTGCGACTCACCCGTGGACCTCCTGCTCTCACTCAGATTCGCACCAAGCCTTCTCCCCCAAGATTGCAAGGGCGTGCAAAACCGCCATTGAGTCATATTACAGAAGTCGGTTCCGTTATTTATGTCGGTAGACGGTAGTTGACATTATGTCGGTAGTTGAGGCAGTGCGATCTCGTCCATCGATAGAATTCTAGATCAATGGATGTAATCCGAGGTCCTCAACTATAAAAGGGGTGTCTTCCTTCATTTGTAAGCATCCATTACTTCCCGTAATATAAAGCAAAGTTTCTTTCCGGAGCTCTTCTCTCTAGATTCTTTCTCTCTCTACGATCCGGGTAAGGCGAGTGTGTGAGCGTTCGACTGAGCAAGGCTTGGCTTAGGTGCTTTGGCGATCCATTCCGATCCTAAAGTGCCCGAGTCGCCGCGCAGTCACTATCCCAATTGATCGGCCCGTGACAAGTGGTATCAGAGCGAAAGAGAGATCCGTTTCCAAGAGATTGAAGAGAGCCAACTGTTTGAAAGAATGTCAAGCCAAGAAGCAAATATAGTTGGAGAGGCCGGGCAAGTCAAAGAGACCCGCGGCCGATCAAAGAAGAGGGAGACCTCGATGGATGCTACAGCCATGTTCGATGAGAAGATCGGGAAGGTCCGAAGTACCGTGCTCGAACTCATTAAAAGGTCTTGACCTATGTAACACCGACACGCGACACGACACAAGTGTCCGACGTGATATAACACGTCGACACGTTATTTCTAAAAAATAAAGAATTCCGACACGTTGCGACACGTTGTATATTAAATGAATATTTTTATTTTTAGTTAATTTGATTCAAATTCATAAATAAATAAATAATTAAAAAATCCTATAATAAATTTATACTAATAATATTAACAAATCAATTCATTCGAAATTTGAAAGATATATTCATAATCAATGCGAAACATTTTTTTAATTTTAACAAAAGTTATTGATGAAACTAAAAATTAATAAGAAATTAAAATCAATTTATTTAAATAAATCCATGATTTTCTAAAATAACCAAAATTTATCATTATTCAAAATTTATATTTTTATTTTTCGAAATCATTTTTTAATTTCATTTATTTAATTTTCTGATTAAGAAAACAATCTCCAAAATCCACCCCTTCTTTCGTTCGTCCTTTTCCCTCCACCCCACGTTTATTTTACTTTTTTCCCTCCCCCCACTTGATAGTGACAGGTGAGCTGTCACTTCCCCCCTCCCCTCCTCTCTCTCACGCCATCAGACTTCCTTTCTTTTTTTTTTTTTTTGGATTTCTTTATGAAAAACCCTAGCGAGCCGCCGAGCCCTCCTTTTCCTATCCTCCTTGCCGCGCCGCACGACCCCCTTCCCTCCTCTCCTCTTCCTCTCGTCGCCGATCCATCGCAACAGTGGCGGCCCTCACCTCTCTCTGGCCGTCTCTCGCCGTCGCGGTGGTCCGTTCGTGGCTTCGTCTCGCCGGCGGGAGTTTGCCTTTTCTCTTCTTTCTCTCTGTTTGGCTCTTTCTCTAGCCGTCTCTCACCGTCGTAGTGGTCCGTTCGTGGCTTCGTCTCGCCGGCGCTCGCGACCTCTGCTCCCTCGCCCTCCCTCGCCTCCACCCTCCATTAGTCTTCTGGACACGCGTCGACACGCGTGTCGATAAAAGTTGACAGCGTGTCGGATTTTCCGACACGCGTTGACTGCGTGTCCAACCGTGTCAACGTGTCCGAGCGTGTCGACGTGTCTGACACGCTTCGACACGTGTCGGACACAACACGGAAGCACGGACAAATAGGTCTTGACGACGTGCGAGACCGGATCATGGAGGTTGAGGGCTCGCTCCGTGAAGACTTCATGACCGGCATCAACCAAGCCATGGATCCATTGTTCAACAAGGACGAAGTTCTTGAAGCATCGATCGATGGTTTGAACGAGCGCGTCCAAATAATCGAGGAGGTAAGCCCGTGTAGGGACGAGGTTGAAGCCACGAAGGCGGAGATCCAAGAGCTCAAGACTGAGCTCGCCCTATGCAAGCTAAGCATCACGAACGGTGCGGTGCCTACTCAAATGGTGACTAAGATCGATTTGCCGAAGCCGAAGGAGTTCAAAGGCAACCGGTCTGCCCAAGAGGTGGACAACTTCGTGTGGAGCATGGAGCAATACTCCGGCGCCGTCAACATACACAATGAGTCGATCAAGGTACGAACCGCTTCCATGTTCTTGTCTGATACGACGATGCTATGGTGGCGTAATAGGTGTGACGAGAGTAGACGCGGTGCTGATCCCGTGAACACGTTGGATAACTTCGTGAGAGAGTTCCGCGACTATTTCTTCCTCGAGTTTGCTCAATAAGAAGCCTGAAGCATGCTACATCGCCTCGAGCAAAGAGGCGTGATCCGAGAGTATGTGAAGGAATTCACGAAGCTCAAACTCCAAATTCGTAACCTAAGCGAAGATGAGGCTTTTGGAGCGTTCATGGATGGACTGAAGCCATGTGCACAACTTAAGCTGAAGTGGTGGGACGTGAGTAGTCTTGCGCATGCGCTCAGCATGGCCGAGTCTCTCGTTGACCTCACTAAGGTTGAGCCAAGAAACAACCGAGCAAGAGATTGGAGGTCGGATCGACCCGACAACGAAGGAAGAAACACTCCCCGAGGCGCGGCCGATCAAGGCGATCGAGCCAAGACATGGGGAGAAGGGTCTTCCAAGCCGTCCTTCCAAAGAGGTTGACCACGGATGGACTACGCGAGTAAGTTCGATCAACCTCCGCCCTCTCCTTGCTTTATTTACAAAGGTCCGCACTGGACCCAAAAGTGCCCGAAGAGGGGTCGCATCAATGCCCTCCTTACCATCGAAGAAGAGAAGGAGGTGCCAAAGAAGATAAGAGGCAGATCCGGATTGGAGCTGTGAGGATGATTAACTCAGTCCAAGCCCGATCACCAACCAAGAAGAATGAATCACACCAAACACAGACATGCTCTTTGTGGAGGTCAAAGTGTGCGGCCGAACACTTTACGCTTTGGTTGACATCAGCACATCCAACATGTTCATGTCGACCGAGGTTGCAAAGGCCTTGGGACTTCACGTGGAACCATCCGAGAAGTCGTACAAACCCATCAATCCGAGCAACTTCCATGGCATAGGATCAACACCCGACGTGGATGTCAAGATTGGCGGATGGAATGACAAAATAGCGTTCAAGGTAATCCCTCTTGACGACTATGATCTCATACTTGGAATGCACTTTTTCTATAGTGTGGGAGCCCTGATCGACATGAGGACCAAATGCATGATAATCCTCGACCAAAAGTGCCATTTGATGATCCCCATGATCAAAGGGGTGGTCGACACCAAGACCATCGTGTCGATCCGACGCCTTGACAAGAGCTTGAAAGCCGTGATGCGCATCAACAAGCTATCTGAGGTGAAGCCGAAGGTCAAGTTAGTTCCTACTCAAACACACGCTATGCCAATCCAAGCGCTCTTCCCCGAGGTTGAGTGCACGCCGCTTGCTCCGTCCAAGCCAAAGACCGAGCCGCGCAACAAATCAGAATTCATCATCGAAGGCTGTGGCCCTTCGTTCATGAGCGTCCGAGTGAAGCAAAACAAGAGCAAGAAAGCTCGTGCTAAAGCTCGCAAGGCTGCTAGTCAAGCTGAGAGCGACAAAGACGTTGCTCGATTGAGTGGGGGAGAATGTCACGGGCCTAAAGAGAGTCGACCCAAGAGGTTCCACCCATGGACCTCCTGCTCTCACTCGAATTCCACCAAGCCTTCTCCCTAAAGATTGCAAGGGCGAGCGAAACCGTTATTGAGTCATATTACAGAAGTTTGTTCCGTTATTTATGTCGGTAGGCGGTAGTTGACATTATGTCGATAGTTGAGGCGGTGCGATATTGTCCGCCAATAGAATTCTAGATCAATGGATGTAATCCGAGACCCTCAACTATAAAAAGGGTGTTCTCCTTTATTTGTAAGCATCCACTACTTCCGCAATATAAAGCAAAGCTTCTTTCCAGGGCTCTTCTCTCTAGATTATTTCTCTCTCTACGATCCGAGTAAGGCGAGTGTGTGAGCGTTCGACTGAGCAAGGCTTGGCTTAGGTGCTTCGGCGATACATTCCGATCCTAAAGTGCCCAAGTCGCCGTGCAGTCACGATCCCAATTGATTGGCCCGTGACACAAGGCTAACTCTTGGGGGGTTTTGAAGGAGGGTAGAAGGCGCCCTTACCCTCCAAAAACCAGGCCCAACCATCGGCCAAGATAGCTGGAATCAACCAAAGACCAGGAAGCAGAACCAGAGCCTGATCGCCCTTTGAGTGGTCTGATAGCGGTGGCAAGGGTTGCACGAGGTCCCCGGGTGTGGTGTGGCATTGCTGCAAGCGACGGAGTAAGCAGGCTTAGCTGCTGCAAGCGATGGGGTGCGCAAAGGAGTGAGCCGCGCAGCATCACTAGGCAATGGAGCAAAGTCTCTGTTTCTCTTCCGTTCCCATGCGATGGTATATAAAAATCAAAACTTTCTTCGTTATGTCGTCGAACGAAATCCCACCATCGAACAACAAGAAGTCTCCTCCTTCGATCTGGATATAAGAGGATGGTTAGTAACAAAGAACCGTGATGAAGGTTTAGATGCTGGGAAAATGAAATATAGCAAATTATGTTCAGATTAAGGGAACGAGGGACGGCTGATTAGCAGTAGTGTTGACGTCACCCTTGCGGATGACCGTGACGGAGACGTGGGAGGCGAGGAAATCGACGAAGTGTCAGAGCTCATGGCGGTCGGAGATAAAGACGGTGATGTCAAGGGGTAGACCGGGAGGCAAGGGAAGGGGTTGCGCTTACGGTAGAAGATGGAGCTGGTTGTGTACAAACCGCTTTTGAGGTCGACTTAGAGTTAGGCCCGGTGAGATCGCCGCCCGTCAAAATAGGAGAAAAAGGAAAAAAAAAAAAAAAAAAAAAAAAAAAAAGAAAAAAAGTAAAAAGTAGAAAAAATTATTTAAAAATTTGAAAAAAATAATTTGGAACATGAATCAATTGGTCGCCATGAAAATTGAATCCCGACTTGCTGAGGACTTACCTTCGAGCCAAGCAATCTTTATTCTGGGATTAGAGAGAAAGAGATAAGTCTTAATGCGAGGTCATCCATCGTCCACGTCGGGATTACTTCTTCATAAGAAAGCCAAATAAATATTAAAATTTCGAGACTCATGGCCCAAATTTGTTGCCGAAGATACGTATGTGATCATTTCTCCACCAAAATAGCGTCTAAGTGATGGGAAAAGTTAAGTTATAGCACCAAAATGAGAACCATCCGTAAAGTTATATTTTACCCCAAATCAGGATACCAATAAAAAAAAAAAAATTGTGCTTTATAAAGTGCAAATAAAGATTTTGCTAGAATTGAAATTCAAACTAAAGTTTGTATGTTATTTTATAGGAAAAAAATTAAATTTAAACACGAGTTAGTAGATACTTTATAGGAGAATTGGACCAAAAGAACTTCGAGAGAAAGAACTGGTATCGAAAACAAGTTCATTTTCTGTTAGGAAACTCGCCTCAAATAATGGTAACCACCCCTCTACCAACTAAAAACGCATTAAGTACTCATTACACAAACCACTATTTTAGCAGGAGCTTGTAATAACTCATCACTTGTATTTTGCAAATTAAGAGGGAGACATCGTAACCATTCACATCCATAAGCAGGACAATCAAAGCAGGCCGACTAAATATACTATATAAAGACACAGACTCTAGCACTTCAGTTCCAAGGAATCCACATATACTTTTTTCTACCCCCCTTGGACAATATTAAACCAACCAAACTAAAACGTTTCTCAATCGCAGACGCACTCGTTTCTATTTATTTAGTAAAATTACTACTGGGCAGCAAGATAATGCATCTCATAACCAAAGAGAGCCCTATCCCATCGCGTACTTCTGAGTCCAGGATCGAGCGGTGCTCTCATACTTTGCCCTGTCCGTCTTGTACATGTGTGCGATCTCTGGAACCAGAGGATCATCTGGGTTCGGATCAGTCAGGAGAGAGCATATTGAAAGAAGAACCTGCACTCGCAAAATATGCAATCAGAAAAGGCAATCAACCAGAATTGCATAGAAAAGCACTTTGAATTTGTGCCAGTGTCTAGCAAGAAAGAAGCGACTCTCAAAAGTATTCCCAGTTTCTCAAGCGAGAACAAACAAGACAGTCGCCAAAAGATATCCATGTCAAATAATGCTAATCGACAGGACTACTACCTTCGATATTGTAAGGGCAGGGCTCCATTGCTCCTTGAGAATATCGAGACAAATGCTACCATTGCTGTTAATGTTGGGGTGGAAAACTTTTGTCCTAAAGGAAACCTGTCAAGCATAGGCGCATACATTATCATCCAGAAATGTTACATAAAACAACGAATGGGCATCAGTTGGCAGATTCCACTTACAGTGCCACGATAAGAGTAATTGTTGAGAGAAATGCATGACAATGCAATAACAAGTCACGGCATAGTTCATAAGAGATGTGAGGGTAAAGTTACCTTAGGAGGCTTGAATGGATAATCGGGTGGGAAGTGAATGGACACAAGGAACACACCCCCAGCAAATGGGCTGTCTGTAGGGCCCATAATCGTTGCTTGCCAATGGAACATATCATCAGCAACAGGACCTGAGTACAGGAAGAAAAAAATAATGAGATGTGAAATAATAACAAATTGCCTTTCAAAATTAGCCCAAAAGCTTGCCATCTGTTTGATTTCAACAATGAAAAAGAGAAGCTTAGACCCAATATCATAACCTAAAACAAAAGGTGCTGAGTAGTATACATCCTCACATCACGTAAAAAAGAGGTGCCAACTAGTGCATACATAACCATACACAATGACAAGGTTCCATGTGCAAACACTAGCATGCATTCATATTGGTGATTTGTGATTTGTGATTTGTACACCATCACATCCCAAACAAAAAGAGCCCACACAAATAGATATGTCTCTGAATAGATTATCATAGAATATGTACAAACCATTCATGACTTAAGAAGTGAGGACTAAAAGTTTCTCGTTTTAATCACTCAAAGATAAGTAGTAAATAGCTAAAAGTACAAACCAGCACTGCAAGAAACAGGAGGGTCCTTCTGCAGGTCCTTCAACTCCTTGTTAATCCGCTTCGAAGCCATCCCAAAAATCAAGAGCTCCTGAAGCCTCTACTCCCTGAAATCATAAATTCTGGCCAAGTTAAACTGATGAATCCCAAAAAAAAATCTTAAGCATACCGTCCAAACCAATCATGGCCAGGATTTATAGCTGCGAATTTCAATTCCGCGCAAAGGCGAAGCGCAATCGCCCGGAACTTCACGACAGTCGGAAGTATTGTCGTGTCCACGGAATCGTTGCCCTCACTTGTTTATGCACAGACAGAATATCAGAACCCCATGTCATTAATTAACCAACTGTAGACAAGCCCTCATAAGCCAACTCCTCCGCGAACATCAAACACGATCAGAAACAAAAACTAGCGCGAATCAATATTCTCAGTCCTCGGTCTTCGTTCATTCCATGATCAGACCCCAACAACTCAGGTTCGGACTGATGCACCGACACGTAAACCTCAAAAAAAAAAAAAAAAAGGACCGAATTTTCACACGTGAGGAGAGACACCGAAACCACCGAAACAAACTCAGATGCCAAAGCCGACCCGACCCACCTCCCCCCCCCACCCCCCAAAAAAAAAAAAAAAAAAAAAGACCTAGCAGAGGCCCGACGAAATACACACGAATCGATGAAACAAAAGAGCGAAAAGAGAACAGAAGCGCGATCGAGGAGGCGCGGACGCAAAAAACCCAGACGATCAAACAACGATTACGGCCGGAAAAGGACGGTACGGCGCGGAATTCCGCAAGCGAGCACGCCCAACACGAGCGCACGACAGAGGCGGCTCGCCTCTCGAGAGCGACGATGGACGGAAAGAGAGAGAGAGAGAGAGAGAGAGAGAGAGAGAGAGGGAGAGGGGATGAACCTGGACGGAGCGGGTGCGGGGGGTCTAGGGTTCGCGATCGGGCTGCGAATCGAGGACAGCAGGAGGAGGAGGAGGAGGAGGACTTTTGAGGAGGGCGAAGACGAGCGGAGGGCGAGACGGGGGCGGATGTGGAGAAGTATAAGAGGATGGATGGGGAGCATCGCCGTGATCGCACGCCACGTGTGCTTGGTTGCCCCTCTTGTCCGACTCGCTTCGGGGATTCCTCTTCCCCCAGATTATTATTATTATTATTATTATTATTATTATTATATTAGGATACCAAATTTTATATCGCGACTACTTTCGCAATTTTTTCGAGCAGATTTCCTGTTTTTCTCGTGACCAAACCAGAAATTTTTCGTGATCCAATGAGAACGCGATAACTGCCTTTCTTATTTTTATTTATGAACGAGATCATCTCTTTTTTTTTCCTCGATCTCTAGTGCCATCATAAAAGCAAACTATATCGATAAAGATAATGAAATGTAATCATTCGTAATGGAATAATCCGTAAAAGGCACGCCTATTTTGACCCTCTCTTTAATTAGGTACATGCCTTTTTTTATTATTAATTGAACAAATAACCTTTTATGTTATGTTATGTTAGAAACGAGATGGGTCACCTTTTCACCCTAATTTTTTTCTTTCGCATCTCTTTTCTTCATCTTCTCTATATTTTTTTTTTCCAACTAATTGAAACTTCCATTCATTCTTGAAAAAATCAATTACTAGTTAATTAAGCATACTTATTTTTCCTTTCTTGTGTTTTGTTCCCGCTACCATTGCTCCTTCTCCCATCGCTCCCTCTCCCATCTTCTTTTAAAATTATGGCCGATTATATGTTGTAATATTTGTAGGCTCGCACTATTTTTATCATTTTATTGAGTCCCAACACTCTATTTTTTTATTGAATTGATTATATTATTCTTTACATTTCACGCTTCTGATTTAAGATTATTTATTCTGTTTCAATTTAACTAGAAATGCAATTATTTATGCTCCTTTCAAACAACATTTATTAAGTTAAATATGGAGCTCACTCTTGATTTTAAATTATTGCTTACCTTATTTTCTTCTTCTTCTTTTCTTTTCTTTCTCCATTTATGACAAAACTGGTGCACCTCAAATATTTTATTTGGTAGACAACTAATTTATTATTGTATTTCTGACAAAAAAAAACTAATTATTTTGTTGATGAGTTGTATACTTCTTTTTTATTACTAGGAATCTATTATTCAAAAAGTTACTCGAGCATGAGTAATAGTGAAAACAACCATCTACTAGTTTTAGTACACATTTCGTTTAATTTTAACTTTAATATATCTTATGACGATGTAGTTCGTATATTTTAATTGCTCAACTTTCATTTTATCATTGAATCTAATAGTCTAATTTTCAATTATTCATCGTGTGATGCATCATTAATTAATTATTGTGTGATGCATTCAATATTTGAGTGACCATTATCCGCTCCTCTTTTAATAGCAAAGCACTTCAAAATAATAGTTAATTAAACAAGATTCAATTTTTCTTCTCCGATATGCAACGGAGATATGATGCCGATCACAATAATTATTTCCTCTATCATAACTGAGAAAAAACACATTTCTCTCTTTAACTTTTTTGTAGAGACAAAATAACCTTGTGCAGAAAGATAGATCCTCTTGCGTTAGAAGATTATTCCGGTAAAGTTTCAAATGAACTTATTGAGATGATTGGTGACTATCTTCTCCATTTGCAGTTTCATTATCAATAGCTACGTTTAACTAAAAAACAATATTTTCTTCCATAGTGACTGCACTACAAGAAACAATATCTAAGTAAATTGTGCATAATGAATACATCAACCACAATATTCAATTTTTGAGTAAAATCTCATAAATTTGTATAAAAAAATCAAAATCGAAAAATTCACAACCGTAAAGATAATTTATGGAAATAAAATTAAAATTTTGTAGATAAAACTAACCTTTCTTCACTCCAATATACGATCGATGCTCGCTTAGATTATAACAATGGAGAATAAGTTCAAAAGAAAATAAACATGAAGGAAACATTAAAATATAATGTGTGTGGAAGAAGGGGCTAGGGTAAAAAATAAATGTTTGGAGTAGATGTGGATAGTTTAAGGCGTGTTTGATAACGTTTCTGTTCAAAAATTGTTCTCCGGAATAGAAATAGAAAAAACAAAACAATTTTTTACCGAAAAGACGCGTTTGGTAAATTTGTTCCTGGAATAAAAAATGAATAGAAACACGTTTGGTAAATTTATATTCTTTTTTTGTTTCTTTTATTTTTTTAATATTTTTTATTTTATTTTCATTTTTTCCTTTTTTTTTTTTTCTTTTTTCTTCTTTTGGTTGGTCGCGGCCTCCGGCGATCGGCCAACGAGGGTTAGCAACCTCGCCTAGCCACAGTGAGGCAAGGCCGAGCGTCGTTGGCCACCAGCGAGGCTCGGCCTCGCCAAATTTGGGCGAGCCCGAGCTGGCCCAGCCAAGGCGAGGCCGAGCCTTGCCAGGGGCCGTGACGCTCCGGTGAGGTCGCCGACCCTCGACGGGCGATCGCCGGCCATGGCCAAGGCCGGTGACTGGCCAAAGAAAAAAGAACAGAGAGAAAAATATTATTCAAAAGTATTTCTAGAACAAAAGAACAACTTTTTTTTTTCATTTCTATTCCAATTTTGTTCTGGGAACAAAAAAAAAAATTTGAACAAAAACGCAAACAAACGCATTGCTTCTTTTTTTGTTCTTTGTTAAAACAAAAAAATAACATTTTTGTTCATGAACAAGAAAAAAGAACATTACCATGCCAAGGCTTATTCTTTTAGTAAAATTGAAAAAGAAGAAGAGAAGAAGAAAAAGGAAAGAAATGATGTTAAGTCAAAAATGGAACCCACAAAACATAATGTAATCAATTCAATGTGGTGAAAGATGTCAAGAGTCAACAAATAGATGGAAATAACGTGAGGTTCATATCTTTAGTCCATAAAATCTACTTTGTTTTTATTGGCTTCGTCTTGCGCCACCTGTTGCCCTTCCCATACGCCCAGGGCAACCTTGACGGAGAAAATTTCCCCCGTTCCAAGTTAGGCATAGTACCGTCCCATCGCTAGCTAGATGAATATAAAAGTTACATCAAAGAACTAACAATAGAAGGAAAATAGTATTTTCTCCACCAAAATTACAAACTTCAAAACTTTTACAAAATAAAATTGATCATGACTTAGGAAGAAGATGGGAGCAGCAGCAGTGACACTGGGAAACGAAACACGAGAGAGAAAAAGCCTGCTTAATCTACGATTGATCAATTTTTTCAAAGCAAATGGATATTTTAGTCAATTAACAATAAAAGTAAAAGGTGAAGAATAGCTATGGAAGAGATAAAAATACGACGAATGGGTAATAGACTTTGTTTTCTAACACTAGAAGGTTACTTTTATCAATTAACAATAAAATGTGCGTATCAACCTAAGGAGGATGTGAAAATGGTGCTGCCCTAAACAAATCGTAATTAATTTCACTCGATTTCCACCTTCTAGCATCTGCAATTTGCATCTCGATATAGAACGCAAAAAACAATAAAGTTAAGAAACTATGGGCTCGTTTGATTCGATTTTTGGGGAATGCATTTACAAAAATGCAAATACTTTTGGGTGAATGGGGTTTTAAATCAAATATCGTTTGGTAAAATTTGTAAATATCGTTTTAGTAAAATTTGCATTTACAAATGACTTTTATTAAATTAAAAAAATAAAAATAAAATTTCTATTTTCTTTTTGAAGTCTGGCCACCAACCACCGCATGGATCGCGACCGTTGGACCACCTTAGGCGACGCCGCCTAAGGTCGCACGACCCGAGCAACGGCCACTGGGATCGCGTGACCTAGGCATTGCCTGAGGTCCGGCGATGGTCACCGGGGTCAGGCGACCCTTGGTCGGCGTTCGCTGGCATGCACGATCCCTTGACCGGCGGTCGTCAGTCTCCAATCGGCTTCTCCATCAAAGAGATGAACAGTGATGAACAGTATCGTTATATTCCAAAAATGCAATTTTCCAATAGACCTCTACCCCTCCATTTCCCAAAAGGCCTTTCAACCCCTTGGAGATGCAATTTGCATCTCCTCAAAGTACTCAAAAAAATTGAACCAAACACCTTCTTCGTTTTTGTCCAAACCCCTTTAGAGTCCCAAATCCCCTTATACATGCTGAACCAAATAGGGTCTATGTCCACTTAAATTAAAATTTCTTTCTGTATCGCAGAAAACTATTAATAGCCCCCAAGTTTAACCAATGAAAAATCCCCTTATACATGCTGAACCAAATAGGGTCTATGTCCACTTAAATTAAAATTTCTTTCTGTATCGCAGAAAATTATTAATAGCCCCGAAGTTTAACCATTGAAAAAGAGTTTTCACAACGTATCGCAACGGGCCTATTAATTTTCCTATCATCGAAGAACCCCTGTAGAGCAGCTGATAAACCCGTGCAGTTTCCCCTTATCATCTTTTTCAACAATAAGGTTAGCCTCTGAACATCGAAAAGACATGTCTAACTAAAGTCGATCATCCATAAAGCAGAAATAAAACACGTTACGATCAATTCTATGTAGCTACTTTATAAATCTCGAACGAGGGAAAGGCGAACCAAGTTCCGACAGTTGCATTCAGCATTATGCAGGACAGAAGTAAGTTACTGTCGTCACGTTAAATCGATTGGGGAGCTCAAAAGGAGAGTTCCCGAACATCCCATCATTCATTCATGGGAAAGAACAGAGAGAGATCTCCTGATTGTCGGGTCGAGAAGACTAAAGGATCGAGGGGAGAGAGAGAGAGAGAGTGCGCGCAGTTCCTGAAAGGGCGAAAGGGGTGACCCCACGTGACTCGCTCCCTCATCTCTGATCTAATCATAGATCATTTGAACGGAAATGAATTGTTTTTCCTCGGATTTGCAGGACGAAAGTCAAAATAGGGGGGAGATGATATCATCGTAGTGTCGTGTCCACAATGAGCGCTCAGATCGAGAGGAGCGACCAGCAGACGTGGTGAGTGCTCCACTCATCTTGCTTCCATTTCCAACGATAACTTCCACCTTCTCTCTCTCTCTCTCCCCCTTCCTTCTATCTTTGGAAAAGGACTCCCTGTTTCCTCAAGTTCTCTCTCTCTCTCTTTCCCTCCCATCTCCCTCTTGCGTGTTCTTGTTCTTGTTTTGTTTCGGCTGACGAGAGGCGTTTTGGCAGGAATTTGTTCTGTTTGCTCTTGCGGGTCCTTTTCTTTTGTCATTTTGCTAATTTGTCGAAGTTGGGTTTCCAGAATCGGTAGTGTAAAAGCTGGGGAAGATCTCGTGGAGAATTGAAAGGGCCTCGCTGGGTCGTTACGTGTCTTCGCTTCTGATCGCTTTCAGGTGAGCGCTTGTTCCTTATTCTTGTCCCATAATCCGTTCTTTATGCGAAGTTTCCACGTCGGTGTTTAAGATGCCCTGAATGTTTCTGTTCCGTGGGTACCCACAAAAGAGAAAAAGAGGAGCCCCGAGGAGCATCGAATTAATCGAGCAGCTAACGCTTTTGGAGAAATGATTTGAATTTCCCCCAAAAAAAGGTTCGCCTTTGACATGGTATCAAAGCAGGGTGGAAGTTTTTGCGATTATTCCCTTATTGACGATTTCTCCTGTAGGTGCAGCAGATTGCACCTTTTAGGCTTTTCCCATTCTTCGTGTTATTTGAAGTGTGATTTATGTCACCTTCAAACTGTTTTGAGCTTTTGAAATGTTTCGCTAGATACTAGTTGGCAAGGTAATTCATCAAAAAGTATGTTCCTAATATGGATATTCAGATTGATTATCAGTGCAGACTCCATAAGACTATCTATTACCCCAGCTAAAAAGAAAGAAAATCGTTTAAAGCTATTAAGTCAAGATGCAATTCATATGGTTATGGCTCATTATAGTGGAGACATTTGCTGTTGGATCTTCTAGATTTGAGATAATCGATTAGTTCTATGCATCATTTCATATTCTGGTGTTATGTCTGGTATCGTGTTTGAAGTGACAATGCAAGGTAGTGTGCCCCGTGCCCATGAGATGGATGGGATCACGATGCTCGCCGGTTAAGGAAAAGAACAATCTATTCTCATGTTGGAAATGTTGACGACCTCTTGTTTATTTTCCATGACAATGTTTGTGTTGACTTCACATCTGTTACTCTTATTATTAACATCCAGTCTTTTCAACAGAAAATGCTCAGTCATATGTGGTTAGTCGGAGATTGTTCTGATAACGCTGTAGCACTTGCAGAAGTAACCGCTTTTTTCTTGACATGGCAGTTGGATCCAAGTATTATGCGGTATAACTGTCAATATGCACTTAGTTTGCTGGTCTTCGTAATCTGGGGGGAAAGTTGTTGGAAATCAAACATTGGGAATTCGTCAATACCTTATACTTTGCAAATACTCTTGGAGTGCCGTTGCAGAAACAATATTACTTCTGCCATTTAATTGATGGGTGGTTCAAATAGTTTCCCAGTGTTGACATTGGTCAGATCACTGTTTTCTCTCTGACCTATAAATTTTCTCGTATATTTGCAGGTCTGTACTTGCAGAATATCCAATTACTAGCTTCTGCCAATTACAATGGGAGGCGTAATTGGAAAAGGTGATGCACCTAAAAAGGCATGGGTACCTGAGACAAAACTTGAAGCTAAGATGGTCGAAGCAATGCAGAGGAGGGCATCTGGAGGGAGCAAGATGAAGTCGTTCAACAGCATAATTCTGAAATTTCCCAAAATTGACAAAAGCTTTCGAAAATGCAAATCTATATTCGAACAGTTCGGTAAGCATTAGACTTCAACATCCGTTTGCTGATGGGAACGATTAATTGGTACTTTTGGATTCTGAGGGTCTCGACTCTTCATTGATAGATGAGGATTCAAACCATGTAATAGACAAGGAAGAGCTGAGGCATTGCTTTAATAAGCTGGAGATTTCTTTTTCGGATGAGGAGATCAACGATCTTTTCGAGGCATGTGACATCAATGATGACATGGGGATAAAGTTCAATGAGTTCATCGTTCTTCTCTGCCTTGTACATCTTCTCAAGGACGATCCCACTGCCCAGCTTGCTGTATCCTGACTAATATACAAGAAAGTATTTCTTTTAGGAAGGACCGGAAGTTCCCTTGATATGTTGAGATTCTGCTCACAGTTTGTTCTACACGTCCCATTCTCTTTGTTTCACATAGTCTTGGCACTGAACAGCCTTTTCTGCATATTCTTTAATTCCTTAGCACTTGTAGAAATCGAAGATGGGAATGCCTGACCTGGAAACCACGTTCGAGACATTAGTGGATGCTTTTGTGTTCTTGGATAAGAACAAGGATGGACATGTCAGCAAGAGCGAGATGGTTGATGCCATAAATGAAACTGCATCTGGGGAGCGCTCTTCTGGACAAATTGCAATGAAAAGATTTGGTTTCTCTCTCTCTCTCTCTCTCTCTATGCACTTGCGCACAGAAACACACACGGCCACCCGTATGCACCCACATAGGAATGTGCTATGCAGTCTTAGTCTTACAATGAACTTCCTATGCAGTCTTAATCTTGCAGTGAACGGGATTTCACATTTTACCCATTTAGGAGTTGCGAATTCCCACACGTTTTAAGTTTTCTTCTTTATCCTCATATTGCAGAAGAGATGGACTGGGATAATAACGGGATGGTGAACTTCAAAGAATTTCTGTTTGCCTTCACCCGTTGGGTCGGCATAGATGAGATGGATGACGAAGATAATGATGAAGCTGGCGAAGAGAAGGTCTGAGTTGTGCGGCTTTGGTATCCCATGATGTAGAAAGCTTGCCGAAGGGACGAGGCCCATCGCATGGCAATGTATGGTTTCTATAATAATCTTTGAGATGACATGAGTTGCAAGTGTGTGATTCAGAGCGTATAATCTTGAGAGCTACGACTAGGAGCATCTCTGGTATAGCTGATGAATCTGAAACTATCAAACTTGATAAGAAGAATTGCGTTGAGCCTTTGCAGCATACGATTATAATCACGTACTTCATTCTCCTCTATTTATATGGCAAAGAAGCATTTTCTCAATTCAAGGCAAAAGACGCATTCTCAATTCAGTCTATTGAATCCAAACTATATGGAATTGAAGTCCCAAATTGGCAATAAAGTCCCTCGAGTATGCTGCTAGGCGCTGGGGATGTGTTCACTATGGTTGGCGAGTGAAAATGACCTCCAGAAGAGAGAAGAAAGGAAATGGCGTCAACCTAGGCAGATAAACTGTAAGTACAAAACTGGAAACGGATGAAAGGGAGCTGAGATGGATATTGATTGCAGTCAGCAAAGCTTTAATAATAAAGAATATGTTTCAGCAAATATAAATATGACTAAGCTCGCAGCTACAACACTCCAAGCCAGACATTAACGAGAGAACGTCACACTTTTGTCTTCCTCTGTGTACAATCCAGGCCTCGGCCTTCTCAGAGAAAAACCCCCATTAACATTCCCAAAACTGTCATCACAAGTTACTGCTTGAGAGCCTCCTCATACTAACGACAATCTCGACCGACAAGTTCTTGACTAGGACTTACCTAAAACAACACAAAGACCCAAACCTCAGAACTTGAGGGCAAGTTACTGGGTTTTAGCGTAAGCAACCAATCCCAGGCGACGCATTACATATCATATTTGGGGAGTAGTCTGGGAAAATCTGTGGCGTCAGTGACCAGGGGCAGTTGGAGGTGTTGACCATCACACCCACCACTCACAGCCAGAAACTCACACAATATCCAAATGCCCGCTAACAAAATCAATCACCCCCTAGTCTTTGCCCTCTTCATACCGAGGCTTGTGTTGAACGGGGACACGGAACCTGACATAGGAGAACTCTCATCGCGAAGCGTGCCATTGAGCATTGCCAGCTCTCGCAACTGCTGCTTCTTGTAGACATCCTGAGATTCGTCCTGCATAAACAAGAGATGTAAAGATGATCAACCCCAATGCCCTTTATCAATGATACTGCTTCAGCCGAATAATGCATGCCGGGAGTAAGGCAGAAGAGTTTACCACTGGCTTAAGCAAATCTTGCAGTATGTCACGAGCTTGAATTAAGCGAGCATCAATTATTTCAACAGGTAATTCAGCCTCAATGAGGATGTGAAGCGGTTCATTCAAATGCTCATATCCTGGTTTGCCCCTCATCATTTCTTCCTTTTAAAGAAAATTAGCAGGAGAGAGTGGCATGAGTTCATAAGACAAGTGAGAGATCCATATGATTCAAAAGAAATGAAGGAAACGAGAAAGTAAACAAGTTCCTAGCACCAAGATGATTAATAGCGAACCAAATGAAGAAGTGACTATTTGCTTCTTTCGTGAATACAAAAGAATGGACAGTATATATGACACATCTTTGATAAGTGCAATCCATGCCGCACAGAGAAGACTCACGCAAATATTTTACCCACTTGATGAGCCACTGGTCATTCTTGCCTTTCGAAGTGAACCACAATAAAGCATATGGTAACAATCAGTTGTCAGATCGAGCCACAACTTAACAAGGCTGACATCCTTTGGAAACTCTATTTTGGCAGCCAGGATTGTTTAAGAAACTATTCCAAAAGAAAAAAAGAAAATTGCATCTCAAAATGATGATTACAATGTTTTCTATCGCCACTCCTTTTTTTTGGTAGTTTCTACTTTCATAATCATCTATTGTACAGCCTCAGCAATTAAAATATTTCCAAACCATGCTTGCTAAATTAAGAGAGTTAAGTCTGTCATGTATTAGACCACATTCACTGGGTTCTCAACTCGCTTTAAAGACAGTTTTATATCAACTGAAGAAAAAGAAAATGACTCCAAAACAAATTTTAATGCCCACAAGTGTTAAAAGAGAATCCATAAAGAGGCATAAGTAAGAAGCATAGCATCAAACTCATCCTGCAAGTTCTTTGCTACCCCACTTTCTATACACTAGCAGTTTCCAGAGAGGTTCATAATAGTAACCACACACAAGACCTCTCTCCATACTTCCCCTAACCTCACAGAAACATGCACACTTCAAAGAAATATGCACCAAATATACATAAAACATGAACTTGCCAGCTCACAGTGAACAATCTAACCATACCCTGGCAGGATCTTTAATGCTGCCGCGGCCTCTGATAAGAACGCGGCACTCAGTACTTGCTTCCACTCTTTTAAGCGAGTTTCCCCTAGGGCCAAGGAGCCGCCCAACAAAGTTGTACTGCAGCATTAAATCACAATTAGCTTGCACTGGATGAAAAGAGATCACCTCATAATCACATAAAAAGCAAACTAATCTTACACTGGGAAACTTGTCAACTGGAATATCCAACCGAACTGTTTTCTTGACAAGAAGACCGGATGAGCTAACCTGAGAACTCATCCAATTTGGTGCTAATGTCGGCTGCAATTAACTCAATGTCAGCATTTAAGAGTGTCATTATATGCATAAGGTTCATGACTCTGAAACCCTGAGAGCCATTAACTTGGCCCAGTAATCAATGAGGAAGAACATTTCATATTATGGAAAGAGCATATTAATAAAACATAAAGGCAACATGATTTCATAAGCAACTAAGCATACTTGGCAAGGATTGATGCTGCAATGCACACTGCAGGTGATAACCACCAAAACAAAAATTGACACAACCCACAGACAATAGAATCAAAACATTGTAACCAAAAATATAAAATAAATTTAGAATCAGCGTAATGAGCAATCATGTTATTGGACTGATGAATGCATTTCCATAGTCAGATGCTAGGTTTCTTCTCTTTTAAAACTTGTATGGACAAGCAGATGATTTTTTTCTCAAGGACAAATCACTAGGTCTAAGGAATCATACTCATCATGAGATGGTTAATTAAAGAAATCAGGGCACAAATGAGCAAAATAAAATCCTCTTGTCTAGTTCTCTCAAGTTTTGCATTACCACAGGGTTAGATAAGAGCATGGTTATATCAGTATGATAAGATCATGGTTATATTAGTAATAAGTTCTTGATCTACTCAGCAAATAACCATCTTGTCTTGGCATCTAACAAGATGGAATAACCTAATTCTAAATCGAGATCTAAAAGTAGATGCTAAGATATAAGTACCTTTCATTTCCTATGACGTTACCCCAACTGAAAATAAAAATTCAAAGTACAAGCATTTAAACAGATGGTCATAAGTTAGCATGAATAAGGAGAAGAGTGTCAGGAATGCTTCTATAAACAGTAAAATTAGATGGAGAAAGGTTATGTTAATGGTTAGCATCGTACTTCTGATTGAAACCTTGATGGCCATCCATTCAATTCTGCTCCTCCATTCGAAAATATCCCTCCTGAAGCCAGGGGGCTAGCATGTTCAAGCCCACTTTGACCTAAAACTGATGCATTCTCCAAGAGTGTAGTTACACGCATTATTTCTGCTCCAAAATGTCAATTTCCAAGAATAACACGTACCAGTTAGCATGAGTTAAACAATCAGTTAGCAGTCAGCACAAAATTCATAAACTAAATTTGTCTCCATGTCAGTAGAATAGTAAACTCTCAACTCCTTTGAGAAAATTTTATTGTCTTTCAATGACCAAAAGGAGTAAGATAATCTTTTTGTCTAAGTAAAGTTAACTGAAGGAAGTGAAAAAGAAGTACAACCCTAGTACACTGGAAGTGCACAAAAGAACATACTGGGAAGACCTACACAAAAAATAACAAAAAGAGAGAAACTTGGAAAAAAGCCCACATCGGAAAGAGATCCAAACTTTGTCTATTCCGTAATAATATTGATCAAACAGAAAGAAGACTTCTTGATTCTATCAGACATTCTTCTACTTCTTTCAAAAAGGGAAGAAATAGTCAGGCCGAAGAAAAAGGTTTAGTCCTTGGATTGCCCATTTGGGAGTTAAGACAGACATTTGTTTTACCTATCAAGAAAATTTTCTTAAGCAAATTCTAAAAAGTTCAAGTCAGGAATGTTATTTCCTGAATGCCAAATCTACAGGTGATAGATAGCATAGTCGACAGTTTGACTATTGGTTGACCAATGGGAGAAAACATATTTTGAAGCCTCTACATACATCATGACTCAAGCCATAGTTGTGGATATATAGTTATGATATAGACTACCGAAAAATCATTTGCTTCCGGAAGGCTCTCAATAAAATCACAATGGTGAGAAAAGAAAACCGGTTTCTGTGAAGGATTAAACAGAAAACCTCATACTATTTTCTCACTCCAAAAAGTATATGCAGTGGGAGAGATCAATCCCTCATAATTCAACCAGACCTCTATTAAATTCCATCAGTCCAGTCCACAATTTCTCATATGGGATTCAATCAGATCTCACTTGTCAGTTTCAAGCTTTTCCATTGATTCCATAAAGCAGTTTTAAGCTCCAAGACAATCCATGAAATCTAAATAATGATATTCTTCTCAGCCTTATGCACTCCACATGATGCAATCACTCCCAATATTTTGAAAACTAATCTACACCAGTAAAGTCATTCAGCATTGTTCTCCTTGAACTCTAATCATTTTGACAGCCACAAGTTCTCTCATTGAGAGCCAACGAGAAATGTTATGTGAATATCCACGACAGCTTAGATAATGATTGTCGAGGACTGGCTCAAGATAAAATATCTAAATCTTTAGACAGTGTCATTGATGCTGTCAGTTCACAACAGAAGCTGCAACCCCCCCAAGTCCAAAGAGATCAGGGAAGTTAGTCTTAACAAACAGCATTTCACAACTTAAATAGGGAAAAATTGTTATAAACGAGTTCTCAGAAGAACTGGAAAAGAGAAGTTAAAATTAGCTATAACCCTAGAAATGCTTTAACCCATAGCAGTAATGGCAGTATTAAAACCTTATATATCAGCTTAACCTTTAAAGGTCACACCTTCACCAACAAAAACAACTCTCTTCACAGTTCGTCATCATAACATGAATTTTGATGTATCTGTGGGAAAGCATGTGATGTTCCAACAAACAACTACCAGCCGGAAGGAAACCTGAGGGTACTCATACATTGGTAGAAGCTGATAGGGAGTCAGATTGTGTCAATTGAAGATTCCATGCAAGGTAAACATAATGCTAGTCAAAGAAGTCAGCTTCCCTAACCAATAATGTCTGTTAGATGTGCACAGAAGGAAAGGGCTCAGTTGTTGAACATGCGCACAGGAGGAGTAATTAGCTCCTCGCATGTTCCTTTAACTTGTATAAAAGAACAAAAGGAGCTGCTTTCAGCAACCCCAAAATTGCAACTGGTTTTTTCAATGCAAATGCCGCATTGCTAATTGTAAAGCTTACCTTGGTTTAACAAACGATAGCATGTTGGAAGCACAGTCATAAATGGACTTAATTTCAGGCGTTCTTCTAGTAGTTCACTGAGATACCTGCCATCGAGATATCAAAGCAAGAAGAATGAAACTTAATCATTCAAATGCATCCAGAACTCAGGCGTGGTTTGAAAAACTAAAATTTCAGATGACAGGAAGCAGCAAAACCAATCACTAGAATAACCACACGAAAATCAAATTAGAAAATAGATCAGCCAGCAGAACTGCACAAAAATTTGTGACTGAACCATTGCCATTATAGATCCTCTGGACGATGTATAATGAAAAGCAGACCAACCAAACGGAATTTTACAGAAATGACACCTCAAAAATGCCCTCAAATCGAACAATCCACCTACCACTCAGTGAAATCTATCCAGAAAGGCAACAGTAGAGTGGTTGCATAGATCAATCAAACCAAACTACCTTCACACACAACGTAACTCCGAACAATTCAATCAGCAGATCAGCGAAGACACAAAGTAGCTTCCAAGTGAGTCTCTGCCACAGAAGCAAGCACTCAAGCACTGATCTGATGCAAGCAACGATAGAGACGAACCAGTCACCAGATCTAAAGTCAATACACCGATCCTAACATCAACAAACGCGGTTCAAAACGCCATCTAATCAAGACCACACCAAACGATCCAGATCCTCAATCGCATCATCAGAACAGACACACACCGATTCACCGATCAAAATCTCATAAAGAGAGAGAGAGAGAGAGAAGGATTACTTCTCCTGCTCGGCGAGGGCGGAGGAGGTGAAGCGGAGGCCGGAGAGGTGAGGCGAGTGAGGCGCCGTGGAAGGGGACGGCGAGTAGGCCATGTACCTGCCGCCGCCGGAGGACGTCATGATCGCCGCCGATTGGGGGGGGGGGTTGGACGATCGGTCAGGACGCCGCCGGCATGCGAGGCGGGCGGCCACCAGGGGGCGGGGGCGGGGCGGGGGCGGCGCGGCGCGGATGGATGGTGTGGCTGAGGCTGGTGGGAGGTTTCCCACCAGAGATATCCACCCTTCCTTCCTTCCTTCCTGCCTTCCTCCCTTCTTCAGTCGAGGGCGTCGGTGGAGCGATCCCCTTCGTATTTATAGAGTTTGCGTAAATCCGTATTTTTGTACAGTCGAGACTCGAGTGGGTGAATCGTCGCTTTATTTACGGACGAGCCACTGGATTAGTAGTGAACAGTCACCGCGGTGAAGAAGAAGAAGATGGTGCAGAGG
Organism: Eucalyptus polyanthemos subsp. polyanthemos; assembly: GCA_017140185.1. NCBI lineage: Eukaryota > Viridiplantae > Streptophyta > Magnoliopsida > Myrtales > Myrtaceae > Eucalyptus > Eucalyptus polyanthemos. The sequence continues at coordinate 48,680,603 of CM029462.1, forward strand.
AGTGGCGCGGACGAAGGCGAACGGCCGGTGAAAAAAATAAAAAAAAAAATGACGGAGGCGGTTAATCTGGAGAACAGTCGTTGCCCCCATGCACGCGTGGAGGGAAAATAGCCGTGGCGTATATTCATTTCAATATTTATCCAGTCGCTCGATATTTATATTTTTCACTTTATGATTTATTCTGTCAACACGCTCTCCTTTTCTTTTCTTTTCTTTTTTTCGGTCAGACTGTCAACGTGCTATTTAAATGTATCGAATCAATATAATATATTCCTTAAGTTTTCTTAATTAATATTAAGGATGGGGCAAAAGAACTTAAAACCATTCAAATAAGACTGAACCATTGACTATAAATGATTTCCAATGCCAATAATTGGAACCGATGAGTATTAATCCGATTCCAAGTGATCATTCAGACCGAACTAATGTATATTTTTAAAATTTTATGTTTTCAAAATCCTAATTGCTAATTACATCTCTCTCTCACATTCATTGTTCCTCAATCCTCTCCTCGCACATGCTCTCTCTCAAAATGCTCCAATTCCTCTCATCTCTCTCTCTCCCATATCGCTCTCGATGCTCCTAAGTCGCAGTCTCGCTTACTCGCTGCTTAGGTTTCGAAACAATTGCAAATGGATTGCAACCACTAATTGATCTTCATTGTAACAACTAATTGCAGACTCGTCAACTCACTTGCAAATGGATTACAACCACGCCGAGCTTTCTCTCTCTTCAAAATATTTCATGGGTTGTTTATCTCATTTGGATTTGCTATTTAATGTGGAAAATGTGATGAGATGTCATGGTTGGTGATTTTAGTTACGCTTCCACAATTAATGGGTGACTTACTGAAATTGAGTATATACTATATCGGGTTTTTGTGATGTTCATTAATAGCCAATTCCATGGACCCAAGAGTCGGACTGAATCATGATGCGATTCCCTCTTGGGTTCAAAAACCATGGGACAATTCCTGGTTGTTTGATCAAGAAATGGTCCTTCATATATGATTATTAGTTCTAGGATGGGAACTAACCCATGTTGAAAACTAATCATCCCTATTTAATACATTCACTTTGCTTGTATAAATTACTAGTTGATCATCACCGGTTTCCATTAGGTTAAAATGAAGAGAAGGATATATGAAGAGATCAAATTATTTATAAAAAAACAAAGAAGCTTTAACTAAAGAAGGGATTTGAAATAATTTCAAAATGAACGTACAAATTTTTTACCTTATTAAGCAATCAGTTAGATAGTCGAAATATCTCTATTCAAGATTATACGGTACTTTAGAAGAATTGTGTAAATCTTTATCTAAATTAATAAAGAAGTTTGGTGAGGTACATTTTACCAATGCTTTGTAGTTAATCCGTATATGTTGTCACTCTATGATTGGGCGAAAGCATTCTCATTTGGACAATCCTTTAATGCTGCTTCGTCAAATCGGGAGCCTTTCGTCGCAACCACCAACTCTAGTACTCGTGGTTGGAGAGTTCTCTTCGTGAAAAATGACATAGGGAGGATTCAACACGTTTACTACTGTTTTGTCATTGGCCAATTTTTTTTTTTTTTTAAAGAATGTTTAAGTATAGGGCAAAAAAGAAAAGAAATTGTCGTTGTCGAGGTGCTTTCGAATTTTTTGGGTTCACACTGATTGCTTTTTTTTTTTCAATTTCAAAATGGAATAAGTCATCGTTCCTTCTAGTATTTACCCATCACGCGAGATTAAAAAGGACGTTTGAAAAGTGGGGTAGATAATATATTTATAGCTTCAATCTCCATCAAGATCTCATAAGATGAGATTATTACTTTATTATAATCACTAAAGTAATCCCCTCTTCTTAAATAGTTTTGCGTGAGCTTTTTTTGGTTGGCACAATTGGGTGGAGTATTAGGAGACCTTCGGCTCCAATAGTCATTCATTCTAATCCCACCAACAAGATGCAAAACTTATGAATTAAGACAACCTATACAGGTTAAATGTCCATAATTAGTTGATTTATAGGGCTTATAGAGTGTTTTTATGGATCTCCACTAATGCCTATGAATTATCAAGAGAAATAATGATTTTATGTTGCATCACCATGAATGATTATCCAATTGCATGATTCGCAATTGCAAAGACTTAACAAATATTATTTGTTAAGTGCCGGATTTGGCGATTAGAGGATCCTATCCTATTTGTCATCCTTTTCTTTTCTTCCTTTTTCCCCTTTTGACGAACACTTAAAAAGATAGGTACAAGTAGTTTTAACCATTTATTTTTGTAGATCCATGACTATTTTTTGAGCAAATTGTCATGGATTATATAGACAATATGAAACTCTAATATTTTCATGTATAAAGATAGGATAAAACTCAAAATTAGGAAGATCCCAAAAAATCTCACAAAAAGATAATTGTGGCAAGTTGGCAACACATGGTCATCTAGCATGAATGGACCACCTTAAAAATCGAGTCATCTAGTATGATGGACACCTTAAAGATTGCTTACAGCTTGAATCAACCCTAAACAACTTTTTAATAAAAAAAAATTGTTAAACTTAAAAAGGCAAAAGAAAAATGGAAAGACTTCGTGGGCCATTTCAGTTCTTTGGTTGCTGCAATCGAGACAAATGGGTCCTCTCAGCTTTGACTGGGCGCGTTTCTAGAAGTTGGACTTGGGCTGTCCAAGTTGGACCCATATAAATAACGAAAAGCCGAAGGCCTTTGGATAAAGCATAATTAAGGGGGAAAAACTCACACTTTCCCATTAAAATTTAAAGGATTAATATTGCAAAAAACCTTAAATCGGTAAATCTATGATAAATTTACCATTGATCACCAAAAATCTCAAAGCCAATGTACCTGTGACAAATTTACACTAAACTAATTTTTGGTTTATCAAAAATCCCAACCGGTGCACTCATTACATTTTTATCATTTACTAGCATTCGTTAATTTTATCATAAAATTATTGAATTAGATCACATATGATAATAACTCAATTGACATGACAAGTTGACATGGAAATCAATATTAATTTGGGATAAAATTATCATAAACGTACTAATTTGGACTGTTTTGCGGTAAATTTGTCATAAGTGTACAAATTTGAGTTTTTCGTGGTATTAACCCAAATCTAAAATATTATCCAAGTTAAAAAAAAATAACAAAGAAATCATAGGCAAATTCATGTGTCAAGATTTTACATGTTGCGAAAGTTTAAGGCTGAGTGAAATTAACAAAAAAAGTCAGAGAATTTAAGTTAAACAAAAATTAAAAAATCAAAAATCGATCCTAACACGTGTGATTTTTATGCAATTATTATAGGATAATTAGAGTATGTTTTAAAATGAGAAATACAAGAGAAGAAATAAAATTACGAGATTACACATTTGTCTATAGATAATGAAGGGTGATGCTATTTTCATTCTATTTTTGATCTGGTACACACATTTTATTATCAATTGACCAAAATAGTACGTTAGGAAACAATATCAATTGCCTTTACCACCCTAATTTTTTTCTCTCTCGTCTCTTTTTTTCACCTTCAATGTTAATTGTAAACTGATCAAATCATCTTCTTATGCTTGAAAATCAATTAATAATTAATTAAGCATACTTTTTCTTTCCCGTGTATTGTTTCTCACTACTACGATTTCTTCTTTGTATATGATAGATTAAATTTTGAAATAATTTTAAATTTTTGACTTTAGTCCATAAAATCCTGCTTTGATTTTATCTATCTCGTCATGCTCCATCTATTGCCTCGTCAGATGCCCTCAGCTCCGGAGAAAATTTGCTCCATTTGGTACAGGGTTAGAAGGAATAAAATAGGAATAAAATAAAGGATAGATGTAATCACAATAGAAAAGATAAAAAAGATTTGAAAGAATTGATTTTTTTTTTGTTGTTGGTAAAAGTAATAAATGATTTGAATGAATTGATTCATAAAGCATCAGGACGCAATTACTGTTTTATTTATTTTGGGACCACGACTGAGAAATATAATTTTATTTTTATTACACACAAACCCCTGCCAATTCTTTCAAATCCTATTTGGACGGATTTGGAGGAATATAGAATGTACAGGATTGCGATTTTAAAATCATTTATCTTCTCTCCTGCCAAATTATGAATAAAAGTTGGGGTCCTCTTTGCTTGAGATAATGATATGGAAATAATTACATTTGTATTCTTCCACTTAGAAAAATACGATTTAAATCCTGTACATATGCAAGTTTATACTCTCCATCGCTACATGATGATCGCAAAATTCTATACTTACCAATATACACAGCACTCCATAATAATTCAAGCAAATTCAAAATTATCTTTGAAATCGATTTGTTCTTAACTGTCTATCCATAATCTCTTTAGATTGATTTTTTACCTTTTCATTTTACTTGACTAAATTCGTGCGGCTAACATGTTTGTAATTTTTATTTTTTGTAATAACTTTTGAACTTTTATAATATTCAAGTGTCAATGTGCAATTTCACATAAAAAAAAAATGGTCCATGTAATTATGTTCAATGTGCAAGGCACCCTTGAACTTTTAATTTGGTTAATGCAATATCTAAACTTTAACTCAATTTATAATATTGCCTCTGAATTTTTAATTTATTAAATGTCAACCCTAAATTTTTTGTGCATATTCTATTTAGTCTCTATACTTATGAAAATATCTAAAATTTATCTTTTCATTAATTCAAGTTGATGGAATTTGCTGATTTAACTTTTCTTTAAATGGTGGACAAAAAAAAATTCACATGTGAATTATTTACAAGATATTGAACTAAAATTATAATGTAAATATCCTTCTAATTTGTTCGATTTTATTCAATTTATAAACATGATTATTCATGTTATTTGATGATATGGATTATTATATCTTGATTTGAGTTGAATATCTTACATGAACAATTTATGTGTAACATTATTCCTTTTTTGGCCATTCAAACTTATTGGATTAAAAGCCAAATGATGAAATTTTGTTAACTTGAATTAATAGAATGATAATATTTGATATTTTCATATAACAATGAAATAATTGCTCATTAGGTTAAACATCAATGATCCATTTTGAATAAATTAAAAGTTTAGAATGTTATCGCATAGTGAGCTAAAATTTAAAGATCATTTGTGTAATTATCTCTTTATATAATTTTAATGATTTTTTGACATTTATATATATATATATATATATATATATATATTTCTTGTAAAATATTGCATTACAAATATGTAATAAAGAGAATAAATAGATTGAGAAGAGAAAGTAGGTAAACACCAAAGACAATAGAGAAAGTCAAAGAAGGATATTTTATTTTCAAAATCGTTTTATGAAATGTAATAGAAATACAAAATAATAGAAATACATTACAAAAGTTGAAAACACGATCTCATGGAATCTCCGTTATTGTTGTGTTCTATATTGTTGTATATCAAAACTAAATTCCTATTTATAGAAGAACAAGAATATGTACTTATCGTTAATATCAATGTATCGAATGATATATGGGGAATATTTTATTTTCAGATAGGAGAGTTGAACGTTTATTGTATAGGAAAATATACTTAGAATATATGATACAAATGTATTATAATAAATATATTAGATAAGATAAATATAATGAATATTCATTCATGTATTTCATAATAATATTTTTTATTTTGGCGGAAAAGCAAAAGAAATGGCCGTAGTTCTCCGCTTGCTTAAAACAAACAGGACCTTCCCGCGACGCTGGCCGGTCCAGCGAGCATTTGCCTCCACTACATCGCTGCGAAATGGACGGCAGCCCAATTCTCACGGTACGATCCCCGTTCCGATTAGCTCGACCGATCCATTTGCCCTTCATCGTTCCTCGTTCATCTCGAATCGGGGTCGGTGCCACTGCTGATCGCAAGCTGTTATTGCATTGTTTCCGTTTCGATCGTGTTTGAAAGCCTCTTGACCGGATTGTCCGAAGCTTCTGAGTCGACGGATTCGATGGCTAGGGTTTGGAGCGTTCTCGGCTATTCATTCCTGGTATTGATGGATTCATAGTTTGGGTATGGAATTCGTAGTGCTTGCGCAATGCGAAGGATCCTGCAGTGCGAATGATCATCATTCATAGACGAGCGTTTCCGGCGAAAAGATACATTCTTGTTTTCTTTTCTTCCACAGGCAATTCGAAACATTGCGTCGCCAAAGCTTTCAAGAGTGTAGCTTTATTCTAAATAGACAAACAGTATTTTCTCCCCAGCCGCTGCCGCTTTTTTGTCGTATACATGTTGATATTGGAAGCATTTGCGTTCGGTCTCTCGCCTGGAAATCGTGCGTTCTGGTTCCAGCCGGTTCAGGTTCCATCTTTTTGTTAAATCCATTCCCGATAAGCGATTGAAGACTTTGTGTCCTAAAGAGGTTTCTGAAATATTCCCTCAAAAGATCTCGCGGAACATCAAGACCAGTCTCTGTTGCGGGTGACAGCTGCTGTTGTGATGTTCAGCCGGCCGACATTGTATTTCTAACTACAGAAGTGTGATTGCATAGTGAAGGGATACACCTTGATAAGAAAAAATTTCAATAGTTTATAGAAGTCTTATGTACCTTTGGTGTCATTATTCACCGCTATAAGAAGTTCATTATTTCCTTCAATTTCAGGGGATCTTGCCTTCTTTGCCTTATGCCTGATGTTACTTGATAAGGCCCGTTGCAATAATAGGATTCACAAGATCATCTGCCGGTAAATTCCATAAAACACAGTCTGTTGGAAATTAGATCTAGAGAATATACATCGTTTGTTGTAACCAGAA